>JAJJWX010004023.1:0-1425656 GCA_023529315.1 Papaver bracteatum
TCAATCCGATCGTCTTCAAATTTCAGGGGATCATTTCTAACATATGTATCTATGTCATAACCAACATTTACGAAAATCCAACGGTTCAAATAAAAGTTATTGATTTTATATGATCATTCTAAAATCTGGGTAGATTGCATCATTTTACCAAACTATTCACAGTAAATTCATAATAATTCGAAAGTTAGTAAACTCAACGAACAATTAAAGATAAGACATAAATCCACAACTTTTATCAAGACCTAAAATGGTTTTGATATCATCAAGATTAGCTAAACACATCCAAGAACAGACAAAACGAAAAAAAAGGTAAATTTAGGAAATAAACATCCAAGTTCAAACAAATATTTAACGGTGAATCTGTGGTGAAGTATTTTCAAATTTTAGCTAGAGATACCTAGGCATGTTATTTATCAATATTAAAAGGCAGATCATCAATTAGCTTCACAGTTTTAAATCAATAAATTACTGAAACCTAATTATACAAATTCAAAATCAAGTATAACAAAAACATAAAGAGAAAGGGGATCTAGCATTCTACCTCAATTGCTTAAAAAAACTCCTTTTGATTCTCCACTCATTTTCCATGGTTTCCCTCTCTAAAATAAACCCTAGATTTATCTCCTTCTTCTCCCTAGCTTTTAGTTTTCTCCTCTCTAAAACTTCTTTCATAAACTTTTAGTTATAAAACCTTAATAACATTAATGTTAATAATCATAACCCTAATATTCATTATTTTCTATTCATTTTACTTAATTACTAAAATGAATTTGGGTGGCTCTATTTCCACCCTAACTTGTGGCCTTTCTTGTTCAATCCACCCACCTAGGCTAAGGCTAAGGAACAACAATCTAAGCACAAGGTTAACAATCCGGAGTATAACCCTAATCTTAAACAATAGCTAAAAATATAGTATTACATTCTATCACCCTTAAAAGAAATTTCACACTGAAATTTAGAAGTTACCTTGAAAATCTCATTATTTGCTCCGCATATCGGACTGCTTAATTCCCACGTTGCTTCCTCGACTTGGAGACGCTGCCCATCGCATTTTAACCATAGGGATGGTCTTTGTCACAGCACATGTTCTTAAAGTCCAAAATTCGAACCGAGTCTCTTCACATAAGTAGCATCCTATTGAATCTCCAAATCTTCCCAAGCAATAATATGAAGGGTCAATAACATATGAAGGATCTCTCTCATACTTCCGTAACATTGACACGTGGAAAGTGTCATGAACATGCCCAATTCGTTGAGGTAACTCCAACCGATAAGCCGCACCAACACGTGAATAATTTAGAAAGGTCCAATATAACGTGGTGATAACTTTCCTTTCTTGCCAAAACGCTTAACACCTCTCTTCGGGCTCACTTTGAGTAACACCAAGTCACCTCGGTAAACTCTAAAGGTCGACGTCTCTTGTCCGCATAGCTCTTTCGACGACTCGAGATGTCATTAACTCTGCCGGATTAACGGACCTTCTCAGCTTGTCTCTCACCAAATCAGGTCCAAAATGCTACGTCGCCGATCTCGGTCCAACACAATCGAGATCTACAAGGTCGTCCATACAATGCTTCAAAAAGGTGCCATACCAATACTATCGATGGCTATTGTTAAAGAAAAACTCTACTAATGGCAAATGCTCACTCCAACTTCCTTTGAAATCAAGGCCCAAGATCGTAGTATATCCTCCACAATATGAACCACCAGTTCGACCGCCCGATGGGATGAAAGGCGATGACTAAGAGAGACATGTGTACCTAACGCCTTTGTAAACTTTTCCAAAACGAGAAGTAAAACGAGTATCTCGTCGGATACTGATTGACACCTGCATCACCGTGCAACCTTATTATCTCATGAATATATATCCGACTTAACGTGGCTAACGATCGGTCTTCTTGATTGCTAAGAAGTGTCTTGCTTGGTAAGTCTATCAACGATAACCCATATATTATCCTTGCCATGTGTAGTTTTGGGTAATCCCATGACAAAATCCATAGTGATGTGTTCCCATTTCCATACCGAGATGGGAAATGGTTGAAGTAACCCTCTTGGTTCCGGATGATCAATCTTCACTTCTCGGAAAGTGAGACATCTCGACACATACAAGGCAACATCTTTCTTCATCCCTTTCACCAATACTGTCTTTTCATGTCATGGTACATCTTGATCCTCCCGATGAACGGTAAACTTAAAATTGTGAGCCAGTTCTAGTACTTCCATCCTCAATTTTCACTGGCACAAAAGTTTCCCCATAAAATGGAAGTACACCATCAGTTTGAGTCCAACCATCCGGTGTTTGACCTTTCTATATTTGAGCAAGAATCGAAATCATCATCTCTATCATCTGTTGAGATTTTACAATCATGTTGTAACTATAGAAAAAAATACGGTATTGTAAATCATCTCGTCGAGGCTCAAGTCGCATTCCTCCATAAGTCTGCACAAATCCCAAGCATGAAGAGTCATACTTGCTACATAGGCCCCTCAATTTTCTACTGAGAGCGTCTACTACAACATTTCCTTCCCCGGATGGTAATGGAAAGTATACATGTAATCCTTAAGAAATTCCACCCAACGCCTCTGTCTTAGGTTCAAATCTCGTTGGGTTAAAATATACTGCAAGCTCTTATGGTCACAAAATATGTCTATCTTCTCACCATACAGATAATGTCTCCACAACTTCATAGCGAACACAATAGCTGCCAATTCGAGGTCATGAGTTGCGTAATTCAACTCATGAGTCTTTAATTGTTTTGAGGCATAAGCTACCACTTTTCCTTCTTGCATAAGAACACATCCTAAACCCTTCAACGATGCATCATAAAAGATCACATAACCAATTCCACTTACTAGTGTTGTCAAAACTGGTGCAGTAGTTAATTTATCCTTCAGAATGGAGAAAGCCTTCTCACAATCATCATTCCACTCGAACTTGGAATCCTTTCGATTCAACCTCGTCAATGGTGAAGCAAGCCTTGAGAAATCTTTAATGAATCGTCTATAGTAACCCGCTAAGCCCAGAAAGCTACGAAATTCAAACACATTCTTTGGCCTTTCCCATTTAGTAATCAAGCCTAACCTTAGATGGGTCCACCTTGATTCCTTCTCTACAAACTACGTGTCCCAAAACCGACTTCGAAGCCAAAATCACATTTACTCAACTTAGCATCCAACTGATGAGATCTCAACAAATGCAACACTAATCTCGTGTCCTCGTGCTCTTCTCGTGACCGTGAATAAATAAGAATGTCATCTACAAATACCACTACAAATTTATCTAATTACGATGGGAAAATTCGATGCATAAGATCCATGAATGTTGCTGGAGCATTTGTGAGTCCAAATGGCATCACTACAAACTCGAAAATGTCCAAATCGAGTTCAAAAAGCGATTTTGGAATATCCTCATCCTTGATTCGGCGATTGATGATAAGCCGATCGTGATATCAATCTTCGATAAAACAGGAATCCTTCAACTGATCAAACAAATCCTCGATCCTAGGTAAGGGATACTTATTTTTTTCAGTAAGTTCATTGAGTTTTCTATAATCGACGCATAATCTTAGTGAATTATCCTTCTTCTTCACAAAAAGGGATGGGTGCACCCCAAGGTGACGACTACCTCTAATAAAACCCTTAGCTTCCAACTCGAAAGTAGTTTTTGTCTAGTTCTTTCAACTCCATTGGTGTCATTCGATAAGGAGCCATCGAAATTGGCGAAGTACCCGGTTTAACTTCAATGGTAATGTCCATTTCTATTTTAGGGGGAAAACCTAGTAATTCTTCAGGGAAAACATCTTCAAACTCTTCTACCACAGAAATACCCATAGTAGAGATGGAATCTTGCTGCTTGTCTTCTATCATCTCTAAGTGATAAAGAAAACATCTAGAATGAGTCTGTCGAAAATGTCTTTCCGACAAGATAAGGGGGCGGCAAAACTACGAGTTCCTAAAGTGGACAATCGAACCTTCACCCGAAAGTGCAGTCCACACGTTTTTGAAAGCAATCAAAAAACATCATGATGAGCGGATAACCAATCCATACCGAGATTATGTCATAACTAGACATATTCATCACAAAAAAGGTCAATCAAAAAATCATGCCTAGCTATACGTACTACACACTTTCGTGCCACCACGATCAACACGTGCACTACCTCCTACAAGACTATCTACACCAAGAATCCCATCAAGTAATTGTTTCCAAACCCAAGTAAAAGATAAACGAAGAAGCAATAAACGAATGAGTAGAGCCGATATCAAACAATATCTTAGCCCAATAATTGTAAACTAAGAATGTACCTTCAATAACCGAGTTATCCTACGATCCTATACAATATGAGCAATATTTAAGGCATTAGTTCTTTGGGGGTTGTCGAACTTGATATTGTGGTGGATTGTTCGAGAGGATTCGTTGATAACCTTGATCCGGGTTCCGATGTGGAAATGGTTGTTGGTTCCTCACGAGAAATAAGTGCAAGACATTTTCCTCTTAAAATGTCTAGGTTATTTGCGGTGATAACATGAAGTGCGAAGCTCCATATTCCTGGTCCAATTTCCTTCTTACGGTATGGATGATTGTTATTTTTGTTCTTGTTCTTATCGATGTAACGTTCTCGAATTCTATTTGCCTCCTCAATGTCTCTCAAACAATCATTGCTTTTTCCACTATCTCATTATAAGAGGTAATCTTAAAACAGAGACAACCTACTCTTAATTGAAGGCCTAAGTCCCTCTTGAAACTTAAAAGCCTTTAGTTCTTCATTCTCAATCGGGTTAGTAGCAAAGCGAGAAAGTTCTTCAAACTTGGCTTGCATCAGCTATTGTCATGTTTCTCCTGGGTCAATTGCATAAACTCGATCATGCTGTGGTTTCATGCGGTTTGTGGAAAGTACTTATTTAGGAAGGAGAGTCAAAATTCTACCAAGCAAACAAACCATCATTCCTAGAACGACAAGTCAAGTCCCACCAACGAGTGGCCTCACCTCAAGCTTATAAACAGCAAGGTACAACTTATTCTCATTATTCACGCCTAATAAGGTGAATATTTTCTCAATCTTATCTATCCAATCTTCATCAACTAATGGATCAGGACTACCCTAGAAGGAATCAGGGTTTTATTGAATAAACCTTTTAACTAACAATGCCCGTTGATTAGGTGGTGGGGGAGGGGGAGGTACATTCTGATTAAGATTCACTTGTTCTTTGCATTGCTTGAGCAACAACATTCAAAGAACGAACGACATCCCCAAAACCCCCATCTTGTGGGCCGGTTGAACCATTATTACGACGAGACATGTTCTGAATGAAGGACATTAGATCATAAGTGTCTCAGAGAGAATTCTCTATGCAAAAGGAGTGCAACCTATTATGCATTGTACCAAAACACAATCAACAATTGCTACAAGCAATTCACATACAAGCACATACACACATTGACTTATTCAGAAACTAACCTGCCCAAAGGATCAGACTCGCTCACGATACCAAATTCATCGGACACCCTTATTTCGGGCCTGGATTTCGACCCGAATCCAAACCCAAAATCCTAAATGCTACTTTTAATTAGGGGTGAGCATGGGCCGGTATGGACCGATTTCGCTTTCATCATCAATCCATTGACTACTGGATTTCAATTTAAGCATCGCATCCAATCCATATCCATCGGAGTTGCATCCAATGGATGCACGGATGGACCAGTTGGATGCGATAATCCAATGGATTTGTTTTATTTAAAATTTATAGTAAAGAAAATAAAGCTAACACAAATGACTCTTTATAAAACCTACATATCCTATATATGTATACAAATATAAAAATGTTATATATAACACCCCAAGCAAACATCTTAAAAATTCCTAAATGATCTATAGTATTTCTAACTACATAAATTCCCTTAATTTAACAGGATATGGATTTCAACGGATTTTCTAGGTTGCATCCTGTCTGATCCGTTATCAGGTTGATTTTAAAAATTCATCGCATCCAATCCACGACTTAATTGTCGGACATCCATCCGCAAATGAACGGTTGGTCCCGGTTAAATCCGTGGATTACGGGTCAAATGCTCACCCCTACTTTTAATAACAAGCCTAGACTTCCACACTTGGCCCAAGTTCAAACAACTAATTCTTGGTCTAATCTTTATTTATGTTCAATTCGTAAAATTCTATAGCAATGATACATAAAAATTCTTTTAGGAACATCTAACCGTTAACTTGTCTTGAATTTTAACCCATATGAACACTAAAGAATTATATTTTACCAGAAAAATTAATTTCACTGTTAAACGTTCCATATTTAATCCAAAAGAATCGAATGTTTAAAGAAGAATCATAAAAAAAAATAGACATCATTTAACTTCAAGAATTATTTCTGAACATAATTCAAATCCAAAAATTTGAATGATTATAAATTCTGAATTCTCACTGAGTATAGTTCCATTCATAAATTTTATATAATTTTTAGATTATCTCAAGGACTTTTTGACCATAGATCAAACATGTTGTGGACCAGGAACTCAGAGAAAAGAAAAACAGAGATGGTCGATTTTATAAAAATAGTATAAAATCACTCGTAACTCCAAATCAGGTTTAGTTTATCATTTTAAAAAGTAAAAATAATTATCTTCAAGTTTACAGAAGACATGGAAGTCAAAAACATGCCATAAAATAGTTTTAAAAACAGGAAAAATTCAATATAGTTGAATCATCGGAAAAACGTTCCAATTTCTTATAGTGATAAGCAATTGTTTCAAAAAATACTTATAGGACTAGAAAATTCTAATATTTTAACAACTTCATTTAGTGAATTGTAGACATACTATAAAATATCCAGTCATAAATATTTTATAAAATAATTATCATTGTGATCAAACTGACATGACTTAAATTTTCATTTATCTAATCAAATAAAATTGTCTTAATAACACATTGTTCCATTAATTATACATTAACCCAATAATCTCCAAAATATTAATAATTACTAAACACTCAATAAATCATCGAAAAGAGAGTTTGATGATATTTTATTACAATTTTTCAATCATAATATGCAAACCACTAATTAAAACACCAAAATCGGTCTCTATACTTTTCCTTCATTAGCTCCTTGTGGTGTCATAAAATCCTGGAATTTTTGTCATGAAAATGACATGGGAGTTTTGACACCCAGAGGGAAAGAAGCAAACAAAACATTTTATTCAAACATTTTTTAAAACAACTAGCATGATTAATAACAGTAAACCACATGGAAACACCACATCCATAATGTAAAGAATAAATTCAATCAATCACGCTCAGGGAGCCCCACGTGGTTTTAGGAAACAAAAGATTTCCCAAGGATATTGATCCTCGTCATAAATAATTTTTTAAGAATCACGATCTTTGGACCAAGATCAACATTCATAATCATGCTCACTAACATTGATTATCATCATCATCCATTGAAAACTTGCAAACATAAATTTAATTAACAGAAAATTAAATAAAAAAAGGTTTTTGATTGTGTTGCTTTACCTCAAACGCTATAAATAATCCTAAGGAAAAAATAAAGAATGAACAAAGCAACTCCTTTACAAGAAATAGGAAATCTAAAGCTAAACAATATTGTCATCAAGTACTGGATCTTTTGTTCTCTAAAGAAGACGAAAACCTCTCTTCAAATCTTTTTTTTTTTTTTTTTAACTTTCTTCTAATGAAACATAATCAATCTTTATAGTAATGAAAACCTATGCATGTAAAATCGGTCAAAGTATTTCTAGCTAAAAAAGAAATCATCAGTATTCTCATAGGCTAGCACATGGCTTTGTCTATCAATTATTATGCATGTTGACAACATAATCATTAATCTAAGTTACTTCTTTTAATGTTCAATGAAATGCATCTGTTCCACCATATCGAAGTCAAAGAAAATCCGCTTCTCATTTGGCTAAGTGGATTCTATCAACCAAAAATAGAGAGAAAAGTGTCCACATTAAATAACTAAATAAAAGAATTAAGGAGTAACTCATGGCTTAAGAAACTCATGAGGAGTTTTGTTAAATCCTTTTAACAAAGTGGTGGACATGATTGTTTAAGAAAATTGTAAAAAGCATTTGTTTTATAACTCATGAAAGAACAAAAGCAACATTTCATGGCTTTTTGCGATTATTTATTAACTCGTGAGGAATTTTGTTAAATCCTTTTAACATGAAGTGGTGGACATATTGATTATTACTTCCACCGAGTTTCATAATTTTTGGAATTGTAAAGGTATTGTTTTTTATATTTTATAAAAACAGTGAAAGAACAAAGCTAACATTTCTTTATCTTTAGATACATCGTTTTACATTTACTATGCTAGTTGCATCGTTTTTATGCATTTACTATGCTAGATTTCTTTTCTAAATATAAAATGACTAATTTACCCCTACTAATAATTCTTTGAAGCATTTAAGTGCTTAACCGGAATTTTATATTACATATTTCATAATTATTACTCGATCCGATTGTCTTCAAATTTCAGGGGAGTGTTTCTAACATATGTATCTATGTCATATCCAACATTTAAGAAAACCCAACGGTTCAAATGAAAGTTATTGATTTTATACGATCATTCTAAAATCTGGGCAGATTGCATCATTTTTCCAAACTATTCACAAGAATTTCATAATAATTCTAAATTTAGCAAACTAAACGCACAATCAAAGATAAGACATAAATCCACAACTTTTATCAAGACCTAAAATCGTTTTGATATCATCAAGATTACCTAAACACAGTCAAGAACAGACAAAGATAAAATTTACAGAAATTTCAGAAATCGACATCCAAGTTCAAACAAAACTTTAACGGTGAATATGTTGTAAAGTATTCTCAAAATTTAACTAGAGATACCTAGGCATGTTATATATCAATATTAAAAGGCCGATTATCAATTAGATTCATATTTTTAAATCAATAAATTACTGAGACATAATTATACAAATTCAAAATCAAGTATAACAAAAACATAAAGAGAAAGGGGATCTAGCATTCTACCTCAATTGCTTAAAAAAAAAACTCCTCTTGATTCTTCCTTTGATTTTCCATGGTTTCCTCTCTAAAATAAACCCTAGATTTATCTCCTTCTTCTCCCTAGCTTTTAGTTTTCTCCTCTCTAAAACTTCTTTCCTAAACTTTTAGTTATAAAACCTTAATAACATTAATGTTAATAATCATAACTAATATTCATTATTTTCTATTCATTTTACTTAATTACTAAAATGAATTTAGATAGCTCTATTTCCACCTAACTTGTACCTTTCTTGTTCAATCCACCCTTTAGGCCAGGCTAAGGAAAAACAATCTAAGCACAAGGTTAACCAATTCTGCATAACCCGACCCTAAAAATAGCCTAAAATACAGTATTACAGGTGAGGTTTTTTCTCTCCGAGAATCGCTTACTTTCTCCCAAGAAGCTTCATAAAATGCTTGTAATCAAAGAGATCAAGTTATCAAGATCTTCATATGAAAAATCAAGATCAACAAGATCATTCCATAGTTATAAACACTTTCACTTTTATTCTAGTGCTTTTTAGAGCAATATCCTTTCCACGGATTGCAGCCTAATAATCAAAGATCTTTAACTTCCCAATAGATACTGAAAGAGTTTCTGCTGTTATTCTTCATGATGGCATGCTTCTTAGACCGATTCGTTAAAAGATCGAATTTTTATCACAATGTCCTTTGGGAATGGTCTTCCCTAACGACAAATGCCATTAACAATTTCGTACACCTTTGACAATTCATCAAACCAATCTTACCGTATATACCAAGATTTTTCCGCCATAACTTAGATTTTGAAGCAAAGCTTTTTCCGAGGCATTCCTTCAAATACGGTTTTTAAGACATCCTAAGCATCTTAATATTTTTTAACTATTTATCATCATGTCGTAAACATGGTGATTACTAATTTTTGAAACAATGATGCTGATTGTTGAATGGTTTAAAGGTGGACTACTGGAGTTGGTAAAAAATGTCACTAGCTAAGTTTTCATGTGTGTGTTATTTCATGGAAAAGTAAAAAAGTATATTCAAGATCAACTCATGGTGGAGCAAAATATTTCACTAGTTACCAAGTACTACTCGTTGTTGGTTTGAAAATCATAAAGGTTCTTCCATATAGACTCAAGATAAAACCAATGTAAGCTTTATGAATAACTAAGTTGTATTTAGTTCTCTAAAATGAAAAGAGCAAAATAGGTTTCATGGTAAAGTGATAAAAAAAGCGAGATTTTTTTATTCTCGTGTTTTATGATTATATGCGCCTAGCATCCAACAAAGGTATAAGTCCCAAAAGTATTTAAAAAACGTGGTTTTTCTTATGAGTAATAAGGATTGATATCTTTTTAAATATAACGAAGCAGATGTTTTAAGAAAGGTATAATTATATACTTTAGCTATAGTTATTGGTTGATATCCTTTTCGTGTATATATATATATATATATATATATATGCTTTTAATGGATGCTCTCAATAGCACTCTTTAAATATAAGAGATCATTTGAGATTAGGTGTTTATCCTCCGACAGATGAAATGCTAAGGTTTTTATTTAATGGAAATAAACTTCCTTCTAGTTTTTATTATGAAAATGATTTATGCATAATTTAATATTGGTTATTATGTAATGACAAGTTCCTTCACCGAGCATCGTCTGATCATGGTTATTCACGGTAGGTTTGAAACCCACAAATAAACATCGCAAGTACACAATGTCTAACTAGTAGAAAGATGTACAAAGTGCAATGTGTCGTTCCTCAAGGAGTGTGAAATACTACTACTAACTAATATCAAAAGTAACCAATCGACAAGATGATGTTATAGCATTTTTTTTCAAAAATTTGGAACAAAATGAAATAATAATAATTCTAATGATAAACAAATGAGAATGGGGTTATTAGGGTTTTCGGTTTCCACCAATTAATTATGCAAACTCTACTAATTTTTAAAAATATATTTCATGCATTTTTAAATATTGTTTCTCCACTGTAATTTCCTTCGCTTCTTATGTAGTGATCATAAAGCATTACCTATCTATCCTTGCATACCACGTCTAGGGATTTAACCGAAGAACGAAATATCAATTCAAAAGCATAAATAATCAAGAAAATCACATAAACAATTAGATACAAGCTTTTATGAAGATAAATTACTAGTCATTCAAATCATTATTAAGCATATAAATGTAGAGTTCACACAATCAAATTGGTTTCTACCTAAACCCTAAGATGATTAGCTAGACATGGCTTTCTCAAAAGCCATAAAAATATCTTAATCAAACTCTCGCTAAGCAAGTAATCAAAAGAAATGAAAATTCAAAACCCTTCAAACGGTTCTGCGCACACGGCTCAGAGAGTCGCGCCGTCTCTTTTGTTCTGCATCTTAGGTTTAAAATGTGCTGCTGCGAATTTGAAAGTCCGGCAAAGGACTGAGGTTTCCGCGCCCAGTCCATCATTATCTATCGGTCCAATACTTCCTGCCACCGGAAACAACACCCATCCATTATGTCTGTCCACCTAGCCATCATCTCCGTCCGTCTAGGCATCACTCATGCAACGAAGATTCTTTATTTCACCGAGTATAATAACTTCCACTAATCATCTTATTATTCAAGTATAGTCCCCGAACTGATTTTTCACTTACTGCGTCCACACCAATGTTGAACCAAACTAGAATCCAGATCATTACCGACCACCATGACAGGAACTCTTCTCTATTTGTTGTAAGGCCAACCAAAACCCCAAACCTGAACTATCCATCTCCTCGTACAGATGCTGAAAGGATCAACATTTCCATTAACAATGACCCAATCAAATTCGTGTCACTAGCTCGATTTTCCAGCAAAATGCATATCCATTCAGTCACTAGCAGACTCAACTTATTGCCACGATCCATTGTTCTCGATCTCACCTCTTTGTATTAATCATGACATCATCCCACACCTATTGAGTGCTGCAGTAATCTGAACCGCCGTCGACACTACAGTTCACTTATCAGCCAGCCAAACCCCCACCATATCGGACTCTAACCTTGATCCGTCTACATTATAAATTTACTAAGGCAGCTTCTCAACTTTTACTCGAATTCTCAAACCTCTCATTTCACTTCCCGAAACCCATTTGTCTATTTTTTTTCCTGCATCTTTACCTCCAATGAGAAACTGTTCCATCAATACTGCCTTGATTTTCTGCCATGTTCATTTTTGTTGTGCTTCTAAAATATTTCGTGTTCTTCTCACGAACAATAGCCACAACAACTCAGGTCCATCTTCTTTCTTGTCGATAGTAACTAAAACAACCATCATGTCATACCCATCTGCTCCTCTCTCCTCCCGTATCTCAGGTATTTGTTTGCATCCAATTCGTTCCCCAATACCATGACCAACTCAACCATTCAAGACTAATCCATCCAACAACGCAGTTCATCTCCAAACAATACAGCCAGCACAATCATTCTCAATCTCCAAGATTTGTTGAATTGCATAGATTCACCACTGAACATGCCCTTTACTCTTTCTGTCAGCCAAGTTCTCAAACAACTTGCGTGCAGTATCTTTATTCTCTCAGCTGCTTCTAAATCTTCTTCAACTGAATCCATCAGTCGACACACAACTCCAATTCAAATCACTCAATTCAGTCAAATACCCATCTGATAAGTCAAAACCCATCAAATTATCACCATGCATCTCTTCAAGCCACCTCCATCACTAATTCACGAGTTTGCATTACAAATCACCCTGTAAGATTAGCACAGCCAACTGAATGTTCATTTGATATTGTATTCTCCATCTCAATTGCACCAGATTGCTATCTTGAATTGGAGAACCCATCTTTGAACTCGTTTCTCATCTGCGTCAATATGTGAAATTGCATTTTCTGATGACCAGGAAATGCAGTTTGTCTTTGATACACCACCAATTATTGTAATAGTAGATAGGACACATCCCCCACCTATCCACTCATGATCCACATGTTTGAGAAAGCAAGGGAATTCCAACTACCAACTATATTATTCTCCATGGAATGATTCCATACATCGTATATATGGAGATACCATAAAAGCATAAATAAGTGATGTTGATATATAGAATACCAAAGCCAAATGCAGTGTTCATTACGATATATAAAAATACCAAATGCGTACTATCATCATTGGAGATACCAGCTAACTCTATTTATTATTTTAACCGACATGGAGATCTGAAAAGCAACCCGATTCTGTGATACATGAAGATACCATGCCAACCCATTTCATTATTCTCATTCTTGATACATAGAGATGCTTCAAAGCCATTCTTTGATACATGGAGATACCAATCTAACCCATTTCATGATGGTGGTTAACGTATATATGGAAATACATGCCCAACTCATTTTCCATTTACGTGTAAAACACCATTAAGTCTCACATTTTTTGTTTATTCCTTTCGATGATCAATTCAATTCAATTTTCTACAAAAGCACTAAAATAGTATTAGCAACTAAAATGTTACATCTAAAATAATATAAATATAGGTGTAAAATGTATTGTTGTATGCTTGTCAACACCTTTACTTATATTTTGCTAGTCCTCTAGCAAAAGAAGAGATATTACAGCAATTTTTTTTTATATTCCTGAAAAGTGAAAATTGCAAAAATGTGGAAAATTACCCACCTCCACACTTAAACATTACATTGTCCTCCAACGTAGAAATTAGAATGTGAGATGAAAAAAAAAATAAAAAAATAAAGATAGAGTAAAGGGAACAAATCGATGGGTTGTCCATGAAGCGAAAGATTATCTGTTTCCCTACTTGCGAGTAATGCGTTCTCCAAACAATATGATTTGGTACAAAGGTAAGATGTGAATCATATATATGAGTCCGAAAAGTTGGGATTAACCCAACATATGGATTTAAGATGAAAAGATAATCCTGCCCCTGCAATGATTATAATCAGAGATAAAATTATTCAACCTTATTCCCCATACAAAACAATCCTTAGTAATAATATGTGTATCGATACGAAGTAATTGGATTGAACAATTGTTATACTATTTAATAGTCTAAGTCCTTGATATAAGGTGCACGCAGCTTGATATTGGTCCAAAATCAGTAAAAATAATTACGACATTTTGCTTTAAAATCCCTATATTTGAAGAGGAACAAAGGGATCAGCGAAACAATATATCATGACTTATAGACCCATTACCATTTACAACGTCTTCATTATTAAGGGTCAAGGTGGAGCTCTCTAACTAATGGAACTAGTCAGACTCAGTAAAAACTAGGAAGTTCTAGTTTGGATTCCATTGCTAGTGTCTAGAAACGGTGTGGAGGTCTAACAAAGCTTTGACTTCACAAATAACACTATCATCATCAAAATCATACCCAAGATGAGCTAAGCAAACCTCTAATGGATCTTTCAAGTCGCTCTTGCAAAATCTTTCATAGTGCATACTTTATTTTCTCCAACTACTGGTTTCAATTGCAGCACTTCAAATAAGGTACCTAAAAAAAAAATAAAAACTGCGTAAAAAGGAAACTAAATAAAATCTAAAATAAAAATAAATTATGTACAAAACTAAAAAAATAAAAATAAACTATATACAATGATATCAACTAGAGAGTATTTTGCAACCACTCCCCAGCAGCGGCGCCAAAAACTTGGAAAGTTCGGAAACCCACAATAATATAATACTGAAAGTGCACAGTGTCTAACTAGTAGAACTATGGCAAGTACAAGTGTTCATAACAGGAGTGAAATACTACTACAAACTAATATCAAAAAGTAACCAATCAACAAGATGATGTTTTAGCAATTTTTTCAGAAATTTGAAAAAATGAAATAATAATAATTCTAATGATAAACAAATGAGAATGGGGCTATTAGGAGTTTTTCGGTTTCCATCAATTAATTATGCAAACTCTACTAATCTTTAAAAATATATTTCATGCATTTTTAAATATTGTTTCTCCGCTGTAATTTCCTTGCTTCTTATGTAGTGATCCTAAAGCATTGCTTATCTATCCTTGCATACCACATCTAGGGATTTAATCAAGCACGAATATCAATTCAAAAGCATAAATAATCAAGAAAATCACATAAACAATTAGATACAAAGCTTTTATGAAGATAAATTACTAGTAATTCAAATCATTATTAAGCATATAAATGTAAGTTCCACAATCAAATCGGTTTCTACCTAAACCCTAACATGGTTGTAGCTAGCCATGGCTTTCAAAAGCCATAAAATATTAAAATCAAAAATAGCTAAGAAAATGGAGTAAAAACATCAAACCCTAAACTATGAAACGGCTGTGTCGCCTCTTCCCAGTTGCGGCTGTCTGCCGCTTCCTCCTCTGTCTGGCTTTCCCCCTTCGTTCTTCGTTTTCCTCTATTTAAAGATGTTACAAGGTCTGAAAATGAGACCGAGCAAATCCTCAGGCCAGTCCAACATCGTCTTGAATTCAAAGGCAATGTATTCTTCTTGTAATTCTCGCAGATCCGTCATGGTAATTGTATTCTTGATTCTGAAAATTTTTATGTACATCAGATTGGTTGCGAACATTGCATTGATAAAATATAAAATAAGATATCTCTCATCCACTCTTCCTGCCATTTCACTGCACATTGTTTTCCATCTTATGGTTAGGTGTTTCAGACTCTCGCCAACCCTCTGCTTTAACCCAAATACATCTTCAATACCTGGCCGCAATGAATTGTTGCTTATATATGCTCCCAGAAATGTAGCTTTCAAATGGTCAAAAGAAGTTATAGTATTTTTGGGCAATCCCTCGAACCATTTTAGCGCCTCTCCAGTTAAGCTAGACGCAAAATATTTGCATAATACATCATCATGGTTTTCCCACTATAACATACACCTAACATAAGCTTTGACATCTTGAACAACACAAGTAGTCCCATCAAAGATACTGGTTAATGCTAGTAAATTTCATTTAGGGGGTATTCCTCTTAACTATACTTCTTGAGTGAATGGAGTTCTCGCAGCCTCCTCAATGGCTTCATCAAGTTTCCTTCTACCTCCTTACCTTCTATTATTTATCATACCCCGCATTTCTGCTAGCTCTCTCAATATTTGTTCATTTTCAGCTGAATTTTGCTCTATTGGTCTTTTTAGCGCAGCTTCTCTTCTTCTGCGTTCATGTCTTTCTTGTCTTGCGAGATTTTGTGTATCTTCTTCTTCATCTTCATTTTGCCTTCTTCTGCGATCTCCTCCTTCATCTCTTTCTTGAACTTGCAGTTGATTATGCTGTATATTTACTTCTCTGCGAGTTTCTTCATTTCTTATCATTTTTCTTCGTTGTCTTTCTATTCTCCTTTGTATTCTATCATACTCCTCATTGATATTATTGTTATGACGATTTTGTGTGCGTCTTATTTCTCGATTATCATGATTATTCTACCAAATCGCTTCCTGAAATTCTTGTTCTTCCACTTCTGCTCTTAATCTTTCCCTCTCGCAAGCCAGACGAGCTTGTTCAGCATAATGTCTCTCAATTTCGTCCTCAATGATTCTTTGATTTCTTTGTACTTATCGCCCGTGTAATATTCTTCTACATTCTTCTCGATTTTCTTCATCATTTTGATTATTTCTACCCTCTTGATTTTGTCTACCATTCACAGCTTCATCGCGTGGAATATGGTGAACATCAATTATCTCTTTTTCTCTATGATGTTGTTTCTCATTTGGATTTTGCATTCTTTCCACATTTCTCATAGGGGAATTTCGCCTTGGTTCTTCTCTAAATGACCTTGAACTTGATCTAGCAGTACTTCTTGATCTCCTTCTTTGCATTCTTAAATTATCCATTCTTAACTCATGATTTTGCCTTGTTAAATTCGCACGCTCTTCTGCTTCTAATCTCCTTTCCTCCTGTATTCTTTGTCTTAAATCATCTGTTATTTCATTTTCATCTTCTCCATGAATTAATCCTTCAACCTCTCCTCGATATCTTTCTTCTCTTCTTAATTCTCGATCTTCTTCTTCTTCTTCCACTGAATCTGATTGCCAAGTATGCGTGCTAACTCTATCATAATCCACAGCTCTATCTTGTATTGGTGTTTGCTGATTTGATTGTTGAACCTGATTTCCTTCATTATTCCTTGTTCTATTTTTTCTTGTTCTTATTCTTGAAGATTCTCCCATTTTATTTGTTCCTCCACCTGCAAGTCGTTTACTCCTCCTTACAGTTGTTGGTGGTTCTGATGTGTTTCTTCTTCTTCTAGCCATTATTGCATTTGATCTTTCACTAATTATTCCAAATTCCTTCCAATTACAATGTCAATTTTTATCTTTTTCTTCAAGTAATCATCAATTCATCCCTGTTTTGGGCGCCAAAATGTAGTTATAGGAAATCCTACACTACACCCTTGTTAAGATTTCATAATAATCAATTCATACTTAAAGATTAAAAATGACTCTTTATCATTTAATTCTCAGAAATGCTTACAGAAGTGGAAAAAATCAAGAACACAACTATTATCTCAAGGTTTCTCTCTCCTCAAGACTTTCTCAATTCTCAAAAATACATCATCCTCTCTCTGGACATATTGGGTCTCTATATATAAGGCAGATATGTAATGGATGACAGCTAAGATGTCATTTACATTCGGATTTGATTTGCGATCTTATCACAACAGTTATAATATGAAATCTCGCAAGCATTATAACCATCGCAAATAAATCATGCTCTTCTCGTATTTCCTCAATCGTCAGCTATTACGTCATTCTTTGAATCATTCTTTAATCTACTCTGTGACGCTCGAAAAGTGTTGTTTATGAGCTCGCGGTGATAATCGCAGGGGTGTTGTTAATCTCGCTGGAATACTATCATGGCGATATTCTGGTCCTACAGTGGAAATGAAAATCATGTTCAAAGTATGTGTTGGATATTCAAGAGGAATAACAAAATAATTGCCAAACTTCAGGAGAACATGCTGAGGATAAATCTGGCGTTGGATGATCAACAATATTTTCATTAAAAATCCAAAAATTCCAGATTCAGACGAGGTAAGAAGTCTATTTATATAACAAACCTTGATAATCCACTAGGTGGTAAAAAAATGTGAGCATTCGGCCCACTCCGTCATTGTCTGATATCAGTGACGACCGCATCCTAATCTTTAACTTGAGAAAATGAGGTGTGCATCAAGGTGGCTTAAGTCTTTGTATTTATGTACTATTTTCTTATTCTTGTTAAGAAAATATTCTCCTAATTTTTTAGATAATGGATAATAAACCATGTATTTATGGGAGAAAATCGCCTCTGCCGAATTTGGTAAATTCGATGATGGAGAGACTGGTTTAAAACCTTAAACAAATGTGCTGCACGTGAGCACTTTTGATTCGAGATATCAATCTGAAAAACTCTGGCCTAAACCAAGAAGATGGCCGTTCCAGATTTGCTTCGGTCACAAAGTGGAGGATAAGGGTTGATTTGGGGAGGATAACGAAGAAGGATGATGAGACCAGAGAGTTTTGGCTAGGTAGTATCTCGACTTGTATTATAAGTGTAGAAGCTTTCTAGTGATGGAAGCTTTTGAGAGAGCTTGCAAAGTTGCTATCTGATAGTGTTGCATTTTGCCTGACCAAGATTTGTGTGCTTTGGCAAAATAGGTGAAACCTATTTATACAAGTGAGATTGAACGTACCCTGGCCTCATTAAGGAATTGAGTAAATGTGTCAATTAAAACATAGGAGGTGGAAACCGTTGGCTTTATGGTGAAAAACGTTTCACCATACATTTCCTTATTTAATTGACCGTATTCATTCCTTGCACGCATTGCTTTATTGCGAGCGAAGTGTACGCTGCACGCTGTGACCACCAAGCCAAAACCCCAAGAAATCATCCCCCAGTTTGTGTTCATGTCTCGAGAGTTTGGCGCAAGTGGCAATGCCAAAGTTGCTAGTGAAGCGTTGCGGCATGTGCCAATGGCATGTGCGGGATGTCTTGACCACGAGTTGTACTTTGAGTGCAGATGGCAATGCCAAAGTCGCTTAGTGGAGCATTTGGCATGTGTGGAATGCCTTGGCCGTGAGTTGTACTTTGAGTGCGGATGGCAATGCCAAAGTCGCTTAGTGGAGCATTTGGCATGTGCCAATGGCATGTGCGGATGCCTTGGACAAAAGATTCACTTTGAGTGCGGATGGCAATGCCAAAGTCGCTTAGTGGAGCATTTGGCATGTGCGGAATGCCTTGGCCGCGAGCTGTACTTTGAGTGCGGATGGCAATGCCAAAGTCGCTTAGTGGAGCATTAGGCATGTGCCAATGGCATGTGCGGAATGCCTTGGCCGCAAGTTGCACTTTGAGTGCGGATGGCAATGCCAAAGTCGGTTAGTGGAGAATTTGGCATGTGCCAATGGCATGCGCGGAATGCCTTGGAATAGAAAGTGGCTAGTGGTAACGTATTTGGCATGTGCCAATGGCACGTACGGCCACTTTGGCCAAGTTGCAGGCTCTACTTTGGCATGTGCCAATGGAATAACGACTTGGAATGGGGATTTCCTAGTGGTTGCGTGTTGGCATGTGCCAATGGCACGCACGTCCACTTTGGCCAAGTTGCAGGCGCTACTTTGGCATGTACCAATGGCATAGCGGCTTGGAATAGAAAGTGACTAGTGGTTTGTGTGTTGGCATGTGCCAATAGCACACACGGCCACTTGGGGCTTGAGTTTTGCGCTTGGTAGCGGTTTAGAAAATTTCTAGTGGTGCGTGTTTGGCATGTGCCAATGGCACGCACAGCCATGTTGACCTAGTTGCACGGTTTGCAAGCCTAGGGTGCTATTTGTGACATGTGCCAAATGGCATAGCGACTTGGGAAATTGGCTAGTGGTGCGTGTTGGCATGTGCCAATGGCACGCACATCCAAGTTGACCTAGTTTCACGGTTTGCAAGCCTAGGGCGCTATTTTTGGCATGTGCCAAATGGCATAGTGGCTTAGAAATTGGCTAGTGGTGCGTGTTGGCATGTGCCAATGGCACGCACGGCCAAGTTGACCTAGTTGCACGGTTTGCAAGCCTATGGCGCTATTTTTGGCATGTCCCAAACGGCATAGCGACTTGGAAATTGGCTAGTGGTGCGTGTTGGCATGTGCCAATGGCACGCACGGCCAAGTTGACCTAGTTGCACGGTTTGCAAGCCTAGGGCGCTATTTTTGGCATGTGCCAAACGACATAGCGACTTGGAAATCGGCTAGTGGTGCGTGTTGGCATGTGCCAATGGCACGCACGGCCAAGTTGACCTAGTTGCACGGTTTTCAAGCCTAGGGCGCTATTTTTGGCATGTGCCAAACGGCATAGCGGCTTAGTTTGGCATGGTTGCCTGTGGGTGCAGTATGTGGTTTGGTTTTGGCGTCGTTGCCATGATGCGCATTATGCGGCTTGGTTTTGGCGTCGTTGCCATGGTGCGCAGTATGCGGCTTGGATTTGGCGTCGTTGCCATGGTGCGCAGTATGCGGCTGGGTTTTAGCGTCGTTGCCATGGTGCGCAGTAATGCGGCTTGGTTTTGGCGTCGTTTCCATGGTGCGCAGTATGCGGCTTGGTTTTGGTGTCGTTGCCATGGTGCGCAGTATGCGGATTGGTTTTGGCATCGTTGCCATGTTACGGAGTATGCAGCTTGGTTTGGAATTAGGGTTCTGTGTCGAAAACCCTAATCCGGTATTTTGAAAAAATACCCTTATTAATTATTTACACCTGAATTAAATGCTCTCAGTTAATGTGTTGCGGGCAACATTAGGTCACGGGGTTTTACGATTTTACCCCTTGTATAAAATCCACCATCAACACCATGAAAGACTTTATCAAAGTTATTCTAGGGTTTTTGTGTCCATAAGTTTATTTATAATCATTTGTGATCATGTCCTTCATCTCTTATCTTCTTGAAAGATACAATTTCATGGCTCTTATAACAAGAGGTACCACAAAAAGGGATGTAGTCGAAGTAGTTGATGTGTATCTGTGTGAAGAAATCACTTCCCCAAGGAAGAAGAAAGAGAGATCTACAAATGATGGAAAAGGTTCTTCCTCTAACTGCCTCTTGTCAATTTGTCATTTTGATAATAACTTTAGAGGTATGGTGAAAGATTTCATCAGCAAACGAAATGTTTTAAAATCTCAAATTATTTCTTATTTGGAAAATATAACAAATGTTGTCTCTATCAAAGAACACCTTGCGTGAGCTAAAAAGAAAACTTAGTGAGTTGACTGATATTTCTGAAGATTTAGAGGAATTGAACGATCCCATAATCAATGGGCTTTTCAATAATGAGAAGGAATTATCAGTAGATGCTCTGAGAAAGCTCTACAATGTCTAGGAAACTTCTTATGAGAATTTTATTCGTGTGTTTTTAAGAAGAATAACTAGAGTTTGGAATAGCCATTATTGTGATTACACATATCTATGTCCAACGATTTTAGATTTATTTGTTTAAATTCTAAAGTTTATTTGAAAGATGATTTTGCAGTATTAATCTTTACAGTTTTATATATTGCAATTTGTTATGGGATATGGGTGTTTGTATCCGTGAACTATGATTGTTCCATACATGGTCAAAAGTTAAGTATTTCGTACGTCGATATGCAAGTATTGATAAAAGAATGAATAAACTTTGGACAAAAACAAAAGTTAAATCTTTTATGTCATTATACAAATATTGATGGAACAAAGGATGATCTTTTGTTTACAAAGATTAAGTATATTGTATGTCATTGTGCAAATAGTGATGGAAGATAGAATGGATCTTTGTCTATTCCGCAGTATTGATCTACCATGATCCATATCTTTTATGTATATACTGTGTGGCTCCGTAAGTTCTCTTATGTTGAGCATTTCCAATTGGATTAATCATGGGTTCTCTTATGGTTAATTTAGTTGAGTATTCCGGTTGAATTAATCACGGGTTCACTTGTGGTTAATTCAATTGAGTATTTTGGATACAAATTCATATTCTTATATGATTTGTTGTTGTCCAAAGAAATCCTTATTTTCTCGTGAAAGTAAGGTCGCTCTTGTTGTTCTTTAGGGAATGACATTTTATGGGGGAGAGTTCTTTTGAACTTGTTCTTAATTTCCATATTTTTGTGGGGAGTGTGGCTGTGGAATATTATAGGGGTTATCTTGTATCTTTATCAACTCCTTGATGAATGCATTTAGTTTCGACTATATGATTGCATCTAAAAATTGATATGTTCTTTATTTTGGTCATGGAATGACTCAATGGAAATTTCATTAGGATCCCACTAGTTTTCGTACCTTTGCCAATTTTATTAACAAAAAAGGGGAGAATTAATGTGTAGTTAACACTACAAATACATATGGTTTTCGGATCATTATGGAAGGGGGAGTGGTTTCCATGTGAGATAGAGTATTGACTAAGGGGGAGTGATACATATCACCAGAGTATTGTTGTCGAAGTTGTGATACAATTGAACTTTGATGTTGTGTAATAATACTATGACACTATGTAACAATGATCGAGAGATTTTGCTTTCTCATTGTTATGGCTACGGATTTTCAACAACGATGATGTTGAACTTACAATCTTTGAAATCATTGGAGTACTTGGAAGTGACGAAGATTTCGAGTAATGTTGAAGAACCAAGGAGATCATGCATGTGGAAGAGAAGATGCAAAATTTATTTTTTGTATTCCATATGTATTGATAGTTTTGTCACTAAAATTGACAAAGGGGAAGATTGTTATAGCACTACTCGGTCGAACTCGCAAGCGTTGCTATCTCAAGCTTGTTGTCAAGTTTATTTGCCAAAACTATAAGTCTTAATTTCTAGTCTACTTATAGCTAAGTCTTGGACTAGGATAGAAAGTGTAGTTGAGCTCTAGAATCCACGATGTTCATCATACAAAAACGAAGAACTACTCAAGGAACTGGTGGAACTTCATTGACAAAAAGGTATGTGGAGACTTGAACTTATATATCACTCAAAAAGTATATCTACTCTATCTCCTATCTTGAGACAAAAGTTGTATTGCTATATAGACTTCAATTATACATATTTGCTATTTCAAGCCGAGTTTATCTCGCTTATCTTTTTGTCGAAATATATGTTGGTAATCTTTCACTTTGGCCAAGTTCATCTTTACAAGTGACGAAAGTCATGTTGATTATTTCAATATCTTGAAAATTGCTTTGATGAAAAATAGTGTGTGAATAACCTCTATTTAACATCCTCTAAGAATGTTTCAATGATTGAAATAAAGAGTTTAGAACATATAACCATCCTTGGATATAAGCATATAATGCGTTCGCGCATTAGTGTATAAGTCCAAAACCGGGAACCAAATGTATGCATACTTGTGTGTGTACTAAATGGTTGATGGAGATTGGGTAAGTATGCGTACCCGTACGCATACTAGCGGAAGTTCGCGTCCGTGAATTTCTGCTGAGATTGGAAATCAAAACCAACTCAATCCAGTTACCTAAAGTTCATGTCCGTGAATTTCTTCTGAGTTTGGAAACCAAAACAAACTCAAATCCGGTTACTTAAGTATGCATAGCTGTACGCATACTTAAGTGTGTTACTTTCTAAAATTGGTTTATTTGTGAACTTAAATATATATAAACTAAGGAATGCGGATTTTCAAATTGTGCCTATAAAGTTCATGAATTGATTCGAGTGAATCAAAACCAATTTTGCTTCGATTGTGTCTTTTATACTTCTATAAGATCTAAGCAATTGAACAACTCTCTAACTAGTTCTTTTGTGTCATTTGGACTAATTATGGTGAAGATGAATAAGGTTGATATGAAAGTCCTCATATGGCTAACTATTTGGTTAGCTACCGTTAAACCAACGATTTGTACATGTTTAGGTACGGTTACAAATACCTAAATGAACGATATTTCATTTGTGTATAACAAGCTAAGTTCGATCTAATGGTTGAAAGATATTAACTTGAATCTAATCAGGTTTTCATCTAACGGTGAATATTGAATGCTTTGTTACCAAGGTAACTTAGATTGCAAACCCTGATTTAAAGACTATATAAAGGAGAAATATAGCAACTGGGAAAGTTAATCCCCACACCTCATGTGTGATACTAGATGTATAAGCTAGAGTCGATTCTCCTTTAACCTTAGGTTTCTACCTAGACCCTGTAGGTTAATGACTTGAAGACTTCATTGGGATTATGAATCCATACCCAACTATTTTCTATGTAGTTGTGTGATATAATATTTCTATTTCTATCGTTATTGAGTGAAATCGTAAGATTGGCTTAAGATTAATTACTCCGATAGGAAAGATATAAAAGTAGTCACAAACATCTTCGTCTCATCATTTGTGATTCCATAATATCTTGTTTCGCTAGTCGACTAAGATTATTGTGAGGTGATTGATAATTCTAGGTTGTTCTTCGGGAATATAAGTCCGGGTTATCAATTGATTCCTGTTCACCTTGATTTATCAAAAGACGAAACAAAAACTTGTAGTTATTTTTATGGGAGACATATTTATCTATTACTATAGACTTTTCTGTGTGGTACAGATTTGTTGATTAAAGTCTTCAACTTTGTGTTGTAGAAACTCTTAGTTGTGGGTGAGATCAGCTAAGGGAATCAAGTGCATAGTATCCTGCTAGGATCAGAGATATAAGGAGCGCAACTGTACCTTTGATCAGTGTGAGATTGATTGGGGTTCAACTATAGTCCAGACCGAAGTTAGTTTGTAGTAGGCTAGTGTTTGTATCGGCTTAATTTAGTATGTGTTCAATCTAGACTAGGTCCCGGGGTTTTTCTGCATTTGTAGTTTCCTCGTTAACAAAAATTCTGGTGTCTGTGTTATTTCTTTTCCGCATTATATTTTGTTATATAATTGAAATATCACAGGTTGTGCGTTGAATCAATCATTATATTGGGAAATCCGACCTCTGGTTGTTAATTTAAATTGATTGATACTTGAACATTGGTCTTTGGTACCGTTCAAGTTAATTATCTTGTATTCAATTAGACTCGCAGATTTCTATTTGCTTGAGTAAGGATTGAAACGAGAAATTGAGATATAACTCTTTGATATACTTTTTATAAAGATTGAATATGACTGTCTAGTTGGTTCTCTTAAAAGTATATTGGAGTTAGTCCATACATATTGCTAAGTGAATTATTGGGTGAGGTTGTTGTAACCCAACTTTTTCATGAAGACTTAATATCTGATGAAGACATTTGGAAACGGTCATCGATAAAGAGGTATGTGAAGACTGAATCATCCTATTTACTCACGGAATTTACCATTTTATCTTATGACATAATTTCGTATGATTTTAGAAGACTTAATATCGTAAAAAATAAACATTGTGTCAAGCTTGTCTTAATAAATCTCTCTAAATATGATTCAAGCAACAAATATTCACAGAACCTTAACAATCTTGGCTAAGAATAATTTATTTTCATGAACTATTTTTGTTTCAAATTGATCGTTTGGAAAATTAAATGCCCAAGCAATGATATTTATTATCTATGGCGATTGAGAAAGTTTTAAATTAGTTAAAGAGGATTTTTGTTAAAGGGAAAGCCAAAACATTTAGGGGGAAAGCTGACATCCGGTCAAATGTGTTTGGCCTTGACTCAATTGGTGTGCAAATAAAAATTCTACTAAAACTCTTCCCTAACCTCCTCCTAATATTTTACTGCTGTCATCACAAGACAACAGTAGCAATGGATCTTTGATTAACTACGCTTTTGATCTTTTCCTTTGTAAAGAATCAGATTCAACTTCCAAACATATAATAGTCCTTCCAACTAAATAAGAATGGAGATTCTGATCACTTTGTTTCTTATTTGTAAAAGATAGAATTACTAATCACTTTGTTTGGAGTCTAGCTAGCACCCAACATGATTATTATCTTATTATCAACCTTGAATTTGAATTGATAATGCATGCCAAATAGAAATTAGTTCACACTACTACCAATGTCTAGTACAAATATCAGATGAAAAAAGTGATCATCATGATCTTATTCCATGCGTACAACTACATATATACAGCCCACCTTATTCGAACCAAACTGTCCGCATTCATTAGTGCCATAGCATTTTATATCTCAGAAATGCATCACTTAAACTATCAATGTTACCGACAAAGAGGACTAAGAGGACTACGAAATAAGGTTGTTTGTTCATTGATCATAATACCCTATACCTATGGATTATGCTGGTATCAAATTAACGAAAAATTAGAAAATTGTCAACAAATAAATAAAAATAAAATCATATTTTACAGGTAAGAATGTAAGATGAAACAACGATGAAAAACCCTTGCCATCTCTCTCAATGAATTTCAGGAAAATAGAGAGATAATCTAAAGAAGAAAAAACGAAAAAATAGTTGATAAAAAAAAAAAAAAAGATATCCAAGTATTAAGAAATTAGGGATTAGTTTTAGAACGAATTTATATTTGCACCCTGACTAGTCAAGGCCAAACACATTTGACCGGAAGTCATCTTTCCCCCTAAATATTTTGGCTTTCCCTTTAAATAAAATATTAAAGAGAGGTTTTTGAACTACTAAAATTCTGGATACAAGGTAGGTACGCATAGCCAGTACACAGACCCTAGTGATCTGAGTTTCGGAATAAGGTAGGTATGCATACCCAGTATGCGTACCCTAAGGTTCTGAGTTAGCGAATGAGATGAAGGTATGCATACCCAGTACACGTACCCCTGGGATATGAATTCTTGAATGTCTAATGGTACACATACCAAGTATGCATACCCCCAAAAACCTGAGTTTACGGACTGGTCCATATGTATGCGTACCCCTATACTTACTTACCTAGCAATGAATTCGCAAATGCTCATAAACTATTTTCAAAAATATGTTTGGCATACAACTCTGTAAAACACTTTAAAGAAAATTTTGATCATTAAATCACTTTGTGTTTGTGAATATTATGGGTTAAATCCTAAGTGTTAATGAACACGATTGTGCTTGAAAGTTCTAAATGCATCTTTTCCTATACGGACTATCACTGTAAAAGGTTCCAGAACCTTGAACCATAATGTATAATCTTCTATGTAATTTCAATACAAACTTCTCACGTGCTTACATGAATTCCAAATAATAATTTCATCTAAACTGAGAAAGTATTTGTTTGAATCTCAAGTTATCTTCGCTTGAATTCGAAGCTATAACCTAAATCCTTGAAAATCCATAAATTGAGAGACTCGTGCAACTAGATTTCTCAATCCTTGATATTTTCATGTCCTAGTTTCTTGCTAGAGTCGTCCCCTTATTAACCTAGGTTTCCTCTAAGAACCATAATTAGGTTTACGACTTAAAGACTTCACTTAGGGATTCGTGAAGCTAGGTCCTATTATCTTTTACCTAATAGTTCGTGAATCCCTATTTTATTTTATTAATCGTCAAGGTTCTCGTGAATCTATGATCCAGAATGGGATACATAGAACTTGCAAAATTCTTCGATCAAAAACGAGATAGATCAAACTCGTAAAGTTCTTTTCTTTTCAGATTTTGTGATTCCCGATAGATATTTATAACTCTTTTTCATTGATTTTTTTAGATTGTCTTTGAGAGGTAGTTAGCAATCCAGGATTCTCAGCTAACTAAGTGTAAGTGTTCCATGTTCGTGAGGTTTGCTAGACTTTGTCAGATATCTAAACTCAAATCTAAAGGTCAAAAGTAAAATCAAATAAGCTTATCCGTTAGAGGAAGATTATTATAAAAAGTCTTCAGGTTGAAGCAACTCTTAGGATTTAAAGGAGGCCAACTATAGGAATCAACTATGTAGAGTGTTGCGAGGTTCAAGAGACGTAAGGAGCACAACTGCAGTTGAATTTCTTGGAGAATTAAGTCGGTTTCAACTACATTCTAGTCCGAAGTCAGATAGGCTAGTGTTTGTATAGGTGTAATACAATTTGGTATTCAAAGATGGACGATGTCCCGAGGTTTTTCCGCATATACAGTTTTCCTTGATAACAAAACTTATGGTGTCTTGTGTTTTTCCTTTTCTGTGTTATATTATTTTATTTCTATAATATATGAATAAAAATAAGTACATAATCAATCTAAGTAATTTAAGTCCTTATTAATTCTAATCAATAAGAAGACTTGTTCTTGTTGAATTCGTATTTTGAACGATAACTTATAGGTTTCATACTTGTCAGAATTCAGATCCTTTTGATTTGGATACGACTAAATTGATCTTGCATATTGATTTATGAGATCATCCAAGAACTCTTCCACATAATCAGGTTCATGGACTTCTTAGTTTAGAAATATTGACTTTGGAATAGATAAATTATGGAAGAGATGATAGAAAACTATATATACATATTGTACAAGGATATTCAATTAGATCTACTTGCAGTTGCATTTAGTTTTATCCATATATCTTGGTTGTCGAACTAAAAAGTTGGTAGTGTACTTGGTACACTCTCCTTTTCAGTATTTGCTACTGAAGTTGGGATTGTGATTAATAAGAGACAATATATGGGCATCGAGCTTAAGACACTCTTAATAAGGCTCAACCTCCCACCCTTCGTAAAATACTTGCGTTTCTGTGACGCTAACCGTTTCTTTATCTTGTCAATAACTAGGTCCCAAATACTTATCATTCTTGAAAGGCTCCCAATAGGCGGTCTAGGATAAGTAATTTCCAAGCTTCTAACTTCACACTCCAGCACTCCAGCACTCCAGCACATTCTCCACAATCGTTAGCACAATCTCCTACCCGATATATGAACACTTATTTAAATTGATATTCAAACCAGTAATTTGTTATATCTCAAGTAGGATTTGTAATACCGTAAAGTGTCCCATAACTGTTATTTAAATTGATATTCAAACTAGTAATTTGTTGTATCTCAAGTAGGATTTTTTTAATACCTTAAAGTTTGTTGGATTTGCATCCAAAAATAAAATAGTTTCGTCTACAAGTTTCAAGTGTATTAATTGTGTTTAATTTCTTTGACGCTAAAACCGCTTATTAACCACTATTTAGTTCATTCTTCATAAGAACTGAGAAGACCTCCGCGGCCATTAGAAATAATGACCAAGGGAGTGTGTCTCCTTGAAGAATTCTTCTTGATTCCTTAAACAAACCCTATGTATCCCCATTAACAAGAACCGAGAACTGCATATCTTCATATTATTTTTTAATCCATCTTTTCCACCTCTAACCAAACCCCATTTTGCGACCAATGACCTATATTACTTTCTAATTTACATGGTCGTAAGCTTTTTCCATATCTATTTTATAAAAAATCCTTAGTTTCTTCTCTTTTATTCGTGAGTCTATTTCATTCATATGCAATCAAACTTTTATCCAAAATTTACCTCTCACAATGGAATTCCCCTTGCTCTTAAGATATCACCTTAGGGAGGACGGTCTTCAGCCTCTTTGCAAGAACTTCTACAATTATCTTATAAACACCCGCGATAAAATTATCGATCTAAACTCTTTTAACCTTGTTGCTTCTGTTATCTCCGAAAGTAATTAGATAAAAGTACATTTCATTCGCCAATCCAAATGACATTCCTTGTTGAACTCATTAATTTCTTATAAAAAATTAACTCTAATGATACTCCATTATGTTTTAGAGAAATATTTTGTGTAACCATCGGGTCCTGGGGATTTTCCGAGACTAGTAGTGTTTATTTCCGTAAGGACTTCTTCCTCTTGTATGTCCCTCTCTAACTAACATTTATCCTCACTGTTAATATTCAATTAGATCTACTTGCAGTTGTATTTAGTTTTATCCATATAGCTAGGTTGTCGAACGAAAAAGTTGGTGGTGTACTTGGTACCCCTCTCCTTTTCAGTATTTTCTACTGAAGTTGGGATTGTAAAGAGAGACAATATATGGGAATCGAGCTTAAGACACTCTTAATAAGGCTCAACCTCCCACCCTTCGTAAAATACTTGCGTTTTTGTGACGCTAATCGTTTCTTTATCTTGTCAATAACTAGGTCCCAAATACTTATCATTCTTGAAAGGTTCCCAATAGTTGGTCCTGGATAAGTAATTTCCAAGCTTCCAAATTCACACCCCAGCACTAGTCTAGCACATTCTCCATAATCGTAAGCACAATCTCCTACCCGATAACTGAACACTTATTTAAATTGATATTCAAACCAGTAATTTGTTGTATCTCAAATAGGATTTGTAATACCGTAAAGTGTCCCATAACTGTTATTTAAATTGATATTCAAACCAGTAATTTGTTGTAGCTCAAGTAGGATTTTTTTAATACAGTAAAGTGTGTTGGATTTGCATCAAGAAATAAAATAGTTCCGTCTGCAAGTTTCAAGTATATTATTTGTGTTCAATTTCTTTGACGCTTATACCGCTTATTAACCACTATTTAGTTCATTCTTCATAAGAATTGAGGCCATTAGAAATAATGACCAAGAGAGTGGGTCTCCTTGACGAAGTCTTCTTAATTCCTTAAACAAACCCTATGTTGCCCCATTAACAAGAACTGAGAACCACATATATATCTTTATATTATTTTTTAATCCATATTTTCCACCTCTTACCAAACCCCATTTTGCGACCAATGACATATATTACTTTCTAGATTACATGGTCGTAAGATTTCTCCATATCTATTTTACAAAAAAATCCTTAATTTCTTCTCTTTTATTCGTGAGTCTATTTTATTCATATGCAATCAAAATTCTATCCAAAATTTATCTCTCACGATGGACTTCCTCTTGCTCTTAAGATATCACCTTAGGGAGGATGATATTCAACCTCTTTGCAAGAACTTCTGCAATTATCTTATAACCGCTCGCGATAAAATTATCGACCTAAACTCTTTCCACCTTGTTACTTCTGTTATCTTCGAAAGTAAATAGATAGAAGTACATTTTATTCACCAATCCAGATGACCTTCCTTGTTGAACTCATTAATTTCTTATAAAAAATCAACTCTAATGATACTCCATTATGTTTTAGAAAAATCCTTTGTGTAACCATTGGGTCCTGGGGATTTTCCAAGACCAGTAGTGTTTATTTCCGTAAGGACTTCCTCCTCTTGTGTGTCCCTCTCGAACCAACATTTATCCTCACTGTTAATCTTCATAAATTATAGATTACCCCCCACCCCCAGTCTATCTACATATTCTGCTGTGTATATCTGCTCGTAATAACTCACTGTTTATTATTTAATTCGTTCCGAGTCTATAATATCTTCTCATTGAAACTGAAGCTCCAAGATTGTGTTTCTCGTTGAACAGAATTTCCGCATTATAGCAGGAATTCATGGAGCTATCATGATTCATCCGGAGCTAGCCTAATAAATCTTAATTGTTTCCTTAATATTTTGAATGATTGTTGTGTTTGTTATATTATGAATAAAATCGTTAGACTTGTATGAAGAAAGATGTAATCGTTAGAATTGTATGAAGAAAGAAATAATTGTAGTAAGATGTTCTTTATGGATCGACTTATCTCCTTGATTGTGTCACCACCAGGAAATGAGCTACGTTCGTACATGTCTAGAGAAGTTATAATTCTTACATTGAGTCATCGTAACTGGCGTAGAGAATATTTTATATTGATGATTTTCTCACGAAGATATTGTATCTTAGTGCCTCTAACATTAAGATCGTTACTTTTAACTTCTTTGTTCTTAACTGGCAAGAAGAGAGAAAAGTATATGATACAAATTTAATTTGTTCGTAACTGGCCTATTAAATTTAAAGTCCACGAAAATCCTTCTCTCGTGACTAGAGTAAGGTTGCTCATGTTGTTCTTTCAGGAATGACATAAATGGGGGAGATTTTTTTTGAACTTCTGCTTAATGGTAATATCTTTTGGGGAGGGCGGATGTGGAATTGTAGGAGATGAATCTACTTATGTCTCCTTGACGCAAACCGAGACTTGGTTGAAATCTTTTAAACTAAAGGTTGGTATGTGTTCTCTAGTCTTGAAACTCTTTTGATTAATTCATGATTATCCCTATTTTTCACCTTTGCCAATTTTGTTGACAAAAAGGGGGAGAATTATTAAGTAGTATCTTACTAAATACATATGGCTTTTTACGAAGCATCATGCAAGGGGGAGTAAATTATTATCTGTTGGTTTACCTATTTTTCAAAAATAATATGTATAAACTAAGGGGGAGGACATACCACCATAGTATTGCTTCAAAATTGTGGTGCAATTGAATTTTGAGGAAGGTAACAATACTATGTTTCTGTATAACGACTAACGAGTAGAGTATATTTACATCATTCTATATAAGCTCTAACGAGCATTCTCATAAGTTGTTATTGCTACGGATCTTCAACAGCAAGGTGTTGGACGAACACATGCATAATACCATAAGAACTTGGAGTATGAAGATTTCAAGATGTTTGTTAAAGAATCAAGGAAATCAAGCATAGTGGATTGAGCTGAAAGTTTATTTGTTGTATCCATATGTATTGAATAGTTTTGTCACTAAAATTGACACAAAAGGGGAGATTGTTAGAGCATTTCTCAGTTGAACCTAACAAGCATTTATCATATGTATTGATTGTTAGGTTCACAGAAATTTCTAGTCTACTAAGTCAAGTTTCACAAAGATCAACTAAAGATAGATACCTAAAGATATATATCTAAAGACTGATCTTAGTTGATCTTTCGACGATTGTTCTTGAGAGGTGGTAAGAATCTAGGATTCTCTTCAGGAGTCATAAGTTCTGGATTTGTGAGGTTTGCTAGCTTTTTATTGGAAATATATTTCCACACCTTGATCTTTGATCTAAATAGAAATCAAAAGGGCTTATCTGTTAGAGGCAGATTGGTATCAAAAATCTTCACTTTGGTTAAAGAAACTCTTAGGCTATGAAGGACGTCAGCTAAGGAATCAAGTGCGTAGAACCTTGCAAGGTTCAAGAGACTAAGGAGCGCGACTGTAACTGAATCGCTTGGAGAGTGGATTTAGCCTCAACTACATTCCAGTCCGAATTGATAGTAGGCTAGTGTCTATAGAGGCTAAATACAGTGTGGTGTTCAATCTGGACGACGTCTTGGGGATTTTCTTCTATTGAAGTTTCCTAGTTAACAAAATTTATGTGTCTTGTGTTTTTACTTTTCCATATTATATTGTTTATCTTTATAATTGGAGTTACACAGGTTTGTACCTATTTAATCTACGTAGATATGTCCGCTTAATTAATCGATTACGAGACTAGTTTCTTGTAGAATTCGTATCTTTAAAGATAGATAACAAGTTTAACAACTTGGAAGAATTCCGATCGAATTATTTGTATATGACTAAATTGATCTTGGATATTGATTTTTGAGATCGTCCAATTACTCTGCTTAACAATCAGGTTCACGGACCCTGTGTCTATATACATAATGATTGAGTAGAGGTTGAGATATTAACTCTATACATATTGTCAAGGATCATTCACTTGGTCTTCTTGTAATTATGTTAAGTTTTGTCTATACAAGTTATCGAGCGAAAAAGTTGGGTGTATTTGGTATCCCCTCCGTTTTCACTTAGGAGATTGCTTTTGAGTCCTTGCTTTCTAGTATTCACCAGAGTTCATTATAAAGTCGATGTCACTATCTCAGCACCTTGATTACTCATGGAAATGGGTAGACACACTTGATTAAGTTGATGAATCAATTCATCGAGTCGGTAACTCACGTATAGCTTAGTTAATCTTCATTTCGTATGATCAAATTGAGTGATAAATTTAATTTAAGAAAAAAAATGAATTTTTCCTCGTGCCGGTACATTGCTTTTGCCTACCGTCGAATATCTGAAAAGATTTCTTCAGTAAAATACTTATTTAGAATATAGTTTGATTTAAGTTGTTATGATATCATAATCGACGCTTTAAATTTTCACAATATAATTAAGATGTATCTCGTGATTTTCCATGGACAATATAAAAAACCCCTTAAAAAATATAATCCAACGGAGGATGATGATGAACCCGTTAGAAACAGCCGATCCATTATTGAATGCCACGAGACCCTACAAAAGAAAAAACATGCCAATAACGGTTTTAACAATGTTTTTAGATTTTTACAAAAAAATTACACTACCAAGCTGTTTTCTTCCTTCAAGAAAATTTTACTAGCTAACTTCTTCATCTTTCTTACCTTCACCGAGGGTCATGCGACTCATGCCCTCATTTATACCCCAATTATACGTGGAAATAAACAGAACCACGTGCATGATGGGGACACTATCATTAAGATCTGGACATGTGTAACTGCCTCAGGCGTATCAGAATCGAGTGAGTGGGTCCAGTCATTGTATAAAGAGTAGAATCAAAACGAAAAGAAGGGCGTAACTGTTTTACTCCCTCTAGCTTTGCTCTGCTCTCAAACGCAATGGAAACCCTAATGATGAGTTCGAATTCTTCTTCTCATCCTCTGCTTCTGCAGAGTAATAAAACATATAATTTTATCCTTTTAGACCATCATCATCATCTCTTATTCCCTCAACTAAGAAACCTGATTTTGTTAGTTTTCCTCAGAAATGTAATCACAACAATGTGGATGTATCTTATTCGATTTCACTATAACTCAAAGCAATCATTTCAGTTTCTTGCAAATCTTCAATTTCTGATTAGTCATCTTTATGAAGCAAACAGTTTGCCTTATGAAACAAAAATGAAAAAAAAAAAATGGCAAACAGTTAGCCTTATGATACTAAAATGGAGAAAACGGAAAACAGTTTGTCTTATGTAACTAAAATAAGAAAAAAAACGGCGAATAGTTTGCCTTATGAAACTAAAATGAGAAAATAAAGGCAAACAATTTTCTTTATGAAACTAAAATGAAATACAAAAGGCATACAGTTTGCCTTATGAAACTAAAATGAAAAAGTGAGGACAAATAGTTTACTTTATGATACTAAAATGATAGAAAAAAGACAAACAATTTACCGTGTAGTCTATTATCACTCTATTCCACGGTGGATTTTACAATCTTTCACATAGATTGTCTTTTATCTTGAAAGGGATAGACCATTTTAAAGTCTATACCATAGTCCTTGCTTTAAAAACGAGCCGTTTGAACTCCAATGAGTCAGTTTGTAATTACATAAACTATAAATTCCAGCACCTGTTCCGTTCCCCTCGAGTTATCCTTATGGACCAAGAAGTATTTTCCCTAACTCAGGCTGATAAAAATTAACTTATTGCCCGCCTCAAGAGTAAGGAAAAAAGGTTTGTGGGTCCCATTCATTGTCTAAAGCGAAGAATCAAAACGAAAAGCACATCCTTAACCGTTTTTATTCCCCCTCGCTCCCTCTGCTCTCCGCCTCCACTCTTTCTCTCTCTAAAATCATCACCATTTCTTTAGTTTCTTCTCTCTCATAAACAAAAACCCAGAAACCTATAAATAAGAAAAAACTTAGAGTGTTTTATGATGGAAACCCTAATGATGAGTTCTAATTCTTTTTCCCATCCTCTACTTCTGCAGAGTAGTAAGAATAAAGGATTTTATCCTTTTAGATCATCATAAACTCTTCTTCCCCCGACTAATAAACCTGAGTTTGTTAGTTTTCATCACAAACATAATTACAGCTTGGTTTCACTACAACTGAAAGCTGCAATCATTTCAGTTTCCTGCAAATCTTCATCTTCTGATCAATCATCTTTTATTCCACAGTCGGAGGTGATTTTCTTATTTTCTTGGTTATTTTACATACTATCTGGTTTTTATTAGTAGATTCTAGTTTGATTTTTTGTTTAGTTTGTTGATTAGTTGATACATTTGCAGAGGTTTGATTTGTTGATTACTTGATTTGTGGTTTAATTTCTTACATTCTAAGAATTTGATTATTATACTGCTTGGTTTCTCTCAGATTACATTCCGAATCTCATGTTATGAGGAGACTGCGTCTATATCCTTTATGTTGTTTAATCAAAAAATCGGGTTGTTAGTAGTTTTAAAACTGAAATAATCTTTATTTAAATTACTTTCACCGAGGGTCATGTGACTCATGCCCTCACTTCTATCCAATTATACGTTGTAATAAACAGAACCATACGATGGAGACGCTATCATTAAGATCTGGACATGTGTAACCGCCTCAGGGGTATCAGAATCGAGTGAGTGGGTCCCATTTGTTGTATAAACAGCAGAATCAAAATGAAAAGCAGGGTGTAACCGTTTTACTCCCTCTCGCTCTGCTCTAAGACGCCTCCACTCTTTCTCTCTCCCAAACCACCATTTCTTGATTTTCTTCTTCTCTCAAAAATACAGAAAAATCCAGAAAGAAAATATTGATGCATTTGAGCAGCAAAAGCTCTATTGCTAGATTCAGTAACTAAAGTTTTGTTTCTTTCAGACACAATTATTTCTTCACTCAATAAAAGGTTATGAAGTTCAACACTGTTAATAGGATGGTTTCTAATCCTAATAGAGGTAACAAAGGATGTATATTGTATGAATTTAATGCAGATAAGATGACAACAACAAGTTCATCATTGGTTACCTTAGATCCAACAACAACAAGTTGATCCTATATGTTTTGGACCTCAATAAGAAGAGTTGAAATAGATTTGTCACCTTGCTTGAGATTCATTATCTTTGTACATAATTGAATTGAATGTATTGAAGAATATCAAGCAAATCGTTCTTCAATGCTTTTCCATAATTCGTAAGAAGTGGAAGCTCCATATAAGAGCCGTCGAATCTTCATCAATCCAGTATAAATACATCGGATTTTCAATTCCATTAGCTTCATTTCTTGGAGATGTGAATTGAACAGGACATGGATAAGATCCATATGACTCTGATACTATAGAGGGATTGATGAAGAAAGGAAAAGATTCTCATTAACAACCAAGGAGAGAATAGTCTTTTTATACAGACTGACACACACAGTCGGATGAAGAAAACAGGTTATCATAACAGCACTCAACCTGTATGGACACACAAGACTAAAGGCACACAGGAAAAGACTAAGAGTAGATTTCTCTTACAGGCACAACTATGACAGTTGACACAATAACTGAAAAATAAAATCAAGATGAAAATACCTAGCATTTTTAGGAGCGACTCCAGAAGAATTAGGGGCGATACAAAAAAACAAAAAAAGGTCACCCAAACGTAAAATGTAGCCATCCCTTATCTCCTATTTTTTTAATGGCCAAACTACCCTTTACGATCGTTAGATAACTTTACAATCGAGAATGTAATCCTTAACCGGGAGTCAATTTAGTTTATATAACTTCCGAATATAAAGTATCCCCAAAATAAAATCCTTTATCTTTTGAATTTTGATTATCCTATAATCGGTAGTAAATAAAGTTATCTTGACTCCCGATTAAAGTATACCTTTGGCCAAAATGCTCCCATAATCGGTAGTGAATTTAGGTTATTTTACTCCCGAATATAGAGTAGCCCCAAAATAAGATTTTGCAAAAATTCTCTATTTTTTGAATTTTGGTTGAGCCTATAATCGGTAGTAAATGAAGGTATACTGACTTCCGATTATACAGTGACTCTCTTTGCCGAAATCCTACCATAATCGGTAGTCAAGATTGTTCATATAACTAACGTATATAGAGTAGCCCCAAAATAAGATTTTGCCAAAATCATCTATTTTTTGAATTTTTGTTGAGCCTATAATCGGTAGTAAATAAAATAAAATCCTGACTTCCGATTATACAGTGGCTCTCTTTGTTGAAATCCCACCATAATCGGTAGTCAAGATAGTTCATATAACTACCGAATATAAAGTTGCCCCAAAAATGAGATTTCGCAATCGGTAGATAAAAAAAATTAAACTACCGATTATCCAACTCCGTATTTCAACATTTTATTCGCGTATGATAATTCTTATATTTTTAGGGGATTAAGTACTTCTTATACTTCTTGAAGAGCACTTCATACTTCGCATACTTCGTACTTCTTATACTTCGGGAATGATACTTCTACACAACGACAAGACTTCGTAACTTCGCAAAAGAATAAGAGGCAAGTATATACTTTTTCAAGTTATTATTCTTTCGCTTGTTCCTTCATCAACAAAGATCAAAGTCAACTACTCAAGAACCACACGTCTCGCTCCAAAGAGCTACACGAAGATGGATTTTTCTTAAGAATCGATCTTCAAGCAACACTCAAGAAAAATAGGGAAAAATGTAGATACCAAAATTGCACATCGACGCGTGGCGCCATATGAAGGGAGGAGTAACTTAGCATCGCTAGGATAGCCTACATAGTATCTTAGCTTAGTTTCCTTAATTTGTAAGTAAAGGACATTTATGTAAATCCACTTCTACTCTCTAGTACATAAAGAAAATATTTAGGAGAGAGAAGGGAGGAGATTTTCATTTTCCCTTATCTTCATCTTCTTCCCAAAAACTAAATCTAGGAGAGCTCTAAAAACTCATTAATGGAGTTCCATGTAAATACCAAATACTCTAGTGAAATTCGTGGATGTAGATCCCTTTATGGATCGAACCACGTAAAATTGTGTGTCCCTTTTATGATTTTAGCACTTCAAATTATCATTTTAGTATGTAAAAGTTAGGTCTAGAAATTGTTCCATGGGTTTGAAGTTGAAATTTATTTAGATCTAGAAAAATATCATTTGGGTGCGACTGTGGGATTTCCCGCAGTTACACCTAACTCCAAGAAATCTCAAAGAGTTGTTGAGTTGATCAATTACCTTTCCAGTGTCTTTGCCTGCTTTTGTTTATTGCTTAGACCCTAAGTATATATTTTGAATTTCAACGTTTTATTCGCGTATGTATCCAACTCCGAACTGGGTACCTGCATAATATGGGAACCTCGAATAATGCTTAATACGGTCAGCTGGTTAGGCCACTGATTTGAGTCACGCCGAGCTATCACACGAGTTGAGTCCGATTCACCTCTTTTTATATATTTTTTTTCAGAATTCATCTAAAAACTTGTTGCTAAGGTGGGTCGAACTTAGGACCTGTAGCACACTAAGAGAGACTCTAACCAGTAGGCCACAAGCTCTTTGTTGTTTTAACTTCAAATACCACTTATATATTGGTTTTAATCATTTTTCTCAAGTACTCTACCACTAAAAACTATTTACATGTAATTTGACATATGACGAATTTTGTGTAACGAATTCATATCTTTAAAACGGATTATACGCGTACGTATACCGTTCCGAATTACTACCATATCACGAACCGTTGATCGGATTATTGACCGAATTTGATTTGTGAGAATTCGAATAATACCCGTACGTATGTCATTCCATACGTTTGCCGTATCACGAATTGATAACTAGGGTCACTAATAGTGAAGTTGAAAAACACTTGGCTTTATATTTTCAGATGTGTAGTTGAGATTTATCTAGCCGTAGAAATAGTTACTTTTCTACTTGGGCAAATTTTACCACCCCCCTCTCCTTGTGCCATTCCAATTCCACGTGGCAAAAACGAGGTCGATATGATGGAGGCTCAACCGTTAGGATGTAGACGCGTGTAACCGCCTCAAGCGTACCAAAACAAAAAGTGCGTGTCCATTTCGTTGTATAAAGTGCAGAATCAAAATGAAAAAGAGAGCGCATAACCGTTTTACTCTGCTCTCAGACGTCTCCACTCTTTCTCTCTCTAAAACCACCACTTCTTGATTTTTTTTCTTCTCTCTAAAATACAGAAAAATCCAGAAAGAAAAAAATTGTTTCAGAGATTGTTTGATAATGGAAACCCTATTGAGTTTTAATTCATCTTCTCATCCTCTGCTTCTGCAGAGTAGTAAGAACAAAGCATTTTATCCTTTCAGACCATCATCATCATCTCTTCTTCCGTCGTCTAAGAAACCTGAGTTTGTTAGTTTTCCTCAGAAGCGTGGTTACAGAAATGTGGATGTATCTCATTCGAATTCACTACAACTCAAATCTGCAATCGGTTCAGTTTCTTGCAAATCTTCTGCTTCCGATCAATCTTCTTTTGATCCACCACAATCAGAGGTGATTTTCTTATTTTTCTTTTGCTATTTTACAGATTCTGTGGTTCTTTATAGTAGATTCAAGGCTGATTTGTCGTTTAATTTGTTGATTATTTGATAACATTTGCAGAGGTTTGATTCGTTGAATGTTTGATTTCTTACAATTTGATTGTTATACTGCTTGGTTTGTCTCAGATTACATTCCGAATCTTATGTAATGAAGAGATTGCGTCTATATCCTTTATGTTGTTTAATCAATAAATCGGGTTGTTAGTAGTTTTAACACTGAAATAATCTTTATGTACATTACAGGATAATGCTGGAAGCACCAAAATTCCGTCTCAGGAGACGCGTAAGTTGATGGATGATATATACTATTGCATACTTCAGGTTAATTTGTTATTACTCTCACGCTCTGATTATCATTGGTTTTTTCCGATATATGCAGCAGTTAAATCAAAGACGGTACGAGTGGAATTTCAATTGATTAGAGAATGTTTGTTTCGTCAAGAATTTCTCGTCGTTGGCGATGATCCGATCCTTGGTGCTTGGGATCCTTCAAAAGCAATACCATTAAAATGGTCTCAAGGACACATCTGGACAGCTGAAATTGTAAGAATGGATTCAGTGAGACTAACCAATGCTCTTGTTCTTATGTTGATTGCAAATTTTGATATAATATTGTTCAATCTTTTTTGTTCTAGGATGTGCCTATTAAAAGAAGAATAGAGTTTCTGTTCATTCTCAAAGATCATCAGTCTGGAGAATTTGTATGGCAACCAGGCCCACACAGGGTTCTCAAAACACGGAAAAGGAAAACTAATAGAATGGTTGTTCTCGAATCCTGGGACTTTGAAGGGCTTCAGAGGACCAGAGAAGAAGAGCCACTGGCCAACTCAAACCCATTAGAGGAGGATGTCACAGGTAACTGGAATACAGATGAGACCATGCCTAATTCAATATATGTACATTGCAGTTCTAATATATATGTGCTTCTTCTTTTTGGGATATTCAGCTCAATCGAAGACTGTCAAAGTGAAATTTCGATTGAAGTCCCAGTGCTTGGATGGTCAGGAATATTTTGTCATTGGCGATGATCCAATCTTAGGTGGTTGGAACCCTTCAGGTGCAATACCATTAAAATGGTCGTTAGCACTCGATGGATACGACACATGGACGTCAGCTGCGCTTGTAAGGGTGAAATCAACCTGTACTTTTTATATATGTTGTTTACTGAAATGCAAATTTTGATATAATATTGTTCAATCTTCTCTGTAGGATATGCAAATTGGTAAGACAGTCCAGTTTAGGTTCATGCTCAAAGACGCAGCAACAAGAGAAGTAATTAAATGGCAAGCAAGAAAAAACACGTTTTTTACACCATGGAAAATTGATGCTGATCAAAACTTTATGGTGGATAATGAATATGCCAGGGTCGTTAACACTAAAAATTCCGAGGTAATTAAATTATACTTTTTTTTTTTTTCCCTTCTTGTTTGTCAAATAGGTCAATCCACTTTTTTGTTCTCACTGTATTTTTTTTTTAATACTTTGGCTTTTACTTGCATCATGTAGGCAGAGTCGAAAAAAGTGCCTACTCGGTCTCCGCCCGACCCTTTCAAAGACGAAAAATATGATCCTAGACCATTTTTTGATGATCTTTTTAAAGATAAAAAATAGGCCGGCGACATTTGCTTTCATCACTTCTTTGCTGGTCAGGGACACCGACACCTAATACTGGCAGGTCATGTGTGATGTATCTGTGCACAAACTTCTTTGTTTCATTTCTTTTTTTTTTTCTTAAATACTATCGATGGCAACTAGTAGCAATTATTAGCCACAGGCCAATTGGTTCTTTTTCGTTTGCAGACATTTTTTTGACTACTCGTATCACTGAGATGTAATCTTTGTTAGTCTTCCATTCCTCTCGGCCCTTGATCACTTTTTTTTCACGGCTTCAACTCCTGAGCAGTCTAACCACGCTCTTGTGGCTCACATCCTCCTCTCTAGTTAAAATTTTAAAGTAATCAGATTGCATAGAAATTAAATACAGCATTTTTCCTTGCTAGCATTCGTGGCTCGACTTCCAATCACCTCATGTCGGGACAGGTAAAGTTGGTTGAACAACGTATCATAGATTCGGACTCATTGTTCCATTTTGACTATGTTAACCTTACAGATGGTATCTGTGAACTGTAAAATGCATGCGAATTACCAAAACTTGCCAACGGATTTAGCCCTTCATACAGTGACGGAACTGGGGTAGCTTACCTAGGCTTTACCCCCCCAAAACCAGAAAAACCCCATTTGTATTTTATAGTTTACAGTTAATAGTGATAGGGGAGTGAGAATACGTTTCTCATACTACGGCCGTTTATATTGCATATATATGTACAGCTGCTTTATCTTTATCTTCGTCTACGTAAATGTTTGTCCTTAAAATTACGTTCTTTCTAAACTTACTAGATTTTTATGTTTAAGCATAGCGTTCTGGGGACAAAACTAAAAAATTCCATGACTTACTATGCTTGCAATATTTTGCAAATAAAACATAACTTACAAAACACTAAAAAAATTGGCAGCCTTCGGCCGCGAAGTTAGTTCAAGATATTGACTTTGATATACATATTAGCTATAAGGTAAAACTAAAAGACTTGATTGAAAACTTTGCGCTTCAAGGTAAATATAGCGTGTTCAGCACCCTCCTCACTTTAGGTGTTTTACCGCAATCATCTTTATTGCAGTTGAGATCAAACTGCGAGTTCCTAAAAAAAAAGAAAAAAATAGCCCACCTAAACTTAAATTCCTGCTTCCGTCGCTGCCTTCGTAAATGAGAAAAGGTGACATAAATTAGAAAAGGAACTAACCTCGGTTTTGGGCCTTGTGGCCATTCTTCCTTGAACACAGGCTAGATTTGTATTTGGGCTTTCCTTGGCTTTGACTCATAAGCCTGTTAGTGTCTCTTTTGTGAGATTAAGAACCGTGTTTTTATAGAATCATTTTTTGGGACTACTCATAAAAGGTGGGGGACTACTTTGTGATAAAAATGTTCACCCTACAATGATAAGGGGTGTCCAAAAATGTGGAAATGACTAACCTACCCTTAACTTATATATATATATATATTACCACCTCCTCCCATCACCACCGCCTATATATATAACCACCTTCTCCTATCACCCCCGCCGCTCACCACCACCGACCACCTCGAACCACCACCACAACCACCTCTATATATAGCTTAATTTAAATTATTAACAAAACAAAATCAAAATCAAAATTATAACAAACCCATTACTTGTCATTCGTTTTTTGTTGCAAAAATGAGAAGTAATCATTAAAATGAGTTGAAAATGTAAGTTGCAGAGAGAAGTTCGTCTAGGAATTATGTGAAAAACTCTGTCGAACTAGCCGAACTCAACTTTTAATGGAGGTTTTTCTTTTAGAGAAAAGTTCGATTACGTCGTAATTTTTTTTTCCTAATCGTCGCAATTTTTTTCTCCTTACTGAACTTTTCTCTGGAAACCTATATATTGAGTTCGGTTACATTGCAACTTTTTTCATTTTTTTTTCCCAGCCGAACTTTTAGTTCGGTTACGTCGTGATTTTTTTTCCCTAACCGAACTTTTCCCAGAAACAAAAAACTCCATTAAAGCTGAGTGCGGCTACCTGTGTTTTTAGAAACATTAGCCGAACTACACTTGCAGATGAGTTCGATAACCTGTTCTTCAAATGTTGTAGCCGAACTTTGTAAACCAAACGGAAATCAATTTGTAAATTGTTCATTTTTAGGAATGTTTTGGCCAATTCAAGCACCATTAACTAAATTTGAAGTATCTATGAGTACCCAAAAACCACACTCTTGTTGTGTCTCTTATAGAAAAAGATCTAAGGTATTATCACATGAATCACTCATATCATAATTACTAAACTAAAAAAAAAAAAAAATTGGGTTCACCCATCTTCTTCTTCCTATTTCCTTCTTCTTCTTATCTCTCAACAATAATATTTATAACAAAACAATGCCACTTATAAATCACTAATCACTAACTAATCAGTTTTTAATCATTAGACTAACTAAGTTTATCATCAAGGGTAAAGTTGGTATTACAAATTTTTTTTTATAAGGGGTGACCAAATATTACTTCCAATATCCACCCTTAAAATTTAAGAGTAGTCCCCCCATTTTTTGGGTAGTACCCAAAAAATGATTCTTTTTATATAAAACTTTATTTTTTTAAGACATTAGAAGCCTTAAAGAGTATAAATTTGAAATTGAAATTGAAATCCCACTAAAAGGGTTAGGTTTGAACGTAAGAAGACGATAACTAATATTGCGGGAATCGAACCCCTAACAATAACGAGGGAGTTCAACCCCTTGCCAACTGGGCTAATCCCCGTTGGTTACCTTATATTTGGTAAGATTATGAATCAATAGGTGGAAGCTTTATTAGGAATATTATAGTCATAAATTATTATTTTTTATTTAATAGGAAAAATATTAAATAGATTTGTTTCTTTATACATGGAGATATTATTTGCGATTTTGTATTGGATTCATATTAAAAATAATTTTATAATAAGAGAAAATAAAGGGTATATTTGATAGTTTAATGAGAAAAACTGTTTATAACCAGAGCGGAAAAATAATAAAGACAGATAAATATTGAACAAAAGTAGTATATATTAATAGTTCTATCCTATGAATGATTATATAATGTGTCCAGGATATACGTAGATTTCCAAACTGCCCTTGAATATCTCTTAGGGTGGGACTTGGGTTGGTTAGGCGGGTTAGAAGGCTTGGCCGAGGCAGACCCAAGCAAGGAATCCTTTGCCCATATTTCCCATCGAACCCGTGGAACCCATAGAGGTACTGCCCAAGTCCGCCCAAGTTATGTTCCTCGGGTTCTCCGGGTTAGCCCAAGTTTCGCTAGACATACGAGTTTGTTAATATAATAATAACAAAATTTAGTAATAAGATTTAATTGCTTCATTTATCTTAAATCTCCAAATAATTGAAAATTATTTACAATAATGTAAACTTTTTTCATATTGAATGATTAATGAGATGGATATAATTTATATTTAATATCTAAAATTACTTTAAATAGGTAATTATACCAATTATGAAAATATACTCTACATAATAGTTCTTCGGGTTGGGCGGGTTGCTTGGGTCAGAAATATTTTTGCCCATGCTTGCCCAAATTTAACTCGGATTTATTAAATTTATGCCCAAGCTTGCCAATTTTTTTGAAATATATTGCCCATGTCCGCCAAACATTCGGGTTGCATATGGGTTGGGTGGGTTAACTCAACCCAAGTCTCACCCCTAATTAAATATTATTATTGTAGTTGCAGGAAATCCAACAACACACCCCTTGTGATATTATGATAACAATTTCTAGATCTAAACATGTTAATCATCTAAATCTCAAATTTAAGTACTAGAAATATAAATAGACACAAGGATTTTTTACATGGTTCGATCAATGTGATCTACATCCATGGTTATTCACTATGATTGTTGAAATTACATTTGGTTTATATTGAGAATCTCCATTAATGAGTATTTGGAGCTCTAGGTTGGTAGAGGAAGAAGAAGGAAATAATAATGATACAAATTCTAAACTTGTCTTCTCTCTCTCTGACTTTACCTTTATATAGGTCTTTACATAGTGGATGACAACTCACATGTAGTGGAATACAACTCATATTCCCCTATTTTAGGATCCCTTGCTACGTTCTCGCATGCTCTCATTATACTTTCACAGGCTCTGTTACATTCTCGCAAGCTCTTACTGTTGTGCGATATTTGGATCCTACAATTATTACTAAAATTTGTTATTAAAACTGGAAAAAATAAAAAAATAAGGAGTTAATTGCTAAATCCCGATTTCTCTTAATTCCATCTCCATTTACAACAACTCCACTGCCTAATTTTTATTATTTTATGCTTTATTTATTAAGTAGTTTTGAATGGATAAAAACTAGTTTTTTTTTTGTACTTACAGGGTCAAATCCCGCGGATACATATACCCAAAACCCTAACTGAGCCTAACATTAATGTTCTTCATTTATTAGTTGATGAGTCCATTTTGGCTAACAATTTAAAACGCGCAATGGGGGATATAAATTACTATTCCCATCTTTAGAAATCTTCTAAGCTTTTTTTTTCTAGGCGAAATTACTAAAACTACCATCTAAAAAACATAAAACTAAAACCTGAAATCCATATCTATACCCACTTTTTTATGCATGTTAAAAGTCTAGAGAAATCGAAATCAAAATTAAACCCCAACAAGTTCTTAAAGATAGGTTAAATTGAATTGTTGTTGAGCAAGAAGAAGAAGAGGAAACGACTTCATTGAGAAGGTACATGATACCTAATCTTATTTAAAGGTGTTGTTGTTTTAAAACTTCGTTTGGGTTAGAATCATAAACTGAAACTTTTTAATTTCAGTTTCAATCCACTCCCGGCATTTTGTTCATGATGAATACCCTGCTGATTTCTTGTGCCGGCATTGTTTTAGTTTGAACGCCCTGTCGATTTCTTGTGCTGACATTTTCTTTAGTCTGAGTACCATGCCGATATCTTGTGCCGACATCGGTTTTAGTTTGAATACCATGCCGGGACCAAAGTAACTCAGAAAGTTTGTCCTAAAACTTGTTTGTACCGGCATGGTCGATTCCCAAGTGTACCGTGCCGATTTGAGGAAAAAAAACATACAAAAAATATGTCTAAAACAGTGTAACTTCCGGCATGGTACCAATTGTGCCGTTTTTGGTGATGTAAATCACTTTTCTTTGCGACGGCTGTTTTGCCCGTAACTTCTTCGTCCGAACTCGGAACCTCATTATTTTTGCGTTCAGTTCGTATTTTCGTTTTCTTCAATTTGGTATCAAGAACTCCTAGATTTGAATAAGTTAAATTTAACTTTGGCTCTTCTTCTTCAATAATACATCACTTCCTTACTCCTTTAGTTGTCTAGATTGTCCATACATACGCCATATAGAGTTCATAACAAGTTGGGAAGGTACATATATTATTGGCGCATACTCCCTGCATGCTCGGTGGTTAACCTTATATGTCGGAATTATTACTGGCATGCTCGATAGAAACTACCAATGCCGATAGCCAAGTGAAAAAAACTCATTTTTTTTTTTGAATCACTTAAAAAAAAATCTTCACTTTTTATTCTTCTTCTTCTTCCAAAAAACCCTAACTATATCTCAAATATTTTTTTTCTCTTTAAAAGCTAACACTAACTTTAATTATCATTAACACTAATCAAACATGGATATCATTGCCATTATCAAAAATTGATGGATATGGAGCTATGTCCTATTTAAATTTGATGATCCTATTTTAACTATTATTAAGTAGAAGATAAAAGTTCAGGTATATTGCCCTCAAAGACGGTTCTGTTGTTACTTGAACTCATAATAGGAATAGGAACAACTTTTTAGGGACCATGCAAACTTTGAAGGAGATCATATTCCTCAATATGGTAGGTCATTATGAAGTAAAATTCAACACCCCTTATCCAAATAGTTTAATTAATGACCAAAATACCCTTTTTAATTTATTGTTGATAATTTAACTAAGTTAGTTAAAATAATAAATTATGTTAGTAAGATCATATTATATAGTTGTGTTGGTGTTAGTGTTAGTGTTAGTGTCAGTATAACATAATTAAGATTAAAGATCATTCGAAAGAGAAAAACAAGAGTTTTGGATAAACTTTTTCAAAAATTACGTTTTGAAATTCTTGTATTCAAAATGAGTGATTTGAAAGCAAAATTAGAGGAATATGAATTTTTAATCTTCATAATAATCCGATAATCTGTGGTTTGTGAAAATGAAATCTTTTAAAGGTTATATTGGAAAAGTAGTTATAAGTTCGGTTAGGAAAACAGAAATACAGGTAGTCGAACATCCTCTTTAAGGGTATAACCAGTCGGAAGTACATATTGCATGATTTAGTCTCTCGAAAATAAGATCAGTATTTACAGCACCATTAGACCACGTAAAATCAGGGCCACAAGAAACCATATCAATCAGTCTTCTGTCTTGAATAATTTTTTTGAATTCAGTAGTAACATAATTCATTTTTTGACTACCACTATGCTTCTCAAAAATTTAACTAATCGAATTTACATCACCTACCATGCACCAACAGTTTTTCAACTGAGCTGTATAGTGAGTGAAGTTAATCCAATTTTATTTTATTTTTTGTTTATGATTAAGAGGGCCATACACATAAGGTATCCCAGTCTTTCCCAATAAAATGGTGAATGCACCATTGTATGGCATTCTTACTAGCGTTAAGGATTTCTAGGTCAATATCATTATTCCGAAAAATCACATTCTCACCATTTCTACTGCTAGTACGAATGAAATGAAGATTACTAAAGTTAATAGAAGAGAACATTTAATCAGTAAAAGGAAGGTGTAGAAGAAGGCGGAAGGAGAAGAAGTAAAATATTTTCGGCCTATTAGTCTTATTGGGAGTGTGTACAAAATTCTTTCAAAAGTTTTGGAGGAGCATTTAAAGGTATACCTTCCTACTCTAATCTCAACAACTCAATCTATTTTTATTAAAGGAATACAAATTCTTGATGGAGTATTAACAAAAAACGAATGTGTGGATTCTAGACTTCGTCAAAAATTACCGTGGTTGGTTTGCAAGCTTGATTTCGAAAAGGCGTTTGATAATGTGAATTGGAATTTTTTAAATGAAGTTTTGTTCAAAATGGGGTTTGGAGGGCTTGGATTATAATTTTTTGAACATTCTCAAAGTTCTCGAGTCTTGTCAATGGATCGTCTTTCGGTTACTTCAAAAGTGAAAGAGGACTACGTCAAGGAAATCCCCTTTCTCCTTTTCTTTTACTATTATTGGTGAAGTCTTAAGTTGTATGTTGAACAAAGCACAATAATATGATCAAATCTCGGGTTTTTCCTTCAAGGAGGGGGGGACAAAAATAAATCATTTACAATTTGCCGATGATATTATCATTTTTCTTGATGTTAAGAGAGAACAAGTTGATGCCCTTCATTACATTCTTCTTTGTTTCAGTTAACTTCTGCTTTGAAGATAAATTTATCTAAAAGTAGCTTATTTGGAGTCGCGGTCGAGGAGGAAGTTTAAAATTATGCTATCATGCTAGGATGCAAGCATGCGAGTTTTCCTAGCATTTTGCATGGCCTACGCTTGGGAGATAAGGTAGGAGGCACTCAAAATGGGAAAAAACACTTGAAATTTGTGGGAAAAGAGTTACTTCTTGGAATGGAAAAACAATAGCAAGAGGAGGAAAGTTAACTCTCATCAATAACATTTTAGCTAGTCTACCCATTTATTATCTCTCTATTTTACTTGCTCCTTTCTCCATATCTAAGAAAGATGATAGAGTTGTGAGAAATTTCTTATGGGATGATCAAAATAAGAAAAGAATTCACAATATTGGTTTGAAATTGTCTTCAAAACCAAAAGAAAAAGATTTTCTTGGTATATGAAAAGATAAGCAAGTCATGACCTAGGATTTGCTAAAAAAATGGTAATAGTGCTTTGGCATAGAGAAAGAAGCGTTGTGGATGAAGATCATAGTTGAAAAATTTGGTGAAACATTTACCGGTTGGGAAACTCTCCAACCCATATGATCAAAAGGTGGAGTTTGTGGTTGAATATCTATAAAGAGATTGAAGATTTCAATAAAAGTATTAGATTCAAGATTGGAGCGGGTAAGGAAACTAGATTTTGGGAAGATTCTTGGATTTGTGAAGGAAGATTGTGTGATATGTTTCCTTTGGCTTATGAAGCTTCAAGGACCAAGGATTTTATGGTGGCTAGTATGTATAAAGTTAGGGAAGATGGTGTAAGGTGGGTGTTTATGTCTAGGCAAAGATACTATCAAACCATTACAAGTGAAGTGTTATCTATATCAAATCTTTTTTTTTTCATCTCTGTTCAAGAAGGGGTTACGGATACCTGAATTTGGGTTGGTAGTGATCATGGTCAATATACGGTTAAGGATGGAATTAAAGATAACGACGATCAAGGTGAGCCAGATTATCCAATCAATGTTGTTTGGAGTAATGACTACCCTCACAAAATCAATTTCTTTCTTTGGATTCTCTCTCATGATCGGGTAATGATGGATATACTTTTAAGAAGAGGTATGGATGTCTCTAGTGTTTGTCATTTTTGTGAGGAAGATGATGAATAAAGTTTTCACTTGTTTTACGGTTATCGGAGAATCAAGAGAATATGGGTAGACCACTGCTCGGTCGAACTCGTCAGCGTTTCTATATCAAGCTTGTTTGTCAAGTTTAGTTGTCAAAACTATAAGTATTGATTTCTTGTCTACTTATAGCTATGTCTCGGATTAGGATAGAATGTGTATTTGAGATTTAGCCTTCACGACGTTCATCAATTGAAGACGAAGAACTACTAATGGGAGCTTGTGGAACTTCATCAACAAAAGTTATGAGGTGACTTGAACTCATCTATCACTCAGAAGTCTATTTCTATTCTATCTCCTATTGAGATAAAAGTCGTACAATTATATAGACTTTACTTTTTACACATTTGATATTTCGAGATGAGTTTAACTCGCTTATATATTTCTCGCAATATGTGTTCAAAATATTTTTGCTTTAACTATGTTCATCATTATTCTTGACGAAAGTCAAAAGATGATCATGTGAAAATCGCCTTGTAACATCTTACATGATTTGGGTGAGACAATCATTTGATGTAGACTCGGAATGTTTTGTATTGATCATTCCATCACTTTAAAATTTCTTATAAGCTAATAGTTTGTGTGAGATAGGTATTTCCATCTTCTAATAATGTTCCAATGATTGAAATGGGAGTTTAGAGCGATTATCCATTGTCTAGATATAGCACAGTATGCATACCCAAAAGCAAACTGTTGTAAGAGTGATTCAGGTCCGGAAACCAAGTACACATACCCGTATGTGAAAGTTTTTAACTGTCAAAGTCGGGTAACTAAGTTTGAGTATCCTTTTGCAAACTTATTCACTTGAGTTCGGTCCGGAACGACAGTAAGCATACCCGTTTACGAACTGTCGGAAGGGATCAAGTCTGGAACTTAAGTTTGCGTTCCCATTTGCAAACTTATGAGGTTAAGTTCTAAAATCGGCTAAGTATGTTTTCATAATCATGAACAAATACATTTATAAATTAAGGAATGCAATCTTTGCAAACCATGACTAAAATGTTCATGAACTGATTCTTTTGAATCAATTCTATTTTGCTTCAATTGTATCTTGTGTACTTCTATGAGAATATAAAAAATTGAACAACTCTATGTAATACAATTCAATTCATTTAATTTAGAAGTGTTTAGATGAACATGGTTAACACAAAGGTGTTCATATGGCTAAATTTGGTTAACTGTTATTGAGCCAACTTAATATACACGTACAATTAGATTCATTTAATTTAGAAGTGTTAAGATGAACATGGTTAACACAAAGGTGTTCATATGGCTAACTTCGGTTAATTTTTATTGAACCAACTCAATATACACGTTTAGGTACGGTTACCCATATCTAAATGAAAGTATATTTCCTTTGTGTGTAACAAGCTAAGACCATATAATGGTAGAAAGATATTAACTTGAATATTAAATTAGGTTTCATCGAACGGTGAATATTGATTGCTTTGTTACGAAGTTATCAAATCTTGATTTGAAGACTATATTAGGGAGAACTCTATCAACTGGGAAACCTAATCCCCACACCTCTAGTGTGATACTAGTTGCGACTAAAGTCGATTCTCCTTTAATCTAGGTTTTTCCTAAAACCTTTACAGGTTAACAACTTAAAGACTTCATTAGGATTTTGAAGCCTGACCCAACTATTTTCTATGTAGTTGTGTGTTCTGATATTACTTGTTCTATCGTATTGAGTACTATATTCTCTAAGATTTCCTCGAGATTTATCTTCGATAGGTAAGATATAAAAAGTAATCATAAAGCTCTTCGTATCATTCTTTGTGATTCCACAATAACTTGTTCTACTACCATATAGTTAAGTTATTGTGAGGTGATTTATATTTCTAGGTTGTTCTTCGGGAATATAAGAACGGATTATCAATTGGTTCCTGTTCACCTTGATATATCAAAAGACGGAATAAAAACTTCGTAGGTGTTTCTATGGGAGAAATATTTATCTATTAGAATAGACTTTTGTGTAGGAGATAGATTTTTATAAAGTCTTCGACTTTGGGTCTCAACAAATCTAAGTTGTGGGTGAGATCAGCTAAGGGAATCGAGTGCGTAGAGTCCTGCTTGGATTCAGAGACGTAAGAAACATGATTGTACCTTAATCAGTGTGAGATTGGTTAGGCTCAACTACATTCCTGTCCGAAGTTCACTTGTAGTAGGCTAGAGTATGTAGCGGCTTAATACAGTGTGGTGTTCAAATCTGGACTAGGTCCCGAGGTTTTTCTGCATTTGCGGTTCTTCATTAAAAAAAATTTGGTGTCTGTGTTATTTCTTTTCCTCATTATATTTGTTTATATAATTGAAATATCACAGGTTGCGCGTAGTTCAATCAATTGTTAAATACATCATTTGGTTGTTGATTGCAATTGATTGACACTTGAACATTGGTCTTTCAGAACGTTCAAGTTTTTTGTCATAATAATCAGGCTCACGGATTCTATCTGTTTGATTTGATGATTACATTGAGAAACAAAGATATAACTCTAGGATATATTTCCTTGATTGAGTCTGACTGTCTAGTTGATTCTATTCAAATTATATTGGAGTTAGTCCATACAAATTGCCTAACGAAATATTGGGTGTGGTTGTTAGACCCCCATTTTTTCAAATTTATTGAAGGGTGCCACTTTGGATAGTCATACGACCCTAATATCATTATATCTAAGCTTGTAAGTTTAATTAGGGAGACGAAAGACTTAGTCTCATACGGAATAACATCCCAGTTGCTATATGGTGGTGTATATGGAAATAGCGAAATGCAAGAACCTTCGATATCAAAAAGAAAACTTTGGAAATCTCATTAGACATATCAAATTACAAGCGTTCTTTTGGGAAAAATTAAATACAAGAATGTTAGGGCTTACGTCAAATATTGTGATTTCTTTATGGGATTCATTATACCGGCCTCCGATTTTTTGTGTTTTATTTTTTACTTGGGTAACCGAATCCCATTTTGGTTCCCCTTTTTTTTGTACGATCGTAATCATTGGGTTAAGGTACGCCTATTAAGTGCCTTTTTTCATTGAAATATCTATTTGATTGATCAAAAAAAAAAATCTATCATAAATTACCTCATTAAGCATAGTCATTCTCGAATATCGAGTCAAAATTGAGATTACAGACAATGGGATAACACTAACATCGAACTTGTGGACAGATTTTTGGGCATCCACCACACCCATTTGAGGGATCTGTATTGAGATGTACTTCTTACTTGGACAATCGATTTCTATGGGAAAAGTTGTTCTCTTCGATCCACTAGACGTTGTCCCTGATTTGTGCTTCCATCAATAGATCTTCTAGCAGATCGCTTCCAAGCTTTCATCTTTTAGAGACTGGTTCGAAGAATGATGTAGATAAAGATCAATTTTGACTCAAGATATATGCATCAATTGACTAGAGATTAGAGGTGGGATGTGATTTTCCAACACCGATGAATTAGGTTCCCTCTCTGATTTGGGCTTGTTCCCTCTATATTGTGGTGGCTCACGAAAATACTCTTGTTCTTACTTTGTCGACTTGGATTCTTTTTGAGCTTAGGAAGAATAAAAACCCTGGTTATTGAAACATGAATAATTGGCTCAAGAGCACTGGTGTTGACCGATACATTCTCAATAGGTTTTCTTTCCTTTATCACCACCTTCTTATTTTTTCCCATATTAATGTTATTGTTAGACCCCATTTTTGGAACATAAACCTTTTTCTAGATCATCGTTTCTTTCAAAAAAACAAAGTTGTTACTTTTGTCTCCCATTATCGATCTCTCCACATTATTAGGTTTTTCTTGCTTATATGATGGGTATTCATTAACCCCCTCACTAGGACACGTGATCGTCAATTCACACTCAAGATTATTAAGATTTTCTTGAGGTATGTCGATTTTACTGATAAACTTGCACTAGTGGAAAATAAGAGTTTCGCGACCGCCATGGAAAGTCATATATACGATTCAAATGACCCGTTTTAACGGTCGCGAAAATGGTCGTTGTTTGAGCGTCTTTTTCTTCCCTAGCGTGGCTCTGCGGGTCGCTGAACAACCTATATCAATAACCAATTTTAAAGGTCAAGGTATTCGGACTGACTCTTATCGGTCGTAGATATGGATTTCAATATGAAAATAATAAATTCTGATTGGATAACTGAATCTGTGTGGCCTAAGTGAATCTGACTGAATCCCAAATGTGAACCAAATCAAACTTAAATGAGAACCAGATCAAACTCAAAACAATAACCAAATCATATGAGAATCAAATCGAACTTGCACTCATAAACTCAAATAATTTTTCCATTTATAATTCATTGATTCATGAGGTTCAAATTACACAAAAAAGGGTTTAAATTCTGAGTTCATACGATTACAAGTTTAAGTCCTAACTAACAATAAAGTTGGAACACAAGTGCAGTTAACCAACAAAATGATTTACTCCATCGCAATTGCAAAAACATCATTCTCTTGAAATTTTGCATCATCAAATTTGGTTTCAGGATCATGGATTACAACCTTGTTTCCATCTATCACAAACCGCTTGAGCTGATGGCTGAGCACACCTTCAACAATTTTGCACTCATAGGCAGCAACAACCTTTTGAAAAGATTTTTTTAAGAGATAGTTTTCAGTTCCTTGTGATTCATAGTTGTGAAATTATTTGTATGATATGTTATAACAAGTCTGAAAAGTAAGTATTCAAGAGATAAACTTCTACAACTTTGCATTCTTATGGAAAAACTAATACGATATTTATTCGCAGTGAAAAATACAATGAATAAAATTTTGATAGAACATGCAAGCATGAGCGGTCAATATTTGATTGGTTCAATGAAAAAATGCATAGGAGGATACGAATGGAGATAGTGAAAATAACCCATTTGGAACTAGCTAGTGACGAGGTGTCAAACTCTCAAATAATATTTTCTACTTCTCTTTATACTAGAAAGTAGTATAATGAAAGCAGATTCGTCCCAAGGGAGGTTTGAAGAAAAAGTTGTTATACAAATATTCTTAGCAAAGAAGATTTTTGTTGTAGAAATTTTGAAAATCACAAAGTTGTATTCAAATATGAGATGAGATTGATTAAGGAATCATTCTCGACCACGAAACATAAACCAAATCGATATATAACACATTCTTCGCATTATCTTGTTACTAACAACCCTAGGATAATTAGTACGCTAAACTATCCCGTTATTATCTCCTAAGATCACTGGATACGGAAGCGTTCGATTACCGGATTCTAGTTATTCAAGTTACCTAGAGGTACGCTTACTAGGTATGATTCAAACAAGTGCTCTAAGTTTTGTGAGATAAGATTGTTCCTAGTTATGAATTCAAAAGCATGAATCACTTACAAGTGTCAATTTCAACATATGGGTACTTAACAAAGTCCCATCATCAATACCAACATATTGCTACTTGTGTTTATCTTTTCTAGACAATTACGGGTCGAAGAAAATCTAAACTAGAAATAAGATTGTGACATAACTATTTAATTTCGAACTTAAATAATAAAGGAACAATCCATAAGCATTATTAGCATGGTAGAAATCAAATAATAACTAAACTTGCGAGAAAACGAGCTATTGCATATCAATCATGAGTTCGTATTTCGGGCATTGAAATCACCCTCAATCAAAAATAGTTTTAGCTACTCATAGTTTTGGAGTTCATCATCAATAATTGAAATAAATAAGATGAAAAATAAATACGAAACCAAACCTTAGTTGCGGCTATCTCCCAAAGGCTCCAAATAGAATACATGATATCTTAAGTTATAGAAATCTTCCCTTTTGTATCAATCCTTGTTTCCAAAACTAGGTTAACCCTCCAAAGTCCATAAGATAGAAGTCCACCAAGCCCAAGTGTGAGAAAGACCCATGTGAAAATTCATCCCAAAAGTGGTTACCGGAAAACTGGTGAAAGTTCCGGAAGTTGGCCAGATAACTCATCTGAGGTGACCAGAGAAGTTAACGGTCACCGGTAAAACTATGTCAGCCGATCCAACTCGGTCAGTACGGATCAGTGGACTCGACTCAGTGATGTCACGAGTCAGAGTGGTGAGTCATCTTTCTTTAGAGAGTCAGCTCACTAACTTATATGAGTGACTTGGCCTAGGACATATGCAGCTTGCACGGGACATACTTCAGTCATGCGCCATAATGGCTGAGCATATATCACATGTAACCCATTTCATTCATCAATATAACATCCATTCATTCAGTTCCATCAGTTTCTTCTCTTCTATGCCCAGCCGAGTACCAAGAACAACTCCAGATTACTAATTGAACTCCACCAGTCACTGCGACACCTAACTCATCTCTTCATTTGTATTAGATCAACAATCCATAACCATAACACCAACTCCATTTCAGTTCAGCTCAAAGACATCTAAGCTGCAATCAATACCATCTTCACTTCTAACTGCAATCTCAAGCTCTTGCAGCATCATCTCTTCCTCCTTTGCTCATCTAACTCCCAATTTCTCAGCTACAACCACTCAACTGCAACTTCATTAAATTCAACTTTGTAATTCCGCTACCATCTTAGTCATTCCTGCGATTATACCAGCACCAAAAAATCACTACAAGTAGCTGCAATATCCAGCAACATCACCACCATGAGCATCTGTATCTCACTGCCAAGTTCAATTCCACAAGTGCCTTCATTTCTGCTACAATTCAGTCAAGTGGCAAACCAACTGCAATAATAGTTCACGATAGACCACCACCAGAAACCACCATCTCAGTAACTCCATTAATAACATTTTAGCTTAACCTGCAATTCAGTAAGCCTATGACAGTTCATAACTGCAACATTAGCACCAACAATTCCACCTGAAATGTCACTACCTGCACTTAAGTTCAGCTGAAAGACTTCAACCAACTCAATTCACCACCAGTTCCATCTCAGGCACCAAGAACCAATCACTGCATATCAGTATCTCCATCTCTATCACCTGCAACACTATTATACAGCCATATCATCTTCCTTGTCTAGCCAGCTACTAGAACTCAGATTAATCTATCCATTGTAAACACCAGAACATGGAAAATATCTACACGAACCATTGCAGCAGCAACCCTTGAAGACAAACTCAGCTAGAGCTTGGAATAGTGAAGAAAAGCTTATTCAGGCATTTAGTCGAACACGCTGTGTGCACAATCCTGGTGGCGTAGGAGATGAATATGTAGTGATGTTTTCAACGCTTCCATTCTTCAATCTCCCTGCAAACTATAGTCTGAAACAAACCCAACATTTCTATTATTCTCATAAGTCACAAACATTCACCATTCAGTCCTCTTTTGAACATCAACATACAATTATCTTCTTCCATGGTTCAACGAATCGTAAAATCCATCAACTGCTCATCATCTCGAACCTAATCATGTCTGCAATCTTCATCAATTCTTCCATACAGCCATTGAATCAACTCTACATCTCAATCTGAGAATAACCCAAGCTTCATCACCATCGAACACAACAGTAGAATCATCGTGAGAATAACCCAAGCTTCATCACCATCGAACACAACAGTAGAATCATTGGCTCAACCCATTTCTTGTATGTTCTTATTGATTTCATCTTCTTCTCCCTTTTCTTATGGATAGTGGTGCCGCCATCAAACAGAGAAGGTAAATGATGAGAGAAATAAATTCCTCTCTTAATTCTACTAGGTTATCTGTAGGAATATGTGAGTGGATATAGCCACTCCATTAGAGTAGATAAGGTCCAACCAAGAATATTTTTCCCTTGCTACTCTAGACTAAACAACAATGGTTGGATTGGCTTGGCTCGGCTCGGCTCCAAATAACATTGTACAGGAAATGACGTTTTTGCTCCTTCTTTCTCCAAATAGACAACTTATTATTCTTCGAATTCTTCCGCCAACATCATCCGTCTCTCTATCTTATTTCTCAGATCCACTTATTTTCTTCAATTGATCTTCATCACTAAAGTTGTCGTGCCTTTCAGACAGAATTTGCATCACTAATGCCTACATGCTTTTTAGAAAAAGATGAAGAAATAAAAGCAAATAATGAGAAATAATCCGCCTCCAACAGCAGTTGCACATGAAATGACACTTTTGCTCTTTTGAGCGACGTTTCTTCTTCTTTTGTTCCAAATGACTCCAAAGTACCTAAACACTCAAAAGAAAACATAAGATACATATTTTACAAGAAAACTTGGCAAAGAAAGCATAAAAAAATAGATAAATATCAAGGTTTTTAGACACCTATCAGCTAGAACCACTTGTATCTGAACATATAAATATTTGGGACTTAAATACAATTCAGGAATTTAGACTGCATCATAAGTTTGTGTAAGTAGTCGTTATAAGTCCAGGGATAGATCTTTTTAACATTATAAAGTGCGTTTAATTCAGAAAAATAAAACAGACATGAGAGCTCCATTGTACTTCATTTATATCCATTTAGTGGGCCTTCTCCTTCCTTAGTTTATCAACATGTAATGCATCACATATAAATTTTTTTTATCTACATCACCTTTATCAGATGTACAAAAGGCATTGGTCGGGAAAATTAGACGACCAACTATATATATAATATGTATCACCATAACAAAAAATAAGTCAAAGCATAACTAGAAATAGGGATCAATTTAAGGATCTGAAATAAGAGCTCCACTAGCAATTATCCCTTCCATGTATAAACAAAAAATGTCCCAAATTTAATATCTTAAATAAAAACCGAAAGCAACTGACAAATGGACAATTATGATCAGACTTGCACAACTAAAATGTATACCCTTTCTATTACGGAAAAATGCCAACTAGAAACAATATACCCCTCCTGTCAAAATGGAAGCAAGGTAGAGTTCTTAGCAATTAGAATATATCACCCATATTCAATGATCAAGAACAAGGAAAAAAATCAAACCCACATCGTACACAACACCACCAGAAAAGGGTGAAACCAAAAGGATATGCTTATCAAATTGGACGAACAAAAATTCACGCATATAAAGTAGCATCAGTAATCTCAGGGCTATGATCACCAAACTAGATGAACAACAAAGTCTTTGAAGTTATTAACAAAACCAGGGTACAGATCCGAGAAATAATTAACACCATAAGTGTTTGAAGTTTAAAAATTGAATTGATACATCTAGGTACTAATACAAATACAGTTCGAAAAAAATGTACCAAATCAAACTACGCAACAGGTTATTGTTTTCATGCCAGTGAAAATCAGTTCAAGTAAGCTTCCTATACTTTTCCATTTAACTTTTGCTGGCTATATTTTTCCATTATATATTGTTCAAGTAAGATGAACTTCTCATCAATCTAAAAAATTCCAGTGAAAATCAATTCTTATAACCACAAGACCTTGTTACAAGTGTGCAAAACAGAAACTCAAGAAAAAAACCAATGTTAAGCAAAGACATGTTAACCAAAAATCATATAACTTAAGAAGTTGGTATTTACAAGACTATCGAAGTCAACATGCTCAACTGCTCAAGTTTCAAGTCGAATATCCTTGTGATGACTTTACCAATGGAAATTCCCCATTTCCTACCGTGAACTTTCCATGTCCATATCTAACATTCATATCTCATAGTTGGATACACAAACTTTATAAAATAACCATACCTCATAAGCCTCCTAATCTCCTTCTTAGCTACCTTCAATACCATCTTGAGCTTCTTGTAGTATGAGGAAAATTTGTCGCAACGCTAACATGTGCCTACAAATACATATTTTTTTAAAAATTGAGAACAAAATGGAACGAGATCAAGAGGTTACGGAAACTAGAATGCAACCAGAAAAAAATTACATTGTGTATATGTAAAAGTTGTACTACCTTTCTAAGGTAAAGTGGAAACATTTCCTGTCAGTACTAGTAACAAGCATCAAACAAAGAAAATGAAGCTTTATCTTGTTAGCTGTGAAGTTTATACCTATCCCAAAATCGACTAACTAACTCCGATTCCTAGTTCTATATATTTGGTTACATACTGAAAATCAAACGCAGAATGCAAACAAGCAGGGGAACGACCACAACTTTTTACAAAGAAAAAGCATGCCATGAAAATATACTTGGTTGATATATGGCTGCATCTAATACTTAATTATTCCAAATTCCATCCATAGTCATCACAGTATGAACATATCCATGTACCAGACAATATATTCAAGTACGACAAGGAGTTAATGAAGTATCAACTTGTCACCATACGGAAAACATTAATAAAAGCATTAATGGGAATCATTTCCAAGTAAGACAGTGTTGTAAGTATACCTCGATTAATACCCAAATCCGCTCCTCAAACATTTCACCAAAAGGTGACATCATCCTCCAGTAAGAAATATAGCGTCCATGGGCAACTGCTGCTGTAAAATCCTCTACAATGTCTAGCGTTGTTCCCACAGGGCATCCATCACCAGGAATCTAAAAATTTAGATGCATTCAAGATATGAGAGATACGGGCTTGGTGGAGCTGGACTTGGAGAAAAAAGATGGTGCCAAATAATATAAGCACAAGAAAACTGTCACTACAAGTCAAAATTAAATGCTAAAGCAGTTCAATATTGAAAATACAATATTTTATCTCCTTACCAGGCGAGGACATCGGTAAAAGATGGATATGGGTACCTATTGTCGCAGCTTTACAGTTTGTACACAAAATTTTACCCTCGCGCAACATCCAGATTAACTTGTATATTACATGTGGCATCAATTCCACCCTTGGTACCATCCAAGATCAATGGATCCTAATGATTATCAATCATCTTATTCACTTGGAACTTGGTGAAGTATAAATAATTTATGATTCCGAAAATTTGTAGAAACATCGAATATCTTTAGAGTATCTCGCCAGTGATTTATCATTCATCCTCGCTGTAAATTTGTCTGGGGTAAATTCTGAGTAGATTCAGGAATATTTGACGGATGAGGACATTGCTTCATGAGATGACCAAAGTAACCAAAATAAAAACATAGTAATTTCTCATATTGAAAGAATATTTTTATCTGTTTCTTTGATTTCAGAATAACAATCACATCGTTTGAGCAAGGACTACGGGGGTTGAGAGTCTCTTTCAAAATAAAAGAGTTCATCAGATTTGATCAAATTAGGTTATACTATGGGTTGAGGGAAACCCCCTTTCACCCAAAACTCAATCACCCTCTCTTTCATTCGAAGGAGTAAGCGAAAATCTCCCCTATACGGGTAATGATTTCCTATTTGAAATAAGTATTGGAAAAATGGCACACTGTGAGCCGTTAGGTAAATATTGGAGTTTATACGACATACTTTCAGCGGTATATGAGCTATAATTTCGTTTAAAATTCTGTTACAAATTTGTTTCAAAGAAAACAGAGGTATTAAGATTTGTTAATATACAACTAAGCATATTTTATAATATTTGTGTAACATTTTCTAGCCCTTGACATTTTATATGAGCTAATCATGTCCATTCATTTCATACAAAACACAACAAATGTATACATGAGTTAACACCATAGTATAGCTCGTAAAATATCATTTAACAAACGAAAAATTTTGTGTCGTGTATTGAGTGATTCTCCTCTATCCAATGGTGAAATTTTCACTCACTCACATAGTCTCTCGTTGGTTTTGAAAGGGATAGAGTGTAAAACACTCTATCCCATAGCCCTTGCTCTTAGGGACGGGTTTTGTGATATTTAATTGAACCCGAGCTCTAGAATATATTTTTTTCCATCTAGCTGCTGATTGAGAATCAATAGATATGGAAACACAATAATCCACATCGCTTGTTTCCACATAATTAACTTAAATATAATATGGAAGGGTCTCTCCATTCATTGCCAATTGGTTCTGAATTGGATGCCCGCAAACTTTAACATGGTATCAGAGCTAGGCTCGTAGGAACGATTTTGGCCGTTATTATCACTAGTGGAAATCAGCAGTTTCTCGACCGAAAAAGCAAGTAATTTAACTCGTATCTATGACTTGCTTTGTCAGTCAAAGAAAGGGTCGCTGTTTGAGCGTCTTTTTCGACTATGACATGTCTCTGGGGGTCGTTGAAAATCTTATATCAACGACCGATTTTAACGGTCAATATTTTATGACTGTCCTTAATCAGTCATAGATATAAATCTTAATATAAAAATAAATAAATTCAGATTGGCTGTCTGGCCTGACTAAATCTGAAATCAAATAGAAATGAAACTCAAATGAAACTCAAATTAGAATTCAAACACTAGTGGAAATCCGCAGTTTCGGGACCGACAAAGCAAGTCATTTAACTCGTATCTATGACTTGCTTTGTCGGCCGAAGAAAGGGTCGTTGTTTGAGAATATTTGTCAACTATGACGTGTCTCTGGGGTCGTTCAAAATCCTATATCAACGACCGATTTTAACAGTCAAAACTTTATGAATGTCTTCAATCAGTCATAGATATAAATCTTAAAAAAAAGAAAGATTCGGATTGGCTGACTGGCCTGACTGAATCTGAAATCAAACATAAATGAGAATCAAATGAAAACCAAATTCAAATGAGAATCAAATAAAACTCAAATTAGAATTCAAATGAAACTAAATTAGAATTCAAATGAGAATCAAATTAAAACCAAATTCAAATCAAATAAAAATGAGAATCAAATTAAACTTGCACACAAACGAGCATTCAATTTAATATGCATTGATTCATTGGTTTCAAATTACACAAAGGATTAAAATCTGTAGTTCTGACCAGTGTAATCTATAGTTCTAGGATTCGATTACAAAATGATGAACTAAAAAACTATTGATTAAACAACAAAATTATAAACTCTGATGATGATAAAGAAATTATTCCTACTTCATAATGGTGTACCTGCATAGAAAAACTATGTAATAGCCAAAAATAGAGAGTAATTGAAATTACCCTGCAATTTTTCTTAGAACTAACCGAAGATCACAAGATATCATGGGATAGTTACTTATACCCCTTCAGTTCCACCAACCTTTCCTCTCAAATGATGAACTGAGCCCACACTTAACAATCGAGTACCTGCAGCAAAATTAATTTTTCAAAATCAATAAAACTAACAAACAAAGACAAGCTGACAACTTCTTGTAACTCCATCAAAGCACAATTAGATTATTGAAATTGCTCAAAACCCACTTGTGCATCGAAACAATTTGATGATTTCAATTTGGTTGGTATCCATAATTAATCCTAGTAAAGAGTCTGTTAAGATAAGTCCAGGCTCAGCAAGTTTTTTTAGCTGCATCTTGCCTGTGAATTAGTTGTATGCCTGCCAACCTGTAATAATCCATCATCCACTATAGATTTTAAAGCAGGTGGGAACCTCCCATTACTCAAGGGAGTAAAGAATTAAATAAAAAGTTTAAGAATAGGCAAAATCAACAGTAAACAAGACCAGAAAAGAGGAGAAGAAAAAAAAACACAAGTCATTGGATGGGGACTTCAAACTCACCAATGTAAAACCTCAAGAATCGGCTCCTGAGAATCATGGGGCCAAACTTCTCCCTGAATTATCAAACAAGAAAGTTAATGAACCATCTTACATAAGAAGACTAAGAAAGCAAGAAACAAATATGACAACTGCAATCCAACTGCACTACAGGGAATAGGAGCTAGCAAGTGCCATTATTCGTAATGGATTGCAAAGACCAGAATGTTCAAGACACTACACCAAATTTGGGGTTTAGCAACTCAGATTCGCAACAGCTTACAAGATGTTGCGAATTTTCAGTTGCTAATTTCAGTTGCAAAAAATTCGCAACAGTTTCAAACAGTTACAGAACTCGCAACTGATTCAACCTGTTACAATTCTCAACTAAATCAAGTTGTACGCGTGCTACTCGTGAGTGTGGCTGCACACACATTTAAGCTGACTCGATTTCAGCCAATTCAGATGTGAAACTGACTCGGGTTAGCCTATTATTATCATCGAACTCTATTTTATCCCATTAGACTAAGTCTTATGGGGTGCTAGTCTAGCACCTAGATTAGCAATCCACGTCAGCCAGCAAAATCACCTAAGTCTTATGGGGGTGCTAGTCTAGCATGCTAGTCGCTGAAACAAAACAGCGCCTTGAGCTGAACCGTCCCGCGCAACTACCTTTCGCAGAATCATTCCGCGCTTGAAGTCCTTGTTGAATAATTAAATTTCATCTTTTTGTACGACTAGAGAGAGACATAATTATAAGTATTATGTGAAGTGAGTGATGAGTGAGAGGATAAAGGACATAATTAAATTTCATCTTTTAGTATAAGTATTAGTCTAGTGAGAGGATAAAGGACATAATTTAATTTATTAGAGATAGAGAGGGTCTAGTTGGTCTAGTGAGAGGTGTGAATTGTGTGAAGTGACTGATGAGTGAGAGGATATAATTTAATTTATTTTTGCGCTGGACCATTCCGCGTTGGATGTTTGCGCTGGACCATTCTGCGTAGATGCTTGGAATATTCTTCCGAGCGCTATTTCGGTCCGCGAAAGTTACTTTTCCTAGCGCTGAATCATTCTGCGTACCAATCTAGCATGCTAGTTCACATGGTAACAACTGCTAGGAAAGAGAACTAGTGTTAAATTTTTTGCTACGTTTTTTTTTGGAATTGCAACACTTGTGTGCTAATCTAGCATCTCCAATCTAGCCCATAAGACTTAGTCTTATCTTCTCTCTTTCTCTCTTTTTCTCCATCTCTCGATTCTCTTCCATCATGTCTGAAATTCGAAGATTTCTGAGATCTCAATCCTAAATCAAATCAAGGAAACCTATTATTTTTCGCCTTAGGGTATTGAGGTTTACATATAGAAGTTGTTTTAGGGTTCACTCTATCTTCTCTAATCTCCAAAAACTCTCAAGAGTAGCAGCACAAAGAAGAAGAAAAACCCTAAACTTCTAAATTCCTTGTTGTTGAATATTCAACACCAACTTAGTCATGTGTTCACACCTATCTAGATTAACCTAGAAATATCTAGGATGTCTAGAGTCAATGTTAGACAATTAACATGTGTAAAATGAGTGTTCTAGAGTTAGACAAATCAAACAAGAATACTAGATTGTCTAGTAGTTGGTTTGGTAAGCCTCCATAGGCATAGTTGTTAGCCTCCAAAGGCATAGTTGTTAGCCTCCATAAGAATAGTTGTTAGCCTCCAAAGGCATAGTTGTTAGCCTTCATAGGCATAGTTCTCTTCTTCTTTTGTAGCCTATAAATAGGCATGTTGTATTCATTTGTAAGTAAGGTAGCAAGAATCAATCAATACAAAGTTCAAGTTACAAAGTCCTTGCTTCCACCCTTCACTACTAGAGCTCTAGGAGATCTATACGAGCAACACCACGATGCTCGTATATCTCCGAAAAATATTATCAAGGTTTCTAAGTTCTTGATAAGAGTATAAATTTTAACTTGGTATCAGAGCTCGTTCGATCCGAAATGGGCGTAAAAGTTTCCGCTACGAATTGATGGGTTTCAAAGCTTTCGAGTTGAGAAGATATGAAGTTTAAGAAGGAGAAGATGCAAACACCACTAAGAAGATTTCAACCATTCCAACTGTCAAAAAAAAAAAAAAAAAAAAAAAAAAATCCTACCTTCACAGGAGCAAAAACGCCTCCATGTGAAAAAAGAAAAGTAGAGAAGAAAAAAAGAAATCACTTTTTGATAAGTGACCAGAAGACAAGTTTGAGGGAAGAGAGCAATAATTTTCCTCCTCAAATTGTTTAAAAAATTCTAAAGACAATTGTGGGAAGAGTGCACCAAGGATTGCCTCCACAATCGTTCAAGAGTTTTAGAAGCCGATATCATGAAAACGTCAACAACGAATGCCTCCATGTATTGAGGGAAGAGAGCTTCAAATGATCGCCTCCTCATATTGTGGGAAGAGAGCCTCAATGAGACGACCTACTCGGTTTTGAGAGAAAAAAAAATGGCAAGAAAGCCATGTTTGTCACGACAACATCAAGTTTCTACTTGTGACACGAAGCCGGTGGACATGTATCCACTGGAAGAATAAAAAACTACTGCTACTACAAGACAAAGCTTTTGTAATATCGACATTTCAAAAATGTTGAATTTGTAGAGGCTTGCACGTGAGAGTTAGGAGACATACTAAATGAGCAAGAAATACTAAAAGAGAGGAAATGGGGTCTCCATGAAGAAAAAAAAAAGGGGTCTCCATGAAAAAAAAAAACAAAATAAAAGAGAAGAAGAAAGGGTCACTTCCTAATAAGTGATCAGAGAAGGGTTTGAGGGTAAGAACAATAAGTGGTTGTTTCCTCAAATCGGGAAAAAAAAAAAAGAATATTGAGGGTAAGAGCAACAGATTGCTTCCTCAATTGTCGAAGAAAAGCATGGCATGTTTGTCATGAGATACTAAATCATACTCGTGATAAGAAGAAGAACAAAAAATAATAATAATAATAAAAAAAAAAACGGCGGTACGTGGCGGCAAACATAAAGAGTTTACTGCGAGCGAAGCAAGCATGAGGAGATAAGAGCCGCAAACGGAGAATGGGTGAATATCAAAAAAAAAAAACAGAGCCATTACAAATTACGGGGGAGTGTTGGAATTACCTAATTTGTAATGTCCAAATGAAGTCTAAATGGGTTTACAGGTGTTTGTTTAAATACGTACAAACCAAAGTGTGACAATTATGTCATAGCGTGGCAAATCTGTTACGAACTCAGAAATGTGGCAAATCTGGATAAAGTGGCAAATTTGTAACATCAAATAACAAGAAGAAAAATAGTTAGAGCTTGTGGCAGAAGCTTGACGAAATGAAAGATTGTGAGAGAATCTGGATAACCAAAGAAGTGTTACAGTTTTCGAACAAAAAGCGTGTTGGAACAAAGATGAATAGAAGAAGAAACAACAAAAATGTTGTGAAGAAACGGAAGCAATCACCAAGTGGTGATGAGATAGAGAACAACAAAAGTGGGTGAAAATCCTATGAGTTGTCTAAAGAGTACAAGAAGTATTTTACTGATACGAAGAGGACCGCAATGTCCCTAAACTACGATGGAACCCGTATGTTCTAAAACTACAAAGAGGACCGCAATGTCCCTAAACTACGATGGAACCCGTATGTTCTAAAACTACAAAGAGGACCGAAATGTCCCTAAACTAAGAAGGGGACCATAATGTCCTTAAACTTCCGAAGAGGACCGAAATGTCCCTAAACTACGAAGGGGACAATAATGTCCTTAAACTTCCGAAGAGGACCGAAATGTCCCTAAACTTCCGAAGAGGACTGAAACGTCCTTAAACTATGAAGAGGACCGAAACATCCTTAAACTCCGAAGAGGACTGAAACGTCCTTAAACTATGAAGAGGACCGAAGCATCCTTAAACTATGAAGGGGACCGAAACGTCTAAGATAAAGAGAAGTTGGAAAGTAGGTGTTTAGGGGGAGTGTTGAATATTCAACACCAACTTAGTCAAGTGTTCACACCTATCTAGATTAACCTAGAAATATCTAGGATGTCTAGAGTCAATGTTAGACAATTAACATGTGTAAAATGAGTGTTCTAGAGTTAGACAAATCAAACAAGAATACTAGATTGTCTAGTAGTTGGTTTGGTAAGCCTCCATAGGCATAGTTGTTAGCCTCCAAAGGCATAGTTGTTAGCCTCCATAAGAATAGTTGTTAGCCTCCAAAGGCATAGTTGTTAGCCTCCATAGGCATAGTTCTCTTCTTCGTTTGTAGCCTATAAATAAGCATGTTGTATTCATTTGTAAGTAAGGTAGCAAGAATCAATCAATACAAAGTTCAAGTTACAAAGTCCTTGCTTCAACCCTTCACTACTAGAGCTCTAGGAGCTCTATACGAGCAACACCACGATGCTCGTATATCTCCGAAAAATATTATCAAGGTTTCTAAGTTCTTGATAAGAGTATAAATTTTAACTCTTGTAAGTATAATAAAGTATCTCTCTTGATTTTATCTCTATGTTTGATTTTTGATTTTGGGTTTGATTGAATCTGATCTTGTGTGAAATCCCTAAATTTCTAGGGTTTCTGATTTGAGAGATCGTGAAGAGGAACAATGTTTCTTTCGTCGTCAAAGAGTTTGAAAATGGAAATCAGCTCTACAACAATCTAACAATCTCTACAACATCAACTCCTTCAAACACTGTGGTAAGGGATTTTGTTAATGATGATTTGGGTTTGAGATTTTCTAGGGATTTTGTTTTTGATTTGTTGTTGTTGGTGATTTGGGGTCTTGTAGCAAATGCAAAAAATGTTTCAGTCAAGATGGAAATTATTAAGGTGATGTTCTTGCTACTACTAAGACTAACAATCAAAAGAACCCTTCAAGTTTGGTGCACAAAATTGTCATGAAGAAGGAATTCAGTATAATGGCTAAGGCTGTTGCCAACCAGGTAAGTTAACAAAACCCCTTTCTTTTGTTATTTGTTATGTAAAGTTTTATGATGCATACATGGATAGCTTGATTATGTAAATATTTGTGTAGATGAATTCTTTGATCTGGTAATATATATGATTTGGAAAGATGTAGAATGGTGTCTATTTTTCGTAAGAATATGCTGATGCTAGAATTTAGAATATTAAGTAGCGGGTCTCACATTCTGGTAGTCATTTTGTAGTGTGGAATACCATGTGACTTGATTTCAATCTGGGTAAACCTTGAATATGATTTGGGTACTATATACAAGTATCTGACACCCAAGAACATAAATAATTTTTTTTATAATTTGTGTTTTCTAATTGTTTGGTGTACAATGTTTGACGTTAAAGAGCTAAAGGATGGGCATCCAGATTTTGACCTCATTGTGGAGATGCAGGGTGACAAACTACCTCATCTTTTCAATTTGGCGTACAAACAATTCGCTCTGCCTGGCTTTGAAGTCGGTTCATACATCTTGGTCAGAGCTGGCGAGGTCTGTTAATATGCATTTGATCTTCTGTACAATAACTCTTTTTAACTTACATTTTATTTTGTTGTTGCTCAATGTTCATATGATAGTCCCTTACTTACAGAATTGGATAAGCTCGTCTTAACACATTGTAGTATGTCAAATTCCAGCATGGAACAATTTACTAGCTCTTAAATCATATAGGTTCATCTTAGCCTTGATATCTTCTTCTATCAATATGCTCTAGTCCAAAAGATAACTATATGGCAGTTGTTTATCTGTCTACATCAACCCCTAGCCAAGTGTGTCTGCAATTTTTATTTCTTTGCCTGTTTACATCAAATTCAACCCAAGTATACCTGCAGTTCTTATTTCGTTAGTTGGTAATTATAATATTAGCTTCAATTGCAGTCTGTTCCAGTTGATGGCAAAGTTTCGCAAGGGAGATCAGCAGTTACAATTTAGCATTTGACTGGTGAAGCCAAACCTGGAGAGATGAAAGCTGGGGATAGCATCCCTGCTGGTGTAAGTAATTTGGATGTATGATGATAGTGAAGGTACATTCTCCTACATCTGTTTCAAAGGTCCATCAGTTTCAAGTCCCCTTTTTTTCTTACCATGTCCATCTTATGCAATCATTACAGTAAAATGTAATAGGCCCTTATCTATGAATGTCATTTTGATCCATTCTTTCAATGTTGGTTCATTTAGGCGATGAAAACATGGAATGAGTCAACGTTAAACAGGATTGTCCAGTAGAGGAATAGAGAAATATACACATGGGGATTAAGTAGGTGATTTCCGATATTATGTAAACATTCACATCCGTATTTGGGCATTATTTTAAGTTCACCTTTGATTCTGTCTTACTATAGAGATGACCTCACAGACTGAAACTACATTGTAATGTTATTATTCTTACTTGAGTATACTATTAATTGCTGCAGGTAAGTCCTTCTGCTCGAATGTGTCATAGAAACCATCACTAATGTCCAGCAGCTTTAGAGACCTGGTGACAGGCCTGTCACATGTGTGAAATCACTCTCGAAAATCTCAGGTATAACTTCAATACCGTGTCTAACATTGAGTTTTATACACTGAAGGTTTCTTTTATTTCTGTATCATCTGTGTGTTCACATCAGGATTTGGGAAGTGTTGTTGTTTGGGAACTCTTAACTTAGCTCATCTATTTGCTCCCCGTTAATTACTCAATTTGTTGCATCAACAAATGATTATGACTCAGACTCGACTAATTGGTTGGTGATTAAAATGTAAACATCCTTGATAATTTTAATTCCGGAATAGTTATGAGTGTTGGCATACGGTTGAGTGCATGATTTCTACCACTTTTGTAGTTTCTATGTCTTGGATATCATTTTGGAGGATGCTTATAGGAATCGTCTAACTATATTGGTAAGTAAAATGTAAACAGCTGGACTGAAATTGATTTTTTTAATTCAGGAATAGTTGTGAGTGTTGGCATACGGTTGAGAGTGCATGATTTTTACCCCTTTTGCAGTTTCTATGTTTCGGATATCATTTTGAAGGATGTTGCGGTCTAAATACTTTTATAGGAATCATCCAACTATATTGGTAAGTGGGGAAGACTTATATCTCAATGTTCTCAGGTAAGTGGTGCTGGCTTTAAGAAAAATGCTTCATCTATTCATTTTTTTTTTTTTTTTTGCCTTCTTTCTTTTCTAAAGCTCGAATCTAGTTTTGCAAGTTTGTATCCTCCACTTTAGTGTTACTAATGTGTTTTACCAGAGAATGTGTTGCGGAAAATTATTGTGTAACATTTAAAGCTTGAACAAAACAAAAATATCCAATATCAACTGGTCATAACAATTTAGTCCACTAACACAAACTTTGAATGCATTCATCAGTACGTAAAAGGGTATGGTAAGGGAATCCATTTCTTATACCAAGAATACTTATACCATCAATATGTTATATGTAGTTCAGAAGTTCCAGACTAAACAAGGCTTGACAAAGATGGTTTGTCTTTGTTTGCCGCACAGCTGGAGTATTGATACAAATATAGATTAAATAGAGGAATGTTGATCCCAAATAAGTTTTGAAGTAAACAGTACATCTATGAAAACTGAATCCCCCTAGAATTCGTTTTGTTTGTTAGTGTATTTGAGCATCTAATGCTGCGAAAGTTCATTTTGGTCTATTGAATGTTTCTCGATCCACTTAAAACTGTTGACTTAATTGGCGAAAATATTCACTATCTAGGCATTTATTTTTTGTGGATGTGAACTGCTCTTATTTGATTGTTGCGTTCATTTTCATCATCTTGAGTTGGTGTTGAGCTGACAAGTTTTTTAAATTTTTGCAGAATCCACACCAGCATATTTCTGGTACTTAATTCACGATTGGTCAATGTCGGAACTACAACTTATGGCTAATCAGAGCAACAAAATATTTGTTGAGACTTGAAACTTCTGTATCCAAAACTCCTGCTGACAAGAAGGCTAAACTGAGCACGTCCCAAAAATCTGGTAATGAGTGTAATTTTGGTGTCCTTATGATATGTTGGTTTAAGTAAAATTCTAGTATGTTGTTTCTTATATTGTTTACTGATATGTATGTATGTATGTCCTTTTGTATGTATATTTTTTGTTTCTTATATTCTGCTCAATAAAGTACAACATTGATGTTGTATGCGAGTATATCATAAACTTCAGCCTCACAACCCATGGTGACAACCTAAACTTCAACCTTTTGGAATGCCTTATGCAGAACGAATGTTCACTGGGGTAGCTGGTTTCCGTCGTTGTAAATATAGTTCTTTGTCTTCTACTATTATACTATGTGTCTAATACTATAGTATGTTAATGTTGCTATTTATAGTTCTTTGTAATCATTTTTGTTCATAATCCAGTAAGTTAAATATGGTATAATTTTGTAATATATCTGGACAAGCTGATACGTTGACTTGTTTGTAAATGGTGATTTGGCTCACATGGTATCCTTGTTCTCTATGTAAAATACTCCCTTTTCTTATTATATCTTCCGTGGTGATTTGTTTCACTTTCTTGTCTCAGGAGGTAGAAGAGAACGGAGAAGAACATGAAGAGCAGGGAACCCATGAAGAAGAGGTTGTTGAGGTCGAAGTTGAGTCCACAGATATGAGCAATAAGTGCCACTTAAGAAGCTATACTTGTTTGAGCACGTAGGTAATGAATGATGTTGAGTTTGTCTCCAGGTCTTGTGCCTTCAACTCAAGATTGTATCTACTACTGTTATTACACTTAACATTACAACTGCAGAATTTGTATGTTCTAAAAACTTAGGAAATGTTTATGTACTTGTCATTCTTTGATACTAGGCAAAAAATGCAAGGAACTTGATTTTTGATTTGGAAAACTTGATTTTGTTACAAGGGAAATGGTGGTTTTGACCTGGTCAAAACTAGATTCTGACCGGTCAAAACCACTATTATTTTGATGTTGCAAAATGTCGCAACAGTCAGGGACTGTTGCGACCATCTAATTTCGCAACTGTTTCAAACAGTTACGATATTTTACGGTTGCAACAGTTTGAAACTGTTGCTATTTTTTTTTGCAACGGCAAATAGCCGTTGCGAAAAACTGCAACACCGACTTTTGTAACAGAGATAAATTGTTGCAACCCCACTTTGCAACTGCCAGCTACCGTTCCTAATAGCCAAATTTGGTGTAGTGAGATCACAGTGGCAATAATTTTAAGACAACTAAACTTCATGCTTAGCCTAGAATGTTCAAGATCACAGTGACAATAATTTTAAGAGAACTATGAAACTTCATGCTTAGAAATCAGTATCTAATAGCTAATTGCACTGCATATGAAAGAATGAGATGGTCAAGGGTATCTAAAAAGAAATGTAAGCGAGGAAGGCTAGATCTATGAACCCTGTAGATAAGTACCAAATAATCAAAGTAAATTCTCAAATTTAGTAACAAACGCATCACTAATAAACCTTTCTTTAGTAAACTCAAATCAAAATAGCCAACTATGGCATAAGAACTACCAAGCATGCCAAGCATATGAGGTCACCAGGATGGTACTACAGGACATACCACATAAACCATTAAGGATTCAAAGTGGTCTATCAGATCATGTGTTCGAAAACGTAAAGTCGTATGTATATACACAACCACATCATTAGTCAATATGTCATGAGCATTTAAACCATCAGCAATCTAAACATTTTAACAATGCTTCGTCTCAAATAAATTAGACTACATCGACCACCTGCAAAGCTAACCGAACATGTAAGGAATAAACAATGCATGGTCCGAGCAGTTACAAAGAAATCTTGACTATCGCCTCATGTTGGAATTGAGGATCCCTTAACCTCAGCCTTATCCTTTATCATTCACTGCGAAAGACTCTACACCTGCAAGCCAATCATTCATTCATCATTACCTCCACCAATAATATAATAGAAGCGAAATATAGTCTGAGCAGTTACAATGAACTCTTGATTGTGGACACTTACTGAAATTTGAAGGTCCCTTAACCTCAACCATCTAATCCATAGATATTTTGTCCAACACCGAGGAAATCTCCACAGATGCAAGTAAAACACTCTTCATTAGCTTACAAATAAAATAATAGAAAAGATGAAAATAAAAGAAACCAAGGTTCAAGCTATTACAGTGATCAAGAGGTTACGAAAACTAGAATGCAACAGGAAACAGTTCACATTGAGCATATGAAAAAGTTGTACTACCTTGATAAGGTAAAGTAGAAACATTTCCTGTCAGTACTAGTAACCTGCATCAAACAAAGAAAAGGAGGCTTTATCTAGTTAGCTGTGAAGATTATACCTATCCAGAATCGACTAACTAACTTAGGTTCCTAGTTCAATATTTGTGGTTTTACATACTGAAAATCAAACTCATAATGCAAATAAGCGGGAACGACCACAACTTTTTACAAAGAAAAAGCCTGCTAAGAAAATATACATGGCTGATACATGTCTCCATCTGATACTTAATTTCCAAATTCCAGCCATAGTCATCACAATATGAACATATTCCTATACCATACAATATATTCAAGTCCGACAAAGAGTCAAGTAATAAAGTCTTAACCTTTCACCATATGGAAAATATTAATAAAATCATTGATTGGAATCATTCCCAAGTAACACAATGATGTAAGCATACCTCGATTAGTACCCAAATCCGCTCCTCAAACATTTCACCAGAAGGTGACATCATCCTCCAGTAAGGAATATAGCGTCCATGGGAAACTGGTGATGTTAGATAAACTACAATGTCTAGAGTTGTTCCCACAGGGTATCCATCACCAAGAATCTAATTTTTTTGATGCATTCAAGATATGAGAGATACGGGCTGGGTGGAGTGGACGTTGAGAAAAAAGATGCTGCCAAATAATATAAGCATAAGAAAATTATCACTACAAGTCAAAATTAAATGCTAAAACAGTTCTATAATGACAATACAATATTTTAGCTCCTTAACGGCAAGGACACCAGTAAAAGATGAGGTTTTTCTATTTTGGTGCATATAGTGTCATTCCATAATTCCGAGAATAAAATGGTGCAGAGATTGTAATTGATCTCCTACAAAGAGATTCCCCATGTAAACGAATTTAAAAAAGTAATAACTAGCTTAAAAGAGATTCATTAACTAAATTGAAGGAACCAAAAAAGCATTGTACTCATACACATTGGACTTAAACCAAGGTTCCGTAATATGATGTACCCAGCGACCATCGCATTGCATGCCCTTGTGGAACACACAACCAGTGCTGTCAAAGTGGCTAAAAAAATCAAGTTATCTATGTATGCATCAAAAATATATTACAAAATCTGAAATAAGAGAAGGGGTTTTGTTGAATTACTTGGTTGGCTTTTTCATGACAGTTTTGTGCACCAAAGTTGGAGGGTTCTTCTGTTTGTTACTCTTAGTAGCAGCAAGAACAACACCTAAATCTTTTCCATCTTTAACTGCATAAGTCTTTGCATTGGCGAACCCTACAATACCCAAATCATCACCAACAAAAATCATTAGATAAATCCCTAAAATTTTACCCACCAAAATCAAAAGAAATTCAAATCGAAACAAACTAAAAAAAAATCATCCTAGGTCATCTATTGTGTATGAAACATAGATTGAGTAAAAAATCCCAAATTAAAATCTTACCAACCAAAATCATTAGATAAATCCCTAAAATCTTACCCACCAAAATAAATAAAAACCCAAATCGAAACAAACTCAAAACAAATCATCCTAGGTCAGCTGTTGTGCATAAAACATAGATTGAGTAAAAAAATCCCAAATTAAAAAAAATAGGGTTTCATTTTCATGAAAACCCCAAAAATAAAAACAAAATTGAATGATTTAAATCATAATCAGAAGTAAGGAAATAGAAGTAGTCATTTTTACTATTAAATTGCCTTATTGTTGGTAAATCAGTTGATACTTCTTCTTCTGTGGTGAATCCCTGATATTAGCAAAATAATCGAAACCCAATCACGATAATATCCCAATTATTACATTAAAATATAAAACCCCAATTCATTAAAAATTAAAGATCAACTAAAATAAAATGTGTAACAAAATCATATTGAAAATCATAGATCTATTACAAAATAACGATTTTACAATCAAAGTACACCTTAAAAGTTACATTGCTCTTATATTTGTGAGAAAAACAACTTTTACATGATAGAAGAAGAAGGAGAAGGTAGAGAAGAGATCTCTTCTCTACTGAGGAGATGAAGAAGATGGAGAAGATCTTTTCTATTCTTCTGTTGGAGTTAGAAAGAAAACAAGAGTGGGAGAAAGATGTTGAGGGAGTGAGATTTTTTTTTTCTTTCTAAAGAAGGGAGTGAGATGAAGAAGATGGAGAAGAAGAGATATTTCTCTTTCTTTTGTTGGAGTTGTAAAGAAGACGAAATAAAGAGGGGGAGAGAGATATCTTTTTTTTGAACCACTGAAAACACTAGGTTCACCGGTAGCAGTGTGGGTTGTTTAACAAGGAATAAAATAATAATATTTTTTTTATTCAACGACCAATTTTAGTGCTCCTAGTTGTGGTCCGCATTTTTATTAAATGTATGACTGTTTTGACCAGTCCACGGTCTGTTGACCGCTATTGAGGGTCGAAGATGTGGGTCATTAAAACCATCTTTTCCACTAGTGAAATGAGAATCAAATGAAACTCAAATTAGAATTCAAATGAGAACCAAATCAAACTCAAATGAGAATCTAATCAAAATGAGAACCAAATCAAACTCAAAACAATAACCAAATAAACTCAAATAATTTTTCCATTCAACATTTATTGATTCATTAGGTTCAAATTACACAAAAAAGGTTAAAATTCTGAGTTCATACTAATTTGTTTAATTCCTAATGAACAATAAAGTTGGAAGACAAGTGCAGTTAACCAACAAAATTATTTACTCCATAGCAATTTCATAAACATCATTCTCCGAATTTCTGCATCATCAACTCGGTTTCAGAACAATAGAGTACAACCTTGTTTCCATCTATCACAACCTGTTTGAGCTGATGGCTGAGCACACCTTCAACAATTTTGCAGTCATAGGCAGCAACAACTTTCTGAAAAGTTTTTTTCAAAATAAAAGAAAGAAGATGCAACTTGGTACCCAACACATAATGTATCATTCAAATGATATGTTTCAGAAGGTTAAATGATGTCATAGTACAAAAGATAAATGTCATATAATTATAGAAAGATGTTATAACATATAATAATAGGAAGACGTAATATTAGAAGGCCAGTTAGATTGAAGCCTTGTCTTTCCCATTGTCATCAGCCTTAACAAGCTTTGGGTAGTCTATATGAACTCTACCCTCCTTAAGAGTTTCAATAACATCAATGAAAGCAACTCTAAGAGCCTCGTGTCTATTAGCAAAAGCAATCATCAATATTTAAGAAACAAATTAAAACAGTTGATAAAGCATCCATAGAGCCTTCTAAACTAACATAGAAAGATCATGAAATAGGAGACCTAGTGAAAATTTTTAAGAAATTACCAATCCTAGCGCGATAAGAATCCCAAAACCTAAGCACCTGGATATTGCTAGGATTTTCAAAAAGATTAGCGTCTAAAGTATTCTCGTCCTGTTTTGGCTTCTTGATTAGAGTATTATCCTGCAACAAACCAATACTGGTTAGGCCATCTCTCTCTAAATAATTAGAAGTGAATAACACAAATGAATTAGAGGTTTTTACACATTCAATGTTCTTTATTGAAGAAAAAGATGCATATCGCATCTTTTCAATTTTGGGATAGGGGGGTCTGAATATGACATTAATTTCTATTGACATTGCAATGATACGTATACGTAAAAGTAGTATTCAGTATAAGGAAGTGAAATTTCATTATCAGATGTTCATATGAAATTACATAAAGCGAAAACAGTGTACCCATAACTAATTATTAATCCATGTCCCCTAAACGTTCATATGCAATTACTTAAAGCAAAGACTTCAGTGAATCATACTTGAAGAGGTTTCTCTTCATGTATCTTCATCTAGACAGAAAAAAGACCAAAGAATTTATGTGCTCCATTGAAGAGGTTACTTAAAGCACATGCCAAGGCCAATGACCAACTGCCACATGAGGAACTTCATGTCTAAAACTTAAGAAATTCTTAAAATGGATCATGCTTTCCAATCAAAATATACTGATCATTGAAGACAGTTCCTTTTAAGGTGGGTAATAAGGATACGATTCGCATATAATCCAATATGTGCAAGTTGGATATCCATATTATCCACCCGAAATTGGTATGTAACAAGGTTGGGAGAGCAACTGACACCAACAAGTATCGGGTAAGTAGATATTTAAAAGCAATTTTGTATGCATGAAGAGAGAGATACACCAACAAACTACTCTTTCAAAGTTTCTTTCACCAAATAATACTGCTTACCTATAGAGCTGTCAATTTATAACCCGACCCGCGGGTCAACCCTAGCTCGGTTGTTTCAACCCTAGCCCGTCTTGGCTTGTTGGCTAAATGGGTCGGGTTAGGGTTGGGATTTTGGGACCTAATAGCTAACAAGCCGGGCTAGGGTCAACCCGTGGATTACCCGTCAACCCGTCAAATTTAGGGTTTATAAAATTATTCTAACTGATTTCACCAAAATCACCGCTATGATTATCATTATGACCACATTTTATATAACATATCTTCAATACCAACAAACGATTCGTTGTTTATATTCAAAAGAATCAAAATATTTCATTTCATTATAAAAAATAGATCTAAATTAAGAAAAATACTCTTGCAATTATCAAGTAATGAATTTTCCCAAAACCATAGCTAAAATATCATTTCATCTAGGTCTTGGTGGTACAAAGTGCGAACTCATCAAATTCTCTCTTTACACAGGTGGAGTGAATCTGTTAGTTAATCGAAAAGAGAAAAAAATGAATACATCTATCAAATTAAAAACAAAGATTACTAAATCAAATAACGAGATTAATTAAAAAGAATCACTTACCACAGGTATATAGAACCAATAAAGCATCATCAGGGTTTGTTAAAATGGAAATGGTTCTTGATGAAATAGAGAGGAGGGGCAAAAGGGTTCTCGATCCCACTATCACACTAGGAAAATGAGTAGCCTCGGAGTAAAGAAGTTATACTAGTTTCTAGGGTTTTCTTTTTAGGGTATATTAATTATATGTCCCTACTTTTAACTCCCTACAAATATATCCTTATGCAACAATAACTATGTCCCTCCTTTTTTATAACCATTTAATATTAGATTACCTTAATACCCTCACCCATATAATATTTTTCTTTATTTCAAAATAAAACAAATTTCTTCCTCTACCACTTCACCACCACCACCACCACCACCACCAACATTCAACTACCATTCCACCACCACCGTTCAAAAACCACCACCTACCAACCGCCGCCCCACCACTCCTTCACCACCACCAACAGTCCTCCACCATCACTAGTCTGTCGCCGTCACCACCACTAGTCCGCTAAGTCGCCTCCACCACCACCGTAAATCCATCGGTTCAGCAGGAGGAAATTATTTTCATAGTCATTAAAAAAAAAAACCAGAAAAAACAAAAAAAAAGTAGTTGATCCATTTCAGTTGGATCAAACAGTGGATGTTTATCCATTGCAGTTGGATCAACAGTAGAAGTTTATCCATTGCAGTTGGTTCAACAATGGATGTTTATCCATCTTTGATGGGAAAATGCTACCACTTCATCAGCTGCAGTTGCAGATCCACTAACAAAACCATCAACAGTAGAAGTTTATCTAGTTTATCCAAGAAAAAAGGATCAACAGTAGAAGTTGATCCAATTTTAGTGGATCAAAAATGGAAGTTGATCCATGTAAAATTGGATCAATAATGATAGTTGATCCATGTAAAATGGAGTGAACTTGGCGTGATTCGAACACGCATCATCTGACATGGAGTCAGTCATGCTACCATTGCACCACAAGTTCAACATTGGAACAAATTTACATGATTTAAACTACAAAAGCATGAGTTCAAAGGATCAACAACAGTAGTTGATCCCATATATATGGATAAACAACAGTAGTTGATCCCATATATATGGATAAACAACCATAGTTGATCCAATATCACTGCCTGATTCAACCCATATAACCACCATATTTCATTAACTGATAATTACCTGTAGCTTCATAAACACCAACAGCTCCAAGACCAGCTTCAAAATCAACCTCGACAACTATAAACAACCAGAACCACCATTCTAATACTATTTCCATGACTAATTTCTCATTCGTACCTCTCCACCATTACTGCCACCAACAAATCACACATCTCCAGCACCACCACCACCACCAAAACAACTAGAACCAAAATCCAACACCAATTTTATCATTCCAACCAAAAACACCATAGTTGATCCAATAAAAAAATGGGTCAACAACAGTAGTTGATCCAAAATATATGGATCAAAAACCATAGTTGATCCAACATATATGGATGAAATACCATAGTTCATCCAATATCACTGCCTGCTTCACCCTGCTTCACACTGCTTCAACCCAGATAACCACAACAACAGCTTCATAAACAACAACAGCTTCATCTCCTTCATTGTAGTAACCACCAACATCATCTTTTGCTTGCTATATTTCATCCGCAACAAACACCACAACAACACATAGATTTACAATACCATTCACCAGATAATTCAGAGAAAATAAGTAATTGAGCATATAGATAGAAAGATGAGTTGCAGAACCTAAACCAAAAATAAATTCGAACCTTACCAATTTCAGAATCAACAAATCTGGAGCTCTAATCACTGAGTTCAAATCCCTAACTCAAAATCCACTTGCAATTGAATCCAAAATCGAAATTACCAAAAATTGAAAACCAAAAACTCAAATCGATCTCTGAATCTGTATGAAATCAAAATAAAATCAATCTTTGAATCTGTATGAAATTAGTTGAAATCAAAAAAGCAAATCGTGACAGATCTGTTGATACTAGTGGTCGTTCTATTTGTATTCTAGTTGTGGTGGCTATTGTTCATCGGATCTCACTGAATAGTTTTGTAATCAATGAGAATGCAACAACAGCAGCTAAGATCGTCATGTGATTTACACGGAAGTATGTGAAATGATATTAACGAAGGTTCTTCTTCAATTGATTCAACGACAACAGTACCCTCAAACCCATCTTAACACCATCGTCTTCTTGTTTCAATCAACAACAACACCTAAGAGAGATTCAATTCCTGTTGCAAATCGTAACATAAACAGATCTGATTTTAGGTTATGAATTAGAGGCGGAGAAGATGGTTAAGGTGGTGTAACGACGGGCTAGAAACAAAGATGGTGACGATGGAGATGTTGCTGGTGTTGGTTGCGTTCGTTATGGTGACGACGGCGATAAAATGGTGATGAAAAATATTTTTTCTCTGTTCAATATTTTTTCTCTGGATGAAAAATAAAGAAGATAAGAAGAAGTCCCTACTTTCAATAAGGTATAAAGGTTGGGGTATATTTGGAAGTCCATAAATTGTTGATGGGCCCCTGATGGGCTTTAGATAAAGAGGGACAAAATTATTTTGTGATAAGGATATTTGTGTAGACCATCAAAAGTAAGGACAAAAGTCCAATTACCACTTCTTTTTATTTAATTTAAATTAGTCATGATAGTTATAATTAGATTACTAAATAAGTTAACACAAGTGGTCACACAGCTCAGTGGTTATGCTGCTATTGTCATATCCTAGATAACCCAGGTTCGAGACTCGTGAGTCTCATTATAGTGTTATTATTTTTTCCTGATTTTTACAGGGTAAACTAATTTCTACTGGAACCAGGGCTGGCCCGCCAGAGCCAACCCATCTAGGGCTAGGGTTGAGGTTTAAGGCTTGTTTGTGAATAGTACTAGCCGGACACGGGTTGACAAGCTAGGGCTGGGTTGACCCTAGCCCGTTGACAGCTCTACTTACCTATGGTTAATGAACCGACAAACATTCCCGTATCGTGTTGCATCAATGACATGGGACACATTTCCTCCTTTAACTAATTCACTCATGCTATCGATGTGAGAGTTAATGTGATACAGATAGCTGGAACCTTCCTTGTCATGCCTAAAATTTCAAAATAGTTCAAGCAGGATTAGCAAAAAAAAAAAAAACTACAGGTAAGTAGAAGAAACTTTAATTACTTCAATTATCCCTCAGACCTCTCGGTTTCCTCCTGATCATTTAGAACTTCCCCAATGTACTCACAAAAAAATATTCATATGGAAATCTATCATGCATTGGTTGACCATTAATATCCTCAGCATCTTCATAGTCATTGTCCAACAGGTACACATGTTGTGAACTCTGCGAAGAAAAAAACACCCAGTGTCAAATTTACCAATGTATAAACAATGTTATGCAAGGTGAGCAACTGAAACATAGACATATCAATCGAATAAAAACAAAGAAAACCCAGTACTCAAAAACTTAAACCCAGCTCACAAACAAGAACAAATCTTGCTGATCTGTCAACACCTTCATAATTATGCCTGGATATACAACAACTAGATCAACATCGAACTCCAAAAACACACAACATCATAAATCAAATTACAGAACCGTTAAAAATTATCTTTCAAGACCCGGGCTAACATGAATTCTAAATAATAGAAGATTAATTTTAAATAGTAGTGCCATTCAATCAACGGTAACAAAAAGACATTGTAGACCATAGAAAGAGAAATTGAATCTACATCAGCATCTTTACTGAAAATTTGTACAAAGTTGTATTACCATGCTGATATGAAAGTGTCTATCAAGTTACCTAGCATGGAAAAAGAATAACTTTTTACTAGTAATGAAAGCATCCAATCACAAATCTAAAGGTAGCTTAATACAATCATAGAAACACTACTATCATGGTCCAAATGCCTAACCTTTCTGTAATATAGTCCAAATGCCTAACCTTTTTGTAAGCATTTAGCAAACCTAAACACAACACATTCAATACAATAAATCTCCATCAAGTTTCAGTGAACCTCAAGCAAAGGAAAATGTTCTTCATACACAAGTGATAAATAGTTACCAAACATACCCACGAAAGTATTTTGCAAGGCATGAATACATTACTTAAGTATTCTACAAAGCATGACTACTTTCAAGTATAAAGTATTCAACATAGTGCAATAAGAATTAATTAAAATCTAAAGGAGTTTTAAAGCTAAACACTTACTTTCCTTGCTGCAAACCCGACTATGTCTAGTATAACATATCCCTGAGCACAGTGCAGGATTCCAACAAAATTTATCTGAAAAATTTGAGATGAAACTAATCACAATGCTGAACTGAAAACAGAGGAATGGTTGCAGAGTTGACGTAAGGACAAATTTGAGATGTTAAGGAAATAATATTACCTCCTTGCTTGTCTTGAAAGTAGTAATCAATTGCATCATCTACAAGACCTTTGAACCACAAGAAAATAATTTCAGTAGAAGGCTAACAAGTATAGACTAGTTTGTGCACCAAATTTGGAATACAAACAACATTATACTAATTACTTACATGGTACCAACCATCAACTAGACCGAATACTTTGAATAGAGACATTGCAGTTGATGAAATCCCCTTTGCAGCTCCTGTTTGGCGCTGAGACTGTTATCAAAATATCGAAATTATAAAACCATGTAATTTAACAGTTAAAAGCTGAGATAACACGAAATTATGAAAAAACTTACATAGTGCCCATGTTTGACATTCTTTTCGGTAAACTTTGGTGGCATAAGCCTGTATAGCATTAAACATATGCATTCAAAAAATTAAGAATAAACAACACAAATACAACAAAAAGAAGAACACAAACACATACCTGAACTTGATCAAATATACCACAAATGGCTCCGAGAAGAATAGGTTTTTACTTGTGTAAAGAACACCTTCAATCACCAACATAAATCTACAAAAACCAAAACCCATAAACATCAGCGACGAGAAACAAAGACTAGGGTTATTATTTTGCAGAAGGAACTGAAGATGACCACACAATATGGTTAGGCATAAAAAGACTACTAAGATTAGATTTACAAGGGGAAAAAAATATGAAAAGTAAGAAGAGATTTATTATTAGGTTTCTACCTTTTGAGGAATGATTTTCCATACACAACTAATATAATAGGAGCACCTCCAGTAGCTCTTGATTTTCCACCACCAATGTTCACCTTCCTCGTCCTACAACACAGCACCATCGAGTCATTGAAATTGAAAACAACAAAACAAACAAAACATTTCAGTGCCGACTTATGCCTCAGTAACCAATTCAACAAACACAATCAGAGTTTGAATATCTAAAATCTACAAGGAAAAGAAAATAAACATAAAAAAACCCTAATACTCAAGAAAGACAGGTAGAAATTACCTTTCCACAGGATAATAGGTATCATTTTTCTCAATCTTGATAGTGTTCTCAGTTCTTATAAGCATCCAACTAGGGATGGGTATGTTTTATTTCATCTCAATAAATGATCTGAAAGGATGGAAAACAACATCAAAATCAAATTAGTGAATCACCACAGTAGAATACAAAGATAGATGCAAACCCGAATCAATCCAGTATGCACAACATTACAATTTCAAAATTTTGTGAATGCTAGCTAGCCTTTGTTCAGAAACCTCTTCATTCTTCGGCAGAACATTCGATCTGCACAGAAATTATACATAATCAATAAACAAAACAAATTCAAACCCTCAAATCTAGGTTTATTACCACTTCTAAAGACAAATCTTCATTCATCATATTAACAAAAATCACAAAATTAAATTCTGACCAAAAATGATTCAAATAAGTGACTGACAAACACTATCAACACGCTAATCGATTAAAAAAACCCAAAAAAAAAATCAAAAAAAAACTGAAATCTCAATCTTCTTAAAATCTGTCCCAAAAGACTAATGAAAAACGAACCAGGTCCACTCATAAACGCATCAAAATCACTAAAAAAAACCTCATCGATAAAGCGATTACTACCAGAGATTGAATTTTGAATATGTGTAATACTGGGTAGGAGAATGATACTTAAAACTTCAACAAACAAATACTTACGGTGATGAGGATGTAAGGTTTATGATTTGCTTCAAAGGGAAATTGATTCCTCTTTTATATCAACAAATCTTGAGTTAGGGTTTTTTTTCTTCAGGGAGGCGCAAGGGATGAAGAAAGGGAGAGGCAGGGGAGAATGAAAAAGAGATTATTCTCTTTCTTCTAGAGATAAGGTTAAGTGAAAAAGAGATGTATGGACGCGATTTGTTATTTGTGCGTTTCGCACGAGTACCTTAACTCAGTTATTGTGTGGTATAGCTGGACGATAATTCCCTATGACACCGACGTAATTGGTCCCAAAATATCTAATGGTTAGCTTCTTGCCATGTGTCAAAAGCAAAATTAATTAAACAGTTGTCATGGTTTCAATAATAGGTGGAGCACCATGTGATATCGTTTAAAGCTTTAGGAAGTATGAGAAATGTGTAGTAAGAATGAAAAATATACTTGGAAATCATTAAGACAAAAACGAGTTCTGAACATACAAAAATATATTTGGAAATCAACGTGACAACGATAGATATAGATTCCAGTCCCTTATTATGATAAACCGAAGATGTGGAATAACCTATTTTATCATCTTAGGTTCAGAGATTACTAGAGATAAACATGAGTTTCTCGTTCGAATGAAATGAGGATGGATTTTATCTGATCTTATCATCTCGATTCATATATTACTAGAGTTAGACCTGAGTTTCTCGTCCGGATGAACTTGAGACGAAATATATATCAGAATTGAACATCACAGGTTCAAAGATTACTAGAGTTAGACCTGAGTTTCTCGTCTGGATGAACTGGAGACGAAATATATCAGAATTAAACATCATAGGTACAAAGATTACTAGAGTTAGACCTGAGTTTCTCGTCCGGATGCACTGGAGACGAAATATATCAGAATTGAACATCACATGTTCAAATATTACTATAGATAGACCTGAATTTCTCGTCCAGATGAAATTGAGACGAAATATATCAGAATTGAACATCACATGTTCAAAGATTACTATAGTTAGATCTGAGTTTCTCGTCCGGATGAACATGAGACGAAATATATCAGAATTGAACATCACAGGTTCAAAGATTACTAGAGTTTGACCTAAGTTTCTCGTTCGAATGAACTGGAGACGAAATATTTCAGAATTGAACATCATAAGTTCAAAGATTACTAGAGTTATACCTGAGTTTCTCGTTTGTATGAACTGGAGACGAAATATATCAGAAGTGCAATAAATAAAGTAAATATTACATATTGTGAAAATGACCATATTACCCTTATTGGAAATAAGTGCAATAAATATTATGGAGACTGTGAAAATGACCAATCTACCCTTATTGGAAAAAGTGCAATAAATATTATGGAGACTGTGAAAATGACCATACTACCCTTATTGGAAAAAAGTGCAATAAATATTATGGAGACTGTGAAAATGACCATACTACCCTTATCGGAAATAAGTAAAGTAAATGTTACAAACTGTGAAAATGACCATATTACCCTTATTAGAAATAAATGCAATAAATATTATGGAGACTGTGAAAATGACCATACTACCCTTATTGGAAAAAGTGCAATAAATATTAGGGACACTGTGAAAATGACCAGACTACCCTTATTAGAAATAAGTAAAGTAAATATTATAGACTGTGAAAATGACCATATTACCCTTATTGTAAAAAATGCAATAAATATTATGAAGACTGTGAAAATGACCATATTACCCTTATTGGAAAAAAGTGCAATAAATATTATGGAGACTGTGAAAATGACCATACTACTCTTATTGGAAAAAAGTGCAATAAATATTATGGAGACTGTGAAAATGACCATACTACCCTTATTGGAAAAAAAATGCAATAAATATTATGGTGACTGTGAAAGTGACCATACTACCCTTATCGGAAATAAGTAAAGTAAATGTTATAAACTATGAAAATGACCATGTTACCCTTATTGGAAATAAGTGAAATAAGTATTATCGAGATTTTCACATTCTGTAATATTTATTACACTTTTCCACTAAGGGTAATATGGTCATTTTCATATTTTGTAATATTTACTTTTTTTCCAATAAGGGTAGTTTGGTCATTTTCACAGTCTCCATAATATTTATTGCACTTATTTCCAATAAGGGTAATATGGTCATTTTCACAGTAGGTAATATTTGCTTTATTTATTTTTGATAAGGGTAGTCTGGTCATTCTCACAGTCTCCATAATATTAATTGCACTTATTTCCAATAAGGGTAATTGTTTGTACCAAATTATTTGGGTGACAATATAGGCTAACTGTAGCCTAGCTAGCAAGACATTCTTCAGCCCATGTCCAGCAACCCGCATATGCTGGTTCATTTCCACCTGCCCGTTTCTGTCAACGTATTTAAGAAGGGAGTTACAAAACATATATGGCCATTTACTCCTATCCGTTAGGGTCAACTTATTGAAGAAGGGAGTTACAAAACATATATGGCTATTTACACCTGTCCGTTAGAGTTAACTTATTGAAGAAGGGAGTTACAAAACGTCCCATATTCTTTGGTAAAAAAAGATATATAATTGAATAAATTGTGAAAGAGAGGGGGTGGCCAGGAGGGGAGGAAGGCCTGGAATCGATTGCAATGAAAGGAATAAAATTACTCTCCTTTGGGAGATTCATATGTGGACGTAGGCTCAATGTCGAACCACGTTAAAATCCTTGTCTTCTTTGTTTTCCTCCAAATCGTTTTTAACCTAATTTTTCCCCAATTTCGTATCATCAATCAAATCATACGTGTTTGTGCCTAAAAGTATTTTTGGGTACGAACATTGGCGCTGACTAAGGGGACGCGAGAAAAGAGATCGTGTTCTCCCAATAAGATAGTAGCGGATTCTGTTGGCCAGTTTGTGGTAACACGGAAGTTCAATCAAAAACTTATGTTCTCTATTCGTATTGCTAATGGTGGAAGGATTGACACACACGGGAAGATGAAATTGTGGAGGAAAGCCCCGCAACCATGAGGTGGTTATCAAATACAGACGGATTAACCATAATCATACAATCAACAATTTGGGTTTGCATATTTTTTATCCTTTTTACTTATTTTCATTATACACGTACGTGTACCCATATGGGATAACCAACTAATCCTGGTACGTGACATGGTTGTTCTTGTGCGAATATCCAAACAACAAGGACAATAATGACGACTTAGTTATGCCTTAACTTTTAAACTTTTTATTCTTTAATTTGTAGTTTTCCTTAACATTTAGGATCTATAGATTACAATCAATATATAAACCTTGCTTAGTTTGGCCTTCAAGCAAGTGAATTAATACCTTTGAGTTAATGTTTCATCTTTTCATATTTCTTGCTGCTAACAATGCATTTTCAATGCGGATAAGTACACGCCTTCCTAATTGCAGTTGTGGTGGTTCTAATCAAAGCCTCTCCCAAGCAGCACAAAAATCTTCATAAGGAATCTGTATGACTCCCACTAAAGCATTAATATTAAGGGTAAAAAATGGAACAAGGCCTTTATGCCTACAGATAGCACTCGTTGTTAACGGTGTAAATCACCAAATCGATGCTCCCAACGAATCTGGGGTCGATCGTGCACAGTGTTTTGAGGCACACAATAAGGTCTCAAGGGAATTCTTAGATGCTGGCTCAAATGATGATAAACCTATGTTGTCGACGACCAAATTTGATAAGGAAGAGTTATACTTATTGGATGTAAGGAAACCTAAGCAACTGATATAAGACGAAGACCCACGACTGTGAGGCCTAACAACCCCAAACCTGGGTACATTTGGCACCAAGTCTGCATCGTACTATACGAACCTTACCTGTGACAATTCTATCTCAGCTGTCTGGGGGATCAACACGCAACACAAAGCAGGCCGCACTCAGCAACTTCTCCAACTCTAGTGTTCGAGAAACTCTTATGTGCACTTGGAGAAACAACATGATCATGTTCGAGGTCCGTGCATAACAACATGATCGAGTTCGTGATTCGTTGATAGCGACATGATTGAGTTCGAGTTGAGAATTACATTAAACCTTCAATATTTAGCCTTGCATCACTTCGCAAGCACCTAAAGCCTCACCTTGCACGTGAGCACATAAGTCTTGCTTTTATCGCAAGCATAAAATCTCGTCTTACACGCGAGTATGGAAGACTTGCAACTTGGCAAGCATAAAGTCTCGTCTCAACCACGAGCCCAATCCCCGATATTGGTCCAAAGACTCGTAATCAACACAAGCAACAGCCAGCCTGCCCGAGCAGCAAGCGCTAGCCTTGTTACATTGCGAGCAAAAATCCTTGCCCCAGCCGCAAGCACACACTACATTCTACTCAAGACTCGACTAGTTATCGAGCTTCACAAGTCCACCACGTGGCAACAAAGTCTCGCCTAGCACGTGAGCAAATTTTATTGCAGGTTGTCACAATTGGGGGCGTCTTTGTAATGTCTCTACTCGCACTAAGGGGCGAGTTCATCATCAACAGACGTCGCATAAAGAAAAACAAAATTCTTAACCCCCAACAAGTTGGAGGTTAAGAGGGGGCGATGTTTGTACCAAATTATTTGGGTGACAATATAGGCTAACTATATCCTAGCTAGCGAGACAGTCTTCAGCCCATGTCCAGCAACCCGCATATGCTGGTTCATTTCCACCTGCCCGTTTCTGTCAACGTATTTAAGAAGGGAGTTACAAAACATATATGGCCATTTACTCCTGTCCATTAGGGTCAACTTATTGAAGAAGGGAGTTACAAAACATATATGGACATTTACACCTGTCCGTTAGAGTTAATTTATTGAAGAAGGGAGTTACAAAACGTCCCATATTCTTTGGTAAAAAAAGATATATAATTGTATAAATTGTGAAAGAGAGGGGGGTGTCCAGGAGGGGAGGAAGGCCTGGAATCGATTGTAATGAAAGGAATAAAATTACTCTCCTTTGGGAGATTCATCTGTGGACGTAGGCTCAATGCCGAACCACGTTAAAATCCTTGTCTTCTTTGTTTTCCTCCAAATCGTTTTTAACCTAATTTTTCCCCAATTTCGTATCATCAATCAAATCATACGTGTTTGTGCCTAAAAGTATTTTTGGGTACGAACAGTAATATGGTCATTTTCACAATATGTAATATTTACTTTATTTATTTTCAATAAGGGTAGTTTGGTCATTTTCACAGTCTACATAATATTTATTGCACTTATTTTTAATAAGGGTAATATGGTCATTTTCTCAGTCCGTAATATTTACTTTACTTATTACACTTAATTGGGTAGTCTGGTCATTTTCACAATCTCCATAATATTTATTGCACTTATTTTCAGTAAGGCTAATATGGTCATTTTCAAAGAGTGAAATATTTACTTTACTTATTTTCGATAAGGGTAGTGTGGTCATTTTCACAGTCTCCATAATATTTATTACACTTATTTCCAATAAGGGTAATATGGTCATTTTCACAGTCTCCATAATATTTATTGCATCGTTAATAACGAGGTGAGAAAAGGAGGGTCCCGCCTAAGAAAAGTAGCAGTGATTCAACTAGGTAACGCAGTCGCGGTGTGGGTTGATGACTCAGGGATATAATCGTAATTAAAAAATTTATACAACGACCGTTTTTAACGCTCTAATAAATAAATTATTATATCTACGACCGTCTTGACTATTGAGGGTCGAGGATGTGGGTCATTAAAACCCCCTTTTCCTCTAGTGTATTATCGTGACCGATTTGTCACTAGTGCACCCATGACTCCAGACTTCGATCAATACGTACGTGGTCCAAGTGTTAGGCCGAGTTAATGGCCTAAGACATGAGGGGGCGTCCGGAAAGACAATAATCCACATCGCTTGTTTCCGCATAATTAACTTAAATATAATATGGAAGGGCCTCTCCATTCATTGCCAATTGATTTTGAGTTGGATCCCGCAGACTTTAGCAATATATATGATGACCATATATTCTTGAGAATATTGAACACTGTAGTGGGATTCATTAAGCACAAAGGATGTCCATGTACATGAATCCAGAAAAACAAAAAATTTGAAATTGTATTCCTCTATCAGCAGTTTATCTTGACACCGCTTTACAATCATTAGATCTTGTTTTACCGACCAAGGGGGTTCCATGAAGTACAACTTTCGAATCACATTGCTTTTGAAATCTGGAATTATAATGACAACTACCAAGATCTCTGATGTTATTATTGTTCACGGGAAGCTGAATACTACTGAAAACATGTACACCAATCTATATATAACTCATGCATTCTCTGTGGTGATGCATAAGAAACACAAGAAAAGTTGTTTATTCATTGTAAAATTGCACGAAAAGTCGAGAACACGCTTTCACCGAGTGACAGTTGGCCATGGGTTATTCCTTATTCTATGTACTCGTTGACTCATAGCTGGGATCACAAACGCTTATCTTTTTCAGGAAGTTTAATATGGGTCTTATTCCGGTTGCTATTGTTTTGATTCTATGGAGAGAAAGGAATTTCAGAACTTTCGCGAAAGATTACTACTTTAAGACAGATGAAGATTTGGTAATAGATGCAAAATCTCTGGTCTCTCAGTTGGGCGTAGCTACATGAAAAAAGGTGCACCTGAACTTCGCAAGTTCAATTCACAACAACTGTGAAACGATTTTCATGTACAGTCTAACCACGATAACTGAATACTCGATAAATGAACCTTGTCAAATGAATAATATTTTTAGGTCCCGATTTGGGCAAAGGGGCTATAAATATTGAATAACCTCGCTAAATACATTAATGAATAAAAAAAATTGAGTCCATAAAGGCCTTGTGAAAATATAAATAAAAAATTACCAAAATTCATAAATAAAATTCTCTATATAATAACAGAGTTTTTTTGGAGCGTTCTCATTCATCGGAGCTCCACGTTAATTCTGACTTCTGGTTAATTGTGGCCCCACCATTTATTTATTTTTGCAAGCAAGAGGCAGCACAGTTGGTGATCTGCGAAGTTAATGAGTTCATGGTTGCGGGATCAATTCTTGCTCCTCGCAAGTTTATTTTCAGGCTATTTTGAGAGCAATTTCACGTAAGCGTACTAAATATTTGTCTGATTGTACTGCTCATGGTTACGGTTTGGGTATTTTAGCTTTTACTACTTTAGGAGAGCTTAGTGAGGACTTTATTTGTTTTTTCAAGCGTCTGAAGAATTGTTTAGTTAGCAATGACGCTGGTAGTGGTTTAGGCAATTTTATTTTTCATAGATTGGGTGTGTTTATTCAGAAAGGGGTTGGTGCTCAGCTTGTTGCTCGACTACCAACCAAAAGCTTCGTAGAGTAAATTTTTGTAAAAAAAAATAGAATAATTTTTTTTCTAAAAATAAAATAACTAAATCTTAAAAATCTTTTTCTTGCCTCCTATAACAAAATCTTAAAAATCTCCTACCATGCCAATAATATATCAAATCACGATTCCATCGGATAATCAAAAAAATAAATCTAATGATCATCATGTGATGAGAAAATGGATCGAATGATCATCACATGATGAAAAAATTTGATCGAATGATCATCAAGTGTCCAGTGTCCATTGTCCGTTTAGATACACAAAAAACATTATTTTCCTAATAATTACATCCCAAACTGTCAATTAAATTTATTAATATAATTAATATTATTATCCAAGATAGTTAATAATAAATCAAACAGAGCCTTGGGTTGGTAACCTAGCCACTAACTGTCAATTATATCGAGAAAAACTAAAATTTCAAAAAAAACATGATTAGCCCGGTCATAGATCTCTATTCTGCAAAACTTGATTGTCCCGGTTATGAATCTCTTTTCCGCACATCTTTGTTGGTGGTCCTGCACATCAATTAGATTTTTTTAGTAATCTGTATGAATGATTTGGAACAAAAATTATTGTTTGAATAAAGATAATACAAAACGAAAAAAATGCGCTAATACAAAAGAAACTATGATTTCCAAAAATCATTTTTTTCTTAATTTTTTTTTTCTATAATTAATAAAATATAAAAAATGTAAACAAAATCCTTACGAATTATTTTCCTTATTAAAAAAATATTGTTTCATGGCCGGTAATTGATAATTAATTAAAAAAACCAAGCAAATGTAAACAAAATCTTGAAAATATTATTTTATTTATTCAAAAAATATTATTTATATCGTAGTGGATGGAAAAGATAAAGAAGCAAGAAGATAAGGAGATTTCATTCCTTAGAGAAAGTATATGTTACATAGATACATTCCTTTATATACAATAGGAATAAGACCCTATATACTATATTGTCCCACACATCCATGGGCTAAAGCCCTACAACACTCCCCCTTGTGCGGTCCAATAGAACTTCATATGCAGTGCTTCAGATGTAGTTCTTCAAATATCGTTCTCTCCTTGATGACTTGTGCCGAGATCATTTTCCTTACTAAAACTTTGACAAGGAAAAACCCAGTGGGATAAAACCTTGGTGCAACTCTTCACATGTAGTACTTCACATGTTGTCTCGTGCTTTACATGTAGCTCATCACATGTAATACGATCTTCAAAGATCGATGAGTCTAACTTAATTGCCTCGTTAAAACTTCGTCAGGAAAACCCATAGGGATAAAACCTGAACTAAAGAAAAAGAGTACAATATTAATTAACCTTAGAACATAGTTGGATGCGTATACGTTGCCTCATTAAAACTTTGACAAGGAAAACCCACTAGGATAAAACCTTGACGAAGGGAAAAGAGTACAATGTGACAGATGCATGTAAAGGTGATCCGTTGTGGATGATCACTTTGATCCGTTGAAGTTGACTAGTTGCTTCACAACTCCTAAGGAAGAAAATCTTCGTGGAAAAGACAATAGCCTTAGCTGGGAAATTACATTTCCGGTGTTTGTTGTTGTCTCATTAAAAACCTTGCCGAGCAACAAAACCCTGTGGGAAAAAGTAACCTCAGTGAAGGAAAAGTGTTTAACACACCATTAGATGCTCCCCCCTGATGTCAGACAATGTTCATTAGTCTAATGCAGTCAAAAGGAGTTTATTACACTTTACTTTGGCGACTTGGATGTTTATGGAACCATGTTGTTGATACTGGAAGTTACGTTGTTTAACGGACTATCGTGTTTCATTTCTTTGATTAAGATATTTTCAATAATATCAACGCGATCTTTATGTCTGCAACGTTCACCATACTTGATGTTTTTAGTGTTGTCTCGCTAAAAACCTTGTCGAGAGACAAAACCCTTTGGGAAAAACTATTCTCGATCGAAGGGAAAATAGCACAACACAGCTTCAATTTCGAAGTAAAATATGTCGACATCATATCCTTGGATCCTCCCCCTGATGTCGGCATCTCCCCTTGATTACTTTTAGAGTTGTTCCAGACAATTCATTTAGTCATGTATTTTTCGAAACTGAATATTGGTAATGACTTAGAAAATAGTCTACCATATCTCCCCCTGATTACTTTCGTTGGAGAAGAGATTATTGTTCCTTCATAATCAACAACTTTTGGATTGCACTTTCATTAACATTCCTTTTAATGTCTTTGTAGGGATAAAACAAATTTATGTCAATGGTTAACTTGAAGTACATGATTAAATTCACTATACCATTCCAATGACGTTGCGTTGGCGCGGAGCTATATCTAGCTAACAAGTTCCCTGAGGATGTAAAATTTAATCGAGTACATTATTATACTAAGTACAACAATGCGTCTATTGTACTTAGATATGGGAATTTCATCTCCCAACACATATTCGTCATATTACTTTAGACGAAATGGTTACTTACTTACATTTGAACCTCGACTAATCATGGGAGTGCTATCAGGATGCATGTCTTTGTTAAATTTCCTGACAACTTTAGACATATGCAAACTGGTGGAATAATATACCACAAGCTCAATATTCGATCGAGCTTTCCCTAGATTTTTCATCTCAAATTCGGATTTTAATTATCTTTTAAGGTCTCTTATTACATCAAGAGTACACCTCATGTTTGTACCATCAACATAAATAGCTACAATTCCAAATCAGGAACTTTCTTATGAATACGCAAGGAAAAATAACTTACTTGTCCATCCCTTTCAAATCAAATAGCCACTTAGACGGGTATACCACATCCGCATTTATTGAATCTATAAGTGAGCGTTCTATCTAACTTTAAATGCACTCTGTGGTTTAGAGTCATTTGATTTGGGAAACAAAAGTCCTTCAATTAGTTTTGTAAATATCTTCTATCTCTTGATTCTTTCGGAGATACGTAACAACCACATACATATGCTACATTTCAAGTCCTTTTGAAATTACCAAGCTAACTAAGTAGTGGAACTCTGTAACGTTCATTACAAGAGAACAATTCCAGGGCTTTCTAAGAAACCTCGCGCCACAAGGAGAGTGTTTGTACTTTAAGACTACTTTTTTCTCATTATGCTTTATGACAAATTAATTATGTATGTCCAATAGGCTTTACACTTGGTTAGTTAGCACTACCACACCAAATACCCGTATATTTGCCAAAGAACTAAGTTCTACTTGGATTGTGTAGGCCAAATATGCTATGTATTTTAAATTAATCAAAATAAAGCATGGTTCAATCTCATTGTGCTCTACTTCTGGAGCAACTATTTATGAATTATATCATCACTGTCCATGCATGATCCTTCCATTGACTCATGTGCATTCTCATAATCCGTCAGGATTTCATTATTCTATAGAATCATTTAAAACTTCGGAGCGTCCTCCAGTTTGATCCATGTACATATTCAGAGACAATCTTATGAGATGATTTCTGATGATATAAATAAGTTGTGCCTTACTCACCTACTTCCTTTCTAGGTTAGGATTGATCGAACCAAGTGGTCTCTCCAACATCCTTTATGGAGCCACGGCCTCAACCACACTTCCACTGGGTGTAGCTGCAACACCTTAGTCGATGGTGAATATCTCGTATTGAGGATTTGTAACTTTGCAGGTAGGTTTGCAGCTGGTATGTGTGATCTCATCACTTTAGCGACATCATTGTACATTCTTAAAATCGAATATTCTTTATCACTTCACATTTACATTTTTGGAGTATAAGAATCAATATAAGACACAGTGGGAACACACCATGACAATTCCTGTCGTTCCCTTAGAAAATACTTTTTCTTATCTCCCCCTGACGACGGGAAGAATGTCTCATTGAAGTGATAACCCGCAAATCTAGCGGTAAGAGATCTCTTGCCAAAAGTTTTAAAATGTGGATAATTGTTGGGAACTCATTTCCAACATAACTACTTAATAGTTTTGAAAACCCATCATAGTACGATGTGGAGTCATAATGGCACATATATAGTGAAACCAAAAATGCGTAAGAACACGAATATCAGGCTTAAATCCAGTTATCAACTGGTACGCATAAAAGGTTGACTAATATTGAGTTCTAAAAACGAATTAAGTAAAGATGCGCATAATATTGCATATCCCCAAAGCAATAAAAGGTAGGTTGGTACGCATAACTTATTCCTTAGGCACCATCTGTAACCTTTGATAGTAGCCTTTGTGAGATCATTGGGTACAAGATGCTATATATTGATCCTATTAAACATGCAATATTCATAAAGTCCTTTTGATGTAAATTCTCTAGCATTAACAAGGGTGGCTAGCCTTTGCACTTTGCATTGTGTAGTATGTGCTAGTAGTTTTCAAACGCAAATTTCTTGGGAACTATAACTAGTCCAAAAATGTCAAAACATTCACCAGAGCCATAAGTCACTTTAATGGTCCGCATTCTGCATGAATATTTTTCTAAAGTTCACCTTTTTTTCTTTGTAATATGGAATTTTTACCATTTGCATCTTAGGATGGTCTCGATCCTGTTTTACTGAAGACTTTGTAAAAATGAGTGATATTCTCTCTTACTTAAAAGCATAATGGGAGGGAGGAGGGGGTTGTGCATCTAGTACTTTAGAAAACACTTATTAAGAGATATGTCATTACTTCGCATTCTGTCAATATTGTTCCCATTTTTGTTCACTCAAATAAAGTGATGTTCGCATGTGTCCTTCGATCATCATGTCACAACCAAAGTTGCTTTATGGTTATGCCCAAAGCCTGTGTGAGTCAATTTTCTAACATTTCATCGTTGGAATCAATATGGATTCAATAATCCAAATTAATAGTATAGTGATTTTCATTTCACTAAATTGACTCATTAGTCTCTCTAAAATATGTTTCCTTCCAAATACTTTAGTGACTATAAAAGATGCAATTAATTAAATTCTCATCATTTTGATGTTCCGCATGATATCCATTCGCACGGGTTACTTGGGATTTAAACAAGGTGTGATTATCTCTTGGTACATCTAGAGATTTTGCGACGTCTTTGTTCTATCTTGAAAAAAAAATGAGTAGTACTGCGCTCGATAAGATAGTCAATTGGCCAGGCAAAGTTCTTGTTGACATTAAAGTTGATGTGAAAATTGGTTGTTATTATGATACACATACACATTATATTGTATATACCAACACATATGACCAAGGTTCATTTCCAACTCTTTTATTTATGATAGGAGATAGAATTACATTTTAGCTGATCCCATGTTCAATTGATACCTATACTTTGGTGTCATTACTGGTGGGAAAAAAATAATAATATTATTTTTTTCATGATATATGTCCCTTTTGACATGCTTTATACGAGTCGGTACGTCTAACCATCATTACGTAGGGGTTCTTTCCATTTTCAATTTTTCTACATTTAGCTTAACTTGAGAAATTTCTTTATCTCAATAGGCCAAGAGAATATCACTACACATGTCAACCACTTACTTTAGGTTGAATATATTACTAAAGATAATTCTCTTGTTGTCATACTTCAACATATACCGGTTCGTTAGTATTATGGATGAAATAGAGAAATGAAAATTTCATGACTCATATCATCTTTTGTGAGTTCTTCCAAAAGAATTTGGAACACATGTGATTTTATTTGAACCTATGTTTTGAAACAATTGACAGATTAATAGTCGAGCAAGTGGATACATTCCATGGAACATTCAAAATTTTGGGAAAATATCAAGTATCCAATAATGGTGCTCAAGTACTTCTAAGCCCCAAATGAATACATTGGAATAGAGTTGATACAACAATTAAACAAAATACACCATTCAACTATAGCCAATATCATATTCAAGAGAACAAATAGCATTAAGGCCAAAATTCTTAATGATTGAGATCAATAAAAATAATTTAAATTGATCGTTTATATGCTATTGGCTTATTTTAAGACAAAAATTAACAAAACTAGGCATATTCTAAAAAAAAAAAAAAAACCTAGCATATAAAAACTCGTGTTATAGTTGCATACCTCAAAATTTGGTTCCCGCTAGGGCTGCACATGGGACGGTACGGTCCGGGTTTCTTGTGAACCCGGTACTTGTACCTGGTGTTGACCGGTTCTCTACTTTGAGTACCTGTACCTGTATCTGGACCCGGACTGTACCTGTCCCGGTAATACCGGTCCGGGACAAGCCGGTACCGGTTTTTTACCTGAATTTTCTCCATCTCCTTCCACCGACCACCATCTTCTCCACCCACTGACCTCCGTCTCCACCCATCTCTTCTCCACCCACTGACCTCCGCCTTCACCCATCTTTTATTAATTGAGAAATAAAAACAATCCAAGAGAATTTAATGTAGAATATAAAATATGAGTTTTAATTATTGAGTTTCAGTTTACAAATTATTGAGTTTCAATTTTCTAAGGGAATTTAATGTAATTTTCTGTTTGATTCAAACTTCCTCCATTCAAGAAAAAAAAAAGCCAAATTAAGTATCAAGTAACCAGATTCATCACAACCCATTTTCGATCCATTAATACCCAAATCAACATATCAAGTATCAAGTAACCATATTCAAAAAAAACGAAATCAACATTTCAAGTATCAAGTAACCAGATTCATCACAACAAGGCGGTAAAAAACCTCTATTCGAATCAATCACCAAATTCCTGCAACATCCATTCAATCACCAAATTCCTGCAATATCTAATCAATCAAAACCTCTATTCGAACAACATAACCAATTTCCAGCAAACCTTTAATTAAATCTCAGAACCCAACCTTATTATTCACCAAAATTAACAGCAGAATCATCAACTTTGTCGCAACCCCATTTCTCACAAATGGAGAAAAAAAACGGAAGTGAAATATCTTCTCAATAGAGAATTAGAGATAGTACTAAACCTAGGAGGGACGGTCGGGATGTAGATTTACAAAAAATATCTAGGGCTATCATTAACCGGGACATATGGTCCGGGACATGCCGAGAATCCCCCAAGAACCGGTCCCAGTCCCGGCCTACACCGGGTATCAGTTTTCAGAACCAGTACCTGTCCCGGCTACTCCGGTTCCGGTTCGGTACAAGTCCGGTTCTTCCGGTTCCGGGTCGGTACAGGGAAAACGGACCGGGTCTTGTGCAGCCCTAGTTCCCGCTGTATATAACTGGAACATCCTTGGTCGTGCACAGCCTAAAACCATGACTGAAACTGGAAATGGAACGCCACGGGTTTGGACGAGACCCGGATTGGGACCATACATGGCAGGCTGTTCTTTTCCATCTTCTTCCGGATGATTACAGGCGCTGGAAGAACATGAACTTCCTCTTTTCCCGAGGATTTCAAACAGCGGCATATTGTGACATGAGAAATCACCATACAGACGTACAAACACAAAGTACGAGATCAAATCATGACAAAAAAAATAAATGAAAAACATAGTAATACCCTATCTTTTTCTTTTAGGTTATGCTAACCAATCACACATATTAAATTATGCTATGAACTGTAATCAATCAATCCACATATTCAAATCAGTTTTGACCACTGTTTCAATTTTTAATTGGGAAAAGAAATCAATTGACTATGCTACTTCAAATCAGTTTTCACCTCGGTTTCAACGGGGAATAGAAAAGGGGAAAAAAAATCAGATTTTATTTTTTTCTCTAATCTTTCTTTATCAATTTCACAATTATATTTGATATATGATAAAATCAAAATTAGGGATAAGAAAAAAAAAATATGTATAGGAAAAAGTAGATCCAACTTATCTTTGATTCCAGCGATTTCCTTGATATAAATCTAAACCCAACTTTTGATTCAAACAACTTGCGTTTATCATTCATTTAGGAGAGAAAAAAAATAAAATCAATCGCTCTGCGGTATAGCATCGGGCATGATAACGTATCGTAGTGGATGGAAAAGATAAAGAGGCAAGAATAGAAGGAGATTTCATTCCTTAGAGAAAATATATGTTACATAGATACATTCCTTTATATACAATAGGAATAAGGCCCTATATACTATATTGTCCCGCACATTCATGGGCTAAAGCCCTACAACAATTTAATAATTAATAAACGATTTCTATAATTTTTATTTCATGGTTATTAATTAATTTCGCCTATTTTATATGAGATTTTTTTAACTTAACCAGTTTTTTTTTCTTCCTATTTCGTTATTATATATAATTGTAAAATTTGGCATGATGCTCTCTATGTAAAGTGCTGCAGCAAGGGTGGAATCTCATCGTTCTCCGGTAGTTTTTTTTTCTTTACACACGGTTAGGGTTTTGCATATTAGGGTTTATCAATTTTGCTAAAAAAAATAAATGATGGTGGTTATTTTGGTTTTCAGGTACTTGACACCCAAAGAAATCGAGACTTTCTGGCTTTGCTGAAGACTAAAACCAGGAAAAAACGGAAATATTATCAAGGTGGTTTTTCTCTTTGCACATCATATTTTCAACAAAAAAATTTGGCATATTTCTGTATTTTGTGTGCTTTTGCAACATTAGAAGTTGTCACAACTTCTGCTCCTCCTAATCACAAATTTCCGTCTATTAAATCACAGATTTCCATTTGAAGATATTTTTTGCAGACGACCTCTCACTTTCTATGCGAGGCTTTTCATAACGAGGTAGTATTTTCTCATTCTGTGGCTATGATTTTGTTTCGCTTTTCCTATAAATATTTTAATATAATGATTTTCCAACAAATAATGATTCGATTGATATCACTCTTATTTATTTGGTTGATTTACTACAGATTTATGATTTTAGATTCACGATTCATGAGTCTCATTAGTTTTCGTTCGCAGTTAACATGGTCGGCATCTCTCTTACTCTCTTCTATCGATTACCGGTGATGAGTTCATAGTGAGATTGTAGCATATTTTGATGTTATATTTTGTTGATTTTGGTTCATATATATATATATTAATAACAATGTTTTTTGGAGCGTTCTCATTCACCGGAGCTCCATGTTAATTCAGACTTCTGGTTAATTATGGCCCCACCATTTATTTATTTTTGGTAATAGAATATTAAATTTTAACTAATAGAATAATATTTTTTTCTAAAAATAAAATAACTAAATCTTAAAAATATTAAAAATCTTTTTCTTGCCTCCTATAACAAAATCTTAAAAATCTCCTACCATGCCAATAATATATCAAATCACGATTCCATCGGATAATCAAAAAAATAAATCTAATGATCATCATGTGATGAGAAAATGGATCGAATGATCATTACGTGATGAAAAAATTTGATCGAATGATCATTAAGTGTCCAATGTCCATTGTCCGTTTAGATACACAAAAAACGTTATTTTCCTAATTACATCCCAAACTGTCAATTAAATCGAGAAAAAAATAAAATTTCAAAAAAAAAAAAAACGATTAGCCCGGTCATAGATCTCTATTCTGGAAAACTTGATTGGCCCGGTTATGAATCTTTTTTCCGCAAATCTTTGTTGGTGGTCCTGCACATCAATTAGATTTTTTTAGTAATCTGTATGAATGGTTTGGAACAAAAATGATTATTTGACTAAAGCTAATACAAAACAAAAAAATGCGCTTATACAAAAGAAACTATGATTTCCAAAAATCATTTTTTTTCCTTAATTTTTTTTTTACTATAATTAAAAAACATAAAAAATGTAAACAAAATCCTTACGGATTATTTTCCTTATTAAAAAAAAATTGTTTCATGGCTAGTAATTGATAATTAATTAAAAAAAACAAAGCAAATGTAAGAAAAATCTTGAAAATATTATTTTATTTATTCAAAAAATATTATTTAATATTTAATAATTAATAATTAATATACGATTTCTATAATTTTTATTTCATGGTTATTAATTAATTGCACCTATTTTATATGAGATTTTTTTAACTTAACCAGTTTTTATCTTCCTATTTCGTTATTATATATAATTGTAAAATTTGGCATGATGCTATCTATATAAAGTGATGCAACAAGGGTGGAATCTCATCATTCTCCGGTAGTTTTTTTTTTATTTACACACGGTTAGGGTTTTGCATATTAGGGTTTATCAATTTTGCTAAAATAAATAAATGATGGTGGCTATTGACGGTGGTTATTTTGGTTTTCTGGTACTTGACACCCAAAGAAATCGGGACTTTCTGGCTTTGCGGAAGACTAAAACCAGGAAAAAAATGGAAATATTATCAAGGTGGTTTTTCTCTTTGCACATCATATTTTCAAAAAAAATTTTGGCATATTTTTGTATTTTGTGTACTTTTGCAACATTAGAAGTTGTCACCGCTCCTGCTCCTCCTAATCACAGATTTACGTCTATTAAATCACATATTTCCATTTGAAGATATTTTTTCCAGACGACCTCTCACTTTCTATGCGAGGCTTTTCATAACGAGTTAGTATTTTCTCATTCCGTGGCTATGATTTTGTTTCCCTTTTCCTATAAATATTTTAATATAATGATTTTCCAACATATAATGATTCGATTGATATCAATCTTATTTATTTGGTTGATTTACTTCAGATTTATGATTTTGATTCAAGATTCATAGTCTCATTAGTTTTCGTTCGCAGTTAACATGGTTAGCATCTCTCTTGCTCTCTTCTATCGATTACCAGTGATGAGTTCATAGTGAGATCATAGCATATTTTGATGTTATGTTTTGTTGATTTTGGTTCATAGATTTTAATGTTACTTCCTCATGACTTCAGGTTCTCTTACCTAAGCTTGCGAGAAATATATATGATCAATTGTTGTTTTGTTTTTTCTTTCTTGACATATTTAATAATGTTTTAATAAATTAAACATCTTCTAAAAGGATATTTATGAAGAAAAAAAGGGTAGGAGATATATCAATAAGGAAACATGAATATGTATATTCCACGAAACTGATTATATATCGCAGATAGAAACAAACTTTGGAAATCCCAGTTCTTTAGAAAGATTTTATTTCATTGATTCGATGTATTAAGGGTAAGTATATTTTCTTCATTAATGCTAAGCAAGGATGTTTATTTTTGGCATGTATACTTTTATTTTGGGATGCAATTCTAAAAACTCTTGATTAAAAAATAAAAAGGGAAGAGTAACACCCTAACTATAATTTTTCTGCTTCTCTACTTCACGTTTATTAGATAAGATTATATTTGAAGATGCTGATGATATATTACCGCATATGAAGGACGGAATTAAAGATTTGTTTAAATATACATTTCCATTTATTTATTTTTTCAGTGTTGAATCCATTGTAGTGAGTCATCACACCCAGTTTACTAATGTGATACACAAATCGGGTGTGAAACAAAATGAATTCAACAAATACTTTTATCTGATTATATAATCGAAAATTCTAGAAACACGTTGTTTTTTTTTATTTGTTACGGATTTCTGTACATATTTTTGGATGTGGTAGCTGCGGGTGTTGCTTTGGGTGAAAGCACTGCGTTGAAGTTGCCGGTGATAGGTATACTTTTTTGTTTTTGTATCTATTTGGTGTACAGGTGGTTTGGAGTATATGACTGTATCCTTAATTGTCAATAGATTTCAAGCTAGATTTTCATTCATTGTCTATGTTTATTGTTTATAACAGATGCAGAAAGTCTATGACCGGTGAGAAAAATGGATTAGGCTAAATCATTATTATCACAGGTTAATCCCACTAATAAGATTGAATAATAGTTGTTACAATAACACTTTAACTTACCCTCACATTGAACCATATCTAGGATTTAAGGTGGGGTATTTCCATAGAGTACACGGCAGTTGTATGCGGGTTGCATGAGAATATGTGTGTAGATTACCCTGTTATTCTAACAGAGATAACTAAGCTGCCATATCTCAATCATTTAACGTTCACATTATTACTTAATGATCTTTGCTAATACGTTGTAAGCTACGCAAGACAAAGGTACATGTTGATAATCGTAAAATAGAAGTAAATTTAGAAATGAAGAGCTTTGATGAAACATAGATCTAACTGATAACTTTTAAACATAGATATTTAGCATCTTTAAGTCGATAGCTACCAATATTCATTTTTATTTTTTTGGTATAAATATTTTTGACGAGTGTTGCAAGATTTATCAGTAAAATGTAAATATATTTTTTTTCTTTGTATACCATATTATGGTCGGTATCTTATCCTAATTTTAAGCAGCGTATTTATTCTTATAACGCTTTGGTAAAAAAGGGTTACATAGACCTTTCTTGGATCATTTCATTTTATTCCGTGATGTATATTCCCAACTATTTAGTGATTATGAGGTAGTTATTCAGAACTTTTTAGGAAACAAACAATAGTAGTGACTTAAAAGGATGAGTATCCAAGGGTTCAGGCTTTTGTTAGTGATAGGACGTAGGGTGATTCACAGATTAGAACCTCACGCTCCCTACATCCAGCTGAAAGTATCAATTTTACTGGAACTTGAACACGAGTTGTGCAAACTCTTGCAAGATGGGGATATTCTGGATTGGAATATTATACAAGTCGCATAATTAGCCAAGGACCACACCTAAAATAATTTTCTTTGCACTAATAGGTGGTGGACCAACAAGGAAATGTTCAAAGCTAAGAACCAGCAGACCGTAAAGGATTGATCAACTGGGAAAGCTTCAATCTTGCTCGATAAGTCGAGAGATTTTTTCCTTATCGTACGTTGGTGTTAAGTTCTTGGATACCTCCAAAGGTTTCTCTTCATTTAATGTCTTTCTCCAAAGGTATATAATGGTCTACGGCTGTTGCTACACGGCAGAGGAAATAAAGTTACTTTCTACTCAAATCTTATTGTACGACAGTGAGGATGAAAGTACTGGAATATGCTTAATGTTTTTGTGATTACTCATGTAGGCTCCATGGAGATACTTTGTTGGATATATTTGTCTGCAACGGGATAGATTGGCCTGCAACGAGTAGTACACTTCAAATATGGATAGAATCAGATGGGTTAAAAATTTAACACTTTTTTACAGAAAAGTATAAAGAAGTTCAAATGCAGGAAAAATTGAGAATAAATATAATTTCCCACGGGTTTTAGAGAAATAGAAAGGCCACATCTGACCTTTTTTATACCTGTGAAGTTGGTGTTGATTGTCATTTCGATGGGATCAAAAAGCAAGACATGCATGCAAAATATTCAAACAATTAATGACTCACGATTTTGTCGTTTACGGGTATATACGCGTTTAAATACACTCGAATATAGAAAATTCAATCACGCAAAATATGTCACATGTGTGCCATTCTGAGTTTAAATACACACGTGTCGCGGGTGTGCATGTTGCTCAAACGGTACCCAAAATTTCACTACATAAATTTCTTGATCAAGATGAGAATGTTACTATTATTTACACTTGATAAACTTAACATATTATTCGTGCACGCAGTTTACAAATTAACTAACTCCAAAACTCGCCCTAAAATCCACCGGTACAGTAGAGTCACCTATACAGGAAACGCTAGGTTTACCAACTAGCAATCCCAATAGAAATTTCACCTCAATATGTGCCCATAAACCGTCCATTGTTTTGGCTATTTTGCAGGAAAAAACGTCGGTAAGTGTAGCATATCCCCTATATATACATATATTATTTGCCAATTTACTTCTTATAATTCTTGGATACACGTAACTCAATATGATAATCACAAAGAAAAACTTAAGGAAGTAGATATAATATATATTACAGACTTTCTGATTTCAATTTTTGATGAAAAATATAGGCATGTCCCGTAAAATCTAGGATAGAAATTCTCCAATTAAACATATGTCACTATGGCTATAAAAAAAGATGAAAATATTTTACTTTATTAATTAAGTTTTGCTCAACGAGAAAAAATTCTAATGTAATCCACATATGACTTCTTAAAATTATTATTTTTTTGAAAACTCTTATTATTATATTTATATTTTCCCATAATGTATTTGATTTTAATTTATAACATGTTTGATGGTTTGTATGTAAAAATATTTCAAGGTCAGTTTCACGAATTTTTTTTTAAAAGAAGGCCATTAAGCTAAACCCATTGCTTCCATATACATCATGATCTTAATAAAACCAATATTGTCACAAGGAATAATTGAGATGGGATATTTATAAAAAATCAGGTCACCAAAAGAACTTTTTATGAAACTATGATGTACGGAAATCTCCATGGCACTTATACTAATAAGGTAAAGACGTACAATGAATATATAAAAAACCAAGAATACATCAATTCCGCGAGTTAAAAGAATATTGATTTGTTAAAAAGACTTACTTAAAAAGATTGGCTTTAAAGATGTTACACTCCAAGACCCTTATTTTTGTAAAAAGAAATTGTTTGGTTGGTTTTTTTATTAGTATACTATTAAACAATATTGATTTGTTAAAAAGACTGGCTTAAAAAGATTAGCTTTAAAAATGACTAAGTATTAATACTTAGTGTAACTCCAAGCCCGTGATTTTTTTTTTTTTTTAATATTTGGTTTGTTTTTTATTAGTATACTAAGTATTTTAATATTTCTTTTTACATGAAAATAATTTTAAAATATGTGTCGAGCAAGAAATAGACCCGTACATAGGACGAGTGAGAAACTAGTATATATAAATAAAGCAAAATATGTCATCAATCAAAAATGTTCATATAAGTAGTCATTTCTTTTTAAAAAAACTGCATTTTAATTTCTTCTTATAGAGTATATTTATTTAGTGCAATATTTCTTCAAACTCAGTTGATCATTTTTTGATGTTGGAGGCATCAAAATAAGATAAAGCAACGACAGGAAGGAGAGGAAAAATCATAAGGGTGAGATGAAGGAAGGAGAAGAAGAGAAAGCTACAGAATCATCAAACAGTGGAAGGAAAAATATCCTACTAGGGGAGAAAAAACCACCTAGAGCATCTCCAATAGCAGGCCAAAAAAAATAATCTTACGTGAACTTCATTTTTGGACATCCATTTGTCCCTAAATAATCTGTTTTTGTGAAACTAATCTCCAACAGTTAAGGTTATGTATTTTAATTTTGGATAAGCATAAAAATACTTTTTAGCATGATTTTTTATGAAATATTATTTAGAATAGAATTGATGACATAGAATTATTTAGGGGTCATTATGAAGGTGTAGCTAAGACTTTTTTTAACGCTTTCATATTACTATTTCATCGCTCCTAATTTATAGCATCCAACTATTGGAGATGTACTTATACTAATTGGGGTCTAAAATCGTATATGTTATTCAAATAAAATATTTCCACCCTCTAGTGATGAAGGGAGAACCTTGACCAAGTAAAGAGAACGAGGGCCAGAATTAACTGGAGAGTGAGAAAAAATCATGTCTAATTTGACCGATTCCAAACCGTATTGAAACTTAAATCTGAAAAATCGAGGAAAGGGTTATCAAATAAAGTAAACAAATAAATCCCAAGCATATAGAACTAGATTATAGCAGACTAGACTATACTATTTCTGTTACTCGATAATATGCTTGTGCGGGTCTTCTGGTTATGACTCTTTATGTGCAACACCCCCCTCTCTACTCTTTTTCTATCTAAAATTATCATTCTCATAGCTTGATAATGGAAACCCTGATGAGTTCTTCTTCTTCACTCCTTATTCAGAGTAATATGAACAGATCATTTTCATCTCCAAGATCAGCTCCTCTTCTCTCGACTAGTAATAAACCTGAGTTTGTTAGTTTGTTTCCTGCTTCTTCTCATCAGAAACGTAGTAATCACAACTATTTATCTCAGGCGATTTCACTATCACGATTTAAAGCTATTATGGGATCAGTTTCTAGCAGATCTTGTTCCTCTAAGTCATCTTTTTATCCCCAGGTAATTTTCTCATTACCTTTGCTATTCTTATCATTTGGTTATACTTTCTTTGATTTATCATTTGATTTCTTGGTTTTTAAAAAAAAATTTGTTCGCTACATTCTTGTTATTTTGATCTTTATACTTATTCGGGTTATTCTTGAACCTCGGTAAGAAAATAACTAATCAAGAAATCGGATCTGTTGAAGTGGTAACTGATTAGTCTTTATGTAATTTGAAGGGCAATACTGCAGATACTGAATTTCCATCTCAAGAAACGCGTAAGTTAGTCGTAATATTGCATTCTTCTAGTTCTGTAATAATAATACTATTATGTACATTGATTATCTAATACATACGTTTTTTTCTCTCTCGATATTTTAGTCCAAACGAAGACGGTCAAAGTGAGTTTTCAACTGATACAGGAGTGTTCATATGGTCAAGAATTTCTAGTCGTTGGCGATGATCCGATCTTGGGTGCTTGGGACCCTTCAAGTGCAATGCCATTAAAATGGTCGGAAGGAAACCTCTGGAAAGCTGAACTTGTAAGAATGGATTCAATCAATTAATGACACCAACAGGGTTTGCTAGTACATTTTGATATGATTGTTTTTATGTTCTTTCTGTAGGATGTTCCGATTGATAAAACAATCGAGTTTAAATTCATACTCAAAGATCCAAATACAGGAGAGGTTATATGGCATCCTTGCCCCAACAGGGTTTTTCAAACATGGGAAACTAAAATGATTATTGTTTATGAAGACTGCTGGGACATTGTTTTTGGAGACTGGCACATTTTATTCGAAGACTGGGATAAGGTAGGGTTTCTTCAAACATGGGTAGGCTTTCCCAATTCAAACGAGAAGAGACTCGTCGCCATTCAGCCGCTCGGTAGTTGTACGCTCAGTAGTCCTGATGTTTCTTCAATCCGGGTCGACCGCCTTTTCGAAAGTCTATGGATGGACTTCATTAGGGTACCTATGGATGAACTTCAGTAGGGTACTTAAAGAATAAAGTAGACGAAACAATATAAGGTCCTTAATTTTGTAGGCCGTCGGACATTCAATTTCATCACTTGTTTTGCTGGTCATCGTGCATAAACTCCTTTGTCCCTGGAGCCACTATTTATTTTCATCCCTTTTTTTTAGATACTGCCGATGGCAACTTTACGAGACACAATCACGGGTCGATTAATTTTTTTCGCTTGCAGATATCTTTTTTATTACTCGTATCACCAAAATGCAATATTTGGTTGTAAGGACATGTCATTTTCATCTCCAAAATCAGCTCTTCCTCCCTCAACTAATAATAAACCTATGATTAATAAATTTGGCAACGTAGCTCCTAAACATAGTTCGTCTTATCCTCCACAACACCATCTGAACCTATAAGTCGAACATGGAACGTCTCTCTATCGAAGCACAAGCTATCATAAGTAGACAAGATGATTCTCTCAAGCTTCCGTGGATGTGAAACAAGTTAGTTGACGTTACTTATCTATACTGCAGATGACAAGATGATTCTCTCAACCTTCTATAATGGGTTTGAAATTTGACTAAACTAGCACATCCATTATTACCCCAACTTAATGTTCGTGCATGAGAGAGATTTTAGCAAATGGTCGATTCGACTAGCATAAATAAAATGGTTCAAGCATAATTTTAGTATCAATATCAAAACAGGTTTGTGATTTACGCAGATTTAAACCAACAAATGGTACAAATCTAATAATGTTAAAAGTAGCAAAAGAAACATAATATAAACTTAAGACTTTTGTTATAGGGAGGGGGCTTTTGGATCAAGGGAGTGGAAAAAATCGGAATTAACTCGTCAAATGGACCCGAGTCTAAGTTATCCATTGAAGCGGACAAATTTGCCCTCAAGTATCCCGCAAACACAGAATCCTTAAACCGAAACAAAATCTTTCTTCTACTTCTAACTCAAGCCGTGAAGAACAAACCCTATAAAATATCTTTTTCGAAGCTTTCTCGGTACTACGATGTACGATTGAACTTAGTTTTTACAGCGAGGTTTCTCACCCAGATCTATTTTCTTTGATTTCTTCGCTTGCTTCTATCAACTATCTGACTAGCTAACCGTGTCGTAATAAATCATAGAGTAAGTGATAAAGAAATTCACTACTATATGAACTTGCCATTTGAGCAAGAACAAAACGTCATATAAAATCGGTAAACCAAAATTTGTAACCTGCCAGGATATTTTTTCTAGACTCGCTGAAACATTGGTCTCTCGTTCTCCAGAATGAAATTAAGCTGGCATCCTAGATTTCAGGAATTCGTTTTTCCTATGGATAGTATGAAAGCTTGGTTGCTCGATATCCAGGGTAAGCTATATTTGGAAAGATATTTTTTTGGAGTTGTTAAAGAAGATGATGGATTACTGGTTTAGTATGGTGGTAGTTTCATCGTCTTACTTTGTATGCACAAATTGCGTACCTGTATAGTGTTATTTTTGTTTCGACATACCGGCGTTTGATTGTCTCAGCAATACGGTAAAGGTTAGTAATCTAGGCCAACAAGCCTATACAAAATGGCTGTCATTTCAAGGCTCCCAACGAACCCTCTTAAAAAAAAAGATGGATCAAAAGAAAGAAAAAACCAAGAAAAAAATTGCAACAACAGCAAATACGATAAGGCAAAAAGAAGTATCTATCAAATGAACTCATGATGCTAGCTTCAGATTTAACTTAAAAATCATCAAAAGAACAGAAATAAAACTTGTATACCTCATTGCTTGCTGCTGTGTAACTTGTTTTTGCAGAAGATGCAGATGGGCGTAGTCTATGCACAGACTGCACTATAGTCTGATATACAATTTACAAACATAATCATAAATGATCCTTATCAAAGATAACAAACATGACCACTTGAACAATCAACAGAAAACAACCAAGTTTAACAACTTGGAACATCAAAGCTTTCAAAATATAATTGCAGCTAGTGTGCGTGCACTTTGAGAGCTTATTCCAAGAGTTATTCGTGCCCTCATAGCTGGATGCTACAAAATATTATTATGCAAATGTAAATTTTTTTCCGAGATTTATTGTTGTGAACTGCCAACATGAATAAGAACTGCTTACTGAAAATATGGCGTCTATGCCTCTCTAACATCGAAATTAAGTGTGATATTAGTAAAGACTAAACACTCGAGACTGGGAAAAGAAAAAAACTATTCCTCCTTAACACTGAGGTGATATTAGTACGACTAAACACTCAAAACTAGAAGAAGAAAATAAAATGACAACCAACATTATAATTCACCATTAACATAATGGCAGTGAAATATTAGGTTCCACTGTCTCTCTGGCAGTAGTGAAGTGTTTCATTTCACCGCCTTATGTCTTGTGGAGGAATTTGGATTTCACGTTTTTAACTGAGAACGTGAATGCTTAATTTCTCTTCCACTGGTACAAATAGGGCTGTCAACGGACACAAATCCGTCGGATTATTGCCATACCGGTAAGGTTAAGGTTAAGTTTTATCGGAATTCCGACATCCGATAACATCCGACGGATTTCAAAAATCTCAATCCGATTCCGTTAGGCTTAGTTACCGGATATCGGATTTTTTTCCGATAAAATCCGATTCGGGAAAAAAACTTAAAATCGACTAGTAATAGCTTCTTCCCGCTTCATATTTGACCCAATCAAGGCTAATTTCAAGTTAAAAAAAAAACATAGTTTTTAAGTTCTAACCCACACAAGTCTTACATGAAATTACAAACCCACTCTCCACATCACAAGAAAAATAATCTCCCCCTTTCCAATTAGGTCAAGAAAGGTGTTAACACTACCAATTACAATTAGGTAACAAACCATAATAATAAAACAAAATAAGAACCATCAACACAATCAACCAAAGAATGAGAAAAAATTCCCAAGCCGGAAAAGATTAGGAAAAGATGATGCCAAAGAGGGAATAGTTGTTGCTTCTTTATGCTTGAAGAAAATCGCTGAAGAAGGAGATATGCATAGATTTCTTTGTCCCAAAAGAACACAACTCATCACTGCGTAGAGATAAAAATCATCCACAACAAACCCTGCATCTTTAGTTGATAAAATCTGATCTTGAAAAAAATCCAAAATCATTGACAGTTTCGTTCTCTAAAGGCTTAACTCATCAATCAATTCAAACTTAACATCTCCAAGTTTGAGTCTTTTTAATATTGGAATTTTACAGCTTAGTCTGAACTCTCCGTGATGAGAATAATCGCTGCAAATTTTAAGTACTCCAAGATCTACAGAACAAACACTTGCCGATAAAACCACAAATCAGCAAAAAAACTACAGCATAAAGAAGAATCCATACTAATAAAGCATAAATGGAAAGGGGTCTTCCCAGATCTGCTTCAACAGAAGCCACAAATGAGCAGAAGAACTCGAGAACCGCAGTGGAGAAGAGTTGAGAGGAAAGAGAAAAAATAGGAGAGTTTTGAGGCTTCTGTGAAAGAAGAAGAGTATTTGTTCCTCCACCACGGTCCACAGATAATACCTAGGGTAGGAAATTACTAGTACACCCTAGGCTTATCGGATGTCGGATATTAACCTCTCGGATTCAGCCTCATCCGATTCCGATAGGGTTAAGGGATAAAATCCGGAAACTCGTCCGGTTCCGAAATCCGAAATCCGACAATTCGGAATTAATCCTATAGGATGTCTAATATTTGGAAACGGATCCCGGACTTCGGATATCCATTGACAGCCCTAGGTACAAACTAACCGAGGTTTTACAAACTGATTTTTTCTTATTGCACACACTTAAAAACAAGTCGGAAACATGTTATAATAGATTGTGTACCTGAGATTCTTCATTTCCAGCAAACTAATGTACATAGATAGATTCACAAAATGTTTTGTTTAATTCTCTTAGCTTCGAAAATGTGTAAATGTTAAGAGTTGAGTGTCGTCTTCCCAACCTTTAAATCTATATATTCACCGGTCACGATGATATAGTTTAAGCGATTCAAATGACAAAGTCTGGATGATTTTACATTAAATGAAACACTGATGATACTGGGTTCTAGGGTTTAATATCCGAGTGTTTTTGGTTGTCGATGGGTGTAAGTTACTAAACAGCATAATTCATTATGTATCAGTCGGTCAATAAAAGTAACAAGTGAGTGGACTTAAGGGATATTTTGATCCGAAAAATATTAGAGTCCAACTCATTGGTGAATCAGTGAGTTGAATGCGAGTTAACCACTCCCTTGATCGGAAAACCTCCTCCCTATAACAAAAGTCAAACTTAATTGTCAAAGTAATACTATGAAACATAGGAATGTTATAACGAAATATTGTAAAAGAAAAATAGGTGCATGAGATTTGATTCAACTTTCGCCGCTCATTTTCCTTCTTAGTCTACATAAGTACCTGATTTAACCGAAACTAGGCTCTCCACATAAAACTCTCGATGGCTGATATGAGCATCACTAATAGCAATTCTAACCTTTTTACTTCTCGGGTCATATACAATCAAATTGTTGGCAGTATCTAGTAGAATCTCACCGCTTTCGAAAGACCAAATTGGCTTACAGAAGAAATATGCGGGTATGGGTATGGGCATTCCGGTAATTGAAAACCGCTCAGTCCATGAGTTTTGCACTCCGTAATCCTGCATGACCCATATATTTGCCCGGCAAAATATGAAACCAATACATGAACAAATGCAGTCTCCCAACACTTCCCACACATTTAACTGTTTTTTCGTCTTCTTCTTCTTCCCAACCTTTTGTGGTTTTCTCCGGAAGCAGCAAATGCACGAGCCTCTCATTGCTAATATTGAAAGCAAATATAACTTCAGAAGATGAAGTGTTGGTAACGCCTAACCAATGAATATCTCCGTTAAAAAGCAGACTAAAAAAAGTTCCGTCAGAGGAAAAAGAGCAAGGGATGGTTAGAACATGATGCCATGAATCTCACCCCAATGTATAAACTTGAATATCTAAACATCCATAATTTTCACCATCCCAAATACGTACAACCTTGCAATCATCGATGTTCATATCATAACCAAAGCAGTATTTTACTTTGAACCTGTTACTTGTAAACATACATTCTGGTTCTTTATATTCTTTCGTCGATGGATTCCAAATATAAAATTTTCTAAAATCGCAAGAACCTGTAAAAACACCTAAGCAGATCAAGCCATTACAAGAACCAGGGACGGTATTAGGGGTGGCTTACCCAGGCTGCAACCCCCCCTCAAAATACGAGAAACTCCTTTTTAGCCAGCTTATTCGTAAGAAAAAAATGAAAAAGCCCTGGTCAAAATTATAGTTAGCCCAAAATAAACTCTCTATATATACAAAAGTGAGAAACCACACGCCACGTATCCCACTAATAACTCTCTATCTATATAAACATACAAGAAAAGTAGTCTTCTGGTGACTCCCTCCAGCCTATTTTTCTTCTCATCTTGCGGTTCTTTTTAGTTTCTAGGTTAAAACTTGGATCTAAAGCACCAGTGACGGAGGTGAGGGTCAAAAGATTCATATAACTATAGATTAGCCCGGGGTAAAACTTTTCGTTAGCCCATTAGTATGCCATATTCATATGACTTCTTCCCAATTTAATTGTTATAATGTTGCGTTTTTTACTTTTTTAAAACTTTTGTGTCCTCTTCTGTTTCGGTTAGTGCTTAGAAATTAAATTCAACTCTGAAATTTACTCCCACTCCATCACAATTTGATCTATCTAGCCCATATTGTTTCCAAATATTTACTAAAACTTGGTCCATGCGTACGTAAATTAAAAATTAACCCAAATATCCAAACCTATTACATAATATTTTCCCCCTTTTGTTTTGTTTTCTTTTCTTTTACTAAACAATGACAAAAAATTGACATTTAAATGTTCTGATGTATCGGTTTTTAATTTTGATGAACTGATTTGAGAACCATACAAAGATATAGAAGTAACATTTTAAAAATTCAAAAATTCGGGCGGCCTTCGGCCGCATTTCAGATAATAATATTTATTTTTATTATATATGTTATCTTCGCAATTTAATATTGTCACTGAGCTGAACCTTATTATATAGAAAATGATAAGAAGCATGCAGTGCTTTTATCATTGTATTTAAATTTGATTTTTGTTAAAAGGAAAGCCACAACTTTTGAGGGGAAAGCTGACTTTGGTCAAATATGGTTGCCCTTGACCCAAATTGGATGCAAATATAAATTGCTACCAAACTTATCTCCGACCTTGAGTCTTCCACCGCTAGGTCCGCTACCATCACAAGATAACTACAGTGATGGATTTTTAATTAAAGATTACTAGAAGGTTATTTTCACTTGTAACGAAGCAGATTCAAAGTAAGAGGGGGGGTTATTTCTTCTTTGCAAAAGACCGAATTGTTGATCATCAACCCAAATGAGTGGTAATTGAACTCGATTGAGCCCATTATGTTTGTGAAGTAGCTTGTAGTCTAGTATCAAAAGTTAAAGCTGGCAAGTTACGAGCGGCAGCACCACCACTCTTGCACTGTCTACATTAACAATTGTTGTATAAATACACAACCATTGTGATTTGTATGTGATGAACAAGTAAGGACTAATGTCTGTAAATATAACAGTAGTTTTCATCTTATTTAGTTCGATAATAATACATGAGTTGTTCTACGATACATATTTATCATCATATCCATATGATGATTATCTTATCAATATTAATTATTAACCTTGATGATGACATAGCATCTGATCACCTATGTCACTATATGATCTGATAATTCATGCTAAACAGAAACTAATTCACATTTCCATTAACAACACTACGAATTTAAAAAAATAGTCAACAAACGAACTAGTCTAAGTAGTAAAGCGCAACTTTCAGTTTCATTGATCTATCATCACTACTGTTATCTTAGTAGCGAGGAAGAATTAACATTAGAAATGATTTTTAATAGTTACACCCTAATTGAGTCAAGGTCAAACACATTTGACCGAAAGTCAGCTTTCCCCTCAAAATTTTGGCTTTCCCTATAACAAAAATCTTAAATTTGAGGCATTTAGTTTGCTATAATCTGGGTGTACGAAGAAAAAAAGATTTAGCCCACCCGGATACAAATTCCTGGTTCCGTCGCTGACAAGAACCCGGTATTATAAGGGCCTTACCATACTTCTCTTGTTGAAACGAGTAAATAGGGTAATCTATACGAACAACTCCCTCACGTTCATATTCACCTCCTCCTAATGATAATGCCAATACTGAAGCATAATCTATGGAACTTAATGTTATTAATGCAGGGTTAGTATCTGACCATGAGTCGACATCATTATGACTAAGCATGACTCTTAGATTATCGTTTCTTTGTTTTGCTAGATAAAGGTGATTTTTGACAAATTTAGGGTTAGAAAGCTGAGTAAACCAAAGTTTGCATACACAGTTACATGCTAAGATGGAATTGACCGGTAGTTTCGCGAAGATCTCAACTTGAATATCTTCTGGAAGACTTGATAAAGACATGGCTTGTTACGAAAGAGAGAACTCCAAAGAAAACGAACAAATTGAACTCAAAACTCAAAAGAATAAACCTATCGTTAGAATATAGGACTTTCCCTTGACTCGATGGAGTGCTTAAATAGATGAATTCATGCCGGTGGAGACTGGATACGAAGATATCCCTTAAAAGCCCAAATGATATTCTAGAAAATGTGTCTCGGAAGGCCCGGGCTTCTCAAGAATGAAATGAAAACATATATGCTTAATCTGCTGCATATGCAATTCCTCGGAATCCCACTTTTCCTTTACCACCGGCATGAGTTCAAAAACGAAAGAAAATATCGTGATCGCAAAAGAAGTACGTGAAGCAATTGCGCTTAGACTCCGTGGAGATCAAGATGCTTAGATAGATGAACTCATGCCGGTGGAGACAGACTGGAGTCATCCATTAAAGGCCCACATGATCTTCTAGAAAGCTCGACTCAGAAGGCCCGCGCTTCTCAAGCATGATATGCAAGGACACATGCTGCGTGCCTGCATTTGCAATTCCTTCAAAACCCATTTTTCTGTTGGGAATATTGGCGGAATTGTCATGATTCGTCATAGTTTTTTAATCCATGAAAAGTGTAAATGATCACATAATTGATGATTTTTTGTTTTCCTGTCGTCTTTACACCATTACTATACCTGGCCTTGAACTATATATTTATCATTTGTTATTGGAGAGTTAAAAAGTTTTTCTAATGATGTACTTGAAGATGAGCGATGTGCAGTATACTACCTTCTATCATACATTGTAAGATTGTTTGATAATAATCTGTGGAGGTAAAGTTTCGTTCCATAAATACTTAGGCACTAGAAAACTAATGGCATCGAGTCTAAGCTAGAAAAATGCATTGCTCGACTATCATGCATGTGGTATGTCCCCTTTTTTTTAACATCATAGATGAAAGTAGATAAAATCAATAAAAATAAAATAATTGTAGAATATGTTTGTTAGAATTACCTCTAAACATGTTCTAAACATGTAGATTATTCTAGAAACAAAGAATATAAGGTAAGCCTCCATAGGCAAAGTTATTAGCCTCCAAAGGCATAGTTGTTAGCCTCCATAAGCATAGTTGTTAGCCTCCAAAGGCATAGTTGTTAGCCTCCATAGGCATAGTTCTCTTCTTCTCTTTGTAAGCCTATAAATAGGCATTTGTAGTATCATTTGTAATCATCCAAAAAAATATCAAAAACATTGTATTCTTGTTATCTAAACACTCAATCAATGAATCTCTCTATTTTGGTTCAATCTTGATATGGTATCAGAGCAAGGTTAAGGATCCTTGTATCTAGTATTGAACCATGGGAGATTCGATATAGAAAATTCTAAAACCACAAAACCCGTCGGGTATCCGATTGATTGGAATAAGCGCGATCCCAAGAAAAAGAACTCCGTTGCAGCAAAGACATGTGGTTAGCAATCTAACATCCGCTATGGAAACAACCAATGGTAAGGTTTTTAATGTTTCGCAAGTTGTTCCTAATAACTCATGGATAATTGATTCGGGTTGCACAGACCATATGACTTTTGATTCAGACAGGTTTCTCCTCTTAAAACATCCATACACAACTCCGTTTGCACAAAGCAGATGGATCTTTGGCTCCAGAATTGGAGAACAATCATTAAATCTTATCGATACATTGAGTCTAGATTCGGTTTTAGTCGTTCCCTCTCTAAGTTATAATCTATTATCAGTTTCCCAAATTACTAAAGTCTTACATTGTGTTGTTATTTTTTGGCCTAATTATTGTGTGTTTAAGGACATCCGAACACGGCTAACGATTGGATCTGGGGGTTAGAAGAGGAAAGCTCTACTATCTAGATTTGGCGTCAAAAATTTCAGAAAGATTATCTAATGCTTTAGATGTGAATGGTACTCAGGGGGAGAAGGAGAAATCGCAAATTTGGTTATGGCATAGACGGTTAGGGCATGCTTCTTTTGGCTACTTAAAAAGGCTATTTCCTAGTCTATTTTCAAAGGTTGATGTTTCTAGTTTTCAATGTGAAGAATGTGAACTAGCTAAAAGCCATCGTACTTTGTTTCCATCAATTTTAAATAAAAGTCCTATTCCATTCATGATTATTCATTCTGATGTTTGGGGGCCGTCTAAAGTTAACACTCTTGGAAGCGCACGATGGTTCGTCACCTTTATTGATGATTGCACTAGGATGACATGGGTTTGCTTGATGAAATCAAAAGATGAAGTGAATAATTTATTTCAGAGGTTTCACAAATTAGTCAACACACAGTACAATAAAAATATTCAAGTTCTTCGAAGTGACAACGGAGGCGAATATTTAAGTACTGATTTTCAACATTATTTAAGAGAATGTGGTATTGTTCATCAGACAACTTGTCCTAATACTCCTCAACAAAATGGGGTAGCTGAAAGAAAAAACCGTCACTTGCTTGAAGTTGTGCGTGCTTCATTAATATCAGCTCATATGCCGTTAACTTATTGGGGTGAAGCTCTTACCTCTGCAGCATATGTGATCAACCGCAAGACACCTTCAAAGACTATCATTTTTCAGACACCATTTCAAGCTCTCACTGAGGCAACAGTTTCACCAACAGTTCCAAACTTGCCACCACGCATATTTGGTTGTGTAGCATTTGTGCACTTACACAAGAACCAACAGAGAAAGTTATCTCCCCGAGATTTAAAATGTGTCTTCGTGGGATATGCTGCAAGTCGAAAAGGGTATAGGTGCTACCATCCTCCAACTAAACGAATGTACATCACATTGGATGTTAAGTTTCACGAACACGTGATGTATTACTCAAGTCCGAACTTCAGGGGGAGTATGAAAAAGAAATTAGACTCTTGACTATGAAGAAGACATAATCGAAGAAGATGTTGTTCTTCATATTCCAAAAGAACAGAAAGTTAGTGGGGAAGAAATTAACACAGATGGTGAAATTGAAGCTATAAATGAAGTTGAAGAAGATAATGCAGATGGATCAGAAGATAATGCAGATGAAGTTGAAGAAGATAATGATACATCACCAACCCCAATCCAACCGTTTGCTGAAGATGTTCTTGAACCTGCAAAGAAACAATTTCGAACGTCGGAATAGAGGTATCCCTAAAACTATGTATGAACCGATATTTCATCAAAAGCTAAATATCCCATGAGTAATTATGTCTCTAATCACCGTCTGATTTAATCAAATAAGTCATTTGTGAATCAATTATCTAATGTAGTTATTCCTAACAACAAGTGTGGAAGCATTATCTCGATCCGAAATGGAGGGAAGCTATGATCGATGAGATGAAATCCTTACAAGAAAATAATACTTGGGACATGGTTGAATTTCGAAGAAGGAAAGAAAGTCGTGGGATGTCGCTGGTTTTTACAAGTCAAATACAAGGCAAATGGTGAAATTGAACGCTTTAAGGCAAGATTGGTTGCTAAAGGGTATAGCCGACTTATGGTGTAGATTATAATGAGACATTCGCACTGTAGTTAAAATGAATACAGGTGCGAATGTCTTGTTGTCTCTTGCTGCAAATTTGGGTTGGCCATTGCAACAGTTTGATGTCAAGAACGCCTTTTTACATGGAGATTTGTCCGAAGAAGTGTATATGCAGCTTCCACCAGGAATGATGGAGTCAGAGTTGCATAACGGAAAAGTTTGTAGGTTAAACAAGTCATTGTATGGTCTGAAACAATCTCCGAGAGCGTGGTTTGGAAGATTTACCAAGTCTATGAGAGCATTTGGTTATCGCTGAGGGCAAATTCAGATCATACTTTATTCTTAAAAAGAAATCGAGGTAAGATTACTGACTTTAATCATATATGTAGATGACATGATAGTTACAGGAGATGATCCGAAGAAAGAAAGGCTCTCCAAAATTATCTATCAAGTGAATTTGAGATGAAGGATCTTGCTTCTTTAAAATACTTCCTTGGAATTGAAGTATCTCGATCAATGAAGGAATATTCTTGTCACAAAGAAAATATGCCCTTGATTTGTTGGAGGAAACAGGTATGACAAGATGTCAACTCTGTAGATACACCAAGAGAGCCAGGTTTGAAATTATGTTCGGATGGCAACCAAGTACCTGTTGATAAAGGAAGATACCAAAGGCTCGTGGGTAGACTAATGTACTTGGCACATACAAGACCCGATCTTGCATATGCATTGAGTATTGTTAGTCAATTCATGCATAATCCTGGAGAACCACATATGAATGCGGTAATGCGAATCCTAAGATACCTGAAGTCTTCTCCAGGAAAAGGGATCTTGTTTAAGAAAGGTCAAGACTTCAAAAGTATGGAGGCATATACTGATTCTGACTATGGTGGGTCATGTGATGATATGAGGTCTACTTCAGGATATTTTACCTTCGTTGGGGGTAATCTTGTTACATGGAGAAGCAAAAAACAAGGAGTTGTTTCACGATCAAGTGCAGAGGCTGAATGGCGAGGTATGGCGCGGGTATCTCGAAGTTATGTGGTTAAAACGTCTCGCTAACTGAATTGGGGTATCCTCCTAGGAAATCAATTCGTTTGTACTGCGATAACAAAGCGGCGTGTGATATTGCACACAATCCAGTTCATCATGATCGCACAAAACATGTGGATATAGATAGGTTCTTCATTAAAGAGAAGTTGGATAATGGGATCGTGGAGTTACCTAGAATTAGATCGGAAGAACAGTAGTTGATATTCTAACTAAAGCAGTTCCAAGTAAAATATTTCGAAGTTTGTTGGCAAGCTAGGCATGAGCGACATATATGCACCAGCTTGAGGGGGGAGTGTTAGAATTACCTCTAAACATGTTCTAAACATGTAGATTATTCTATAAACAAAGAATATAAGGTAAGCCTCCATAGGCATAGTTGTTAGCCTCCAAAGGCATAGTTGTTAGCCTCCATAAGCATAGTTGTTAGCCTCCAAAGGCATAGTTGTTAGCCTCCATAGGCATAGTTCTCTTCTTCTCTTTGTAAGCCTATAAATAGGCATTTGTAGTATCATTTATAATCATCCAAAAAAATATCAAAAACATTGTATTCTTGTTATCTAAACACTCAATCAATGAATCTCTCTATTTTGGTTCAATCTTGATAATGTTGTCTGTCATACGCTTTATTATGTAAACAATGTGATTTCAAGGTCCTGCAAATAAGGTCATCACTTGTGCAACATGCCATGGCAAAAGATCGATGCTCAATTCAACTGGCGTAAATACAACAGTTTTAGCATACATTTTAGTATCAATTTCAAAAAAGGTGTGAGATTAAGTGGTACAAATCAATGTTAATAATGTTTACAGTAACAAAAGAAATGCAATATAAACTTAATTGATGCTTAAAACTTTGCACTGAAAACACCATCCAGTATTATTATTGGTTTATCAAAATAATACCATGGAACATGGGAATGTTATAACGAAATTTAATGTAAACGATAACCAGGTGCATAAGATCTGATACAATTGACTCAACTGTCGCTGCTTAGTTACTTGGTATTTCCTTCTTAGTCTTTCTTCTCTGCATAAGTACCTGATTTAACTGAAACCAGGCTCTACGCATAAAACTCTCGATTTAATGAAAAATCGCATAGTCCATGAATTTTGCACTTCATAATCCTGCATGACTTGTACCCATATATTGATCCGGCCAAATCTTAGACCAATAGCTACACAAATGCAGTCTCCCAACACACACCTTTAATTACATTTATATGTTCCTTTATAGGTTCACATATTCAGAGCAATAATGGATGATGCAAGCAGTTGGTTCTTTTAGATCTGAATGCAATATTATTCGGATAGCTGACTACACATCTTTTCATTGGGACAATGTACGCACATAATGGTTATTGTCCATTTGATGCAGTTTTGACATATCCTTTTTGTTTGGAATTACCAGGTTATATGTAGTAGTAGTACTTCGACGTTTGAAATAATCGATTCAGGAATTAGTACGTAGATTAGGAATTTTTTTCTTACGGTGCAATGGGCCTTTATGTTATGAAATATTATAGACCAGCTTACAAGTCTTGCTAATGCTAGCTACTATGCCAATGTTATGAAATGAAAGAATCGGTGGCAAATCTAAATGATCACTGAATAATTGCTTGAATCTCCTTCCATGCATCTCTATGTTGAAAAATTCGATTAACTTAAAAACAAACTATACAAAAAAATTCGATTAACTTAAAAACAAACTATACAAACCTCCTTAGCAATGTGTTAACCATAGACCTTTATCCATTTTTAAAGTTATCCAAATTTTTCAACATAGAAATACATTGAAGGAAATTCAAGCATTGTTCAATGATCACTAATAAAAATGCAACCAATTCTTTCATTTCATAATTACATAACACAAGCATAGTATCAACCTATTGCATGTTAAGAAAATAGATTATTGTTCCACACTAAACAAAAAATTAAATAGCATGCAACTGAAAAATTCTTACTCTAATACTGTCATCTTACTCTACGTACTAATTCGTCCATCAAATGTTTCCAACGTTGAAGTAATACTGCTGTACATCTAACCAGCTGGTAATCCAAACAAAAAGGATATTCAGTTAATCAAAGATAGCTGCAAGGACATTAACCATTACGTTCCTGTCACAATAAAAACATGTGTGGTGTGCTATCTGTATAACATAGCATTCCAATCTAAAAGCACCAACCACTTCAAATATCATAATAAATAAACTATTCTTTCTTCAATGGATTTCATATAAATACAATTTTTTTCTAAAATCACAAAAACTCGTAAAAGCACCTAAGCAGATCAAGACGTTACAAGAACCCAGTCATAAGGGCCTTAACGTGCTCGACCCTATTATCAGTATCGTTAAACATAAGTCTAAAATTATTGTTCTTTGGTTTCTTAGATAAAGGTGATTTTTTTCAAATTTAGGGTTACAAAGTAGAGTAAACCAAAGTTTGCATACACACTTACATGCTAAGATGGAATTGACCAAGATCTCAACTTGGATATCTTCTGGAAGCCTTGACAAAAACATAGCATCTAGCGAAAAGAACTCCTTCTGATGAAAAGAGAACTCTCAAAAACGAAAGAAAATATTGTGATCGGAAAAGAAGTATTTTGTAGGACTTGCGCTTGCTTAGACTCCGTCCGTGGAGAGATGCTTAAATAGATGAGATCATGCGTATTATTCTACTCGAATCCATACATCCATTAACGGCCCAAATGATATTCTATGAAGGCCCGCGCTTCTCAAGCACGATATGAAAAGGAACATGCTGCGTGCCTGAGTTTGCAATTTCTTGATAAATTGTAACCCATTTTTCTGTTGGAATGTTGGCGCAATTGTCATGATTCATCATGTTTTTTAACCCATAAAAAGCGTAAACGGTCACATAATTGATGATTGTTTGTTCGCTTGTTGTGTATACTTGTAACTTGTCCTTTGAAGTATATATATTTATCATTTGTTATTGGAGAGTTAAAAAGTTTCTTTAATGTACTTGAAGATGAGCGATGTGTAGTATACCTTCTAGCACATATATTACTGCAAGATTGTTGTATAATAGTCTCCGGAGGTGAAGTTTCATTTCATAAACACTTAGGCATGGGAGGAAACTAAATGGCTTCGAGCCTAAGAAAAATGCATTCCTCAACTACCGTGTGCTATGTCTTTTTTTTTTTTGATTGCTGATTTAGATTAAAAGTCTTTCCTTCAAAAGAAAAAAGTAATTGTTGAATATGTTGTCGTGTCACACACCTTATTATGTAAACAATTTATGGGTCCTGCAAACAAGATCTATCACTTGTGCAACATTCCATGGCAAAAGATCGATGCCCAGTTCAACTAGCTTAAATACAATGGTTCTAGCATAAATTTTAATATTAATTTCAAAGAAAAGGTTTGTGATTTACACAGATTCAAATCAATAAATGGTACAAATCAATTTTAATAATGTTTACGATAACAAGAGCAGAGAAATATAAACTTAACTAACAATCACTTAAACTGCACTGAAAACACCATCTAACATTATTGGTTTGTCAAAAAATAACTCTGCCTGTGAACTTTTCTGCACATCCTGTCGTAAGCCAGGGTTTGACGAGACAAAGGTGAAACCCCAACCATTCCCTTATGAAAATAGGTTCGCAATCAGCTTGGCGAGCCAGCAGTTGGAAAATAGAGAGAGAGAGAGAGCAGTACCAATATGGATGACCATTTTCAAAGTCCTCTTTGTATCTTTGTTCGGTTGAAACAGATATTTTCTCACGGAAGGACGGGAGTACTACCAAGAGAGTAGCACCAAGATAGGTGAGTGCTTGGGAAGTCCTAGTAGCCATCCCCAACTTGTTTGGGACCAAAGGATTAAAGGATGAAAAAGTATTTTTTTCTCTATATAAGTACCTGACTTAACAGAAACTAGGCTCTCCACATAACACTCCCGATTAACACTGAGATCAGGATCACGTATCGCGGTTCTAATATTTCCACTTTTCGGGTCATATACAATTAAATCCTTGACAGTTTCCAGTAGAATCTCACCATTTTTGAAAGACCAAATTGGTTTACAGGAGAAATATATGTCCATCGGTAGTTGAGTAATGGTAAATCGCTTTGTCCAAGAATCTTGCACTCCATAATCTTGCATAATCCATATATCCGTCCGGCCATGCGTCAATAAGCTAATACTTTAGCAAATACAGTCTCCCAGCACTCCAAGCGTTTTTTGTAGTTTCCGACTTCCCTCCGACCTTTTATAGTTTCTTTGGGAGGCAGCAAATGCAGGTGTATCTCTTTGCTAATTTCGAAAGCAACTATAACTTCCCAAGACTTTCCTTAGCCTTGGGAAGCAACGTTATAGGCTAACCAATGGAGAGCTCCATTAAAAAGCAAACTAGAAAATCTCTTTTCACAGGCAAACGAGTAAGAGATGGTTTGAACACGATGCCATGAATCTGACCCCAACGTATAAACTTGAATATCTAGACATCCATGATATTCACAAGAATCACGACCCAAAAGACGTACCACCTTGTAATCATCGATGATGTTATCATAACCAATGCCATATTTGGCGCGGAAGCAGTAATCATGATCATCAAAAGTTGAACAATTAATCTGCTTATATTCATTCGTTGATGGATTCCAAATATAAATTTTTCTGAGGTTGTTAACATTCTTAGAATCAGATATACCTAAGCAAATCAAGCCATTGCAAGAACCATGGTGATGTATATAAACAACTCGTTCACCTGCTAATGAAGCATAATCCAGGGAACTTATTGAGCGGGTGTGACTAAGCATGAGTCTAAGATTAACGTTTTTTTGTTTTGTTATATTAAGTTGATTGTTAATAAATTCAGGGTTAGAAAGTAGAGTAAACCAAGATTTGCACACACACTTAGACTAAGTCTTATGGGGTGTTAGTCTAGCAACTAGATTAGCAATCAGGACTACCTCCTAAGTCTTATGGGAGTGCTAATTTAGCAGTCCACGTCAGCCCAGCGCAGAACCATTTAGCATTCAGAATTGAATGGTTCAGCGCTTTAAATCTCATCCGTCGCATCAAAAATAAATCTCTCAGCGCTGAACCATTCCGCGAAAAGGTGGTTTTTCAAGCGCTGAATCATTCAGCGTAATGCTAGCAACTGGTAGGAGAGAGAACTAGTGTTAACTTTTATGCCACACTTTTTTTTTTGAATTGCAACACTTAAGTGCTAATCTAGCACCTCGAATCTAGCCCATAAGACTAAGTATTACATGCTAAGATAGAATCGACTGATAGTTTGGTAAAAATCTCAACTTGGATTTCTTCCGAAAGACTTGACAAAGACATAGCTTCTTATGAAAAGAGAACTCTCAAAAATTGGAGTAAGGATTATTGCAGTCTGAACAATTAATAGAAAAAACTATATTTCCCTTGCGAGTTGTGGCTATTCCCTGGAGATGAATATCTCCTATTGAGAGTTGTGACTATTCCCTGGAGAATTGCAATGTCAAAAATACTAGAATCCCCCTACTATATGGGTTCAACATTTACAAGCCCCACAAAATGGATCTTCCACCCTCTACTCCATACTTTCACTTTTTAATATTTCTAGGCCCAGAACTTTAGATTTCAGGGCTTGGTAATAAAGTTTAGGGTTTAGGTGAAATTCGTAATACCAAAAATGCCCTTTACTATATATACATAATGAAATAGGCTATAAATTTCATTTCCAGATTCATTTTCATTTTCACTTTCTCTCACCTCTCTATCGTCTCTGCTCCGGTGAAACTAATTTTTGATCTGATTCATTTTTTTTTAGGTTTGTTTTTTTCTTTTTTCACAGATTTCATTTATCGTCTTCTCTTTTTAGATCTGAGAAAATGATGATAAATGTGCGCTTTGTAAAAAAAAAAGAAGATCTATTTGAAGCGATGTTTAAATCTAAAATTTTCTCTGTACGTTTTGGATTTTTGTAGGAATTAATATTTTGAATTTATCCTGGTTTTGATGTGGTTATTTAGAGCAGTTTTGATTTGCTGATAGATGCGGTCTTAATAATTTGTCATGATAGTGTTGATTTATCTGATGTAACAAGATAGATCTGTGTTGTTTAATCGTATTCAGTTGTTTTTAGTATATTTTCAGTGAAACTTCGGTAGCGTTGCAATTTGATTTCAACGTGAAAGGAAGTTAATCAGATTCAAATGTAAAAATAGCTTGAATTGCATAAATCCATATAGATCTTCACCTACTCTGTATTTATTTCATTGATTTTCAATTTTGTACCTAAGGTACACAATTTTCTTAATCTTTTATACAGTAATCGCTCAAGGAATCAACGTTGTAGACATTAAGAAGCTTCAAGATGCAGAAATACACATCTGCAATGGATTGATGATGCATACCAAAACGGTAAAATTCACTTTCTGATTTTGAATCTTGAGTTCTTGAGAACGTCGTGGTATCATTATCAAAATTTTAATTGATTTTCTCTTTTTCCATATAGAATTTTTAAGGATTATCGAAAGCTAAAGTTGATAAATTCCGTGAAGCAGCCGAGAAAATGGTTGTAAGTACTCAAAATATCTACCTAAACTACTCTGGATCTTATATTTGTTGATAGTATAAATCTCCTTTCATTTTTTTCATTTTTGAGTATTGGATTGTTCATTGTTGTCTACTCATACAGGAGATTCAGTATGTGTAACTTGAGGTTACACATATATATCATGTTGTATTTTAGCATGGAATTTGTATTTTTCTGTTGTTTTTTGTGAATTTGTGAATTTATTGTGAGTTTTTTTGTTTGATAGTGAGAAGAGGATGAAGAAAAAATGTTGTTTCAGAAGAACAACTTCAAATTGATGATGTAAACATGCTGATTTTGTTTTACAGTATGTGTAACTTGAGGTTACACATATATATCTTGTTGTATTTTTAGCATGGAATTTGTATTTTTCTGTTGTTTTTGGTGAATTTGTGAATTTGTTGTGAGTTTTTTTGTTTGATACTGAGAAGAGGATGAAGAAAAAATATTGTTTCAGAAGAACAACTTCAAATTGATGATGTAGACATGTTGTTTTTGGTTTTACATATAGTATGTGTAACTTGAGGTTACACATATATATCATGTTGTATTTTTAGCATGGAATTTGTATTTTTCTGTTGTTTTTTGTGAATTTGTTGTGAGTTTTTTTGTTTGATACTGAGAATAGGATGAAGAAACAATGTTTTTTCAGAAGAACAACTTCAAATTGATGATGTAAACATGATGTTTTTTGTTTTACATTATGTGTAACTTGAGGTTACACATATATATCCTGTTGTATTTTTAGCATGGAATTTGTATTTTTCTGTTGTTTTTCGTTTTTTATGTGAATTTGTTGTGAGTTTTTTTGTTTGATACTGAGAAGAGTATGAAGAAAAAATGTTGTTTCAGAAGAACAACTTCAAATTGATGATGTAGACATGTTGTTTTTGGTTTTTACAGTATGTGTAACTTTAGGTTACACATATATATCATGTTGTAATTTTAGCATGTAATTTGTATTTTTCTGTTGTTTTTTGTGAATTTGTGAATTTGTTGTGATTTTTTTGTTTGATACTGAGAAGAGGATGAAGAAACAATGTTTTTTCAGAAGAACAACTTCAAATTGATGATGTAAACATGCTGTTTTTGGTTTTACAGTATGTGTAACTTGAGGTTACACATATATATCTTGTTGTATTTTTAGCATGGAATTTGTATTTTTCTATTGTTTTTCGTTTTTCGTTTTTTTTTTTTTGTGAATTTGTTGTGAGTTTTTTTGTTTAATACTGAGAAGAGTATGAAGAAAAAATATTGTTACAGAACAACAACTTCTAGACATGCTGAGTTTTGAGTTAATGATTTTATATGCTTCCTGTTACTTCTAGATGAAATTGAAAACCAACAACTCTTTCCTGACTAGTTCGTGTTTAACATATTTGTACTTATCGAGTGATACATTTGGATTGTTATCCATAATACCAAATTAACACCTATCTCATATCCAGGTGAGGTGAATTTTAATGCTATTTCAAGGCTCATGGAAGTTGATGCACTTGATATGGAGATCATTCCAAACCTTAAGGTAAATATCTCGTTACCTGAATTTCATCTTTCGAAATGTTTTTGTCTATATTTTGTTGTGATCATTTATAAAACTCTTTTATTTGCATGATTGAAGTCTAAATTATCATATGAATTTGGAATTGTATGCTTTCATAATTTCTAACAATCAAATCTTTGTAGTTTGCATTTAATAACCTCGAGTCAAATGCTATTTTCATGTGTAACTTTTTATTAGATCTGTAACTTATAGATACACAAGCTAAATAGATGTGTAACTATAAGTTACACATGCTAATTTGATGTGTAACTTCTAGTTACACAAGTTAAGTGGATGTGTAGCTACTAGTTACACATGATGATTGTTTGCTAGAAAGTTGTGGATGCGGTCATCATAGGTAATTTTCCCTTAAGGACGACATATATAAGTATGATGCATGTGTAACTCCTAGTTACACAATTCATATGCATGTGTATCTGCAAGTTACACATGCTAATTGAATGTGTAGCTTATAGTTACACATGCTAACCGAATATGTTACTGCTAGTTGCACATGCTATGTGGATCTAGTGGTTTGTATCTACGTTATGATTATTTTTGGTTGAATTTACTGGTTTTGTGATGTCTTGTGCAGAGAAACACATTAGGAAGTTGGTTGAAGATAGATTCATTAGCTGTAAACCAAACCACATTCACTCTTTATCTCATGCACGAAGAATGACAAAAGCCAGATTGAGGGGTTTTCACTCTGGATATGGTAAGTTATACATAATAATTCAAAGTTTTTTTGCTTTTCTGTATTCATAGTGTGTATTTGGATTCCATCCTGCACTGAACCCTTAGATAGACATGTACTTATGGATTAACTCTGTCATCATTTCTCAGTAGTATGCAAAAGTATGTGTAATTTCTTAGTAGTATGCAAAAGTATGAGAATTTAGAGCAATTGTTCCTGAAATAAGAGAAACGATCGGCTTGTTGTCAATGATGATCGAGGTGATAAGTTAATGCTACTGCAAACAAATCCAGATGCCCCTATATATCTATGCCTATAGGTAAGTAATGGAAATGGTTTGTTTACATAAATGTAGGACTAACTAGTGAAACTACGTTAACCATTTTAAGTCCATAGCAAGTCCATAGCGAAAGAAGTGTATGGACAACAGAATGAAATATACATAATTGTATAATTTTGTAGGAACTGTTAGCTTTTGAATTTTGACCGCCTTCATACTTTACAGGTACGCAAGCTAATTGCATATAGTAGATTAGCTCCAAGACCATATTATGAAGTCGTGTAGCTACTAGTTACACATGCCAATTGGATATGTAACCTATAGTTACACATGCTAATTGAATGTGTAACTGCTAGTTACATGTGCTAATTATATGTGTAGAAGTTTGAGTAAACCTGAAATGATACATAATTCAGTTTATTGGTGTTGGTTGCAGTTGCAGGACATGGGTTACGATGGAATTGATATGTGGTAAGTTATGGCCTGTGTCTGAGAACTCAATATTGCATGCTAGATGCATGTTAGGATAAACATGTGCAGAGTTGCCAATGTATGTTGCTATTGCAGTGGATTTGTCAGGAATTGATGCTGGTAGAGAATGATGAAATGAGCCATGGTAGTAGCTGTAGGATAAATGTTGTTGAAACTATGCATAGTGTTGTGTAAATTTCAATTACACTAGATATATGCATATGTAACTCCCAGTTACACTAGACAGATGCGTGTGTAACTTTTAGTTACACATGCTAAGAAATTATTGTAAATAAATCTTAAAGTGTAATACATGTAATTTTTTTATGTTTACTTTTTTATGTCTATTTTTTTTATGTGTAACTTCTCATTACACATTCCATATGGATGTGTAACCTTTGGATACACATGTTATATGCATGTGTAACTTCTGCTTACACATGCGTAACCCTTTCATGCCAAACCCATGTGTAACTTATGGATACACATGCTCGTTGCATGTGTAACTTCAGATTACACATTCATATATTATTGGTGGGAGGCGGTGGTGGCCGCCGCGACGGAGGTGGTGGTTTCTGGCGGTGGTGGTTTCTGCTGCTGATGGTGGTCACCGGCGGAGGTGGTTGGCGGTGGTGGTGCCGGTGGTTTCGGCGTTGGTGGTCTCCGGCGGAGGTGTTTGTTGGTGGTGGCGGTCGCCGACGGAGGTGGTTGGTGTCAGCGGTTGTCGGAGGTGGTGGTTGGGGGCGGCGGCGGTCGTCGGAGGTGGTGGCTGGTGGCAGCGGTTGTCGGAGGTGGTGGTTGGTGGCGGCGGTCGGCGGAGGTGGTGGTTGGTGGCGGCGGCGGTCGTTAAAGATGGCTGTGACATCATGTTTGCTGTATTTTAATATTTTGGGCTTAAATTTAAATTTTTATTTTATTTGAGGCTTGAAAATATATAAAAGGGTATGGTTGTCTTTTAATAACTCGGGGCCTAGATTTAAACTTCTTTTAACTAGGGGCCTCATATTATGGGTTATCCATGGGTTGGGCCTTAGCCTAATTTTTGCAACACGATGAAATAGATTGTTGTTATAAGTTGTAACCGAATTCGATTCGAATTCAAAAGAATGGTGATAAATGGGCCATAGATGGGCATGTTAACTGGAAAGCGAAGTCCGTGATAAGAAGGTTACTTTGGGTATTCAATGATTATACCCCGTAATGATGCTGAAGTGCTGCCGTGTACTGTTGCATGTTGGTGAAGTTAATGTATGTTTTTCTTAGTGAATGTTCCTTTAGAGTTTCTTCGCTCTTCTCAGCCGCTGCATTTAAATCATCCTTGGTTACACCGTGAACAACATTCTATCCCAACCACAACTCACCACATGATAGCAAGAATGTGCACAAGCTTACATCAGAATCCCCAAGTAGACAAGCAATTGAAATTTGGCTAATCTTGTGAAGACGTCAACTACTTAAGAAAGAGTAATTCCAGCCGTAATGCATACTACTGGAGCAAATACAACAAGACCTGAATATCAGAAATTTATTTTTATCGATCAGGTACTGACCATCTCTCTATAATATAGACTCGATGAAGCAACATGCACAAAAAAGTTAGTCTCAGTTATCATTTTTGTTGATATCAAAGATGAAACATAAGAGACTAACATATATTCGAAAGTGGTACCAAGACAGAGTAATCTCTAATAATATTCAAAAGGAGAAACGAGCCAGTGTTTTAAAATCTAGTCCCAGTGCCAACTTACAAGATAGTCAGGATCCTTAATGTGAGGAAACACACCACTTCCAATACGAACCATCGACAGAAATTTATTTATATCATGGCTAGGGTATCCAACAAGACCTGAATATCAGAAATTTAAACACAAGTCAGCGTGGCTCTGTCAGAACACATCAGCTACAGCTGTCACAGACACATCATCTTCTTCACCAGCTGTCACATGACATGTCAGATTATCTTACAGCTGTATCAACCAATTGGATTCTGCCATGTGTATTGGTGACAGCTATGTAACAGCTGTGTAACTGTTTTCTGTTTTCATGTCAACATGTCTGTATAAGTACCTCTTCCTCTTGTCTTGTATTCTTTAAGAGAAATAATACAACCAAATATTGTTCTTACATGGTATCAGATACCAAGAGTGGAATTTCAACTTCCAACATCAAAATCTGAATTCACTGATCCTCACAATCTTGTTCTTGTGCAATCATGCCTAGAACCACCAACAATTCTTCTTCTTCCGCTGTTACATCTTCAAATCCCAACAACAACAACAACAACAACAACAACAACAACAACAACACCAACACCAACACTACCATTCCACATCTTCCTGGTTCATCTGGTATGAATCAACATCCAGATTTATATTCACCACATTTTCAATCTCTTTTTCGTTGTCCTCAACTTCCTTTTCAGAATATCTCAAATTTTGTCTCCACCAAACTTGATGGATCAAATTTTTTGGTTTGGAGAGATCAGTTGTCCTCGATCTTGATTAGTACCAATTTATATGGTCTTATTGATGGCTCGATTCCTTCACCGCCTCAATTTCTGATGCAGAACAATGTTCAAATGCTTAATCCGCAGTTTCTTGAATGGCGTTCTATGGATCAATTTGTCAGTTCTTGTATCAATACTACAGTCTTGCCTTCACTAGCCTCAAAATTGCTGGGAAAGATCACTGCTAAAGCCAAATGGGATCATCTTTCAAGAATTTTTACTCAGCAGTTCTTTGCAAGAAAATCTCAACTGCGTTCTCAGCTACACACCATCAAGAGAGGTAATTCTACAATCTTTGAGTTTCTTCACAAGATTAAGTCAATTTCTGATTCTTTAGCTGAGATCGGAGAACCTGTAACTGAAGAGGATTTAGTGATGTATACACTGTCTGGTCTAGGAAGAGAGTTTGCTCATTTTGTCATTACTATTCAAAATCGTGAGACTCCTTTAGCTTTCTCTGAACTCCGTTCTCGCTTAATTCATCATGAGCAATGGATAAAAGATCAAGACTATGAGTATTTCTCTTCATTAGTTGTTGATCCAAGTAATTCCGCTTTCTATGTGAGTAAATTTGCAAATTCTAAACATTCAAGTGGTAGTTCTTCCTCCAACTCTGGAAATCATCCTACTCCTAATGGTTCTAGAGGTTCTGGTAATTCATCATCTCATCCTAGTAATGATGTAATATCAATTCAAAGAGGGGAATTCAATCCACATCAGAGAGTGGACTATTCTACTATTTCTTGTCAGATCTGTAATAGGCTGGGTCATTTTGCAAATAGATGTAGATTTCAATATGCTGCAACCAAGAAGACCTCTACATCAAATGTTCGGAAAGCTTTTGCCGGCATAGAGACTACTACTCCAACATTCAACCCATGGACTGTTGCTGCAAATAATGGTTTGTCTACTACTAAAAATGTTGCACAACCTACTTCTGTTGAATATTCTCCTCCTACTGGTCATTGGGGTGCAGATGAGACTGGTCCAGTTTGGATTCCAGATTCTGGTGCAACAAGTCATATGACAAATGATTCTTCAATATTAACTGCTCCTGAGGAATTTGTTGGTGATGAACAAGTTATGATTGGAGATGGTAAGTTACTTCCAATTACTTTAACTGGTAGGACTACTTTACATACAGATTCTCATTCTTCTCCTTTTGTTATGGACAATGTCTTGTTTGTGCCACACATTAAACAAAATCTGCTTTCTATTGCTAAGTTTACTGCTGATAATGCCTGCTCTTTTGAATTCTATCCTTGGGGTTATGAAATAAAGTATATTCACAATAAACAAGTCTTGGCAAGAGGGCTGATGCAGAACAATCTATATCCACTACAGTCTTCTCAACAACAGCTTCTTCATTCATCTTCTAAGCTTGCTCTTACTTCAGTTTTGGCTTCCTCAACACTTTGGCATCATAGACTTGGTCACCCTGCTTCAAAAATCATAAAGAAACTTGCCTCTTCAGCAGCAATTCAGCTATCCAATAAAGACTTTGAAGCAGTATGTAGTTCTTGTCAACTAGGCAAGAGTAAATGTTTACCATTTTATCCATCTACTTCTATGTCAGATAAACCCTTAGCTTTGGTTCATTGTGACATTTGGGGACCTGCTCCTGTTCAATCTACTTTGGTCTTTAGGTATTACATCTTGTTTGTAGATGATTTTAGCAGGTTTAATTGGATTTTTCCACTAAAATGTAAAACAGATAGTCTGTCTTGTTTCAAGCTGTTTAAGCAATCAATGGAAATTTTATTAGATTCCAAAATCAAAGTTTTTCATACTGATGGTGCTTATGAATTAGTTAAGGGTCCTTTTAGAGAATTTCTAGATCATAATGGAATTTCTGTAAGGATATCTTGTCCTTATCATCATCAACAAAATGGGACTGCTGAAAGGAAACATAGACAAGTGACTGAAATGGGTAACACTTTGTCCTTCAAGGCTTCTATTCCTAAAAGATTTTGGTTTGATGCATTTTTAACAGCCACCTATCTTATCAACAGGATTCCAACTAAGTTATTAGCATACAAATGTCCTTATGAAGTATTGTTTGGTAAGGTTCCTGATTATGCATTTTTGAAGATTTTTGGATGCCTCTGTTTTCCTAATATTACACACACAAGAAAGGACAAGTTAAGTCCAAAATCTACTCCTTGTGTCTTTCTTGGCTATAGTCCTTTTCACAAAGGATATAGGTGTTATGATCCTTCATCTCATAGAGTATATACAACTGTTCATGTGGTTTTCAATGAACTGGTATTTCCTTACAGTGGATCTCAACAACCTACTCTTCCATCTACTTCTATCAATGATGTTTCTTCTTCAGTGCCATCTGATACTTCACATACATCAGCTGTTTCAGTTGCTAAAGCTTCTACTTCTGCTACAACAGCTACAGATACTTCCCAGACTTCTGCTACATCAGCAACAGATTTTTCTCAGCATGGTCAGGTACCTTTGTCTGCTATTACTTTGTCATCTCCTCCTGCTAGAATGCATACTAGGTCTAAATCTGGTATTGTCAAACCAAAACACTTAGATCCTCATTTTGTTGCAAATAGTCACACTAAGCATCCAGTTCCTGTGGCTTTTACTGCCATTTTTAATTCTCTAGTTGAACCTAAAACTTTTGCTCAAGCTGCAAAAATGCCAAACTGGGTTCAATCTATGACAAATGAACATACTGCACTATATGAAAATGGTACCTGGGAATATGTGCCTTATGAACCTGGAATGAATGTATTAGGATGCAAATGGGTTTACAAGACCAAACTCAAAGCAGATGGTACCTTGGAAAGATTTAAATCGAGACTAGTAGCTAAAGGTTATCACCAGGTGGATGGAGTTGATTATGATGAAACCTTTAGTCCAGTGGTTAAAGCTACCACTATTAGATGTGTTTTAAGTCTTGCTTTACATCACCATTGGACTATGCGGCAATTAGATGTCTCCAATGCTTTTCTCCATGGCTATCTAAGTGAAGATGTATACATGGAACAACCTCCTGGGTTTGTTTCTTCTGAATTTCCTTCTCATGTGTGTCATTTGAAGAAATCTCTCTATGGTTTAAAGCAGGCTCCAAGGGCATGGTTTGATAGGTTCAGCAACTACTTACTTTCTTATGGTTTTACACAGTCAGTATGTGATCATTCTATGTTCTACTTCAGTAAGTCAGGGATGAAAATGATTCTTCTTGTTTATGTTGATGATATTGTTCTTGTGGGGAACTCTGATTCTGCATTATCACACTTTATCTCTGCCTTGAAGACAGAATTTTCTATGAAGGACTTAGGACCTTTAGCATACTTTATGGGTATTGAAGCTAAGCATGATTTTTCAACCAATACTTTGCTCTTAACTCAAACTAAATACTCTCTTGAATTGTTGAAGAAGTTTGAGATGGTTGATTGCAAGCCCTGTAAAACTCCAGTGGCTCAAGGGAAAAGAGCTTCTTTATATGATGGTACTCTCTTAGATGATCCTGCTTATTATAGAAGTTTGGTGGGAGCTTTACAGTATCTTACTCTGACAAGACCTGATGTTAGTTATGCTGTTAACTATGTTGCTCAGTTTATGCATCAACCTACTGATATTCATTTTCAATTGGCTAAGAGAATTTTAAGATTTCTTAAAGGTACCTTGGGTACTGGGATTACTCTTGGAGGAGGGGACTGTTCAAAGATTACAGCTTTTATAGACAGTGATTGGGCTGGTTGTCCTGATTCTAGGAAATCTACTACTGGGTATTGTGTGTATCTTGGTGATAATTTGGTTACTTGGTCATCCAAGAAGCAACCAACTCAATCTCTTTCTTCTACAGAAGCTGAATATAAAGCATTGGCTGTTGCTGCTTCAGAAATTAGATGGATCTCTTATATTATGGATGAGTTGGGTGTTCCTATTTGCTATCCTTGCACTATCTTCTGTGATAATATAGGTTCTGCAAGTTTGGCTGCCAATCCAGTTTGTCATGCGCGAACTAAACACGTTGAGCTGACTTATCATTCTGTCAGGAGCCTTGTTATGCTTGGTTTTTTGGTGGTCAGATATGTTCCTTCTCTTCTCAACATTGCAGATGTGTTCACTAAAGGGTTATCTAAACACTTGTTTGTCAGACTTCAAGGCAAACTCTTACACTTTCAAAGTGCTCAGTTTGAGGGGGGATGTCAGAACACATCAGCTACAGCTGTCACAGACACATCATCTTCTTCACCAGCTGTCACATGACATGTCAGATTATCTTACAGCTGTATCAACCAATTGGCTTCTGCCATGTGTATTGGTGACAGCTATGTAACAGCTGTGTAACTGTTTTCTGTTTTCTTGTCAACATGTCTGTATAAGTACCTCTTCCTCTTCTCTTGTATTCTTTAAGAGAAATAATACAACCAAATACTGTTCTTACAGGTTCCACATTGATTTCTAGAATGATACACAATTATTAACCAAACTAACCTCCTAAGACGACAAGAACATATTTACATCCTGAGTTGAAAATTTCCCACACGGCCTTCTCTGGAGAAGACATGGCAGTTCCAACATTTACAATATGTGAGTTATTCCATGCATTATCAACAATGACAGTACGATTAGCCAATGCGGTAGTTTGTTAACCATAGTCCTCCATGATGCAACCTACAGGAATACTTCATCAGTATTAAAACCATCATAATGTTTCTTTTGGTTAGCAACACCGGCCTATCAAGTCTTAAGCAACAAAGATAGTTGAACAAACCACATTCTCAGGATCAAAGCAACTGATATAAAGATACAAGCCAATAAGTATAACAGTAAGAGGTAGACTGACCAAGCATGAGCGTCCCTAAAATCAACGAACCATGAAGGTCCTCATGTGAATGAGAAGTTAGAAAGATAAAAGGAGCCGAGTAAGCCTCAGCCGCAGCCCAGACACATTGATCTACACAGAATTTATTAGCACTAAAAGATGATGTATACACCACACCAGACAATCGTTACATAATGATGAGAAGGTTCTTAGATAGATCATTTATCAGAGTGACTCTGGTTATTAAATGTTCGAACAACCGGGATCAATTTACTTACAGTACTTGGTTGACATTCATAAAAAATATCTAACGAATCACGAGTTCAGCAGATGTTTAGCAGAAAGACGGATATTCCTTGCTCAATATCAGACGATAACTTACTCACAAACCTCTTGTGGGGCTAATAGTTTTCATTTCCCATCTCATGGAAAACCAACTTAGTTTTACTAAAGAAACATCATGATATGAGCACTCGCGAACTGAGCTTAGTCTACGCAATACCCATGCACAGGAAGGCTTTTTCGACATGTTGTTACTCGCATAATGGCACTTGGACTATCAATAGATCGAAAATCAAATCCCACGGTGATCCCTATAATGTAACAAAGTGATCAATCACGTTGAATTACTTTGCTAGAAGGCCCTGGTCAGACATATGTTTCGATAACTATAACTAGGAAATGAACCATCATATCTCCAATTTCAAACAGGCAAAGTAACGGTATTTTCAAACAGCGATACTCAGACATATATACAGTAATCAAAAATGGATTGTCTAAGCCGTAAAGCATTAAAATAACCAAGAAACACGTAAACACTCTCGAAGAAAGTAGACAAGTTCGCCATCAATCGTATTTTAGTTATTATTCTCCTCAGTTGACTATCTTCACAGATATCTCAGTCAAAATATATCATACCTGACATAACCAAAGTTAATTGCCGCATAAAAACTACTAACACTTTAATCCAAAAAACTTATTGGTAAAAATGTCTTTCCAACACAAAACAAAACACTGCAGTTTTAGTTCCCTGTGCACTAGAACACATTAAAGAAGAAACAAATTCAAGATTTAAAGAAATTGTACCTCTTGGAACGCTTTGGATTAACAAGTGCAACTTTAGAAAGCTTAGCAGCAGAAAGAGCTTTCTTAGCTTCATTTGAAAGAGGACCACCACTTTCAATGCCACTACACATTAACAAATCAGTTTTAATAAAAAGTAGAAACCATCCATTGGAACACTATGTTGATGTCTACCTCTCGTCGGTCGCTCACAGGAACCGCCACCAAATACTAAACTCTCAGATATCAGCAAACTCATTGACTGTTGTTCAGCATCTCTAACAGTAGTAGTATTCTCATTTGAGGAGCAGCTACGATGTGGTCGGGCCACATCGTAGAAGTATGTGGCCCTTCTTCTTTGTTTGACACGTCTAGGATTTTTTTAGCTTTTTTGCTTTTCAGGGGATTTAGAGGGGATAGTTTTTAGGACAAAAAAAGTTTTATGCTTTTAGAGAGAAAAAGCAGGATATAATTTTAATTAAAACTAATTTTGTATTACGTGTAAATAATAAAGAGGGGCCACATACTTAAAATATGTGGTCCGACCACATCGTAGCCCTGGCGGAAAAGATCATATTCAGTCTCAGAAGGACAACCATCATTATCAGAACCACCAACAGAACCTACCTAATTCACTATCAAAACTTATATCATCAGGCAAACTTAGAATCTCTGACTGTGCTATGCCACTTATCTTGACAAAAATTACAACATGCCCTAATGGGCTGAAACTGATGATGGTGGTGTGATGCACAAGAAGAAGAATGAAATGCAGTGGCATGATTCCATGATGGAGGTGGCATATAGGTAACATCACTACACTGACCAGAGGTACCAGAGGCTATATACGCAGGCCATAACGGCCTATGGTTTTAAAATAGTGAAAGGCTAGTATTGTTTAATTCCTCCGACAGCTTCAATAGATTTTTCACCTGGAAAATGACCGTCGATAAAAACAAGCAAAACATGGCCAGCTGATAACACAGAGAGTTAGGATACTTTACTAGAAGTACCACATGCTTTATATGAAGGCCAATAACGACCTAAGGTTTTTAAGTAGTGAGAAGCTGCCATTTTGTATCTCCTCAGAGAGCTTGAAAACTTATTTTTCACATGAGAGCTGACCATCAATAAAAAATGAGCAAAGCATGGCCAGTTGATAACATCGAAAATTCTTCACTCGGATATCTCAAAATGCCAACAATAGGGAAAATAAACATGTCACTGACAGATAAGGAATGGCACATGAATAATAGTTTTAGTTGTAGTGACTGTTTACAGAGCTAATTCAGCTGAGCTAGTGTTGGCTACTGAATAAAGCTTACACATATGACGATGCCATTGCTAACATCAGACTGAAATGACACAACTTGAGATCTAACTGAACAGAGTTAAGCAAATGAAAAATTGATACAGCTGTGGACGTAGGCATCAAGTGTGTGAATAACAACAGTTTTAAGTGCAAATTCAAGATGTCAAAATTCTAGCGGCATGGTAACTGGCTCACTGCCTTCCCACGAAGGTGGAAAAGAGTTTGGTTGTAGTTAATGACAGAACAGAGACATAAATCATGTTGATAAATATAATGAACTATGCCTTACTAACTAGCTGTTTCTTGTGAAATTCATTGACGGATTAAGACAAACTTCAGTGCAGTTTTCTAATCAAATTTATGATTTTTCCTACACATGCTTATTCAACCCCCATGTATCAACGAAATAACCCAGTAGTAGCTTGAGTCAGTAACAAAATGGACAGTTTAGAAAGCAGTATAGTCTAACTAAAAACAGAAAATACTCCCATAAAGTTGGATCTATGATATAAAGACCGAATAAAAGAAAATCTATGTGCTACTTACTAACACGATGTCAACAACATTGAGGTTTACACCAATCTTACTTGCTAATGGAACTCATAAGTCTACAGAATGGTATGAATATACTGCCAAAACTCAATGAAGATTACCCGTTTACAAGTATCTAGTCAGTGTTCGCATCCTCCTGTAGCTGCTTCAAAGAGATCAAAGATTCCAGCTTCCTTTTAACTGGCTTCATCTTTTCTGTATCTTCTTCCTTCAATTCTATCAACGATATGAAGGTGTTCTTGTGAGGGAATACTTAAAGAAACTCGTCCTCAAACTCCACAAGCTTTTTCGAGGTTGAAGCTTTTGTGTCGTAAAGATTGACATAGCACTCATCATCATTGTAAGTTAGAACACCACCATTCTTGGTAACGGCTAATAATTCGTTGTCAACCCTATACCCTTTAGTCCATTCAAATGATTGATGTCTCTCTCCCTCTCTCTTGACGCCATTATCATTCTTCTTTTTCAATAGCCATATGTCAAAATATTTGTCTTCTGTATCAATTGCAATATACAAAAGCCCATCCAAAACCCCTAGTTTTTGATGAAGCTTTTTCAGCCTTCGTGACAAAGGAGGGAGTGCAAGATGTTGGCAGAACTTTTCCTCAATCAAATCGAAGGTCATGATCTTGTTGACATTCCTGCCAACCCAATATATAGCTTCATTCGCAAAGCTGCCATGTACAAGATCACATGGGGCGAATTTTTTAAGACTAAACTTTCCAAGGTTTCTCCACCCATTGCCACTGCCCAAAGTGTATATGTAGACTTTCAACTTACTGGACTTGGACACAAATGTATCTACAACTTTGTCCTCATTTGTTGCAGCAACGTAACCAAATCCGATAGACCAAACAATAAACTCATCATAATCATCAAACAGACCCATCCTGATGTCTGGAAGCATAACATATTCTTGGATGAAATGGTTGCATATACAAACAAGTCCTTTAGGTTGAGGTGGTGAAAGATAGATTAAACCATTGCAGGAGCCAATATGGCGACCCCCAAAATCAATTGTTGAACTAATCGCTTTGGCTCTTCCAAGGGGTATTGTTAACTCTAGATGCTGACTGTATTCAAAAAATTGAAATCCACTAGAAGTATAAGCAAGAAAACCCAACATACCAGAATCTTCATCAGCAGCAGATGGATGATTGAGATGATACAAGTGATTCTGAGTGAAAGAGAATAATGGATCATTAAAAACACTATCAACAATCTTTCTCCAATTTCTGCATACTGATCTACAATTGAGAACGGTTTCAGCTGGTACACGAGTTAATATATTTGATGCAATCTCCAGCGGTAGTTTGTTGAAATGATCCATGTCGAGATCCTTAATAATCTTCAGATTGAGAAAACATCAACTTGTTTAAGAAATGGTGATCGAAACAAAATGGGGATTTTGTCTGTAGAAAGAAAGAGTTAGGGTTCAAGAAAAAGAACTTTCAGAAGTCTCCGATGGGAGATCGTTGAAATTCTTGAAATCATTGTACAGAGAAACAGCAATTTGATTCAAGAAATTTTGTTAGGGTTCTGAGGGATGAAACGATTGGAAAATGGGGGGTCAAGAAAAGGAATTTTCAGAAGAGGTGGAAGATTTAATCTCTCTCTAATCAAATACTAATTTGATTCAAGAAATTCTTGAAATCTTTGTACAGAGAAACACCCCATTTGATTCAAGAAATTTGTTAGGGTTTTGAGATAGGTGGGAAATGGGTGTTCTGTGGAACTGGAAAGAGATTTGCGTGATTTGTTAAATTTCGGGGGATTTTTATCTTCACAGACGTTAAAATAGGTGTGTTGTGTGTAGAACGGTATATTTTGGACTACCACTCGCCAATTTCTTAACTGAACTTTTGAGACCGAGACATACTTTCGGTAATTAAACAGGTTTTAGGTGAAGATTGTGCACCACAATGAACATTGTGGTGCAGTAAATCATAGAGAAGAAGACAAGGAGAAGGATTTCTTAGGCCTATTCCTATGCACATGTCAAAAAAAAAAAGGTGTTTGGCATGCCAAACCAATTGTGCCACTATGGGAAAACCGATGAGCGGTCGATATTCTATCGAGCGATATTAACAATATCGACAGCGATAAAGACTTTATCGATATTGTTAATATCGCTCGATTACATTAATAACGCTGGCGATACAATGGTTATCACCAAGTAGTTATTCTACAACGGCTAGTTCCCCCTATGGTTCCTATATATACGCAATTTTACCTCGACATAAAACTCACACATGCTTCTAAAGATATTACTCTTTTATTCTCAATTTTAAGCTTCATTACAATATCGAGATCCAATGAAGAAATGGATATTATTATGAATAGGTTCAAGTTACACCAAGAAAGTTATCGTATGAGGTTGCAAGAAATTGACGAAGAGGAAGCTGAAGATGATAAACTAATCGAAATTTTGATGCTTGTACATACGGGTCAAATACCAAGAGTCCAGAGCCCCAAGAAGTATTATCAAGAAGATATACGTATTGAGGGAGGGAATTTTACCATCAGAAGCTCATGCACGATTATTTTCTTCCCAATTGTGTGTACTCTGATCAAAATTTTCAAGGTCGATTATGCATGCCTCGTCATCTGGTTAAAAAGATTATTGAAGTGCTTTGTCGAGTGGAACCTCAATTCAATTATCAGTTTGATGCATTGAATATTAGAGGTCATAGTCTTGAACAAAAAGTTACTTCGGCTTTAAGGATTTTAGGTTATGGCACTCCAGCGGATGCGAATGATGAGTACCTTCGTATGGGTAAAACAAATTCTTACACTTACTTTTCATTGTTTTGTGAAGTAATTATTAATCATTTTGGTCCAACATATTTACCAAAACCAACCGACGAAGATGTTAGACAAATATTAAGGGAGAATGAGGAAAGGGGATTCCCAGGAATGTTAGGTAGTCTCGATTGTATGCATTGGGTATGGCATGGATGCCCTGTTTATTGGGATGGTCAATATAAAGGTCATTATCCAAAACCAATAGTTATCCTTGAAGCTGCTGCTTCTTATGATTGTTGGATATGGCACGCTTTTTTTGGTCTTCCGGGTTCACAAAATGATATTAATGTTTTGCACAAGTCGCCTCTGTTTGAAGATTTGAAATATGGAATTTCTCCATCTGTCCGTTTCATGATCAACGGCCATCAGTACACTCATGGCTATTATCTTGCGGATGGTATCTAGCCAAAATGGTCCACCTTGGTTCAATGATATCGTCGGCCTCTTGCTGGTGCATTGGGCCTTTCATACCGATATTTAAACGATGCCATTGGGCCTTTCATACCGATATTTTAACGATGCCCAAATGGCACTGAGGAAGGATGTGGAACGCACTTTTGGAATTTTGAAGAGGAAGTTCGCTATCATTTGTGGCCCATATCGTGGGTTGAGTCCTCGTGAAATGCATAAGACTATGCACACTTGCATAATTCTTCGTAACATGGTAATTCAGGAAACTCAGCGTGATTCGGATTGGATTAACTATGATGATGAATATTTGGGGACGGAGATTCGACCTGAAAGAGGCCTCCCTGCAAGGAATTATGGTCAAATGATTAACTACATTCAAAACCGTAATTTGTATGACTAGTTAATAGATGATCTGAGATTCAATCTTTGGGCAGAGCATGGAAGATGATTTAATGTATTTTTTTTCAGTTTAAGTTATGTTATTTATTTTTAATGTTTTAGATTAAGATGATTTTATGTATTTTTCAACATTTCATTTCAAAGTCATGATATACTTCAACATTTCATTTCAAACTAATATTAATTGGAATGCATAAAAAAATCACATTAAAACTTAAACTAAAACTTCTACTGCTACAGCCACATTAAACTAGTACATTAATCATCTAGAGGAATTATTTCATCCAACTCATCATCAGTTCCATCCTCACCATCATCATCTTCATTAGTAAATCCATCTTGCTTTTCAATCTGTGCTTGAATCCTATCAAATTCGATTTGCCACAGATGTTTTTGTTGGTCGTTCTTAATTGAGGTGTTAGCTTTAAAAATGTTATGCTTGTCATAGTCAAACTGGATTTTTTCTTGAGAAAGACGACTTTTCTTACTCTCCCGGTTTTGAATTTTCCTTTGAATGGATCTTTCCTTCGCGACGGTCTTTTGATGTTCCATAAACTCCACCATGTTAAACCCTACGGAACTCCCTCCTTCTTGATCTAATTTTCTAGCAAGTTTTTCCTGATTCCTCCCTGGAAGTTTTCCCTTATTATTACCATCAACATAATTATTGAAAACTACGTTGGAATTTGAGCTTGTAGGGGTATCTGGTGAAGAATTTGATGGACCTTGTGAACATGGTGAAGAATTTGGTGTTGAGGGAGAAGAATTATATGGTGACTTTTCAGGTACTATTTGATTATTTGCTAATTGATCTGGATTATATTTGGTCAAACCCTTCAAAATATGATAACAACTTTCGAAAGCAAACTGTTTACCATGTTTTCGTTGACAATATGTATGAACCTCCCTTTCAAAATCAACATCAGATTGACCACTATCCTTTCCTTTTCTCTTGGCTTGCATTATCAATGCAACATAAGCGGCTACTTCCCGGTTGATTACAATGACAATCCTTTTGCATCACGATTATTGATGTTCATGGTTTGTTCTTCATATTTTTGAAATATATTATCCCACATGGTGTTACCATGTTGTTGTGCACCACCGATACAATCTTGGGTAAAAAAAAACAACATAATTACGACAAATACATTCATCTTCTTTGATGCTGTATTTTTCACCACGGACTCGGTTCTTCTTACCTTTGCCTTGAGTTTGTGTTTGTGAATCCATTTTACAAGAAATTATAATTGTAGAGGAGATGTGATAGTTTTAGATTTGAAAAGGATTGAGAAATTAAGAAATTCTAGAGAGGTTTAGAATTTCTGGTGTGAGTTGAAATGAGTTTGAAATCAGGTATTTATAGAGGGGGAAATTGCATCCGTTGGATAAAGATCTGTTGAGCGATTATCATACTAGCGAGCGATAGCTTGATTTTCGCTGGCGGCTGGAAGACCATCGAGCGACCAAGACTCTATCGCTCGCTGGAAACTCTGTCATGTATGCCAATATGCCAGAAATAACATATTGGCATATGAGTTTGCCAGTTTTGCATACCCATAGTGGGTGCATATATGCCAAATATCATGTTTTGGCATGTGCATAGGAATAGGTCTTATTGATCATAGTCATAGTAGTACATAGCATCCTTTATATACTAAGAAAAGGGAAAACCATAAAGACTTCCGTTTTTGACCCTATATATATGGGCATGGGCCCTTTAACACTCCTCCTTATGTTGTTCAACAATGGAACTCCAGATGTAGTGCTTCACATATAGTGCTTCAAATTTAGGTCTTCATATGTCATCCTCTCCTTGATAACTTGTGCCGAAATCAATTTCCTCATAAAAACTTTGACAAGGAAATATCCAGTGGGACAAAACCTTGGTAAAACTATTTACATGTAGTACTTCATATGATGTCTCGTACTTTACATGTAGTTCATCACATGTAATAAGATCTTCAAAGATCAACGAGTCTAAGTTAATTTCCTCGTTAAAACTTCGTTAGGAAAAACCCAAAGGGACAAAACCTGAACTAAAGTACAATTAAACTTAGAACATAGTTGGATGCGTATACATTTCCTTATTAAAACCTTGACAAGGAAAACACAGTGGGATAAAACCTTGACGAATGGAAAAGAGTACAACGTGCCATATGCAAGTAAAGGTGATTTTTTGTATATGATCACTTTGCTCCGTTGAAGTTGACTAATTGCTTCACAACTCCTAAGGTGGAAAATCCTAGTAGGAAATACAATAGCCTTACCTGGGAAATTACATTCCAGGTGTTTGTTGTTTCCTCATTAAAAACATTAACTAGTAACAAAACCCTGTGGTTAAAACTAATCTCGGTGAAGGAAAATAGTTCAACACACCATTAAATGCTCCCCCTGATGTCATGCAATTTTCATTAGTCTAATGCAGTCAAAAGGAGTTTATCACACTTTACTTTGCTGACTTGAATGTTTATAAGACCCTGTTGTTGATTCTGGAAGTTACATTGTTTATTAGACTATCGCGTTTCATTTCTTTGATTCAGATTTTTCAGTAATATCAACGCGATCTTTATGTCTTCAACGTTCAACATACTTGATGTTTTTAGTGTTGTTTCGCTAAAAACCTTGTCGGGAAAAACTATTCTCGATCGAAGGAAAAAATAGTACAACACTACTTCAATTTCGAAGTAAAATATGTTGACATCATATCCTTGGATCCTCCCCCTGGTGTCGGCATCTCCCCCTAATTACTTTAAGAGTTGTTCCAGATAGTTCCTTTAGTCATGTATTTTTCGCAACTGAATATCGGTAATGACTTAGAAAATAGTCTACCATATCTACCCCTGATTAGAAAAGATTATTGTTCCTTCATAATCAACCAGTTTTGGATTGCACTTTCATTAGCATTACTTTTTAGGTCTTTGAAGGGATAAAACAAATTCATGTCAATGGTTACTGTTAGGTACATTATTACATTTATTGTACCATTTGAATGACGTTGCGTTGGCGTTAAGTTATATCTAGCTAACAAGTTTCTTGAGGATGCAAAATTTGATGGAGTACATCATTATACTAAGTACAACATCGCGTCTATTGTACTTATATATGGGAATTTCATCTCCCAACACGTCTTCGTCATCTTCCTTTAGACTAAATGGTCACTTACTTACATTTGAACCTCAATTAATCATGGGATATCTATCAGGATGCATGTCTTTGTTAAATTTCTTGACAACTTTAGACATATTCAAACTGGTGGAATAATATACCACAAACTCAATCGAGCTTTCCCCATATTTTTCATCTCAAATTCGAATTTCAAATAGCTTTTAAGGTCTCTTATTACATCAAGATTACCCATCATGTTTGTACCATCGATATAAATAAATACAATTCCAAATCAGGAACTTTCTTGTGAATACACAAGGAAAAATAACTTACTTTTCTATCCCCTACAAATCAAATGGCCACTTAGACGGGTATACCACATCCTCCTAATTGCTTTAATCTAAAAGTGGGCGTTCGATCTAACTGTAAACGCATTTTGTGGTTTAGAGTCACTTGATTTGGGCAAAAAAAGGTTATCAAGCGCTTTTGTAAATATTTGTTATCTCTTGATTCTTTTAGAGATACGTAACAAACACATACATATGCTGCATTCCAATTCCTTTTAAAATTACCAAGATAACTAAGTAGGTAACGCTATAACATTCAATACAAGAGGATAATTATAGGGCTTTGTGAGAAACCTCGCGCCACAAGGTGAGTCTTTATACTTTAAGACTGTTTTCTTCTCATTATGATTTGTGAAAAATCAATTATGTACGTTTAATAGGATTTAAACTTGGTTGGTTAGCACTACCACACCAAATACCTATATATTTGTGAAAGAACTAAGTTCTACCTGGATTGTGTAGGCCAAATATGCTATTCGTTGACATTAAGTGAAAAAGCGGGGGTCTAACAACCTCACCCAATATTTCGATTAGCAATTTGTATGGACAACTTCGAGTTGTTTTCTAGATAATCAAATAGATAGTTAGACTCAATCAATAGAATTTAGAGATATGTCATTACTTCACATTTTGAAGTCCAAAAAATACATATTTTGACCCATGCGATATGCGCGTATGCCATGCACCAAGTTCCTCTTCTACTCGGATTTATTTTTTGGGAGAGTTTTTCTTTAGGAAATTAATTCCTAAAATATTTTTAGAGTTTTATTTACGGGTAAATTCATTTTAGGTGTTTTACTAGTTTTTGAAGAAAACGAAAAACCTAACTTGATTTGCAAGTATCTTCTCCTTTTAATACAACTCGAAATTCTGTTATCTATACACCGAAAATTCTTCTTTCATTCTAGGGTTTCTCCATACGTTTTACTTTCATCCCCGTTGCTGAGTTCGAAGAAAGGATAACTTGTGTTGTGCTAACTCAAGTTATATCAGGCAGTCTTATCCTGGACACATCTTCGTTGTGAGGGGTTTAGAATAACTCAACTCGAGTATACCCGCGAACTTATGTGTTAAGGAAAACTTGTTGAACCTGTGATTCTTCCTTCGTCAAGTTTTTTCGGATTAGTTCTTTACATAGTATTTTGATACGTCTAACGCGTTGTTCATTGTTGCAAGATCCCAACAATCTTAACACATTATTATTCCTTGAAGCGATGTCAACAATGGAAAGAAAGATCAACGTTGAAAGACCACAGAAGTTTAACGGAAAGGATTTCAAGAGATGGCAATCTAAGATGTCGTTTTTCCTGAGCAATCACGAATTGGACGCAGTACTACAGGGTCCTCTTGATGTTTTGATGAATAAAGAAGATAATACTGATGATGATAGAGCGTATTATACAAGGGGTGACTATATGGCTAAAAATCATATCATGAATGGTTTGGAAGATGCGATGTATGATTTTTACAATGCTAAAGATGACTTGACTGCTTATGAGTTGTGGACTGCATAAGAAGCAAAGTACCAAGATGAGACTGTAGGGAGCAAGACATTTCTGGTGATGAAGTTTTTGGACTTCAAGATGACGAATGATAAGTCTGCTTATGAGTTTTTTTCGAGTTGTGCATCTAGTACTTTAAAAAATACTTATTAAGAGATATGTCATTAATTCGTATTTTGTCAATCTTTTTCCTGTTGTCTGGTCCATTCAAACACAGTGATGTACATATGAGTCCATTCGAAATGAAACATCATGTCACAACCAAAGTGTCATTATGGTTAATTATGTTAAAGTATGTATGAGTCAATTTCCAACATTTCATCATTGGATTCAGTAATCCAAATTAATACTATAGTTATTTACATTTCACTAAATTGACTCATTAGTTTCTCTAAAGTATGTTTCCTTTCAAATACATTAGAGCCTATAAAAGATGCAATCAATTACATTCTCATCACAGTCAGGTTCCACATGATATCCATTTGCATGGGTTTCTTTGGAATTTAACAAGGTGTGATTATCTCTCGGTACATGTAGAGATTTTGTGATGTCTTTGTTCTATCTTGATTTTTTTTTTTGAACAGTGTTTTTCTCGATGATCAAATCCTCGTAGTCACATTATAAGGAGTTCAATAACTAGTTTAAATTTCTTAAGTTGGTGGTAGGGAAACATCTATCTGTTAGACATTGAGTCTTGAAATATTAAAATAAGTGGTGTGGCCTTATTAGTAACAAAAGTGAGATTCAACTCAAGTACTTTAGAGTGAATATATGTTACGTTTCAGGGGGATGATATATTTTTCATCGGATATATCTCAAGTACTATAGAGAATTTATGTCTCGTAGGAATGATGTACTTTTCATTCCATAAGCGCAGACATTGGATCTAGTTCAAATAAATAGTCAATTGGCCAGAAAAAGTTCTTCTTGTCATTAAAGTTGATTTATAAAGCATGATTTCCTTTAGAAATTGGTTGCTACTATGGTACACACATTACATGCATATACCAACACTTATAACCACGTTTTCTAGTATACCAAGATTTCATAGCAGGAAATATCACGTGCTTTGGAATACTTTACATGGTAGGATCTTTATGAAATTAGTACAATATATTAGTAAGAACAATATAAAAAACATATCAAAAATATAGCGTAATCCAACGGTTTCAATTATTAAGATTTAGGTTTTCAGACGATGTTAAAAAGTAGGGTTTTTCTAAACGTAGACAGTTTTATTAAAATAATGTTTTGGAGATGGCATCATATTCCGATTTGATTTAAATTTTAACATAGAGAGTGATACCTAATTGGGTTGAACATATTAAAATTTCATGAAAATCTAACTGTGAAATCTCTATGTTTTATAATCATACGTTTGTGTAACCCTAATATATACTACGAAAGCGAAATTTCAAAACAAAAAAAAAACACCTGGTAACGCATCCATGATGATAAACAAATAGGATCAGAACCACGGTAATATTCAAGAAACAATCCATGTCCAATCTTGAATGAATAAAAAAAATCACGTTGGTAGAGTCGTGATGATAACGTGTTGCAGTAAATCATAGAGAAGAAGACAAAGAGACCGAGAAGGAGAAGGATTTATTATTGATCATAGTCATAGTACTTAGGGATGTTCATGGTCGGTTTCGGCTCTGTTTCTAGCCAAACAAAAACTGAAACCAATAGTATCGGTTTCTTAAAATCTTAACCAAACTAATCCATTAACCATTGGTTTGGTTTCTTAATGGTTCTATCCGGTTTCGGTTTATTCCATCGGATATCGGTTAACCGGATGTTATGTCAGTTTCATGAAACTGACAGTTCAAATCTAAGTAAAAAACATAGTTCAAGGATTTTCAAACCTACCTATTCCATACACAATCTGAATTCATAACATTCTTAAACATAATTCAAAATATTACATCTTCTTTCAGTTTCACAAAAACTTAAATAAATAAAAATAAACTAAGATAGTGCCACCAGGCCTCCAGAAATCACCAAACTCCTACTTAAGTTCTTGAACGCTCAAACCTTCAAGAGAGAGAAAAATGAGAATAAACGTCAAGCATAGAAAAAACAACATTAGACACTACCAGGCATCTAGCAGAAAAGGTTAGTTTCACTGTCTGATCCTCTTTTATGATATTCAACTTATGATATTCAACATTACAGTCTCAATTTTTTTTACTGCCTACTGATCTCAAAAGGCAGCATACATGAAACCTAAAAGCCCCAATAAAACCGTTAAGGTTCTCCTAAACAAAAAATGTTAACAAAATCCATTTCACTTCCAACTATCATACTTTCAAAAAATAGGCAGAAAACTGGTATAATAAATTCTCATTCCAGTTTGTTCTCTAAACACTTCCAACATATGAAATAAAGAGTAAAGATATTTGGAGGATAATGCTATTGGTGAGATGAATTACCTTGGTACTCCTTAGTCCTCAACATCATCATCTGTTATGTTTACGAACATGGATTTAGAGAGAGAGTCCAAAAATTCTGCAATGAACAAATGCACAATCAGTAGTATACAGTGAGTGTATGAAAATTCTAAAAACAAATTAACAAATGAAATGATACCTGAATTAACTTCCTCTTCTAGTCCCATGGAAGAAATATCAAGATCAATCGGGGTCTTCAACCAATTTTGAGCACAAATCAATGCCTCAACTATTGTGGGAAGTAAAGAACTTCGATATGGATCGAGAATACGTCTCCTAGTGCTAAAGGCAGATTCGAATGCCACTGAAGAGATGGGTATAGCCAATATATCTCTTGCCATTATTGCCAAATTAGGATACCTAGTCGAGTTCGTCTTCCACCAACCTAAAATATCAAAAGAAACTTTCTCGTTTCGCGGTTCTCATTTCTCTCTCAAATAAGCCTCCAACTCATTTTTCCCTTCATCATCAATACCTTCCTCTTGTTCTCTTGCTCTCTATGCCATGAGGGCGGCTATATCACAATATCCTTCATCATCTGGTTCAGTTCCAACACCAACAGTACTACCACCACTACTATCTGTTACAACTATTGAGTTTCCAGCACTCTATTGGACATCCTAGTACTCCTCAAAAAGAGTCTTAAAGTCCCTCATTACAAGTTCTAATAGTTTTGTTCTCAAATAACCACCAACAATACCTAACTTTCCTAGAAGAAACTTTAATCCCAATTCTTTGTCTTGTGGATTTAACAATACAACAATAAACATAAGAGTATTCATCCTTTCATAATGTCCCCAATACTCGTTATATTTACTTTGCATTTTAAGACCCATGCTAGAAAGAAATGTATCTTTGTGATCTACCCATGTGTTTAAATTTCGATGAATAACACTCACATAAAACAAGAATTTGTGTGCAGTAACATGAGTAGAAGTGGAGAACTTGACAGTAAAGTCAAAAAATACCTTCAAAAACTTCGTGAAGGCTCTAGCATACGACCAATCTGACAGGTATAGAGCGTGCAAAGGAGGTGGTTATGGGGCCTTATCAGAACCTGTTTTCTTGTGTTTCTTTCCTCTCTTTGCATTAGCAATAACTTCTTCGTCGGAACTTAAGCCTGCATCTTGGTCGTCATCCACATCCCATTCAGGTTGGTTATCTGCAGCGGAAGTACTACAAGTAGAAGAAACTGAAGGAATTTGACTTTCAACAAAACAGAACTTTTTCTTGAATGCCTTGTCCTCATACTCTAACCTCTCAAAAGATGTCTGATACTTCTCAGCTGAGTCTAACATTGTGAATGTCGAATTCCAACGAGTGTCTACATCTAGGACCAACCCTTCTTGCATTCAATCTTCTCGTAAGTGTCACAATCCATAAATTTCTTCAATCTTGCAGGAGAACCCATACAATGCTTCACTACTGCCCTTATTCTCTTAATTGACATGTCATACTCCTTCATTCCATGCTTCACAACAAGGGCAAGGACATGAGCAACGCATCTCACTTGTAAGAAACCTTTCACTAAATCTGAATTCTTTCTGAGAACTTGATTTTTCAGATATGTTATATCTACATCGTTGGCAAAAACATTATCTAAAGTTATAGTAAACACATTTTCGATCTCCCAATCTAACAAGCATGTTCCTATCATTCTACCAATAGTCTCACCACTATTGGTAGGATCAGAAAGATACCTACTATTGTGTATACTGTAAGTGCACAGTGTCGACAAGCAACACAGGGCAAGCACAGGTCGAACCACCGAGACTTGGAGAGTGTAGAAGTTGATTCTAAATCCTTACTTAGAACTGATTCAGAGAGTAACCAAAAGGGGTTTGATTTTGTCGATACGACGAGATATTGGCAAAGACTTAAACAGAAAGTAATTTGAATTAAAATATGCAATTAAATCAAGGTGTAAATATTGAGAATATGGATACTAGGGTATTCAAATCCACCACTAACCTATGATATGCATTCAACTTGTAATATTATTCTTGTCCTCACAGCAGATTCAAGTCTACCGTATATCTAAGGTGTTTCTCCGATGGATAATTTAATCACAACTAAAGTATTTCTCCAAAGCATTAACTGTCTAATTAAAGCACAACTAATCTGAGGATCAATATTTGGTTAAGCATGAGTTGTAGCATAATCAACATAGAGATATTCTAACTACAATGGATACATGGCATACATTGTGAGAGCAAGATGTTGACAAACTTGGATTAAATTATATCTTTAAACAATTCTAAACTTTCAAGAACAAGATACAAGATATGAATACATACCAATGAGTTACGGCTTCATTTAAACCCTAGCAAATGAAATTAGAACATGAAGAACATTACAACAAAATTGAAATTTGATAAACTAACATGAACAAGCTATTCTTGGATGAGTTTTCAACACAACAACCCTCTCTATTTATACACAAAAATTCTCTCACACTTGGGATTCGAAATTTACTGTAGCAACCACTCAACAATTAAACAAAGCATGTTTTCTTAATTGATGGATATAATGGAATACAATGGGGGTGAGGTGGATGTTTTGGAAAGAATCCAATGGGGGTGAGGTGGATGTTTTGGAAAGAATCCAATGGGGGTGAGGTGGAAATGGATTTGGGTCTTGGGTTTTGGATCATGGGTTGTTTAATCCCATGAATTTGTAAACAGGTTTCCACTGATGCGCGAGCGGGTTGTAACGCTTCCAACTTTCTTCTCTTTTGTCTTCTAAATTCTTCCAAGCTTTATTTAGTACTTAAAAACACAAAATTAATTAATACAAATATTTATTCTTGAAGATGGTAAGAATGCAGAATTTGGGATAATATATGACTTTGAAGCGCGAAAGATGAGTTAAGTGCCAATGAAAAGGTGTATGAATATGCAATATTTGGCACTCATCAAATACCCCCAAACCTGAATTTTACTTGTCCTCAAGTGAAACATAAATCTAGAAATCCTAACTATACCACTGTCGCTGGTCTCTCGAATGCATTTAGCATATGCACTAAGCCTTTAAACCCCTAGGTGTCCCTAGTGGACGAGTTGTAGTCTCGTGAGGGCCTACCAAAGATGTACCCACAAAACCTTCTCCAATTTCAGAGCATCCATAGAAATGTCTTCGTCTTCGGTCTTCAACTGTAGATGATGAACTTCGGAATTTCGTAGAACCATGAAAATTTGTAACCAATATTTATTTATTTTTAAGACCCGCTACACAGCTGATCATCATATTTTTTTATTTTATTTTTTTAGTGACCCGCTACACAGCTGGTCATCAGATAACACACTACAAAAGACCCGCTCCACAGCTGGTCATCAGATAACAAAAAAAAATGCAAAAGACTACAAAAGATCCTACAAAAGACCCGCTACACAACTGGTCATAAAAAATGCAAAAGACTACAAAAGAAAACCTACAAAAGACCCGCTCCACAGCTGGTCATAAAAAGACTCACAACGCTAAATGCAAATACTCCCCCAAACCTAAATCTAACATTGTCCTCAATGTTTCAAAAGATAACAGAAACAACAACAAAACGTGAGAACAAAACAGATTCAAGTGAAAGAGAATACCAAATGCAAAAAGGTTGGTGCTAACCATAATTGAATGAATGCTATGAAAGAAAACAATATGAGCGCAAGACAAAAAGTTTGGTTAGAACACAATATATACAAAATACAACTTAACCGGTTCATGAAACAAGATTTAACAATATCTACTGGATTATATACAAAGATTCACCATACACTAGCAATCTAAAGAGTTGAGGATCAACCCAAAAGATGAAGTGCAGAAATTTTAACAAGCTCACATAATTATGATATGATAGAAATGCAAGTGAGAAAGTAAAACAAAATGAGATACCCCCAAACCTAGATTTTTCAATAGTAATACTTTTGGGCACGAAATCTAACAATTTTAGGGGTTCATCACGCAGAAGGTCTAGCTCAAAATGGGCTTTGTTCGGGATGGGAAGAGAAACATCAATGCATTCCAGATATGACTTCTCAATAACAGGATATTTAGTGGACAAAAATTCCAAAAGAATTTGAGATGCACATAACTCTAACCCTAGGTTTGGAACTGTCAACCACATCGATTCAGCACACTTCAAAGGAACAATTCTTAGGTCCACTGCAAGACCATCAGTTGGTGACTTAATCAGGAGAGTAGGCACGTCTAAGTTGCTCATATGGATGAGATCAAGAGTACCATTATCATTAGTTACATTAACATCTCCTAAGTCATCTACAAGTGCTACATCATGCTCACATTCATAGAACAATTCAGCAAGACCCAAATCAGTTTCATGATCATCCAAAGTTTTATTCTCATGCATAGACAAATCGAAAGAGACATCATGTTGTGACCTAGGTATAGAATCAGACACGTCAATTATATTTTCATGCATAAGATCATTAGTGTCGACGGGGAGATTTAACATTTTCTAAGTCGACATAAGAAATGTGTCATGCTCTTGTTCACAGGACAATTGCACGGAGCTCAAGATCAGTATCAACATCCCATGTATATGGAACATTAGAAGAAACATCACTCATTAAGGTCGAGGCAGAGAAGCCTATTGTCTCTGAACCCAAAGGTTCGACAATATTTTCAGTAAAAACATGTTCTTCTAACATAACATCATCATCATTATCATCACAGAAATTCTTTTCCCTATTCAAAATCGTAGTATTTCTAGTCCCTTCATTTAAAACAGGTTCATATGCAATATCAGTTGCACGAGTAAGACTAGGCATACTATTTTCACATTTTATTTCATTAGGACAAACAAACATTTCATCCTGAAATTCCTCCCTTCCTACATTTTGTAAATGAATCAAATTCATTTTTAATAATGCATTAAGTTGTTCGATGGAAGGAGAGTCTTCAATGATAGGAAATTCATAATCAATGCTATATGGTTTATCATGCAATACACTCCTAGCATTATTTTGTTCGATGAGTCTGAGATTTTCCTCCATAGATTGAGAAGTACAAAATTGTTCAACTTCCCACTGTGGTGGATGATACATATGTGCAGGGTCATTAGGGTCTATAAAATACTGATCGCAACCTTCGAAAGGTTGATTATGGTCCCAATGACTATCGGCTTTGTAATCTGTTGGCATTTCATATTTTGGATTTTCATGATATTCTCTAGATTGCCTAAAATCATGGAAAATATAGCAATTCTCAGCAGGATGGCCTAAGCCTCCACATAAGGTACAAGCATAGATTTCCGATTGCCTAGAAGAATTATATGCGATGATTCATGCATTTGCATTTCTAAAGCTGCAGTTCCAGCTTCTAACTGGTCCAAAAGTGATGATTGTGAGAGTTGGGCCTTTGTAAAGATGTTCATTTTCACCTGTGGTGGATGATACATGTGTGAGTAGTTATTAGGGTCCATGTATTGATGCTCAGGACTGTGAAAATGTCCATAAAACTCCATATAACTATTGACATCATGGTCATTTGGAGGCTCATAATATGAAGCATGCCCGTAAGCAAGCTCTCTGATGGATTTGTTTCCATCCCCACCTGCAGACCAGAATCCTGACATGATCTCTAACTAGCACTAGGTTTGTTGCAGAGATTGGGATGTACACACTGAAAACAGACCAATATATTTTTTTTTCATTATTGGTTTTTTTTTTCAAGCCCGTTCTCTAATTACCTCGAGCATACATTAGAAAAACAAAATAAAAGAAGAAAAATCATAAACGGAAGGGAGGTTCTATGCAATCGCAAAAAAGGCTGACTCTACCACAGAAAACCTACTGATTTCTAGCAAAAAAAAAGCATGATGGTTCCACTTAGATTGTTTTCTAGACCAGCTTCTAATCCTTCGAAATGGAATTCGTTACAATCTGAGCAAACTCCTCTGGAATCAATCCGAGTTTAAGTAAATTGAATAGAGGCGAGGGAAGCTGCTAGAGCTTTGATACCCAAGGCCTCACCGTATTACAAGGCGGCGCAGTCACGCATTCAATTTACAGAAACCGTCATGAACTTCGAAGTATGCTTAAAGAGTAACCAATATTTTTCGAGCGACTCTCCTACTAAGCTCGTTACCTTATAGGTCTTGTTCTATTTCAAATTTTAAAGCTTAGGTTCGTGTATGTATCGTTTTCCTAAGGCGGGCAAGAAGAGAACGGTGATGAAATCCGAACCCTTATCTTATATGGCCAGTCCTTGCCCTTTACTAGGAAAATAAAACAGCCGTATTCAAATCCTCAACATATATGCAACCGAAGGAATACAGTAACTCGCTAACAGGGGATTCGCGAGTGTTTCGACAAACTTACCTCCCGTACCAAATGGGGGATGAACCGTTGTTGTCGACTCGGGCCACGACTCCTATGTCATGAACGAACCCGAGGGGCCGAGGTGATATTGTAATCACCGTCCTTCTCTACAAACAGTTTGATATTTAATACTACCCTTCCGTAGGGTTTAAAAATAAAAATAAAAAGTGAATGTCCAAGTCCAAAGTCCAAATTAAAGTGCAAAAGAAAAATAAAATTACAAGAGTAAAGGAATCCTAATACAAACTAAAAATAGATAAATAAAATAAATCTTTTTTTTTTAATTAAAATAAAAACTTCTTTCGCTTCCTTTCCTTCGCCTTTACAACAGCTACTCAGGCACCTGCTGAGCTCAAAAGAGGTAGTTAGGGTTTCGAAGTTTTAAACAAAAAGCAAAATAAAAAAAAAATATCAAAAAATAAGTGTAAAATTGACTGTGAATAGTTACGCTGCTACAGTAAAATACCTGTTGTACAGTGAAATATGTACATTGCTTTATGCTACAGTGAAATAGGATCGGAAAGATGCCTACTATTATGTATACTGCAAGTGCACAGTGTCGACAAGCAACACAGGTCGAACCACAGAGACTTGGAGAGTGTAGAAGTTGATTCTAAATCCTTACTTAGAACTGATTCAGAGAGTAACCAAAAGGGGTTTGATTTTGTCGATACGACGAGATATTGGCAAAGACTTAAACAGAAAGTAATTTGAATTAAAATATGCAATTAAATCAAGGTGTAAATATTGAGAATATGGATACTAGGGTATTCAAATCCACCACTAACCTATGATATGCATTCAACTTGTAATATTATTCTTGTCCTCACAGCAGATTCAAGTCTACCGTATATCTAAGGTGTTTCTCCAATGGATAATTTAATCACAACTAAAGTATTTCTCCAAATCATTAACTGTCTAATTAAAGCACAACTAATCTGAGGATCAATATTTGGTTAAGCATGAGTTGTAGCATAATCAACATAGAGATATTCTAACTACAATGGATACATGGCATACATTGTGAGAGAAAGATGTTGACAAACTTGGATTAAATTATATCTTTAAACAATTCTAAACTTTCAAGAACAAGATACAAGATATGAATACATACCAATGAGTTACGGCTTCATTTAAACCCTAGCAAATGAAATTAGAACATGAAGAACATTACAACAAAATTGAAATTTGATAAACTAACATGAACAAGCTATTCTTGGATGAGTTTTCAACACAACAACCCTCTCTATTTATACACAAAAATTCTCTCACACTTGGGTTTCGAAATTTACTGTAGCAACCACTCAACAATTAAACAAAGCATGTTTTCTTAATTTATGGATAGAATGGAATACAATGGGGGTGAGGTGGATGTTTTGGAAAGAATCCAATGGGGGTGAGGTGGATGTTTTGGAAAGAATCAAATGGGGGTGAGGTGGAAATGGATTTGGGTCTTGGGTTTTGAATCATGGGTTTTGGATCATGGGTTATTTAATCCCATGAATTTGTAAACAGGTTGCCACTGATGCGCGAACGGGTTGTAACGCTTCCAACTTTCTTCTCTTTTGTCTTCTCAATTCTTCCAAGCTTTATTTAGTACTTAAAAACACAAAATTAATTAATACAAATATTTATTCTTGAAGATGGTAAGAATGCAGAATTTGGGATAATATATGACTTTGAAGCGCGAAAGATGAGTTAAGTGCCAATGAAAAGGTGTATGAATATGCAATATTTGGCACTCATCAACTATGACCTACAATTTGGATGAAACTAATTATATTCTTATGCAACTTCCAATTAGCATCTATCCAATGTGCAGTAATAACCATATATCCCAACTTTTGAAGTGAGCTCCATGTGTCAGTGGTAAGGCAAACTCTGACTTTATTAACCTTGAAATAATTCTTCAATCTCTCCTTCTCGTACGCGAACAGTTCCATAACATCTATTCGTACAGTGATACGAGATGGTATCTTGAATCTACTCTCAAGTACCCTAAAAAATTCTCGAAAACCTTCCCCCTCGACTATTCTAAAAGGATGCTCATCCACTATGATGAATATAACCAACGCTTTTCTACACACATCCTGACAAAAAGTTACATCAACTAACTTTTCATCTTCTCCCAGCCTAGCAGTTTCAAAAGAAAGAGTCGACTGACCAGAATCCTTAGGAGTAAGATTCAGACACTTTTTTAAATGGTTATTCAAGGAGCCGGTCCCATGTGTATAAGAGTTAGCTTTCATTCTCCGTTTACATTTCTTACAAGTTACCCATATCGAAGGTGCAGGGTCTAAATCAACGTGCTCCCATACACATGAAGTTTTCTTCCGCTTCTTAGAAGTTGGTACAGTGATGGTATTAGCATCAGAAACATTGGCATCTAGTGCAGATGGATCTTCACCTGCAGCTGGTACTTGTCCATCTGAACTAACTTATGTAGAGGCGTTAGAAGATCTTGGAGGAGGATGTAATGGTGGCAACATGCATTTGAGTTAATGAAAGCCTGAATATAAACAAGGCAGAAATTCAAATTAGATAACATGTAAAAAAAACATATCAAAGTGCATTCAAATCATCTGACATTTACTGTTGTAAGTTTGCATTGGAAATAGGTAATGACATTAGATGTAGAATCATAAACAAAATCAAAGTTCACATATAGTAAACCAATTTATAACTGAGCAAAAAACCAATCCGTAGATTTGCCTCGATGTATTCAACATTCGAAAATATAAGTTAAAAATAAGATTGCATTGACAAGTTAATAATAGGTTACACTGCACCCTCCACTGGGACTCGGACATATACACACATTTTACAGATTGCCAAGCATTGGGATTCATCTAAAAAGGTCATGTAAATTGTGTAGTATAATGCAGAATTTCAAAAAACCATTCAGTATCCTAATCAAAATGAATTGTAGCAATCAATCCTGGAGCAAAGAAAAAATAACAATCTCATTCATCCAATTCAACAAATTGTAATAATGCAAATAACAATTTTCATAACAGGCAATGAGGGCAGAAGATAATGAAATAAGCATCTGAGCATTGAACAATGTAAGGTAATGAAATCAGCATTCACATAGTAGAATTGACAGGGAGTAGGGATTATTGTCCCAGAAGGCGATTGAATTATGAAAATTGGCCGAGGAACTATCTTGAGCCTTCCCTGAAAACCAATCCATAGTTCAACCACAATGAATTCAACAAAATATGCTGGAATACCTACAGGTTCATCATTAACAGCTTCAGAACTCACAATACATCTAAACAATTAACAATACATCTAGGACTGACTTTGAATTCACAAGATTCACTGCAGGCTACAACAATAAAATCAAAGTTCAAGAAAACACCCAAATTTTCTAATTATTGAGGAAAAATATCTTACTGGTGTTAATATTGAATCCTCCATAGTTGAATCAAAGAAATCAACTGAATCCTGCAAAAAAATAAAAAACAACCAAAATCAAATCATTTTAGTAAACCCTAGATTAAACATAAATCATGTAAATCAAGTAAGTAAGTAACCCAAGTTCCATAAATATGATACCTCTTAAAAGAAATTAGATGTTCACTTGTTTATTTCGTATGAAGATGATACCTTCTACTTCTAGTAAACACTAGCTAACACTACTGAGAATATTGCAGTGTACCTTCTACTAAAGATTTCGCCTGAGAAGAAGGATGAGGAGAAGAAGAAGAAGAAGAAGAAGAATAAGAAGAAGAAGAAGAAGAAGAAGAAGAAGAAGAAGAAGAAGAAGAAGAAGAAGAAGAAGAAGAAGAAGGAGAAGAATAAGAAGAAGGGTATGATTAGATTCTACTAGAGTTTGGAAATCATGATTCATGATTCATGAATTGAGTTTTGATCTCTTTTAGTTTATGTTCTATGATCTGAAGAAGGAGGCGAAGAGATGTGAAGTGAAAATTAGGTCGACGAAATGTATACTTAGTTACTTAGGTTATAACTTTAGAAATATGAAGGGTGTGGATTGAATCTATCTGATTTTAATCAACGGTCCATATTTATCGGGTTTTGGTTCGGTTTTCAGGTGAAACCAAAACCAAACCAGTAGTGTCGGTTTTTAAACTTTTTTTTACCAAACCAATCCAAATCTAAATGGTTTGGTTCGGTTTATTACTTGTTGGTCTGATTCGGTCGGTTTCCAATGGAAAACCGAAACCATGTTCAGCCCTATTAGTACTGTAGTACATAGTCGTGCCGATAACGTGTTGTGGATCTAGTACTTTAGAAAATACTTATTAAGAGATATGTCATTACTTCGCATTTTGTCAATCTTTTTCCCTTTGTCTGGTCCATTCAAACACAGTGATGTACGTATAAGTCCATTCGAAATGAAACATCATGTCACAACCAAAGTGCCATTATGGTTAATTATGTTAAAGTATGAATGAGTCAATTTCCAACATTTCATCGTTGGATTCACTAATCCAAATTAATACTATAGTTATTTACATTTCACAAAATTTACTTATTAGTTTCTCTAAAGTATGTTTCCTTTCAAATACATTAAAGACTATAAAAGATGCAATCAATTACATTCTCATCACAGTCTGGTTCCACATGATATCCATTTCCATGGGTTTCTTTGGAATTTAACAAGGTGTCATTATCTCTCGGTACATGTAGAGATTTTGTGATGTCTTTGTTCTATCTTAATATTTTTTTTTTGAAGAGTGTTGTTCTCGATGATCGAATCCTCGTAGTCACATTATAAGGAAATACTTCAACAACTAGTTTAAATTTCTTAAGCTGGTGGGAGGGAAACCGCTATCTGTTAGACATTGAGTCTTGAAATATTAAAATAAGTGGTGTGGCCTTATTAGTAACAAAAGTGATATTCAACTCAAGTACTTTAGAGTGAATATATGTTACGTTTCAGTGGGATGATATATTTTTTATCGGATATATCTCAAGTACTAAAGAGAATTTATGTCTCGTAGGAATGATGTACTTTTCATTCCATAAGCGCATACATTGGATCTAGTTCAAATAAATAGTCAATTGGCCAGACAAAGTTCTTCTTGTCATTAAAGTTGATGTCTAAAGCATGATCTCCTCTAGAAATTGGTTGCAACTATGGTACACACATTACATGCATATACCAATACTTAACAAAGTTCATTTCCAACTCTTTCATATGTTAGAGTATACCAAGATTTCATAGCAGGAAATATCACGTACTTTGGGATACTTTCCATGGTAGGATCTTTATGAAATTAGTACAGTATATTAATAAAAACAATATAAAAAACATATCAAAAATATAGTGTAATACAACGGTTTCAATTATTAAAATTTAGGTTTTCAGACGCTGTTAAAAAGTATGGTTTTTATAAACGTAGACAGTTTTATTCAAATAATGTTTTGGAGATGGAATCATAATCCGATTTGATTTAAATTTTAACATAGAGAGTGATACCTAATTGGGTTGAACATATTAAAATTTCATGAAAATCTAACTGTGAAATCTCTATGTTTTATAATCATACGTTTGTGGAACCCTAATATATACTACGAAAGCGAAATTTCTTTGTTCAAAAAAAAAAAAAACTTGGTAACACATCCATGATGATAAACAAATAGGATCAGAACCATGGTAATATTCAAGAAACAATCCATGACCAATCTTGAATGAAGAAAAAAAAATCACGTTGGTAGAGTCGTGCCGATAACGTGATGCAGTAAATCATAGAGAAGAAAACAAAGAGACCAAGAAGGAGAAGGATTTATTATTGATCATAGTCATAGTACTGTAGTACATAGTATCCTTTATATACTAAGAAAAGGGAAAACCAAAAAGACTTCCGTTTTGGATTGCACACTCATGGGCATGGACCCTTTAACACAATGGAATTTAATTGTGACACTTTTTTTTATTAATAGCAAGTATCATCAACACCATCCATATAATGCTATAGTAATTGCCAACTTATTTTCACCATTATATCGACTTTCTCTTCGCCATTTTGGATGATTTATACAAGTAACCGGTTGACTTTATTATTCTTTTGGATACTTTTTTTTAGACGTAGCTGGAATGACCTTAATTAGTTAAATTTATTTCTTTTTCCTCTTATTTTACCATGACCACATGGCTTCGACTTCAAATATACGCGAACAAAATGAGGTTGAAAACAACATAAATAGAATGGCGGGGCTGTTGGAGCAGGATAACATTGTTATGGAGATGACTACAGATTTCATTGATCAGGAGTCTCAAGACTCTAAATACTGCTTAATTGTGAAATTGGTGAATGGAAGGCGGTATAATATAAAAGCATTATATGAAGTTTTATCAAAAATGAAGAAACTAGCAGGTTGGATTATAATTTCGCAGATGAATCTAGGAATTTATTCGGTGAAGTTTGAACTCATATGTGATATGTCTTTAGAAAAACAGGGGGGTCATGGAGTTTAAATGATGATCTTTTACTTATGGAAACTTTGATCCAAATAAACTACCCAAGGATTGCTTGTTTCAATTTGCAGATTAGATGTTCAAATCCATATATTACCTTTGATAGTTTTAAATGAAAAAGAGGTTACGTTGTTTGCATCTCAGTTTGGTACTTCATAGCATATACCTAAAGGATATTCATTGAGGAAGAGCGGATATGCTAAAGTTAAAATTAAAATTGATATCGCTGAGAGGCTTAAAATATCAATCAATGTCACTCTTCTGTCTAAGAAGGTAATTGAAGCTCAACTCAAGTATGGGAAATTGTTAAAAATTTGTTTTTCTGTGGTTTCTGATGCATATTGGATGCCCATATCAATATTTAAACACAATTTATCTTCCATCTCTGAAACATTTTGAATGTGCCAAGTATACCCTTGGTTCTAGTATAAATTAGAAGAGATAAGGCTAAAGGAGTCTAGTTTTGGTTTTATCATATTTGTGAGGATGAGATTATCTGTACTTAGAATCCTAATTGTTGTCTCTAGGGGGATTATATAATCTAATTCTAGAGCCACAAATAGGTGCCTCTTATTATCTTTTAGTTTCCAATTCATATTTGGAAGAAACTATAAGTTGTATAGGAGAAGAATCTCCATTTTTAGGTTATTCCTTTATTCAAAGGGTAGAATAAACTAATTTGGTTGAATATTTATCCATTTCAAGTTACAATTTCAATTTAGCCTTATCTCTTCTAATTAAGCACCATGATCATCTTCTTATGCAATACTTATCATTACTAAGAATAATTCATACACCTTGCTCCATATTTTCTTTGATTCCTACTAGTATTGATAACTTTGATATCTCCCTTTGCTTCTCTTGAATTCTTATCCTAGAGCATAACTTATTTCTCTATATGACTAACTATTCTCTTGAAGTTCTTAATACCTTTGAAACTCTCTTTATAATTGCCTTCTCACAGAAAATTCTACTTCGTATATTTTAACCCCATCCTCCTTCGACTAGCTATATATGTTCCTCCTTCGACTAGCTATATGTTTCTTATTTAAGCATCCATCACCACCTTGATTCAGGTTACTTCACCTGAAAGGAGATTCAACATGCATCACATTATCTAAATTAAAAAATAGGAATATATTTTTTTACTAGAGTTACAGAATGGTTTATGGGTTTTTCCGGTGGAAATCGAATAAAAATTAATTATACATGCACATCAAGAACTCTACAAATTAATTGGTTTCATGAGCATATAAAACAAAATGAAACAACTCTGGAATCATACTATAAATAAGGAAAGTGAATCCCTTTTTACATCAAACGCTTAAGTCATTCATTACAATATATAAAAAGTGCAATCAAAAGATATATACGTACGACCACAGGTTTATAATGGAAAAGTCGATCGACGTTTGAACTATGTCATCCCTTTTTGTTATTGTTTATGCATATATACTAATTTCTATAAGTGGTGCGAGAGATATCATTGATCATAATTCTCATGTTGAAGCACCTTGGGTAAATCCATTTCCATGACAATATAGGATCATAAGTTCATACGCAATTTTTTTGGGAAATCTTATAGTAACAAGAAACATGCCAAGCCATAGAGATTTTGTTTGTTGCCGAGAAATTATAAAAAGTACTAAGTACTGTTAGGAAAAGATAATGGACATATTTGAGGAAGATTCTTATCTTCACCTTCATCCTTGGGCACAAAATGCTTGTAACAGATGTGTTAGTGTCGCAAATTCTCATGTACAAGCACCTTCAGTAGATGATTCCCCTGAGCCGAAGGCATTTGCATTCCCAACAAAATGTATTATTTTGGGAGACTCATTACAAGTTTTGGATCGCCTTATTGAAAAAATACCTTTCCAAGTAAGTGTTAGAGAATTAATTTCTTGGCTAAACTCACAAGTCTTGCTATCTCAAGCTTGTTGTCAAATTTAGTTGTCAAAACTATATCTTGATTTCTAGCCTATAATTAGTTAATTCTCGGACTAGGATAGAAATGTAGTTGAGAAACAGAGGATTATAGCAGTCATAATTGTATTCTAATATTTGAAGACGCGGATTAACCGAAGATTTTGGAGAACTTTATCAACAAAAGGTAAGTAAAGACTGAACCAATTATATCTCAAGTTATATTCACTTTCTATCATCTGAGGCGATGTCGCATAACTAATTAGACTAATATGCATAGACAAGAATTTTGATTCAAGTTCATTGTTGTAGTTTTAACAGTGGTAAGAAGGGTTTGATTCTCGGACTATTTTTAAAGATTTGGTTTTTGATTACTAAAAGAAAATACTAAGACAAATTAATAAAAAATAATTTTTGTTACCAAGAAAATTCTAGGGTTTTGGATTCCACTACTTCCAATATTTGTAAACTCAGTGACAATTTCTTTGACAAAATACTCCTATTTTACTCAAAACAGTTTCGAACCCAATCTCATGCTTTGGAAAATATAGTGTTACAAGCTATTTTTTTATGACTCTCGTCTTTATTCTAAGGCCTAATCCTCCTTCGCTTATAAAAGAACGGTAGAAACTACCCAAAACAGTTTTTACGAAGCATGTAAAGAAGAGAGAATTTTTAATCAAATTAAAACATAATTTTGGAGTATTTATGCCAAAGAAAATTAATTACTAAATATTATGCATCGAAAATAGCCTCTTCCAAAACCCTAGAAAATAAATTTAGCTACTCATAAAATCAAAGTTGGAGAAAATTTCATTAATCATTGTATTCAAAAAGATATAAATAAGGTTACAATGATTCTGCAATAAACGATATAACCTTCCTGCTGTTGATAAATGATATAACGTCTTCTGTTGTTCATGAACGATATAGCGCCTCCTGTCGCAGATAAACGATATTTCTTTTGCGACTGTCCTGGACAGGTTATGTTCTTCGTGTTCTTGAGTTTTGCAGCAGCATGTGAGCTTTCTGAAACTTCTTGTTCTATGATTCTAAGCCTATATTTTCTCTCCCAAAGTATCTGTATCCCCTCTCTAGGGTCTTACCATCTCTTATATACTCAACAGGTCCCTTACAACTCCATAAAATCCCCAAAATATCTCCATCTTCTTTCTTGTCAAGCCACGGATTTCTTCCCTCTTTTACCTCTATACGTATCTTGTGATTGCATAAAAACTCTTCTTTATTCATATTTCAGCACATAACTTCCATAACATAGCCAAGTTTCTCTCCCAGTTGCCTTCGATAACTATTCTTCCCTGTTTTTTTCAAAATCACCAAATATAAAGAGATTTATTTCTTTTTATCCCAAACACGTCATTCTTCTATTTTGGTTAGGTGACATCATATCCAGACCGTAGAACCCTTGAAAGTCTCCCAAACTTGTCAAACTCGAACCAACAGAACCAGTGATATAACCCTCTCCCTGTTTTCTTCTCCGGGATTATTTAGCCCAAGTTAGCCGGTTTTAATGGACATACTCCTATTTAGTTGATAAAAGTCCAATCCAACACATTCCAGCGATTAAATCTCTGTAAATCTTCCCCAAAATTCAAACTCTAAATTCTGCCAGTTTGAATGAATTTCTCCCGCCAAAACTCATTTTACATCTGTTTGCCTCAAATCAACGTTCTAGCCAATTATGATCCAATCAAACGACCATACCAGGCCTGTTTAGGTTTAAGTAACATACCTATTCAGTTTCAACCATTGAATCTCATTATAACACCATCAATCATCAAACCCTAATTTGGTTCTTCTTTTCCCTCCAAAATTCGAAATTCAAATGGAGAAGATGACATTCCCCTTATCCAACAACGGTGTCCCTTTAGTAAATTGGGGTACATTTAGTAATTCCTGGGGTGCAAATAGAAATTATGGGGTACAAAGGTGAATTTTGGGCTGTGTATAGTGAAAACTCCTGTGTGCCTTTATCAACTCCTCCAGGAACCTTTAGTGACTCTTCTGGGACATTTCTGGGGGTGCCTTTAACACTTTTCTTGGTGCTTTTAGTAGTTTCTCGATTAACCATCTCTTACCACTCATATTTACTTTTTTTCTTCAATTTCATCACTAAAGTTGCCATGCTTTTTAGACAAAACTCGTATCACTAAAGCCGACATGCCTTTCAGAGATGAAGAAATAAAAGCAAATAATGAGAGATAATTCGCCTCCATCAGCAGTTGCACATGAAATGACACTTTAGCCCTTTTAAGCGACGTTTCTTCTTCTTTTGCTCCAAAGTACCTAAAACTCAAAATCAAACATAAAATACATATAATTTACAAGAAAACATAGCAAAGAAAACATAAACAATAGATAAATATCAAGGTGTTTTAGACACCTATCATTCATCTTGATAATTTCTCGAAATATAATGGCTAAGATAGCTTAATGAACATTTGTTCATACTTGACGAATTTCGGTTAGGGAAATTTATTGTTATAAATAAAAATCGTGATTCAAGTTTATCATTCGGAAATAACTTGGAACAATTATATGTGTCATTGATGTTATTAAGGAATATTTCAAATTGATCTAGATAAATATAGAGTTATTGTTGATTCGGATACAAGATAGTGGTATTAGTTTTACTGGAAAAAATGTTATAAGTCTGAATCTGTATTACATGTATTCGTACAAATAACGGAGTAGATATATATATATATATATATATATCAACTTATAGACTAGTGGTAAACATATTTTTATGTATATCATATGAAAATATGTGTGACCCGTGAACCGGATTGTTGTGCATACTTGTATGCAAACCATTATTGAACTGTGTTTAAAACCGGGGTGAGTATCCAAACCAGTACGAACTAAAATATTTACGTGTTTTTGAACTCGGTAGCATTTCCAAACCGGTATTTTAACTGATTCAGTTCTGTGAACTCCGGAACCTGCGATAGTCTTTGAGTTTCCAAACCTGTACGCAAACCTTAAAAGTTCTGTGAAATACGAAATTTATTTTTGGTGGAAAGTTTAGAACTCGGTTTTGGGATAAAGTTTCCAAACCGGTTTGCGAACTGTGACTGAACCGACTCACGAACTACTATGTATTTGTACGTGTACATCTATTATTCATGTCGATTATATTTTCAAGTGTGTTTAAATTATTTCTTCAAGATAGTTAATATTTGATTAATTCTCTATAAACACTAGACTTAATTGATCACATGTTTGTGACTCAGAGTTAATGTCTTTTGTGTTCATGAAAATGATTCTTTTGTGTTCAAATAGAAAATATTGAAAATTAAGCTTAAACCTAAAGAACCATAAATAAATTTGAATCATCTATGGATAAAGTTTGGTTCCAAAACTAAACCTAAGTAACCATATGATTTGAAGATCTTTGAATCTTGACACTATTTTTTGGTGTGTTCTAGTTGTATCTTGAGTCGTTCTCTCCATAAACCCCTTTAGGGTTTAACAACTATAAAGACTTCATTGGGATTCATGAAGGCCGGTCCAGTTATCTTTCCGTGATAACTCGAGTATCCTGATCTTGATTGTTTGTAAAGCTCGCTCCAACGATCAAGATAGATAGTGATCATCAAAGTTATCTTCATCTCAGACTTTGGTGATTCCGCAAGTTTTATACTTGTGAGGTGAATAATAATCTAGGATGCACTTCGGGTTGCATAAGTCCTCATTTTGAGGATAGCTAGAATTTTGTCAAATTTCTATCGATTTCCATCACCTTGATCATACGTTTCGATCTTAATCAGGAAATCAATCATATATGCTTAATCTTTAGGAGGAAGATTTAGTTTAAATTCTTCAATTGAGTTGAAGAAACTCTTAGTTGGTAAGACGTCATCCAAGGGAATCAATTGTACGAGTCCTGATGGGATTCAAGAGGCATAATGAGTGTGATGGGATACCTTTTAGGGATCAACTACATTCCATCGGTCCAAAGTTAATTGGTGGTATGCTAGTGCCTATAGCGGCTTAATATGGTTTGGTGTTCAATATGGACTAGGTCCCGGGCTTTTTCTTCAATTTAGGTTTCCTCGTTAACAAAAATATGGTGTATGTGTTATTTATTTTTCCGAATTATATTGTTTATCTTTATAATTGAAATAACACAAGTTGTACGTTGATCAGTATTACTAGATACATCCGACCTAGTCTGTTGGATACGACTAGATTGATTCTTGGACAATTGGTCTTTGGTACCGTCCATGTATTCTCTTTGTGATTAGGTTCACGGAATTGTTTCTGTAAACATTCTAATCGCAAGAGAAAGATATATAACTTTAGATATTATTCCTTGATTGAGTTTATCTCTCGGAGTTATATTGAGTTTGTCCATACAGATTGCCTAACAAAAAAGTGGTGGTATATTTTTGTAATACCCACGTTTTTTATTTATTTAAAATAATAAGGTGCGAGTCCAATCCAAATGGAATGTAAAAGTATAAGTAGGACTCCGGGGTGAGTAACACCTAGTTATCATTGTGTTTCGTTTTAAAACTACTAGAAATTTGATTGAGAAAATATGTTTCTCTTCGTATGAGCCTGCCCGTAGGGTGTATTGGTATTGATATAGCTTTTTATACTCGAACTCGCAGCAAAAGGACACATACTAAGGATATGTGTCGAATTTGAGTTGGAAAGGGGGTATTTCAGACTTTTTTCCCTCCTAAATAAGCTTCTTCTTTTGAATTCCTTAGAATTTAGATATTTCTTTTAACTTCTAATTTCTCTTACTCACTACAGCAAAAATGAAATCAATTTTGTTACAAAACTTGGGAATTGGAACTTGTTACATATCATATGCTTGCTTATTCCAAGTTGGTTGCTTTGGATTCGTTCACAAAAGGTAGGGTATTTCTTCCTATTTTTAGTTTCTTCTTCATAAAATATGGTTTTCATTTCTTATGATTTAGTCTTGTTAATGATTGAATTTGATTGGGTTTGCTCAGAATTTGATGGGTTTTACTTTGATTAAGTTTTAATCCTTATAGTTCCTTGATTTCATGATTCCTATTTTCCCTAATTTTTATTCCTACTCCATGATTAACTTAACCTGGATATGAAGTTGTTATTTCATCAATTTGTTAAATTGGGTATTTGGTATTCATATTGTTCTCTTGAAACATCAATTTCACTTTTAAACAATCTCATAAACTTGTTTGTAAACTGAAATTCTGAAACCCATGCAGTTGTACTGTTTTGTCATGACTTTGTTTTGTCATGACTTTTCCATATGGATATGGACTTCAAAATCTTCTCCTATTATTTTTATGTTAAATAGGACTCTCTCATATTTCTAATGATACCAAGTTTGCTAAATTCCGTTGTAATATAAATTTTGCACGAATTATTCATTGCAAACTTCCAAAACTGAATTTACTGAAGAACAACACTTCTGTCATGTTTTGTAGAGAGATTTAAACATAGTTATGTACCTGTTTATAGGTGAAAATAGTTTCTGCTGATTTCGGTAATTGCGGGTGTGAAGATGAGAAACAATTAAAACCTAAACAATGTACTGCAAGGGAGTACTTTATATTCGAGAGATCAATCTGTACAAATCCGGCCTAAACCAAGAAATGGACGTTCCAGACTTTCTTCGGTCACAAAGTGGAAGAGAATTGGTTGGTTTTGGGAAGGGAAGCAAGGATAAAGTAGTGAGACCAGAATAGTTGATTCTGGAAGAGTTGTTGGGTTACTACAACTTGTTATCAGAAAAGTGAGAGAGCTAACAAGGTGAGCTAGAAAGTAAGTATTTATGAGTGTTGTATCTCCCGTATGAACTAGTTTTTCAATGGAAATAGGTAAGACCTATTTACACAAGTCGGAGTAAAAATGTACCCTGGTCTCATTAAGGAGTGGGGAAGTAAATGGGAGGAAGTGGTAACCGTATGCATGGACTTTATGTTCCATAAAGTGGTTAACGCCTGAAACTAGTTTTCATAAAACTGCTAACGTTATTGAATTGATGTTCCATAAAATTGTTAACGCATGTGATTTATGTCCATGAACGTTTCACACATAACTTCTTGTATTTACTAACCGCCTCACCCTTATGACACTTCCTTATGACGGGCGTAGTGTACGCCTTACGCTGTAAACCGCCAAAACAATACCCAAAGAGGATCCCCAGTTTGTGTTGATGTCTCGAATGTTTTTCGAAAACATGTAGCATGTTGTTGTGTCTTGGCAAGTCAAGCTCGAGAAACTTGCTAGCCTAGTGACCTTCGACGGTCGAGATTTTTCATCTTTAGAGGAGGGGCAACCTTTGATCATTCCATGCCTTCATTTTGGAAGCCTCGTAGTGAGGGCCAACATGGTGGCGCGGCTAGGTTGGCATGCCGTTAGAATGGCATGGTTTAGTGTGGCCAAACTTAGGTTTTCGAGAAAAAGGTTACCATGTGTCGTCTGGTAACCTTGGATGGCTAGGATTTTCTCTTGGGATTGAAGGGCAACCGTTGATTGTTGTATTCCTTCGTTTTGGTGGTCGCGTAGGGAAGGCCAGCAGGGTGGAGCGTCTAGGTTGGAATTCCATTGTCATGGCATGGTTTGGCGTGTCCAAACTTAGGTTTTCGGGTCAAAGGTTACCATGTGTCGTCTGGTAATCTTGGATGGCTAGGATTTTCTCCTGGGATTAAAGGGTAACCGTTGATTGTTGCACGCCTTCATTTTAGTGGCTGCGTAGGGAAGGCCAATAGGATGGCGCGACTAGGGTGTGGTTAGTTTAGGCATGTGGGGCCAAGGGTTCGCCATGGGCGTATGGCGTGGCTAGGGCAAGGCAAGGGAGTTTGGCCTAGCATGATGTGACTAGCATAGCTAGGGCCAAGGCAAAGTATGTTTGGCATGGAACGGCTATCTTGGCTAGGTGTGATTTTGACTTGGCATGTGGGGCCAAGGGTTTGCCATGGGTGTATGGCATGGATAGGGCCAAGGCATGGGAGTTTGGCTTGGCATGGTGTTACTAGCATAGCTAGGGCCAAGGCAGAGTGCATTTGGCATGGCACGACTAGTGATGAGTGCCAAATATTGCATATTCATACACCTTTTCATTGGCATTTAACTCATCTTTCGCGCTTCAAAGTCATATATTATCCCAAATTCGGCATTTTTACCATTTTCAAGAATAAATATTTGTATTAATTAATTTTGTGTTTTTAAGTACTAAATAAAGCTTGGAAGAATTGAGAAGACAAAAGAGAAGAAAGTTGGAAGCGTTGCAACCCGCTCGCGCATCAGTGGCAACTTGTTTACAAATTCATGGGGTTAAACAACCCATGATCCAAAACCCAAGACCCAAATCCATTTCCACCTCACCCCCATTGGATTCTTTCCAAAACATCCACCTCACCCCCATTGGATTCTTTCCAAAACATCCACCTAACCCCCATTGGATTCTTTCCAAAACATCCACCTCACCCCCATTCTCTCACTCAATCACTCCCAATTTGTTTCCCACAACCAAATATATTCCATCAATTAAGAAAACATGTTTTGTTGAGTGGATGAGTGCCAAAATTCGGATCCAAGTGCTTGAGGGAATTTTGTGTATAAATAGAGAGGGTTGTTGTGTTGAAAAACCATCCAAGAATAGCTTGTTCATGTTAGTTTATCAAATTTAAGTTTTGTTGTAATGTTCTTCATGTTCTAGTTTCATTTACTAGGGTTTAGATGAAGCCCTAATATCATTGGTATGTATTCATATCTTGTATCTTGTTCTTGAAAGTTTAGAATTGTTTAAAGATATAATTTAATCCAAGTTTTTCAACATCTTGCTCTCACAATGTATGCCATGTATCCATTGTAGTTAGAATATCTCTATGTTGATTATGCTACAACTCATGCTTAACCAAATATTGATCTTTAGATTAGTTGTGCTTAATTAGACAATTAATGCTTTGGAGAAATACTTTAGTTGTGATTAAATTATCCATTGGAGAAACACCTTAGTTATACGGTAGACTTGAATCTACTATAAGGACAAGAATAATATTACAAGTTGAATGCATATCATAGGTTATTGGTGGATTTGAATACCCTAGTATCCATATTATCATTGTTTACATATCTTGTTATTTGCATCTTTTACTTTTATTATTTCAAGTCACTTGAAAATCATATCGTCAGATCGACAAAATCAAACCCCTTTTGGTTACTCTCTGAATCAGGATTTAGAATCAACTTCTACACTCTCCAAGTCTCTGTGGTTCGACCTGTGCTTGCCCTGTGTTGCTTGTCGACACTGTGCACTTGCAGTATACACAATAGTAGGTATCTTTCCGAGCCTACCAGCTAGCTTGGGATAGGTGCAGTTTTGGCTTGGCATATGGGGCCAAGGGTTTTCTCTGGGCGTATGGCATGGCTAGGGACAAGGTAAGGGAGTTTGGCTTGGCATGGTGTGACTAGCATAGCTAGGGCCAAGGAAGAGTGCATTTGGCATGGCGCGGCTAGCTTGGGATAGGTGAGGTTTTGGATTGGCATGTGGGTCCAAGGGTTTTCCATGGGCGTATGGCGTGGCTAGGGCCAAGGCAAGGGTGTTTGGCTTGGCATGGTGTGACTAGTATATCTAGGGACAAGACATAGTGCGTTTGGCATGGCGCGGCTAGCTTGGGCTAGGTGCGGTTTTGGCTTGGCATGTGGGGCCAAGGGTTTGCCATGGGCGTATGGCGTGGCTAGGGCCAAGGCAAGGGAGTTTGGCTTGGCATGGTGTGACTAGTATATCTAGGTCCAAGACATAGTGCGTTTGGCATGGCGCGGCTAGCTTGGGCTAGGTGCGGTTTTGGCTTGGCATGTGGGGCCAAGGTGTAGGATCAGAATGTTGCCACAACATTATTCATGCGAATAATTAACGACACTTCTGCGAGAAAAGTATGCGACGCATTAATGAGAGTTTGCGAAATATCATAAGGTGACTTAAGGAATGACACAATGGGTGAAAGCGACAGAAACATGAGAAAAGTATGATGGTTATGCGATTAATCAATAAAACTTGTGAGAATCATATGTCGGTGCTGCTGCGATAGTATCGCATGAACTCAGATCCAAAATTAAAGGAAATCTTAGCTGTAACTGAGCTGTCATCCACTATGTAATTACCTATATAAAGGAAACTAATAGTTTTAGGGGGAGAGATTAATTTTTGGAGGTAGAGAAAGTCTTGAAGAGAGAGAAAATTTTATTAAGTCGGTTGTATTCTTGATTTCTTATCTTCTGTAACTCTTTTTAGATCAAATTAATAAAAGTGTTGTTCTGAATCTTCAAATTATGTCATAGATTTGATAAGTTCTTGAGTAGGGTGTAGTGTGGGATTTCCTGCAACTACATTTTGGCGCCCGAAACAGGGATGAATTATTGATCGATTTGAGAAAGAAAAAGCAAAAAGTGACGTTGTGGTTGATTTAAAACAAATAGTGTAATATTTTTAGCAATTTTCAACAAATAATCCAGAAATAATGGCTATAAGAAGAAGAAGAAATATATCAGAACCACCAACAACCGTGAGGAGGAGTAAAAGAATTGCAGGAGAAGAAACAAATGAATTGGGAGAGTCTTCAATATTGAGAACAAGAAGGCATAGACAAGAAATGATGGAGAGAATCAAATTCAACAACCAAGACAAACAATACCGACACAAGAAAGAAATATGGATTATGATAGAGTAAGCGTCCATACTTGGCGATCAGACTCGGTGGAAGATGCAGAAAATCAACAGTTAAGAAATTAAAGAAATGAAGAGGTAATTGAAGGAATAATTCATGAGTATGGAGAAGATAATGAGGTAGAAATCATGAGAAAAAGGATGTTGGAAGAAAGAAGGCTAGAGGCAGAAGAACGCGCAAATCTTACAAGGAAGAATCATGAGTTAAGGATGGAAAATTTGAGGTTACAAAACAGGAGATCGAGAAGCACTATGAGGTCAAGCTCGAGGTCATATAGAGAAGGAGCAAGACAAAACTTCCCTACACAAAATATTGGCGAGAATTTGGCGCATGATCGTTATATTCCACGCAGTGAAACTTTGGATGATAGACGTACTCAAGAAAGGAGAAATAATCGAGATAATGGAGAAAATCTAGAAGAAGAAAGGATAATGGTACATGATCAAGAAATACAGAGAAATCGCAGGATAATTGAGGAGGACATTGAGATACATTATGCTGAGCAAGTACGTTTAGCGGGAGAAAGAGAAAGATTGCGAGCGGAAGCATAAGAGCAAGAATTTCAAGAAGCATTGCATTAGAATAATCATGATAATCGAGAAAGAAGACGCGTACAAAATCGCAATAATGATAATCTCAATGATGAATATGAGGGAATTCGCAGAGATATAGAAAGGCAGCGAAGAGAAGCAGTAAGAGGTGAGGAAATTCGCAGAGAGGAAGATGAAGGACTAATTAACTTGCAAGTTCAAGAAGAGGAAGATCGTAGAAGAAGGCAAAATGAAGATACTGCAGAAGAAGCACAAAATCTTGCGAGGCAAGAGAGACATGAACGCAGGCGGAGAGAAGTTGCGTTGAAAATACCAATGGAGAAAAATTCTAGTGGTAATGAGCAAATCCTGCGAGAGTTAGCAGAAATGAGAGGAATGATAAATAATAGAAGAGAGGGAGGTAGAAGGCAACTTGATGAGGCTATTGAGGAAGCTGCTAAAAATCCATTCACTCGAGAAGTACAATTAGGAGGAATTCCCCCAAAATGAAATTTGCCAGTGTTAACCAATATTTTTGATGGGACTACATGTGATGTTCAACACATCAAAGCTTATATCAGATATATGTTACAGTGGGAGAATCATGATGCTGTGCTGTGCAAGTACTTCGCATCTAGTTTAACTGGCGAAGCATTGAAGTGGTTTGAGGGTATATCGAAGAATACAATAACATCCTTCATGCACTTGCAAACTACTTTTTTGGGAGCATACATAAGCAATAACTCTTCACGACCTGGAATCGAAGACGTGTTTGGATTAAAGCAGAGAGTTGGTGAGAGTTTAAAGCACTTAACAATAAGATGGAGGACAATGTGCAGTGAAATGGCAGGAAGAGTAGATGAGAGATATCTCATTTTATCTTTCATAAATGCTATGTTTGCGACAAATCTATTATACGTCCAAGTCTTTAGAATTAAAAATACGATCACCATTACGGAACTACGAGAATTACAAGAAGAGTATATTGCTTTATAGGAGAAAAAAAACGAGATGAAGTCATATCCAATTCTCGCAAGTAATAGTTCAGCCGCAGAAAATGGAAGTTTACTTCCTAAGATGATTAATACAGTAGCAAGTACTTCGCAACCTCATATGGAAATTGATAATCAATAGAAGTTAGTAGCTATGGGAAGTCGAGATCAGGAAGAATTTAAAGGGAGAGGAATTTTTATAATCGCAATGGAAATAATAAAGTCCCACGGTTTGATCAACCGCAGGAAACTTATGGTGGGCAAAGGCAAAATTATTCAAGGGAGCAAAGAAATCAGAGGATTATATGGGAAGAAATTAAAATACCACCTCTTAATACCAGTATAGATAAGATTTGGGAGGCAATTATCTTGATGGAGAATATACCTTCGCCATGGAATATGGGGAAAGAGCCGCATCCTAATAATAGAAGTCAGGAATTCTGCCCTTATCATTATTTTCATGGCCATTCTGTGAATGATTGTAGAAATGTAAAAAGAATTATTCTTAGAATGATTGAGCAGGGGAAGTTAAACCATTTTCTAGTGAGATATCCACAACCTCAGTAATTGCCGCAAGCGCCATAAATTCGCAGAGTTAACACTGTAAAGGAAGCAGAAACATTTGTTGTTGAAATTGGAGACAAAGCGAAGAATTTATTTTGCAATTCAATAGTACACTCACAGAAAACGATAGAGGATTTCCATGATAATGTGCTCAGTAGGGTCTTTGCGAGGGATGAAGATGTAAGAGAAATAATGAATATTTCCAGAGTCTCACCTTTGAAAGAATGGCAGAAGCAAGTTATTTCATTCATTGCACAAGAAATACCGGAACCTGGGAAGATGCACGACAATCCATTGGTGTTAAAGTTGGAAATAAACCCAAAGTACAAAGAAGAAGAAGAAGATGAAGATGAAGAAGAAGGTAAAAATGACACAACAAATGATTCATGGGCAATAGATAGAGTCTTAATTGACACTGGAAGCTCTGTAGATATATTGTTTTACCATACTTATCGTACAATGGGAGGAAGAGATGATGATTTGATCCCATCAACTTATAAAATCTATGGGTTTAATGGCACTGCAAATAAGCCCAAAGGAGAAATTACTATGGAAATTCCATTGAACAAGATATCTTCTAAGATCAAGTTCTGCGTGGTGGATATAAAGTCTCCTTACAATGATCTGATTGGAAGACCATGGCTACATGGGATCTTTGGCGTAGCATCAACATACCACCAGTGCGTAAAGTTTCCACATCCCCACGGTATTATAATAATAAAAGGTGATTGGTCAGAAGGAAAAAAATGTTATGAAGTTGATATTGATACTTGTGAAGAAAGATCTGCTAGAAATCGCAATTGGCAACACAATATGAAGCAAAAACAGAGAGCTGAAAAATTGATGGTGGACAATATAGAGTTGCGGGGAAAGGAGGTGTCGCAAGAATAATCTGCGCCAAAAGAATTGATGGCGATTTACCACAAGAAAATGGGAAGCAAATGAGATCATGCGAATAATCATTTATCGCAAGAAAAGAAGTAATAATAAGATGTTGCGAACAATTATTCCTCGCAAAGAAAAGAAGAAAAAATAGCATGCTGCGAATAATCAAAAAGGAAAAATACAGTAAGTGAAAAGAGGTAAGGTTTAAGAATTTCAAGAAGTATGTAGACGGTTTATTGAAGAAAAACCTTATTCATTCTCAAAATAAGAACTTTTCTATTGAAAGAAAAAGATGATGATTTAAAATCATATGAGAATTTTAATGCAAATGCATAAGACGGCGCAATTCGCCTAGAAACACAAGAACGGGACGAACCTTTATGGCGTGCACCCTAGTTCGCGGATTCTATTCCGTAAGATGCAATGTCCTTAAATTACGTCATAAGGGGGTATCTCTTTGCATGACTCAGGGGTAAGGCTATACTGCTGCTGGATCCTGGTCATGGAGATTGGGATTGTAGAAAATCCATCCAGGAGAGATAACTTGGATTCCCAGATTTATAAGGTTATACCCTGGTTGGGCGTCCGAGAGTTTCTCCTAAGGAATGCAAAGTATGACCAAGGCGCCGAGGTACACGGTTGAGCCATGGGTGCCCGGGACGTATGAAACTACCCTGGCCATTCTTGGAAAGTCTTGGCTATGATGTGTTCGGCCCGAAGAAAACCCCTCTAGGGTGCAGTATCGTAACTATAAGCCATATAGGCATAAAGGATAAGAGGCTGCGAAAACAACTAGTTGTTTCTAGAACCGAATGGGAGGAACTAGTCTTGTATGGCAGAAGTACGTCTCCTTGAAGGGGCAACCAGGGGGAAGATAAGGGCGATACACTCCATTAGGGAGTTGCGTACCAAAAAGACGGTAATGTCATGGGTCTCTTTAGTATCTTGAAGAAAGAACAGCTAGGCTCGTCATATTGTCGCACGACACAGACGGCAATGTCATGGGACTTTATATTCGCAAGAATATCTAGGCCTATCATATTGTCGCGTAACAGGCCAAAAAGCCTTAAGAGAAATGTTGAGATGAGATCAATGGGTTTTTGCGTGAAAACGCAAAGACGTCCTGCGTTTTCATCGCAAAGACGGTAATGTCATGAGACTATGTTCCTGCGGGAGAACTTAGACTTTTCATATTATCGCAGATTAATAACAGTTAAGACAAGATCAATGGGTCAATACATGCAAATGTAGAGACGTCCTGCGATTTTTTCGCAGACAAGTGGCGAAATAAGACCTTTAACTAGGAAGGCATAATAAGACCACAAGAGAGGTCATATCTACAAGATAATGACAAAATTCTTGAGATTTTCTATTATCATATTGCAGATGAATAACAAGAGGCAATTATGGGAATGCATAGAATGGTAATGTTGTTATTCATCATTATATGATAAGTTCATAAGTTCATGGAAGATAATTAAATATTGACGCTTATATTGACCAAATTGCAAAAAGAATTGTTTCTTTGTTTCTTAATAACACGCAGATAGGGATAACACACAGATGGAGGAAAAAAGAATTTATATATTGAGAAATACCAAAAGTTGAAAAAATTCGCAGAAAACTTCAATACATCGCAGAAAAGAGTCGCAAGAAAGAAAGAAAAAAGTATACAGGATTTACAGAAGAAGATCAAAAAGAAAGCAAAGCTATTGAGATTTAGCTTTATCTTCTTTATTTTCACCATCTTCATCATTAATTTCTTCTTCTTCAACTTCACTATCACCTTCACTATCACTTTCATATTCTTCATCCTCACTAGCTTCACTATCAGAAATAATAGGCTCTAGAGAGTTGGTTGGAATTTTATCCATGAGACAAGGATACAGATTAAGAGGAAGATTGTTATCTTCGCAAAAAAATTTGATAGCATTGTTGCGAACAGTAAGAAGAGTATTGTCAAAATTTGAATAAGATATCTTTATTTTCTCTTTCAGCCTTGAAATCTTTTTCTTGCGAGAGGCAAGATTCTTCGCAATTTCTTTATTGTTATCTTCAAGTTATGTCACTCTGGTAGAATACCTCTTCTCAGATTCTGTGAAGAATACAATAATAAATCAGAAATTTGATGGAAATTTATAAGAAATACAAAGATTATTAAGAGAAAATAACAAACAACCTTATTTTTCATGGATTAAATATTTTATCAAGGTTGTCTGTTCAGCATGAAGGCTGACATCTATCGCTAAATTATTCCTAGCATTGTCAATAACTGTCGCAGCCCATGCAAATTCATCATCACTTTGAATGAGAAGACGAGAACAGGTTTGTTCTTCTCTTTTATGAAGTTCCGTGTTTTCATTTTTAAGTCTATCTCTCTCAACCTCAGTATCAACAAGGGCATTCCGGAATTGTAGCAAAGCTTCAGCACCTTTAAGAGCAATACATTCTTTATCTTTCTCAAGTTCACTATTTTGGGCTTTTAAAATTTTGGTTTTTTCTCTAAACTCATCTCTGCGAGTCTTAAAATTATTGGATGTGCTCAAGATAGATCTATAATCCATTCTCATAAGAGAAAAGCGATATTTAAGTTCATCAATGGAAAGAGAATTAATTTTTTCAGCTGAATAGTTGTTATTTAAAGCGTCATTAAGACGCTGAAGAAGAATGGTTTCATCTATGGGTTCATCAAAGGAATTAAGAATGATGTCTTCATCAGTAAGGTCATAGGCATCTGCAAAATGGTTATTCACATAAGCTAAAAGTAGCGAGATAAAAAAATAATAATAAAAAAAAAAAAAAAAGGGAGAAGATTCATACCAAGAACTTGTTTACTGAATTTTTCGTTGTCCGCCAATTTACGTTGGAGAGATTTAACTTCTACTTCAAGCGTTTTTTTTTTTTTTGAGAAGCTCAGCATTTCCAGCTACCTCCAGTTGCTTGCATTTTTCACGGAGTTTTGCAACTTTATCCTCTAAAGTTGCTTTATCCTTGCGAAGAATGGAATTCTCAGCTTCAAAATGCTTGTTTTTCTCACAAAGTTTAGAAGATTCGGATTGTGAATCACTAAGTCTCTTTTGAGAAGTTGTTAATCTGCTTTCTATCTCTGAGGCAACAGAGAAATAAGCTCTGCCAGCCTGCGATGGAAAAACAAAAATAGTTAAAGATAAACAAAAATTTGGAACTTACGCAGAAATAAAAGGTATGCCAATGAGATAAAGGAAAAAGAATAATACCAGTGAACTTAGTGCATGAATAAAACTTGAGTTAACAAGTCTTGAAACTCCTTTAAGCATCTCATTGTTAGCCAAGATGGTAGCATCGCAAACTTTTGCGAGATATTCACATGTCCGCGTGAAATCATCATCTCCAATGCCTTGCATGGAGTTAGAGAAGGCACCAGACAGTTGAGCCATATGAGTCTCAGGTTGCGAGATTCCCATCGCAGACCTGATTCTCGTAGAAAAAATACGCATTGAAGTACCCACATTAATTTCGTCATTTTCTTCAATGTTATCATCTTTCTCAGCATCATCATAACTTTCGCAAAGTGATAAACTTGAAGGTGGATGTGGTTGAGTTTTTCTTTTCTTCTTTAGAGGTTCATCAGTGGATTGATTTTTTTTGCGGTGAGGAGAAGTACCAGAACTTTCATTTGGGGTTATTTTCTTTTTTCCTTTTTCCTTGGCTTCTACCACAACAACAAATGGTATTTCCTTGAAAACAATCACACATAAAGATAAGAAACAGAGGCAACAATATATTGTTAAGAGTTATAGAAGATTGTTTCTTACTTCATTTGTGAAGGTTTTCAACGTTCGCAAGATATTGGGGTTTCTAGTCTTGGAATAGCTGGTTTTCATTCTTCCAATATGATTAAGATATATAATGATCAGCAAGAATATATATATCATAATATGAAAGTAAAGATAATAGTTTGCGAGATATACCTCAGAATTTCTTTCAGGCCAATTGAAAGCCCAAGGTTGGTAAATTGCGAGGCTCTCAGGCAACTCAAGAGCACCAGAGATATATGGACTTTCCAGAAGTAGAGGATAAACGCGCCATTTATTGTCACTAGAATGGCGTGGACCTTGGTTTATGCCTATATGCCAGTCAATATCTTGCATAAGGATCCTATTCTTCGCAACTTTCTTCTTTTTATCCAAACGAACAACCCAACATGTCCTATAATTTTTCATGGGAATCACCTTATAATTTGCAAAGAAGTTCTCCATTGTATATTTCGCAGGAATAATGGGGACGTCTTTAAACTCAGGATTCTTCACATCCTCAGGATAGTTAGATCCTTTGCCAGCTCCGCGAGAGGCATATTCAAGAACAAGACGAATACAATCTCCACTTAATTGGCAGATTGCTCGCGAAAAGTTTGCGTGAGAAATAATTTCATAGAAAAGAGGAAGTTCGGGATCGTAAAGAGGAATGGGGAGTCCATCCTCTAATTGACCTAGCGAGATTAGGATTTTATTGCTGGTAGAAGGAAATTCAGAAACTAAATCAATAGAAAATTCAGAATTTGAAGATTGATTAGGGATTTCAGAAAGTTTGAAACCTAAAGCTTGAAGCTTCTGTTGATGTTGCTTGAAAGTGGATTGACCTAATAATTTAGCAGGAGCCATTTCTAGTATTGGTAATAAGGGTTAAAGATATAGAAAATAGAAAGAAGAAAAACTGAAATTGAAGTAGATCCTAAATTTGCGGAAGAACAATAAAGAACAGTAAAGTTGCATAGCAGAGAAGAAAGAAAGTGAAAAAAAGATAAGGGAAGAGTGAAGGAAGTATTTATAGGAGAAGAAGATTCTCGAGAGTATCAACGCATTTAATGAAGAAAAGACGTGAATGGTTGGAATTCAGCGGTTGAAAAAGACGTGTCAAGAGTTAAGTGGAGAAAAAGACACGCGTGGCAAATCTAGCGAAGGATGTAGAGATGTGTCAGAACAGAAGAAGTACGAAAAGATAAGGGTTGCGGTAAATCAAAGAATTTGTATTCTCATGATCTTTATCTTCTTTGCAGAAAAGATATGAGAAGAGGCAAGATGTAGGATTAGAATGTTGCCACAACATTATTCCTGCGAAGAATTAACGACACTTCTGCGAGAAAAGTCTGCGATGCATTAATGACAGTTTGCGAAATATCATAAGGTGACTTAAGGAATGACACAATGGGTGAAAGCGAAAGAAACATGAGAAAAGTATGATGGTTCTGCGATTAATCAGTAAAACTTGTGAGAATCATATGTCGGTGCTGCTGCGATAGTATCGCAGGAACTCAGATCTGAAATTAAAGGAAATCTTAGCTGTAACTGAGCTGTCATCCACTATGTAATTACCTATATAAAGGAAACTAATAGTTTTAGGGGGGGAGATTAATTTTTGGAGGTAGAGAAAGTCTTGAAGAGAGAGAAAATTTTATTAAGTCGGTTGTATTTTTGATTCCTTATCTTCTGTAACTCTTTTTAGATCAAATTAATAAAAGTGTTGTTCTGAATCTTCAAATTATGTCATAGATTTGATAAGTTCTTGAGTAGGGTGTAGGGTGGGATTTCATGCAACTACACAAGGGTTTGCCATAGGCGCATGGCGTGGCTAGCTTGGTCTAGGTGCGTGACCAAGCTAGGGTTTTGGGGTAAAGGTCGTTTGGTAACCTTGGACGACCAGAATTTTCTCCTGGGATTGAAGGGCATCCATTGATCGTCGCACGCCTTCGTTTTAGTAGCCAGCGTTGTGCATGGCTTTGTCAAAGTTAAGGTTTAACATTATGGAACCCTAATTAGCGCCCTTTAGTATAATTGATGTAGAATTCTCATACAGACTCGTATTTTGACGGTCCGCCCCTCCATCTGATCGAAAAAGAATTCACTATCTCCTTTCGTGAAAATATTTAGGTTTTGATTTCGTTAGGGTAGTGAAAACAACCCGACAGTGAAAACCAGGAAGAATTCAGGAGGGATGGTGGCATGGCCAGGCTAGGATTTCGGTGTGTCCAGGCTAGGATTTTGGGTCAAAGGTTACCGTGCGTTGTCTGGTAACCTTAGAAGGCTAGGATTTTCTCCTCGGATTGAAGGGAAACCATTGATTATTGCACGCCTTCATTTTGGTAACCGCGTAGGGAAGGACAATTGTGGTGGCGCGGCTAAGTTGGCATGGGTCCATGGCGAGGTGCGTTTTGGCATGGCATAGTAGGTGTGGCTGACATAGTTTTTCATTGGAACATGGGTTCATCTAGCATGGTTGGCACGCTTTGGCACGGTTGGTGTGGCTGGCATGATTTTCCATTGGCACAGAGGTGCGGCTAGCATGGTTGGAATGCTTTGCGCGGTCTTAGTGTATGGCATGATTTGCCATTGGCACAGGGGTACGACAAGCATGGTTGGCATGCTTTGGCGCGACTGGTGTGGCTGGCATGATTTTCCATTGGTACAAGGGTGCGGCTAGCATGGTTGGAATACTTTAGCGCGGTTGGTGTGGCTGGAATGATTTTCCATTGGCACAGAGGTGCGGCTAGAAAGGTTGGCATGCTTTGGTACGGTTGGTGTGGATGACATGATTTTCCATTGGCACAGAGGTGCGACTAGCATGGTTGGAATACTTTGGCGCATTTTGTGCGGATGGCATGATTTTCTATTGGCACAAAGGTGCGGATAGCATGGTTGGCATGCTTTTCCGCAGTCGGTGTGGCTGGCATGATTTTCCATTGGCACAGAGGTGCGGCTAGAATGGTTGGCATGTTTTGGCGCAGTCGGTGTGGTTGGAATGATTTTCCATTGGCACACGTGGGAATTAGGGTTTGGCTTTTCGTGACCCTAATTTGAAAAAGATACCCCAGTAATTATTTAGAGACACATTAAAGGTTTTAGTAAATGTGCCTAGTAAATGCTTGTTACTTTAAATGTTGTGACATCACTATCTGCTAGGTTTTAGTGTTTTACAATTTGAACCCTAAGCTAAAAATCACTATCAACATTAAGTCCCCTGCATAGCTCGGAACATGTGCCTTGTTGCAAGGGAATCATATGATAGTGACAGACAATGATGGAATCAAGGTGTAAATAATTGCAAAGATGGTAAGGAGAATCCGACTAACCCTTTTGTGTGGTAAAGAGAGTTTTGGCTTCCTGTGTTTGCGGATCTGCGTAAGTTGTCCTAGGAATGCAGACCGTGGAGTGGTGAGATGAAATTTACCATCTTGGTCTGGTCGTACATCTCCAAGGCAAAGGGGGCGCGGTCTTGGAAGGCGAAGCAAGTGTACGGCTTGGCTCGAGGGGCCAAGAGGTGGAATGGTCTTGGTAAGGAGAACGCGCGTGGATGATAGGGTCGCGACAGTGGAGCAGGCGTCTTGACATAGTATGGACTTGGCAAGACGAGACATACACGGACGGCTAGGCGTGTTGGGGGCGCGACAATGGCATGAGCGGTCTTGGACGTGGAAATTGGTATTTGCGGGACCGGTTTCCTCTTTTTCTTTCTTGCCTCAAAATTGGAAACCATTTCCTTGTTTAAACTCCAGAGTATCACGCCTATAATTTATGACCGGCCTCTTCCCTTCATCATATTTTTTTTTTTGCTTGGTAGTGGTGAAGCGGACGAGCGGATTAGGTATGTCTTCCAGTATTCCCTCTTTGACTTGCTTTCCTTTTATTTTCTTGTGTTGGTGAAAACCCTAGTTGTAGGCGTAAATTTTTATGACCTTGTAGAACATGTTGGTGTGAATCCTAGCCGCAGGTATTCCTTTCACGTGCTCATAGTAGTACTTAGGCATGAATACCATAGTAAAACATGTAGCATGTTATTGTGGCTTGGCAAGTCAAGATCGGGAAACTTGCTAGCCTTGTGACCTTCGACGGTCAAGATTTTGCATCTTGAGATGAGGGGAAACCGTTGATCGTTGCACGCCTTCGTTTTGGTAGCCGCGTAGTGAGGGCCAACCTGGTGGCGCAGCTAGGTTGGTATGCCGTTGGCATGGCATGGTTTAGCGTGGCCAAACTTTGGTTTTCGGTCCAAAGGTTACCATGTGTCGTCTAGTAACCTTGGATGGCTAGGATTTTCTCCTGGGATTGAAGGGAAACCGTTAATTGTTGCACGCCTTCGTTTTGGTGGCCGCTTAGGGAAGGCCAGCAGGTGGCACGGCTAGGTTGGCATGCCGTTGTCATGGCATGGTTTGGTGTGGCCAAACTTAGGTTTTCGGACCAAAGGTTACCATGTGTCGTCTGGTAACCTTGGATGGCTAGGATTTGCTCCTGGGATTGAAGGGAAACCGTTGATTATTGCACGCCTTCGTTTTGGTGGACGCGGTGGGAAGGCCAACAAGGTGGCGAGGATAGGGTGTGGTTAGGCTTGGAATGTGGAGCCAAGGGTTCGCCATGGGCGTATGGAATGGCTAGGGCCAAGGCAATGGTGTTTGGCTTGGCATGATGTGACTAGCATGGCTAGGGCCAAGGAAAAGTGCGTTTGGCATGGCGCGACTAGCTTGGATAGGTGTGATTATGGCTTTCCATGTGGGGAAAAGGGTTTTCCATAGGCGTATGGCGTGCCTAGGGCCAAGGCATGGGCATTTGGATTGGCATGGTGTGAATAGCATAGTTAGGGCCAAGGCATAGTGTGTTTGGCATGGCGCGGCTAGCGTGGGCTAGGTGCGGTTTTGGATTGGCATGTGGGGAAAAGGGTTTTCCATTGGCATATGGCGTGGCTAGGGCCAAGGCAAGGGATTTTGGATTGGCATGGTGTCACTAGCATATCTAGGGCCAAGGCAGAGTGTGTTTGGCATGACGCGTCTAGCTTAGGATTGGTGCGATTTTGTCTTGGCATGTGGGGCCAAGGGTTTTCCATGGTCGTATGGAGTGGCTAGGGCCAAGGCAAGGGAGTTTGGCTTGGCATTGTGTGACTAGCATATCTAGGGCCAAGACAGAGTGTGTTTGGCATGGCGCGGCTAGCTTGGGCTAGGTGCGGTTTTGGCTTGGCATGTGGGGCCAAGGGTTTTCCATGGGCGTATGGCGTGGCTAGGGCCAAGGCAAGGGCATTTGGCTTGGCATGGTGTGACTAGCAAAGCTAGGGCCAGGGCAGAGTGCGTTTGGCATGGCGTAGCTAGCTTGGGCTAGGTGAGGTTTTGGCTTGGCATGTGGGGCCAAGGGTTTGCCATAGGCGCATGGCGTGGCTAGCTTGGGCTAGGTGCGTGACCAAGCTAGGGTTTTGGGGTAAAGGTCGTTTGGTAACCTTGGATAACCAGGATTTTCTCCTGGGATTGAAGGGCAACCGTTGATCATCTCACGCCTTCGTTTTAGTAGCCAACGTCGTGCATGGATTTGTCTAAGTTAAGTTTTAACATGTTGGAACCCTAATTAGCACCCTTTCGTAGAATTGTTGTAGAATTCTCATACGGACTCGGATTTTGACGGTCTACCCATCCATCTGATCGGAAAAGAATTCTCTATCTCCTAACACTGAAATATTTAGGTTTTGGTTTCGTTAGGGTGGTGAAAACAACCCGACAGTGAAAACCAGGAAGAATTCAGGAAGGATGGTGGCATGTCCAGGCTAGGATTTTGGTGTGGCCAGGCTAGGATTTTGGGTCAAAGGTTACCATGTGTTTTTTGGTAACCTTGGAAGGCTAGGATTTTCTCCTCGGATTGAAGGGAAACCGTTGATTATTGCACGCCTTCGTTTTGGTAACCGCGTAGGGAAGGCCAATCGTGGTGGCGCGGCTAAGTTGGCATGAGGCCATGAAGAGGTGCGTTTTGTCATGGAACAGTACATGTGGCTAGCATGGTTGGCACGCTTTGGCGCGGTTCGTGTGGATGGCATGATTTTCCATTGGCACAGAGGTGCGTCTAGCATGGTTGGCATGCTTTGGCACGGTTGGTGTGGATGGCATGATTTTCCATTGGCACATGGGTGTGGCTAGCATGGTTGGCATGATTTGGCGCGATTGGTGTGGCTGGCATGATTTTCCATTGGCATAGGGGTGCGGCTAGCATGGTTGGCATGCTTTGGCACGGTCGGTGTGGCTGGCATGATTTTCCATTGGCATAGGGGTGCGGCTAGCATGGTTGGCATGCTTTGGCGTGGTTGGTGTGGCTGGCATAATTTTCCATTGGCATAGGGGCTTGACTAGCATGGTTGGCATGCTTTGGCGCGGTTGGTGTAGCTGGCATGATTCGCCATTGGCACAGGGGTGCGACTAGCATGGTTGGCATGCTTTGGCGCGGTTGGTGTGGCTAGCATGATTTTCCATTGGCACCGAGGTGCGGCTAGCATGGTTGGCATTCTTTGGTGTGGTAGGTGTGGCTGGCATGATTTTCCATTGGCACAGAGGTGCGGCTAGCATGGTTGGCATGCTTTGGCGCGGTCGGTGTGGATGGCATGATTTTCCTTTGGCACACGTGGGAATTAGGGATTGTCTTTACGTAACCCTAATTTGAAAAAGATACCCCGGTAATTATTTAGAGACACATTAAAGGTTTCAGTAAATGTGCCTAGTAAATTCTTGTTACTTTAAAGTTTGTGACATCACTATCTACTAGGGTTTAGTGCTTTACGATTTTAATCCTAAGAAAAAAACTACCATCAAAAGTACCTCATTAATTTTGTTTATAATTTTTATGTTAAAGTGGGGTTTCTTAGCTTTATAATGGTACCAAAATCACTGAATTTCATTGTTTAATGAATTTTGCACAAAGTTTTGAATGGCGACTACTGAAACTGCAATTTCTTAAAAATGTAAGTTATGTCCAGTTTTGTTGAGGTACTTTGACATATATATATAACTCATTAATTTTCTGTATGATTTTTATGTGAAATATTATCTTTTACTTCTTAAAATGAGCCAAGAAACACTAGATTTCATTGAGTAACGAGTTCTACAGAATTTTTGAAAAAATAGGATATGAAAGCTGATACTTCTGAAAATTTATGTGCTGTTTTACACTTGCATTTGTAGTTATCATAGCAACTGAATTTACTCTTTACTGGTAATATTTAATTGAAATGAGGCATTCTACGGTTTGTAGAACGATAAGAATTATTGAATTTCTTATTTGTATCAAGTTCCTTAGAAATGTTGAGTCTAAGTGGTTTGAAATGAATTTGTTACACAAATACTTTGACTTGGTGTATTTGATGGTTTGGAGTTAATTCCCAGCAAAATAATTTTGTACTTCCTTGTAATTTAAAGCTTGTTTTATGCAAGGTAAGTTACTTTTCATGGTTTATGAATTGACATTTGGGATGGTTTGATTGTTACTCATACTTAACGATGTTTGTAACGTATCCATCGATTATGTTGAGCAATTATTTTGTTTGAATTATACAGCTGAGTTAGTCGAGCCCTTTAGGGGCAATCCACACTAATGGTGACCTGCGAAAGATCGTCCGGGATGATAGGGTGGTTTTATGATAAACCTCGACAATTGGTTGAACCCTCACAGTAGAGTATTGCGATTTCATTAATTTTAGATGATTTCGGTTGTATATGGCTTTGTAAGGCCTTTGATACTTTGATACTTAAGTGCTCAGCAACTTTACATGTTGATTATGTTTAAATCGGTTCAATATCTCAATGGTTTCTCTATTTGGGCATTGCTTGTATTTCCGTTATTCCTCTACTGGGCTGTGGGTCACCCCGTTTTGTTTTGTTTTCCACAGAGTTTGAGAGCGGCTTGAGGAAATAAGCTTGTTAAGGCTTGATGCATAGACCCTTGGGGTTCAAAGTGAGTACGATCACTTTGTTTTTCATATGTATACTCATGTGTAAATCTGGTTTGGTTTAACAAAAACAATATTACGCGTCCTTGTAGTTTTGGTTTGTAAATAAAGGTGTTTGGAACTTGTTAAGTTAATGTATCCCTATGTATAATCCTTTTGGTCACTCATTTTGGGTTACAGAGCTATTGGAAATGAAACCTTTTCTTGGTACTATTATAATAGTATAGTATCAGCTTTATATTCATATTGAGTGTGTGACATGTTTAAAATTTGAAATCAGTCAACTCGTTAAGTTTACAGTAGGGTTTTCATTGTTCATTTATCGTTAACTAATCAATGTAAATAAGTATCTTTTGGTTATGCTTCATAAAACATTAGCCAAACTTTTGTTCAAATTGTTTTCACCTCTTATATCAGCTCGGGAATTTTGGAACTTGCCGATTGACCGAACTCCACGGCTAATGGGAAGCGAAAAAATTTCCGGGCTGTCACAATTTTGGTACCCCGCGTTTTCAGTAAGGAAGATGTTGGGTTTTGTAAAAAAATCACAAACACTACCAAGATGTGACGGGAAAAGCTACTTGAAAATCCTAATTTAAATCCTCATCCTTTTACTAATCTTCATCTGTGGGAAGAAAGTACCTGGAACGCGTTCCGGATCACCTGTCCCTATTTCGGTGTCTCTTCGAGTCCCACCGCTAAAAAGTTAACATGTGTTTATTAATATTTACCTTAAATACAAAATCTGTAAACAGCTACTAAATTGAGTAATTAAAGGAAAAGTCTTCCATGATCTTCTAATGAGAATCTTCAAATAAAGTCAATATCCTCAATGGAAATAGGCAAACCAATGGTGATCAAATACTTGAACGTATTCCGTGATGGACTATTAAACAACACTATGAAGATTTCATATTTTTTGATCCATTTTTTAGCTTTGAAATACAAATAGGTTCTGATCAAACAAGGAGTACTAATAATTTTAGCATTCGATACTAATATCATAATGGACAATGTTATAGATCATTAGTTACTACCAAAAATGACCCATCAGGATGATGATTAACTATTACTTTGGATTTTATTCAATGCCGAATTCAACTTAAAATAGTGATCATGGTAATGGTAGACTTGACGGCAACTAACATTTCTGGGAGTTCGAGCTCGAGAATGTGTAACTTGTTCTTGACTTAAACTAAAGAATTTTCGGTAATATTAGTTGCAAACTTGCAATGTCTTGAACATTCAAGATAATGAACTGGACATGAGGGTAACAAGATGACGGATATTTCAATTCCTTGAAACATACCCGAGGAGAAATAATTTATGATCTTCAACCAAAAATGGTAAGCCAAGACATCTTTGACTATTTTTTCCTTTAATTACTCAAATTCCTAACTGTTCAGCGATTTCATATTTGGAGTAAGTGTAAGTGGACACATGTACACTATTTAGCGGTGGGACACGATGAGATATCGGGGGACATGTGATCAAGCCCTAGGAATGAATGTGAAAATCTTACAAATTAATTAGTTTAAATAACTAATACTCTTTTCCTTGATTGCCTTAAAAATTGTGCAAACTTAAACTAAGTCATTTAATAGTAGGATGGGGAGAGTACATTATTTGCATGTGTAAAATAAATATGCGTATCTTTTTTCTTATATATAAAATGAATAAAAACATTGAACTTACCTTTATCATTTTTGAAATTTTTAGTATTTTTATTTCCCCGTCAGTTTAGTTTTATTTAAATTTCTTTTAAAAAGCCATAAAAACGTGTGATACTTGGAAAATTTCCCAAGGCTTAAATATAAAACGTCCGGAGACCACCAGTCAAGCAATAGGAAGTAGATATTACGTCCAGGGACATACCTCAAAAAGGGGAAGGGAAATTAGTTCAAGTAAGCAAGGCACGTTGACCGCTTAAAATCTTAAAACCTTACAGGGGTTAGTCAAATGGGATATCCTCAAGGAAATCCTAACGTTTGGGTCAAACGTTATGGACGGGTATGTTTTCAGTCAATGAATATTGACGGACTGGGTTGAATCGGTCAACCTAGTTGATACCAAAAATACATTTTAGCCATCCAGTTAACTCAACCACACCCGTATTATTAATTGGGTACTTATGAAACAAATTCGCATAATATAAATTGGGTACCTTGTTAACATTGTCGCATAATATTAATTGGGTACATCTTTAAAGAGGTCGTATATTATTAATTGGGTACCTGTAAAACAAATTCACATAATTTAAATTGGGTACTTGTGTAACATGGATATATATTTTGTGTCGTGGAAATGTAAATTGTGTTTCTAGCCTAGTAAAAGTAGTAGTAAAATCAAAATAAAAAATGCGAATGCAGATGTCTTGCTTTGTTCAAACTTCTACGTGAGACTATATTTTTAACTGAACGCTTGCGTGTACAACTGTTACAAAATACAAAAAACAAATGCATGCGTGTATAGGTGTTCAAACATTAGGAGTTTGAAGGATAATTTCGTAAATTGACATCTTAGTAGAAAAACAGACCTTAAACTTAACTTGACCAATTCCTCTCTTTCGTCTCTCTCGATCTATTCTCCCCTTTGAAAGATAAAAAAAATGTCGCATACTCTGTATCTCGTCCCTTAATTTCATTTTTTTCCTTGTTTGTTTTCGTTTTTATACTATCTACTCTTAATTTTGGAAGAGAAACGATGATTGTAAAGGGTGAAGATGCAGGGGCTTAAGACGGGAGATGCTGGGTTTTTCAAGATGTACGGTTCAAGATGAAATTGATGATTCGGTTATATACCAGCTGGGTTTTGTGTTCTTCATAATTCAATTGAAGTTCAGAGAGTATTCACAGAGAGCGATTAAGGAAGAGAAACGATGATTGTAAAGGGTATGTAAAGTCTAAACTTGTAAATCTTTTCAATTTTTCTGTTAATTTGTTCTTCCTTACAAAGTTAAAAATTACATACTAGGCAAGAGAGCGACAAGCTGTGCCGCTAGCCCTTTTTGATATTTGTTAATGATTGTAAATATGTTGAAGGGGTTACTCATATTAATTTTCCTTTTCAATTTCACGAACTTTCCACTTCAATTTGTGAAATTCCAAAAATTTATGTGCATTTGTTTTGGGGGTTTTCATTATGTGGGTCGAATATGGTTTATTGGGTCGGATCCAATAAAGTCCGTTTTCGAACAGTTCATCATCTTTACCCGTTTTTCTGCTACTGCAGATTGTTTAAAGTCGGAATCATCTGAGCGATTTAGTGGATGATTAGATGAACTTCGAACTGATAGTTTGTTCGTTTGATTGTTGTTGATTGAAATTGTTGAACAATTTGTTTAGTGATCTCAAATTATGGTCGGGTATAACTTACGAACCCATATTACATTAACTATGGTTGCAAACTAACTCGGGTTAAGGGGTAAACTGGGATTTTTTTTTTCGAAACTTAAGATATGGGAACGGATAGACTCGTTTGTCCGTCTTTGAGGGAAAAAAGGAAACCCAGCTGTATCGGTGGATTGACCCAATAGTTAGGATTTCCTTGAGGAAATCCCTAGTCAAATGAGATTTCAAATGACTTTCAGAAAGTTCTCAAATCCACTGTTAGTCCATTGAGACTTTTGGTGACTCTCCTAATGTCTCTTGTTATTGGATATAGACTTTTTTTAAGTCATTTAAATTCTCTAAAACTCTATGTTATTGGATTAGGATTTCATAAGAGTCACTATAACATCCTTGTTATTCGAATGAGAATTGAAAGTCGTTGATTTATTATTTTCAGAGATTTGGAGAGACTTTTTTAGGAAAATATGCATGGTAGAAATCTCTCCTCAAGAGGTGATATTTCTGGAGACTTGAAAACTTGGAGAATACTTGTTTTCGAGAGTATGACCTTTTTTTTTTTTTTTTAGTTTGAGTTGATGACCAAGTAACGGGCCATTTGCGGAGTAAACCAATGGCGAGATCGCATAGAAAATAAAATGAATGTGGAATGAGTGAAAAAAAAAACATCGACATAAGGAAACAACGAGTTTTATTTTGACAATGAACACGTATTTTACCTGGTATTCATGGTAATTTTATTTAGATTATAATGTGCATAATAAAGTAACCGGTAGATGTTTTGAATTTTGATTAGATATTGTACATTTGTTTGTCTCTATAAATCACAGAGACTCTTTACGAATATCAATTTTTTGTCTCTACAAGTCACAAAGACTCTCTAATATACTCTCAGAAAATCACTATAAATCTCTATATTTCTAGAGAATCTCCGGGAGTCACTCAAATGAAAAAACTATGAAAGTCTATATAAATCTCAATTGACTACCTCCATGTTAATGAGTTCAAGTCAACACGGCACATTGACTAGTAATCCTTTTTCTAGTCAACTTGGAACTAGTTATAATAATCCCTTTTCTAGTCAACTTAGAACTAATTTTTTTTCCCTATATAAGCAGGGCCGTACCTTTAGATCCAAAAGTCAAAGTAGAGACTACAAAAGTGATCGATTCTGCCTTTCTACTAAGAAAATCACAAGGAAGAATGGGAGACAAAACCCTTCAATACTTGAAGGGTAAGGGTGTTGTGGTATATGACGACGATCATGAAGTCAATAAAGAAGGCATTCAACATCCTCCTCTTCATATTCAGTACTACATTGCACCTGGTTTCAAGTTTCTGCCGTCTAACGATGAATTGGTGTTTATATACTTGAAGAGAAAGATTCAAGATCCGGAAGGTTTCCAACCTCCTTTTATCCCTGAAATGAAAATCTATGATTATCTTCCTCAAAAGCTGTTAGGTACGTACACGCATGCATGCCTCTGGTTGTTTTATTTTTTTTGGTTCAAGTCTATTGGTGTACGTAGATTACATGCATATATTCCATCATATTATATTATTTGCATCTCTGCAGTATTTCTTGATCAGCGCATGTTGCAAGTTTAGTTTCTGTATGCATGGTTTTATTTAGGCCAATTCCTATACACATGCCAAAAAAATGGTGTTTGGCATGTAAGGTGGCATTCCAAACTATTTGTGCCACTATGGGGAAACCGTTGAGGGGTCGAATCCCTAGTGAGCGATATTCATAATATCTCCAGCGATAAAGTCTTTATCGCTGGCGATATTGTCAATATCGCTCGAAATTCATTATATCGCTGTCGATATAATCAATATCGCCACCGTTCGAGTTTCTGACGCTTATAAATGCCGTAACTATACTCCCACCTCTTCTAAACTCTTCTCAATTCTTCATCTGAAAACCTTCTGAAAACCATTGATTTTCTAAAACGATTATCTAAAACAAATATGGAGAGAAGAAGAAGAAACAAAAAAAGGGAAAGGATCTAGTACCTCAGGAAGTGGAGTAAGTTTTGTTGTGGATACAAATTATGAGTTTAATAATGTTGGACTAGTAGCCGGTGAAGGTGTATTCTCTAATCACCTTTCTGATAATGAGGGGTGATGTAACGCGATAAATCTAAGAGGTGGATGGAATGAGTTACGTATAATTTTTCAATTACTTCCTCCTGCTATTCAAGAGAGACTGAGAAGATATCCTTAGCGACATCTATATCAAATACAACCTAGAAACCATAGGACTCAAGGTGTTCAAGTTATATTAGAACGATGGTGTAAGACTACAAACACATTATTTTTCAAGGACTTTGAATGTGGTAAGTCAGTCTTTTCTAGTAATTTAATTTTTAGATTATGTGTTTTGTTTCATAATAATCAACAAATTCTAATTATGAATAATTATTGTTAATACGAGTTACACCGATAGATTTATACATGTTAACCGGAATTCCATGCCAAGGGAACTTACTTCCATTTAATAGACTAAAGTGGTTATCATAAGATAGATGGAAAGAAAGACTTCCTTTATAATCAAATGAATTAGCAGGAAATCCTACATATATACAAATAAAAGCGTATGGGTTGAAGGTGTCTGGTTTGAAAGGTTTTTTCCAGCGTTATGCTGTAATAATGAATGAAAACAGGGCAGATGGTAATCAATATTTGATCCCCGACCATTTTGAGGATCTAAAACGTCTGTTTGTATTGTGGACACTGGGACAATGTCTGTTTCCAAATGCTAGATCAGTAGTGTTAATTGGGTTTCTCGAAGCATTAGAATATTTAGAGAAATCACCAACATATGATTAGGGGACTACGATTTTATCAGAGATTTACATTTCCCTAAGTGATAACTCGACGTGTGATAAAGATAATATTAATGCTTTTTGGGGAGTTCTGGAGGTAAGTACCAATATTTTTCACATTATGTATTTATTTGTCATTTTCATATGGAAAAGTTATTAACCTGCTGAACGTTATTATTTTCAGTATTGGTGGTATACATATTTCTGTGTTTTGGAACCTTTTCTTAAGAATTATACGAATGTATTTCCGATCATACGGAAGTATGATTTTGAGAATTGGGAAGATGCACATATTGAAGATGGTCAACATGCTGCTATTGTTCATAAGATTCAGCAATTGAGTATAACAAGCCATAACCTCATCTCACAGCCATATGAATCAATACCTGAGTTCCAAGAAGAACTAGGTCAGAGAATGGTAGAGTTAAGCCTTAGAAGGATGGTGTTATACAACTCTATTTCTGAGAAGGGTGTTTGGTATTATGGTGAAAGACAGCTTCTTCTGTTGCAAGGGAGATCAGTGATAGTTGTCAACCCTGTTTATAGGTGAAAATAGTTTCTGCTGATTTTGGTAATTGCGGGTGTGAAAGGTAAGAAACGGTTTAAACCAAGAAATGGTTGTTCCAGATTTTTTTCGGTCACAAAGTGGAGGAGAAGGGTTGGTTTAGGGAGGGAAGCGAAGAGAGTGTTAAGACCATAATAATTCTGGAATAGTAGTACTTGACTTGTATCAGAAGGTGAGAGATTTGGGAAAGCTAATAAGAGTTGCCTTTCTGAGTGTGGTGTTTTCCCCCTGACCAAGAACTTGTGTTTTGGTGGAAATAGGTAAGCCTATTTATACAAGTCAAGAAAGAAACGTACTCTAGCCTCATAAGAGAAGGAAACAGATGAGTTAAATGGGAAGAGGTGGTAACTCCTGGTATTGATGGGATTTGATGGAATTGATGTCCCATAATGAAGGAGTGTTTCACCGTTTCTTATTGTATTTACTAACCGTCTTATTCTCATTACACTATCTTGAAACGTGCATTTGTGTATACCGCACGCTATAGACCACCAAACCAAAACCCTAATGAGCATCCCCCAACTTGTGTTGATGTCTCGAATATTTTTAGAAAACATGTAGCATGTTGTTATGACTTGGAAAGTCATGCTCGGGAGACTTGCTAACCTGTTGACCTTCTACGGTCGATATTTTGCATCTTGAGAGGAGGGGAAACTGTCGATCGTTCCACGCCTTCGTTTTGGTAGTGAGGGCCAATGTGGTGGCGCGAATAGGTTGGTATGATGTTGGAATGGCATGGTTTGGCGTGGCCAAACTTAGATTTTCGGGCCAAAAGGTCGTGAGGTGACTTTAGACGGCCAAGATTTTCTCCTGGGATAGAAGGGTGGTCATTGATGGCCGCACGCCTTTGTTTTGGAAACCCTAATTAGCACCCTTGTAGAATTATAGCACGGAATCCTATTTTGATGGTCCGCCCCTCAAATCAACCGGAAAATAATTTCCTATCTCCTTACGCGAGGATATTTAGTTTTATAACTCGTTCGGGAGGATAAAACATCCCGAAAGAAAAACTCAGGAAGAATTCAGGAGGTATGGAAGCATGGTCAGGCTAACATGGCACGCCCTGGTGCAATTAGGTTGGCATGTCATGCCTTTGCGTGGTTTGACACATGTGGCCAAGGGTTTTCCATGGGTGCATTGCGTGGCTAGAGCCAAGGCATAGCGCGACTAGCTTGGCTAGGAGTGAGACCAAACTAGGGTTTTGGGACAAAGTCATGAGGTGACTTTAGGCGGCCAGGATATTCTCCTGGGATTGAAGGCCAACCGTTTATTGTTGCACGCCTTCACTTTAGTAGCCACGATGGGAAGGCCATCAAGGTGGCGCGGCATGAGGGGCCATGGAAAGGTATATTTGGCATAGAGCGGCTAGCTTGAGAAGGTGCGTGACCAAGATAGGGTTTTGGGATAAATTCATGAGGTGACTTTAGGCGGCCAGGATTTGCTACTGGGATTAAAGGGAAACCATTTATTGTTGCACGCCTTCACTTTAGTAGCCACGAGGGGAAGGCCAACATGGTGGAGCGGCATGAGGGACTATGGCGAGGTATATTTGGCATGGCGAGGTAGGTGTGGCTGACATGATTCGCCATTGGCATGGATGTGCGGCTAGCATGGTTGGCATGATTTGGCGTGGTTGGTGTGGCTGGCATGGTTTTCCATTGGCACAGAGGTGCGACTAGCATGGTTGGCGCGGTTGGTGTGGCTGGCATGATTTACCACTGGCACAGAGGTGCGGCTAGCATGGTTGGCATGCTTTGGCGAAGTTGGTGTGGCTGGCATGATTTTCCATTGGCACAGAGGTTCGGCTAGCATGGTTGGCATGCTTTGGCGCAGTTGGTGTGGCTGACATGATTTTCTATTGGCACATAGGTGCGTCTAGTATGGTTGGCATGCTTTGGCGCGGTTGGTGTGGCTGGCATGATTTACCATTGGCACAGAGGTGCGGCTAGCATGGTTGCCATGCTTTGGCGCGGTTGGTGTGGCTGGCATGATTTGACATTGGCAAAGAGGTGCGGCTAGCATGGTTGGGATGCTTTGGCGCGGTTGGTGTGGCTGGCATGATTTTCCATTGGAACACGTGGGAACTAGGGTTTGGCTTATCGTAACCCTAATTTAAAACAAAATACCCCGGTGATTATTTCAGAGACACATTAAAGTTTTCAGTAAATGTGCCTAGTAAATGCTTGTTACTTTAAATGTCATCACATCACGGTCTTCTAGGGTTTAGTATTTTACGATTTTAACCCTAAACTAAAAACCACCATCAACATTAAGTCCCCTGCTTAGCTCGGAACAGGTACCTTGTTGCGAGGTAAGCATATGATGGTTACAGACAAGGACCGAAATCGTGATGTAAATCATTGCAAAGATGGTCAAGAGAATCTGACTACCCTTTTGTATGGTGAAGAGAGTTTTGGCTTCCCATGTTGGTGGCCCTGCGTAAGTTATACTTGTAACGCAGACCGTGGAGTGGTGAGATAAAAGTTACTATCTTGGTCTGGTCGTACACCTCCAAGGCGAAGGGAGTACGGTTGTGGAAGGAGAAGCAAGTGGACGGCTTGGATCGAGGGGCCAAGAGGTGGCGTAGGCGGCTTGTCATTGTGTGGCCTTGGCAAGACGAGACGTCGACGGCTAGGTGTGATGGGGCCGCGGCAATGGAGTGATGTCTTGGCCTGGAATGACTGTGATAAGGCGTGTTTTTGGTGGGGTGAGACGTGCACAGATGACCAGGAGAAGTGAGGCTAAGACCTAGCACGGATTTCTTGGTGATTTATCTTCAAGGTCTTGGTCGCCTCTTTCCTTACTTGACTCGACCAGAAAGCTCTTCCTCCCTTCAACCCAAAACGTTACGCCCGAAAAAAGAGGAAAAGTGTCGCTCTTTCTGCTTTTGTGATGTTGCCGGTTTTGCTTTCGTAGCTTAGCGTTGGCAATGGGAAGGGAAGACACGATATAGTGTGCCTCGAGCACGCTCTTCCACGCTTTCTATCCAACCATAATTATTTTTCACAGCCAGGCATGGGGTTTAATTAGGATCTGATATCATTCCTTAACTCACGGCCGGTATAAAAAACTTTCCCTTTTGAGGTTGCGTTATATTGTGGTACATAAAAGATGATCTTGAGATCTACATTAGCGTAGTTCATCTTCATCCATCCTCTTTACAGGTATCGCCTCGTGTTTCCTTCTTATTTTTATATTATCCTCTTTATTATACGTGTATAGATAGGATTGGACTTGATCATTTTTCTTGTTCTTTGTAGTGCATGATGGGACCCTCCAGGGATAGCCATGTATTTAATTCTTCGGAGAAGGACTTATGAATGGTGGAAACCGATCTTCTTCTCATGAGGAGGAATTATCTAGAATTGAATCTCTGTTCCATGAAGCTGGTGAAATCATCATGGACCTCCCTCCCATCTATCTCCCTAAAGTGCAGGCGCGTGTTCAGACTTTCTTGGGTTCGGTGAGCATGGAGGATGGACGATAATACGAGGAAGAACCTTGGCGCATTGAGAAGTTCTAGTGCGGGGCGGATCGAACTATTTCTAGGTCGATATAGTGGAAAATCGAGCCTGTGAAGCTTTTGGAGGAAAGTGCCATGGTCCTCGATTTTAATGCGGATGAATCAAAAAATCTTCTTTGAAGTGTCAATGAGAAAACCTTCGAGGGAGCATATGACGGAAAAGAAGTAGCCTTCGAAGTTGACTCCAGAGGTGTCGTTGGTGATACTTGAGGGGTCATGGTGGCGTATGCTAAACCGGTCGTCGAAGCGGACACTGTTGCTGTTGTGGTTGCTTCGGGATTGGATGTTGAGGTTTCTGCTGTTAACACCGTTGAATGAAATCTTTGTTGCCCGAGGGATTGCTGGGGGAAGTTCTTGAAGATAGCTTTGGCCAAGGGGACTCGTGCTACATCCTTCGAGGGATAGTTCCTCCCTTTTTGTTATTCCTGTTAGTTGCTTAGTTCTCCTGATGTTTTTTTTTTCGTAAACTCATCTTTATCTTCTCCTTCATCAGTCAACATTTCGCTTTATATTTTATTTTTTTTGAAAGAGGTATTTCTGGTTGTAGTATGATGGCTTTGCAATGGTTTTCTGGGTTAATTTGATGCATTTCTATGATATCTGGAGAACTTGTTTGGAAAGTGATGTATTTATGCTCTCTTTTTTTTATGGGAAAAAGAGAGTCCGGGGAAGAATACAAACGGTGTATCCATCCTGGGGGATACAACTGCTAAGAGGAATTGTTAAAGGAAATACTAAAGGGGGAGTGACTGGAAAAGTACATCATTTTAAGGATTGGAGGCCTTGAGCCATCGTGAGTGAATTATCACGCCTTCATGTGTGTCTGCGTTGATGAGCTTGAAATATCCTCCTAAAAGGATGTCCGCCACCAGATATAGCTCATCTTCTCTTCCATTTGGCGAATCAATCTGAATAGCCATTTTTACCGTCATCTTCCCAACTTGAAACTCGTTTACCTTAACCACTACATCTCCTTGAGAACAGGTACAGGCATCGTGAAACCGTTTGAGTCTTGGCTTCATTGGTTTCAAGGGAAGTTTCCAAAAATTTTGCAAAGTGTTCAAATGTCCTAGCACCCATTCACATTTCTTGAAAGCATCCGTGATAGTAATCGCGCTGAGTCCCCATAACGGAATAGGGGAAGGAATGACTGGTTGTATAGAAGGTCGCTCGGCCGGACTTACTTGCGTTTGAAACCCATGAGCTAGCGCCAATAGGTCTTGTCCATATGTCTGGGTTCCTTTGATAGTCCTTCGATGCGATAACCAGTGGGGTAATCTGTTGGAAATTCCTTCGGGTGTGGACATCGGTAGAGGGTGCATATCTAATTTCGCTTTGTTGTCGAGTACCCATAAGTGTCCCAATATCATGTTGTAACCCAGTTCTTTGAAAATGTGGAATTTTTTATGTGTTGTAGCGTCTCACACCTTTATCTCGAGGTTGATGTAGCCATGCGCGTTCAAAGCTTCTCCTCTCTGGTTCTTAATCACGGACGGGGAATGGGTAGCGTCTTGTTTTGTAAATTATGTAGATTTTAGTATCTTGAAAGTAACGATGTTGAGATCAGTAGCCGCGTCGATGAGCGTGTTGTCAAATTCGATACCTCTTAAAAGGGACGTGGTCAGCAGTCCCCAGTTCTCCCTTTTGGTTCCACCTGTTTGGAAATCTTGGGCCCCTAGTGTGGCTTCCGGGGAGAGAAAAAGTCGTTTTCCGGATACAACACGATTGAGAGATGTGAAAATATCTTGGCACTACACCTTGGAAAGATAGAGAATCTCGCATACATTCTACATCATGGATTGTACAATCTCGTGCACGGAGTCCCCATAGGACCCGCAGTTTCTTATTGGGAGTGGGTCTCGATGTACTCCCTCGTCTCCTAATTGGAGCTCTCCCACTTCTATCTTTTCTTTGAAAATATGCTTTAGTCTGTTGCAATCACTGGTCGGGTGGTGAACGAACCTGTGGTAATGGCAGTACTTGGGGTTTGTCATCTCAGCCGCAGTTGGTGGACGTCTGGGAGGAGGAAGTCTGATAACATCATCTTGAACCCAGGCCGCTAGGAGGTCAATCACCTCCTCGATGGGAAACGGGAAACCAAGGGCATTTCATTCGGTTTCATGACGATACATGCGAGTCTTAGTGATGGTCGTCCGTGGCGCGATTTCCCGTTGCGCCGGCGCTTCACGTTTTGGCTGGTGGCCCGTAGTTGGGGCCTTTCATTTTCCTCTTTCGTTCACTATGTTCACGGAGGATGAGCCAACATTAAATTGCTTGCTGATGAGGCGTCTATTCCCGCGAGTTTAACGTGTGTCTTCGATTCGAGTTAGCCTAGTTCTTTCCATTAATGCTGGTGCTGTCGTTGCGGATCGTCTAGCGGCTTCATAGAGTTCGGAGAATGTTTGGAAGCGCAAGTTTTCTAGCAAGGCAAGGTAAATAGGAACCATACCATTGATGCACGCATTCACCAGCTGTTGCTTGGTCATGTTTGGGTCGTGGCAGTTGAGTGCTTGAACCCTGAACCTTTTGACGAAATCATTCGGATGTTCGTTATCCCACTGGTTCATTCTTCCGAGGTCTGAGAAAGTAACTTGTTCAGACACGAAGACGTATTTCCTGTAGAACGCGGTGACCATGCTACTCCAGTTGGGAATATTGTTCGGCGGGATGCTGTTGTACCATGTATACGCCCTTCCAGTAAGTGATTTTGATAATTCCCTTGGACTAAGAACATGATTATATTCATGTTCACCTAGGGATTCTAGGAATCGGAAGACATTCTCATGTGCATTCCAGGTACCATCGTACAAGGTAAATTGAGGGGAGGAGTATCCCCTTAGAAGAGGGATTATCTGTATTTCAGATGGGTAAGGGGGTTGGTGTTGATGCATGTCCAGTTCATCATTCTTTATTCGGTTGTGGAGAAGTTGCTCCAAATCTTCCCGCGTGACGAAGTTGGACGTCTGATTTCTTTCAACTGGGATTCTAGCGCGAATTTCCTCATTCGCGGAGGCGCGTTCCGCTGAGGTGCTAGTGTCGGGGATGTTGGACACGTTTCTAAATAGCTCTGGAGGACGCGACTCATGTGGTATCCGCTCTGTCAGGGTCTTGATAAAGACGATTACTTCCTTCTATGTTGAAACCATATCTGTATGGGATCTGGAAAGAATTTATTTTCGTTCCATCAAATCAGCGATGGTGACATAAGGACAGCTTCCCCTGGTCCCTCCGGTCTCTTGTCCCGTAGATGGGGTAGTTGGAACCTTAGTTATGGTTGGAGGTTCCATGCTAGACGAGACGTTAGGAGCCACAACGGCGGCTCTGGACCTAGTGATTGGTGGCATAACGCCCGAAGAGGTGCATTCGGAGTTTTCGTAGTCAATAGGTGATGTAACGACATTATTGGGAGAGACGTTAACATCAAGGGCGTGATCTGTGCTGGTATTCTCGGCATCCGCTCCAAACCTGAGTTCCACCATGTTGGGATTGACGTTTAGAAACGAAATCAGGAGTTGGAGTTGATATTGTAACCGATAGATCAATCCTTCCGCTGTGGTCGCCAATTGTTTATAGGTGAAAATAGTTTCTGTTGATTTTGGTAATTGTGGGTGTGAAAGGTGAGAAACATTTTAAACCCTAAACAATATACTGCAAGGGAGTACTTTAGATTCGATAGATCAATCTCTGCAAGTCCGACCTAAACCAAGAAATGGTCATTCCAGACACGCTTCGGTCACAAAGTGGAGGAGAAGGTTTGGTTTAGGGAGGGAATTGAAGAGAGTGTTGAGGCCAGAATAATTCTGGAAGAGTAGTACTTGACTTGTATCAGAAGGTGAGAGCTTTGGGAAAGCTAGAAAGAGTGTGGTATTTTTCCCCTGACCAAGAACTTGTGTTCTGGTGGAAATAGGTAAGCCTATTTATACAAGTCAAGAAAGAAACGTACTCTGGCCTCATAAGAGAAGGAAACGGATGAGTTAAATGGGAAGAGGTGGTAACGCCTAGTATTGATGGGATTTTATGGAATTGATGTCCCATAATGAAGAAGCGTTTCACCGTTGCTTCTTGCATTAACTAACCGTCTTATTCTCATTACACTATCTTGAAACGGGCATTTGTGTATGCCGCACGCTATAGACCACCAAACCAAAACCCTAATGAGCATCCCCCTATTTGTGTTGATGTCTCGAATTTTTTTGGAAAACATGTAGCATGTTGTTGTAACTTGGAAAGTCAGGCTCGAGAGACTTGCTAGCCTGGTGACCTTCGACGGTCGAGACTTTGCATCTTGAGAGGAGGGGCAACCGTCGATCGTTGCACGCCTTCGTTTTGGTAGTGAGGGCCAATGTGGTCGCGCGACTACATTGGCATGACGTTGGAATGGCATGGCCAAACTTATATTTTCTGGCCAAAAGGTCGTGAGATGACTTTAGACGACCAAGATTTTCTCCTGGGGTAGAAGGGTGGCCATGGATGGCCGCACGCCTTTATTTTAGAAACCCTAATTAGCCCCCTTCACTATAATTGTTGTAGAATTCTAGTACGGGATCGGATTTTGATGGTCCGCCCCTCAAATCAACCGGAAAAGAATTTCCTATATCCTCATGCGGGGATATTTAGGTTTTGAACTCTTTGGGAGGAGAAAACAGCCGGAAAGAAAAACTCAGGAATAATTCAGGAGGGATGGCGGCATGGCCAGGCTAACATGGCATGCCTTGGTGCAATTAGGTTGGCATGGCATGCCTTGGAGTGGTTTGGCACATGGGACCAAGGGTTTTCCATGGGTGCATGGCGTGGCTAGGGCCAAGGCATGGAGCGACTAGCTTGGCTAGGTATGTGACCAAACTAGGGTTTTGGGCCAAAGTCATGAGGTGACTTTAAGTGGCCAGGATTTGATCATGGGATTGAAGGGAAACCGTTGATTATTGCACGCCTTCACTTTAGTATCCGCAAGGGGAAGGCCAGCAGGGTGGCGCGGCATGAGGGGCCATGTCGAGGTATATTTTCCATTTCACGGTAGGTGTGGCTGGCATGATTCTCCATTGGAACGGAGGTGTGGCTAGCATGATTGGCATTCTTTGGAGCGGTTGGTGTGGCTGACATGGTTTTCCATTGGCACAGAGGTGCGACTAGCATGGTTTCCATGATTTGGCGCGGTTTGTGTGGCTGGTATGATTTTCCATTGGCATAGAGGTGCGGCTAGCATGGTTGGCATGCTTTGGCGCGGTTGGTGTGGCTGGCATGATTTTCCATTGGCATAGAGGTGAGGCTAGCATGGTTGGCATGCTTTGGCGCGGTTGGTGTGGCTGGCATGATTTTTCATTGGCACCTAGGTGCGGCTAGCATGGTTGGCATGCTTTGGCGTGGTTGGTGTGGCTGGCATGATTTTCCATTGGCACAGAGGTGCGGCTAGCATGGTTGGCATGCTTTGGCGCGGTTGGTGTGGCTGGCATGATTTTCCATTGACACAGAGGTGAGGCTAGCATGGTTGTCATGCTTTGATGCGGTTGGTGTTACTGGCATGATTTGCCATTGTCACAGAGGTGCGGCTAACATGGTTCGCATGCTTTGGCGTGGTTGGTCTGGCTGGCATGCTTTTCCATTGGCACAGAGGTGCAGCTAGCATGGTTGGAATGCTTTGGCAAGGTTGGTGTGGATGGCATGACTTGACATTGGCACACGTGGGAACTAGGGTTTGGCTTGTCGTAACCTTAATTTAAAAAAAATACCCCGGTGATTATTTCAGAGACACATTAAAGGTTTCAGTAAATGTGCCTAGTAAATGCTTGTTACTTTAAATGCCGTGACATCACGGTCTGCTAGGGTTTAGTGTTTTATGATTTTAACCCTAAACTAAAAACCACCATCAACAAACCCTTATCCCAGTTCAGATGTTTCAGCAGACGATTGCTTCAAATTGATAAGGGAAGGTCATCGTTGGCAAGAAGCTGATGAATTGATCCAGGAGTCGATGGACATAAATGAGTTCCTATCTTGGTTTAATACTATTTTCAAGCCAAATATTTCCATGCAACCGCAAAGTTTGGGTCGGATGGATTTCCCATCTTTAGGTAGATTTCCATTTGACAATGAATTTATTCCTTCCCAACCTCCACCAGAGACGGTGACGTATTTGCATATCGTTCTCAAAGTTCATCTTCATACATGCCACCATTTTCTTGGAAATAAAGACTATATCCAGCACATCTGGAGAGATTGTTACTTATCCAATTATTTTTAGTGCACCTACTTGGACTTATCCATACCTCGAGGTCAATGCTACATAGTTGGAGTATCAGACACGATGTAACGATTATGATGCTCTTGTTCATGGAATTCATAATATGCACTTGGAAGAGATGCATGATGTATGACATGAGTCCCAGTGTTGGAGATGGTAGAGGATTGAGTCACAGTGTTGGATCTGGTAGAGGATTGAGTCCTAGTGTTGGAACTGGTAGAGGAATGAGTCCAAGTGTTGGAATTGGTAGAGGAATGAGTCCAAGTGGAAGTGAGTCGAAGTCAGCAAAGTGGTCTAAGTCAGCAAAGTCGTGGAAGTCAGCAAAGTGGTGAAAGAAGTGAAAGAAGATTGAGATGTCATCATATGGAGGAGGTACCAGAAAGTTCAACCCCAAACATGGTGTTAGAAATTCAAGCAGTACATGGTGTTAAATAAAACATTGGCATGGATACAACTCCTACACGTATGTTTAGTCATTTGCAGCCTGACATACTGACTCCAGGTGGTGGTGTGAACATGGAAGTAGTTAGGAAAACGAATCTGTATACCACAATTGCCTCAACCTCATTAGCATTTCAACCATTCCAGCAACATTATCAATCACACGTATTTCAATATTTGTATAATGTTCCCATACCCCGTACTCCCATTGCTTATCAAGGTTACGGTGATTCTGATGAGACTCAACCACCAAGTGAGTCTCAAACCGGCACCATAACTAATTTGTTGAACAACTCTATGGATCCAGAAAATGCAGGCAATTGGATCTTTGGTCCGGGAGGAAATGGACAAGAAAACGGACAAGGAAATGAGTAGTTTAGATGTTTTCTTTTAAACGGACAAGGAAATGAGTAGTTTAAATGTTTTCTTTTAGTTGATATGTGAAATGTAATTTTGTTTTTTTAGATTAATGGAAACTATCTTTTAAATAAATATTTAGATTTACATTTCATTAAAAATTCACCTTGAATTTGAGTAAATATTTAGTTGATATGCGAATTAGATCAACTAAAAAGTTACCTGAGCAATAAAAAAACAAAAGATGAATTTGAGTGTTGAGTCGCTCAGAGTCGATTCTGTAACGGGAATAATAAATACGGCCACTGCTAAGAAGTTGCCTTACTAAGAAGTTATACCACAACTATCAGACCATCCATTACTAAAACAATTTTCTCTGATTGGGGGTATGTGGAAAAACGCTACCATGATCCGTGTTGTTTACTTTTGAGACAAATCCACTTCGGTTATGCGAGCACTAGGCATGGTGAAATTAATTTGAAGTTGGGTTGTAATTGATTGAAATCAGGTATTTGTAGGGGGAAATTGTAGTCGTTAGATGAAGATCTGATGATCGATTATCATATTAGCGAGCGATTTGAATACCATCGAGCGATTACATGACCATCGAGCGACCAAGACTCTATCGCTCGCTAGAAACTCTGACGTGTATGCCTATATGCCAGAAATAACATATTGGCATATGAGTTTGGCAGTTTGGCATACCCCATAGTGGGTGCTTATATGCCAAATATCATGTTTTGGCATGTGCATAGGAATAGGCCTTAGTGTTAATTAATACTCCATCCGTCCCACTAATAAGTGACCTAGTTTAAGTTTGCACAATTTTTAAGGCAAGCAAGGAAAAGAATATTTTTAAGCATATTTTTCACAATTATACCCTTATGGATAATAACCAGTGAAATTTAGAAATGATTTATCTCTCAAACTATTTCACGGATGTTCGCAAACTTCATACCATTGAAAATCATTTTAAAACACCTATGTAACGAATATAAACACATCTATCAAATTATGCATATTTCTTATATTTTTTATAATTAACTAAAAAGATAAATTTAGAAATATTTCCTTGTTTAGTGATATAGGTCACTTATTAGTGGGACAAAACCTAAAATCAAATAGGTCACTTAATAGTGGGACGGAGGAAGTATTATTATGCAGATGAGAACGAAGATAAGGATGCTTATTTCTTTACACCAAGAAATAAAAGACATGAAAACGGGAGTCGAGCTGCTAGAAGTGTTAAAGGAGGCCCTGGATACTGGAGAGCAGGACCACCCAAAAAAGAAATCAAAGGAGTCGACGGAAGGACAGCTGCGGTTAAGAATAGCCTTAGGTTCTTCCAGGGCAAGAGTAAAACAGATGGTACAGATTGGCAAATGAAAGAATTTTTCATGTGCAGTGACGAAAAAGAAAAAGTAGGATGCAGCAGCTACAGGAAGCTGGATGATTGGGTCCTAACCCATATTTACTTGAAAAACAACGGAGGAGATTAATCAAAGAATTTAAATATGTCTGGAAGTTCATCAAATACGGTTCATTATTTTATTTACAGATCAAGAATTCAGTTTGAAGTAACTTTGTTGTACAAGTCCGTTTCTATCTATATGCGACTAAGTAGTATTTCTTGTTTTGCTGGTTTTGGCTGTCATGCACATTTGAAATACTTGCGTCTTTATTTGTGATTTCCCTGCTACATTTTCATTTATATTCATACAAACCAATAACTTGAAGAAACCTTGTTCTAATTTGAAGTTTAAATCAATTAGACCACAAACAGCTTAAAAAATTGGCTATGTTTACTTTTCAAGGTGAAAATACAAAGCTTTAGATGAATTACAATGTATCAGAATATAAAATCTGGCGACGGATAGTCAAAAATCCATTCAGATAATTTTGAATTTTCAGAAATTGTTATTATACGAGTGAATCCCTCCACTGAGACAGTTCTTATCCCTGTCTTTCCTTTGATCCTGTCCTGTTCCTTGGGACCATCAAATGGTGTGTGGTGATAGGTGAGACCTGCCATTATACCGCAAAACTGAAATAACTTTTAACAGTCAAAAATTAAACGATTGATAAATCAGCAGTTCAGAAACCAATCAGCATGACTATATGTTGTTCTATATCAAGAATGTGCACAAGCAAAAAAACCAAAATCATGCTTACATCAGGAAACACAGATCCGCTGGTAATCCAGGCAGTTAAAATTTGATTAAGCATGTTAAAAATCAAAAGCTCCAGAAAAGAGCCATTCCATCCATAATGCATGCCGTTGGAGCGAATACAAGCATCAGCCGAACTTGAAGGGGACGCAGAACAATCAGGAAAAAAACTCCACGGAAATATACTGATGTTACAATATAAAGGACAGCAAAGGAACAGGCATCTGATAGTGGAAGAAAGCATGCCTGTGCTAAAATCAAGCAAATAAAGCACATGGACCAAAATGGTTGCACTAAAACATAAAGGAAGAAAAGAGATTGGGACTTACAATTATGCCAGTTGTAACCAAGAAAGGTTGCAATGTTGGCGGCTGGTGTACACTTAACAATTATGGGAATATATCTGTTCAAGTTATACAGATTGGAGTCAATCGAACAATAGAAGGAGCTGAGTAAGCTTCAGCAGCGGTACAGACACAAAGAATCTAGAATGAATTTTTTGGCAATTAAAATCCCTGATGTCTATAAACCAAAGGTACCAGGACAAGAACACGTGAAAAATGAATGGCCTCCGCATCTGGGGAATTCCCTCTACAGGGGAGTGTTTTCTACTTACCACAGAAAATGCACCCAACAAAATAAGCAAGAGAAGGCAATCATAGATGCCTCCAAAGGTAAAACCAGTTGGACTTAACAGAATCCTTCCCAACAGGTTCTTTTTCTTTTTTTCTTGTTCTTTTTATATAGGCGTTCCTTCAGAATTTCTTCGCTTTTCTCAGCAGCTGCATTTAAGTCATCCTTGGCTACGCTGTTTTGTACCTCATCAGAGTTAAGCATATAGAAAATTGAAACAAGAGTGGAAGTAAGTATATAGTGTGTGAATAACCACAATTTAAGTGCAATCTCATTCATTTGGAGGAAGATGTCAAAATACTCGCTGCCAACGGAATCAATATTCTGAATCCGGGTTGTAACTGGCTTATTGATCCCAGCTTGTTGATGATAAACAATTAGGTTTGTTGTAGTTAATGGCAGAATGCCAAAATGGGATACATAATTCATGTTAGATATCACAGAGAACTGTGCCTGATTGACTAAATGTTCTCGTAAAATCTATTAACAGATGAAGACAAACTTCAGTGCAGTTTCCTAATCAAATTTATGAACTTTCCTGAATATGCTTATTCGAACCCAAGAGTAAACAAGATAAGTCACTACAGTGTACATCATTCCCACTGAAATAAGGTTGGGTTCCTACTAAAATGCACATTCACAAAGCAATATAGTTTAACCCAAAATAAAAACAATTCCATAAAGTTGGATTGATGATATAAAGACAGAATAAAAGAGAACCGGTGTACATTACTCACTAACACAATGTCAATAAGATTGAGGCTCACACAAAAGTTACTTGTTAATGAAACTCAAAAGTGTACAGAATGATATGAATACTACTGCAAAAACTCAATGAAGATTACCAGTTTATAACTATGTAGTCAGGGTTCACATCCTCCTGTAGCTGCTTGAAAGGTGATCACGGCTTTCTGTTTCCTTTAACTGACTTCATTATTTCCTTATCTTTTTCCGCTAATTCCTTCAACGCACGATTAATTGCCTTCTTTATTTCCATATCTTCTTCCCATAATTCCTTCAACGATACTATTTCCGTATCTTTTTCCCCTAATTCCTTCAAGGATACGAAGGTGTTCTTGTGAGGGAATACTCGACAAATATATTTTTTTAAATCCACAAGCCCTTTCGAGGTTGAAGCTTTTGTGTCGTAAATGCTGAGATCATTATCAATACAACAGTAAGTTAAAACATCCCCCCTCTTAGTAACGGCTAATGCATGGTTTGCATTAGCCCTAAACTCTTTACTCCATTCCAATGAGCGATGTTCCTCTCCCTCTTTCTTGACTTGACTATCATTCTTCTTTTTCAATATCCATATGTCAAAACCATCTTCTCTTTCGTCAATCATAGAAATATACAAAGATCCATCCAAAACCCCTATTGTAAGATGCATCAAATTGGAGTCTGGTGGGAAAGGAGGAGATGCAAGATGTTGGCAGAACTTTTCCTCAATCAAGTCGAAGGTCAAGATAGTATTCAGATTAGCGCCATCCCAATAAACAGATCCATTGGCAAAGCTACCATGTTCATGATCTTGATTATACATAGGGCAGAATTCAGAATTGAACTTCCCAAGGTTTCTCCATCAATTGCCACTACCTAAAGTGTATATGTGGACTTCTATTAACTCGGTCTTGAATACATGTACTGCTACCACTTTGTACTCATTTGTTGAAGGAAGGTAACCAAATCTGAACAACTGAAAATCAAAATCATCACCATCTATCTTGATTTCTGGAAGGTTGACATACTCTTTGGTGAAAGGGTTACATATACAAACAGGTATATCATGTTCCTCTCCAGCAAGACAGATTAAACCATTACAAGATCCAATAAAGGGAGAACCCTCAATTGCTGTTATAATCATCCTTCTAATTCTCTCAATGGGTTTTCTTAACTCATGATTCTGATCATCATTGTATTCAAAAAAGTACAGTCTATTGTTATCAATTAAAGCAATAAAACCCGACTTACAAGAATCCTCAGCACCAGTAGATGGATGATTAAGGTGATACAAGTGCTTCTGAGAGAACGATCGATCATTAGAGAGAAGATTTCGCCAATATTTGCAGACTAATTTGCAATCCAGCACCGTTTCACTTGGTACACGGATTAAAATCTCTAATGGAATCTCGTCCGGTAGTTTGTTGAAATAATCCATGTCGAAATCCTTATTAATCTTCATATGATGGAGAAACAACAATTTGATTTAAGAAATTCGTTAGAGTTTAAAAGGTTGCGATGGAGAAATTGGGGTTTCGTCTCTGGTTCAAGAAAGAGAACTTTCAGAAGAGATTAAAGAGTGATTTGTTGTTATGTGTTGGAGAAGAGAATGGTTTGTTATCTCGGTCAAGGCAAAAAAGAAATACTACTGAATTTTGGTTAATTTAACAAGTTTAGGCTTTTGTATCCGAATTTTGGTCTAAGGTGCAGATGTTGGGTTAAGGCAAGACAAGGACGAAATTATGGGTGTCTACCCATAAAAATTCGTCAGATTTTGACCATAACGGTAAGGTTAAGGTTAAGGGTTTAACGGAAATCCGATATCCCTTAACATATGGCGGAATCCAAAAAACCCAATCTCATAAGGTTAAGGTTAACTTATAGGATAGCGGATTTTTTTCGATACAATCCGGTAATTGGGAAAAAAATTTATTTATTCAGAAACAGAGTTTTTGAGTTCAAAATATTGTAAAAATCTAAAGGAAAAGAAGGAAATTACACGATATTTACTCCCAGGTCAATCACACATCACCACACATAAAAAAGAAAGTACAAACTAGAAAGCCACACAAAAAACAAATGCAAATTGAAGTACACAACAACAATGTCGACATGCTAGTGCTTGGCTGCTTGGTTGCATGTTGCATCATTGCATCAACTTCAATCTATGATTTCCATATCTGCATTAGTACAAAAACATTCAAATCAAGTCAGAAATCAGAAGAAATATGGTCTTACATAAATTACAATCACACTCATATGTGTTTCCATATATACACACACTTATCCAGTGTCGCACCAAACCGAAAACCCTGTCAGTCTCTCATACTCTCATTTTATTCACCATCCACCCCAACTCGACTGTCAACTGGCATCATGATAAATAAAACAAAATTGAATTCATCCCAATGTTACAAATTCGATCATAAAGAAAGATGCAAAATTTGCAATTGCATCCTAATTATCGACATAAACCGAAAACTTCATATCAAGCCAATCATTCAAGAAAAAATTAGCAATCATACCTTAACTATCTACATAAACTAAAAATGTCTTAATGTTTTCATGAGTAGTAGTTTTTAGTATAATTAGTTAACAAAATAAGCTATACTAAAGTCTAAAGCATATATATATATATTTAAGTATTACACTGAATTCAGATCAAGTGATGTTGACATTGATGTATATCCAGGGAATAGAATTGGCCCAGACTCAAGGATGATGTAAAAATATAGAATAGGCCTATGCATTAGTTCAAGTGTGGTCAAAGCTTAGACATTGCAAGCAAGATAGTATTGCAAGAGTAGGCATTGATATTGTCGAGCAAGTTGGCTAAGTGAAGCCAAAATGAGCTAAGAAAATGGCAGAGATGATTGTAGCTTAATTTTGGTTGTACACTAGCTTAGACCAAGAAGTTTACAGGTCCATGTTGGCTGAGTATCGAAGGAGGACCAAGTTCAGTAACGCGCAAAGATGGTGTATTATGGCTCAGGTGACAGTTATGAGTTGGTTAGTGTCAAAGGTGTGAGGAAATGGAGAACGCTTATAGAGGAAATTTGTAGCCTAAAAGGTGTGTTCATAACTGTTTTAGACAAGTGTAGAAGGATGGATCAAGTTAGAGAAGAAACTGGCTAGTAGGCACAATTATTGGCGGTTATGGAACTGTCTTATGAGACAGATGGGTGTCCCATGTGATTACAAGTGTTGAGCATTATTTTTGGCCATTGTAGCTTCTATATGAATAGTGAAAAAGCATAGGAAATTCACTAGGTTACATAGGATATATTGTGAGAGTCAAATTGAGAGAGTTTTGGTAAGGAAAAAGCTTGGTTCAAGAGGAACAAGTTTGTGCAAGTCCCTAAGTGGGAATTTTTTGTATATCTTCCCTTTTATGCAACTAGGTTATGACCCGTGTCGTAACGGCACAGGATTATATTTGTTCTTTGTGCTTCCAAGTGAAAGTAAGACATCCCTATTGTAAGAGGTCATACTTTTTAAGTTGGGGTATTTTGCGTTTCCTCCCTTATAAAGATAGATAATTAGCGTTTCCTCCCCAAATAGATTTAAATTAGTGTTTCCTCCCATCGTTAGTTTTTCCATCCACTGTCCGGTTAGCTGAGTCATCACATGTACACGCGTGGCATTAATTATACACGTGTCAAATAAAGTTACCAAAATACCCCCGTCTGCTTCATTAGATACGAGTTTCAGATCTGTTCAAAAGAAAAAACACAAACCCATCACCTGTATTAATGGTGAGAGCGACGATTAATGGAGTATTCAAAAGAAAAAACACAAAACCGTCACCTGTATTAATGGCGAGAGCGACGATTGCAGCAAAAGACGGTGACATGGGTTTAATTAAGAAATTTGGGATTTTAATGGTAGAGAATTGATGGTCTAGTCAACAGTGAATCTTGTCTTTCATGGAAACATTTTTCTTATTAATCTCGTGTAACTCCCTTTAATTTCTTCTCTCTTTGTCTCACACTATCTGCCGCCGTTAACTCTCACAATCATATTGCTAACATGTTTCAATCGAACCACCATTAATGGAAGCAACAACTTGCTGGTCTATTCAGTATCTTGTTCTATGAATCTGATGTGGCGTAGTTAAATTAACGAGATTAAAGAAGGAATTAAGGGTTTGTAATTATGGGATTGAAGATTTCTGAAAAGGAATTAAGGGTCTGATAAGAATGATTTTTGAAATTGGGGAAATTTTTGTTAAATTGAATCGGTAGCTGCATCTGTTTCACATACGTAGCATCAGCATATGTAGAAAGAATCAAACAACCTACCAGCAATATTGATTTGGGATTTAGGGTTCTTCGATTTAGGGAAGAATATGATTTTGGTTCTTCTTAATGAAGTTTTCTTTTTTTTCGCAGATTTGGGTTTTTCAGTTTCATATCTTCCTTCAAATCTCTAAAGACAATATTATTTTTTCCCAAATTTTCTTTATGTGTCGTCTACAGAGAGGTAGCGGAAAAGGCAATGGTGGTGGCGGAGAAGCAGGAGATTCATGTGGTGTAGCGTGATGTTGTACTCTTAAGGGTATTTTAGAAAGATTATGAAACACGTGTATAATTAATGCCACGCGTGTACATGTGCTGACTCAGCTAACCGGACAGTGGATAGAAAAACTAACGATGGGAGGAAACTCTAATTTCAATCTATTTGGAGACAAAACGCTAATTAGATATCTTTATAGGGAGGAAACGCAAAATACCCCTTTTAAGTTTTAAGGAGTTCAATGTGGACATCATTATCGTAATGACATCACAATAAGCAAAAAATTATGCCTTGTACGTTTCTCGTTGTCTCGTGTCATTAGTTATTACTGTGATGGTCTATAAGTTCCGATTATATAAACATAAAATTGGTTAAAAAGACTAAAATCAACAATTTCAGGATGAAAAAGATATCTAGATTTTGATACTGTTTAAATGGACAAAAATATAAAAATATCTAGGATGTAAACAATTTCATCATATTTTGATACTGTTTAAATGGACATCTAGATTTTGATATTGTTACCAAACCTCAATGTACGGAATCAAATATTGGTATTTACCTCGACAGAGAAAACCAACATGTGTCCCTTCTCCCTTACTTTAGGTGGTATTTCATTTCCGAAAAAGTTTCGATGAACCTGCAAATTTGAAAAATTGAAATAATAATACAGCTAAGTGCAAAGGCAAGATTTAAAATATTTTATAAACTAACCTAAAATTAAGAAATTAATTAGACTGCTAACAGATCTAAATCAAGTAAGAAAAGCACTAAAATCATTGCATACACACCAGAAAAACAAATACAACAACAACAAAACAGCCAAAAAACACCAACTTACCGATACAACAAAAATGACCACAGATTACAAAACCAAGAGTTCCAAAGTAAACGAAGGACAATAAGGACTAATTTATAAATGTTTGAAACATCAATTTTGTTAAATCAAATTAAGAAAATCAAAGAACCTAATCGACGAATGGATCTCCTCTATAATTATTCACATTACAATATAATATAATACCTTAAAATAATTTGTGCACTTGGATACAGAAAATGTCTATTTTTCGGTATTTGGTTCATAGAATCAACTTCCATTTTCCCATATTCGAGGTCTACAGAAAGTGGAAATTTTTGGGTTAGCTAAAGCCACTAAGACCGCTATAAACACAAAAAAGAAGTACGATGAACAAAAGCTAAATCAACTGGTGGTGCTCACGCATTAACACTTCAAGTGAGACCAAGGTAGTCAATATCGGTTGTATAGGCCGATATTAAAGGTTTTTAAAGGATATAGGAAAAAATCTATACAATATTGAAAATATCGGCGATACGAAGGAGAAACGATAAAAACGAGTGTATCGTCCTGTACGGACCGATATATAGGTTTCACTTGTACACTGATAATATAGGTTTCACTTGTACACTGATATATCACTAATGTGTTTTGTCTTTTGATTATGATTTCTTGAATTAAAAGTTCAAGAAAGTAACTTCACTAATTTTGGTAACTTCATATATGATTATGGTGGATGTAATTACTGTAAATGTGATGTTAATGGGCTAACAAACATTCAATGTTTGGTTTCGTTGTTGATAGTATGAGGCTCTAATTAACCACCTTTTATTTTGTAAGGTTGAAGTATGTTTACTACAATTATTATTTTCTATATGGTTATATCAATATATTTTTTTGTTTGATAAATAATAAATATTAAAAAAATCCTAATGATGTATCGCCTATAAAAACAAATATTATCATTTGTATAGGTGTATAGGACCCGACCGATACGATACCGATATACGATATTAACTACCTTGAGTGAAACTTGGAAATCATACCAAAAAGTAAATTTACAGGATTAAGAATAAAATATAGAACTTGAAAAATAATCAACCTTTATAATTCTTATGAAAAGAAAGTGGGATGCACAAAATCAAATTCAAATAAAACTTAATAATCTAAAATAAAATTAATTGGGGAACATAAAACAATTCACCATACAAATTTAAAAATGAAATTCTAATTCATAGAGCAGAGAGAAATACAAACATTAAGTTGAAAATGTTGCAGCTACTACGCTTGAAAACCAGTTGATGAATCTAATGAGCGCTAATCTAATCTTTACACAAATTAACCCTAGAAATACAAAATAAAAGTAAAAAATCTGAAACATTTCTTAATAACCCAGATTTAAAAACACCAATTAGATGAAAAGAAATTTTTATCACAAATTTTGATAAAAACAAAATAATAACTAACCTTCTTTCCAATATGCAGTGGATGATAAAAAGATCTTCTTTGGTAGAAATATTTTGCACATTGGAGAAATTGAAATATTACGGGCATACGAAGATCTTTAAAAACAAAATGATGAAAGAAAAAAGACGATGAAGAAGATAAAAGAAAATAATCAATTTTTATTTTTTGAAGCATGAATTAAGAGGGAGTTTAATTTACAATAAAAGAAACGGTTTCACATTGAATGTGAAGAATAACTCCAAATAAATGACACTGGGAGGATGAAGTGGAGATTGAAATATGTGGCTTGATCTGGACCCTTGGAAATGTAGATTGAAAATCTTAAATCAATGTCTCAATCTCAACCCTTCTTTATATGCTAAAAATGTATTGAAAAGCCAAAACATATGACTCAATCTAAACCGTCCTTTATGTGTCTGAAATGTAGATGACCGTCTATATGGAAAAACACCATTGTCCCTTATAATATAGATAAACTGGGTTAATTGTATCATATTATAAGTGTTTTGGTTGGCAAATTATGTTAGTGAATGTATGGAAATGTTTGAATGCTTTTTGGTATTTAAGAAGAAAAGAGAAGGAAAAGAAGTCCGAAAAACTTTCGTTGCAGAATTTTGTGTGTGATGTTTGCATTGGTGCAAACTTATACTCAAACTGATATACAAATATTAACACATATTCGAATTGATCTTTCCATAATAGGTAACTTGTACTATCAAGTTTTAAAGAGATAAATTTTACAATATTAGTAAAAGAAAATCGAAAATTATATCGATCTTGAGTAGAATCATCATTTGGAGTAGCAGAAGAAACTGAATTACGAGTGACTGGAGGCATTGTAAAATAAAAAAGAAAATCTTGAAAAGAAAATTCAAGAAAACCATATCTGAGTAGAAGAATATAATGAAATTATTACAACATAATTAAAATTGTATTTTAATTTGATGAAAGATCAAATTTGTGATCAACAATATTAGAAGATCGTTGAGCACTGTGGAAGAATTATTGAAGATTTGAGATAAGGATATAACCTAATCTGATACCATATCAGATAATCAGAGTAAGGACATAAAATATTGTTACAGAGAGTACTTATAGTACTGACTAGGGACTACATAACACGTGTAAGAAGAATACATGACATTGATATATACCCACTCATACAACAAGATAAAGGCATACACTAGACTGAAATCTTATAACTATTAAAAACGGGCAAAGCACCATGGTATGTAAAGGAAATGCTAAAGGAATCCACTGTCTACTGCAACAAATTCCACACACCAAGGTAACACATGCGTACATGGAAGCAAATCAAGCCAAAAATTAACTAGCCAATGAAATGGTAAGGAGATTGATAACCAACCCAACAACGAAGACAACTCTCATTTGAGATTATATGTGCCCAAATGTCCTAAAAAGAATTGTATCAAATAACCAAAATGCGGTCCCTACAATATTTTTTTGTGTGAATCAGCCATTTCATTAACAGAGTAAGCCTACATTACATAGAATTAGATCCATCTAATATCGATCCTTGTGGAGATCTCTCGATATTAGATCTATCTACTGACAGATGATGTTGAATACAAGATGGGGGAGTAGTCTCCCAATTTAAAGTCGAACTCAAGTTTGTTACAGATTTTTCTAAAGTATTCGCTTCCAAATTTCCTAGTCTAGGAACAAAATGAAAACCCATAAAGTTGTGACATAAGTTTTTTTTCATATTTTCCTCATCAAGATATGCTTTAGCACGACAAGAAATGTCTGAATTCTTTCCATGAAAGTAGTTGAAAAGGCTTTCACGGTCTCCTTGAATGCTAAAGTTCTTAATTCTTTTTTCCTTTGGAAAAATTGGTGCCTGCAACATGCCTATAGCTTCTGCTTCTTGAGGGTCTGTACTGACTGACTGTCCTGATCTTCCTCCTTTTGAAATTCCTGTATTATTCCTCATAATTAAGGCATAACTAGAAGGTAATTTTTTCAGATATATATCCCAGCAGCATCGATATTTATTTTTAGAGTATCTTTTTGTGTAACATTCCAAGAATAGTACGATGCAATATTCCTATGTTGAGTCTAGTTTGCAAACTATTTCAGAGCAAAGTAACATCCTACACTATTCAAATGTGACTGGTTCAATCCCTAGTCTGGAGCATGCTATAAGTGCTTACAATCAAGTATGTGGTATTTCTGATTCACCACTTGGTATTCATCATAGCGCCCCAATCTATATGTTCATTGGCGGTTCAATACTTCAGTATTGTGTTGAAAGGGTTATTCCTTAAATTTAAATTGTATACACATGATGCTGCTCTTTGGCAATGCAATAGTATTAAACATGCACAAGACTACTTGTTGGATGTTCCAGTTGATGGTCTTAATCAGAAGCTGGGTCCTAGAAAATTTAGTGCGGTTTTATGCTATAGACTGGGTATATCACTAGGAGGTAGGTTTCCTAGCTGTGTCAGGGACATGGAAATCTTTGGAGATCACGCAATATGTAAATTGTGTCAAGGAGGTTAGACTCAACTTTCGACATGACCTTGTTCGCGACATGATAGCTGATATGTGTTATCGTGCAAGTGTTCCACCCATAAAGGAGGCTTCCTTGGGTCTCCTCTCCAATTGTGGCTCAGATTTGAGACCGACGGACATCCTAGTTTATAATTAGGTTGATGGGCATGACGTATTATGGATGTGACAGGTGTCTCTCCTTTCATGGGTGATGGAGTGCGTACTTTTACCCCTAATCAAGCACTCACCAATGATATTGTTTGCAAGCGTGTTAAATATCTTGAGTAATGCACAGGGCATGGGTTTGGATTTGGAGTTCTAGCTTTCACTACATTAGGTGAGCTTGGTGGTGACATTATAAATTTTCTGAAGAGACTTCGTAAGTCGTAACTATATGGCTAGTCATTATGAAAATGTTAAAGTGGGAAATTTTCTTTTCCATAGGTTAGGTGTTGTCATTCAAAAGGCAATCGGGGCTCAGATTGTTGCTAGGCTCCCTTACAATTTCTTGCAGAATGAAAATGTTTCTGATGATTTTGATTAAAAAAATCGAACATGGTAGGTGTTTGTCTCCCAAGCTCGACTTTCCAGGCATCAGCAATATGCTACATGTTTTCCACGAAAACATTCGAGACATCATCACATATCACAAACTGGGGGATCCTCTTTGGGTATTGGTTTGGCGGTTTACAGTATGCGGCGTACACTATGCCCGTCATAAGGAAGTGTCATAAGGATGAGGCGGTTAGTAAATACAGGGAGTAATGGTGAAACGCTCTTTTTTATGGAACATCAATTCCATGTGTTAACGGTTACCACCTCCTCCCATTTACTCACCCATTTTTACATTCCTTAATGAGTTCTGAGTACGTTACACCTCGACTTGTATAAATAGGTCTTACCTATTTCCACCGAACAACAAGTTCAGTCAGGAGTATACAACACTCAGAAAATATTTGCTAGATTTCCATCTGTTATCTTTCCATTTTCTGATACAAGTCGTAGATAACAACTACTCTTCCATAATCAACTATTCTGGTCTCAACACTTTCCTTGCTTCCCTCCCCAAAACCAACCCATTCTCCTTCACTTTGTGACCAAAGCATGATAAGTGCATATTTCACATATATTTGGTGTAAATTCCATGATAGTAATTGCTTATATTCTTGAAAATTATTGTATATTACGCTTGTTTTCTTTTATTTGTGTTTTATTAGATGAATCATCCAAAAGAAGTGCAAATAAATACAAAAGTGAAGTCACAAGTGAAGAAGAGCCAAATATCCAGTGGAAATTGAGGATTTCTAGTCATCATTTTGTAGAGGACGAGAAGATGAAGTCAATGGCGAAAAAAGGAAGTCATTCTGAGTTCGTGTGAAGAAATTATGAGGAAAACAAGAACTTGGAAGACTATAAGGGTAAAATGGTCATATCATAGGCTATTGTTACTGGCACCCCGCTGTACGTTAAGGGTATGTCACTCTGCTAAGGGGAATTCAAGTATCAAAGGAACTTCTAAAGGCAGTCATGTATTTTATAAAGGGGGAGTTCAAATTCAAATGTGGATTACGGCAGACGGTGTTTCACTCAGGGCACCTTGGTCTTCATCTTTAGTTCAACAGCACCAGGCTCGTGATGAAAAAACAAGGTTGGTTGATCACGCTGATGATGATGGGTTTCTGAGTAGACTTTGAGTTTGAGTGGGATTAGATCATTAGGTTTCTGTAGGTATGAGAAGACATGGGTTGTGCATGAAATCGATCATGGCACCGGAATATGGATGCTGTCATTATCACCGGTGATTGGTCGGTGGTATCTATTGGTCACTGCCATAGATTGGATGTGATGATGATGTCGGCGATGAGATAGAGAAAAGCTCGAGGAACAACATGAATGGAGAATGACAACTGCTGCCATAGATTATCAGCAGTCGAGATTGATGGAAGTGATTGATGTTGGAGTTGGAGGAGATTAATAAGATGAATAGGAAATGGAGATATTGCCTCCGGAGATGTGAGCAGAGGCGATTGATGGAGTTGTGATACGATGGTGGCTAGTAATAGAGATGGGTTTAGAGTTTCTTGAGAGCCCGAGTTAAACAGGGAATAGTAAAGTCTGCTACAATTGAAGTCGAACATGGACCGAGGGTTGCTGTTGTGAGTATGAGAAGAGTTTCCGAGTATTCTGGGACCAACCAAAAGAATCAAGAAGTCAGAGAAGTGAAACCATAGATCCATATTGTATTTGAACTTGGTGAAAAGTGAATTTTTATACGTCAAGGTGCATCGAATCTGGAGGAATCAACAGTGCTAAAGAGAATTTCTTGCCTCACTTGGGTTCCATTGTGGTTTTGGCCAGTGAGAAGACGTGCACAGTTAATTAGGTTACTCTATCTCACACCATAGTACGGCCACTGAATTTTCAAATAAGAAAAGTCTGCTTCACTGGCCTTATGATCCATATCAATTACGAATGGGAGTAAGTTTGGTGGTGACTCCCATATATAAATAGGAGTCGATAGCGACGGGAAAAAAAAACTTGAGAGAGAAAAATACATAGAAAAGAAGAGAGAGGAGAGGTTTTATATTCTATTTTAGGGTTTACTTCTTCAGGAGGAAACCAAATTTCTTCTTCTAATTATTATTTCATATATTTTTTATGGGTTTTAGTAAATCCATGTGTAGCTAAATTTTACTAATTAAGGTATGGTTTCAAAGTCCTGATTAAGGAAACTTTAATTCTTTTTACAAGTTTATTTTGAGTTTATTTTTCTTGTCGATTGTCTCTATTAATTTTTAGTTTCTAAGAGTAATATTAGGTTATTGGTTATTCAATTGGCCATTTGAATTAACCTGATAGTAATTCTTCTACTAGTATTGGGGTTCGAGATATGTGTAATAGTCATTCAATTTCATACACAAGTAGTACATCGCAAAATCTAATAGAGGGATTCTGTTGAGAAATTGTGTATAGGGATGACACTAGTAAGCAGACCGATCTTGTGCGTCTGATGCTAGGATCAAACTAATTCACAAAACCTAATTCATTCGTTTGGGTTACACCTTGAGAGCTTATTCATGGAGGCTCGGATAGATAGAATCTGGTAGTCGTCTGCTTCCGTATCCAGCTGCGACAGGAATTCTGGGGATAACAGAGCTTATTGCTATTCTACGGTTGGTGACAATCGAAATTTTACAAGAAATAAACAAGTACTTCTAATCAAATTTATGCTCAGTGGAGGAGAATGATTTCTTAATCATCTTTGTTTTCTCATTATCTTTTTATTCGTCTTAAAACCAATCCCCCATTTGTTATCTATTTTATTTCGTTGATCAAATAACCTATCAATTACACATCTCTCTGTGGGAACGATCTCTTACTACCGCTATATTACCAGTTAATTAGTGGAAAATATCTTAAATTAATTTGTTGCACTTTCGAGACGCATCAAATTTTGGCGCCGCTGCCGGGGAGCAGTCGCTAATTGATTTGTTATTTGTTTTGCTTGTTTTTAATTTTGATTTTTGCTTTGATTTTATTTTTCTTGTGATTCGTCATGTTTCCTTATAGAAATAACATGTACGGAGCACAAGATTACACATACAACAGTGGTAATCAATATGGTTTTCAATCTCATTCATATGACAACTACCAACCATCCTATGGGTATAATCAAAACCAATCTTTTGGTTATGATAAATATCACACGAAACCTTATGGATATTCTCATACATGTCAACAACCTTATGACGGGCATGTAAGTGAACAATCACGAGGAAGGATAGTTATGCTTCTGATCAATTATTTTCTAGTAATATACAGATGACAGAGAGTTTGGAGCTAAAGAGTGATCATACTGAATCAATACATACTCCCCTTCATCGTGTTTTTCATTTACTCTTTCCAAAAGAGGAGATTGTGCACAACGGTGGAAAGCGTGTTAATGTCAGAAAACTTTTTAAGCAACACGAGAAGCTAGAAAAAGACGGTGCATCAAAAAATATTCTTGACGGAATTAACAAGGCCATAGACATGGAATTCGAACGTCATTTTGATATTGACGATTCTGAGGTTGACAGTGATTCCGATGAAGATGAGCAACCTTTGGAAATTTCTTGTAACAATGATACGATTACTCCAACTCCGGATCATAATAAAGATCCCTCACCTATTCAAAAGGAGGAGATTGGGTATGACATATCTATTGTTGTAAATGGTGTAACATACTAAAACAATGATTTTAATATTTGCACCAATGAACTAGACTTCCTAGGAGATGATTCTTATTTCGATGACAAAATTGTTGAAGAGATAGAGATTGTGAACCAAACTAAATTGATTAAAGTTATGGAAGACCCAATTGAGCTTGTCGATGATGAGATTTCGGTTAAAGAAGAAATTAGGAGTTCGATAGAGGACCACGACATACTTGAGGTAAATAATTCGCTAGAGATAAAAGATGAGGATCTTGAACAGGGTTTGTCTAATCCTTTGCATAATTCTATATCTATTGATCCTTTCCATCCAATTGAAGTAACTTCCCAAAGAGTTGTTAACCCAACTTTTAGGAAAATACCTCACTTGGGATTGGATTTGTGTGCTTTCAAAGTTTTAACGGATTATTTTGCTTCTAAGTATCCACCACTAATTGTGTTTGATTATAGCGATATGCAGGTTCACCAAGAGGAACCTTTTGAAGTACCCATATTTTATGTTTTCTATCCACTTTCGAGTGTAGTAAGGACTAAGTGTGGCGGAAACTTCAATAGAATAGCAGCTTTAATATTTATATCTTATTTAACGTTTTTGGGAAGCTTTTATTAGAATTGTAGATTGTTTTCTGGATGGACTACCAGATTTTCAGATTATTGGTGTATGGATGATAACCGGAGGGTCAGGCTGAGGACGTTAAACTAAGCGCTTAATGAGAGGCAACCCATAGGTTTTGTATTTTCTATCCTTTTTGTTTTTATTTTTCTTCTTTTGCATATCATATTAGGATTTCCCACCTTGATTTTACTTAGGAAGAGTCAATTACATTGATGACAATGTAAAGTTTAAGCGTGGGGGAGTGTTTGGATATTTTGCATATAGAGTTTTTAGCCTTTTTGAGTCAAAATTTTCAATTTTTTTGTATATATTTGAATAAAACCTTCAACTTGTAGAGATTTTAGAGTCACCAGCATACTTCTAGGTATGTTTACATAGAGATTTATGACCGACATAACTGAACTCGGAAGTGTTAGGGAACTACGTTCAGATTTCTTGCTTGTTAGAGTGTTAAATAATGGATTTAATCATGTTGGTTATGCAAATGAGGAGCAAGGAGAAATGCATTATTAGAGTTTCTGATTAATCTTTAGTGGATACTACCTATTTTCATATCAACTGAGGCACCATACCAAATTTTCTTAGTATCTGACTAAAAAGCTTTCTTTTGAGTGTGTGTCACCGTATGTTAATTCCGGGTAGAATGGTGAGCTAGCTACCCAACCTCCCACTAATAGAAGCACTAATTTTTGATCTCTTGAGTGCTAATTTTGTCAATCATGAGGGTGATGTCTATAAATAAAAACCACCTTCTTGTAGTTTGATATGCAGTTAGCACCACTCTCTCTCTCTCTCTCTCTCTCGCCAATAATAGGTCCATAGAAACACATCATCATCAACAAGCGAAGCGACATCAAAATCTACAAGGAAATTTGAAGACATTTGAGGTTTACAAGCAAAAATATAAGGAAGAACAAATTTCATATCCAAGTAAAGAAACATACAATGAGAAGATATTATAGATATATGTTGAAGACTTACAAGGAGCTTAATTCTATATCCAAGTTGAAGACTTATTTACAAGAGCGAAGAAAATCAAACGATGAGAGTTATTGAAGTTTATAATACAAAGATAATTCAAGTTGTGAAGATCAAAGTGGTAAAGTACTTCTTTCATGGCCATGTTATTTTAATTTCGTTATTATTTTTGTAGTTGCAATCTTTTAGTTAAAAAAAAAGAAAAAAAAGAAAAAAGAAGAAGAAGAGAAATACAAAAAGATTTGCATTTAGGTTGTTATTTGTTTAATAAGGCCATGGGGAAGAAAAATATATAAAGAAGTTTCAAGCAACAAGGAATAGAGGAAAAGAGTTACGAATTGTCAAAGTTCAACAAAGTTCAAGAGTTTATCATCAACAATTGAAGCCGAAGACCAAGAAGATGAAGGAGACGAGCTGAAGACTACGTTTTATATTGGATGATGTGAGAGTAGTGTTATCGTCATTGTAATCGGATATGAAGGTGGTAATTAATCTCATCCTCGATAATAGTGGTTAGTTTCCTTTCTTAGAGATCATCAGAAAAGTCTTTTATTTCCCACGATCTTGTGGGGTCTCCAGAAATAATTTAGAAGGTTTCCTTACCACCATTCAACGTGCGTAGGATTTCTCTCTTCATTCCTACCTGAACACATGTGAGACCCCTAAAAAAAGCCGTCTTTTGAGTGCAATTATCATAAAATCCTTTTAAGTGAGGCAGAATTCGAGGCGAAATGCTTATTGATTACTATCGAACACGTATTCTCTCATTGTGGCGTGGTTATTTCTCACTCAACATTTAAGAATGAGAATATGTTCTTTGGTATTTCTAACTTCTTATTACTTGCATGCAAAAACTCTATGTCCTCATAGCTCTTCGAATGCTTGGGACGCTGGAACGCTTTGAAGTTGGAGTATATTTTGTGGGTATATCTTTGGTAAACCCTCACGAGACTATAACTCGTCAACTAGGGACACCTAGTGGTTTAAAGGCATGTTGCACATGCTAAGTGCAACCATTTCCTCAACGACAGAGAGTTGTTGTATTTGTTTAGGGTAGTTTGCTCGAGGAAAATAAAAAGCCAAGTGTAGGGGAATTTGATAAGTACATATTTCACATATATTTGGTATAAATTCCATGCTAGTAATTTCTTATATTCTTGCAAATTATTATATATTACGTTTGTTTTCTTTTATTTGTGTTTTATTTAATGAATCATCCAAAAGAAGTGCAAAAATCTACAAAAGTAAAGTCACAAGTGAAGAAGGGACAAAGACCCAGTGGAAATGGCGGATTTCTAGTCATCATTTTGTAGAGGACGAGAAGACGAAGTCAATGGAGAAAGAAGGAAGTCATTCTGAGTTCGTGTGAAGAAATTATGAGCAAAACAAGAACTTGGAAGACTATAAGGGAAAAATGGTCATTTCATTTGCTATTGCTACTGGCACCCCGTTGTACGTGAAGGAGCAGTCACTCTGCTAAGGGGAATTCAAGTATAAAAGGAACTGCTAACAAAAGTCATATCTTTTGTAAAGGGTGAGTTCAATTTCAAATGTGGATTAAGGCAGACGATGTTTCACTCAGGGCACCTACGTCTTCATCTTTATTTCAACAACACCAGGATCGTGATGAAAAACCAAGGTTGGTTAATCACGCTGATGATGATGAGTTTCTGAGTAAACTTTGAGTTTGAGTGGGATTAGATCATTAGGTTTATGGAGGTATGAGAAGACATGGATTGTGCATGAAATCGAGCTTGGCAGTGGAATATGGATGTTGTCATTATCACCGGTGATTGGTCGGTGGTATCTGTTGGTCACTGCCATAGACTATACGTGATAATGATCTCGGCGATGAGATAGAGAAAATCTCGAGGAAAAACAGGAATGAAGAATGACAACTGCTGCCATAAATTATCAGCAGTCTAGATTGATGGCAGTGATTGATGTTGGAGTTGGAGGAGATTAAGAAGGTGAATAGGAAATGGAGATATTGTTGCCTGAGCTGTGAGTAGAGGTGATTGATGGAGCCGTGACACGATGATGTATGGTAATGGAGATGGGTTTAGAGTTTCTTGAGAGCCCGAGTTATACAGGGAATAGTAAAGGTTGATGCCATTGAAGTCGAACATGGACCGAGGGTTGCTGTTGTGAGTATGAGAAGAGTTTTCGAGTATTCTGGGACCAACCAAAAGCATCAAGAAGTCATGGAAGTGATGGTACAAAACCATAGATCTGTATATCATAGTTGAACTTGGTGAAAAGTGAATTTTAATACGTCAAGGTGCATCAAACCTGGAGGAATCAACGGTGCTAAAGAGAATTTCGTGCCTCACTTGGGCTTCGTTGTGGTTTTGGCCAGTGAGAAGACGTGCACAGTTAATTAGGTTATTCCATCTCACACCATAGTACGGCCACTGAATTTTCAAATAAGAAAAGTCAGCTTCACCGACCTTGTGATCCATATTAATTATGAATTGGGAGGAAGTTTGGTGGTGACTCCCATATATAAATAGGTATCGAAAGAGACGGGGAAAAACAACTTGAGAGAGAAAAATACAGAGAAAAGAATAGAGAGGAGAGGTTTTTATATTCTATTTTAGGGTTTACCCCTTCAGGGGGAAACCAAGTTTCTTCTTCTAATTCTTATTTCATATATTTTTCACAGGTTTTAGTAAATCCATGTGTAGCTAAATTTTACTGATTAAGGTATGATTTCAAAGTCCTAATTAATGAATCTTTAATTCTTTTTACAGGTTTATTTTGAGTTTATTTTTCTTATCGATTTTCTCTATTAATTTTAGTGTCTAAGAGTACTATTGGGTTATTCAATTGACCATTTGAATTAACTTGATAGTAATTTTTCTACTAGTATTGGGGTTGGTGATATGTGTATTAGTCACTCAATTCCATAAACAAGTAGTACATCGCAAAAGCTGACAGAGGGATTCTGTTAAGCAATTGTGTATAGAGATGACACTAGTAAGCAGGCCGAGCTTATGCGTCTGATGCTAGGATCAACCTTATTCACAAAACCTAATGCATTCGTTTGGGTTACACCTTGAGAGCTTATTCATGGTGGCTCAAATGGATAGAATCTGGTAGTCGAGCGCTTCCGTATCCAGTGGCGACAGGAATTCTGGGGATAGCAGAGCTTATTGCTATTCTACGGTTGGTGACAATCGAAATTTTACAAGAAATAAACAAGTACTTTTAATCAAGTTTCTGCTCAATGGCGGAGAATGATTCCTTAATCATCTTTGTTTTCTCATTATCTTTTTATTCATCTTAAAACGAATCATCCATTTGTTATCTATTTTATTTCGCTGATCAAATAACCTATCAATTACACAACTCTCTGTGGGAACGATCTCTTACTACCGTTATATTACCAGTTAATTAGTGGGAAATATCTTAAATTAATTTGTTGCACTTTCGACACGCATCAGAGAAAGTCTGGAACGACCATTTCTTGGTTTAGGTAGGATTTGTACAGATTTATCTCTCGAATCTAAAGTAATCTCTTACAGTACATTGTTTAGGGTTTAAATTCATTTCTCACCCACATACCCGAAATTACCGAAATCAGCAGAAACCATATTCACCCACAAACAATTGGCGACCACAGTGGGAGATTGATCTTTCAGTTACAATGTTAATTTTCGACCATTGATTTCATGCTTCGACCCAGACATCAAGATGGTAGAAGAAGGCGATCCTCTAAGGGATGGAGGACTCATTTACCAGACGGCCTGATTATCATTCTTGACGCGACAAGGGGCGACTGGGGACTTCCCAGAGGTTAAAAGCAAATGATCCACTCAGGGATCGATGAATCGATTATCAAGTGACTCAGGAACGACTGGGAACTTTCTACAATCGCGGTGTTTCCCACGAAAGTCGGACTTGCACCTAACTCGTTTTTCATTAGCATATCCAAAAACCGAGTAAGTCTTCCCTAGACAAAATACATGGTTTACTATTTCAAGTTTTCACGGAAATGATAAAACCGATAGCCATGTTATGTTTCATCTCATGTCATCTACCAACACGCAACGTTTCCATATCTTCCTTGGGATGTTTGTGTTACTTACAATCATAACCAAGACAAGATCATTCCAAAAAAATAGTTCATCCCGAATAATAATCCAAAACCCTCATAGGTAACACTTGTCTATCAACCCCAAAATCCGAAAAATCAAAACCATAAACCAGGTGTTTCATTTGGCTTTCAAAAAAAAAAAAAAAAAAAAAAGAATTTCAGAAGACAAAAGTGCATTCAGAGGAATCCATTCAACGGTGTTTTTCTCTTCTCGAAGAAGGCGCCCTTCGTCATTTGGAGGACCGCCTGTTTCAGCTCCAACTCTTTGAACAGCCTTTTGACCTTCGCTTCTTGTTGTTTGACCACGTCCGCGGAAGGACCTTCGGTCACCTCAGCCTGCAAATTTTGGGTCTCAGAAAAACCATAATGCCCAATTCTTCGTGGAATCAGTCACCTTCCAATACGTACTTACTTTACATAATAACAATTACTAGTTATTATTCATGAGGTATCCGATACTACTATAGTGATATTCGAAGAGAAGGATGAGTACTTCTACAAGTTTATAAATGACATACCAATGTCTAAGGTTTACACCTGTTCGGAAGAACAATATTTCTACATATTTATGGAAGGCATACCTATGGCTAGGGAATGCAACAACACAAGAAAACAAATTGAAAGAGAAACACTGGAGTATAGACCTGGAATATTCTTGAACACTTTATTGCTACCGCGTCGTGCCAAGCCAACAGTCCACGCCACACCAAGCCAAAGACGTGCCAATCCAGCGCCCATTCCAAGCCGATCCAACACTAACAACTTGCACTTTTCTAGTGGAAACATCTTGCATCCTTCCAGTGCTAAAAACTTTCATCTTTACAGAATATTGCATCCTTCCAGTGCTAACAACTTGCATCTTTACATCAGCTTGCATCCTTCCAGCACTAACGGCTTGCATCTTCCCAGCACCAGCATCTTGCATCCTTCCATTATTTCTTGTGAACTCCCAGTGGAAGGGAATCAGCAATCTAATTTCGTAACACGTAAATATCAGGAATGACTTCTCCAAAATCGAGGCAAAGAAAATTAGCAACCCCTATGAGTTCACAAAGACTCTCTTACTGTCAGGAGATGCATGATTTCCGGGGACTTCGCTCACAAAATCGTGCAGTCTATGATGAAACACTTTTGTGCGACTCTGTAGGCATAACATCAAGTAAAATTTGCATCCCTCAACTGCATTGCATCAGGGAAGTAGCCGTTTCCAACCATAGAAGTCGTTCCCAAACCCCAACCTCTCCTAGAAAGTACGATTGATATATGGAACTGGGGAATCCTAACCATTGTTCTCCTGAAGGGTGTCCAGTTTGACAGCCCACTGATTAATGCAGCCGTTCTTCTTCAACATTCACCCCGACAACCGCGTCGCTTCAACGCTCGCTCCAGTAGCCGTTCCGCTTCAGAGTTCTCTTCATAACCTGTTTCATGATCCGAAGCTGAAGCTTTATCGTTTGTATTATTAAGTTTCAACATCCTATCCAAGAGACGAAGCTGCTTCAACGCCGCTTCTTCCTTTAAAGGGTCGTACCACCACGCTCCCCATGTCAAGGATCATGATCACAGCCATCCAATCTTCGTAGTCGTGGCTATCTTTTGATCCATCTCGCCAAAACTCGTGATCATGGAAAATTTGCTCGCTTACGCATCCAGCCAATCCTTTTACTTCCACAGAAGCTCATACAATTCTAGCAAACCTACTTTGTTACCACGACAATATAGTCTATTCTGATTACATCTGCTACCAAGAACTATTGCCGCTCATTTTTTGATACTAGCCAGAGCTTCATCACAGCAGCAATCACTCCAGAGATGGAAACATGTAAACCGTACTTGAGGACTGAGGATATACACGAAATCTCTTCACTTTCAAAGCTCAGAAGACACAGTCATCCAAAAAGCCATAGCCACAACAAGACCATCTACTCTTCAAGGATGCAGCGCAAGAATATCATCACGTCTCTATCTAGAAGATGCATTCAACACTTTATGAGGCCGCGGAGGATCCCAATCCTGCTTAGAGGAAAACAACTTCAGAAACTAAAGAAAAATGTGACTGGAGACTTCTTATCGCACCCGACGATCATCAAAAAATTCATGAGATAACTCCAGAGACGCGGCTGAAACATTTTCTTGAATAAATAGAGGAATCCACAGTAAATAACATAAATATCTCATTTATACCTCTTCTCTATCCAGAGTATTTCATCCATGAGATATTCTAGGCATCCCAGCGTTTTATCCAAAAGAATACAATAAGCTTGTATCAAACCCTGTGGACGTGGATTCAATACGATGCAATGAAAGTATGCTACACATGGGGACTACCAGGATGGGACGCTTTCACTCCCCTCAACCAGGTTATTTCCGATTTCAACATCATCACTGTAGAAGTTTTACGAGCCACGGGAATTTCTCATCACAAATCCTTACATGTGCATCGAAGACTCCAAAAGCACACTACATAGATACATTTACATGTTCGGCTATGCCATCGGATCTAACAGAAATATAACTGGGGACTGATCACCGCATCTCATTTCATACGATAGTCAAAGATTCAGAAGATGGTTCCAAGGATGTCGCTTGGAACAAAGTCCTTGAACAATTAATAGCAGCACGTCGGTAAAGAGGCGTCTCCCAACAAATCTATTTCATCTAGTGTCTCCAGAAGATTTTGACCATACAAGCATCCATATCATACTGTCATCGCGATTAGAAGGTCCAGGAACTATATAACCTAAAATCAAGGATAGACCGACAACACAACCACATTCATCCGTCCCAAGAATGCAATTGAGTTTGGTAAATTTTAGAATCCACTGGAGAGACACGGCAGACGAAAGCACGGATCCGGACGAGCGACAAAAAAAAAGGTCAGTAACTTTTTTCATACGGACGGAGTTTCTAGAGTTTGCGCAGAACAAAGTTTACTTCTTAATCCATGAAAGGGAATAGATGACTCGGCGCGACTATGTTACCCCGGTCCCGCAACATCCCTCCTGAATTCTTCCTGAGTTTCACTATTGGGACGTTTTCACCTCCTAAACGAGCTCAAAACCTAAATATTCTTGCTTTGAGAGATAGTAAATTCTTTTCCAGTCAGATGGAGGGGCGAACCGTCAAAAGTTACCAGGCGCCATCACTACCATTTGATAACCAAAGTTCCAGCATCATCACCATTGTTTGGTAGCCGAAGTTCCGAAACCACTTTACACCACTCTGCGGACTAAAGGCAGTTTCCACCGTTCCACGGACCGAAGCCAATTTCCTCCCATTCCAAGCCGACCAACGCGTGGGGCTCCCATTCCAAGCCGACCAATGCGTGCATCTCCCATTCCAAGCTGGCTGACGCGTGTGGCTCCCATTCCAAGACGATTGACGCCTGCGGCTCCAATTCCAAATCGACCAACGCATGAGACTCCCATTCCAAGCCGACCAACGCCTGCTGCTCCCCTTCCAAGATGATGCCGACATTCTGCATCTCAAATATCAGCCACCTCTACCATTTCACGGTCTAGCCAGCAACACCACGAAGAGAATTTATACGTCAACACAAGAATCACGAATTCTCCTTACCTCACGAAAAAAGTTGGTCGGATCTTCATGACCATCTTTCCATGACTTCTCGTTTCGATTTTATCCTTGTCTGTCACCATCTTATGTTTACCTTGCAACAACGCTCTTGTTCCGAGCTAAGCATGGGACTTAATGTTGATGGTGGATTTTAGCTTAGGGTTAAAATCGTAAAACCTTACATCTGACATGACGTCACTAGGACCACTAGCGCATTTATTGAATCATTCAACACGCCTACGTAAGAATTACCGGGGTACCTTTTTTCTACATGTGTCATGTTCCACGGCAGAACCCTTAGTATTGACCGGCATCACCTTCGTACACCAAACCCTAAATTCTTACATCACCGTGCCAATGGAAAACCATGCCAGACACATATTCGCGCCAAGGCATGCCAAACATGCCAGCCGCACCATTGCGCCAATGACAAACCATGCCATCCACATCTCCGCGCTAAGCAATGCCAACCATACCATCCGCACCACTGTACCGATGGAAAACCATGCCAGACACATCTTCGCGCCAAGGCATGCCAACCATGCCAGCCGCACCACTGTGCCAATGGCAAACCATTCCAGCCACATCTCCGCGTCAAGGCATGCCAACCATGCCATCCGCACTACTGTGCCTATGGAAAACCATGCTAGCCACATCTCTGCGCCAAGGCATGCCAACCGCACCACTGTGCCAATGAAAAACCATGACAGCCATATCTCCATGTCAAATGAACCTAGCCATGCTAGCCGCACCAGGTGCCAAATGGCATGCCAATCCCTTGGCCCCAAGATGCCAAACGCACCTAGCCATGCTAGTCGCACCATGTACCAAACGGCATGCCAAGCCCTTGGCCCCACCATGCCAAACGCACCTAGCCATGATAGCCACACAATGTTCCAAACAGCATGCCAAGACCTTGTCCCACCATGCCAAATGTACCTAGACATTCTAGCCGCACCTTGTGCCAAACGTCATGTCAAGCCTTTGTCCCCACCATGCCAAAACACACCTTTCTATGGACCTATCCAACCTATCCGCGCCACCATGCTGGCCTTCCCTATGCGTCTACCAAAACGAAGGCGTGTGACAATCAACGGTCCCCCTTCAATCCCAGGAGAAAATCCTAGCCATCCAAGGTTACCAAACAACGTATGGTAACCTTTGACCCAAAACCCTAGTTTGGCCACGCCAAACTGTGCCAAGTCATGTCATACCAACCTAGCCGCTCCACCATGCAGGCCTTCCCTATGCAGCTATCAAAACAAAGGCGTGAGACAATCAATGGCCGCCCTTCAATTCTAGGAGAAAATCCTAGCCATCCAAGGTTACCAGACAACGCATGGTAACCTTTGACCCAAAATCCTAGCCTATCCATGCCGCCATCTAGGGCTTTCAACGGAAACCCGTTAACCGTTAACCGTAACCGATTACCCGGTTTCTGTTACGTTTAGTTCCGTTATACCGTTACCCGTTACCGCTAATGTAGCGGTTAATTTTAACCGACGGTAACGACAATGGAAGACCTATTTTCGTTAGCCTTAGTTCCGTTAACCGCTAACGTGTACCTAGCACGTGTAGCATTCTATACCTATACTCGAATACCATTATCATTCTTCTTCTGTTCTTCAACTCGACCAAACCAGAGAAGAAAAAATCACCCTCATCAATCACCCTCAATCCCTCATCTCCTTCCTTTCAATTCAAGCAAAATCATCATCTTCATTCGATTAGAAAACTAGGGTTATCTTCTTCTTTTTATTTCGAGCTTAATTTCAATCCTAAAAACTAAAATTTCAATTTAGGGTTTCTGAAAATTGAAGTTAGGGTTTTCAATTCCTGAAATTAACCATGACCCAAAACGGAGGAGCATCTAATTACGTTGGTTCATCAAAAAGAAGTCATCCATCTGAATCACTTTCAGTTTCATCTCAATTACCTTCTGCATCTCAAGTTCAACAATCAGGAAATCAATCACCACCACCTGCTGATATTGCAACAAAAGAAGCAATAGACGAAATAGAAGTAGATGAAAATCTAATTATAGATGATGCAAAGAAGAAACTGCGTGCAGAAAGGTCTGATATTTGGGATGATTTTGAAAGGTTAACTGAGAAAGAGATGGTGAAAGGTAAGGAGATAGGGATACTTATAGCTAAATGCAAACACTGTAATAAGAGAATGCCTGCACCCAGCAACCAAGGAACCAGAAAATTGCATTACCATGCTAAAACCTGCAAACAAAAGCCTGCAAACAAGAAAGGACAAAGAAAACTTACTACGATCAAAACAGGTAATGCTCAAACTAAGCTTTCTAATTGGAAGTATGATGCTGATGCTACTAGGATATTAGTTGCCAAAATGATTGCTAAACATGGTTATCCAATCACTATAGTTGAGCATCCATATTTTGTTGAGTTTGTGAAGTCTTTAAATCGTGATGTTAAGCTTTACACTAGGAATACAGTTAGGGAAGATATCATGAAACTAACAGCTTAGTTCAAAAAAGAATTACAAGACCAATTTCAGACAATTACATCTAAGTGTAGTTTAACAACATGAGTTCATTAGATCCAGATCTTTTTGAAGCTTTGCTTTGTTTGGGTGATTGGCTGCCAGATCTCACTCTCAGTGAGAGTAATAGTTATGTTACTGGTAATTTTACTTAAATCTTATATCTTAATCTTTTACTGATAGTTGTGAACTTGTGATTGCACTGACATTGCCACTTTGCACTGATATTGCCACTTTTATTGGCTTACTGCAGAAGTTTAGGACTAAGGAGGAATGCATTTGCAGATGCAGTTGGCATTGGCATTTGGGTTTGGTAGTGGAGAATTTGGAGATGGAGGAATGCATTTGCAGATGCAGTTGACACTTCCTTTAATCCTTTGTCTTTTATTTTGCAAAAACTTGGTATTTTTTCTTTTGATAGAACATTAAGATGATCTGAACATGTTTTTTTTCTGTGTGAACAAGTTGTTTGTTTGGATTTAGAAGTTAGAACTGTTTTTGTGTTGTCTTGTGACATAACGGTTAATTCCGGAAAATTAACTGTTAGCCGATTTAACCGACGTAACGGCAATGGAACTGATTTTACAATTCCGTCGGAAATTAGCGGATAATGGTTAACCGAAAATTTTAACGGCAACAGTAGCGGCAGAGGCATTATTTGTTTCGTTTAGTGTCGTTGACAGCCCTACCGCCATCCCTCCTGAATTCTTCCTGGTTTTTACCGTCGGGCTGTTTTCACCACCCGAACGAACTCAAAACCTAAATATTCCCTCGTAAGGAAGTAACGAATTCTTTTCCGGTCAGATGGAGGGGTGTACCGTCAAAATCCGAGTCCGTATGCGAATTATACAACAATTCTAATAAAGGGCGCTAATTAGAGTTTCACCATGTTAAACCTTAACTTAGACAAAGCCATGAACAACGCTGGCTACTAAAACGAAGGCGTGCGACAATCAACGGTCTCTATTTAATCCCAAGAGCAAATCCTAGTCGTCCAAGGTTACCATACAACGCATGGTAACCTTTGACCCAAAACCCTAGTTTAGCCATGCCAAACCGCGCCAAGGCATGCCATGCCAACCTTGTCGCGCCACCATGCTGGCCTTCCCTATGCGGATACCAAAACGAAGGCGTGCGACAATCAATGGTCGCCCTTTAATCGCAGGACAAAATCCTAGCCGTCCAAGGTTACCAGACAATGCATGGTAACCTTTGACCCAAAACCCTAGTTTGGCCATGCCAAACCGCGCCAAGTTGGCCTTCCCTATGCAGCCACCAAAAGCGAAAGCGTGCGACGATCAACGGCTACCTTTCCTCTTAAGATGCAAAATCTCGACCGTCGAAGGTCACCAAGACAGCAAGTCTCCCAAGTTCGACTTGCCAGGCAACAACAATATGCTACATCTTTTCCACGAAAACATTCAAGACATCATCACATATCACAAACTGGGGGATCCTCTTTGGGTATTGGTTTGGAGGTTTACTACACCTGTCATAAGGAAGTGTCATAAGGATGAGTCGGTTAGTAAATATAGGGAGTAATGGTGAAATGATCTTTTTTATGGAACATCAATTCCATACGTTAACGGTTACCACCTCTTCCCATTTACTCACCCATTTTTACATTCCTTAATGAGACTAGAGTATGTTATACCTCGACTTGTATAAATAGGCCTTACCTATTTCCACCGAACAACAAGTTCAGTCAGGAGCATACAACACTCAGAAAACATTTGCTAGCTTTCCATATGTTAGCTTCCCACTTTCTGATACAAGTCGTAGAAAACAACTACTCTTCAAGAATCAACTATTCTGGTCTCAACAATTTCCTTTCTTCCCTCCAAAAACCAACCCATTCTCCTTCACTTTGTGACCGAAGCAAGTCTGGAACGGCCATTTCTTGGTTTAGGCCGGATTTGTACAAATTGATTTCTCGAATCTAAAGTACTCCCTTGCAGTACATTTTTAGGGTTTAAATTCGTTTCTCACCCACACACCTGAAATTACCGAAATCAGCAGAAGCCATTTTCACCCACAAACATAAGGATAAACCGATTATAATTGGATCCTCTTTTATCGAAAGAGGTATTGTGCACACCAAAGATTATAAAACCAAGTCAGAAATCTTCTATCTCTTCTTTATCTTCAAATCTTCTTAGATCTTCAATAAACACTTGCACACAACTACTTGAATCTCTTGTGATCAATCACACACAGAACGGAGTCTGTTAACAATGGATTATCACAAGATCGTATTTAGATCTAACAACAGTCTAAAGATCCATGTCGTAACCTTGAACTAGTTTGAGTGAATCTTATATCAGAAGAGAAGATTCTCAAGCATAAACAAACTAGGTGCAATCAAAGTTCAACCACCGTTAGTCAATCAAATCAATAAGAAAACCAAAGATAAATCACAATATCTAGTTTCCCACCAACGGGTCGCTCTAGATCTTCTCAATCCCAAAGAAGACTTTCAATTGAGCGGCCATAAGAGATTTCAGCTAATTAGATTACTCTCCTCTCCGATAGGCGGATTCACCAGTAACAAAGACAAAAGATGAAGTCTATTGTTACGAAGGATTAATTTTCTAGAAATGAAAAATCAAAGTATTTATAGACAAGGAAGTTTGGAAACCAAGAAATTTACAAAACCAAAAATATTCTCAAAATAGTTTTCATTACTACTCCAAATTCGGTTTTCATAATTCCTGTGAATGCACTGTCCAAAATTATGATCGAAATCTCCTTGGAAAATCTTTAACTAGTAAATGCACATTACTAATTCTTATTTTTCGTTTATAATTAAAAACCCTTAATTAAAAAGATTCTTAACTTATTTAAATTCGATCTTGGGATTTACTTCCTTCTTAGCCTTTAAGGAATATCTTTGAACAATAAAAGAATACGCATTAATGCACGTGTTTAAAGTGTATCGACATCTTTATCTTTCAAGTCCTTTTTCATACTTGCTCACTTGAAACCGATTTACCACACTTCCAAACAAGTTTAGAATTGATTCATCTGACTTTCAAGAATTATGTGATTGATCAAGTAACACTCAATCACAAGTCATGGGTTTAAAGGTTCTACCAAAACAAGTTTCGTTTCTACCTCCATGAGAGTACTGTGCATAGTCACACTAGCTTACCGAAATTCAACTGACTATGTATTAGGATCGGTTCTCCACATATATTTGGTATCTAACTTGTATGCACTGCACATGTCCATAGGATCGGTTCCCCCTTGAATAAAAACGTGTTGCACATGTTCATAGGATCGGTTCCCCTTTATTCTATAAACCTTGATGCACCTTATACAAGGATCGGTTCCCCGTTTGATGTATTGCACCTCTTACTAGGATCGTTCCGCTTCTCCAAATATTTGTCAGACACTCACAAACCCGATCATACCCCAGGTGATTACTTAAGATAACTAATAAAATTCATACCAATACATAAGTCAGGCCTCATGTGAATAGTTTTACCAAGAACACAAACAAGTCATGAGCGGTTATACTAATCACACATATTGGTCGTTCATAAGATATGCAATGAAGAATAGCCCCAATAATGCCTAGAGATTTCCTTTTCGGTTCACAACACATATCATGAACTTACTTCCTTAAAACACATGTAAAAACATTGTTTCCTAGGATGAAATCCCCACCTCATACCCATACATAATCACAATAGCATTCATACGATTATGTCGATGTCTTATATATAAAGTTTAATGGTTAAGAAATAAACCTCATATTGTATTCCTTAATACTATGCCTATATAGAGTGTTCATGCTTCGCAGTTTTATGTTTTCAATATGCACGACTTGAAAGATACGTTAGGGAATGAAACAGTTCAAGTCAAATATCACTAACCTCGAGTGGAAGGATGATGTTGTGGTTGTAGCTCCGTACTTCTTCACTTCTTCAAGTCTTCGCAATACTTGTAATGTCTCATCCTAATTTTTTCAAGCTAACCTATATGAAATTGACTCTAGTACATTTAAATCAAGCGACTCTTAAATGTGTAACGCCCCGGTTTTCAAAACCCGGAGTGCTATTTGGAAACCATAGCCGAGGCCCGCCTACTAAGCCCAAGCACATTAAATAATTTATTCAGGTTTATTGTTACCATTTCTGTCGCAACGGAAAAATTAAAAAAATTCATTTCGGAAGATCTAACCGTTGATTTAACCTTAATAATGGAAACTAAAATCTAAATTAGTAGAAATAGCTAGAGATTCTTTATATCAAAGACGATTTCTTCGGTGATAAAGCTCTTCCTTGTATTGTTGATAGTTTTTGGATTGCGATTCGAGGTAGGCGCAACACAATATAAAACTCTTCTTTTATTTAAGTTTCTTTTAATTAAATTTATGTTTGCAAGTTTCCATTAATATATGGATGATAATCGATGTTGTGAGAATGATTATGAATGTTGGGCTGCGGTCCATAGAATGTGATTCTTCAAGATTATTTATGACGGGATACGAGATATCCTTGGAAACGGTATTTGTTTCCTAAACCCACGTGGGGCTCTCTTGGGCGGGCAGATTGATTGAATTTAATTATTATTTATGGATGTGGTGTTTCCATATGTGGGGCATTATTTTTGTTATTAAAAAAATGGTACAAGTATATAAGTCTTGGGTTTGGCCAAACTTGAAAGAAGTGAAATTAGCATGTCAGCGATACACGTTGATACAGTTCACCGCTTAAAATTTAAAAACCTTAGAAAAGAAATTTATTAAAATAATCCTTTTTCTAGTCAAACTTGGAACTAAAAATTGGAAGGATTAAAATAATCCTTTTTCTAGTCAACTTAGAACTGATTTTTATATCCTATATATAAGCAGGGTCGTACCTTTAGCTTTAATAGTCAAAGTAGTGACTACAAAAGTAGTTGATTCTGCCTTCCTAGTAAGAAAAATCACAACGAAACCATAGTTTTTTTTGTACGTCCTGTAACAAATCAATAAAGATGGGAGACAAAAACCTTCAAGACTTGAAGGGTAAGAGTGTTGTGGTATACGACGACCACGATCATGAAGTCAATCAAGAACGCATTCAACATCAATTTCAGTACTTCATTGCACCTGGTTTCAAGTTTCTGCCGTCTGACGATGAATTGGTGTTCATATACTTGAAGAGTAAGACTCAAGATCCTGAAGGTTTCCAACCCCCTTTTATCCCTGAAATGAACGTGTATGATTATCTTCCTCATGAGCTGCTAGGTACGTACACACATGCATGCCTCTGGTTGTTTTGTTTTTTTTTGGTTCAAGTCTATTCTTGATATTTTTGTACGTAGATTACATGCATATATTCTCTGAATTTCTGCAGTATTTCTTGATCAGCTTCAATTATATGATTTGGTGTTAATATTTATTGTGCAGATGAGAACGAAGATAAGGATGCTTATTTCTTTACACCAAGAAATAAAAGATACGAAAACGGGAGTCGAGCTGCTAGAAGTGTCAAAGGAGGCCCTGGATACTGGAGAGAGGACCACCCAAAATAGAAATTAAAGGAGGCGACGATTGAACAGCTGCGGTTAAGAATAACCTTAGGTTCTTCCAGGATAGGAGTAAAACAAATGGTACAGATTGGCAAATGAAAGAATTTGTCGTGTGCAGTGACGAAAAAGAAAAAGCCGGATGCAGCAGCAGCATGAAGCTGGATGATTGGGTCCTAACCCATATTTACTTGAAAAAGAATGGAGGAGATTAATCAAAGAATTTCAAATCTATCTCGAAGTTCATCAGATACAATTTATTTATTTTATCTACAGATCAAGAATTCAGCTTTAAGTAACTTTGTTGTTCAAGTCCGTTTCCATATGCGACTAATTGCTGGTTTTGGCTGTTATGCACATTGCAAATTTAAAATACTTTCGTCGGTGTTTGTGTTTTCCCTGCTATATTTTTGAAGACCGGGCTCATTAACAACTTGAAGAATTGGCTATGTTTAGCTTTAGATGAATTATACATGTATCAGAATAAAAAAACTGGCGACGGATAGTCAAAAATCCGTTTAGACAATTTTGCATTTTCAGACATTGTTATGCTGATTATAAGAACGAATCTCTCCACATGTGCTCATCCCTAGGTTTCAATTTGTATTTTTTCACCATCAGATGGTTTGTGGTGAAGAGCTGACACAATACCACAAAAAACGGAAATAAATTTTAACAGTCAAAAACTAAATGATTGATAAATCAGCAGTTTAGAAACGAATCCGCATGACTATGTTAGTTCCATATCGAACTCAAAGGTGAACCGACTCTATGTTAGTTCTATATCAATCTCAACTCACAAGCAAGGCCAGAATCACGCTTAATCCAGGCATTTGAAATTTGACTGAGCATGTGAAAACAGCGAAAGCTCCACAAAGAGCGATTCATTCCAGCCATAATGTGTGCATCTGGAGCGAACACAAGTGTCAGCCGAACCTAAAAGGATAGAAAGACGAAAAGAATGTAGAGCTAGCTTATTAAAATAATACGAGAAATAAAAGCTGAAATCGAGTGAATGGGTATTTCCTTACCATGACTCCTGACAAATATACTGATGTTATGATATAAAGGACAGCAAAGGAACTGGCATCTGATAGCGGAAGAATAAAATTCATCAGAGAGTGAAAACCAAGCAAATAAAATACATGGACCAAGATGGTTGCAATCAAACAGAAAGGAAGAGAACAGACCGACAATTATGCCAGCTGGAACCAAGAAGGCCATTATGGGCATATACTTGTTCTGTTCAAGTTATGCAAACGGGATCAAGAAGACTCAAACTGCGACCACTACATCCCTTTGTAGGGTTGGAGGCCACCTCTGCTACAAGTATTGTCACAACGGCAGGAAAGACCAACCCAAGGAAATTAATAAAGAACAAAGTTTCGGCTCCATTTGATATGTTAGACAGTAAAAATACTGCAGGCAAGGGAACTATTTTACGACTTCACCATTCTACGATCTGTCTTAGCAGTAGAATGAAGAGTACACGTTTATCAGGCACCAATACACCACATTTGGTTAAATGGTTACTTTTATCTGTTGTAAACTTTCAACGTCCTTCAATATTTACTAAACTATCATAAGTTGTGGGAGCTTACATGCCAGCAGATACTACAAGTGCCACAGCCACTTCACATATTTGCTGACAGAGGAATCCCTTGATGTAAAATACACAAGAGCCACCACATGGATAACAATGAAAACCAGGAAAAAAGGAAAAGAACAACAGAAAATAGGAAACAATGTGCCACAAGGGAAACAGATATTAAATATTTAATTTGGTTCAAAGCAGAATGGGAGAAGAAAGCAACCACAATTTTGATTAGAGTAGGATCTATAGGAAGGTGCCCAATTGGCCACCACATCCTCACCAAAAACAACGCTAGTGTTCCAAGGTCATCACATCTTTGAAGCCAATAACAAGCACCAATGAAGCCAATAATGTACCCAGGGGCCAGGACCACCTGCATGAACGAGGTTTCGCATTTAATAATGCATAGAAAGAATGCTAGATTAACCAATTCTTTCTTTATCATACTAAGGAAGCCTGAGGAAGCATATGCTGAAGCATAGTGTACAAGTTAAGTTAAGTTAACTAGGTTCAAAGCATAGCAGCATATCACAAACACTACTGAAAAAGTCTCGAGTACTACTTGAAATGCGGCAGCGGTAAGAGGCACTTGATGTCCAATACTTTTGTTTGCCCTATATAGCTCTTATGTTTTCCTTTTAACAACTTAAGATTTATCAATTTCATTTTTTCGCTAAAATCGACTAAAACTAATGGGTGTCATACTAAAATATGGACGTATTCTAAACAGAGACAAGATACTTACAAGAGGAGCATATGCAACATACAGCCAAGGAGAGTAACGACCAGTAGCAATGCACAGAAGCACATGTACTGGGATAAGGTTAATAATAAAGGTGTAACCTCCCCAAGAGCACGCCTGAAAAATAGAATGTGACCAACACATGTAAATAAGAACTAAAGAAGAATAGCCACAATAACATCAGTCCGTCATACTTACCATGTAGATAGTATGCTGAAGCATTTAAAGTGGCATAGAAGAAGGATCCGTTGTTCAACGTATGTCAACAATTTGATACTGTGATCCAAAAACAGTTCATAGCTGCTGAATTATCGCATCTCATTTCATCTTAGATATACACTCACCAGTCTCTACATGCCCATGAGAAAGTGAAGTTGATAGAACTACTCAGCCAAGCAGTCTAACTTTCAAGAAAACAACACTTTAAGAATAAATTCAAACCTTAAATAAAAATAGAAAGTGAAAATCAAAGCAAATATAGCTACAGCTTCATTGTCATAGCTTCCAGCTTCAGAACGAGATATATCAGAAGGATCCTACACATAGACTGTACCAGATATTTAGTTGAAGAATGTAGAGGACATAAAGCAAACACGAAAAATAAAAGGCGAAATCAGGTGAATGGTAATTTACTTACCATGACTCCTGAGAAACATACTGATGTCTCTATATAGAGGACATCCAAGGAACTGGCATCTGATAGTGAAAGAAAGCATGCCTGTCCAGGGAATAAAATTCTCTGAAGAAAGTGAAAATTAAGCAAATAAAAGACGTGGACCAAGATAGTTGCACTAAAATATAAAGGAAGAGAAGAGAATGGGACTTACAATTAGGCCAACTGGAACTAGGAAAGCCAAAACGTTGATGCCCATAAATTAAGATGGCCATGTTGGAGGCTGGTGTTCACTTACAATTATGGGTATATAATTGCTAGCATAATTTCTATTCATATTGCGCGAACAAATTGTATTTGTAAACAATAACTCAACCTGCAGAATGAATCTCTCCACTGAGACACGGGCTCACATTAAATGAGCTCCAGGAGTATCATCTTTTCCTGAAACTTTGGCTTTCATGGTTTGCTACCATTTGTTTCCATTCAAAAACACTGGGACAAACACTTTCAACAGTTCTCTCTACAAAAGATTGCCCCATTTGGATCACCACCCCCATTTTTCAGTAACTAACAGTAAATTGCCGGCTGGTTTCAGCCATAACTGAGGAAGACGAAACCTAATTTTAACCATATTACATGGTCGATTCACTTTTTTTTGGACAATCAATGCTATCAGAGAACTTAGGCTACCGTTGGCTACTGAATAAAGCTTAGATACATATTGATACGATTTTTATCATCATACTGAAATGATGCAACTTGAGATCTAACTATATCAGAGATAAGCAAATGGAAAATTGACACGACAGTGGAAGTAGGCATGAAGTGTGTGAATAACCACAATTTAAGAGCAATCTCATTCATTTGGAGGAAGATGTCAAAATCCTCGCTGCCAACTGAATCATTGTTCTGAATCCTGGTTGTGCGCTACAGGGTAACTGGCTTATTGATCCTTCCCGTGGAGGTGGAGAAGCAGCTTGTTGATGATAAACAATTAGGTTTGTTGTAGTTAATGACAGAATGCCAGAATGGATACATAATTCATGTTAGATATCACAGAGAACTGTGCCTGATTGACTAAATGTTCTGGTAAAATCTATTAACAGATGAAGACATACTTCAGTGCAGTTTCATAATCGAATTTGCCTGAATATGCTTATTCGAACCCAAGAGTAAACAAAATAAGTCACTACAGTGTACATCACGCCCATTAAAATAAGGTTGGGTTCCTACCCAAATGCACAATTCACAGAGCAATATAGTTTAACCCAAAATAAAAACAATTCCATAAAGTTGGATCGATGATATAAAGACAGAATAAAAGAGAACCTGTGTATATTACTCACTAACACAGTGTCAATAAGATTGAGGCTCACACAAAAGTTACTTGTTAATGAAACTCAAAAGTCTACAGAATGATATGAATACTACTGCAAAAACTCAATGAAGATTACCAGTTTATAAGTATGTAGTCAGGGTTCACATCCTCCTGTAGCTGCTTGAAAAGTGATCACGGCTTTCTGTCTCATTTAACCGACTTCATTATTTCCTTATCTTTTTCCGCTAATTCCTTCAACGCACGATTAACTGCCTTCTTTATTTCCATATCTTTTTCCCATAATTCCTTCAATGATACTATTTCCGTATCTTTTTCCCCTAATTCCTTTAACGATACGAAGGTGTTGTTGTGAGGGAATACTCGACAAACAAATTCCTTAAAATCCACAAGCCCTTTCGGTGTTGAAGCTTTTGTGTCGTAAATGTTGAGATTGTTATCAATAGTACAGTAAGTTAAAACATCCCCCCTCTTTGTAACGGCTAATGAATGGTTTGCATTAGCCCTAAACTCTTTACTCCAACTCAATGAGCGATGTTCCCCTCCCTCTTTCTTTTCGTGATTATCATTCTTCTTCTTCTTTAATAGCCATACGTCAAAACCTCTTTCTTCTTCATCGATAATAGAAATACACAAAAACCCATCCAAAACCCCCATTGTATGATGCATCAAATTGGAGTCTGGTGGGAGAGGAGGAGGTGCAAGATGTTTGCAGAACTTCTCCTCAATCAAGTCGAAGGTCAAGATTGTATCCAGATTAGCGCCAGCCCAATAAATAGATCCATTGGCAAAGCTACCATGTTCATGATCTTGATCATACATAGGGCAGAATTCAGAATTGAACTTTCCAAGGTCTCTCCATCCATTGCCACTGCCTAGAGTATATATGTAGACTTCTATAAACTTGGTCTTGAATACATGTATTGCTACCACTTTGTACTCATTTGTTGAAGGAAGGTAACCAAATCCGAATGTGCAAAAATCAAAATCATCACCATCTATCCTGATTTCTGGAAGGTTGACATACTCTTTGGTGAAAGGATTGCAAATACAAATAGGTTTACATGCTTCTTCTCTAACAAGACAGATTAAACCATTAAAGGAACCAACAAAGTAAGTACCCTTAGCTGGTGTTGTAATCAGCCTTCTAACTCTCTCAATGGGGTTTCTGAACTCTCATGATTCTGATCATCGTTATATTCAAAATAGTAAAATCTGTTATTATCAATTAAAGCAAGAAAACCCAACTTACAAGAATCTTCAATAGCTGTAGAATGATGCAAGTGCATCTGATTGAATGATCGACCATTAGAAACGATATTTCTCCAATTTCTGCAAACTAATTTGCAATCGAGCACCGATTCACCTGGTACACGATATAATATCTCTAAAATAATCTCATCCGGTAGATTTTTGAAATAATCCATGATTAAACCCTTTTTGATCTTCATAAGGGGAAACAACAATTTGATTTGATTAAGAAATTTGTTAGGGTTTACCAAATAGCGATGGAGAAGAAAAGCAATCTGTCTGTGGAATGGTTCAAGAAAGAGAAGTTTCGGAAGAGTGTGTGTTATGTTTTTGGAGAGAGATGTGAGAATGGTTTATTGGGTGAAGCCAAAAAAAGACGACTACTGAATTTCCCAATTGGGTTGGGCCGAACATAGTTGAGTCACAGTAGCCGAGTTTAGGTATAGAATGGAGAAGGTTGGGAGGTCTTCATTTTATTTTATTTTGATACGAAAGAAAATTTTATTGCTTAAGTAGGAGAATTGATCATGTCTCTAGCCAAGAGACTACAAAATTCCGTCTGGGGTAACGATGTGGTCGGGCCACATCTAATTTGTATGTGGCGCTTCCTTATTTTTTGACACCTATTAAACTGAAATACCTGCCTCCTCCAAATCCCCTGAACCGTTTAACTTCTTGAGAAAAAGTTGGAAGTTGAGAAAATAAAAAAAAACTAAATAATTAGGTAATAAAACTGTTTTGGAAGTTTTTTCCCATTTTATATGTTGTGTCGGCATTTAAAGAGGGGCCACATACTTCAAGTATGTGGCCCGACCACATCGTAGCCGCACTGCAAAATTCCTCTGGGAAATTACATGAAAAGTTTAAACTAGCAGTTGAAATTCGAACAGATTTTGCAACTGCATCTACATCTGCTACTCTATTATCCTCTCTACTGACATAAGAAAAACTACATTGAAAGAAACTTGTACTTAAACTCTTTATTTGTTTTAAAATGTTTCTATTCTCACATTGTATGAGGAGAACATATCCATTGATAGATTGAATTACTAGTTGTGCATCTGCTTCGATATGAATTCTTGCATATTGCTTTTCTCTAGCCCACATCAATGCTTGCTGTATAGCCATGCATTCTCCTTCCTCTGCACTTAGTGCTCCATTTGAGTAGGTTCCTTTGATGCCTTCACAGGTTCCTGCATGATTACGCAAAATGATGCCAGTTCCAAGTGTATTAGTATCCTCATCATAAGAATCATCAACCTTGAATTTTAAAACATCTTGTATTGGAGGATTCCAATGAGATTTAAAAACAGTATTAGAGTTACTAATATTCAAGGAGGATGAAGGAAAAAGTGATTACATGTGATAATGGATTCTATGCATTGTAGTAAAAGGGTTAAGCTTTACTCCCTGAAATATTGATTCACATCTGTCCTTCCATAAAATCCATGCAGTTACCATGAGAGTAGCCAATAATTTTTCATCACCAGTAGGAATGTTGGTTGTAAACCAACTCTCAACCCAAATTGAGACACTAGCACAGCTTCTTTGGACTTCATCAATGTCAACATTGACCATTCTCCACAGATCTTGCATGCCTACAGTGAAACAGAAGATGTTCCATAGTTTCTTCATCATGCCCACATATGGCACATTGTGTGTCTATATTGTTGTTGTGTCTAGCCAACCTACTCCTTCTTGAGTGAGAATTATGAATACATATCCAGGAAAACAACTTAATTATATGTGCTGCATTGCTCTTCCATAGCCTTTTCCACACATTGTTTTGAATGACTCTTCCATCTACAATTGCTTCAGTATTGGACATGGTAAGCTTTTTGTAGGCACTTTTAACTGAAAACTTCCCATCTCTAGCTGCCATCCAGATCATAGTATCCTCTTTAGAGATATCTAAGAACAAATTCTGTATTTTTTGAGAAGTGTGATTATCAAAAATGAGATTGAGAAGTTCCACATTCCAGTTGTTGGTGTTTGGAATGATTAGCTCATCAACATATTGATAAAATCTGTGAAGTTCATTAACTGGCTGAGGAGGATTGGCTTCACCTGGGATTCACTTATCTAACCAAATTTTAGTTATTTTACCATTATTAACTTCCATGAAGTAGTTCTGTTGAACAACCTACAACCCATGTATTATCCCATTCCAAGTGTAAGAACAGTTTTCAGCTTTAAGATTTTGATGAAGTATGTTGCTACTTTTGAAGTATTTGCTGCTCATTAATTTGTTCCAAAGAGCATTTGATTCAATGCACAGTCTCCATGCCAATTTAGTTAGTAAAGCCCAATTGAGCTTCTCTATATCTCTAAAAGACAAGCCTCCAAAATCTTTAGATTTACATACCTTCTGCCAAGCTATAGGATTGTTTCCCCTATTAGAATTATAACCCCAAAGAATTTCCTTTGAATAGGTGTATGTATGTTGAGAAGTTGTACTGGTAGTTTAAAAGTACCCATTTGATAGATAGGCACAGAGTTAAGCACATGTTTTATGATTGTGGATCGGCCAACTTGAGTGAGTGATGTAGAAGACCATGTTGAATATCTTCCTAAGAAATTTTCCTCAATGGCTTTGAAAGATTCTTGTTTATAATGTCCTAGAAGTAATGGGGATCCCAGATATCTCTCTTTAGAATTCATGACTTTGACACCTAAAATATGAGTGAGTGTTCCAGCTATTTCTGGCTTGGTATATTTACTGAAGTGCACTGAAGATTTATCAAAATTGATCATTTGACCTGACTGAGTACTGAAATTATGTAATAACACCAAAAGATTATGAACTGAAGATAAGTTTGTGTTAGATCACTGCTCGGTCAAACTCACATGCGTTGCTATCTCAAGCATGTTTGTCAATCTTAGTGATCAAAACTGTATAGTCTTGATTTCTAGTCTACTATAGCTAAGGTGTCGGACTAGGATAGAAAGTGTAGTTGAGCTCAAGAACTCCATGGCGATCAACATACAAGATGAAGGACTACTCAAGGAACCATTGGATCTTCATCGACTAAAAGGTATGTGGAGACTTTAACTTATCTATCACTCCAAGTATATCTACTCTATCTCCTATCTTGAGACAAAAATCGTTTTACTAAATAGACTAAGAATATGCACCTGTGACATTTTGAGCTTAGTATATCTCGCTTATCTATTTCTCGAAATATGTGTTGGTAAAGCTTTCGCTTTATCCAAGTTCATCTTTACCTAGTGACGAAAGTCATGATATGTTTCAATCACTTTGGAAATCGCTTTGACGAAAAATAGTCTTTGAATAACAACTATATAACTCCCTCTGAGAATGTTTCAATGATTGAAATGGGAGTTTATACTTGTGGGGGATATAAACATTATTGTGGCAACACATATATGTATAAGTCCTTAACACTTGAACCGAAGTTTGCGAACTTTGTTGATCAAGTGGAACCGGAACGTGAGCAGCGAACCCAGTCCGCGAACTGGCGTAAGTTCTCGAACCCGAGAATATCTGCTGAAGTTGAAGCTCAGGGCAGTCCACGAACTGACAGAAGTTCTCATCCCGAGAAATTCTGCTGGAGTTTATTAACTTCAACCGGTTAGCTTGAGTCCGCGAACTCAAGGGGTTATGTCTGAAAACGTTGTTCATGAACTTATTCTTAAATTACTAAAGGATGCTTTTACAAACTGCGGCTTTATAGTTCATGATTAATGATTCGAGTGAATCACATCATTTTTGATTCAATTGTGTCTCTTGTAGTACTTGAGATCTCATAGCAATTGAACAACTCTCTAACTAGTTCATTTGAGTCATTTGGACTAGTTATAGTGAAGAAGAATATGGTGGATATGAAATTTATCATTTGGCTAACCATTTGGTTGACTAATATTGAACCAACCATTGTACATGTCTGGGTACGGTTACACAAACCCAAAAACGTCAAGTACATATGTGTATGGCAAGCTAAGTTTTCGATCTAACGGTTGAGAGATATTAGCTTGTATCTAATCAGGTTTTCATCTAACGATGAATATTGAATACTTTATTACTAAGCTAACTTTGATTGCAAACCCTGATTTGAAAGACTATATAAGGGGAACTCTAGCTATTGGAAAAACTAATCCCCACACACTTTTCTTGTGTGATACTAGTTTTCTCTAATTAAGCTAGAGTTGATCTCCATTAACCCTTGAGTTTTCTCTCTAAACTCGGGTTAACGACTTAAAGACTTCATTGGGATTGTGAAGCCAGCCCGATACTACTTATCTTGTAGTTTTGTGATCTGATCTTGCTCTTTCTATCGTACGAGTACAATTGTAATAATTGGCTTGAGATTTCTATCTCCGATAAGCAAGATAAAAGTAGTCACAAACATCTTCATCTCATTGTTTGTGACTCCTCAATAATCTTCTTCGCTGCCTCGATTAAGTTTATTGTGAGGTAATTGATGAAACTGAGATGTTCTTCGGGAATATAAGTTTGGATTTATCGATTGGTTCCTGTTCACCTTGATTTATCAAAATACGGAACAAAACTTGTAGGTTTATTCGTGGGAGACGAATTTATCTATTACCTGTAGACGTTTCTGTGTAAGACAAAAAAAATTACTAAAGTCTTCGACTTTGGGTCGTAGCAACTCTTGGTTATGGGTGAGATCATCTAAGGGAATCAAGTGCGCAGTATCATGCTATGATCAGAGGTGTAGGAGCATAAATGTACCTTGGATCAGTGTGAGATTGGTTGGGTTTCAACTACAGTCCAGACCGAAGTTAATTTGGAGTAGGCTAGTGTCTGTAGCGGCTTAATACAATGTATGTTTAATCTGGACTAGGTCCGAGGGGTTTTCTGCATTTGCGGTTTCCTCGTTAATAAAATTTTGGTGTCTGTGTTATTTCTTTTCCGCATTATATTTTTATATAATTGAAATAATACAGGTTGTGCGTTGTTCAATCGATTAGAATATCTGACCTTATTGGTTATTGATTTAAATCGATTGACACTTGGATATTGGTCTTTGGTACCATCCAAGTTATCTCTCTTTGATTAGGATCGTGAATTATATTTGCTTGAGTAAATCAAATCGAGAGATTGATATAATAACTCCTTGAGTATTTTTTATTGATTGAGTCTTGTTGATTCTCTAGAAAACAACTCACAGTTATACATACATATTGCTAATCGAAATATTGGGTAAGGTTGTTAGACCCCGGCATTTTCAGTTTGCTTGAGTGAATATCAAGCAGTCATCTGCAAAAAAGCAAATGATTGATGGCAGGAGAATTAACAACCACCTTGATACCTTGAATTGTTTTATTTTGTTGAGCTGAGACAAGATGCCTAGAAAGGAATTACATATCCATAATGAATAGATATGGTGATAGAGGATGACCTTGTCTTATTTCTCTTATTGGTTGAAATTATTCACAGGGAGATCCATTGAGAAGAAATGACAGAGAAGAAGTACTTATGCACTCATAAATCAGATCACAGAAATCCTTGCTGAAACCAAAGTAATCTAGAACTTTTAACAAGAAGCTCCATTTTAGTCTGTCAAATGCTTTTGACATGTCTAGTTTTAGGGCTAACCATCCAATTTGTCCTCTTTTCTTCTTCATAGAATGCATAATTTCTTGGGAAATGACAGTATTGTCACTTATAAGCCTCCCAGATACATATGATGCTTGATAGGGTGAAATAATTTTCTTCATAAGAGGCTTTAATCTTGAAACAATTAGATTGGAAATGATTTTATATGAAGTATTGCACAGACCGATTGGTCTATAATCTGCTGCACAAATGGGCTTCTTTTTCTTAGGAATAAGAGATATATAGGTCTTGTTAATTTCCTTCACCATTTTCTTTGTCTCAAAGAATCTAGTAACCATCTGACACACATCATTACCAATAATGTTCCATTGGATTTTTTAAAATCCATCTTGAAAACCTTCTGGCCCTGGTGTACTTCAATTTTCCATGCTTTTAAGAGTGTTATGAATTTCTTGAAATGAAGGAATTCTTGTAAGAAAAGAGTTGTCATCTGCTGTAATTAATGTTGGGAGAAGTAAAAAAATGCCCTTATCATGAACAACAGGAGTAGAAGTGCTTATACCTTTGAAATGGGAAGTAAGATGATGTGAGATATCTTCTCTAGTGAGCAGCCAGTTATCATCATGATCTTGTAAAGCATCAATATTGTTTCTTACTCTCCTTCTGTTTGTCTTGGTATGGAAGTACTTGTTATTGTTATCCATGTCCTTAATAAAATGATCTCTGGACTTTTGTTGATAGAACTAACTTTTTGTCTTCTGCCACTTATTGAGCTCTTTATTGATGCAAAGAATTTTGTTATGATTTTCATAAGAAGGAGGCAAGGATTGCAAGACATCAAGTTCATTTTGCAGGTTGTCAACTTTTTGATTCACATTACCAAAATGTTTTTTATTCCATAGAGACAACTTCTTCTTTGTTAATTAAAACTTCTTTACCAATTAAAATCCAAGGGAACCAGTAACCTCAATTTTCCAAGCATTTTCAATAACATAAGTACATGTAGCATCCTCTGGCCAGGTGAGGAAGAATTTAAATGGATTCCAGCACTGAGTATCAAGGGAGTTAGTGACAAGCATAATGGGACTGTGATCACTTCCTCTTTGAATTAAGTGAAGAAGTTTAGAGTTTGGATAATTCTGATCCCAGTCAACACTTCCTAGTGCCATATTTATCCTAGATCTTCTAGTGCCAGTTTCCATATGATTTCTAGACCAAGTGTAATCTTTCCCTACAAACCCAATGTCTTCTATACCACAAGAATAAACAATACTGTTAACTAGACCATCAGCAGAATAAGAAGTATTACTATTTATGTTTAGGAGAAGGAAATTCAGGTCATCTAAGACAATCCAGGGTCCAGAGTGATTTTCACTTACTTTTTGTATAAATTCTAATTGTTCTTTCTTCTTGTTATAATTGTTGTAACCATACATATAAGTAAGGAGATATTCAGTTTTGCTAGGGTCATTCTGAACAGCTAGATGAAAAGTATTAAGTCTAGCTTCTAAAAGCTCACAGAAGAAACCATTTTTCCAAAGTAAAACTAATCCTCCAGATAGTCCTACTGACTCAATGAAAGCATGATTTGGATATTGGAAATGACTTAACAAAGGTTTACTTTTAGCCTGCTTAATTTTAGTCTCACATAAAAAAATTATATCAGAGTTTTGAGTTCTGACAAGTTCATTTAGGTGATTACGAGTTTCATGAGTTTTTAAACCCTGTACATTCTATGGAAGAATTCTCATGTTGGCAGACAATTGAAGGAAAACAACCAGCAAAATTATGCAATAGATACCAAGAGTGGAAAAATTGCTAAATGAAAAAATGGCTAACCTAGAATGTTTTTCCTTTAATGCAATTTTATGTAAAAAACATGAAGTAATAATTGAACTAAAGGTCAAATAGAGTATGATAATAAAATATAGAAGACGGAAGTGAAAGACAGTGCAAGAATTAAGTGTAGTTTGTGAAAAACATACCTGATTGTCCATTAATGCATTAACATTTTGTGTTCCTTGTGTCATGCCCCTATGAGTTTGCTGAATATCCGATCTAGAATCATTGGTGGTGCTGGCTTTGGAACTTTCAGTTTCAGTACTACTGGAATTAAGTACACTGGTAATTCTAAGGCATTTTCCTAGCCTACTGTCATCTTCAGCATCATTACTTCTTTTTTGAAGCAAGAAATCCATATTGATTGGGACACCATTTTTTGGAGGAACAAAAGCTATTGTTTTGGTGAAAGTCTTTTGATTGTTCTTGGAAACCGGAGCTGCAGTAGTACTTTTGGTGCTAACCATCTTTCTCAGATTACTGACTTGACCAAAAAAATAAGGCTTTTCATGAGCCTTAGCTAGGAAATTGGCAGCATATTTGCATACTACCTTACAATGCTTGATAATATAGCAATTTGTACATATACCAGGTGGTTGACACTCATAGAAAAATTTAATCCATCAAGATACCCATGCATTCGATATAGCCTTAACACCTCTTCTTAGCGGGTTTGTGAGATCAATGTTCACACAAAATTTAACAGGAACATTGCCTATTGGGATAGCATCCTTAGGTTCAATAGCCGCCACTTCTCCCATAATTTCTCCAATTTTTGTAACAGCAGCAACATTCATATGTTCAGGAAGAAGAAACTTGAGTTGAATCCAAAAATGTTGAAACCTCCAATGCTTCTATGTGTACACCATCTCAGGGATATAGTCATGTACTACCAAGAGCTTTTTGTTGATATTCCGGGGATGTTCATTGATAACAATGTTCAGCAAATCCGAATTATTAAACTTGAAAATGAAAAGATTTGGTTCTACCTCTACAATTCTCACATCTTCTTGCTCCATGAAAGGCCAAGTAAACTGAATATATTTGAGGAAAAGATCATGGCTCATACGTCCTTCTATGATAACTTTTCCAATAGCGCTAGCTTCCCAAGAGCATTCTTTTTCAGCTTCTTAATTGTTACTTTCCTTATGAACTATGATCACCTCATTAGTGTCACCCAAATCCAGAGTGGCTTTTTTGAACTTATTAACCAATTCACCTACTTGAGAAGTACCTTCTTATTCCATGATGAAGTTTTTGATAGAATTAGGGTTATAACGACTTTGCTGATGCAGGATATTTTTATAGGTAAGGATAACTAAAAATTTAGGGTATTGACCACTACTTTGAATAATATTGTTACCTTTAACCGGAAAATACTCATTTAAGTTGTGAGAATTGAGAAGAGTGTAACTTAGGAAACTACAGCTCACTACACCAAATCGACGGTTTTGAGACATATATATGTGTTGTCATTATTTTTTGAGACACATATAAGTGTCTCAATTTTGGCGTAGGGAACGTTTTGAGACAGATTTAAAGACGCTTATAAACGTCTCTTAATTAATTTTTGAGACGTTTATACGTGTCGCGGAAATTAATTTTGGCGACCTTTATATGTGTCTCTTAATTAATTATTGAGACATTTATACCGGTCTCTTAATTATTTACCGACGGTTTATTAAGTGAACCAATTTTATTGTTCTCGTTATTTTAAGCGACACATACAAAGTTACCATACTCTTATATGCGTCTCAAATAAAATTCATATTTTAAAAAAAATAAATAATATATTTAAAATATTCTCCACCTGCCCATTTAATTTCCGGAACCAGAATACGTGTATATCTAGCCACTCCATTCACAATCAAATATGAAACCATTATTCAATCAAAATTCTATTATCACATACGAATCCATCCATCCATACAATCAATCAATTCTATTTCTTTGATCAGAATATGCAGTGGATACATTTTCTACAATTTGGGATCAAGGTTGAGCATAGTATACCTCATCATATTCTCTGTTGTGCCCTGGGTTCCTTCAAAGGATTATCTTTTACACCTACACACAAAGAAATTTCCAAATCAGATCAAAGGGATCCTTATCAAGAACATCACAGACGAATATAGCTGATTTCAAGAATTTTATCTGGCTTGAAAGAAACACCCAATTACAGAAAGCAACACCCAATTACAGAAAGCTAATGCGTATGGTTCTGATTTTAGTGTTTTCTTGTAACTAAATTCGGCAACTACCAACAACAGAACATTGTATCCGTAATGCAGAACATCTCATTTTTGTAATACCATCCAAATGAAAGAATCCGACATGATACTGTTCAATTAGTTATTTTATACTATGTCGTTTGCAGTGACTTACCTTAAATTTACGGGCTGTCTTTTCGCTCTGACCTTCTGTTTGTAAGGACTTTTAAAATGAAGGATCAGAATATATCTTTAAACAAGCTCCAGCACCCGCAGTATCAAACCTGCGAGGGACATAACATGAAACCTAGTAAGAGTTTATTCAAACTTGCATCCATTCTAAAAGTTTACAACTAATTAGATAGCCATACTTGTCAAGCAGAAATAACCGTGGCGGGCCTCGACATTCTTCATAAGAATCCATTATAAATCGAGGCAAATCACCCCAAGTAATCTGATTCTAGTCCATTCTGAAATTTGTATGCCAGTCAACACCTGTAAGCAAATTAGCCTCATAAGAACAGAAACTAATAAAACATAACCAAAAGACCAGAAACTTTGAAAGTGCAACGCAAACTAACCTCCATTATGAAGGAATTGAGAATGACTAGTCTGTGAAAGCAATCCTCTCTCAACTAACGGGACATCTGCCTCAATCTGCTGGAGACGAGTCATTAGTCCATGACCTCTAGCTGAAGTTGTCATCACTTCTTCATGGAGGTCATGAAATATCTCCGACGCAAACCTAAATAACAACAAAACATACTCATCAGCAGTTCATAACAAAACCAAAATGCTACACCATTGCAAAAATTTACAACCGCAACAAAGAATGACATCCAACTATCGATTTAGCTAACATTTCATTACAGCAAATTGCGTAATGCCACACAGTACAACAACATTCTATTTACAAAAGAAAAAAAACAGCAACAAGGACCAAACCTTCTCATTTGGGACTTGTATCTGAATTTGATCAGCAGCTCCACTAGCGACTAGCCTGCACAATATTAAAACCTCTGGCAACAAGGGAAGGATAACCTCCAGCATCAACCTAAAAGACACAATTACAACAAGAAAATAATCATGAGATAGTGAACTGTCTACACTCAAAAACAAAAAAAAATCAAGATTAGTTTATCAACACCCAAATAAACAAATAGATGCAGGCACCAGATTTCGCAGGAAAGCATCACTATGAGTTACCAGTTTGCAACAGTAATTGACATCAAGACTTGTTTATTAAAAAAAAAAAGTGACTCACGTTACTGAAGTGGCTTTTTCTGACCATTGCTAATAGATAATTGCAGCATGATTGGTTACTCACGTTAATGGTATATAAGCTGATGCACTTGCATAGAAAGTTTGAAACAACTACGTAGTAGCAGTATGAGATAGATATCTACACTTGTGACCTCATAAGCACAGTTTACTCAAGAATCAAGTTTTAAGACATTAGTTAACTAAAAGATTAAACAATCTGACAATATACGCTTTAGGTAGTGCATCTGGATGAAAGTACAAAAAGAAAGAAGAGAGTTTGTTACCCATGGCATTGGCATGCAAACTTTTTGGAATCTCAATAACCCATGGTGCGGATACCTCTGTCTTCATCGATGAACCTGATATAATATTAGTTCTATCATAATCAACAAATTTGACAAACCCAAAATGAGGAATTAGTAAAACAAATGAATCAAACAAACAAATATTGAATTCTCAATATCACAATTAATAAACTAAAAACATAGTACAGCCAAAATCGGAGTTCAAAAACCCATAACTAGTGTAAGAAAAAAAACAATCAAACACAGAGTACACAAGATTAAAATCATTAGCATGTATACAACCATTTTCAGATGAAACCAAAGATAAAATCAGAATCAAACCCTAAAATCAAAACACCAAAAATCTGAAATTAGGTACATAATCATGCAATAGAACAATGGATCAACTAAACAAACACAACAATTGCAAGATATACAGAAAATTATCATACAAATTAAGATTCAAAACCAAAAAAGCAGTAATAGGGTTAGAGTTTATACTTAATCTTCACAGATTTGTACTTGAATCTTCAAGGATTTGTACTTAATCTTCTATAATTTACACTTCAATCTTCTTCTGCGAGTTTCAAACACAAGATTAAAATTAAATTTCTAGGGTTTACAAATCAATTTGTTTTCTATAAAAAAGGGTTTTTCATACCTGAGATTAGAGATCTTCTAGGGTTTTTACTTCAACCTTCTTCTAAGAGTTTAAAGCTAAGATAAAAATCAATTTTTAGGTTTATAATATCAAAGATTTTGATTTCTGTAGATACGGGTTTTCATATTCATACCATTTTCTAGGTTTACAAAACCAAAAAAAATTTCGAATCGTAAGTGGCTGGGTTTCAGCGAGACGGTTAAAGAAAGAAAGGACCAGGTTTGATGTCTGGTTTTCTTTATCTCAACGAGGTGCGAAGGTTGGCTCAGAGAAGAAAAGAAAGTATAGGAAAGAAAAAGAGAGAGAGAAGGAAAGGGAGAAGAAGTCGAGTGAGGGAGGGAGAGTTCGACGAGTGGCTTTATTTTTCTAAGGACCAGATTTTTATTAAATTAAATATTGTCTAAATTTCAAAAAAAAAAACCCAAAATAAAGGTGGGAACTAAATTAAATGGTGGGAATAAATGTTAATTAGGTTCAAATAATTTGGTGTGAGACAAAGATTTGGAGGGGAAATTTGAGGGTGAAATAATGTTGGGGGGAAATTTGAGGGGGAATGTTGGGGGGAAATTTAAGAGGGAAAATAATTTGAGAGATTTAGAAAATTAAAAAGGGATGGAATTATGGAGGGAAATAATATGGAATTATAATGAAAAAGAAATGATAAATAGTTATATTAAAGTAATTAAATTTTGTAGAGACACATTTTAAGACACTTGTATGTGTAGTTGAAAAATCAGAATTAAAGCTACTCATATTTTTTTATTTGAGACTCTTATATGAGTGGAAGCACTAAAGACATATATATGTGTCTCGAACCAAAAAAACGATATGTCTCAAATCGGGCCAAATGGTGTAGTGGCTGTAGATGGTTAGGCTAAAAATAAGTAAAAGCCTATAATTACGGTTGACATAGTAAATGAGTTGTTTGAATTTTATTGAATTGTAGGATGAGCGGGATTGTTGACTAGGTTTTGAGTTGACACGGTACTGAAACTTCTTCGACCAAACACCATTGAAACTTTCACAGATCTTCAAGTTAATCAAACGATTTATAAAAACAAACTCGACAAACGCCATGAACATAACATAATAAGTAGCAAACGCCATTAGAGGAACAACAAACTGTAAACACATGATAGGAGAGTGTAGGATAAAATTTAGCTATGCATAGTCAAATTAAAAATTCATATAAAAGAGTTAGAAAACTTTAAAAAACAGCAACAGAGATTAAATTAGAAGATAGTAATATGCAGTAGGATCAAAACATAGATAATTATGAAAAGAATCTGCGAAAAACAAATCAAATGAGAATAAAAAGAAATATTTTTACCAACTGAGTTGGTTGAACATTGTCGCCCGATTCAGAGAGAGGGAAATCCCAGTTGGTACTATTGGGAGGTCTTCATTAAGAACGATTTTTTGGGTACCAGTGTGTGTTTTTTTCTGGGACCATTGTTTTTTTTTTTTGGGAAAGATATTTGAAGTAAAACTAAGTCACCCCTTATCCATATATTTATCTTAATACCAAAATTACCCTTTTCAATTAAGTTAGTGTAATAATTAGTTGAATCATTAGTTAACATAATTAATGATTAGTGTAAGATTAAATCAAAAAGAAAATTTAAATCAATATATAGGTTTTCAGAGAAAAGTTTGGTTAGGAGAAAAAAATTGCGACGTAACCAAACCTTAGTTCGGTTAGGAAAAAAAATTGCGACGTTACCAAATCTTAGTTCGGTTAAGAAAAAAAATTACGACGTTACCAAACCTTAGTTCGGTTAGGAAAACAAAAATTACGACGTTACCAAACCTTGGTTCGGTTAGGAATTATTTTTTTTTCAACGTTACCAAATCTTGGTTCGGTTAGGAAAAAAAATCGACGTTACCAAACCTTAGTTCGGTTAGGATTTTTATTTTTTTTGCAACGTAACCGAACTTTTCTTTGAAAGCAAAAACTCCATTAAAACTAAGTTCGGCTACCTGCGCTTTCATGAACATTAGCCGAACTATTTTATGCGGAAAAAGTTCGGTTAGGAAATTCTTTTTTTTGCGAAACAGCCGAACTGTTCATCATGTTCTTCATTTCCAACAAGTTCGGCTAGTTCAACAAAGTTTTTCCACAAAATTCCTAACCGAACATACTATTGTAACTTCCATTTTCAACCTATTTTGATGACTACTACTCAAAATTTTCAATCAAAAACGAATTAAAAGTAATGGGTTTGCGGGAAAATACTTATGGACGAGTTTGTTTACAAAAGATTGATAATCAACGATAAGAATTCAATGAATCGACAACGATGAAAATTTGATGATTTTGCTTAGATTTGTATATGATCAGGTTTAGATGATCATAAGTTGATGAATAAGAGAAGAAGAAAAATTGTAGAATAGTAGAAGAAGAAGTGGTAGAGTTATAAGTTAAAGGGTAAACTAGTCATCTCCACCTTTTAACACACCCCTTATAACTATAGAGCAGGTAGCCTAATCAAATCATGGTCTCAAAAAAAAATTGGTTCCCAAAAAATCATTCTTCATATAGTAATTGCTTTCCTTCCACAAGAAGTTGTTGGATGATAGAGGGCATAGTTGCACTAGTGGAAAACCATATTTTTAAGTCTGATTGGGTTTTATAAATAAGACTACCTTGGACTTTCTTTATATATTGGGCTTCCGATGGTAGTCATTTTTCACATAAAAGGAAATCAAGCTCCCGTGGAAGTCGTAATTGGGCGTAGTTCAGTAAATAAACTGAGCTTCTAGTAGGAGTATGACTAAGTCTGCGGATGGAAATAGTTTCTCTGGTCCAACTCCCGAGGTTTTCTTTATCTCGGCTTGCCTCAGTTATCACTCATCTCTCTCAGATCTTTCTCACTTCATCTCAGATTGTATTCCTCAACGAATGAAAACCCAGACCTAGTTTTTTTCTTCTCCGCCTCAATGTCGGATTCATCATTGAGACCCTAACTTTGTACATCATAAATAAATCGAAATTATTCTTTTCTCCATGAAAATTCAGCGTTTGTTTACATCAATGAAGATTTGAATCGACAACTCTAATTGCAGTCTGAAAAATATTGCTGGTAATGAAAGAGCAGGATCAAGTGATTTTGAATCAGATGTTCTATGACCTTGTAGATTTAAATAAAGGCTTTCAATATGAGTTGATGCATCTTTTGAATCTAATGATTAAGCTACTGAACAAGATGTTCAAGGATGAGAAATTAGTAGTCTTAGAGATCAAAATCAAAGAAGTGGGGTTTTTTTCCTAGTTAATTTTGTCATGCAAATCCTAATTTTTCCGTTTATATTATGTGTAGTTTGTAACTGAAGTATGGTTCGATGTTTTATTATTCGTAGGTTCACTTTGGATGGTGGTGAAAATAATTTTGGATGAAAAACTTCCTTCATGAAACATATTATAAGGTATACAAACATTATTATTTCCTCTTAATTCAATTTCTCAAATTTGGGTTTCTTTATTTTCACCGCTTTTGCTTATTTATGGTTTAAACATGTGGATTTGGTATTTTTTATTGATTTTTATATGTTTATGCTATTAGTAGTCATTCAATTATGGTATGAGTTTTCAATTTTTCTTATCTTTTATAGTACTGGGTTTTCTTGAATAGATGAAAGTTGTGCTTTTATGGGGTTTTCCTACCATTTCATTTGTAATTTATGTTGTTGTTGTTGTTGTGGATGTATGGTTATCCTTCAGTGGTGGTAAATATTCTGACTTCTGTGATCTGTTTAATTTGTTTTCATCAACTTTTAACTGAAAATGTATATTTTTTAAAGATCTACTGTTTGTTGTACTGAGTCTTTGGAATTAGTTCATAAAATTTAAAAAGAGTGATGCATTAGCTTGTTATAACCTACCCAACTTGTTTGGGAATAAAAGCTTGGTTTTTGTTATTGGCACTGAAAAAGCGAGGGTCTAACAACCACACCCAATATTTCAATTAGCAATCTGTATGGAAAAACTCCGAGTTACTTTACTAGAGAATCAACTAGACAGTCAGACTCAATCTAGATAAAAATATCTCAAGGATTTATTATCTCAATCTCTCAATTTGATCTATACTCAAGAAAATAGAATCTGTGAGTCTTTATCAAAGAGAGATAACTTGGATGGTACCAAAGGCCAATATCCAAGTCTCGATCAATTTAAATGAACAACCAAAATGGTCGTATATTCTAATTGATTGAACAATGCACAACTTGTATTATTTAAATTATATAACAAAATATAATGCGGTAAAGAAATAACACAGGCACCAGAATTTTGTTAACGAGGAAACCGCAAATGTAGAAAACCCTCGGGACCTAGTACAGATTAAACATACACTGTATTAAGCCGCTACAGACACTAGCCTACTCCAATCTAACTTCGGTCTGGACTGTAGTTGAACCCCAATCAATCTCACACTAATCCAAGGTACAGTTATGCTCTTACGACTCTGATCCCAGCAGGATATTGCGCACTTGATTCCCTTAGCTGATCTCACCCACAACCAAGAGTTGCTACGACCCAAAGTCGAAGACTTTAATAAACAAATATGTATCACACATAAAAGTTTATAGTAATAGATAAATTCGTCTCCCGTGAATAAACCTACAAGTTTTTGTTCCGTATTTTGATAGATCATGGTGAACAGGAGCCAATTGATAAAACTAGACTTATATTCCCGAAGAACAGCTCAGCATTATCGATCACCTCACAATAATCTTAATCGAAGCAGCGAAAAAAGATATTTTGGAATCACAAACGATGAGACAGAGTATTTGTGACTACTTTTATATCTAGCATATCAGAGATAGTAAATCCCAAGCCAATTATTACAGTTGTACTCGTACGATATAAATAGAAAGATCAGATCATGCAACTACAAGAAAAGTAGTATCGGTCTGGCTTCACAATACCAATGAAGTCTTTAAGTCGTTAACCTGGTTTTAGAAGAATAAAACCAAAGGTTAAAGGAGAAACGACTCTAGATTAGCAAACTAGCATCACACAGAATGTGTGGGGATTAGTTTTCCCAATTGCTAGAGTTCTCCCTTATATAGTCTCTCAAATCAGGGTTTGCAATCAATGTTAGCTTACTAACAAAGCATTCAATATTTACCGTTAGATGAAAACTTGATTAGATTCAAGCTAATATTTATCAACCGTTATATCGAAAACATAGCTTGTTATACACACATGAAATTCACATTTGTAGCCTTGTGAAAACCGTACCCAAACTTGTACATTAGTTGGTTCAACAATAGCTAACCAAATGGTTAGCCATATGATAACTTTCATATAAACCATGTTCTTCTTCACCATAACTAGTCCAAATGACTCAAATGAACTAGTTAGAGAGTTGTTCAAATGCAAGGAAATCTCATTTACTACACAAGACACAATCGAAGCAAAAACGATGTGATTCACTCGAATCGATTCATGAACTATAAAGACATAGTTTGCAATAGCATTCCTTAGTTTATTAAGATAAGTTCACAAACATCATTTTTAGACATAACCTACTCAATTTCGCGGACTGGGTTCGTGGACTTAAGTTCCGAGATGGAGTTCACAAACTCCAGCAGAAATTCTCGGGTTCGAGAATTATGCCAGTTTGCGGACTGAGTTCGCGGACTAAACTTGTATGCTGAGTTCGCGGATTGAGCTCACGTATTATTCCGGTTTCACTTGATTAACAAAGTTCGCAAACTTCGGTTCAAGCAATAAGGAATTATACATATATGTGTTACCACAACAATGCTTATATCCTCCAATGGTTATATTGTATAAACTCTCATTTCAATCATTGAAACATTCTCAAAGGGCATTATATAGTTGTTATTCGCAAACTATTTTTCATCAGAGCGATTTACAAAATGATTGAAATATAACATGACTTTCGTCCCTAGGTAATGAAGAACTTGACTAAAGCGAAAGCTTTACCAACACACATTTCGATAAATAGATAAGCAAGATATAATCAGCTCGAAATATCACATGTGTATAATCTTAGTCTATATAGTAATATGACTTTTGTGTCAAGATAGGAGATAGAGTATATAGACTTTTGAGTGATAGATAAGTTCAAGGCTCCATATCTCTTTTAGTCGATGAAGATCTACTAGTTCCTTGAGTAGTCCTTCGTCTTGTATGATGATTTCCATGGAGTTCTTGAGATCAACTACACTTATTATTATAGTCTGAGACCTTAGATATAGTAGACTAGAAATCAAGAATTTATAGTTTTGATCACTAACATTGACAAACATGCTTGAGATAGAAATTCATGCGAGTTCGACCGAGCAGTGCTCTAACAGGCAGTAACTTATTTGTAGTTCCTAGTATTGAACTTTGTACTCATTGTGGATTTTTTTTCGTGTTCGTCTTCCATCCAAATTATAGACTTAACTGTTTGTTGATGGATGCAGGATTTGGATCTCTTGCCTTGAAGAGTTCTGTATTGGTTGGTACCATTACATTTTCTTCCAGGTAATCTTTTGATATTTACCTTTCACAGCCATACTAAGTTGTGTTGGGTGCATTTTGTACAATGTAAAATTTGACTTTGAATTAGCCTTTTATGTTTTTCTCCGAGATTTTTATCACGGATATAATTTTTCTGCAAGGACAAACTAGATCGAAACAGTCGAAACAAGGAAATACTTCATCTTTAGCAGAAAGTTTTCCGTTCATATATCAATTTTTTATGCTCAGTTGGTTACCTTATTTTTTTTATTCTTTTTATCTTACAAATAAGTTGGTAATGTTGTTCCTATTTGACATCGAGGTATTTTCCTGTTGGATCATATCTCCAGCCTACTAGTTGGATGATTTATACTGAGCATGCGCATATCACATGGTTGAAATTTCCGTTATGTGGCTTGATGATTGGATTCTGATAGCCTACGTTGTTGCCTATATTACGAAGTATTACACCTATTACAAGCATTTTCCCTCATTTACATTAGCTCTTGCCAGTGCTATAGGGAACGAAACCAACATGATTACAGGCATTGGTTTAGGTTTAGGATCAATTATTCTTTCAATTCTTGTAATCAATGTAGCCATTGTTTGTAATATGCCCCTTTTGATTGTAGAATTAGTTTTTTGTTTAGTTATTGTTTTTATTTCGTGTAGTAATTATGGTTGTGGTTGTTACTATGCTTCATGGAGAATGCAGGAGTGAAATCCAGACTACAGGTTTGTTGATTGGGTTTCTCCATTAGTTAATGTAGAATCAGAATATCGCAACAATAACACACTTGTGAAATCTTCGTCTACAACGTTAAGAAGCCGTCACAAACTAATTACATAAATGATGCAATATATAACGTCAGCCTAAACATGGGAGAAGTGTGATGATCCTGCGAAATTTATAATTTTTGCGAAATTAATACTTGTAAGCTTGCGAGAGTATCGCAAGTCAGATCCGAAATTAAGGGACAGCTTAGATGTCATCCATTATGTAATTCCCTATATAAAGAGCCGAATAGGCTTAAGGGAAGGGATATCTTTTTCGAGTATTGAGTAAGTCATTAGGAGAGAGAAAGTCCAAAGCAGTTGTTAATTTCTTAGTTTCGTTTCTTTCCTTTCTTGTAAAATTTGTTAGATTAATCAATAAAGATTGTGATTGTTCATCCCAAAATGATTTGATTGTATGAATTCCTGTGAGGGGTGTAGTGTGGGATTTCCTGCAACTACATAATGGCGCTAGAATCAGGGAGGTGATTAAACCTGTTATTTGAAGAAATTTGGGAAGAATTTTACATAATCTTCAACAGTTCAGTAAGATTAAAAAGATAGCTAGAAGAAATTCTTCAAGACAACCAACAACTGTTAGAAGGAGTAGGAGGCTTGCTGGATAAGGAAGAAATAAAGTTGTGGAACCTTCAAGAATGAATACAAGAAACAATAGAGAGAATCAGGTTCAACAATAAATTCAGCGTACACCAACTCCAAATAGAACCACAGATTATGACAGAGTGAGTATACACACTTGGAGATCGGATTCAGCAAAATAAATGGAAGAAGAGCAACAATTAAGGAACAGTAGACAAGAAGAGGGAAACCATGAGGCAGTTGGAGGAATAATTCATGTATATGAAAGAGTTGAAGCATTAGAGGCATTGAGGCAAAGGATGCACGAATAGGGGAGATTAGAAGCAGAGGAACGCACAAATTTTACAAGGCAAAACCATGAGTTGAGAATGGAAAACATGATATTACAAAATAGGAGGTCAAGAAGTACAACAAGATCAAGTTCAAGATCAATTAGAAGTGAAGCAAGAAGAAATTCACCTATGAAAAATATTGGAGAAGAAAATCGAGATCCAAATGAAGAACGTCGCGAAATGAGAGAAATAATTGAAGATCGTTATATCCCACAAGGCCAAATTCTCCAAAATGGACAAAATAACAGCAATCAGGAGAATGAGCAGCATTAGGAACGAAATAATCAAGATGGCGAAGAAAATCAGGAAGAATGGAGGAGAATATTACATGGGAGAGAAATTCAAAGAAATCAGCAAGTAATTGAAGAGGAAATAGAAAGTCATTATGTTGAAAAAGCATGTTTATCTTGCGAAAGGGAAATATTGAGAGCAGAAGTGGAAGAACAAGAGTTCCAAGAGGAAATTCGCCAGAACAATCATGATAATCGAGAAAGAAGGCGTAAAAAAAACCCGCAATAATGGTAATATCAATGAAGAATACGATAGAGTACAAAGAAGAGCTGAAAGGCGACAAAGAGAATTGAGAAGGGATGAACAAAATCGCAGAGAAGAAAATGAGAGGTATAATCATGTGTGAATTCATGAAAGAAAATATCGCAGGGAAAGACAAAGAGAAAATGATGAAAAGGAAGATCAAAACAGGCATGAACGCAGAAGAAGAGAAGCAGAATTAAAAAGACCAATGGAAGTAGATCCTGGAGTAAATGATCAAATCTTAAGAGAATTGGCGGAAATGAGAGGAATGCTAAATAACATAAGAGAAGGAGGTAGGAGACAATTGGATGAAGCCATAGAAGAAGCTGCGAAAACTCCGTTCTCACAAAAAGTACAATTAGGAGGAATACCCCCAAAGTGCAGTTTGCCTGCGTTAACCAACATCTTTGATGGAACAACTTGTGCAATTCAACACATTAAAGCTTATGTGAGATGTATGCTACAATGGGAAAACCATGATGATGTGTTTTGCAAGTATTTTGCATCAAGTCTAACAGGAGAGGCACTAAAGTGGTTCGAAGGTTTACCCAGGAATACTATAACATCTTTCAACCATTTGCAGACTACTTTCTTAGGGGCGTATATAACTAACAACTCCTCGCGACCAGGCATTGAAGATGTATTTGGTTTAAAACAAAGAATTGGCGAAATTTTGAAGCATCTAACCATAAGGTGGAAGACAATGTGTAGCGAAATGGCTGGCCATGTGGATGAGCGATATCTTATTATATCATTCATTAACGCGATGTTCACAACCAACTTTCCGTATGTTCAAATTTTCAGAATCAAGAATATAATCACAATGACTGAGTTGCGAGAACTACAAGAAGAGTATATCGCTTTGGACAAAAAATAAAATAAGATGGAATCATACCCAGTTGCGAAAATAATCTCAAATACAGCGAATGCAAGCTTATTACCTAAATTGATAAACACAGTGGCGAGCACTTTGCAAGTACAACAAGAAAGGATGAAGAGTGATAATCAACAGAAGTTGGTAGCTATGGGAAGCTGTGATCAAGAAGAATTCGAAAGGGAAAGAAACTTCTATAACCGTGAAGGAAATAATAAAATTCAAATACTTGATCAGCCGCAAGGAACTTATGGGGAAAAAAAACAAAACTATCATAGAGGACAGGGAAGTAATAAGATAATATGGGAAGAAATCAAAATTCCACCTCTGAATGCTAGTGTAGAAAAAATTTGGGAAGTTATAATCTTGATGAAGAACATACTTACCAGCACCCTGGAACAAGGGAAAAGAACCACCTCCAAATCACTAAAGTCAAGAATTTTTCTCTTATCATCATTTCCATGGAAATTCAACAAATGACTGCAGGAATATAAAAAGGATCATTCTCAGAATGATAGAGCAAGGAAAATTAAATTATTTTCTAGTAGGGCACCCTCAACCTCAACTCTTACCACCACTACCAGAAATTCGCAGAGTGAATATAACAAAGGGAGGAGAAACAATTGTAATAGAAGTTGGAGCAAATGCGAAGAATTTGTTTTGTAACTCCATTGTACATTCGTACAAAACAATTGAAGATTTTCATGACAATGTTCTAAGAAGAGTTTTCGCAAGAGATGTTGATGGAAGAGAGATAATTAACATTGTGAAAAATTGTCCACTAAAAGAATGGAAAAAACAGACTATCTCTTTCACTGCAGAAGAAATTCCCGCAGGGGAAGAACTACATGACAATCCATTAGTGGTGAGCCTAGAGATAAACCCGAAACAAAAAGAAGACGAAGATGCAGACGAGGATGATGAATCTGAAGATTCATGGGCAACCAATAGAGTTTTAATTGATACTGGGAGTTCTGTGGATATCCTGTTTTATCATACTTATAAAACTATTGGAGGAAGAGATGAGGATCTAGTACCTTCAACCTACAAAATTTATGGCTTTAATGGTCCTGCGAATAAACCTAAAGGGGAAATTACTATGCGAATTCCATTGAAGGGGATATCTTCTAGGATTCTATTATGTGTAGTCGATGTGGAATCGCCATACAACGCCTTAATTGGCCGACCTTGGTTACATAGGATCCTAGGTGTGGCATCGACTTTCCTCCAATGCATCAAATTTCCACATCCCAGTGGTATTGTAGTTACAAAAGGAATTGGGTTGAGGGAAAGAAGTGATGTGAAATCGACGTAGAGTCCTGCGAAGAAAAGGCTTCCAAACAGGAGAATTGGAAGTATAACATCAAACAAAAACAAAGAAGTGAGAGGTTGATGGTTGATGCAATAGAACGGAAAGAAGAAAGAATGCTACAAAGTCAATACTTGCTACAAATGACAAGTGGCGAAAATGTCATAGAAGGAAAGACTATAGCGAAAAGCAACAAAAGTACAGAGGCAGAAAGCAGTAAAGGTAAAAAGCTTAAACTGTAAAAATATTCAAAAAAGAAAGAAGAGATGTATGTTTGACTTGTTGCAAAAAAATTCAAAAATATATTTTACTTAATAACAAAAATGAGATTGAGAAATTGAAACAAGAGCTGAAATGCAAAAGAGAAAAATAGAATAATCCTCAGAATGGGACGAACCTTTATGGTGTACACCCTAGTTCGCGAATAAAATTTTGCAAGAAGAAAATGTAAGACCTAAAGTGCATCATAGAAGGGGGTATCTATTGCATGGCTCAGGAATAAGGTTATACCGCTACTGGAACATGAGTCATGGAGATTTGAGGTCAATGAAAGACCATCCAGGAGAGGCACCTTGGATTCTCAACTTGAGCATATGACTTGAGTTGGGTGACTAAGGTAATAAGGACTCTCCTAAGGAGTGCAGAGTTTGATCAAGGCGTCGAGGTACAAGGTTGATCCAAGAGTTCCTGGGGCATATGAAACTACCCTGGCCATTCTTGGCATGTCTTGACTACGATGCACTCGGCCCAAAGAAAACCCCACTTAGGGTGTAGTCTCGTAACCATAAGCTATATAGGCAAAAGGGATAAGAGGCTGCGAAAACAGCTGGTTGTTGTTAGGACTGGATGGGAGGAGCTAGCCTTATATGGCAGAAGTACGTCTCCTTGAAGGGGTAACCAGGGGGAAGATAAGGGCGGCACCCTCCATTAGGGACCTGATAAGTGTCTTAAGACGCAAATATCATGAGGCTTTATTTTCGCAAGAGAATTTAGGCTTGTCATATTTGTGCGATAATCCTGAAGAGGTAATAATACAAAATAAAAAGTTAAGACGAGATCAATGGGTCACTACATGAAATTATAAGGACGTCCTGCGATTTCGTCGCAAGACGACAATGTCATAGGGCTTTAATTTCGCAAGAAAATATAGGCATGTCATATTATCGCAGCAAAAATGACAAAAGAACAAAAAGTTAAGGCAAGATCAATGGGTTTCTGCATGAAAGTGTAGAGACGTCCTGCAATTTTTTCGCAATGACAAAAGGTGGCAAAATAAGACCTTTACTTAGGAAGGAAAAATAAGACCACATCAGAATACAAGGAATAATGCAATCTTAAAATATGTGACTGCGAATTACGCCGAAATAATTGCGAGATTATCGCAATAATCTTACTGAACAAAATCAACTTGCTTAATCTCTCATTCGAACACAAATAACAGAGGCAAATATGGGAATGCATATAATGAGAATATGTTATTTGTCTCCATATGATAGATTTACTCACAAAATGAAAAATAAATTATATACTAATTAATCATATTACGAGAAAGGATTGTTTTTCTAACACATGCAGGAAGAAACAAAAGAAATAGAACTTGTATTGAAGATTGGAGAAATTCGCAGTGATGGATTACAAATGTACGAGAATAGAAAATCAAAGAGCAAATGTACAAGTTTTACAAAAAGTTGAACAAGGAAGCACAAGGAAGCAAATGGTACTTCTTGCTTGATTCTTCATTATCATCATCAGATTCTTCACCAGATCTTTCTCCTTTATCTTCATCAGATTCTTCATCAGACTTCTCTTCTTCATCTTCTTCAGACTCTATTTCTTCATCAGCATCACTATCAAAGATAACCAAGTTAGGAACATTTTCTGGAACTTCTTCTGAGAGACAAGGATATGTAGAATGAGGAATGCCATTATCATCACAAATTATTTTAATAGTTTCATTGCAGAAAAGAACAACATCATTCTTGAAGTTCGCAACAGTGATTTTTAGTTGGTTCTTTAGCCTAGAACATTTCTCATTACGAGAAGAAAGATCCTTTGCGAGCTTCGCTTTCTCATTCTCAAGCTCTTCAATTCTATTGCGATATCTATCTTCAGCTTTTGCGAAAATATAACAATAAATCATCAACTTGATGGTAGTTTATGAAAAACAAATAATTAAATAAGGAAGAACAGTTAACAACCTTCTCTGTTAGAAATCATATCTCTAATCAAGGTCGTATGCTCAACTTGGAGACTGAGATTTACACCTAAAGTATTCCTACCATTATCTAGAACTGTCGCATCCCAAGCAAATTCATCATCATCATTTATGAGAAGGCGAGAGCGAGTTTGGTTCTCTCTTTCGCAGAGCACAGCATTTCTACATTTGAGATCATCTCTTTCAATATGGACCTCAAGAAGAGTTTCTTGGAATTTCGCTAAAGTTTGAGCACCTTGGAGAGAAATGCGATCTTTTTCATCTATGAGATCACTATACTTGTCCCTTAAACTATTGATTTCTTCTTTAGAATTATGAAAGAAACGTTTAAATTTGTTAGCCATACTCAAGACGGATCTATGGTCAATTTCTAAGAGACGGAGTTTGGATCTGAGTTCATTTATGGGAAGAGATTCAATCTTATCATTTGAAAAACTATTTAGAGAAGTATTTAGGTGTTCAAGAAGAGTGTCATCATCCATAAGATTCGAAAATGTATGAAGAAGAAAAGCTTCATCAGAAAGAACATAAACGTCTGCGAAATGGTAAATTGTATAAGAAAAAACTATGAGAAAATAAAATAAAGGGAAAGGAAAAGAAAAGAGTCCCATACCATAGAGTTACTTATTGGCATTCTGAAGATTAGATATTTTGTTCTTCTGAATGGAATTTTCAGATTCCAATTGCTTGCTCTTTTCGCGAAAACCAGCGGATTTAGTCTCCAACTCTTCATTTTTCTTGCGAAGTTCAAGATTCCTCTTTTCTAAAGCCGCACGCCTCTTTTCCAAATCTGAGACAACAGCGAAGGAAGCTTTCCCAGCCTGCGAAATAATGCAGCGAATTTTCAGAATAAACTATGGACTCAAGGCAAAAATAAAAAATATATAAATATGAAAATTTACCAAGCTATTAAGTGAATGTAAGAAACTTGGAGATATGGATCTTGAAACCCCGCGAAGAGACTCATTATTCTCTAAAATGAGGGCATCACAAATAGCATCCATGGACTTTCACATGTTGGTAAGATGATCATCCCCAATCCCTTGCATGGAATCAGAGAATATGCTAGACAGCTGCGCCATAGAAGATTCAGGTGAAGAATTTTCTTTGGCAAAAGGAGCATCAATATCTTCATCATCATTATCAGAACTTTAGCTAGATTGAGAGCTTGAAGGAGAGGGAGATTGAATTTTTCATTTCTTTAAAGGATGGGCAACAGATTTCTCCTTGCGAACAACACCTTTATCTTGGCCTTTAGTTTTCGCAACTTTTTTGCCTTTAATTTTCGCAGCTGGGGTGGGATCTTTAATTTCTTTTTCTACAACACCAATCTTCACACACAGATAAAGATAAGAAATAGAGGCAACAATATATTGTTAAAATCTATAAAGAGAATATTTTTTACTTCATCTGTGATTGAACGCAAAGCCACTAAGATACTTGGTTTCTTAGTATTGATGTAGTTTCTCCTCAACCTCTCAATCTAACAATTTCGCAAGGATATGAAGACAATGACATAAGAATGTTCAGCGAAATCACATATAAAAATATGAAGAATCACAAGTAAAGCGAAATTCGGAAATGTACCTCTGCGTTCTCTTCAGGCCAGTTGAATGCCCATGGTTGGTACGTGGCAAGATTCGCAGGTAAAACATGAGAGCCGGAGATATATGGACCCTCTAGAGTTAATGGGAAGATACACCACCTATCATCTTTAGAATGACGCGGAGTTGAATTATTACTAATCGATGTCTTGCATAAGTATTTTATCATCGTCAATATTATCATTCTTCCTCAAGCGAACGCCCCAGCAAGTACTATTTCTCTTCATGGGAATTATCTCGAAATTTTCAAAGAAATTTTCTACAGTATACTTCGCAGGAACAATTGCAACACCATCGAATCTAGGATCTTTAACTTCTGAGGGATAAAGAGATCCCTTACCAGCGCCAAGATTAGCAAACTCAAGCATTAGGCGAATACAGTCTCCACTCAATTGATAAACTGCTCGCGAGAATTTCGCATGAGAGATTATTTCGTAAAACAAAGGAAGTTCAGGATCATAGAGAGGAATGGGAAGACCAGCTTGAAGCTGACCTAGCGAGACTATGATCTTTTCATGATTGCAAGGATGATCAAAAAATAGCTTGGCAAAAAGATCAGATTTAGAACTTTGACCAGGAACGGGAGATAAAGTAAAACCTCCGGTTAGAAATTCCTTTCGAAATCCTTCAAAGGCAACTTCATTTTTACGACCAGCCGAAGGCATTTTTACTATGGGAATGAAGAAGAAAGTAAAAAATCAAAAGAAGAAGAATCAAGAAAAATTACAGTAGCAGGAGCGGAATTTACGGAAGAACAACAAAATAGAGTTGCAGAGAAAATAAGAGAGAAAGTAAAAAATAAAAATAAAAAATATGTATATATATAGGAGAATTCTCGAGAAGATAAGCATACTAAATGCGAAAATTAAACATGAGCGGTTAAGAAGCAGCGGTTGAAAAAGACGTGTCAATAGATGGATAGAAGAAGAGATAAGTGTAACAAAATTTATGCAAAGTACAGAAGCGTGTCAGTACAGAAGAATATGAAAAGATGAACAGTTGCAACATTATGAAGAGCGGTTTCTCATGACATTATCCCCTTCGCAGAGAAGACATGAGAAGAGGCAAGATGTAGGATCATAATATCGCAACAACAACACACTTGCAAAATCTTCATCTACAACATTGCGAAGCCGTCGCAAACTAATTACAGAAATGATGCAATGGATAACGTCAGCCTAAACACGGGAGAAGTATGATGATCCTGCGAAATTTATAATGTTTGCAAAATTAATACTTGTAAGCTTGCGAGAGTATCGCAAGTCAGATCCGAAATTAAGGGACAGCTTAGCTGTCATCCATTATGTAATTCCCTATATAAAGAGACGCACAGACTTAAGGAAAGGGATATCTTTTTCGAGTATTGAGTAAGTCATTAGGAGAGAGAAAGTCCAGAGAAGTTGTTAATTTCTTAGTTTCATTTCTTTCCTTTCTTGTAAAATTTGTGAGATTAATCAATAAAGATTATGATTGTTCATCCAAAAATGATTTGATTATATGAATTCTTGTGAGGGGTGTAGTGTGGGATTTCCTGTAACTACAGTTAAAATGAGAGATCTCGTTATGCATAAGAATACTGAGGCAAAACTTGGTTTTTGTTCTTTTTTGTACTATAGAGTGGTGAATCAATTTCCTATTTTTTTTTAATATAATCCAGAAAAACATCTTCCCATGTTAGCAGCTACAGATAGACTATAGTAAGTACTTTTATTTGAATGAAATCAACGTGTCCCAAAAGCAGGCGTTTTGGGAAATAAGACAACAATACTATGACTCCCCAAAGCAGACGTTTTTAGGGATTTTTAAGTGTTTTTCTGACAGATTTTTTATTTTTAATTTTCCACTAGTGTTGTGAATGATTTTATGGTCAGGTGAGCCACTTGTACCCAGAAGTTGTGGAGTGTCTTCCTCTTTCTATGTATGGCCAAATAACTTTATATGGGGGATTTTCTCTAAGGATGTGTATATTTAATATTGTCAGGGCTTCAAGTGGCCAGATAATTTTATCTGGGGGGTTTCTCGAAGGATATGTATGTTTAAGATTGTCAGGGCCGCAAGAGGGTGGACATGGATAAGTTTGTTATTATATATCCAATTATGGGAATGAGGATCTATGATATTTGTCACCATCGGGATAGAGAGACACTATGTCGGATCAAGGTTTGAAAATTGCGGCATCCAAATTTGTTGGATAGGGGTTCACATGCCATTTTTGCTATGATGGTAAATGTGTTGGTTAATTGTAGGTATGGGAGAAGATAATTGCCTCCGTTGTGGGTGTAGGATCAGAATATTGTCACAACAATATTCCTGCGAAATAAACAACAATTTTGCGATACACCAATGATATTCTGCGACACATCTCAAAGTGACGTAAGGAATGACATATCAGATGAAAACGACAGAAACATGAGTAAAGTGTGACATTTCTGCGACGAACCAATAAAACCTGCGAATGATTAAGGCGGTGCTAACTGTGATTTATCGCAAGAACTCAGATCCGAAATTAAAGGGAATCTTAACTGTAAATGAGCTATCATGAGCTGTAATCCATTATGTAAATGCCTATATAAAGGAAATGAATAGTTCCAGAGAGAGGGATGGATTTTTGAGTGCTAAGAAAGTTTTTAGGAGAGAGAAAATCTTATTAAGTGAATTGTATTCTTGATTACTGTAATTCTTTTAAGATCATATTAATAAAAAAGGTCCTTAATCTTCAAATTGTGTCATAAATTCTTGAGTTGGGTGTAGTGTGGGAATTCCTGCAACTACATTTTGGCGTCCAGAAACAGGGAGAATCAATTTGAGAAGTTTCAAATTGAAATCTGAAGATTTGAAGAAATTATTAGAATTGAAGAAATGGCTAGGAGAAGAAGAAATACATCAAAACCACCAACAACAGTGAGAAGAAGTAAAAGAATTGCAGGAGAAGGAACAGGTGAATTGGAAGGATCTTTAAGGATCAGATCAGGAAGAAGTAGAATGAGAAATGGAGCAGAAAATTCAATTCAACCACCGAATCAACAAACACAAGCACAAGATAGAGATGTGGATTATGATAGAGTAAGTGTGCATACTTGGAGGTCGGATTCGATAGAAGAGGCGGAAAATCAAGAAGTGGAAAGAAATCAAGAAGTGGATGGAGGAGTAATTCATGAAGGGCATGAAGTAGTAGATGATTTGAGACAAAGGATACAGGAAGAAAGAAGATTAGAGGCAGAAGAACGTGCAAATCTTACAAGGAAAAATCATGAACTAAGAATGGAAAATTTGAGGTTGCAAAACAGAAGATCAAGAAGCGGCATGAGATCAAGTTCAAGATCATATAGAGAAGAAACAAGACAAAAACACCCTATACAAAATATTGGCGAGAATTTGATAAATGATCGTTATATTCCACGCGGTGAAACTTTGGACGTTAGACATAATCAAGATGAGGGAGAAAATTAAGAAGAGAGAAGGAGAATGTTACAAGATAAGGAGATTCGAAGAAATCGCAGAATAATTGAAGATGATATTGGGAGGCATTATATTGATCAAGTACATTTAGCGGGAGAGAGAGAGAGAGAGAGATTGCGAGCGGAAGTAGAAGAACAAGAAATTCAAGCAGCATTGCGGCAGAATAATCATGATAATCGAGAAAGACGACGTGCACAAAATCGTAATAATGGTAATCTCAATGAGGAATATGAGAGAATTCGCAGAGACATAGAAATGCAACGAAGAGAAACAATAAGGGATGAGGAAATTCGCAGAGAAGAGAATGAAAGACAAATTAACTTGCAAGTTCAAGAAGAAGAAAATCGTAGAAGAAGGCAAAATCAAGATGTTGGAGAAGAAGCGCGAAATATCGCAAGACAAGAAAGGCATGAACGCAGACGAAGAGAGGCTGCGTTGAAAAGGCCAATGGAGCAAAATTCTGATAGGAATGAACAAATCTTGCGAGAATTAGCAGAAATGAGAGGAATGATAAGTAACAGAAGAGAAGGAGGAAGAATACAACTTGATGAGGCAATCGAATAAGCTGCGAAAACTCCATTTACTCAAGAGGTACAATTAGGAGTGATACCTCCAAAATGCAATTTACCGGTGTTGACCAGTATTTTTGATGGGACTACATGTGCCGTCCAACATATCAAAGCCTATATTTGATGCATGCTACAATGGGAGAACCATGATGTCGTTCTGTGCAAATACTTTGCGTCAAGTTTAACTGGCGAAGCATTGAAGTGGTTTGAAAGTCTCCCCAAGAATACAATAACTTCGTTCATGCACTTGCAAACTACCTTCTTAGGAGCATACATAAGTAATAACTCTACACGACCTGGAATTGAAGATGTGTTTGGATTGAAGCAAAGAGTTGGTGAGAGTTTAAAGCACTTAACGATAAGATGGAGGACAATGTGTAGTGAAATGGCTGGAAGAGTAGATGAAAGATATCTCATTTTGTCCTTCATAAATGCTATGTTTGCGACAAATCTATTATACATCCAGGTATTCAGAGTTAAAAACACAATCACTATGAGAATTGCAAGAAGAGTATATCGCTTTGGAGGAAAAACAAAATGAGATGGAGTCATATCCAATTCTCGCAGGCACAAATTCAGCTGCAACAAATGGAAGTTTATTACCAAGGATGATTAACACAGTAGCAAGTACCTCCCAGAATCAGCGAGAGAAAATGGATATTGATAATCAACGTAAGATAGTAGCAATGGGGAGTAGAGATCAGGAGGAATTAGAAAAGGAAAGAAATTTCTATAATCGCAATAACAATAATAAGGTCCCAAGGTTTGATCAACCGCATGAGACTTATGGTGGACAGAGACATATTTATTCAAGAGAGCAAAGAGGTCAAAAGATTATATGGGAAGATGTCAAATTGCCACCTCTAAATACCAGTATAGGCAAGATTTGGGAAGCGATTATTTTGATGGAGAATATACCCTCACCCTGGAACATGGGGAAAGAACCACATCCTAACAACCAAAATCAAGAGTTCTGTCCTTATCATCATTTTCATGGCCATTCTGTGAATAATTGTAGAAATGTAAAAATAATTATTCTGCGAATTATTGAACAGGGGAAATTAAATCATTTTCTAGCGAGATATCCACAAACTCAACAATTGCTGCAAGCACCAGAAATTCACAGATTCAATGTTGCGAAAGACGCAGAAACATTTGTCATTGAAGTAGGAGCTACAACAAAAAAATCTATTTTGCAATTCAATTGTACATTCGCAGAAAACAATAGAAGATTTACATGATAAAGTGCTAAGTAGAGTATTTGCGAGGGATATAGAGGGAAGAGAGGTGATGAATATTGCGAAAATTTCTCCGTTAGAAGAATGGCAGAAACAAGTTATTTCTTTTACTGCACAAGAGATACCAGAGCCAGGGAAGATGCATGACAACCCGTTGGTGGTAAAGTTAGAGATAAATCCAAAGTACAGAGAGGAAGAAGAAGATGATGGTGACGCAGCAAGTTATTCTTGGGCAATAGATAAGGTTTTAATTGACACTGGCAGCTCGGTAGACATCTTATTTTATCATACCTACCGTACAATGGGTGGAAGAGATGATGAACTAATCCCCTCCACTTATAATATCTATGGTTTTAATGGCACTGCGAATAAGCCAAAAGGGGAAATCACTATGGAAATCCCATTGAACAAGATATCTTCAAAAATTATGTTCTGTGTAGTGGATATAGAATCTCCTTATAATGCCTTAATTGGAAGACCATGGCTCCATGGAATCTTGGGCATAGCATCCACATATCATCAATGCATAAAGTTTCCGCATCATCATGGTATTGGGATAATTAAAGGTGATTGGTTTGAAGGGAAAAAGTGTTATGAAGTTGACATTAATACTTGCGAAGAAAGAAACGCCAGAAATCGTAATTGGCAACATAACAGGAAGCAAATTCAGAGAGAGAAATTAATGGTGGACAGTATAGAGTTACGGGGAAAGGATATATTACAAGAATAGTTTGTGCCAAAAGAGTCAATGGTGATTAATCGCGCAAAAAAAAAAAAAAAATTTGAAATCTTCATTTCTCGCAAGAAAGAAAACAAATAACAAAGTATTGCGAATAATCATTCGTCACAGAAGAAAAGAAGTGCAGCAATATCATGCTGCGAACAGTTGAAGAACAAAAATAGCAAGAAATATGCAAACAGAATATTAAAAGAAAAACTTTGCTCAAAAATAAGAATTTTTCTATTGAAAGAAAAAGATGATGATTTCAAATCATATAAGAATTTTTAATGCAAATGCATAAGACGGGCGCAAATCGCCTAAACACATATAAGAATGGGACGAACTTTTATGGCGTACACCTTAGTTCGCGGATTCTATTCCGTTAGAGGCAATGTCCTTAAAGTGCGTCATAAGGGGGGTATCTCTTTGCATGACTATGGGAAAGGCTATACTGCTGCTGGAACCTATTCATGGAGATTTGGGATTATATAAATCCATCCGGGAGAGATAACTTGGATTCCCAACTATATAAGGTTATACCCTGGTTGGGCGCCCGAGAGTTTCTCCTAAGGAATGCAAAGTATGATCAAGGCGCCGAGGTACACGGTTGATCTGTGGGTGCCCGGGACGGATGAACCTACCCTGGACATCCACGACAAGTCTTGGCTTATGATGTGTTTGGCCTGAAGAAAACCCCACTAGGGTGTAGTATCGTAACTATAAGCCATATAGGCATAAAGGATAAGAGGCTACTAAAACAACTGGTTGTTTCTAGAACCGGATGAGAGGATCTAGTCTTGTATGGAAGAAGTACGTCTCCTTGAAGGGGCAACCAGGGGGGAGATAAGGGCGATACCCTCCATTAGGGAGCTGTGTATCAAAAAAGACGGCAATGTCATGGGAATTTATATTCGCAAGAGTATTTAGGCCCGTCATATTGTCGCGTGACACAGACAGCAATGTCATGGGACTTTATATTTGCAAGAATATTTAGGCCCGTCATATTGCTGCATGACAGGCCAAAAAGCCTAAAGAGAAATGTTAAGATGAGATCAATGGGTTTTTGTGATGAAAACAAAAGACAAGATAAATGAAATCAATGATAAGAGGATATAAATCGCAAAAATGTCCTGCGATTTCATCGCAAAGACGACAATATCATAAGTCTTAAAAAGCAAAGAGAGATTCATCTCGCAAGATGGCTTAGACTTATCATATTGTCGCATAGATCAAAATAAATGATAAGACAAGATCAATGGATTATTACATAAAAAAGTAAGAATGTCCTGTGATCTTGTCGAATAAAGGTGGCATAATAAGACCTTTAACTAGGAAGGCAAAATAAGACCAAAAGAGAGGTTATATCTGCGAAGCATATAACAGATTTTTTGCAGCATTAATTGCGATAATTCATTTATCATATTGCAGATTAATAACAAGGGGCAAGTATGGGAATGATGTATAGAATGGTAAATATTATTATTCATCATTATATGATAAATTCATATGAATAACAAACAAATAGAAGCAAAAAATAATTTATATATTGAAAGATATCAGGAGCTGCAGATAATTCACAGAATATTACAAGTTGTTGCAGATAATTATTGCAAGAAAGAAAGAGAAAAATACAAGAGAAAATCAAAAAGAAAAAACAGAGCTATTTATCTCCATCATTATCTTCATCTTCATCTTCGTCTTCACTATCTTCATCATTATATCCTTCCTCATCTTCGCTTCCATTTTCATTTGTATCAGCCTCACTATCAGAAATAGTTGGTACTTGAGAACTGGCTGGGATATTATCCATAAGACAAGGATACAGACTAAGAGGAAGATCGTTATCTTTGCAAACTTTCTCTATAGCATTATTGCGAACGGTGAGAAGATTATTACGCAATTTTGAGTTGGATATCTTTATTTTCTCTCGCAGTCTTGAGATATTTCATTATGGGAAGCAAGATTTTTCGCAAGACCACTTTTTTCTTCTTCAAGTTCTGCTACCCTTTTGGAATATCTTCCTTCAGATTCTGCGATGATACCACAATAAATTAGAAACTGGTTGGGAATCTACAAGAAATACAAAGATATTAGAGGAACAATAAATAACCTTCTCTTTCATGGATCATTTCTTGTATCAATGTTGCTTGCTCGGTATGAAGACTGAAATCTATCGCTAAGTTTTTCCTAGCATTATTGAGAATTGTCGCATCCCATGCGAATTCATCATCACTTTGAATGAGAAGATGTGAACGGATTTGTTTTTCTCTTTTAATAAGTTTAATGTATTCATCCTTAAGTCTATCTCTCTCAAGTTCAGTATCAATAAGGGTATTGCGAAATTTTGATAGAGCTTCAGCGCCTTGAAGAGTAATGCGTTCTTTATACTTCTCAAGTTCACTCTTCTTGGCTTTTAAGACTTTGATTTTTTTTCTCTAAATTCATCTCTGCAAGTCTTTAAACTATTGGATGTACTCAAGACAGATCTATAATCCATTCTCATAAGGGAAATATGATATTTAAGCTCATCAATGGACAAAGTATTAATTTTTTCATCTGAATAATTATTTAAAGCGTCATTAAGACGCTCAAGAAGAGTGGTTTCATATATGGGTTCATCAAAAGAATTAAGAATGATGGCTTCATCAGTAAGATTATAGGCATCTGCAAAATGGTTGCCCAAATAAGCTCAAAAAAAAAAGGGCGGGGAGGACTTATACCAATAACTTGTTTGCAGAATTTCTCCTTATCAACTAATTTCTGTTGAAGAACTTGAATTTCTACTTCAAGCGATTTGTTTTTATTAAGAAGCTCAGTATTTCCAGCTACTTCCAACTGTTTACATTTTTCGCGAAGAATGGAGATTTCAGCTTCGTATTGCTTATTTTTCTCGAGAAGTTTCGCAGATTCAGATTGTGAATCAGTAAGCCTTTTCTGTGATGATGATAATCTATTTTCTAATTCTGAAGCAACATAAAAAGAAGCTCTGGAAGTCTGTGACAGAAAAGAGAAAATAAGTAAGGTAAGTAAAAGATTTTTGATACTCATGACAAATTTAAAGTTTACTACAAGAAAAATGAAGGAAAGGGGCATACCAACGAAGCTAGCGCATGAAGAAAACCTGGGTTAATAAATCTTGAGACTCCTTTAAGATCTTTATTAATAGTCAAGATTGAAGCGTCGCAGATCTTTGAGAGATAGTCGCAAGTACGAGTAATATCATCATCTCCAATACCTTGTAAGGTATTTCTAAAAATATTTGACAATTGATCCATTGGAGTCTCAGGTTGAGAAAGACCCATCGCAGACCTAATTCTTGTGGAAGAGATATGCATTGAAGTGCCCACAGAGGCATCATTATTAATTCCACTATTTTTTTCGATTTCATTATCTTTTTCAGCGATAATAGAAGTTTCTTTGAGTTGAGAATTATCAGAAGGAAGTGGTTGAGTTTTTCTTATTTTCTTTGGAGGACCGTCAGTGGTTTGATTTTTATTGCGGCGAGGAGAAGCACCAGAGCTTTCATTTGGAGTTGCTACTCTTTTTCCTTTATCTTTGGCTTCAACCACCGCGACAAATGGTATTTCCTTGAAAACAATCACATATAAAGATAAGAAACAGGGGCAACAATATATTGTTAAAGGTTATAGAAGATTGTTTCTTACTTCATCTGTGAAGGTTTTCAAAATTTGAAGGAGATTGGGATTCCCAGTATTGACATAGTTAAGCTTCATTCTTTCAATCTGATAAAAGATATCTCAATATAATCAATAAGAATGATACATTTATCCAAATATGCGAATAATGATAAATGCTGCGAAATATACCTCAAAATTCCTTTCAGACCAGTTAAAAACCCAAGGACAATACGCTGCAAGATTCGCAGGAAGATCGAGAGCGCCAGAAATATATGAACCTTCAAGGAGGAGAGGAAATCTACACCACTTATCATCTTTTGAGAAGCGTGGACCTTGGTTTTTACTTGAATGATAATCTATATCTTGCATAAGAAGTTTATCCTTTACAACCTTTTTTTTCCTATTTAAACGAACAGCCTAACACGTGCTATCTTTCTTCATGGGAATCACTTGATAATTTGCAAAGAAATTCTCCACGGTATATTTCGCTGGAATAATTGGGATATCTTTAAAATCAGGATGTTTCGAGATTAGGATAGCGAGATCCTTTACCAGCTCCACGAAAGGCATATTCGAGAATGAGACGAATACAATCTCCACTTAATTGGAAGATTGCTCGTGAAAATTTAGCGTGAGAAATAATCTCATAAAAAAGAGGGAGATCTGGGTTATAAAGAGGGATAGGAAGGCCGGCTTCTAGTTGACCTAGCGAAATAAGGATTTTCCCATTAGAAGAAGGAAATCCTGAAACTAGATCAATGGAGAGATCAAAAATCTGAAGTTTGACCAGGGATCTCAGAAAGTGTGAAACCTAAAGTTTTGAGCTTCTGTTGGTGTTTTTGGAAAGTGGGTTGACCTGATTTTTTAGCAGGAGCCATTTTTAGTATGGGAATGATGATTAAGATGAAGAAGAATAAAGAAACGAAATTGAAACAGTAATAGATCCGGAATCTGCGGAAGAAGATGAAGAACAATAAAGTTGCAGAGAAAAAGTAAAAAGAGAAAGTAAAAAGAAGAGGAGAGATTAGCGAAGAGGATATTTATAAGAGAAAAAGATTCTCGAGAACATCAATGCATTCAATGAAGAAAAGACGTGAATGGTCAGAATTCAACGGTTGAAAAGAGATGTGTCAAGGAATAAATGAGAGAAGAAACACGCGTAGAATATCTAGCGATGTGGATGCAGAGACGTGTTAAAGTGAAGGAAGCGCGAAAAGATAAGGAGTTGCGGCAAATCAAGAGATTTAAATTCTCATGAACTTTATCTTCTTCGCAGAAAAGATATGAGAAGAGGCAAGATGTAGGATCAGAATATTGTCACAACAATATTCCTGCGAAATAAACAACAATTCTGTGATACACCAATGATATTCTGCGACACATTAATGATATTCTGCGACACATCTCAAAGTGACGTAAGGAATGACATATCAGATGAAAACGATAGAAACATGAGTAAAGTGTGACATTTCTGCGATGAACCAATAAAACCTGCGAATGATTAAGGCGGTGCTAACTGCGATTTATCGCAAGAACTCAGATCTGAAATTAAAGGGAATATTAACTGTAAATGAGCTGTCATGAGCTGTAATCCATTATGTAAATGCCTATATAAAGAAAATGATTAGTTCGAGAGAGAGGGATGGATTTTTGAGTGCTAAGAAAGTTTTTAGGAGAGAGAAAATCTTATTAAGTGAATTGTATTCTTGATTACTGCAATTCTTTTAAGATCATATTAATAAAAAAATTCTTTAATCTTCAAATTGTGTCATAAATTCTTGAGTTGGGTGTAGTGTGGGAATTCCTGCAACTACAGTGGGATAAATGAAGATTAGGTGGTGTTTGTGGGTAAAAACGTTTTAATGGTTTTTGAGTAAAAGGGGTGGATCCCGATGAAGCAAATCATCTGAACCCTTAAACAAATTTATTGTACAAGAGTACTTTGAGTTTGAGAGATTAATTTGTAGGACTATGGCCTAAACCAATAAATGTTTGTGACAGATTCAAATCAGTCGCAAGGTATGAGAATGGTCGATATGTAGGGAGGGAAGCTAGGAATGCATAAAGATAAATGTAAATTGGTTGATTGTGAATGATGTGTTGAACTGCTTTGAAGATAATTTCTCTGTGTAATATGGGAGAAATCTTTTATTTGTTATTAATGATTAACTATTGTAGATTTACATACGTTAAGTCAAGCTTGTTTGTCAATGTTAGTAATATTTGTTAGAGCACTGCTCGGTCGAACTCGCAAGCGTTGTTATCTCAAGCTTGTTTGTCAATGTTAGTGATCAAAACTACAAGTCTTGATTACTAGTCTAATTATAGTGATGTATCGGACTAGGATAGATTGTGTGGTTGAGCATTAGAATTCACGGCGTTCATCAATTGAAGACGAAGAACTACTAAGGCGAGCTTGTGGAACTTCATCAACAAAATGTATGTGGATACTAAAACTCATCTATCACTTGGAAAGTTTAATTCTAATCTATCTCCTATATTGAGACATAAGTCGTATTACTATATGGTTTTCAATTATACACATTTGAGATTTCGAGATGAGTTTAACTCACTTACATATTTCTTGAAATATGTGTTGGTAAGCTTTCGCTTCAACCAAGTTCAACTTATATTCTTGATGAAAGTCAAAAGATGATCATGTGAAAAATTACCAAGTAACATCTTACATGGTTTGTGTGATACAATCATTTGGAGTAGACTTGGAATGTTTCATTATGATTATTTCAATAACTTGAAAATTTCTTTGATGCTAATAGTGCGTGAAAACGACTATTGTCATCCTCTAAGAAAGTTTCAATGATTAAAATAAGAGTTTAGAACACTTAACCAACATTGGATTATAAACATGTTGTGTACTCTTGCGCATATGTGATCCATGTCTGGGAACCATAGTATGCATACCTTCATGCGTACCTGTTAGTTTGTGAAGTCTGGAACCTAAGTGCGCATACCCGTATGCATACTGGCGTAGCTTTGTGTCCGGAATTTTCTGCTGGGTTTGGAGGTATGCGTACCCGTTCGCATACTGGCGAAAACCAAACTTGGTCCGGCTATTCAAGTATGCGTACCCGTTTGCATACTTGAATGGTTAAAGTACTAAAATCGGTTTTGTTGTGAACAAATATATTTATATTATAAGGAATGCATTCTTTTCAAACCGTGGCTATAATGTTCATAATTGATTCAAGTGGATCAAACCGATTTTGCTTCAATTGTGTTCTTTTATACTTCTATGAGAATATATCAATTGAACAACTCTTTAACTAGTTTCATTTGAGTCATTTGAACTAGTTATGGTTAAGATGAATAAGGTTGATATGAGAGTGTTTATATAGATAACCCCGGTTAACTACTGTAGATCCAACATGGTGTACACGTTTAGGTACGGTTACGTAAACCTAAATGAGGGTATATTTCATTGTGTTTAACAAGATAAGTTCGATTTAACGGTTGAAAGAAATTAGCTTGAATCTAATCAGGATTTCAGTTAACAGTGAATATTGAATGCTTTGCTACCGAGGTAACTTAGATTGCAAACCATGATTTGAAAACTATAGAAAGGAGAACTCTAGCAACTGGGAAACCTAATCCCCACACCTCATGTGTGTTACTAGTTGCATAATATAGAGTCGATTCTCCTTTAACCTTAGGTTTTTCACGAAACCATGTAGGTTAACGACTTTATTGGGATTATGAAGCTAGGCCCAACTACTTTCTCCGTAGTTGCGTGTTCTGATCTTACTTTTACTATCTTGATTGAGTACTATCTTTGTTAAGATTTTTTTGGGATTTATCTCCGATATGTAAGATTGAAAAGTAGACACAAACATCTTCGTCTCATCGTTTGTGATTCCATAATATCTTGTTTCGTTAATCGATTGAGATTATTGTGAGGTGATTGATATTTCTACGATGTTCTTAGGGAATATAAGTTTGGTATATCAATTGGTTCCTGTTCACCTTGATTTATCAAAAGCCGGAACAAAACTAATAGGTATTTCTGTGGGAGACAGATTTGTCTATTCCAATTGACTTTTCTGTGTGAGACATATTTGTGTATCAAGTCTTCGACTTTGTGTCGTAGCAACTATTGGTTGTGGGTATGATCGGCTAAGGGAATCAAGTGCGTAGTATCCTGCTAGGATTAGAGGTGTGAGGAGAATAAATATACCTTGAATCAGTGTGAGATTGATTAGAGTTCAACTATATTCCTGTCCGAAGTTCATTAGTAGTAGGCTAGTGTCTGTAGCAGCTTAATACAGTGTGGTTTTCAAATATGGACTTTGCATTTGCGGTTTTCTCATTAACAAAACTTCTGGTGTCTGTGTTATTTATTTTCCGCGTTATATTTTGTTATATAATTGAAATATCACAGGTTGTTCGTTGAATCGATCAATTGGGAAATTCAACCTTTGGTTGTTGATTGAAATTGATTGATCCATGAACATTGGTCTTTGGTACCGTTCAAGTTACCTCTCATATATTCAATCGGGATCGCAAATTTGTATTTGCTGACTGCAGATTGAATTGAGAGATAGAGATATAAAACTCTTTGGTATACTTTTCTCTAGATTGAGTCTGACTATCTAGTTGATTCTCTTGAAAGTATATTGGAGTTTGTCTATTCATATTTCCAAACGAAATATTGGGTGCGGTTATTAGACCCACGCTTTTCCAATTGGTATCAGAGCAGGGAAACACTATAAACCTAATAAGTTTGTGTTTGACTGATCCTTAAAGGTTGTCGCCCATGGGAAATTTCTTTGGGAAACTTGCTCTTGGCATTTGTCACGCACGCTAGAACTCCTTAAAGATTATTCAGAGCTTATTATGCACTAGACCTCTGGTCTCTCATGATGATCTCGCTCCATCTAAGACTCTGGAAAACTTAGATGATGAGAAACAATCTAAAGGAAAAATTAAAAGTTCTTCTAAGAAAGGAAGCTTGATAATACGTAGTCAACGCTCAAAGATATGGAATCTCACTAGATTAACTCGTAATCTTTTTGAGGAATACTATCGTGATGGTTCAATTGACAAAAATCTATTTAGAGCATTTGAAAACTTTTTTAGATTCTTAGAAAATCTTAATTCAATTAAGAATAAGAATCATTCTGATAAAAAATTTGTACCTTCCAAACCATGTATTCATGATGTACGAACTAGGCTTACTACCAACTCATGTAAAATCGATAACAAGAAGTCTAGTGAGTTCAGTGTAGGTTCTAATTGTCGGAAAAAAGTCATTTCTTTGTCATAAGGAAAGGGATTAAAAAAATTCCATTAACCCTGAGTATCATCATTACTATGATTATACTACTGGTACATTCCACAAATATCAACCGGAAAAGTTGCATGATAATCTCTCTGCACTGGTTGCCTCTTGGTAACAAGCTTGGTTCCACCCCATTTGTATATAACATGAGATGGGGCAAGTAACGGTTGGATTATTTTTGTGTTTGGGTTAAAAAAAAAAATCTCTATTTTTTCAAGGGAATTTAAGGTGTTGAAGTGATTCCCACTCTCCTTTACTGCACGGTACTGATCCTTTCAGTGTACGAACCTTGGAATAAGAAATCCTTCCTTTCTTTTGCAGGTCACGGTTCAAGAACGGGTCCAAGCCCATCACTTGGTCTATAAAGGTAGTGGTACGCGTACCCTTCTTCTACCTCCCTTCTTGTCCGTGTACGTAAACTTTTTAGGGTTCATGTGTTTTCTCCATTAATCATCTTTGGAGATCAAAAAGTGAAAGGGGTTTTCAAGGGACATATCAAGTAAATCTTCTCTTCCTATAATTTCTCTCAATTTCTAAATATCATGAAGAATTTCAAGATTTCAAAAGAAGTTCAAAAAAAACTTGGGTTCTTCATCCTATTCTAGCGTGAACTTACATATAGATCAAAGTTCTATTAGGATTAGATTTGTCAATGATTCTTGTGGCAAGGTTTTTGAAAGGATTTCATCTAATGGGTTTATTCTAGAAAAGAAATTGGGATTTTGTTAGTGGACATAAAGAAGATTTGGTATGTTTTGAAAGTTTAATCTTGGAAACATCTTTGATGGTCTTGGTGAAGGTTTTGACACTCTTACAAAAATCTCCTATGCTAACATCTATGATGTTAATTACGGGGACATGGAATTCAATACCATGGTAAATAGACATAGGATTCTTGTTAATAGAGAGTTGATTTCAAAAATCACTAAAATTCCTATAGGGAGTTTTTTCCTTCCAAAACTATCTTATGAAACCATCTCTAATGGTCCTTGTGGTAAGAATGTTGATTGGAATGAAGGGAAATTTCCTACTATTCATTTTAGTGTTGCCTTGATGTCTTTGGGAAAACTTGGTATTTTTGTCCTTCCACGATTAAGAATTCTCGTTGGGGTCTTGAGTTTGCGGAGTTGGTCTATTTCCTTGAGTTGGGAACTCAAAGTCTCGACATTTGTGGGTTTATCATTTATCAAATGTTGTCGATGACTTCCTCCAACAAGAAGTTATGCTATCCTTGCTTGATTGAGCGTATTTGTCACACATTCTCCATTGCTCCCATTGGAAACTTTATTGGAACTCCCAAGCTTGTTCGCCCTTGTACTTTCAAACGTATGAAGGAAAATGCTTGCAAGAGACAAAGACGTGATACTCTTGTTGACTCATTTGATTCTTCCTCCGTGAAGCTTCTTCATCAAATTCACAAGGGTTTTTGTAAAATTGATGCCAAGATAAAGTGTGTGCAAGAGAAATTACTTGTGATTGACACTAAGTTTCTTGGAATCATGGAGGACATGGATAAGGTTCGTGCCACATTTATGTTCTCCGATGATGAAGATGATGATTAGACTTTCATATCCATCTTATCTAGGAAATGTTTTATGAGAATTTACTTTTGAGTTTTAAGAAGGATAACTAGGGTTTGGAATAGCCATTATTGTGAGTACACATAGCTATTGCCAATGTTTTCATCTTGCAATATTTTTAGATTTATTTGTTTAAATCCTAAAGTTTATTTGGAAGATGATTTTTGCAGTATTAATCTTTATGGTTTTTTATACTGCAAGTTGTTATGGGATATGTTATTTACGTCCGTGAACCTTGACAGTCCCATACTTGTTCAAAAGTTAACTTTATTATGTCGGTATAAAAATATTTAAAAAAGATAAAATGAACTGTGACTAAAAAAGTTAAGCCTTTTATGTCATTATCAAAATGTTGATGGAAGAAAGGATGAACTTTTGTTTACAAAGATTAAGTCTATTATATGTCATTGTGCAAATAGTGATGAAAAATAGAATGAATCTTTGATTATTCCGCAGAATTGGCCCTTCCCGTATCCACATTTTTGTGTATATACTGTGTTGCTCTGTAAGTTCTCTTATGTTGAGCATGGCCAATTGAATTGATAATTTTCCTTGTGGTTAATTCAATTGTGTTTTTGGATACAAATTCATATTTTAATGTGATTTGTTGATTTCCAAAGAAATCCTTCTTTTCTTGTGAAAGTAAGGTCGCTCTTGTTATTCTTTCGGGAATGATATTTTATGGGGGAGAGTTACTAATTGAACTTGTGCTTAATTTCCAAATCTTTGTGGGTAGTGCGGCCGTGGAATATTGTAAGAGTTATCTTATATCTTTATAAACTCCTTAATGAATACACTAAGTTTCAAATATGTTAATATAAATCATCGAAACATGTTGGTATGTTATTCTATTTTGGTCATGAAGTATCTCTATGAAAATTTCATGAGGATCCCACTAGTTTTCGTACCTTTGCTAATTTATATTGACAAAAAAGGGAGAATTAATGTGTAGTTCACACTACAAATACATATGGTTTACAGATCATTATGCAAGGGGGAGTGGTTTTTATGTTGAGATGAAGTATTGACTAAGGGGGAGTGATACATATCACCATAGTATTGTTGTCAAAGTTATGGTACAATTGGACTTTGATGTTGTATAACAATACTATGACACTGTATAACAATGATTGAGAGCAACTATTTTGTCATTGTTATAGCTACGGATCTTCAACAACAATGATGCGGAATTGAACACATTTGGAATCATTGGAATACTTGGAAGTGACGAAGATTTTGAGTAATGTTGAAGAACCAAGGAGATCATGAGAAGCTACAAACTTTATTTATTTTGTAATCCATATGTATTGATAGTTTTGTCAGTAAAATTGACAAAGAGGGAGATTGTTAGAGGACTGCTCGATCGAACTCGCAAGCGTTGCTATCTCAAGCTTGTTTGTCAATGTTAGTGATCAAAACTATAAGTCTTGATTTCAAGTCTACTTATAGTGATGTCTCGGACTAGAATAGATTGTGTAGTTGATCATTAGACTTCACATTGTTCATCAATTGAAGACGAAGAACTACTAAGGCGATCTTGTGGAACTTCATCAATAAAATGTATGTGGAGACTAAAACTCATGTATCACTTGGAAAGTCTATTTCTAATCCATCTCCTATATTGAGACATAAGTCGTATTTCTATGTGGTTTTCAATTATACACATTTGAGATTTTGAGTTGAGTTTAACTCGCTTACATATTTCACGAAATATGTGTTGGTAAGGTTTTGCTTCAACCAAGTTCATCTTATATTCTTGACGAAAGTCAAAAGATGATCATGTGAAAATTGTCTAGTAACATCTTAAATGGTTTGTGTGATACAATCATTTGGTATAGACTTGGAATGTTTCGTTATGATTATTTCAATAACTTGAAAATTGCTTTGATGCTAATAGTGTGTGAAAACAACTATTGTCATTCTCTAAGAAAGTTTCAATGATTGAAACAAGAGTTTTGAACACTTAACCAACATTGGATTATAAACATGTTATGCACTCTTGTACAAATGTAATCCATGTCCGGGAGCCATAGTATGCATACCCGTATGCATAACTGTTGGTTTGAGAAGTCCGGGAACCTAAGTGCGCGTACCCGTATGCATATTGGCGTAGGTTTGTGTCCGGAATTTTATACTTGGTTTGGAGGTATGCGTACTCGTTCGTATACTGGCGAAAACCCAACTTTGTCCGGTTATTCAAGTACACATACTCGTTTGCATACTTGAATGGTTAAAGTTCTTAAATCGGTTTTTTTGTGAACAAATACATTTATATAATAAGGAATGCATTCTTTTCAAATCATGGGTATAATGTTCATAATTGCTTCAGGTGAATCAAACCGATTTTGCTTTAATTGTGTTCTTGTATACTTCTATGAGAATATAGCAATTGAACAACTCTTTAACTAGTTTTATTTAGTCATTTGAACTAGTTATGGTTAAGATGAAAAAGGTTCATATGAGAGTGTTCATATAGCTAACCTCGGTTAACTACTGTTGATCCAACACGGTGTACACGTTTAGGTACAGTTACATAGACCTAAATGAGGGTACATTTCATTTGTGTTTAACAAGCTAAGTTCGATTTAACTGTTGAAAGATATTAGCTCGAATCTAATCAGGATTTTATTTAACGGTGAATATTGAATGATTTGTTACCGAGGTAACTTAGATTGCAAACCATGATTTGAAAACTATATAAAGGAGAACTCTAGCAAATGGGAAACCTAATCCCCACACCTCATGTGTGTTACTAGTTGCATAATCTAGAGTCGATTCTCCTTTAACCTTAGGTTTTTCACGAAACCATGTAGGTTAACGACTTCATTGGGATTATGAAGATAGACCTAACTATTTTCTCCGTAGTTGTATGTTCTGATCTTACTTTTACTATCTTGATTGAGTACTATCTTTGTTAATATTTTTTGGGGATTTATCTCCGATAGGTAAGATTGAAAAGTAGACACAAACATCTTCGTATCATCGTTTGTGATTCCACAATATCTTGTTTCGTTAATCGATTGAGATTATTGTGAGGTGATTGATATTTCTAGGCTGTGCATCGGGAATATAAGTCCGGTATATCAATTGGTTCCTGTTCACCTTGATTTATCAAAAGTTGGAACAAATCTGTGGGAGACATATTTATCTATTCCAATAGAATTTTCTGTGTGAGAAAGATTTGTTTATCAAGTCTTTGAATTTGGGTCGTAGAAACTCTTGGTTATGGGTGAGATCAGCTAAGGGAATCAAGTGTGTAGTATCCTGCTGGGATCAGAGGCGTAAGGAGCATAACTGTACCTTGGATCAGTGTGAGATTGATTAAGGTTCAACTACATTCCAGTCCGAAGTTCATTGGTAGTAGGCTAGTGTTTGTAGCGTCTTAATACAGTGTGGTGTTCAAATCTGGACTAGGTTCCGGGGGTTTTCTGCATTTGCGGTATCCTTGTTAACAAAATTTCTGGTGTATGTGTTATTTCTTTTCCGCGTTATATTTTTTTATATAATTGAAATATCACAGGTTGTGCGTAGAATCGATCAATTGGGAAATCCAACCTTTGGTTGTTCATTGAAATTGATTGATCCTTAAACATTGGTCTTTGGTACCGTTCAAGTTACTTCTCATATATTCAACCGGGCTCGCAAATTTCTATTTGCTGATTGCAGATTGAATTGAGAGATAGAGATATAAAACTCTTTGATATACTTTTCTCTAGATTGAGTCTGACTGTCTAGTTGATTCTCTTGAAAGTATATTGGAGTTTTTCTATTAATATTTCCAAACAAAATATTGGGTGTGGTTATTAGACCCCCACTTTTTCAATATTGACTTGAACTGTTTCATTCCTAACGTATCTTTCAAGTCGTGCGATATTGAAAACATAACTGCGAAGCTGTGTATGAATATATTACTCTATTAGTGAGACATGATAACATGATCATAGTATTTGGGAATTAGACTATGAAGTATAACGCTTCTCTTTTGAACATTGTAAATATGAAATCGACATAATCTTATGAATGTTGTTATGATTATGTGAATGGGTAAAGGTGAAGATTTCATCATAGGAAACAATGTTTTACATTTGTTTAAAGGAAGTACATTCATTAATTTGTTTTATGAATCGAAAGGGAAGTCGCTAGGCTTATTTGTACGGTTATTCATTGCAAATATTTGGATTACCAATATGTGTGAGATGGTAGAACTGATCGTAACTTTGTTATGTATCTTAGTTCAACTAATCACAATGCCTGACTTAGGATTTTGGTATGACTAGTTTTGATTAATTAGTGTAACTTATCCTAAGTAATCACCTGAGATGGTATGATCGATATTTGTAATTGGTGCGACCGATCACAGAGATATTGTGTAATCGATCCTTGTAACTGGTGTAACCGGTCCTAGTAATTTGTGTAACCGATCTTTTATAGTACTGGGTTTTCTTGAATAGATGAAAGTTGTGCTTTTATGGGGTTTTCCTGCCATTTTATTTGTAATTTATGTTGTTGTTGCTGTTGTGGATGTATGGTTATCCTTCCGTGGTGGTAAATATTCTGACTTCTGTGATCTGTCTAATTTGTTTTCACCAACTTTTAACTAAAAATGTATTTTGTTTATAGATCTACTATTTGCTTGTATTGGATCTTTGGAATTAGTTCATAAAATTCAAAAAGAGTGACGCATTAGCTTATTTTAACCTACCCAACTTGTTTGGGAATAAAAGTTTGGTTTTTATTATTGGCAGTAACTTATTTGTAGTTCCTAGTATTGATCTTTGTACTCATTATGTATTTTTTTCGTGTTCGTCTTTCATCCAAATTATAGACTTAACTGTTTGTTGATGGATGCAGGATTTGGCTCTCTTGCCTTGACGAGTTCTGTATTGGTTGGTACCATTACATTTTCTTTCAGGTACTCTTTTGATATTTACGTTTCACATCCATACTAAGTTGTGCTGGGTGCATTTTGTACAATGTAAAATTTGACTTTAAATTAGCCTTTTATGTTTTTATCCGAGCCTTTTATCACTGATGGAATTTTTCTACAGGGAAAAACTAGATCGAAACAGTTGAAACAAGGAAATACTTCATCTTTAACATGAAGTTTTCCGTCATATATCAATTTTTTGTGCTCAGTTGGTTACCTTATTTATTTATTCTTTTTTACTTACAAATAAGTTGATAATGTTGTGCCTATTTCCGTTATGTGGCTTGATGATTGGATTCTGTTAGAGCATTGCTCGGTTGAACCCACCAAGCATTGGTATGTCAAGTTTGGTTATCATATTTTAGTGAAGCAAAACTCATTTAAGAGTCGCTTGATTTATATGTACTAGAGTCAACTTCGTATAGGTTAGATTGAAAGTATTAGGATGAGACATTATAAGTATTGCGAAGACTTGAAGATATGAAGAAGAAGAAGAAGCTACAACAACAACATAATCCTTCCACTCGAGGTTAGTGATATTTGACTTGAACTGATTTATTCCCTAACGTATCGTGCATATTGAAAACACAAAACTGCGAAGCATGAACATTCTAGATAGACATAACATTAAGGAATACAATATGAAGTTTCTTGCTTAACCATTAAACTTTGTATATAAGATATCAACATAATCATATGAATGCTATTGTGATTATGTATGGGTATGAGGTGAGGATTTCATCCTAGGGAACAATGTTTACATGTGTTCTAAGGAAGTAAGTTCATGATACGTGCTGTGAACCGAAAGGGAAATCGCCAGGCGTTATTGGGGTTATTCTTCATTGCATATCTTATGAACGGCCAATAAGTGTGATGTGTATAACCGTTCACAACTTGTGTGTGTTCTTGGTAAAACTGTTCACATAAGGCCTAGCTTTTGTATTGGTATGGATTTTATTAGTAAAACCAATCTTAAGTAATCACCTGGGGTATGATCGGGTTGTGTATGTTTGAACTTATTACTGGGAAGAGGGGAACCGATCCTAGTAAGAGGTGCAGTGCATCACAAGGGGGAACCGATCCTTGTATGAGGTGCAGCAAGCTTTATGGAAGAAAGAGGAACCGATCCTATGAACATGTGCATCAAAGTTTTGGAAAGGGGAACCGATCCTATGAACATGTGCAGCAAAGTTTTGGGAAGGGGGAACCGATCCTATGGACATGTGCAGTGCATACAAGTTAGATACCATATATATGTGGGGAATCGATCCTAGTACCTAGTCAGCCGTTTCTTTGGTAAGCTAGTGTAACTATGCACAATACTCACATGGAAACCCATGAGATGTGATTGAGTGGAATTTGATCAATCACATAGTTCTTGATAGTCAGATGAACCAATTCTAAACTTGTTTGGAAGTGTGGTAAATTGGTTTCAAGTGAGCAAGCATGGTAAAGACTCGCAAGAGTAAGATGTCGACACTCTTTGAACACGGTGCATTAATGCTTATTCTATTTTGTTCAAATATATTCCTTAAAGGCTAAGAAGGAAGTAAATCCCAATATTGAATTTAAATAAGTTAAAAATCTTTTTATTTAAGGGTTTTTAACTATATATGGAAAATAAGAATTAGTAATGTGCATTTGCTAATTATATTTTCAAAAGGATATTTCGATCACTATTTTTGGACAGTGCATTCACAGGAATTATGAAAACCGAATCTGGTGGAGTAATGAAAACATCTTGAGAATATTTTCGGTTTTGGAAATTCCTTGGTGTCCAAACTTCCTTGTCTATAAATACTTTGAGTTTGTATTTCTAGCAAACTAATCCCGCGTAACCTAGACTTCCTCTTTTGTCTTTGTTATTGGTGAGGCACCTATCGTAGAGGAGAGTAATCTAATTAGGTAAAATCTCTTACGGCCACTCAGTTTAAAGTCTTCTTTGGGATTGAGAAGCTCTAGTGCGCCCCTTTGGTGGGAAACTAGATATTGCGGTTTATCTTTAGTTTTCTTATTGATTTGATTGACTAACGGAGGTTGAATCTTTATTGCACCTAGTTTGTTTATGCTTGAGAATCTTCTCTTATGATATAAGATTCACTCAAACTAGTTCAAGGTTTTGACAGGGATATTTAGACTGATGTTAGATCTAAAGACGAGCTTGTGATAATCCATTGTTAACAGACTCCGTTCTGTGTGTGATTGATCACAAGAGATTCAAGTGATTGTGTGCAGGTGTTTATTGAAGATCTAAGAAGATTTGAAGACAAAGAAGATATTGAATATTTCTTACTTGGTGTTTTTATAATCTTTGGTGTGCACAATACTTGTTTGGGAAAAATAGGATCCAATTACTAATCGGTTTATCCTTGTGGTAGATTGGATTGATTAATTGAGGAAGATCGTCATCAACCCATATCACTTGGTTGAAGAGTGTTGTTGGCTTAACCTTAGTGATTACCTTTGGGTGATTTAACGTAAGATAGATCTTGGGACCTGGAAAAGGAGTTTATGTTAAAATAAACAAGGGAACCTTTGCGAAACTCATATCACTTGTCTGAAGAGAGTTGATACCAAACAGATTTGTTGTTCCTTTACTGTTTGGATTACGATCCAAAGGAATTGGTCCAAGTGGGTAACTTATTTACAGGTTGGAGGCGTAGGAATACTGAGGGAACTAGGTGAACTGTAGGTTTAGTTGCTTGGTCTCAACTATATGAAGTTGTCTTATTTTGTATAGCGGCTTAATTCTGAGAGTATTCAATTCTGGACTAGGTCCCGGGGTTTTTCTGCATTTGCGGTTTCCCCGTTAACAAAATCTTGCTGTGTCATTTACTTTATATTTCCGCATTATAGTTGTTTTATTATAATTAAAGTAAATTGCACAAACGTTAATTCCTATTTACTTGATACGTGAATCCTATTGAGTTTGGTTAGGTCCGAACCTTTGTATCAAGTAAACACACTTTGTTGTTGTATTGTCTCGATCTAATATCCATAGACGATCACACAAAGTGTAAACCGATTTGTTGCATTGTCTCGACTCAGTCTATATATAATCACTTTTGGGGAAAGGACTTATAGGAAGGAAAAGTTATAGCTTGAGGTATATTTGGGGTACCCTCACCTTTTCAATTAGTATCAGAGCAGGCAAACACGAAAAGATCTAACAATATGTGTTTGGTGCGATCCGTCCTATAAGAATTGAATCCATGTCTGATTTAGTTAACGTTGAGCAAGATTTTGACTACTCAAAGGTTGAAGATATTACTACCTCGTTGACTCATGACCTTGGAGTTGCGAGAACATCTATGTCTTTTTCTGATAAAAAAGAAGATGCTGATAAAGAGTTGGTAAAACTCCTAAAGCATATAAAAACTTTGTCTTCTAAATTGCTGATTTTAAAGACTGAGTCAAATATTCTTAAACATGAGGTTAGAGATAAAGACAGTCAACTGAATAGTATGACTAAAGAGAATATGAATCTCACTGTCAAATTAGAAGACCTTGATAACTCTCTTGATAAAGAGATAAGCCCCATGACTCTGACAGATGATGCCGTTGTACTAGTCCCATCTGAAACAGATCAAGATGATGGTAGTTTTCTGAACTACATCAAGTCAGAAGTGGATGAGAAACAAGCTTCTATATTTACTGATGATCAAAGGAAATCTAGTCCAAAGGAAACTTTGAACCGGTTCCATGATAATGATCTTAAGGAATACTCTTTTCAGTCACTTGACATGCAACTTATACTTTTTCAACATACGGTGGTAAAGATCTTAAAGGAAGTTTCTTGTATTGAAAACTGAAAGATAATTCCTCAGTAGAATGACAGATTGTGCCACAACCCTATAATATCAACTCAAAATCAGAGGAAAGAGTTGACAATAACTTCTGGAATAAGATTCCTCCTCATCCATATCGAAACAATTCTTGTTTTGATGAAGAACGATTCCAGAAGGAAGGGAAAGAGAGAATCTCTGCCAAAAGAAACAATGAGGAGTTCCAATAATTGTTTCAGATAATCACACTGATGTGAATCATAAGGAAGTCCTTATAATGATAAAATCATATGAAAATCTCATTGAAAGAATTAAGAGAGACCTATCAATCTTTGAGAATTCTCACATCGGTACAATTTCTCCACTTGATCATATCTCTAGAGTTAGAAAAGATCATCGGCTCAGGAGAAAATATGTTGGGCAGAATTTCCCTAAAAAAACATGAACTTTGTTTCTAATAATAAATATAAGCTTGAAAAATCTTATTCCGATACAACCTAGTTGTATCAAAATTGTGCATTCTCATCCCCTTCTGTGCTCGCTTTTATGGATGGGAATGGCACAATAATAATGGAGCTCATGTAATTTGTGTATTTGATTATCAGAAAAGTTAAAACATGTTGGATGCTTGTATATCCTAAAATTGTTCATGTTTATCATGATTTTTATTTGGTAGTTTTAAATAAAAACATGAAGTTCGGACAAATGGAAGTGAAATATATTCTCTAATATTTTCGGATTCCACAAATATTTTTCGGTCCGAGTCTTGGGTCCCTATAAAGGGAAACTAGTCCTTCCAGTTTATTGATACCCTGATCAATCATTATTCTTATATAACCAAGTATGCCTCCAATAACTCGCAGTGTCTCGAAGACTAATAAGGAGGAGGAACAAAGGGTTAAAGATTGTCAAGGAATCAATACTGAGAAGAGGAAAAGAAGAAGATCATCAATCATGTATGATTATGATTCTGATAGTTCCGTTGGATCACAAGATGAGTCATGTCTGTTATCCTACAATCAACAAGATCCAACCAAAGTCAAGTGGATTCGTTCAAACAGTATGAATCAATACATCCAGAGTTTTGAAAAACTAGAAACTGATCTAGTTATGACGGTCCGACATCATGATTAGTTAAAAGAATGAATCGAAGGAACAAAAGAATCTCTTGGCGAACTCAAAGTTCTTGTTGAAGAACTTGAGAAACAAGAAGTGGTTGCAGACAAGTCTCTTGAGGCATGCTTTAACAGTTTGAACAGTGAAGAAACATCGGTGAACAACAAGAGCACCACTAGAGATTAAGATTATATGCTGCAATACTTAATCTAGAAAAATTGACATCAATTTTTGATCGCTTTCATTGATTGTATGAGACTATTATGAATACAAATTATTTGATTTATAATTTTTCTTGTGATAGTTTTTTGATTTACATAGACGGTACTTTAATGATTTATTTTATATGTTATGTATTTTTTTGGGATGTTTGATTTCGGTTTTATACCTTGATATTCGATCTCATAATATGTTGTGTACCCTTATGGTTTGGGTGACTTTTTGATTTAGCGGGATTAAGTTCTAGCCCAAGTTTGTAGGCTTTATCAAAGGATCATGAGGGAATCCTGTAGAAACAATATGTGAAAAAGTCACAATATGTTGAATCGGTTTTGGTTTAGCATAAAATCATATGTGTTTCGACGGTTTTCAACTTTTGCTTGCAATTGTTAAAACCGATTTTCAACCTTTCTCTGGTAAAGGTTGGTTGTTGTTATTCTTTTCTTTTTGGCATAAGAATGAAAACATGATGGTATTTCGATATCAATTCTCCCGGAAGAAGAAAGCGATGGAATCATATTTGGAGAAGTTGGATGCGAAATTGAGGTAACAATCTTGTTAGTTAATTTTTTTCCTGTTTTAAGAAAAGCCTATTTTTATTTGATATATATATTGCTTTTTCTTAAAAGAAATTGTTGGTACAATTGATGTGTTTATTCCATTATGATTGTATGGATGTGTGTGTTATTCAATTGTTTCCGGTTAATTAAAACTTTTGGTGTCTTTCTTTGTTTGTGTGATATCAATAGTTTAGACTTACAAAAGTTGGTGCAATCGCGGTGCTTTAATATTATGGTGATTCAATTGCTTCCAATTAAGTAAAATAATTGTTACTTTGCTTTATTGTGTAGTATAAATTGTTTATGCTTACAAAATTTCGGTGCAATAGTGAAACTATGGTTTGTATGTTATTTATATTGTATCCAGTTGAGGTGAATAATTATGCAAGTTGAATTATTGGTATGTATGAATTATTTATGGCTTAATGAATGAATATATTGACCGGACGAGTTGTTTAGTCCAATTCGATTCCGGATAAGCGAAGATAAGTTAATTCTGATCTTAGTTAGACTTATCAAAGTGGAGGTTTCGGTTATTCAAGACTAATCAAAAGCCTAAACAAGGAAATGCTAGTTAACTAAACTAATATTTGTCTTGTTTGAAATCTAAAGGTTTAAGTTATATGGATAATTAGAACCTGATGAGAAAAACAGAGTTTATCTTTGTTTTGGTCTTATCGAATGAAGCGGTTGTATTTATACAATCAATTTAGCAAAGGAACTAAGTTGCTTAGTTGATTTTTGGTTTGCTAAACTAGTTGGGAAAATTGCTTCGGGCAATAATTTCCATGATTACATATCAAAACGTAATTACTTGTAGTTTCGGTTTTGATATTGGTTATCAAAAATGGTGTGTAAAACCCTCGTGCTTAACTCAACAGGTTGCAAGTCTATTCTTGAGATTTGTAAGATACTTTTCGTGTTGTCCATTGTTTGTTCTTTGCTTTGTTATTTTTGTGACAAAAAGGGAGAGAAATATATGGTGTAAACAAGTGATGCTAGAGTCAATCTATGGTTGATTGGTGTCACTAGGGAAGAGGACAATAGTTCTTGAACGTTTATCTAACGAATGAGGAAAAGCACAGACTAAGGGGGAGTAACATATCATATGAATGGGATAACAAAGATGTGTAGATTGAATGTCTACCTAGATCACCTTTAGGGGGAGTATAAGCTTTGTTATTATAGTGCAACTGCTGCATTTTTGAGGATTGAATGAATGCAGGTTATGTGATGTGGATTCGGAATCAAGCTTATGTGTAATGAATTCTTGTAATTTGTTTATCCATATGATTGTAAGAGTTTTGTCACTAAAATTGACAAATGGGGAGATTGTTAGAGCATTGCTCGGATTAACCCACCAAGTGTTGGTATGTCAAGTTTGGTTGTCATATTTTAGTGAAGCAAAACTCATTTAAGATTCGCTTGATTTATATGTACCAGAGTCAACTTCGTATAGTTTAGCTTGAAAATATTAGAATGAGATGTTATAAGTATTGCGAAGACTTGAAGATGTGAAGAAGAAGACGGAGCTACAACAACAACATAATCCTTCCACTCTAGGTTAGTGATATTTGACTTGAACTGTTTCATTCCCTAACGTATCTTTCAAGTCGTGCATATTGAAAACACAAAACTGCGAAGCATGAACACTCTAGATAGACATAGTATTAAGGAATACAATATGAAGTTTCTTACTTAACCATTAAACTTTGTATATAAGACATCAACATAATCGTATGAATGCTATTGTGATTATGTATGGATATGAGGTGAGGATTTCATCCTAGGGAACAATGTTTACATGTGTTCTAAGGAAGTAAGTTCATGATACGTGATGTGAACCGAAAGGGAAATCGCCAGGCGTTATTGGGGTTATTCTTCATTGCATATCTTATGAACGACCAATAAGTGTGATGTATATAACCGTGCACAACTTGTGTGTGTTCTTAGTAAAGCTGTTCACATAAGGCCTGACTTTTGTATTGGTATGACTTTTATTAGTAAAACCAATCTTAATTAATCACCTGGGGTATGATCGGGTTGTGTATGTATGGAATTATTACTGGGAAGAGGGGAACCGATCCTAGTAAGAGGTGCAGTGCATCACAAAGGGGAACCGATCCTTGTATGAGGTGCATCAAGGTTTATGGAAGAAATGGGAACCGATCCTATGAACATGTGCAGCAAATTTTTGGAAATGGAAACCGATCCTATGAACATGTGCAACAAAGTTTTTGGAAGGGGGAACCGATCCTATGGACATGTGCAGTGCATACAAGTTAGATACCATATATATGTGGGGAACCGATCCTAGTACCTAGTCAGCCGTTTCTTTGGTAAGCTAGTGTAACTATGCATGGTACTCACATGGAAACCCATGATATGTGATTGAGTGGAACTTGATCAATCACATAGTTCTTGAAAGTCAGATGAACCAATTCTAAACTTGTTTGGAAGTGTGGTAAATTGGTTTTAAGTGAGCAAGAATGGTAAAGACTTGCAAGAGTAAAATATCGACACTCTTTGAACACGGTGCATTAATGCTTATTCTATTTTGTTCAAAGATATTCCTTAAAGGCTAAGAAGGAAGTAAATCCCAAGATCGAATTTAAATAAGTTAAGAATATTTTTATTTAAGGGTTTTTATCTATATATGAAAAATAAGAATTAGTAATGTGCTTTTTCTAATTAGATTTTCCAAGGAGATTTAGATCACTATTTTTGGACAATGCATCCACGGGAATTATGAAAACCGAATCTGGTGGAGCAATAAAAATATCTTGAGAATATTTTCGGTTTTGGAAATTCCTTGGTTTCCAAACTTCCTTGTCTATAAATACTTTGAGTTTGCATTTCTAGAAAACTAATCCTGCATAACCTAGACTTCCTCTTTTGTCTTTGTTACTGGTGAGGCGCCTATTAGAGAGGAAAGTAATCTAATTAGGTGAAATCTCTTACGGCCACTCAGTTTAAAGTCTTCTTTGGGATTGAGAATCTCTAGCGCGACCCGTTGGTAGGAAACTAGATATTTTGGTTTATCTTTAGTTTTCTTATTGATTTGATTGACTAACGGAGGTTGAATCTTGATTGCACCTAGTTTGTTTATGCTTGAGAATCTTCTCTTCTGATATAAGATTCACTCAAACTAGTTCAAGGTTTCGACAGGGATATTTAGACTATTGTTAGATCTAAAGACGATCTTGTGATAATCCATTGTTAATAGACTCCGTTCTGTGTGTGATTGATCACAAGAGATTCAAGTGATTGTGTGCAGGTGTTTATTGAAGATCTAAGAAGATTTGAAGACAAAGAAGATATTGAAGATTTCTTACTTGGTGTTTTTATAATCTTTGGTGTGCACTATACTTGTTTAGGAAAAATAGGATCCAATTAATAATCGGTTTATCCTTGTGGTAGATTGGATTGATTAATTGAGGAACATCAGAATCAACACATATCACTTGGTTGAAGAGTTTTGTTGGCTTGAAATTAGTGACTACCTTTGGGTAATTTAACGTAAGATAGATCTTGGAACCTGGAAAAGGAGTTTATGTTAAGATAAACAAGGGAACCTTTGCACAACTCATATCACTTGGCTGAAGAGAGTTGATACCAAACAGATTTGTTGTTCATTTACTGTTTGGATTACGATCCAAAGGAATTGGTCCAAGTGGGTGACTTGTTTACAGGTTGGAGGCGTGGGAATACTGAGGGAACTAGGTGAACAGTAGGTTTAGTTGCTTGGTCTCAACTATACGAAGTTGTCTTATTTTGTATAGCGGCTTAATTCTGAGAGTATTCAATTCTGGACTAGGTCCCGGGGTTTTTCTGCATTTGCGGTTTCTCCGTTAACAAAATCTTGCGGTGTCATTTACTTTATATTTCCGCATTATAATTGTTTTATTATAATTAAAGTAAATTGCACAAACGTTAATTCCTATTTACTTGATACGTGAATCCCCTTGAGTTTGGTTAGGTCCGAACCTTTGTATCAAGTAAACACACTTTGTTGTTGTATTATCTCGATCTAATATTGTAGGGACAGAATATCGCAAGATATTGGGTTACGAATGTAGTAAAAAAGACAGGAGGAAAGTGTCGCAAGAAAATGCGATGATATAAGAAACACGGGAATATCGCAACATCAAAAGAACATTGCGAAGCCGTCTCAGACTAACTGCATAAATGACGTAACAGATGACGAAAGCTTAAACATGAGAAAGGCGTGAAGACTTTGCGAATATAGAATAAACTTACGAATAGAAGTCGCGATACTTCGCAAGCTATATACAGTTGTACAGATTTCACTATAAATAGTAGTTCAAATGTTAAATTGAAGGTATTCTTGAAGTGAGTGTTAGAAAAATTCTTAGGAGAGACAACAGAGATAGTTGTAACTGTTCTAAGTTCCATTATTAACATATTTCTTTGTAATCAGTTGAGAATATTAATCAGTAAATTGTCATTTTTCATCAAGAACTTCTTAAAGTTTTATGAAACTACATATTTCTACTGAGGGTGTAGTTGTAGGATTTCCTGCAACTACATAATTGGCGCTAGAAACAGGGAGGAGAGGGGTTGAAGAAGATTCAAAGAAATTGGCTATCATTAGAATTAGATTTCACTGGATCTAAAAATTTCAAGATCAAATATGAAAAGCCACAACGAAATCTGATGATTATACAGCAAGAAGAGAGAAGGAGACATATTAAAAGGCAGCTGAAGAAAATACCAGCAAAAACTTATGTCAACAAATCATCAAAAAAAAAACAAATTTCTTCTCACTTTTCTTATTTTTTGTTTCATTTTCCGAATCTGGGAATTTCAAAACACAAATTGAAAAATAGACTTTTTGTCAAATTTAAACTTTGCTTTTTGTAGAAATTTGATTTATTGTGGAAATCTTGAATATAAAAATGTTTTTCTATGAATTTGTAGTAACCAAACTTTGTTTTACAAATTTGTTTAATGAATTTCTAAAAATGTCAAATTTCGAGATTTACCGTTGATTAGAGATTTACATGATTTCATTAAAAGTTTTCATTCTTTGTAGGGACAAATTACTCATCTTAATGCTCTATAGATTGCTAACCAAATTTACTGATCGTTTGCGATTTCAGGCAAAATTTCATCAATAGGGATTTTCGAAGAAAAATGTATGATGGAAACCAATCACTCGTGAAGAATACAATTAACAATAACAACATGATCACTTCAATTGTCAACAATCAGCAAGGAATGAATTAATTTGGCAGAAAAATCAATCAATCTCGCAAAAAATGAAACATCGCAGTTTACAACTACATTTTACATACTAGAGAAAAGGTGAAAAGGTGGTGTCCAGTTTCATCTTACGTACAGAAAATGAATATTGCTTTGAAAATGAATATTGTCTTCTTGTTATTATTGCTTTCCTTATATTATTGCTTTCATAGGTTGCACCAAAGACCAATTATTTAATCACCAGCGAAGAGAAGAATCCAGTTACCTTTGCTCAGCCAAATTAACAACATCACTTGCGAAGGAAGAAAATGATAATAAATGAATTATTTACGAAGTACATTTCACCACCGACGCAAAAGAATGGAGATGAGAGGACTGGGAGAAACTAAACGGGAGTTCAGAAAATGAAGTATGAGTTGCAATAAGAAGTCCCCAGTGAAGCTGGAATATAAGTTTATCTTAGCCTAAGAAATCACTTCATCGATCAATCCAGTGCACACCAATCTATTTCGCAACAACTAAAGAAATCAATCCACATCAGTTCGAATCAACAATCAGTTTGCGTTAATTAAATCTTCCAGATACTATTAATCATATATTAATTATATGGTAATTAAATTTTTAGTTTAATTAAGATACTATTAATCATTAACTGAAATTCACAAGAGCACATGATAAGAGACAATACCATCAACAACAAGGAGACAATATACTAATAAAAAGCTATCTATTTCATTTTACAGAGTGAATAATTTTACAGCACCCGCGAAACTTAAGATCCTATCTGCGAAGACAATCGCAAGACGTCCATGACATGGTCGCGGATAGTATACAGTAGTAGAATCTCTACGAAGTAAGCAACCGGAAAATATACCAACTCAACTGAAAACATCAATTTGCTATAGGTACCCAAAGAAGAAATGACAAACCTGATACTTCAGGAGGTATTCACAGCGAATGAAGGAGCTTATACACCAAAATGAAACCAACCAACACGCTGGAAAGAGGTTTGGTTATTAGATTTGTAATTAATACAGTGAGGCAACAAATAAAACAATCACAGATACAATCAAAAATAAATTAGAAGGACATCTCAAAGGGTGGTGCGAGCAAGTGCCTAGTTCAGTCTGGGCATACAATACAACTAGAAGGGAGGAAAACTAGCACCAAAATGGGATGGACCATATGTCATTAAAGAGGTTGTGGGAAATGGAGCTTATCGGCTGATGGATCCAGAAGGGAAAGACATGGGTTTAAGACTTGGTCGACCCTGGAATAGATTGTATTTAAAAAGGTATTATCCATAAAAGTCATGATAATCTTGCGATGAAATTACAAATTACAAATTTTTAAATTTTTTATTGCGATCAGCTTTCATTAAAGAAAGATGCAAAAATTTATTTGCGATCAGCTTTGATAAAACAAAGCCACAAACTGTGATCAGCTTTCAAAAAAGAAAGAAAGCCGCAGAAATTTTACACAGGCAAACCTTTGTGACGTACACCCTAGTTCGCGAAGCAACATTTCGCAAGAGGCAAAGTCCTAAAGTACGTCATTTAAGGGGGTACCTATAAGCATGGCTCAGGGGAAACAGAACACCACCACGGAACCTGAGTACATGGACATTACGGGGTACATAACCCAAAAACAGGGTACCTATCCGGGTAAGACACCTTGGATTCTCAACCTAATCTTGCGATGTAACATGATTTAGGTTGGGCGACTAAGGCATACTGTCTTTCCCAAGAAGTGCAGAAAACGATCAAGGCGCCGAGGTACACGGTTGAGTCAAGAGTGCCGGATGGGTTTGAAGCACATCTGCCATTCTTGACAAGTCTTGGCAAATGATGCACTTGGCCTAAAGATACCCCATAGGGTGCAACCTCGTAACTATAAGCCCTATAGGCAAAAAGGATAAGAGGTTGCGAACAAAAGCTGGTTGTTTCTAGAACCGGATGGGAAGATATAACCTTGTATGGTCGATGTACGATTCCTTCAAGGGGCAACCAAGGGGAAGATAAATGGCAGCACCCTCCATTAGGGAGCTGATACGTGCTATAAGACGCAAATGTCACGAGGCTTTTTGTTCGCAAGAACATAAAGGCTTGTCATATTTGTGAAACAATCATATTTCTGCGAGTAAAAAAATATATATATATATATATATGTACTCGCAGAATCAAATACAAAGAATTTAAGATGAGATCAATGGGTTATTACATGAAAGTGTGATAACGTCCTGCGATTTCATCGCAAGACGATAATGTCACAAGGCTGTATATTCGCAAGTATATTCAGACTTGACATATTATCTCAAACACAAAAATATTGTTAAGATAAAGTCAAGGGGTTGAGTCATGTGAATGCACCAACATCTTGCGACTTTATCGCAAAAGAGGTGGCAAAGTAAGACCTTTACTTAGGAAGGCATGATAAGACCATAGAAACTAATGAAGTCAATTCCGTTAATATGATTGGAGATTCCTTATATTCTCAACAAGAATATATATCAAGAATTCCTACCAAAAAAAAGCAATTTTATTCGCAATCAAGGACGGATATTTCATACTCGTTAAATTTTTCGAGGATTGAATACTTCTCATATTTCTTCAAGGATTGAATACTTCTTATACTTATTCAAGGAGGTTTCATACTTCTTATACTTCAAGGGGAAGATTCCTTATTTACTTCGCAACAACCTGAAACTTCGCAACTTAAACGGAGGCAGATATTCTAATACTTACAACAACAATTGATCATCTGAAGATAAATAATAAGGGGAAAGGGAATACTAAGCTAAGTCTTCAAGATATGTTATTTCTCTTCATATGATCAATTTATTCAATTTATGCAAATCAAGGAAGTATTCAATTAGAGAAAGGACAAATCATTATCGCAAAATATAAAATATACTTCTTAAAGGATACTTCATACTTCATATATATTTTTAGGATTAAGTACTTCTTATACTTCTTCAAGGATACTTCATACTTCGTATACTTCGGGATGATACTTCTAAATTACTTCTCAAAGCTTTGGAACTTTGCAAAAGAATAGAAGAAAGTACGTACTTTTCAAATCCAGTATTATTTCGCTCGTTCCTTCATCAACAAAAATCAAAGACTACTACAACAACGGATTTTTCCTTAAAGATCGCTCTTCAAGCAATATTCAAGAAAAAAGAGGCAAGATGTAGGGACAGAATATCGCAAGATATTGGGTTACGAATGTAGTAACAAAGACAGGAGGAAAGTGTCGCAAGAAAATGCAATGATATAAGAAACACGAGAATATCGCAATAGCAAAAGAACATTGCGAATCCGTCTCAGGCTAACTGCATAAATGACGTAACATATGACGAAAGCTTAAACATGAGAAAGGCGTGAAGACTTTGCGAATATAGAATAAACTTATGAATAGGAGTCCCGATACTTCGCAAGCTATATACAGTTGTACAGATTTCACTATAAATAGTAGTTCAAATGTTAAATTGAAGGGATTCTTGAAGTGAGTGTTAGAAAAAGTTTTAGGAGAGAGAACAGAGATAGTTGTAACTGTTCTAAGTTACATTAACATATTTCTTTGTAATCAGTTGAGAATATTAATCAGTAAATTGTCATTTTTCATCAAGAACTTCTTAAAGTTTTATGAATTCTACTGAGGGTGTAGTTGTAGGATTTCCTGCAACTACAAATATCCATAGACGATCACACAAAGTGTGAACCGATTTGTTGCATTGTCTTGACTCAGTCTATAGACAATCACTTTCGGGGAAAGGACTTATAGGAAGGAAAAGTTATAGTTTGAGGTATATTTTGGGTACCCTCACCTTGTCAGATTTTGATAGCCTACGTTGTTTCCTATATTACAAAGTATTACACCTATTACAAGCATTTGCCCGCATGTACATTAGCTCTTGCTAGTGCTACAGGGAATGGAACCAACATGATTGCAGGCATTGGTTTAGGTTTATGATCAATTATTATTTCAGTTCTTGTAATCAATATAGCCATTGTTTGTAATATGCCCCTTTTGATTGTAGAATTAGTTCTTTGTTTAGTTATTGTTGTTATTTCATGTAGTAATTATGGTTGTGGTTGTTACTAGGCTTCATGGATAATGCAGGAGTGAGACCCAGACTACAGGTTTGTTGATTGTGTTTCTCCATTAGTTAAAATGGGAGATCTCATTATGCATAAGAAAACTGAGGCAAAACTTGGTTTTTGTTATTTTTTGTACTATAGAGTGGTGAATCAATTTCACACTTTTTTTTAATATAATCCAGGAAAACGTCTTCCCATGTCAGCAACTACAGATAGACTATCATAAGTAGTGTTAATTAAATGAAATCAACGGGTCCCAAAAGCATACATTTTTGGAAATCAGACTACAATCCCCAAAGCAGATGTTTTTAGGGATTTTAAGTGTTTTTCTGACAGATTATTTTTTTAAAAATTTCCACTAGTGTTGTGAATGATTTTCTGGTCAGGTGAGGCATTTATACCCAGATGTTGTAGAGTGTCTTTCTCTTTCTATGTAGCCAGATAATTTTATATGGGGGGTTTTCTCTAAGGATGTGTATATTTAAGATTTTCAGGGCTGCAAGTGGCCATATAACTTTATCTGGGGGGGTGGGGGGTGGTGTTCTCGAAGGATATGTATGTTTAAGATTGTCATGGACGCAAGAGGGTGGACATGGATAAGCTTGTTATTATATATCCAATTATGGGAATGAGGATCAATGATATTTGTCACCATCGGGATAGAGAGACACTATGCCAGATCAAGGTTTGAAAATTGTGGGATCCAATTTGGTTGGATAAGGGTTCACATGCCATTTCTGCTATGATGGTAAATGTGTTGGTTAATTGTAGGTATGTGAGAAGATAATTGCTTCCATTGTGGGATAAATGAAGATTAGGTGGTGTTTGTGGGTAAAATGTTTTACAAGTTTTTGAGTAAAAGGGGTGGAGCTCGATGAAGATAATCGTCTGAACCCTTAAACAAATGTATTGTACAAGAGTACTTTGAGTTTGAGAGATTAATTTGAAGGACTATGGCCTAACCCAAGAAATGTTTGTTACAAATTCAAATCAGTCGCAAGGTATGAGAAGGGTCGGTCTGTAGGGATGAAAGCTAGGAATGCATAAAGATAAATGTAAATTGGTTGATTGTGAATGATGTGTTGAAATGCTTTGAAGATGATTTATCTGTGTAAGACGGGAGAATTTTTTTATTTGTGATTAATGATTGACTATCGTAGATTTACATACATTAAGTCTTGTTATCAAGTCACAGGCTGAGGAACCTATTTATTGCATAGGTAGTTAACACATTGATCTCCTGTAACTGGTGAGGGACATTGAATATGAGCAAAATAATGGGAAAGTATGAAAGTGGGAAATCGTGTGTAAACCAGTTCCACTTTGCATGGTATACTTGGTTAATTGTCCATCCACTATTCCATTTACTCCTTCAACTGTCAGCACAACTTACTCACATTTCTCATCATGGATGTATTGCTACATGCAGGTGTTTTATGTTGTCTATTGGAGAATAGCTCGGTTGAACCCACTAAGCGTTGGTATGTCAAGTTTGGTTTTCATATTTTAGTGAGTCAAAACTCATCTAAGAGTCTCTTGATTATATACTAGAGACAACTTCGTTTAGGTTAGACTAGAAAGTCTAGGAATGTTGAGACATACAAGTAAGACCTAAATAACGTGAAGAAGTAACGAGCTACAACGACGAAATCATCCTTCCTCTTGAGGTTAGTAATATTTGTTAGATCACTGCTCGGTTGAACTCGCAAGCGTTGCTATCTCAAGCTTGTTTGTCAATGTTAGTGATCAAAACTACAAGTCTTGATTACAAGTCTAATTATAGTGATGTCTCGGACTAGGATAGATTATATGGTTTAGCATTAGACTTCACGGCGTTCATCAATTGAAGACGAAGAACTACTATGGCGAGCTTGTGGAACTTCATCAACAAAAGGTATGTGGATACTAAAATTCATCAATCACTTGGAAATTTTATTTCTACTCTATCTCCTATATTGAGACATAAGTCGTATTACTATATGGTTTTCAATTATACACATTTGAGATTTTGAGCTGAGTTTAACTCGCTTACATATTGCTCGAAATATGTGTTGGTAAGATTTCGCTTCAACCAAGTTCATCTTATATTCTTGATGAAAGTCAAAAGATGATCATGTGAAAATTACCGAGTAACATCTTACATGGTTTGTGTGATACAATCATTTGGTGTAGACTTGGAATGTTTTGTTATGATTATTTCAATAACTTAAAAATTTCTTTGATGCTAATAGTGTGTGAAAACGGCTATTGTCATCCTCTAAGAAAGTTTCAATGATTGGAATAAGAGTTTAGAACACTTAACCAACATTGGATTATAGACATGTTGTGCACTCTTGCACATATTTGATCCATGTCCGGGAACCATAGTATGCGTACCTGTTGGTTTAAGAAGTCCGAGAACCTAAGTGCGCGTTCCCGTACGCATACTGGCGTAGGTTTATGTCTGGAATTTTCTGCTGGGTTTGGAGGTATGCGTACCCGTTCGCATACTGGCGAAAACCAAACTTGGTCCGGATATTCAAGTATGCATACCTGTTTGCATACTTGAATGGTTAAAGTTCTAAAATCGGTTTTGTTGTGAACAATTATATTTATATAAGAAGGAATGCATTCTTTTCAAACCGTGGCTATATGTTCATAATTGATTCAAGTGAATCAAACCGATTTTGCTTTAATTGTGTTCTTGTATACTTCTATGAGAATATATCAATTGAACAACTCTTTAACTAGTTTCATTTGAGTCATTTGAACTATAGTAGAAACTCTATAAATTAATGTTGTCGGGACCATTAGTATTTATTAACTAAGCGAGATATTAATTAACTGATAAAGATTGAAAAATCACCATTAAAAACGCTTCTCTCTCTCTCTCTTTCTCTATCCAAAAAGAAAACAAAAACTCTTGATTATCATCTTGCTCAGATTTGGTCCTTTTGGACCAGATCTGAGCAAGAATTATTGTTTTTCTTAGTTTTAATAGAATAAGATGTTGTTTTTTAATTTATGGTGTCTTTTGACACATTTCTTCACCATTTTGGTGATTTTATCTTCGCTTTTTGGGCGATCTTTTCTTCGCTTTGAGAGCGATTATTTCTTCACTTTGATGGTGATTTGTTCAATCTTTGTTGGTTGTTTCATGGCTTGTTATTCTAGATTCGAGAACATCGGCGATTCAACACGGCATAGCTTTGAGTTCATCTTCAACAAAAGGGATTTAGGGCATCCGGGTTTTTCGTTCACATATACAAGATTAAAGGCTTATCACTCCTTTGTTTTTGGAGCATCTCTTGTTATAGAAGACAAACATTCAAAATGGTCGGAATTGATTCCGGATTATACCATCTTTTCTCTCTACTTTTCATACAAAAATTGGGTACCTTTACGGTATTTTGCTCTTTCTCTTCGCGAATTACATGTAATTGGTATCTTTATTTGTATTTGGGTTTTAAATTTCTTGTATTTTGATGTTCTTTTTCTTGTAAACAATCATGTAATCACCCTTTTGGATTGAATGAAATGTGGTCTGATTGTTGATCAAAAAAAAAAAAAAAAAAGATAAATTAATACTTATTAATTTGTAGATAAATTTCATATCAAATAATTAGTTTATATATACCATATCATATATTTTATATTTCCTATATAAATACAATATCAATATCAAATCATATTTTTATAAACATAATATACAATCATATTTTTAATTTCTTATATAAACACGATATCAAATCATATTTTCTAAATAATTTTTTATCAAAAAAAATAATATTTCATATAGAAATACCATATCAAATCATACTACTAACAAACAAACAAACAAAATATTTTAAATACATACAATATGAAATCATACTACTTAATTACTTATTACTATGTCTATTTTATGGGTTTCTAATTTGACGAATTTAGGCTACACTCTGACTGGGTTCATGGTGTATTCGGGTTCCATTAAGTTTAATTGGTGGTAAGGTAATGTCGACTGAGTTTGTACAATGATTATATGTAGTATTAATCTTTGATATACCTATGTAAGTGTAATATGTAATTATTATTTTCTAAAAATGTTATCGTTCGTAAAAATTTGAGAGATAACCACCACAAAAGTTATCAGTAGGAGATTTTTGTTTTATAATCTGAAAACAGAAGGATCTTACACTTTGGAATTAAGATTATAAGTAGTTGATAAAATACATTGTGCACGGCTAAGCAAAGGAGTGAAATACATTTTCCATCTTATTTGCATTAGATACCCTTCTTAAATAGAATAATCCAAATACGAAAAGTAGTTTAATGACACTAGATCGGGCATTATTGCACGGGCTTAAATGAACTTGTAAAGTATATAAAACCTAAATATCAGTTTTGGTTCGATTCGTTTTCCTCTTGAATAACAAGGCTCTAATAACACAATTCTTGAAAATTTCCAAACACTAAAATATATTTTGTTTTCTCTCTAATCAAAAGTTAGTGTTATAATCAACTGGTAACGTATATTACAGTTAAAGATGATGATGATGATGGTCTATTGGTCATGTTAAGAATCAAGCACCCAAAATATTGCCATGCTGTTTGTGAATAATATAACATGATTTCTCATTAAAAAAATATGTGATGGACATAACAAAAATTGTTGACTAAGTTCAACCAATAGAGATTTGAATGTTTATTTATAAAAAAAGTCTAAACAGAACCCTTTGGAAACCGCCTCCTCACACGACTTTGTTTTATTGGATTTCATGTCATTCAGTCAGGATCTATAATTATTTTTGTAAGGGTTGCTTTTTTCCATTTTTGAGAGTTAGTTTGGGGATAAGGCGGTTTTCTGTGTAGTTTTTTCCCACCCACCAAGAATAACTCTTATTTACAAATAAAAAATGTGGGTGAAATAATTTGCGCAATAGAAAAAGTTAAATAAATACGTTACCACTCCTCATAGAATTTCCCAAAGAAACGCCTCTCTCTCTCTCTCTTTCTCTATCCAAAAAGAAAACAAAAACTCTTAATTATCATTTTGCTTAGATTTGGTCCTTTTGGACCAGATCGAGCAAGAATTATTGTTTTTCTTAGTTTTAATAGAATAAGATGTTGTTTTTTAATTTATGGTGTCTTTTGACACATTTCTTCACCATTTTGGTGATTTTATCTTCGTTTTTTGGGCGATCTTTTCTTCGCTTTGAGAGCGATTATTTCTTCACTTTTGATGGTGATTTGTTCAATCTTTGTTGGTTGTTTCATGGCTTGTTATTCTAGATTCGAGAACATGGCGATTCAACACGGCATAGCTTTGAGTTCATCTTCAACAAAAGGGATTTAGGCATCCGGGTTTTTCGTTCACATATACAAGATTAAGGGCTTATCACTCCTTTGTTTTTGGAGCATCTCTTGTTATAGAAGACAAACATTCAAAATGGTCGGAATTGATTAGGATTATACCATCTTTCTCTCTACTTTTCATACAAAAATTGGGTACCTTTACGGTATTTTGCTCTTTCTCTTCGCGAATTACATGTAATTGGTATCTTTATTTGTATTTGGGTTTTAAATTTCTTGTATTTTGATGTTCTTTTTCTTGTAAACAATCATGTAATCACCCTTTTGGATTGAATGAAATGTGGTCTGATTGTTGATCAAAAAAAAAAAAAAAAAAAGATAAATTAATACTTATTAATTTGTAGATAAATTTCATATCAAATAATTAGTTTATATATACCATATCATATATTTTATATTTCCTATATAAATACAATATCAATATCAAATCATATTTTTATAAACATAATATACAATCATATTTTTAATTTCTTATATAAACACGATATCAAATCATATTTTCTAAATAATTTTTTATCAAAAAAAATAATATTTCATATAGAAATACCATATCAAATCATACTACTAACAAACAAACAAACAAAATATTTTAAATACATACAATATGAAATCATACTACTTAATTACTTATTACTATGTCTATTTTATGGGTTTCTAATTTGACGAATTTAGGCTACACTCTGACTGGGTTCATGGTGTATTCGGGTTCCATTAAGTTTAATTGGTGGTAAGGTAATGTCGACTGAGTTTGTACAATGATTATATGTAGTATTAATGCTGATATACCTATGTAAGTGTAATATGTAATTATTATTTTCTAAAAATGTTATCGTTCGTAAAAATTTGAGAGATAACCACCACAAAAGTTATCAGTAGGAGATTTTTGTTTTATAATCTGAAAACAGAAGGATCTTACACTTTGGAATTAAGATTATAAGTAGTTGATAAAATACATTGTGCACGCTAAGCAAAGGAGTGAAATACATTTTCCATCTTATTTGCATTAGATACCCTTCTTAAATAGAATAATCCAAATACGAAAAGTAGTTTAATGACACTAGATCGGGCATTATTGCACGGGCTTAAATGAACTTGTAAAGTATATAAAACCTAAATATCAGTTTTGGTTCGATTCGTTTTCCTCTTGAATAACAAGGCTCTAATAACACAATTCTTGAAAATTTCCAAACACTAAAATATATTTTGTTTTCTCTCTAATCAAAAGTTAGTGTTATAATCAACTGGTAACGTATATTACAGTTAAAGATGATGATGATGATGGTCTATTGGTCATGTTAAGAATCAAGCACCCAAAATATTGCCATGCTGTTTGTGAATAATATAACATGATTTCTCATTAAAAAAATATGTGATGGACATAACAAAAATTGTTGACTAAGTTCAACCAATAGAGATTTGAATGTTTATTTATAAAAAAAGTCTAAACAGAACCCTTTGGAAACCGCCTCCTCACACGACTTTGTTTTATTGGATTTCATGTCATTCAGTCAGGATCTATAATTATTTTTGTAAGGGTTGCTTTTTTCCATTTTTGAGAGTTAGTTTGGGGATAAGGCGGTTTTCTGTGTAGTTTTTTCCCACCCACCAAGAATAACTCTTATTTACAAATAAAAAATGTGGGTGAAATAATTTGCGCAATAGAAAAAGTTAAATAAATACGTTACCACTCCTCATAGAATTTCCCAAAGAAACGCCTCTCTCTCTCTCTCTTTCTCTATCCAAAAAGAAAACAAAAACTCTTAATTATCATTTTGCTTAGATTTGGTCCTTTTGGACCAGATCTGAGCAAGAATTATTGTTTTTCTTAGTTTTAATAGAATAAGATGTTGTTTTTTAATTTATGGTGTCTTTTGACACATTTCTTCACCATTTTGGTGATTTTATCTTCGTTTTTTGGGCGATCTTTTCTTCGCTTTGAGAGCGATTATTTCTTCACTTTGATGGTGATTTGTTCAATCTTTGTTGGTTGTTTCATGGCTTGTTATTCTAGATTCGAGAACATCGGCGATTCAACACGGCATAGCTTTGAGTTCATCTTCAACAAAAGGGATTTAGGGCATCCGGGTTTTTCGTTCACATATACAAGATTAAGGGCTTATCACTCCTTTGTTTTTGGAGCATCTCTTGTTATAGAAGACAAACATTCAAAATGGTCGGAATTGATTCCGGATTATACCATCTTTTTCTCTACTTTTCATACAAAAATTGGGTACCTTTACGGTATTTTGCTCTTTCTCTTCGCGAATTACATGTAATTGGTATCTTTATTTGTATTTGGGTTTTAAATTTCTTGTATTTTGATGTTCTTTTCTTGTAAACAATCATGTAATCACCCTTTTGGATTGAATGAAATGTGGTCTGATTGTTGATCAAAAAAAAAAAAAAAAGATAAATTAATACTTATTAATTTGTAGATAAATTTCATATCAAATAATTAGTTTATATATACCATATCATATATTTTATATTTCCTATATAAATACAATATCAATATCAAATCATATTTTTATAAACATAATATACAATCATATTTTTAATTTCTTATATAAACACGATATCAAATCATATTTTCTAAATAATTTTTTATCAAAAAAAATAATATTTCATATAGAAATACCATATCAAATCATACTACTAACAAACAAACAAACAAAATATTTTAAATACATACAATATGAAATCATACTACTTAATTACTTATTACTATGTCTATTTTATGGGTTTCTAATTTGATTTAATTTAGGCTACACTCTGACTGGGTTCATGGTGTATTCGGGTTCCATTAAGTTTAATTGGTGGTAAGGTAATGTCGACTGAGTTTGTACAATGATTATATGTAGTATTAATGCTGATATACCTATGTAAGTGTAATATGTAATTATTATTTTCTAAAAATGTTATCGTTCGTAAAAATTTGAGAGATAACCACCACAAAAGTTATCAGAGGGAGATTTTGTTTTATAACTGAAAACAGAAGGATCTTACACTTTGGAATTAAGATTATAAGTAGTTGATAAAATACATTGTGCACGGCTAAGCAAAGGAGTGAAATACATTTTCCATCTTATTTGCATTAGATACCCTTCTTAAATAGAATAATCCAAATACGAAAAGTAGTTTAATGACACTAGATCGGGGCATTATTGCACGGGCTTAAATGAACTTGTAAAGTATATAAAACCTAAATATCAGTTTTTGGTTCGATTCGTTTTCCTCTTGAATAACAAGGCTCTAATAACACAATTCTTGAAAATTTCCAAACACTAAAATATATTTTGTTTTTCTCTCTAATCAAAAGTTAGTGTTATAATCAACTAGTAACGTATATTACAGTTAAAGATGATGATGATGATGGTCTATTGGTCATGTTAAGAATCAAGCACCCAAAATATTGCCATCTGTTTGTGAATAATATAACATGATTTCTCATTAAAAAAATATGTGATGGACATAACAAAAATTGTTGACTAAGTTCAACCAATAGAGATTTGAATGTTTATTTATAAAAAAGTCTAAACAGAACCCTTTGAAACCGCCTCCTCACGACTTTGTTTTATTGGATTTCATGTCATTGATCAGGATCTATAATTATTTTTGTAAGGGTTGCTTTTTTCCATTTTTGAGAGTTAGTTTGGGGATAAGGCGGTTTTCTGTGTAGTTTTTTTCCCACCCACCAAGAATAACTCTTATTTACAAATAAAAAATGTGGGTGAAATAATTTGCGCAATAGAAAAAGTTAAATAAATACGTTACCACTCCTCATAGAATTTCCCAAAGAAACGCCTCTCTCTCTCTCTCTTTCTCTATCCAAAAAGAAAACAAAAACTCTTAATTATCATTTTGCTTAGATTTGGTCCTTTTGGACCAGATCTGAGCAAGAATTATTGTTTTTCTTAGTTTTAATAGAATAAGATGTTGTTTTTTAATTTATGGTGTCTTTTGACACATTTCTTCACCATTTTGGTGATTTTATCTTCGTTTTTTTGGGCGATCTTTTCTTCGCTTTGAGAGCGATTATTTCTTCACTTTGATGGTGATTTGTTCAATCTTTGTTGGTTGTTTCATGGCTTGTTATTCTAGATTCGAGAACATCGGCGATTCAACACGGCATAGCTTTGAGTTCATCTTCAACAAAAGGGATTTAGGGCATCCGGGTTTTTCGTTCACATATACAAGATTAAGGGCTTATCACTCCTTTGTTTTTGGAGCATCTCTTGTTATAGAAGACAAACATTCAAAATGGTCGGAATTGATTCCGGATTATACCATCTTTTCTCTCTACTTTTCATACAAAAATTGGGTACCTTTACGGTATTTTGCTCTTTCTCTTCGCGAATTACATGTAATTGGTATCTTTATTTGTATTTGGGTTTTAAATTTCTTGTATTTTGATGTTCTTTTTCTTGTAAACAATCATGTAATCACCCTTTTGGATTGAATGAAATGTGGTCTGATTGTTGATCAAAAAAAAAAAAAAAAGATAAATTAATACTTATTAATTTGTAGATAAATTTCATATCAAATAATTAGTTTATATATACCATATCATATATTTTATATTTCCTATATAAATACAATATCAATATCAAATCATATTTTTATAAACATAATATACAATCATATTTTTAATTTCTTATATAAACACGATATCAAATCATATTTTCTAAATAATTTTTTATCAAAAAAATAATATTTCATATAGAAATACCATATCAAATCATACTACTAACAAACAAACAAACAAAATATTTTAAATACATACAATATGAAATCATACTACTTAATTACTTATTACTATGTCTATTTTATGGGTTTCTAATTTGACGAATTTAGGCTACACTCTGACTGGGTTCATGGTGTATTCGGGTTCCATTAAGTTTAATTGGTGGTAAGGTAATGTCGACTGAGTTTGTACAATGATTATATGTAGTATTAATGCTGATATACCTATGTAAGTGTAATATGTAATTATTATTTTCTAAAAATGTTATCGTTCGTAAAAATTTGAGAGATAACCACCACAAAAGTTATCAGTAGGAGATTTTTGTTTTATAATCTGAAAACAGAAGGATCTTACACTTTGGAATTAAGATTATAAGTAGTTGATAAAATACATTGTGCACGGCTAAGCAAAGGAGTGAAATACATTTTCCATCTTATTTGCATTAGATACCCTTCTTAAATAGAATAATCCAAATACGAAAAGTAGTTTAATGACACTAGATCGGGCATTATTGCACGGGCTTAAATGAACTTGTAAAGTATATAAAACCTAAATATCAGTTTTGGTTCGATTCGTTTTCCTCTTGAATAACAAGGCTCTAATAACACAATTCTTGAAAATTTCCAAACACTAAAATATATTTTGTTTTCTCTCTAATCAAAAGTTAGTGTTATAATCAACTGTAACGTATATTACTGTTAAAGATGATGATGATGATGGTCTATTGGTCATGTTAAGAATCAAGCACCCAAAATATTGACATGCTGTTTGTGAATAATATAACATGATTTCTCATTAAAAAAATATGTGATGGACATAACAAAAATTGTTGACTAAGTTCAACCAATAGAGATTTGAATGTTTATTTATAAAAAAAGTCTAAACAGAACCCTTTGGAAACCGCCTCCTCACACGACTTTGTTTTATTGGATTTCATGTCATTCGTCAGGATCTATAATTATTTTTGTAAGGGTTGCTTTTTTCCTTTTTTGAGAGTTAGTTTGGGGATAAGGCGGTTTTTTGTGTAGTTTTTTCCCACCCACCAAGAATAACTCTTATTTACAAATAAAAAATGTGGGTGAAATAATTTGCGCAATAGAAAAAGTTAAATAATGTTGGATAGTAATTAGTTAATTACACTTTTATGGGGTTGTAACTTGTAATACATTAAACCCAATTGCGACCGTGCCAAACCAAACAAAAGAAGGTTGAAGTGACATCATATAATGGCATAATAATGCACTTATGAAAAGGAAGGAAAGGGATGAACTAGATCTACAAAACTGATTTTCTCTTTTCTCTCAACCTTTCTCATTTCTCTAAAACCTACTAGAAATGTTGATCCACTGCTAATTCATAGTATAAGCCTATATTGAGCGGCTCAGCCAATAAAACACCACCACCCCGCCTAAAAAGACTACACAGAAACCACCTCCTCTGACCCACTGTCATTCTCAAGAAAAATAAAAAGTAATGAACGAGAAGTAATTGGTTGTATTGGAGTAACGAGAAGTAGTGAACGATGATTAGTTGTGTTGGAGTAACGGTGTTAATAAACAACTAATCAAATGCTTAGCTCTGTTGGAGTAACGGAGTTAATAAAAAACTAATCAAATGCTTATAGCGTGTTCGTTTCGGGTTAATTGGAGACTATGTAATTCGATTCCAAGGGAATAGTGTCAAATCCCCCAACCGAACAATACTAGTTATTCCAGAATCGGATTCCTAGGGAATCCAATTACCCCCAAAATTCCGTTTTTGATTGCAGAGGTTTAACGGTGGAATGGAATTGAATTCCAATGGAAAGAATGGTAATAACAACTGAAATGACTAGATTGCCCTTGAAACCAAAAAGTTTTCTCCTTTTTTAAGTTCCATGAGTGAGAACAAAAAATCCAACTAGAGATGAAGATTTGCCATCGCTATTTATTCTTCAAGGTATTCATCTCTGAGTAAAAACCTATGTTGCTTCCGTATCGAATCATATTTTGAAAGCCCTGAATCCGATCTTTCCTTTTCTAAATCAAAAAAATAATTTGGGTATTTTTGTAAAAGTATAAATATGGATTACTATGCAATTCAATTAACCCAACCAAACACAATTTTTGTGATTATGGAGTTCATTCTTTGGAATTCAATTCTAGGAATTGGATTGCCCCATAATTTAATTCTTGGGTTTTGAACATCTTGAACCGAACGAGCTGTTATAATGAGCGAGATCAGATTGTAGTAAAATGTTTTTGTTATAATGAACGAGAAGTAATTAAGGAAACCATTTTATACAATAATAACATCCAACCACAAGCAATAGAAAAGGAAAAAAATATTTATGCTTTGAGAAAAGGTAATAAAAATAAGAAGGAGAACATGATCAATGAAAATAAGATTCCATCTACTTCAAAATTCAACAAACCAAAACCAAACATAAGTGTAAAACATGATAATAATCTAATCTCTACTCTAGCTATTAAGATCAAGAGCAGATAGATCTTAATGTCATGATAATCGTATTACCCTAATTTAGAAAAGTACCTGGAAACAAGAAACAAATTAAGACCTCACTTTATTGTTGATAAGTTTAACGAAATCCTATCAGCAGCAATATAGGATGGTCCTTAACAGTAGTATTCATCAGCTGATGGTGTTGACGGGGCTCCAAAAGATGTATGCGCAGGTTGTGGGTATTGGTAGTTTGTGAAGCCATCATTGTTTGTTATACAGTATTCATTGAGCCATCCATACACCGGGTACTCCTGGAGCCATATCTACATTCTCATGGCCGCCAGCATAAGGTTGACCTTGACTAGTACCATCACCATGCATACTCCCACCATTGTCACCAGCACCAACATTCTCGCATCCATTACCATTTTGACATTCATTGTTACCATTACGACTGGAGTCAGCGAGACGATTCCTTGAACGACAACGTCCAGATGTGTTTCTTTTTCCTAAAAGCAAACGGAAGTGAAAACCCCACGTTAAAACCGTGTATAATTAAGTGATTATTTAGTCAGAAACACATATTGTAAGAAAAATGCATACCTTTCCTTGTAAGTTTTTTCTCTTCATTCTGCAAAAGAAACAACAATGAGGTATACGTTTTAAATTTATAGATACATAATTATAGGATCATGAACTTCCTGATTATCACAAAATAATATACAAACAGAGTTTATGGAAAATACTTTATAACGCTAATTCGTAATCCGTCGACGATCAATTGGAGTATCGGTAATACCTTATGGAGGTCATGGTTTCGCCTTCTTCACCTCTTACATTATGAATGGTAAATTCTCTAATGGCTATTGTGTTCCTCTTATATGTAGAAGGAGGACCAAGTTCCTAGAGTTTAGTTGTAGCATTAGATCTCAACTGTCCATCAAAGAAGAGATATTAGGAAATAATCTCAGAAATGGTAACCTACATAATTTACCAATATTCTCTAATTAACCAAATTATTACATGGTCCAAAGGAATATTTCTATGTACATAAACATTCTTACATTCTCCCACTGGTCCATGTGATAATCTATTTAATAGTTAATCGTAAAAAAACATAAGCGCACATAAAATTTAATGGTTTAAACATAACCATTTTGACACCCATTGTTGCGATTACGACTGGAGTCAGAGAGACGATTCCTTAAGCGACAACTTCCAGATGTGTTTTTCTTCCCTATAAGCAAACCATGTAAGAGAAAAGCCCCTATGTATAAGTGATTATTTAGTCAAGAACAAAGATTGTAAGAAAAAAGAGTACATTTTCTTTCTTTCAAGTTTTTTTAAAAATATAGTTGATTTCAAGTGCCCCTTATAATTTTTTTTGATAATGACTAATTAACCCTTACATAGTTTATGTTGATAATCTAGTTTAGTGTTGATAATCAAATTTCACTTATATTTACTCTAAAACAAAACAAAATCAGATTTTAGAGTTTTAAAAAAAAAATGTAGAGGACAAAAAAAGGAAAACTTTTGTGATATTTGTCAAACCCTTGATTTTGATTCACTCAACCAAAATGAATGATTTTGTTTGAAAATTTGAGATAGGTGAATCTCTATATGATGAGAGAAAAAAAAAATACTACGTGCTTCTTAGTGGAGATCATGATATGGAGTATTTGTTAGATGGTAGAGATGTTTTGACCCAAAGTGAAGGTCAATCTCAATCAATTGAAGAAATTAACCAACAAAGTGAAGAACCAGTGTCTGAAAATGACCAGGTATACTTCTAAATTAGTTCCAATTAGATTTTTTTTGCTCAAAATTACCTAAAGTACGTTAAAAAAATCAAAATTAGGTTTTCATTTTAGTTTTTGAAGGAAATGATTTGAATGAGTTTTAGTTTTGATAAGATTTGAATAGGTTTAAAATCTAGATGGACAAGGTTTAAGATTAATTTTTAATATTTATGGAAACTTAGTACTTTTACCTAGTTTAGATACTCCTTAATCCTTTAGTATAGGTGGGTGAAGAAAATGATAGGCCTATAGGCCTCAATCCAGGAAGGTTTAGGCATTATCTTTTAATATGCTTTAAGGCAAGATATACAACAATAATATCAAATTGCGTTTGAGATAACACCCCATCAAATATTTCAGCATTCATCCTTATTATTTATTGTTGGGTATTGCAAGTCGTCTCCTAAGATAAGAAATCATAATAAACAGGGTATCGAACAGAATTTTAGTTGATATAAAAAAACTATGATCATGAAAGAGACAATGAATCAAGGTTCATAAGGTGAGTTCTTTTTGGAATCTGTTACATCTGGTACAAAAGGAATCAGACAGATATGGGACAGGAGGTGGCAGCCTTTGAGATCATAGATTAGTAGGGGGTATTTATGTGTGCATCCGCGGATATGCGCCATGTCGTTTAACCTCTCCCTTTTTTCCTATCCCATATCTAGACTATCTTTTTTGTATTTGTTTTTGTCCCACATTTAGCATTTTCCGTTCTTTTTAGGGTTAAAAGATGATTATACTTCTCGATATGGTACAGTAGAAACTCTAGAAATTAATGATGTTATGACCACCATCGTTTATTAATTACGTGAGATATTAATTAACAAATGGCACTTCTGTCCATAGATTCCAGATTGATACAAACACAGACTTATGAGGTCTTAGCGTGTTTTCCTACTCTGATACCAATTGAAAACATGGGGGTATAACAACCACACCTAATATTTCGTTCGACAATCTGTATGGACTAAACTCCAATATTATTTCGAGAGCACTAACTTAAAATTCTGACTCAATCAAAAATATATCAAAGAGATTTATCTTTTTAACAACTAGATAGAAATTCGTGAGACTGATTGTTATGAGAATAACTCGGATGGTACCAAAGACCAATGATCGAGTGTCAATCAAGTCATATCCAACAAACAATGTCGGATTTAGCAACTATGATTGAACTACTCACAACCTATGATATTTCAATTATATAAACAAACATAATATATAAAAGAAATAACATATACACCAGAAATTTTGTTAATGAGGAAACCATAAATGCAGAAAAACCACGAGACCTAGTCTATATTTGAACACCACACTATATTAAGCCGCTACAGACTCTATCCTATTATAAGTTAACTTCAGACTGGAATGTATTTGAACCCTAACCAAGCCTCACACAGATTAAGGTACAACCACGTTCCTTACAACTCTTGAATCCCAGCAGGACTCTGCGCACTTGATTACCTTATATTATCTCACCCACAACTAAAAGTTGCTAAGACCCAAAGTCGGAGACTTATAAACAAGTCTGTCTCCCAAAGATAAGTCTATTCTGGTTGTTATTTCCGTCTTGAGATAAAGATCAAGGTGTATAGGAAACTCAACTAATAATCCTATACTCTCTAAGAACATCCTAAAAATATTAGTCACCTCACAATAACATAACTGATTAACAAAAGAAGTTACTGCAGAATCACAAGAGTCTGAGATGAAGAACTTTTATGATTAGTTTTTATATCTTACATATCGGAGATAAATCTCGAAAAAGTCTAAGAGGAAGATTAAACTCAACATATTTGAAAAGGTAACATCAGAATATGCAACTACAGAGAAAATAGTTGGATATTCCTTCACGAATCCCAAATGAAGTCTTCAAGTCGTTAACCTAATAATGGTTTTGGAAAACCTAGGTTAATGGAGAATCGACTCTAGTTTGCAACTAGGACACATGAGAGTGTCGGGATTAGGTTTCCCAGATGCTAGAGTTCTCCCTTATATAGTCTTTCAAATCAAGGTTGCTTACAACCAAAGCTAAGATATATATCTTGGAAACAAAGCAATATATGTTCACCATTAGATGAACTCTTGATTTAATATTTAAGCTAAGTCTTCTTAGAAATTAAGCAATCAATCTCCACCATTATATGGTATTAGCTTGATACACACAAAGGAAATATACTTATATTTAGATATGGATGAACCGTACATAAACGTGTATAACCGTTGGCTTAATAATAGTTAACTGAAGTTATCCACATGAATACTTATAGTTTAGCGATATTCATCTAACACTTCTAGATTAAATATGATGATCAATCAATCATGATAGATAATCAAATGAATCTAATTGTGTTTCAAGAGAGTTTTTCAAATGTTTATCATCTCATTGAAATATATATAAACCATTTGAAACATATTCGGTTTGGTTTGTAATTGTACAAAGTACTTATACAAGAACTAATTCATGAACATAATGCCACGGTTTGCAAAACAAGTGCGCATACCTTATTTCATTAAATTTCCAGGGACTTTAGTTCGCAATGTGAGTTCGCAAACGAACATAAGTTCATGAGTATGAATGTCATACTTACCGATTTTAGAACCTAATAACCAATGTGTTCCAAACAGAGTACGCGAACCATATTTTTGAACTTGGCCTAGTCTTAGCCGTTCGTAAATAGAGTACGTGAACCACAGTTCTGAACTTAGCCTAGTCTAGACGTTCGCAAACAGATTATGCAAAACACAGCTCCAGACCTTTGGATGTTAAACCCATTCACAAACACAGTTCACAAACAAGAGTTCCGGACCTGAACCAGCATTCACAATTCACATACTTAGTACACATACTGTGTTATATCCATACGTTGGTAGTAGTTCTAAAACTCTCAATTAATCATTGAAACATCCTTTGAAGACAACAATGATAATCTTACACATACCACTAGCATCAAGTAATTTTCAAGTGATTAATCGATCAATATGAAATTTCCCAAGTTAACATCAAATGATTGTCTCGCACAAATCATGTAATATGTTCAAGGTATTTTCACACGATCATCTTGACTTAACATTTAGTTTCCAACAAATGAATTGTCAACAACTAAATTCATCAAGTAGCTAGATGACGAAGTTTAGCTAAAGTTAAAAAGCTTCCAACATGTATTTCGAGAAATATATAAACGAGATAAACTCAGCTTATATAATGTAAAAGTCTATATAGCTATACGACTTAGTCTCTTTAGAAGATAGAGTAGATGTTGATGGTGGATTTTCATTTAAGGATAAAATTGTAAAGGCCAAAAAATTATGCGCTAACATCTTGTAAAAGATAAAGCCATTAATAAGTGTTGAATACTTCTTCACTTTACCAATTCACCTAGAATGGAGCATGTAGCAACAATCCCATTATGTGAATTAAATACACGAAATTCATCCAGGTTGGAGCATGTAGCAACAATCCCATATACCCTGTGAAATTATAGCATTATTAATTGATGCGCAACCAGCCTTGTATTTCCTGTACTCATTATCAGTGCAGCATGACGACTGAGTGTTGCTCTCAGCAGAGCAACATGAATCTCCAAGCATTATAATGAAAGCATGTACGGAATACCCGTACATGATGCAACTCTCGGTGTGTTATACTAGCCCGATTGAGCCACTCTCGGTGTGTTATACTAGCCCGATTGAGTATCTGGACTGTCTGTATCAGTCTGGAAATGATCACGGCCATCCAACTCCACCAACATGACTGGATGGCCCAGATCGATTCCATAACCCCGAGCAGGTATGGAATATCCGCTGCCGAACCAATACAGGCCCCGCATGGTCAGCCTCCCCGAAAGATTGGCCTAGATTGCCAAAACGTCCAAACCAAAGCAGTATGTACAAAAACCCTAAATTAGGGTTTGTGGCACATTACATGTGTCGCAATACAGTCTCAACCATCCATCTTCGCAGGTATATATGGAGGGTGTAGATGTAGATTCAAAGGGACCAGAGCATGTCTAGACAATCACTGTGGGCCCGCCTGCATAATGACTGATCGGTCAGGACCAACTATAGTTGGTCACCTCGATTCGCATGCCTAAAACCGGGTGTGACACACGGCCGACAATACCCTAACTAGGGTTTGTCTCGCGATCACTAACGTCCATATTCTCCGGAGCTGATGGAGGGTCTCGGAATAGGCTAAGCAGGTACGGTAAGTATCAATACTATCACTGCGGGCCCACCTATCTCCACACCCAACCGGCCAAGACCGAACTTGGCTATATGTCTCGATTCGCATGCCCAAAACAAGTGTGGTCGCACCTCCCAAGATGCAAACTAATCTTGACCACTCAATTTCGCCGGACAAATTGAGTGGCTTAGATCATGTTTCTATGGGATGTCAGGGTATGGACGTGAACTCCAGACTACCACCTACATGCTGGGTCATTCAGCCAGGACTAACCAAGCCTGGTTGTCTTGGAACGCGCGCTTGAAGATGTCATGAGGAGCGGCTTTTGCGGCACCAGGTTTCTGTCGCAAATTGATCTCAACCACTCAACTTCGCCAGACGAATTAAGTGGCCCAGATCATACTTTCATGAGACAATGAGGTATGGGCGCCTACACCGTCATGCCGTCTACACGCATGCATGATCATCCTAGACAAAATTTTATCCCAAGCTTGGATTCGACCAAGATGAAAAGTGATGCTTGCGCACCTTTTCATAAACCCTAATTCCATCAATGGTCGCAGATGAGTGTCTTAAAGATCATCTCGTCCGTCCAACTTCACCTGATTGGCTATACAGCCCTGGTCAGGAGTTAATTGGTCAGTGCGGAGTCATGGTGATCAACATCCGTCACTCTACCACACCATGTGTTCGGCCAAGGGAGGACTTGTTTGCACAACCTCCAAACCATCACATGAAGTAAGCTGGACATGAGGTTATTTTGAGACGCTCAAACAGCGATGCTTCATACATGCTGAATATACTCGATGCAGTACCTTCTTAGTATACACACGACACTTCACAAGTATTAATTTCCTAAATAACGTAGCATTACATGCTACTTTATAGGGGTCCCACAATCCACACGTTCAAGACATCAATCATGTCACAAACTTGGGGATACATACTGGGGTATTGGTGTGGCGGTTTACAGCGTGCAGCGAACAATGCGCCATCACAAGAACGTGTCAGGAAGTCATGGACGGTTAGTGATGATGGGAGAAGTGGGCAATCCTGGTCGTGTGACGCTAACACACTACTCTACTACTCCATCACTCCATTTTATCCACTTCCCATGAGATACGAGGGCTAGGATAAAAGACTTGTATAAATAGGTTCTCCTCCCTATTTTACAACAACAGAACAAGATGAGATAACAGAGGAAAGTGTTGATACAATCGTATTCAAACACCGGAACTGGTAACTTACATCCTGCAAGCCAGTTCAGCTTTCTGATACAAGTCATACATAGCCAACACCTTCACAATCTCAACACCTTCTTCGCTTCCCTCCCTAAGATCAACCCCATCTCCTTCACTTTGTGACCAAAACAAGTCTGGAACGGACATTTGTTGGTTGTAGGACCAGAATATCGCTACAACACTATTTCTGCGATATTAATAACACTTTTGCAAGCGTCACAGAAGATTCTTTAACAACATTTCACGAGCGTCACAGAAGAATTCAAAAGAATCTAACGATAGAAGAAATACAAAGAGAATATGTTTATCCCGCGATGGTTATCAATTTTGCGAGAGAGAATATTATAGCAATCGCGATGAGATCACAAAGTATATCCGAAAAATAAGGAAAACTTAGCTGTCACCCACTATGTAAAACCCTATATAAAAGGGGTTCGTTAGGTTCAGAAAAGGATGATGTCTTTTGGGATAGTTGATAAGATTTTGAGGAGAGAGAAACTCTAGAAAGAAATTTGTACTTCTGAGTTCTTAAGTCTTTTGTAAAGAATTCTAAAAGTTAAAATAATAAAAAAGTGTTGTAATTCATTCTCAAAGATAGTTCAATTTTTGTAGGTTCTTATCAAGGGTGTAGTGTAGGAATTCCTGCAACTACATTTTGGCGCCCGAAACAGGGATTGAATTAACAAAAATTGAGGAGAAAGTGAAGAAGAATATAAGAATTGTTCAAGATTAAGGAAATCATTAAGTAAATTGATGAGATAATTGAAGGGAGAATGATCAGAATCAAAGAGGATTGTAGAAAATCGGAGTGTGATATGGTAACAAGAACAATGATTGATAGATTTCATGAAAATATTAAGGGGAGGATACACAAACGGGATTTTGAAGGAAGGAAAATTATGACGGTGGAAAAAATATCACCATTGAAAGATTGGGAAAAGCAAGAAATCACGTTTACAGCAGCAGAAATACCAGAAGAAGATCTAAGTCATACATCTCCATTGGTGGTCACAGTAACCACTATACCAATGAGAAATGAGAAATCAATAAAATTTGTAGAAGAATGGGCTATGAATAGAACTTTGGTGGACACAAGAAGTTCCGTAGACATGATATTTTATCATACTTTCAAGAAAATGGGATATAAGGATGAAGAAATGTCTTATTCAACATATCATGTTCATGGCTTTGGAAAGACTTTAGCAAAACCTAAAGGCGAGATAATGGTACGAATTCCACTAGGGGAGATTGAAACACAAGTAACGCTATGTGTGGTAGACGTGGAATCACCATATAACATGATATTAGGAAGACCATGGATACACGCAATTAAGGCTGTAGCATCAACGTTGCATCAATGCATCAAGTTTCCCACACCTAGTGGAATTGGAGAAATCAGAGGAGACACAGATTTTGCGAAACTGTGTTGCCAAATTAAAGTAAGAAATTATGAAGGACGTCCAAAGCTGCGAAAGGCTCGCAGAAAATTGGCGAGAGAAACAAAGAAGGAATAAGAATTTAAAATTTACATGATAAGAGCAAAAGAAGGAAAAGGAATACCTAGTGAAATCCCACAAGAAGGAGATGAACTCGCAAGAATTATGAAAACACCAAAACCAATGGGAGAACCTGAAGCTAGTTATATTGCAGCAGAACTAACAAAGGAAATAAATATTGGGAGTAAAGAAGAGCCTAAAATGCTGAAAAACGGGACTAGAATGGAGGCAGATGAAGAAGAAAGAACTATAAATCTCTTGCAAGAGTATGCAGATATCTTCGCGTGGAGCATGGATGAGATGCCAGGGATAGATCCATCAATAGCATGTCATAAATTAGAAATTAATAAAAATGTAAGACCATTTAAGCAAAGGATAAGGAAGATCGCAACAACATATCATTCTCAAATAGAAGAAGAATTACAGAAGATGCTAAACGCAGGAATTATAAGGCAAGAAAAATATCCAGAGTGGATTGCAAATATGGTAGTGGTCCCAAAGAAGAATAAGGGGATAAGAATTTGTATAGATTTCACTGATTTAAACAAGGCATGTCCTAAAGATAGTTTTCCATTACCGGATATCCCACAGATGGTTGAATCAGCAGCAGGAAATGCTAGAATATCATCATTGTATGGATATAAAGGATATAATCAAATACCTCTCGCCGAAGAAGATCAAGAACATACCACATTTTTTTCTCCAAGAGGATTATATTGTTATACAAAGATGCCATTTGGCTTACGAAATATTGGGGCAACGTATCAAAGAATGGTGGATAAGGTGTTTGCAAAGTGGATCCACAAAACATTAGAAGTGTATGTAGACGATATGCTGATCAAAAGTAAGGAAGCTGAGAATCATGTGCAAGATTTGAAAGAGATTTTCGATCAAATGCGGCAATTCAATATTAAAGTGAATCCTGATAAGTGTACTTTTGGAGTAACTTCAGTGAAATTTTTGGGGTATATTGTATCGAAAGAAGGAATACAAGTTGATCCATAAAAGGTACAAGAAATTCGCGATATGCCAACACCTGTGACGGTAAAAGATGTGCAAACATTAAATGGACTCTTAGCCTCGCTAGGAAGATTCATTTCACGATCTTCAGACAAGTGCAAATATTTTTTCGATATACTCAAAAAGGGAACAAAAATCAAGTGGACAGATGAATGCGAAAAAGCTTTTCAAGGAATAAAAGAAAATTTAACGAACATAACTATTTTACAGAAAGCTGAACCCGGAGAAGAATTATTGATTTATCTTGCAACAACCACATATGCGCTAAGTGCTGCGTTGCTGCGAATAGATGCAGGGGTAGAAAAACCAATTTATTACATTAGTAAACATTCAATTCTGCAGAGAGAAATTATTCAAAGATTGAGAAACTAATTATAGCATTGGTACATGCAACTTTCAAACTTCGCATCTATTTTCAAGCACATAAGGTCAAAGTGTTAACGAAAGTGCCAATCGAGTCAGTAATGAAAAATTCAAAGAGATCAGGCAGAGTTGAGAGATGGAATGCACAAGTAGGACACTTTGATATTCAATATGAAATTTTATCCTCGCCAAAATCACACGTCATCGCAGAGTTCTTAGCCGAATTTCCTTTAGAATATGATGAAGCTGTGGAAGAGATGATGGATGTAGAAGAGGAAGGTGGAGATCCAAAAGAGCTATTAACAGAACCCAACATATGGGAAATATTAGTGGATGGATCATCCAATGGAGAAGGAAATGGAATTGGAGTTGTTTTCATATCGCCAGAAGGAGAAAAAACAACTTTTTCATTTAGACTTGAATTTGCATCAACTAATAATGAGACAGAGTAAGGCCGTGATCCATGCTTTAAAATTTGCGATAGAAATAAATTTGGAAAATGCGAGAATCACCAGCGATTCACAATTGGTTATTCGCTAGATAAAAGGAGAATACACAACAAATGAACCATCCTTGAGAAAATACAAAAGACTTGTAGGAGAATTATCTGCGAGAATTCCAAAAATAAAATGGAGACATATATCAAGGAAAGATAATAAACTTGTAGATGCTTTTGCTTTCATATCTAGTATGATGACAAATCCATTGGCAAGGTGCATAAAAATTCAAACACTTTCATTTTCATCGGTAAACAAGGAAGAAGAAGAAACAGATGTAATGATGGTAGAAGCTAGAGAAGGAGAGCCAGCGAGCAATATCACAGATTGGCGAGAAGATCTTCATGCATACTTGGCAAGAGGAGAAATCCCAAGAAATCGATTGGAAGCGCATAAATTAAAGAGTATAGCAACCAATTATGAATTAAGAGATGGAGTATCATATCGCAGATCTTTTAATGGACCATCGCTAAGATGTTTGACGAGGGAAGAAGGACAAAAGATATTGAAGATGTTGCACAGTGGTGACGCTGGTAATCACAGTGGAGGAAGATCTTTGGCATATAGAACAAAAATGCAAGGATACTACTGGCCATATATTCATGAATATGCAAAACAACTCTCAAGGCGTTGTGAAGATTGCTAGCGATATGGAAAGAAGATACATGCACCAGGAGCACAATTATCATCCTCAACAAGTGTATGGCCTTTTGGGAAATGGGGGTTGGATATTGTGGGACCATTTGTACCTAGTTCTGGACAAAGAAGATATTTGATTGTCGCAACAGATTATTTCACAAAATGGGGAGAAGTAAAGGTAGTACAACATATTCGCGATAAATATATTTTTACATTCATATTTGAGAATATAATTTGCAGATTCGGGATTCCAGCGCAGTTGGTATCTGATAATGGAAAGCAATTTGAAGGGCAGAATATATAATTCCTAATCAATGCATTTAAGATAAAGTGTGTAAAATCTACTCCTCTATATCCACAAGCAAATGGTCAAGCTGAAGCAACCAATAAGACAATCGCAGACATCTTAAAAAAGAAGCTAGAAGGATACCACAGAGCATGGTGTGAACATGTACATAATTCAATATGGGCCTACAATACAACTAGGCGAGAAGCTACTGGAATGTCACCTTTTTGTTTGACATATGGAGTTGAAGCTGTGTTACCAAAAGAAGTAGCTATTCCTACAACAAAAAGGGAGGCTTGGGAAAGAAATCTATGCTAGAATGATTTTAAATAAATTAGATGAATTAGAAGAAAAAAGAGAAAAAACTTTGCAACATATGGAAAATTACCATCGAAGATTAGCTCGTGAGTACAACAAACGTGTTAAGAAACGTGAATTTCAACTTGGCGATTTAGTGTTGCGAGAAACACCAAGTTATCAGCGAGGGAATGGTGGAACGTTGGAGAGAAAATGGGATGGACCATACATCATTAAAGAGATAGTTGGAACTGGGGCATACAAACTAATGGATCCTGAAGGAAGAGATGTTGGTCAAAGACTCGATAGACCATGGAATAGATTATTTCTGAAGATATATTATCAATGACATCTTCTGCGAGATAAGAAATACTGGTATGTTATATGATGAAACAGGTAATAAATTCTTCTATCTCTATTTACAACTGAAAAATTCTTATGATAACAAAGCACAACAAAAGCAGCGAGCATCATCGCAAGAAAAGCGAATACAAATTTCGCATAGATTAATAGAATGGGACGAACCTTTATGGCGTGCACCCTAGTTCGCGAATAAAATTTCACAAGAGGAATATGTAAGACCTAATAGCACATCATAGGAGGGGGTATCTCTTGACATGAATCAGGGGTAAGGTTATACCGCTGCTGGATCCCGAGTCATGCAGATGTTGGGGTTAAAGAAAACCTATCCGGGAGAGAGATCTTGGATTTCAAACTATATAAGGTTATACCCTGGTTGGAAGACTGATAATATCTTCCAAGAAGTGCAAAGTATGACCAATGCGCCGAGGTACACGGTTGAGCCAAGAATGCCCGGGTTGTACGAAACTCCCTTTCCATTCTTGGTAAGTCTTGGCTATGATGCACTTGGCCTGAAGAAAACCCCACTTAGGGTGAAGTCTTGTAACTATAAGCCATATAGGCATAAAGGATAAGAGGCTGCGAAAATAGCCGGTTGTTGGTAAATTTGGATGGGAGGAGCTAATCTTGTATGGCCGATGTGCCCTCCTTGAAAGGGGAACCAGGGGGAAGATAAGGGCCGCATCCTCCATTAGGGAGCTAATAAGTGTCTTAAGACGGCAATGTCATGGGGCTTTATGATCGCAAGAACATTTAGGCCTATCATATTGTCGCGTAACGTAAATTATACAGAGGAAACAAGCCACAAGAGAAATGTTAAGATGAGATCAATGGGTTTTTACATGAAAGCGTAAAGACGTCCTGCGATTTCATCGCAAGACGGCAATGTCATAAGGTTAAATTCTTGCAAGAGAGTTTATGCTTATCATATTGTCGCAGAGATTTTGAAAGAACATGGATAAGACAAGATCAAAGGATCTTTACATGCAAATGTTAAGAAATCCTGCGATTTTTTCGCAGAAAGAAAAAGTTTGGCAAAATAAGACCTTTAATTAGGAAGGCAAAATAAGACCAAAAGAATAATATTACCAATTAACTATTCTATTTTAAGATTGCAGGAAATATTCATTCATCACAGAGCAATATATAAGAAGGCAAATTCTTAACATTGTAGATTCCTTCAGAATTTTTCAGAGCATCGCAGATACAAAAAATAATTCACCATTTCAAGAAAGATAATAAAGGGAAAATAGGGGAATGGAGAAGTAACATTTCATTATCTTCCTTGAAAATATTCAAAGTAAACTAAGTTGAAAGTTAAATTCTAAAAAGGTTTCAAAAGTTACATCGCTCGCAAGAAAGAAGAAGGAAAAGAAAGCAAAAATAAAATTCAAGCCTCGCCAAATTCATTATTCTTGCTCGTCAGATTTATTATTTTTGCCAGAGTTATCAACTTCATCAGCATCCTTTTATCCACGAGTTTCTTCTTCTTTTGATTCTTCATCAGCGATTACTTCACCACTTGCAGTTAATTTTTTGGGAGAACTTCTTTCTTCTTCTTCACCATCTTCTTGGGTGATATTTTCTTCATCATTAGTGAATTCTAAATCTTCATCCATAGGAAGAGGAATTTCATCATCATAAACCTTTAGAGGAGGAACAGATACATGAGGGAGAGAATGGGAGAGCAGAATCTAGTTCACAAGAACTTCAGCACTGAGGTGGACCTTGCGAAGGAAACCTCTATCACGATTCCTAATCTCAATATTTTTAAAATACTCGAGATAATCAAGTCTTCTTTATGCTTTGTCACGGGCTTCAAGATAATTGGAAAGAAGGGACTTGTTCCCTTTGCGAACTTTATCCAATTTGTTGGTAAGATCAGCAATGGTAGAATGAAGACTTCTTTCAGATTCTGCGAGTGACAAAAGTGATAAAAGATCATTTAGTCAAAGATTTTGCAAGAAATATAACACAAAATTTAACAGAAAGGTCAATAAGAGAGGCAGTCAATTGACTACCTTCCTTCTGCGAGGCTAAGTTTTGAATTAATGTAAAGAAACAATTTTCCCATTGATTCATAGCGTCATCGAATTTATCGCCAACCACACCCTTCAGACGAGATTTCATGTTTTCTTCTCTAGTGCGTAGATACAAATTTTCCTTTGCTAGTGAAGAGTGAGATTCCTTCAATTGAGAGCACTGGTCTTGAAGCTCGCTGGCCTTCAAACTAAGAGTCAACCTACCTTTGATAAGTTTATCCTTCTCAGCAGCGGATGATTCAGTTACTTCCTTAGGCTCATTTTTAAGGGAACGAAGAGATTGCTCCTGATTATCGCATATCCTTTGTAGATTACTCAACTGCTGTGAATAAATCACCATCAATCTTGAAAATCTATGTTTCTCTTGGGATAAAGTTTTATTTTCATCTGATAAAGATTCTACCGCCAGGTTAGACTAGGTTAACGAATATGAGAGACGAGAAATATCGTTACTTAATAAACTTTGATTTCGCGATAATTGGTTATTCTCATTAGTAAGATTATTTATTTGATCAATCGAATATGTATGAAGATTATCTAATCTATTATACTGGTCCATCCAAGAATCTCTTTCGAAACGAGCTTCATCAGCAATATATTCAAACTTAAGTCTCTCCATGAAACGAGTCCGATTTGAAACTAATATATGAATCAAGAATTTAATAAAAAGACTTGAGTACAGAAGATATAAAAGCAAAACAGAAAAACAAAGGAGCAGAGGCAAGAAAAATGTACCTTTCATCTCGTCATTTTTTCTGCAAAGATTCTCGCAGTCTAGAGAAGAATTGCAGAGCATATGATTCAAAGTATCGCATTCAGCAGTTTTGGCTTGAAGGCTTCTCCTCAAAGATTCAACCTCATTTTCCATAGACGCTCGTGAAGCATTACAATCAGAGCCAAAATATTTGAGTAGAGTCTCGCAAGCTTCATATTGTAGGGGATCAGTAGAAGACTTTCTAGCATTGTCTAAAATATTGGACAAGATTTTAAAAGCAACATCAACACCTGCAAAAGTTTCATTTAATGAAGGAAGGGGTGTAGAAGATGAAGTAGTAACGAGAGAAAGTTGACGATTTGAATCATTTACGATGGTTGAGTTGTCAGGAGGAGGGGTATTTGGAAAAACAACAGTTGAATGCAATAGAGGACTATGAGGAGTCTCTGTCACAGCAATTTTAGAAGCTTGATTCGTCAAAGGATCAGAAGAAGTAGAAGTATGAGCAGTGATATCCTCGCATACAAAAGAAGAAAGATTTGGTTGCGACAATGTGGGATTAGCCCTCGCGGATGTTAGCGAGGGAATAATGAGATTATCCCCAAGAGTCTTAAAGTGGCGAGATCTCTTGGGAGGTTTAACAGAGTTCTCGTCATTCTGCGAATAATAATTCAGATAACAAATAGAGGCAACAATATTGTTATTAAAAAATAGAGGGTGTTTCTTACTACCTTATCATTCGCAGAACTCCTCCTCTTCTTCTCAGCTGGCCTTTTGCGAATATTAGGGTTTTGAGTTGTGGATTGTGTGTTAGAGATAGTTCCGCTGAAAAGAAGATATAACATGGAAGTTATGAAGAATCAAATAAGAAAGGTTGGAGAATATAAATAAAAATTGGTTTAAATAAACATCATAAGTCAAGAAACATACCTTGGTGACTCCATTAAAACAGTAGCAGGAGAATATGAAGAAGAAAAGTTGCAGACGGAAGACGAAGTAAGTAGATGAAGAAGATAAAAAAACGGAAGAGGAAAATTAGTTCTGAAATTTAACTCTACCTTTTATAGGAAAAAAGGAGTTGACCTATTAATCAAAGACGTGTCAGTAAAAATAAGGCTAAACAACACGTGTAGGCAGTAAGGCTAGATTAACGGAACCTTGTCGAGAAGAAAATATAAGAGGGAAAAAAGTTGCGAGTATTAGTTCTCATGATCTTCTCTTCTTCGCAGAAAGGACATGAGAAGAGGTAAGATGTAGGACCAGAATATCGCTATAACACTATTTCTGCGATATTAACAACACTTTTGCGAGTGTCACAGAATATTCTTTAACAATATTTCGCAAGCGTCACAGAAGAATCCAAAATAAGCTAACGATAGAAGAAATACAAAGAGAATATGTTTATCCCGCGATGGTTATCAATTTTGCGAGAGAGAATATTATAGCAATCGTGATGAGATCGCAAAGTATATCCGAAAAAGAAGGAAAACTTAGTTGTCACCCACTATGTAAAACCCTATATAAAAGGGGTTCGTTAGGTTCAGAAAAGGATGATGTCTTTTGGGAGAGTTGATAAGATTTTGAGGAGAGAGAAACTCTAGAAAGAAATTTGTACTTCTGAGTTCTTAAGTTTTTTGTAAAGAATTCTAAAAGTTAAAATAAGAAAAAGGTGTCGTAATTCATTCTCAAAGATAGTTCAATTTATGTAGGTTCTTATCAAGGGTGTAGTGTAGGAATTCCTGCAACTACATTGGTTTAGGCCGGACTTGCACATATTGATCTCTCGAATCTACAAGCACTCACCGCGAAGTGCATTTCTTTAAGGTTTAGATTCATTCCTCATCCACACACCCCAAATTACCAAAACCGGCAGGAATAGTTTTCACCCATAAACAATTGGCGACCACAGTGGGAGATTAATCTCTCGGTTGCAATATCAATTTCCAATTGTCAATTTCATCTTTTAAATACCCGGTTCGATTTCCGCAATTTCAAAAGGGTAGATCTCAGGACCAATCTAATCATCAATTCATTTCAAGATGATAGAACTCAGGTCTGGATCATCAATCAATTCTGACGGAGATAGTGTGGATAATACTTCCGATGTCGATGTACCTGTCAGTGGAGCTACCGTGGTCAATACATCTCGTGGAACTGTCACTTCTACCACCAGCGCCAGCGTAGTAGGAGATGTTTCAGTAAGTGTAACACCTCCCATCACCAGATCCAGAGCAGCCGAAAATCCCGGCATCTTCTCAAGTATAACACCTCCGGTAGTCACCATAGAAACAACTTCCACTCCTTCATCAGGACGAGGAGCCGGAGGGACGATAGGAGGACCATCTCCCATTACCATTGCAGACTTGATGGAGAAGAAGGAAGTTCTTGCTAAGACTCAAACGGATATGGCTGCAACTCAGAAAGAGGTAATCACTTTTTTTAAGACATTAATTGATCTATTTCCAAAAGAGCCGCGACAACCCCTGGAGCCAACAAGGAACGCATTCAAAGCATCATAGAAGGTACTTCAGCGGCGCAGACCTACATGGACCTGATCAAAGAAGCGACATCAGATATGAGCGCTCATGTCATGGAAACTCCTACACTAGGGACTGATCCTCACAACGATCCTCCTCAAGTCAATAGTTTCACTATGAACCAGAGTTCGGTGGATCGGGAAGCGGTTTATCTAGTGGAAAGTTTATACGAACTTTCACACCTCTCGAAGAATCAGCGCGCGGAAACATTTCGCTGCAATCAACCAGAGGAAGGTCACAACCGTGCCCTATATGTCACCGCACGCATCAAGGATTCAGAGTTCAAGATGGCCCTTATCGACACAGGAGCATCTTCGAATTTGATTTCTCCCAAGATTCTCAGGACATCAAAGGTTCTCCATGGAAAGGTCGTACGGAAGCCTACCACAATGATGGACTTCGAGGGAAACCAAACCAGCACATACGGGAGAAGCTCCACATAAAGAATCATACAAGTTTGTTGCGTCCCACTCCCCACGTGGGCGTCAATTCAGGAAGAATACCATCTTGCATCATTGAGGGATAAAACCCATGATGCATCTTTGCTGACCAAGCATTCTTATCCATCTTGTGAATCCACGACCCACGTTCACACGAAGAGGGAACAAAATTTTGTGGCGAGTCGTGACCAGAAAGGGAAATGGCATACCGATGCTTCCATTATCAATTATCAGGGGAGACTGTCACCCAGTCTCTCCACCCAATGGAATGCTACAACAGCAATGAACCACAAGAGAAAGTGCTAGATGCTCCACAACAGCTGCAAGATGGAACCAACTCACAACTGATGAAGATTGAAATCGTTGAGGAATCTCCTAGGCCTATATCCACCAGCTTAACCTTGTGTACGGATAAATGCATGAAGCTCGTTGAACTTCTCAAAGAGTACCAAGATATATTCACTTGGAGATATAAATAAATGGCATATTTAGATGAAAATTGGTCACCCATCATATACATGTCATACCTGGATCCATGTCGGTTAAACAGTTGCAGTTCAGACACGAGGAAAATGGATAGATCAGGTGCTGCATAGACTTGAACAGGTGCTGCTCCAAAAATGATCCTCCTCTACCTAACATCGACATGTTAGTAGATGCAACCAGCGACATGTTCTCCTTCATGGATGGATGTAGCGGCTACAACCAGATAAGGATGTACGAGCATAACGCAAGTAAGATAGCTTTTCGAACTCCTCTCGGAATTTTTTATTATACTGTACTGCCATTTGGTTTAAATAATGATGGCGCAACGTATCAACGCTCTATGGTGGAAATCTTCCACTGGAGCCGATACCTCAAGGGAGCAGCCTCAAGAAGATAACGATGTCCACACGTCATATCGAGCAAGATCCAGGTGAGTCACTCTATAAGACAGTGGTCGAACAAGATCCAGGCGAGTCACTTTATCATACAGTGGTACATGGCTATCATGCTATGTTGGAGAATCTGCGCTTTTAGTCATCCTCTGGAGCTGTTGAATGCTTATCTACAACAACATATGCCCTGATAGAAAGAACCAGGCCTGCCGGTAATAAAGAGCCTCATAATGTTCGTAGGGGCATATATCTCACCAACATGTGATACAACCTTCAACCTTCTGTAAGCAGTTCCCTGGAGCATCAAGAGGAAAACCACCGAGATACAACATCCTGCGCGTCCGCCAACTCCAACTCCAACTCCAGTACCACATGCACGACTCCCACAATGATGAAATGACGTCCAAGATATTCCATATCAGGCTCGACAACAAACACTACGAACAAACCATGTAAACCACGCTTGGGGACTGAGGCTCAGCATGAAGTTCCTTCACCGTCAGTCAAGGACTTCTTTAACACGAGAGACATGGTCAGCCAAGAAGCATGGAATTCTCAAGGGTATATCGAACTGAACAGGAAGCCACTTCAACGCTCCCTCCAGCAGAAGCTGCTTCAATGGTCTATTCAAGAGCCGCCTCAACGCTCTCTCCGGGACCCATGTTCTCTTCAGAATCCTGCTTTAACAATATCTCCAGGATCCACCTCAACGTTCGCACAAGAAGCCACTTTAACATCCTCTCGAGCCGTTTCAACACACAAGATACATCAATAATATACGCTCTGGACAAGTTGTCTTTGATGTACTCATTGCTCAACATACATCTCATCCATCCTTCATGAGGGCCCAACGGAGCATGAAAAATCTCGAAGTCGATAGGAGAAGGGTTATCTTGTGGAACAGATATTTTCGTATAGTTGAAAGGGAGAAGTGAACAACTTATTATCAATGTTCGGCATATATTTGAAGTTTTCAACACCCCCTGACTTGGCACCAGCATTATCCCGAGAAGACATCTCTACATGAGTTATTTTCTTCATTCTATAATAAAATACAAGAGTCGGTACTTGTATGAAAACGCACGAGATAAGTAGTCACACACAACAAGAGACACGTTTAAGTTAAAATGCACAAGGCCGGAGTCCAAACGCCAGTATAATCTTCAACTCCGGTATAAGCTTCAAGTCCGGTATTGGTTTTAAGTCTGGTATAAGCTTCAAGTCTGGTATTGGTTTCAAGTCTGGTATAAGCTTCAAGTCCGATATTGGTTTGAATTCAGGTATAAGCTTCAAGTCTGGTATTGCTCAAGTTTCAAGTCTGGTATTGCTCAAGTTTCAAGTCCGGTATTGATTAAGTCACAAGTATGGTGTTAATCAAGTTACAAGTCCGGCATTGCTCGAGTTTCAAGTTCGGTGTGTTGATCAAGTCACAAGTCCGGTATTGCTCAAGTTTCAAGTATGGTATTGATCAAAGTCACAAGGCTGGAATTCGAATAAAATAGGCACACGCAGAAGGGTCGGTTTTCAGTCGAAACACAGGGTCGACGTTCAGTCAGGCACGCAGCGGGTTCCACTTGATCCCAGCCCCAGATTGGTCAAAGCAGACACAGTTTTCCCCAATCAAATCTCTCTCTCCAGAAGAAGGCGTTTCAACTCCAACACTTAAACGCTCTCCCGGGCCTGCTTCAACGCTTTCCGCGGGACCCACATTTATAATTAAGCACATAAGGTTCATTTTAAAAAAAAAAAGCATGCTCACATCAGGTCCCACGTTCGAGCATAGCAAACATCAAGGCTGGTGTTTGGTCAATGCATCAATTCCGGTGTTTAGTCAAGTTAGCTGGGTCGGTGTTTGGTCTAAGTAGCAAGATGACACTCGAGCAAGCTCAACAACCGCACGGTCAAAGTAGGCACAGGAGATGGCCGATGTTTGAAACATGTACACGGTGGTCCCGCATTTGATCGAAGCATGCACATATGCCCATGTTCGAATCAAGCACACTTACATCTGGTCCCACGTTCGATCAAGCAGATGCAACGGTCCCACGATTAACCAAAACAAGCACATCAAGCCCACATTCGATCAAGCAGGCATAATCGTAACAGTCCATCGAAGTAGCCCCATGAATGAAACAGGCATAACAGTCCATCGAAGTAGGCAAGATCGTCACCATGCTAGAGGAACACTCTCCTGGACGCCTCTTGAACGTGACATGCTCCAAGGACAGGATGACCCTTCTCTCTTGGTAACATCTAACTTTGTCTCATAAGCTTTGTCTTTAAGTGTCACCATCTCATGCCTACCCCACAATAGTGTAACCATTATGTGCTAGGCATGGGACTTAATGTTGATGGTGGATTTTCATTTAAGGCTAAAATTATAAAAGCCAAAAAATTATGTACTAACATCTTGTAAAAGATAAAGCCATTAATAAGTGTTGAATACTTCTTCACTTTACAAATTCACCTAGAATGGAGCATGTAACAACAATCCCATTATGTGAATTAAATACACGAAATTCATCCAGGTTGGAGCATGTAGCAACAATCCCATATACCATGTGAATTTACAACAATATTAATTAATGCGCAACCAGCCTTGTATTTCCTGTACTCATTATCAGTGCGGCATGACGACTGAGTGTTGCTCTCAGCAGAGCAACACGAATCTCCAAGCAATATAATGAAAGCATGTACGAAATACCAGTACAGGATTAAACTCTCGGTGTGTTATACTAGCCCGATTGAGCCACTCTCGGTGTGTTATACTAGCCTGATTGAGCATCCGGACTGTCCGTATCAGTCTAGAAATGATCACGACCATCCAACTCCACCAGCATGATTGGATGGCCCAGATCGATTCCATAACCCCCGAGCGGGTATGGAATATCCGCTGCCGAACCAATGTGGGCCCCACATGGTCGGCCTCCCCGAAAGATTAGCCTAGCTTGCCAAAACGTCCAAACCAAAGCAGTATGGACAAAAACCCTAAATTAAGATTTGCGGCACATTACATTTGTCGCAAAACAGTCTCAACCATCCATCTTCACAGGTATAGATGGAGGGTGTAGATGTAGATTCAAAGGGCCCAGAGCATGTCAACACAATCACTGTGGACCCGCCTGCATACCTGACTAATCGGTCAGGACCAAATATAGTTGTTCACCTCGATTCGCATGCCCAAAACCGGGTGTGACATACGGCCGACAATACCCTAACTAGGGGTTTTCTCGCGATCACGAACGTCCATCTTCTCCGGAGCGGATGGAGGGTCCCGGAATAGGCTAAGCAGGTCCGGTAAGTATCAACACTATCACTGCGGGACCACCTATCTCCACACCCAACCGGCCAAGACCAAACTTGGCTATATATCTCGATTCGCGTGCCCAAAATAAGTGTGGTCGCACCTCCCAAGCTACAAACTAATCTTGACCACTCGATTTCGCCGGACAAATTGAGTGGATTAGATCATGTTTCTATGGGATGTCAGGGTATGGACGTGAACTCCAGACTACCACCTACATGCTGGGTCAATCGGCCAGGACTGACCAAGCCTGATCGTCTTGGAACGCGCGCCTAAAGATGGCATGAGGAGCGGTTTTTGCGGCACCAGTTTTCTGTCGCAAATTGATCTCAACCACTCAACTTCTCCGGACGAATTGAGTGGCCCAGATCACACTTTCATGAGACAATTAGGTATGGGCGCCTACACCGTCATGCCGTCTACACGCATGCACGATCGGCCAAGCCAAAATTGTGTCCCAAGCTTGGATTCGACCAAACTGAAAAGTGATGCTTGCGCACCTTTGCATAAACCCTAATTTCACCAACGGTCGCAGATGAGTGTCTTAAAGATCATCTCATCCGTCCAACTTCATCGGTTTGGCTATACATCCCTGGTCAGGAATTAATTGGTCAGTGCGGAGTCATGGTGATCAATATCCGTTACTCTACCACACCATGTGTTTGGCCAAGGGAGGACTTATTTGCGCAACCTCCAAACCATCACATGAAGTAAGCTGGACATGAGGTTATTTTGAGATGCTCAAACAGCGATGCTTCATACATGCTGAATATACTCGATGCAGTACCTGCATAGTATACACACGATACTTCACAAGTATCAATTTCCTAAATAATGTAGCATTACATGCTACTTTATGTGGGTCCCAAGATCCACCCGTTCAAGACATCAATCATGTTACAAACTGGGTGATACATACTGGGGTATTGGTCTGGCGGTTTACAGTGTGCAGCACACAAAGCGCCATCATAAGAACGTGTCAGGAAGTCATGGACTGTTAGTGATGATAGGAGAAGTGGGAAAGACTGGTCGTGTGACACAAACACACTACTCCACTACTCCATCACTCCACTATTTCCACTTCCCATGAAATACAAGGGTTGGGCTAAAAGACTTGTATAAATAGGTTCTCCACCCTATTTTTCAAAAACAAGAAAATGAACAAGACGAGATAACAGAGGCAAGTGTTGATACAATCGTATTCAAACACCGAAACTGATAGCTTTCATCCTGCAAGACAGTTCAGCTTTCTGATATAAGTCATACATATCCAATGCCTTCACAATCTCAACACCTTCTTCGCTTCCCTCCCTAAGATCATCCCCATCTCCTTCACTTTGTGACCGCAATAAGTCTGGAATGGCCATTTCTTGGTTTAGGACGGACTTGCACAGATTGATCTCTCGAATCTACAAGCACTCACCGCGCAGTGTATTTGTTTAAGGTTTAGATTCATTCCTCATCCACACACCCCAAATTACCAAAACCGGCAGGAATAGTTTTCACCCATAAACAGTAGAATAGACTTCTGAGTGATATATAAGTTTTAGTCTTCACATACCTTTTGTTGATGAAGTTCCTCCAATCTCTTCAATAGATCTTCTTATTCAATTGGTGAACGCCATGAAGTCCAATGGTCAACTACACACATCTATCCTAATATGAGATATAATTATTAGTAAACTAAAAATCAAGTATATAGTTTTGATCAACTAAACTTGAAAAACAAGATTGAGATAACAAAGCCTGCGAGTTCGACCGAGAAGTGCTCTAACAAAGTATTTAAATAAGCTGACTAAGATATTTAGCCTAATTAGGATGCTTTCCTCTCCGGTATAGTATTACAAGTAATACTAGTAGCGGTTGTTCACAAGACAAACTTGACTCAAACCATCTTATTTGTTAATTAATTTCCTATAAGTCATACGACATAGTCTCAATAGATAAAATGATGGTATAGTGAGTAGAATAGAATGGTTCAGTGTTTACATACCAGATACAGAAGTTTTCCAAATATCTTCGTTAAAGGGTGATCTATGATACTCAACTATAGTTTTAAGCTATCCGAAATTTGACTTAATAGGCTAAAAATCAAGATATAATTTTTATTACCTAATATTGACAACAAGCTTGATATAAAAAAACTTGTAGGTTTAACCTAGCAATTCTCTACTTAACTAATATATCTTTTCTAGAGATATGTTTTGATTGCTGGAAAATCAAAAACATATAATTAAAAAATCTTTATTAAAAGATTCTCAAATATTTCGGATTGGGATCACCTTGAGTATCAAGGAATATCTTTCAATAATCCATGATAAGAATTATGTACATGCTAAAATTATATCGACATTTGGAACTTTCCTATCTAGAAAACCCTAACTCCAAACTCATCCAAAACCGTAAAGTAATATGTGAATGTTGAAAATCGGTTTTGCGATCGGTTCTACCATGACTCCCACTATATATTAGGATCGGTTCTACCAAGTATTCAAATATAGGTAGGGATCGGTTCTACCATGACTCCCACGAAAAAGATAGGATTTTTTATATCAGGTCTCCCAATATAGGTAGGGATCGTTTCTACCATGATTCCCTACAATAGCTAGGATCAGTTCTTCCAAGTATCCCAAGATATGTAGGGATCGATACTACCTTTACTCTCAATATAAGTTAAGATCTATTTTACTTGAATTCCCATCTTAGGTTTGAATTGGTCATCCAAAAGATCCTCATAGAAAACTGGAACAAAACACCAATTGATTTCGTTTTGACTACGAAACAAGTTTGTGTATGTACATTCGTTAAAATAATGTAATAAAACACGGTTTCATAAGATGAAATCACACCTATATGCAATACACAATCAAATAATAAGCTACATAGATTATGTCGCATTTACGAAGTTCAAAAGATATACGTTATACTTCGTAATTCAATATACTTCCTTGACACATTGATCATACTAATATGACCAAGTCTAATACTAGAGTATCATATATATAACCTTGCATGTTATATTTTCAATCTTAAACAATTTGAAATAAAAGATATGAATGGAAACAATTCAAGTCATGTTCAGTAACATCAAGTAGAAGGATGATGTCTCTGTTGTAGTCGATATGTCTTCAGTTCTTCAGATAATACTTGTATGTCTCAACATTCATAGAATTTCTAGTCTAACTTAAACGAAGTTGACTCTAGTAATTTTAATCAAGTGACTCCAATTGAGTTTTGATACTAAAGTATGACAACCAACCTTGACATACCAACGCTTGGTGGCTTCAGCCGAACAATGCTCTAACACAATTACAAAGAGTTGGTGGTTGGTGTCTCGCTTGATGTAACAATAAGCACTCTCCACTTCTAATACTAAATATCTTTCTGCACTGTAGGTACTGAATATCGCAAGATAATAGTTCACGAGTATCGTAATAAATAAAGGAGAAAAGAGTTATAAAATGATACGATGATAGAAGTAGCGCGGAGAAATATGAAGTTTTGCGAGGATGAAATAATTTTGCGAGGACTAGTTGCGATACTTCGCAATTCATATACAGCTGCATAAGTTTTACTATAAATAGGAGTTCAAATGTAAAATTCGGGAGGTTCTTTTAATGAGTGTAAGAAATTATCTTAGGAAAGAGAATAGAAAAAGTTGTAACTATTCTAGTTCCATTTTGATAATTCTATGTAATCAACTAAGAGAATTAATAAGAAAGTTATCATTCACCATCAAGAACTTCTTGAGTTTTTACTAATTCTATTGAGGGTGTAGTTGTAGATTATTCTGCAACTACATGCACTAAATTTTCCATCGACATAGTGAAATCCGATTTTAACGCTCGAACAAGTACGGAATCAGAAAATTGTTCTCTTGCACTTCTAATTTTAGTTATTTTGGTCAGAACTCTGCATGTAATCGTAACATGAAGTATACTAGTGACTCTAAAATATCTACAAGTTGGAGGTTTTATGCAAATATGTACAAAATTTCGAAAAATTATACTTTATGTAAGTTAAAACTAACTAAAGACTCTATATGAATTTTTTTTTGTAAATACTCCCCTACACATAAACTTTGTATTGTCCTCAATGTAATTGACCCATCCAATGTAAAATCAATATGAGAAATCCTAATATAACAAGAAAAAATAAATAAATACAATAAAATATAAGTGTTAGAGAATTGTTCGGTCGAACTCACAAGCGTTGCTATCTCAAGATTGTTTGTCAAGTTTAATCAAGATTATAGTCTTTATTTTTAGTCTACCTATAGGAGTTTCGGACTAAGATAGATTGTATAGTTTAGCTTTAGAATTCATGACGCTTACAATTGAAGACAAATATCTACTAAAAAAATCATAGGAACTTCATCAACAAAAGGTATGTGGAAACTAAAATTTATCTATCACTCAGAAGTTTATTCTATACTTTCTTATCTCCCGCTGAGACAAAAGTCGTATACAATATAGTCTTTCGTGTCATCCACATTTGATATTTCGAGATGAGTATAACTCGCTTATATATTTCTCGAATATATTTTGGTAGATTTTTGTGTTAGATACGTTCATCGTTATCCTTAACATTATGTCAAAAGATGATCATGTGGAAATTGCATTGAAACATCTTACATGATTTGTGTGAGACAATCATTTGATGTCAACTTGGAAAGTTTCATATTGATCATTCAATCACTTGGAAATTTCTTATTAGCTAATGGTGTGTGTGAAATATCCATTGCCGTCTTCTAAGAATGTTTCAATGATTGAAATTGGAGTTAAGGGCTAAAACCCATGTCTGGATACATTAGAGTATGCGTACTAAGTATGCAATCTGTTTTGATATAATTCAGGACCGGAAACTAAGTTTGCATACCCGTTCACAAACTAATTTAACTATTGAAGTCCGGGAACTAAGTTTGCATACCCGTTTGAAAACTTATTCACCTGAGTTCGGTTCGGAACCAAAGTTTGCGTACCCATTTGCAAACTATTGGTCATGACCAATGTCCGGAACTTAAGTATGCATACCAGTTTGCAAACTTAAATGGTTCAAGTTCTAAAATCGGCAAAGTATGTTTAAATAATCATGAAAAAATACATTTATATTATAAGGAATGCAATCTTTGCAAATCGTGGCTTAAATGTTCATGAATTGATTTTTTCAAATCAATCCGATTTTGCTTCAGTTGGATCATATATACTTCTATGTAATTGTTAATAATTGAACAACTCTATGAAAAAAATAAGATGAATGTGGATTAGACAAAAATGTTCATATGGCTAACTTTGGTTAATTATTATTGAGCCAACCCAATGTACACGTTTAGGTACTATTACTCATATCTAAATGAAGTATATTTCATTTGTGTGCGACACCCATCTAAAGGTGCAGAGATATTTCCTTGGTTTCAAACAAAACTTAACTTGCATTTTGAAAAATCGGGGGTCTAACAACCACACCCAATATTTCACTTAGAAATCTTTATGGACAAACTCCAGTATACTTTTATGAGAATCAACTAGGAATTCAGAATCAATCAATAGAAAAGTATCTCGATTTAAATCTTACTCAAGCAAACTGCGAGTCTCAATTTAAATACAAGAGAGATAAACTTGGATGGTACCAAAGACCAGTATCCAAGTGTCAATCAATTTAAATAAACAACCAAAAGGTCGGATATTCTAATTGATTGAACAACGCACAACCTGTATTATTTTAATTATATAACAAAATATGATGCAGAAAAGAAATAACACAGAAATCAGAATTTTTTTAACGAGGAAACCGAAAATATAGAAAAACCCCAGGACCTAGTCCTGATTGAACACACACTGTATTAATACGATAAAGACACTAACCTACTCCAAACTAACTTCGGTATGGACTGTAGTTGAACCCCAACCAATCTCACACTGACCCAAGGTACATTTATGCTCCTACGACTCTGATCCCAGTAGGATACTATGTACTTGATTCCCTTAGATGATATCACCCACAACTAAGAGTTGCTACGACCCAAAGTTAAAGACTTTAATAAAAAAATCTGTATCACACAGAAAAGTCTACAGTAATAGATAAATATGTCACCCACGAATATACCTACGACTTTTTTTGTTCCGTATTTTTATAACCAAGGTGAACAGGAACCAATTATAAACCGAACTTATATTCCCAAAGAACAACCTAGAATTATCAATCACCTCACAATAGTCTTAATTGACGCGGCAAAAAAATATATTGTGGAATCACAAATGATGAGACGAAGATTTTTGTGATTACTTTTTATCTTTCCTATCGGAGATAGAAATCTCAAGAAAATTATTACAATTGTACTCGTACGATAGAAACAACAAGAGCAGATCACACAACTAAAAGAAAAGTAGTATCGGTCTGGCTTCACAATCTCAATGAAGTCTTTAAGTCGTTAACCTGGTTTAGAAGAAGAAACCAAAGGTTAAAGGAGAATCGACTCTAGCTTAGCACAACTAGTATCACACAGAATGTGTGGGGATTAGGTTTCCCAGTTGCTAGAGTTCTCCCTTATATATTCTTTCAAATCAGGGTTTGCAATCTAAGTTACCTTGGTAACAAGCATTCAATATTCACCGTTAGATGAAAACCTGATTAGATTCAAGCTAATATTTATCAACCGTTAGATCGAAAACATAACTTGTTATATACAAATGAAATTCACATTTCTGGGCTTGTGTAACCCTACCCAAACTTATACATTAATTGGTTCAACAATAGTTAACCAAATGGTTAGCCATATGATAATTTTTATATCAACCATTTTTATTTGTATTTTTCCGAAAAGAAATTTTATTGAAACCCAAAAAAGAGAAGGAGGGGGGCTATGCCTTACCTCACAAAGACAGCGAAGATAAAAACAAGAGAACTACAATCAAAAGAAAAACTAAGAAACAAGATTACATATTGCGAAATCAGTATAACGGGAGCTCAGAGTTATCTATTCCAATCATCCGTCTCGTGAAATCTGGAGAATTCGACCACCACCTTGAATCCACCATAGCACCATGTTTTTCTAATAGGTCAGCCACTGAATTGCCTTCTCTAACAATATGGGTACAAATAAGCTGCATCGAAGTCACGTACTTTAGGCAGTTTTCCCAGTGAGTCGATAGTCGCCAAGGAACCAACTCCGGATTTTTGATTGCTTGTAAAACAAAGATGGAGTCGCACTCCATCCACAACCTGCAGATACCTTTGGTATGGTCCAACCGAATAGCATAAATGGCACCCCACAACTCAGCCAACATAGAGTTACTTCTTCCTAAGTTTTGTGCTAAGCATCATCTCACCCAACCATGAGAGTCCCTCAAGACCACGCCACAACCGGAAGGGCCTAGGTTTTCAAAAGAGCAGCCATCAATGTTGGCTTTCATTTAACCCGGAACAGGAGGCATCTATTTGAACGCAATAACTGTTGGAATTTTAGGAGGATTTCTCTTGATTCCCATGAAGTCCAGAACCAACTTGTCCGCCGAAGTATAGAAAAAGAAGCCTCCACTGTATCTACTAGATTCGACGATTAGAGTCCTCAGCTTAGATATAACATGATTTTCTTCCATTACCCGGTGTTCGAACCTTATGTTGTTTCGAGAAAACCAGATAACCCATATGCAGCTCGCCACCGCAATCCACAACAAATTCTTTGTTTGGGAAGAGATTGTAAAACATCTCACAGAGTTGAAAATCGAATTAACACTAGTACAGTTTAGCTAATGGTGAAACACATTCATAATCTAACTCCATAGATAACTTGCAAAAATACATTGAAAGAATAAATGGTTTTGAGTTTCCCCACAACGCGGAGTTGGGCAAAGACTACAGAAGTTAACCGTATCCGCACTATAGAACATTATGTTATCATCTGAATGTATTCTATTATGTAGAAGTTTCCAAACAGTGCAAGCTCACCTTGGATATGGACCATAAGTCCTTGAAATCTTGTTTTTCCACCTCCCTTGGTCTGTGAAAATCATAAGCATCCCTCATTGTGATATCACCAGAGTTACTGCCTCTCCACACTTGAATATCCTCAATATCGGTAGTAAACAGAGTTTGCATTATTAACTGAAGAATCCTCCCTGTTAGCTCCGGCATGTAGTCATTGAACTTCCACTGGCCATCCACTATGAATTCCTTCACAGAGTTGTTCATATTAGAGTTATCTATTTCCAAAAACTCCGCAATAGAACAATGCATATTAGTTAGCCAGATATCATTCCAGAAATTTATATTTCTACCATTCCCAACCAGCCACATTTTGTTTTCCGTAATAATACTCCACTGTACCTTGAAGTCGTGCCAAATGGAAGATATCTTATAAGCAGCAGCTACAAATCTAACCTTAATGAAGTTTACAAAATCAAAATGCGTCGTCATAATCTTCCAAGTCATTTTCATTATAGCAGCATCATTCAAGCTCTTCATCTACTTAATACCCAGACCGCCTTCGCTCATCGGGAGGCAAATATTATTCCACCCCATGGTATTGTGATGTAGGATGTTGATATCCCCCGACCAGATGAAGTTTCTTACCCACTTCTCTTGAGAATTAATGTAATACCTAGGCCAACGATAAACATGAAAACTATACAAAGCAGAACTTGCAATCACCGAGTTAACAAGCTCCACCCAGTCCATCATAGATAATGATTTACCTTTCTAAGCCGCGAATTTTATTTTGATTATATCCATAATATTTCGAAAATAAGCTGCTCTAGGCTTACCCCGAAAGATTGGTACCCCAGATAAGTAAAAGGAAAGTTTCTCATAGGAATATTCATAGTATTTGCAATATTTAAAATTCTATCATAGACATGCTTACTTGAGTAGATAGTACACTTTGCTGGGATGATAAATTGGCCAGAGTTCTGACCATACTCCTCCAAAATATGCATTATAGCTCTGATGTCACTTTTAGTTCCCCTGCAGAATACCATTATGTCGTCCGCATACAGCACATGTGAAGGGAAAACTGTACCTCTTGGCGAAGAAACGAAGTGCACCCTGCCCATCCTAAAAACATTCGAGATCGCATTGCTTAGGACATATTCAGCCAAACATAACAGAATCGGAGATAAGGGGTCCCCCTGGCGCACTACTCTTTTGCAGCTGAAGTAGCCCATAGCATTTCCATTGATCACAATGGACAGCCTCGCATATTGCAGAATAGAGTCGATCCACCCCACAAAAGTATCTCAAAAACCGTATCCCTTTAGAGACTTCAGCAGAAAGTCCCGGTTCAAAGTATCAAATGCCTTACGAATGTCTAATTTAAGAGCAATATTACCTTCAAAGCACTTGTAATCCATCATGTTGATTGCCTCTGAAGTGGTACCAATGCAGTCAAATATACTTATGTCTTTAAGAAAAGCTCGTTGTTGAGGAAAAATAAACTTTAAAACGATAAGGTTCAAGCGATTAGCTAAAATATTTCCAAGAATCTTGAAGTGAAAGTTACTTAGGGTAATCGGTCGAAATTTATCAATTAAAGCAGCCCCCGACTCTTTTGGAATTATAATAACATGTGTAGGGTTTGCATTAGGGAACATCCAACCATTGTGAAAAAAGAATTGAACAGAGTTAATGACATCCATATCGACTATATCCCAGAACTCCTTGAATTTTTTTTTTCCGAAGCCATCCGGACCAGGAGCACCCTTTGCATTCATCGCATCCACCGCCGCTTTAATTTCCAGGTTGTCCGGAATAACAACTAGACGATTATTGTCCTATGTCGACACAGAATTCTTAATATTTCTGGAAGTGAAGTCAGTGTATACATTCACATTATCATTAGCGTATAGATTTTGAAAATATGAAACCACGTGGTTAGATACTTCCTAATGAGATGTGAGAAGGTCATTATTATCCTTGAGATGGGTAATTTTATTAGTTGTCGCTCTAATATTCACGTAAGTGTGAAAGAAATTAGTGCACACATCGCCATCCTTAACCCAATTTAGCCTTGACTTGTCCCTCCAAAAGTCTTTCTGAATCTTTAAAGCATCAACAAGATTGTTCAAAGCATCCACCTCTATCAAGTGCAGATCATCCGAGTAGCCTTCCTCCCCTATCCGCTGCTGAATAGTCTCCAGCACAAGATTAGCCCTTTTGACGTTTAGATGAATATCCCCGAATACTTCCATGTTCCAACACTTAAGAAACGATTTCTTATTCTTTAACTTTTGGGTGAGCACATACATTGGGCAGCCAAAAAATTGTTTTTTCCAAGCATTAAGCACGACCTGCCGGAGACCCGGATGATTCAACCACGTGCTTTGGAATTTCAAGGAGGAAGGAAAGGTCTTGTCTCCCTTATACGCTTCAAACAATAGAGGGTAGCGATCAGATTTCACTCTATCCAGAGTGCTGCACACAGTCAAATTCCAAGACAACAACCATTGATCATTGCAGATAGCTCTATCCAGACGAAGCCCCGTGTGCTTTCTTCCTTTTCGACAATTTTTCCAAGTGAATGGAGCACCTTTTGTATCCAGATGGTGAAGATTATTACTCTCTGAGAAGGACAAGAAGTCCTCACATGAGATTCTCACAGGAGGAGAACCACCTAACTTTTCATGAGCTCCCAAGACAGCATTGAAGTCCCCAATGATACACCAAGGACGAACAAACCTTGTCATCATATCAGTCAGGCCATACCAAAGCTGCCTACGTTTAAGGTAAGCGGTAGAAGCATAAACACCAGCCACGTAGTAAACCATGTCACCCATGGTAGCCTTGCAAGAAATCATCTGACCTGAATTTTCCACCACATGTACTCTAATATGCCCGGCACATAAGCACCACATATTTGGCTTCTGCACACCTCTATCATTCACTGCAACACTCTTCAAATTGAGGTTATCCCAGAATTTAATTGGAACAGAAGAAAAATTAATCCAGGGTTCAACGATAAAAACCAAATCTGGCGAAAATTTTCGACAATAGTTGTAGAACACTAGCTGCGTGTCATCATTTCCAAAGCCACACAAGTTCCAGTAAAGTGTTCTCATTGAGAATGGGTGTTGCCGTTCCTTGGTCTCATATTCCAAGGTTTAGGTTGCGAATCCGCCATTTTTTTTCTTCTTTTTATCTAGCGCGTTTCTTCTGAGATTTTGTGAGAGCAAGTTCAAAGGGAGGTTCATCGTCATCTTTCGTAGTTCCCACACTCCTAGCATCATCTTCCAGCCAAATTTTTTGATCAGACTGAGCATGATCCCCCGTACTCGTCATTAGGGTATGTTCTGTAACATCTTCCACTTCCACTGCATTTATTTCCTTATGGCATTGAGTTTCATCCGGAGCCTCAAGATTAACCTGCGTTACCCCATTAGTATCATTAGATATTATTGTGTCTATAGGATTTATAACATCTTCAAAGGGAGGATCATCGGCATATTCCGCAGTGTCTACACTCCTAGTATCTTCTTCCAGCAAAATTTGTTGATCAGACTGAGCATGATCCACCATGCTTATCGGAAGGATTGGTGCTATGAAATCTTCTACTTCCACTGCAGTTGTTTCCTTCCGACATTGAGATTCACCCGTAGCATATAAATTCACCTTCGTAACCCCGTTAGCATTTTTAGTTTCTGTAGAAGCTCCTTTGTTTTCACCTTTAGTATTTGTAGAATTTTTCTTCGTTACATGTTTTGTTTTTATTTGATTCCCAACCACTTTGTTCACCTCATTAACATTAACATCTTTTTGTTGCTTTTTTTGTTGCATAGACCTTCATCATGACCAATTTTTTTTACAGAAAGCACAATATGAAGGCCTTTTTTCATACTCAAAATTTGCAAGGAAAGAATGTCCATTTCTCTCAACACGTACCTGATATATTAGAGGTTTTTCCAGATCAATCTCTACCAAAACTCTTGCATATCAACCATATTCTTCTTCACCATAAATAGTTCAAATGACTCAAGTTAACTAGTTAGTGAGTTGTTTAATTGCAAGGAAATCTCATATACTACACAAGACACAATTGAAGCAAAAACGATTTGATTCACATAAATCGGTTCATGAACTATAAACCCAGGTTTTGCAAATGCATTCCTTAGTTAATATGAATAAGTTCACAAATATCATTTTTAAACATAACCTACTCAAGTTCACGGACTAGGTTCACGGACTTAAGTTCCCGAATGGAGTTCACAAACTCCAGCAGAAATTCTCGGGTTTGAGAACTTCGCCAGTTTGTGGACTGGATTAGTGGACTGAGTTCGCGGACTTAGATCACACACTACTCCGGTTCAACTTGATTAACAAAGTTCGCAAACTTCGGTTCAAGTTATAATGAATTATACATATATGTGTTTCCACAACAATGCTTATATCCTCAAATGGTTATATAGCTAGTCTAAACTCTCATTTCAATCATTGAAACATTCTCAGAGGATGTTATATAGTTGTTATTCACAAACCATTTTTCGTCAGAACAATTTTCAAAGTGATTGAAACATGACTTTCGTCACTAGGTAAAAGATGAACTTGGCTAAAACAAAAGCTTTACCAACACATATTTCGAGAAATAGATAGGCGAGATAAACTCGGCTTGGAATACCAAATGTGTACAATCTAAGTCTATATAGCAAAACGACTTTTGTCTCAAGATAGGATATAAATAGACTTTTGAGTGATAGATAAGTTCAAGTATCCACATACCTTTTAGTCGATGAAGATCCACCGGTTCCTTGAGTAGTCCTTCGTCTTGTATGATGATTGCCATGGAGTTCTTGAGATAAACTACACTTTCTATCCTAGTCCGAGACCTTAGCTATAGTAGACTAAAAATTAAGATTTATAGTTTTGATCACTAACATTGACAAACAAGCTTGAGATAGCAATACATGCAAGTTTGACCGAGCCATGCTCTAACAATCTCCCCCTTTGTCAATTTTAGTGACAAAACTATCAATACATATGGAATACAAAAAATATATAAATAAAATTTTGTAGCTCCTATTCCACATGCCAAATCTTCAACATTACTCGAAATCTTCGTCACTTCCAAGTAGTCCAATGATCCCAAAGGTTGTAAGTTTAGCATCATCATTGTTGAAAATCCGTAGCTATAACAACGAGAAAACAAGAGTTCTCAATCATTGTTATACAATGTCATAGTATCATTACACATCATCAAAGTTCAATTGTATCACAAATTTAACAACAATACTATGGTGATATGTCACTCCCCCATAGTAAATACTCCACCTCACATGGAAACCACTCCCCCTTACATATTGATCTGAAAACCATATGTATTTGCAGTGTGAACTACATATTAATTATCCCCATTTTTGTCAATAAAATTGGCAAAGGTACAAGAACGGGATCCTAATGAAATTTCCGCAAGAGACGTTTCATGACTAAAGTAAGCATATATCATCTTATTTATATGCAATCATAAAGCCGAAGCTAAATACATTCATCAAGTAGTCTATAAAGATACAAAATAACCCCTATAATATTCCATATCCGCACTCCCCACAAAAATTTGGCAATTAAGCACAAGTTCAATTAAGAACTCTCCCCCATAAAATTCCATTCCCGAAAGAACAACAAGAGCGACCTTAATTTCAAAAGAAAATAAGGATTTGTTTGGACATAACAAATCAAATACAAGTATGAATTTGAATCCAAAATATTCAATTAAATTAACTATAAGAGAACCCATGATTAATTTAATCAAATATGCTCAACATAAGTAAACTTAAGGAGACTTAAGAAAAATTCAATTAGATTAATCACAAGAAAACCCATAATTAATCTAATCGAAATACACAATTAAAATAATCACAAAAGTAATCAATTTAATTGGTCATGCTCGACACAAAGTATCTCATGGATCAACAACTATGCCAAAACAATGACTCAGTCGATAGAGCTCAACATAAGACACCTTATGAAACAACACAGTATTTACAAAAAAGTTGTGGATCGGAGATCGACCTTATACCGTGGAATAAGCAAGGACTCATTCTATTTTCCATCACCATTTGCACAATGACATATAATAGACATAATCCTTTACACAAAAGATTTTAACCTATCTTTCATCAAAGATTGACATAGTAGGCTTAACTTTTGTATTTGTCAAGAGTCTATTCATTCTTTTATCAATACGTGAATATCGACATACGAAAGACTTTACTTTTGAAAAGGTATGGGACAATCAAGTTCACGGACGCAAACACACATATCCCATAACCATATTGCAATATATAAAACCATAAAGATTAATACTGCAAAAATCATCTTCCAAACAAGTTTAGAATTTAAACCAATAAATCTAAAAACATGAAGATGAAAATGTTGGACATAGCTATGTGTAATCACAATAATGTCTATTCCAAACTCTAGTTATTCTTCTAAACAAAACAAGAAAAATAAAAGATTTACTAGGCAATAAGACCTTTGAAGAATTCTTTATTGTCCCCGAACTCCTAGTCGTCAACAAACAACGGAACATAAGGTTCATTAAGGTAGGAGTTTATATCAATAAACCTTCTTAGTTGATGTTTTCGAACCATGGCCTTCTAAATATCATGAGTCTTATACACAAAAGCCTTTATTTGTTGAATCTCCTTCCGCATTTCCTTCAACATATCAAGAACATCAGAAAACTTCTGAGAATTTGAAGGAACGGCTCTTGGCTTCCTTACATTCCTTATCTTCCTTTTCAATGTTGGAGATAAATGGGATTTTTCTTTTTCCTTCATGATTAATGGCTTAACAATCATATTAGCATCTTTTCCATCAGAAGACATCATGCTTAGAGTATCCATAAACGTATGGTTTGTGAGAGGAAGTAACAATTTAAAATCAACAATTAGTCTTGAGATAAAAAGAGGTTACATAGAAGGGAAAAATAATGTAGGGTTATGCAACCTTTTAATAGGTTCGTGTATGCACAACTCTGAACCCTAGAGAGAGTAGAATTGTCGAAAACAACCCTTTCTTTTGTTTGATAGACAAAAAGAAAAAAAATCTAAGAAAAGTAAAAAAGATTTTCCTAAAACCTGAGAGGTACAAAATCATTGTCTCTTTTGATCAGGCACATGATACAAGATTTCAAAAACAACACAATCAAGTTATGTTGCGGTGAAACAAAATTTGTCCACCATTTTCCTCTTGAGAAGAATCCACATACTTCTGTCTATCAAAATGACTTGACCATACTTTCTTCTCTAATGGTCTTGATTTATCCTTGGAAACTAACTTCTTAGACGAAGATAAAATTCTACATACCTCAGCTATCTTGTGAGCAAGTTTAAGATTCCTTGCTAAATGATTTGCCCTTCGTTGAAGTTTTTTGACGTGCCTTTGTTGGTGTTTGTATTTATAGCACCTTAAAAGTTCATGACCCTTTACGAACAATATGAACACGTCAACTTTATCTTCCAAGCATGTTTTTAGTTGGATTAAGGTCTCATACTAAGATAGAAAAAGAATATCAAAATTGATGTATGTACGGCTCTATTTGGTTTAAACAAGCTCTGTTAAGTGAACCCGCTGGTAATCCAGCTTTGTACAATAACAATTTTCACCGTTAGATTGTCAAGGGTTAACTATCGTTTGATGCATTACAGAAGATATCTCAAGCATGCACCTCCTCACCACCTCCATTTTTCAATGTTAGTGATCAAAACTCGGTTGGAAGTTTAAAAGTCTTGATTTCTATTATACTATAGTTTACCATCAATTAATCATCTTCATTCATCTAAGGTCTCAATTATTTGTAAACTCATCTCATTTCATTCTAGAAATCTAAACTAAGATGATTTGATTTTTTATTAATCTAAAGTTTGTAAGTTGCACTCTTTAAGCTGGTATTTTTTTTTGAAAAACTCCATGGTGATCATCATACAAGAGGGTGGCTTTGCTTTTTCATGATTAAGGAATACTATGATTTAAGTTGGTGGTCTCTTGGGAACGATTATTCATGCTTCGGTTGTTGGGTTGTTGAATCTTCATCGGTGGAGGTGAATAAAAGGTATATGGAGAATTAAACTTATCTATCACTCAAAAGTCTATCTACTCTATCTCATATCTTGAGACTAATTGTGGTGAAAAGTCTAGAAGATATAATATACTCATTTTATTTTTAATCGAAATTACTTTATATAGACTAAAATTATACACATATGATATTTGACCGCTAACCCGAACCCTGTGTAAGTATATCTCGCTTATCTATTTCTTGAAATATGTGTTGGTATAAGACTAAAATTATACACATATGATATTTCGAGCTGAGTATATCTCGCTTATCTATTTCTTGAAATATGTGTTGGTAAAGCTTTCGCTTTATCCAATTTCATATTTACCTAGTGATGAAAGTCATGTTATGTTTCATTCATTTGGAAATCGCTCTGACGAAAAATAGTTTGTGAATAACAACTATATAACGCCCTCTGAGAATGTTTAAATGATTGAAATGAGAGTTTAGACAATATAACCATTGGAGGATATAAGCATTATTGTGGTAACACATATATGTATAAATCCTTATTGCTTGAACCGAAGTTTATGAACTTTGTTGATCAAGTGAAAACGGAGTAATGCGTGAGCTCAGTCCGCGAACTCAGCATACAAGTTCAGTCCGCGAACCTAGTACGCGAACTGGCATAGTTCTCGAACCCGAGAATTTTTGCTGGAGTTTGTGAAATCCGTCCGGGAACTTAAGTCCGTGAACCTAGTCCGCAAACTTGAGTAGGTTATGTCTAAAAACGATGCTTGTGAACTTATCTTAATAAACTAAGGAATTCTATTGCAAACTGTGGCTTTATAGTTCATGAATCGATTCGAGTGAATCACATCATTTTTTCTTCGATTGTGTCTTGTGTAGTACATAAATATCTAAGCAATTGAACAACCCTGTAACTAGTTCATTTGGACTAGTTATGGTGAAGAAGAATATGGTTGATATGAAAGTTATCATATGGCTAACCATTTGGTTAACTATTGTTGAACCAACTAATGTACAAGTTTGGGTAGGGTTTTCACAAGCCTACAAACGTGCATCTCATGTGTGTATAACAAGTTATGTTTTCGATCTAACGGTAGATAAATATTAGCTTGAATCTAATTAGGTTTTCATCTAACGGTGAATATTGAATTGTTAGTAAGCTAACATTGATTGCAAACCCTGATTTGAGAGACTATATATGGGAGAACTCTAGCAACTGGGAAACCTAATCCCCACACATTCTATGTGATACTAGTTTGCTAAGCTAGAGTCATTTCTCCTTTAACCTTTGGTTTTCTTCTTCTAAAACTAGGTTAACGACTTAAGGACTTCATTGGGATTGTGAAGCCAGACCGATACTATTTTTCTTGTAGTTATGTGATCTGATCTTGTTGTTTCTATCGTATGAGTATAAATATGATAATTGGCTTGATATTTCTATCTCCGATAGGAAAGATATAAAAGCCTCAATAATCTTATTCGATGCGTCTATTAAGTTTATTGTGAGGTGATTGATAAATCTGAGTTGTTCTTTGAGAATATAAGTCTGGTTTTATCAATGGTTCATGTTCACCTTGATTTATCAAAAGACGGAACAAAACTCGTAGGTTTATTCGTGGGAGATGAATTTATCTATCCTTGTAGACTTTTCTGTGTGATATAGATTTGTTTATTAAAGTCTTCGACTTTGGCTCGTATCAACTCTTGGTTGTGGGTGAGATCAACTAAGGGAATCAAGTGCGTAGTATCCTGTTGGGATTAGAGGCGTAGTAGCATAACTGTACCTTGGATCAGTGTGAGATTGATTGGGGTTCAACTACAGTCCAGACCGAAGTTATCTTGGAGTAGGCTAGTGTCTGTAGCGGCTTAATACAGTGTATTTTTAATATGGACTAGGTCCCGTGTTTTTTTTGCATTTGCGGTTTCCTCGTTAACAAAATTCTGGTGTCTGTGTTATTTATTTTCGGCATTTATTTTGTTATATAATTGAAATAATACAGGTTGTGCGTTGTTCAATCAATTAGAATATCCGACCATTTTGGTTGTCGATTTAAATTGATTGAGACTTGGACACTGGTCTTTGGTACCATCCAAGTTATCTTTATTTGATAAAGACTCGTAGATTCTATTTTCTTAAGTATAGATCAAATGGAGAGATTGAGGTAATAAACTCCTTGAGATATTTTCTATTGATTTAGTCTGACTGTCTTGTTGATTCTCTAGAAAGTAACTCGGAGTTGTCCATACAGATTGCTAATCGAAATATTGGGTGTGGTTGTTAGACCCCCGCTTTTTCAATTAGTATAAGAGCAGGAAAACACATTTAAGACCTTACAAGTCTGTGTTTGTGGCAATCTGAGTATGTGGACAAAATCTCATATACGCCTACCAAAATGTCTTCCAAATCTTTTGACTACACCAAGTGTCTTGGAAATACCTCAAAGGATTGCTCCTTTGTTGATTCTTCCGAATCCGAGGTAAAAATATTATTTTTACCGATGTTGACATCTCTTCCTCTCATGAGGCATGTGACACTCTGGCAAAAGCTAAAAAGGAGCAGACCATAATTTCAAAAATACAGCTGAGACTATTGATTTTAATGATCATGATCATCTTATTGATGAATTTGAAATATCTCTTGATCGAGAACGTGATCACTATAACATCATTGAGTCCTTCTCTAAGAATATTGAGAAACTTCTCTAAGAAACTATTCTTAAACATGAAAAGATTAGTGCTCTTGAAGATATCGTCAAGGAAGACTCAATTAGGGAAAAATGTTTGATTGAGACTCATTCCTCAGATCTTAACAAACTTCGTGTCGAAAAAGAGAAAAAAAGTACATCTCTTACTCTAGCCTATGAATAGTACAAATCCTTGGAAAAGGAAAACTCTGTCTTAAAGATAAAATCCTCTGTACAAACTAACTATCGTGATGTTCTATACAAGACAAAACGTTCTCCAGAATAAAATTGTGTCAAGAAAGGTTTACATAAATTGCAATCTTCTCACATGGCTATGAAGCTAAGACATGTGCCAATTATTTCTTCTCCTAAACAAACCTGTACTTTTTGTGGGAAAAAGAATCACTATGTTATCTATTGTTTTGCAAGAAGAAAATAAATTTCTAAGCTTCATAATTTTCTTCTCTTCACTGTTAATGGAACAAATAGTCAGTTGACTAATGCAGTGAATCGCATACCCACAAGAAACCAGAAACCTTATAAGAATGATCTCTATTCTAGAAATCATCACAGGGCTCAAGTGCATTCTGGCATAAATTATTATGTTGCTAAAGAAATCATTCCTTGTACTTATAAGAATGTTTCTGGTAAATCTAAGTCTAGAAAATGGATTCTTATCTATTCCGATCCTCTTGACCAAATTGCAAGAGATCCCAGAATTAGTCCTCAAAGAAATCCATCTGATGGATTTGTTAAGTACGTCATGTCTTATCCTTCAGGGATGAAAGTCAACCGAAGAAAGGCGAAGAAAACAAAAATCAAACAGTCATATGATATATGCAACTCCTTTCTCGATGATTATAGTGGAATTAATTTCCACTCTACTATCTGACTTGAGGTATTTGTTTCCTTGTTTCTAACTTGAGAGGTGCAAGGAAATTAATTGAGAAATACTCAAGTAAGTTGTATATTATTTATGTTTGGTTATTTTTGTTGACAGTCCACGAACGCCCGTGTCCTCCTAGGGTTTTTCAGAACTGAAGTTTCTACTCATGTTCACAAACGCATATATATATATATATATACTTATTATATTAGTGTGTTTTTGGGTCCTTTTATGGAGAACTATGCAAGATCTCAAGAGATTGTGCGTCTTGATATGGAAGAAGACAATCGGGAACGAGAATCAATTCAGGAGCTGGTTCTGAAGAAGATGCTTGAAAGAAAGGATCACACCTCCTGGATTAATGATTCTGTCAAGGATTTAACTCGTTTTCAGAATGATTCAAAGGTCGAGTTTGAAAATCTTGAATCGAAAATAAACCAACCTCTTGATGGACATACCAGAATTCTTGCTAATCTTAATATTCTGATACAGAATCAAAAGAATCTCATCATGGACTGTGCTAAAGATAGACAACTTGATCAGGTGGTTGATCGCAAAGTTAATGTTCTAACTCACGAACATGGTGTGTCTATGGTCAAGAGAATAAAGGAAATTAACGATACATTCTTTGATGGTTTCATTGAAAGATACGAGGTTCTTAATGAACTCTGATTTCTTTTTACCTAGTAAAACTTCTATTAATATTGTTTTGATTAGAAGAATAACTGGTACTTGGAATAGCCATTTTTGTGATTACACATAGCTATGTCCAAAGTTTTTATCTTCTTGTTTTTAGATTTATTGGTTTAAATTCTAAACTTGTTTGGAAGATGATTTTTGCAGTATTAATCTTTATGGTTTCACATATTGCAATATTGTTATGGGATATGTGTGTTTACATCCGTGTGCTTGATTGTCCCATACTTTGTCAAAAGTAAAATCGTTCGTGTATTGATATGCATGTATTGATAAAAGAATGAATAGACTTTTGACAAACACAAAAGTTAAGTCTATATTGTCAAGTTTTGATGGAAGATAGGTTAAAATCTTTTGTGATTCAAGAATTATGTCTATTGTATTTCATTATGCAAATGGTGATGGAAAATAGAATGAATGCTTCCTTATTCCACTGTATAAGGTCGATCTCCGGTCCACAATTTTTGTGTAAATACCGTGTTGTTCCATGAAGTATCTTATGTTGAGCACTAAAACAACAAAAGTCAATTACTTTTGTGATTAGCTTAGTTATTGTTCTGCAAGGTACTTTATGTTGAACATGATAAACTAAATTAATCATCTTGTGTGGTAATTTAGTTAACTCTTCATAAGTTTTCTTATGTTTGAGCATTTCTTTGACTGAGTTGGTTATTCATGATTAACTTAGTCATTGCTCCATAGATTTTTCTTATATTGAGTGTGACCAATTAAATTGATTACTTTTGTAATTAGTTTGATTGAGTATGGCAGTTAGATAATTTGCGAGTTCTCTTGTGATTAATCTAATTGATTTATTAAGTCTACACAAGTTTACTTGTGTTGAGCATATTTAGTCAAAATAATCATGGTTTGCCTATGGTTAATTTGATTAAATATTCTTTTTGGATTCCAAATTCATACTTGTATGATGTTTGTTGAGTCCAAAGAAATCCTTCTTTTCTTTTGAAATTAAGATCGCTCTTGTTGTTCTTTCGGGAATGACATTTTATGGGGGAGAGTTCTTTTTGATCTTGTGCTTAATTGTCAAATTTTTATGGGGCATGCGGATGTGGAATGTTATGGGGGTTATCTTGTATCTTTATAAAATCCTTGATAAATGCATTTAGCTTCGGCTTTATGATTGCATCTAAACAAGATGATATACATTTACCTTTGGTCATGAAATGTCTCTTACGAAAATTTCATTAGGATCCCGTTCTTGTACCTTTGTCAATTTTATTGACAAAAAGGGGGAGAATGAATATTTAGTTCACACTACAAATACATATGGTTTTCATATGATTATGTAAGGGGGAGTGGTTTCCATGTGAGATGGAGTATTGACTAAGGGGGAGTGAAGTATCACCATAGTATTGTTGTTAAAGTTGTGATGTAATTGGACTTTGACTTTGTGTAATGATACTATATTACTATGACACTGTATAACAATGATTGATAAATCTTGTTTTCTCATTGTTATAGCTATGGATCTTCAACAACAATGATGCTAAAATTACAACCTTTGGGATCATTGTAGTACTTGGAAGTGACGAAGATTTCAAGTAATGTTGAAGATTAGACGACATGTGAAATAAGAGCTACAAAGTTTATTTATATATTTTTTGTATTCCATATATATTAATAGTTTTGCCACTAAAATTGACAAAGAGGGAGATTGTTAGAGCACTGCTCGTTAGAACTCGCATGCGTTGCCATCTCAAGCATGTTTGTCAATGTTAGTGATCAAAACTATAAAGTCTTGATTTCTAGTCTACTATAGCTAAGGTTTCGGACTAGGATAAAAAGTGTAGTTGAGATCAAGAACTCCATGCATGGCGATCATCATACAAGACGAAAAACTACTCAAGGAACTAGTGTATCTTCATCGACTAAAAGGTATGTGGAGACTTGAACTTATCTATCACTCAAAAGTCTATCTACTCTATCTTCTATCTTGAGACAAAAGTCGTATTACTATATAGACTAAGGTTATACACATATGATATTTCGAGCTCAGTATATCTCGTTTATCTATTTCTTGAAATTTGTGTTGGTAAAGCTTTTGCTTTAGCCAAGTTCATCTTTACCTAGTGAAGAAAGTCATGTTATATTTCAATCATTTGGAAATCGCTCTGACGAAAAATAGTTTGTGAATAAAAACTATATAACGCCCTCTGAGAATGTTTCAATGATTGAAATGAGAGTTTGGACAATATAGCCATTGGAGGATATAAGAATTGTTTTGGTAACACATATATGTATAAGTCCTTATTTCTTGAACCGAAGTTTGCGAACTTTGTTGATCATGTGAAACCGGAGTAGTGCGTGAGATCAGTCCGCGAAATCAGCATACAAGTTCAGTCCGCGAACCCAGTCCACGAACTGGCGTAGTTCTCCAACCCAAGAATTTCTGCTGGAGTTTGTGAACTCCGTCCGCGAACTTGAGTAGGTTATGTCTAAAAACGATGTTTGTGAACTTATCTTAATAAACTAAGGAATTCTATTGCAAACTGTGGCTTTATAGTTCATGAATCGATTCGAGTCACATCATTTTTGATTTGATTGTGTCTTGTGTAGTGCATAAAGATCTAAGCAATTGAACAACTCTCTAACTAGTTCATTTGAGTCATTTGGACTAGTTATGGTGAAGAAGAATATGGTTGATATGAAAGTTATCATATGGCTAACCATTTGGTTAACTATTGTTGAACCAACTAATGTACAAGTTTTGGTACGGTTTTCACAAGCCTACAAACATGCATTTCATGTGTGTGTAACAAGCTATGTTTTCGATCCAACCGTTGATAAATATTAGCTTGAATATAATCAGGTTTTCATCTAACGGTGAATATTGAATGCTTTGTTAGTAAGCTAACATTGATTGAAAATCCTGATTTGAGAAACTATATAAGGGAGAACTCTAGCAACTTGGAAACCCAATCCCCACATATTCTATGTGATTCTAGTTTTCTAAGATAGAGTTGTTTCTCCTTTAACCTTTGGTTTTCTTCTTCTAAAACCTGGTTAACGACTTAAAGACTTTATTTGGATTGTGAAGCCAGACCGATACTACTTTTTTTGTAGTTGTGTGATTTGATCTTGTTGTTTCTATCGTACGAGTACAATTGTAATAATTGGCTTGATATTTCTATCTCCGATAGGAAAAATATAAAAGTAGTCATAAACACTTCGTCTCATCATTTTTGATTCCTCAATAATCTTCTTCACTGCGTCGATTAAGTTTATTGTGAGGTGAATGATAAAGCTGAGCTGTTCTTCGGGAATATAAGTTTGGTTTTATCATTTGGTTCATGTTCACCTTGATTTATCAAAAGAAAGAACAAAACTCATAGGTTTATTCGTGGGAGACGAATTTATCTATCCTTGTAGACTTTTCTGCGTGATACAGATTTGTTTATTAAAGTCTTTGACTTTGGTTCGTAGCAACTCTTGGTTGTGAGATCAGCTAAGGAAATCAAGTGCGCAGTATCCTACAGGGATCAGAGGCGTAGGAGAATAACTATACCTTGGATCATTGAGATATTGATTGGGGTTCAACTACAGTCCTGACCGAAGTTGGCTTGGAGTAGGCTAGTGTCTGTAGTGTCTTAATACAGTGTATGTTTAATTTGCACTAGGTTCCGGGGTTTTTATGCATTTACGGTTTCCTCGTTAACAAAAATTTGGTGTCAGTGTTATTTCTTTTCCGCATTATATTTTGTTATATAATTGAAATAATACAGGTTGTGCGTTGTTCAATCAATTAGAATATCCGACCCTTTTGGTTGTTTATTTAAATTGATTGAGACATGGATATTGGTCTTTGGTACGATCCAAGTTATCTCTATTGGATAAAGACTCGCATATTCTATTTGCTTGAGTATATATAAAATTGAGAGATTGAGATAATAAACTCCTTGAGATATTTTATATTGATTGAGTCTGACTGTCTAGTTGATTCTTTAGAAAGTAACTCAAAGTGGTCCATACAGATTGCTAATCGAAATATTGGGCGTGGTTGTTAGACCCCCGCTTTTTCAGCTACAATTATTAAAATCAATATTTTCACCAAAAAGTGCAACACTTGATTTCTCGTCTTCATTAGAGTCATAATTGTCAGACATTTCATCAAGATTTGAAGCAAGACCTTTTTCCCCCAGTGTATTTTCTCTGATTTGGACACTCGTTTGCAAAATGACCAAATACCTTACACTTAAAGCACCGAGGCATATCCTCATCATCAGTTTCATCAATATCCCTGATTTTAGGAGGAACACAATTATGAGGTTTGACTGATGCCTTAATTAGGATTATATCTGGAGAACCGTTTACTTCTCTTCAACAAAAGATCCTTAAACTGTCTTGTGATCATCGAGACAAATTTTTCAAGATCTTCATATGATGAATCTGTCTCAAAGTGATCATCTTCAGAGATACACACTTTTTTACTTTTGTCAAGTAATTTAGTGTCCTTTAGTGCTTTGAACGCAACATCCTTAGATTTGGATGAGTATTCATGATCAAAGATCTTAAGCTTTCCAAACAGCGTATTTCTGGAGAGATTATCAAGGTTATTTACCTCAGCGATGGCATGCTTCTTAGAATCGTATCTAGATGGAAGCAATCTTAGAATTTTCATCACAATGTCCTTTTCAGGAATAGTCTTACTCAATGCAAAAGATGCATTAACAATTTCAGACACTTTGTGATTAAACTCATCAAATGTTTCTTCATCTGCTATACGAAGGTTTTCCCAATCAGAATTAAGGTTTTGAATCCTAGCTTCATTTTCACTGGTATTACCTTTAAAAACGGTTTCTAAGATTTCCTAAGCTTCTTACGACTTTGTGCAATTAGACACATAGAGATGAAGATTTGGGATAATGGCATGTATGATAGTATTCAAACCGTCAGAATTTTTCTTTGCATCAAGTATCTCGGCAGGGGTGTATTTACCAATATTTTTGGGAACATTTACATTTCCAACTGCCACAATGGGAAGATCATAGCCACTAAAAACATATACCCATGATTGAAAATCACGTGCTTGAAGAAAATCTCGCATAATAATTTTCCACCATAGGTAATTAGAGCCATCGAAGACTAGTGGTACGTTAATAGAGATAACACCTCTGTCCATAGAGTCAGATCGCTACAAACACATACTTGTAAGGTCTTAAACATGTTTGCCTGTGTAGGACCAGAATATCGCCATGATATTACTCTTGCGAGATTAACAACACTTCTGCAAGTTCCACCACGAGTTCTTCAACAACACTTTGCGAGTATCACAAAATAATTTTAAAAAGTGACGTAATAACTGACGAACGAAGAAATACTAGAAGAACATGATTATCCTGCGATGGTTACAATGCTTGCGAGAATTAACATTATAACTACTACGATAATATCGCAAGTCAAATCAGAAATTAAAGGACATCTTAGATGTCATCCACTATGTAATTACCCTATATAAAGAGACCCAGTATGTTCAGAAGATGATAATGTATTTTCTGAGTGTTGAGAAAGTCTTGAGGAGAGAGAAAATTCAAGAGAGTGGTTGTATTCTTGATTTCTTCCATTTCTTGTAAACATTTTTGAGAATCAAATAATAAAGTGTTATTTTTAATCTTCAAATATGTGTTAATTACTGTAAATTCTTATCAAGGGTGTAGTGTGAGATTTCCTGCAACTACATTTTGGCGCCCGAAACAGGGATTGAATTAACAAAAATCATAGAAAAAGCGAGGTTGAAGATGATAATTATTCAATATTAAGAAGATAATTGAATAAATCGGTGAAATAGTTTAAGGAAGAATGGTTAGAGCTAAAGAGAATTGGAGTGCGGTATGATAACAAGAACAATGGTCGACAAATTCCATGAAAACATTAAAGGGAAGATACATAAACAAGATTTTGAAGGAAAAAAAATTATGACGGTGGAGAAAATATCACCATTGAAGGAGTGGGAAAAGCAGAAAATCACATTTACAGTAGCAGAAATACCAACATAAAATTTGAATCATACATCTCCTTTGGTAATTACGGTATCCGTTATACAAATGAAAAAGGGAAAATCAACAAGATCTGCAGAAGAATGGGTTGTAAATAGAACTTTAGTGGACGCATGAAGTTCTGTAGATATAATATTTTATCATGCTGTTGATGGTGGATTTTCATTTAAGGGTAAAATTATAAAACCTAAATATTATGCACTAACATCTTGTAAAAGATAAGGCCATTAATAAGTGATGGATACTCCTTCACTTTATTAATTCACCAAGAATGGAGCATGTGGCAACAATCCCATTTTGTGAATAAAATACACGAAATTCATCCAGGTTGGAGCATGTAGCAACAATCCCATATACCCTGTGAATTTATAGCATTATTAATTAATGCGCAACCAGCCTTGTATTTCCTGTACTCATTATCAGTGCGGCATGACGACTGAGTGTTGCTCTCAGCAGAGCAACACGAATCTCCAAGCATTATAATGAAACATGTAAGAAATACCCGTACAGGCTGCAACTCTCGGTGTGTTATACTAGCCCGATTGAGCCACTCTCGGTGTGTTATACTAGCCCGATTGAGCATCAGGACTGACCGTATCAGTATGGATATGATCACGACCATCCAACTCCACTAGCATGATTGGATGGCCCAGATCGACTCTATAACCCCCAAGCAGGTATAAAACATCCGATGCCGAACCAATGCGGTCCCCGCATGGTCGGCCTCCCAAAAAGATTGGCCTAGCTTTCCAAAATGTCCAAACCATATCAGTATGGACGCAAAACCCTAAATTAGGGTTTGCGGCATAATACATGTGTCACAAAACAGTCTCAACCATACATCTTCGCATGTATAGATGGAGGGTGCAGATGTTGATTCAAAGGGCACGGAGCATGTCAACACAATCACCGTGGGCCCACCTACATACTTGACCAACCGGTCAGGACCAACTATGGTTGGTCATTACAATTCGTGCGCTCGAATGGAGCATGACGCACGGCCTTGAAACCCAAAGTTAGGGTTTTGAAATCACGAGCATCCATTTTCTTCGGCACGAATGGAGGGTCCGACATTAGATCAAACAGGTCCGGTCATACCAACATGACCATCGTGGAACCATCTATCCTCTCACCTGATCGGACAAGGCATACCATGCCTGGTTATCCCAAATCGCCCGCACAAACTAGCGTGGTCGCACCTCCCAAGATGCAAACTAATTTTGACCACTCGATTTCACCGGAAAAATTGAGTGGCTTAGATCATGTTTCTATGGGATGTCAGAGTATGGACGTGAACTCCATCCTACCACCTACACGCTGGAGCAATCGTCCAAGACCGACCAATCCTGGTCGTCTTGGAACGTGCACCTGAATGTGGCATGAAGAGCGACTTTTGCGGCACCAGTTTTCTGTCGCAAATTAATCTCAACCACTCAACTTCGCCGGACGAATTGAGTGGCACAGATCACACTTTGATGATACAATGAGGTATGGGCGCCTACACCGTCATGCCGTCTACACGCATGCATGACCGGCCTAGCCAAAATTTTGTCCCAAGCTTGGATTCGACCAAGCTGAAAAGTGATGCTTGCGCACCTTTTCATAAACCCTAATTTCACCAACGACCGCAGATGAGTGTCTCAAAGATCATCTCGTCCATCCAATTTCATCGGCTTGGTTATACAACCCTGGTTAGGAGTTAATTGGTCAGTGCGGAGTCATGGTGATCACCATCCGTCACTCTACCACACCATGTGGTCGGCCAAGGGAGGACTTGCTTGCGCAACCTCCAAACCATCACATGAAGTCATATCAAACAGCGATGCTTCATACATGCTGAATATACTCGATGCAGTACTTATATAGTATACAGATGATACTTCACATGTATCAACTTCCTGAATAATGAAGTTATTCTATCTAGCATTACATGCTATTTTCTGTGGGTCCCACGATCCACACACTTGAGACATCAGTCATGTCACAAACTGGGGGATACATACCAGGGTATTGGTATGGAGATTTACAGCGTGCAGCGCACAACGCGCCATCACAAGAACGTTTCAGGAAGTCATGGACGGTTAGTGATGATGGGAGAAGTGAGCAAGGCTGGTCGTGTGACGCCAACACACTACTCTACTACTCCATCACTCCATTTTCTCCACTCCCATGAGATACGAGGGTTAGGATAAAAGACTTGTATAAATAGGTTCTCCGCCCTATTTTACAACAACAGAACAAGACGAGATAACAGAGGCAAGTGTTGATACAATCGTATTCAAACACCGGAACTTATAGCTTACATCCTGCAAGCCAGTTCAGCTTTCTGATACAAGTCATACATATCCAACACCTTCACAATCTCAACACCTTCTTCGCTTCCCTCCCTAAGATCAACCACATCTCCTTCACTTTGTGACCGAAACAAGTCTGGAACGGCCATTTCTTAGTTTAGGCCGGACTTGCACAGATTGATCTCTCGAATCTACAAGCACTCACCGCGCAGTGCATTTGTTTAAGGTTTAGATTCATTCCTCATCCACACCCCAAATTACCAAAATTAGCATGAATAGTTTTCACCCATAAACAATTGGCGACCACAGTGGGAGATTAATCTCTCGGTTGTAAATTCAATTTCTTCAATACCATTCAATCAATTTGGAGATGGTTGGTCTTAAGACCGCCTCGACAGTCTCAAATCCTAAAGGTTCCTCCAACGAAGATACCCCTCATCCTAATGACGTACCTGACGACTTGATCAGGAGATTCCCAATATTAAGCGAACTAGCACGGGTACAGGAGATTCATATGAAGAACATGGAGCTGATCAAGGAAACGATAAACGGCATACTTGATCTCCTCATCAAGATGATGTCAGAGGTGAGCGTTCCAGAGACCTCTACACCGGAGACTAGTTCTCCCCAGATCAATAGCTTTACCATGAACCCGAGACCATCAGATCAGGAAGTGGCATCTCTAGTGGAAAGTTTGTGTGAACTCCTGCACCTCTCAAAGAATCAACGGGCGGAGACGTTTACTACAATTAATAAAATAGCTCTGGACATACACCTGACTCCTTCATGTCCGGAGGTCCTAATCACATCGGAAACATCCTTAAATAATGTTACGTTTACAAAAGATAACATGATGGAAGAGGAAGGTCACAATCAGGCCCTACATGTTACCGCGCGCATCAAGGATTCAGAATTCAGGAGGGCCCTCATCGACACAGGAGCTTATTCGAACGTGATTACTCTCAAGACTCTCAGGACGGCCAAGGTTAATCCATGAAAAATTGTACGGTAGCCCACCACAATGATGGACTTCGAAGGAAACCATACTAGCACGTACGGGTATGTTATTATGAATTTATCAGTAGGACCCGTTCAGTCGAAAGTAAAATTTGAAGTCATAGAAAATTAGGAAGACTACCATATGATACTAGGGAGACCGTGGCTTCATGAAAAAAAGGTCATCCCTTTAACGTATCACCAATGCCTGAAGACCATTCTAAATGAGGAAGTCATACGTATTCCTGCATCATTGTCCCCGTACGCGCCAATATGCGGAGTGGAACTGTTCTAACCAAAAGAAACTCTGCGGGGTAGGTCGGATGAAGTCATGTGCACCCCACTACCAACGTGGGCCTCAATCCAGGAAAAAAACCGACTTGCATCACTGGAGACTAAGTGCAATGACACACCTTTTCTGAAGAGGCGTCCACCTTTACCCAATGAAGTTTCAACCCATGCTCACGCCAAAAGGGAATCGACTTTCGAGGAAATCCGTGATCAGAAGGGGAAGACAATATATCGGCGCCGCTGTTAGCAATTAGCAGTAGATATTGGTACCCAGTCTCTCTGCATAATTGAATACTGCAAGAATGACGAAACACAAGAAGAGGTGTTAGACGCTCCACGACAGCTACAAGATGGCACCAACTACACAGCTGAAGAACTCGAGATTGTTAACATCGGGAATGAAGAATCTCCCAGGCCTGTCTCTATCAGCTCAACACTGTCCATGGCCGAGCGTGTGAGTCTTGTCCAACTACTCAAGGAGTACCAAGATGTGTTTGCCTGAACATACGAGGAAATGCCAGGTATAGATGAGAAATTGGTCACCCATCACCTTCATGTCATTCCCGGATCCAAACCGGTCAAGAAATCTCTGAGGAAATTCAGACACGAAGTGGAGGATAAAATCAAGGACGAAATTCAGAAGTTGTTACCTGCTGGCTAAATCAGACATATCCATCATCCAACCTGGTTAGCTAATGGGTCCCAGTAAAAAAGAAAAACTGACAGATTCAGTGCTGTGTGGATTTCAGAGACTTGAATAAGTGCTTCCCTAAAGACGACTTTCCTCTACCTAACATTGACATGTTAGTAGACGCTACCAGTGGACACGGCATGTTCTCCTTCATGGATGGTTATAGCGTCTATAATCAGATAAGGATGTATGAGCACGACGCAAGTAAGACAGCCTTCTGAACCCCTATTGGCAATTTTTTACTATATTGTTATGCCATTCGGTTTAAAGAACGCCGGCACAACGTATCAACGTGCTATGACGGAAATATTCCACCACATGATGCATAAACAAGTAGAAGATTACGTAGATGATATTGTGGTCAAGTCCAGGGCCCGAGAAGATCACGCCAACGTCTTACGACAAGTGTTTGAGAGGTGTCGAGAATACAAGTTGAAGATAAATCCTTTGAAATGCGCTTTCGGTGTCTCTTTAGGAAAATTTCTGGGATTTCAAGTGACCACGGACGGGATCAAGGTGGACCAGTCCAAGACTCAGGCTATCCTCACAATGCCACCTCCCCGAACTGTGAAGGAACTCCAAAGTTTCATGGGAAAGGTAAACTACATCCGAAATTTTATACCTGGTCTAGCCCAACTTGCCGCCTCATTCACTCCCTTACTGAAGAAATGAGCTAGCCTGAGTTGTTGAGCTCCCATGCAGAATTTTCGAGCGATGGGGATGGGGATTCTTGTACTAAATTCTTTCACACTTATGTAAAGATTCAAGCGGCTACCAACAAAATAACGCACCTGAAGAACAACAATGAGTTTTTGAGCTCCCATGCAGAAGTTTCGAATCATGTTGTTTCCTACTTTACTAACTTATATAATACGGATGGTGTTATTAGTGCAACTGATTTCATTTCCAGGAATACTGGCAATTCGGTCTCTCAGGAAGAAAACAGGTGCCTCACTGATATTCCGTACGGACTGGAAATTAAGGCGGTCATGGACAACATGAATGCTAATGGTGCTCCAGGCTCGGATGGTTTCGGAGGAGTTTTCTTCTCAGCCTTCTGGGATGTAGTAGGTACAGAGGTGGTCAATTCTGTCTAGTCTTTCTTCAAGATTGGTTGGCTTATACCAAATGCAAATCCGAGCCACGTGATTATAATTCCAAAAGAACCGGGTGCTGATGTGATCGAGAAATTTCGCCCAATAGATCTTAGCAACTTCCATTTCAAAATCATTGGTAAGATCCTAGCTAACCGATTGACTCATATAGCTTCAAAGTTTATATATCCTCAGCATAGAGCGTTTCTCAAGGGAAGAGACATTTTTGACTGCATTAGCATTATTTCGGAGGCTATCAACTTGCTGGATTACAAATGCTTTGGAGGTAATGTGGCTCTTAAATTTAATATTAGAAAATCTTTTGACACTCTCAACTGGGATTTCCTCATTAAGGCTCTGCAAGGGTATGGTTTATGTGCTACGTTTATGAGTTGGATTACTGCGATCTTGGATTCGGCTAGACTCTCTGTAGTGATTAATGGCAAGGCAATGGGATACTTTAGATGCAATCGGGGTTTACGTCAGGGTGATCCGCTATCTCCCATCCTGTTCTGCTTGGCGGAAGACGTCCTAAGTAAGTCTCTAGCAGAGGCCTTTGCTCAGGGCAGGATTCATCACATTGCTTCGACAAGAGGTACAAATTTTCCTTCCCATGTTTTGTACGCAGACGACATAATGGTTTCCATTAGAGGTACTAAGAGTAATATAACGGATTTAATGGAAATATTTAAGGAGTATGGTTAGAATTCGGGATAGTTTATCAGTGCTGGAAAGTGCACTATGTATTCAAGCAAATTTTCTCACAACAGAATGGAAGGTATAACAGCTTCTTTTAACATACCAATGGGAGCACTGCCCTTTCGTTATCTGGGAGTCCCGATCTTTCGGGGTAAGCCAAGAGGTATCCACTTTAGGGACATTATGGATAGAATAAAAATAAGGTTTTCTACTTGGAAAGGTAATTCGTTATCAATGATGGGTAGAGTGGAACTTGTTAATTCTGTGATTGCTAGCTCAGTCATGCATAGCTTCCAAGTTTACAGTTGGCCTGTCGCGTACATAAAAACTTTGGAGAAATGGATAAGAAATTTTGTTTGGTCGGGGGATATTAATACTAGACAGCATCACACTGTGGCTTGGGACACGGTCTGTCTCCCAGTGAATGAGGGGGGTCTGGGAATAAGGTCTATAGCTAGCTTGAATAAGGTGGCACTGATGAAAATGAACTGGAAACTGATGACGATCGACTCTACTTTTGGTGCTTTCATTAAAAAGCATTTTGCAGGGACGGCGTATAAGATTTCCTCCATCTGGTATGGTTTTAAACAACAGTGGAGCATTATTAAAGAAAATGTTTTGTGGTTGGTTGGAAATGGTAAAAGCATTGACTTCTGGAATGACTATTGGAACACTAATATGGAGATTTTTGTCGCGGAGTACTTGGAGCTCGATAACTCGACTCTTCAAAACTTGGTAGCGGACTTCATAGTGGAAGATCAATGGAGAATACCCTCTTATATGCCGGAGTTGTCTGGTCAGGTGGAGCAGATGATCAGAGAAACACCGTTTGATGCTCACTCTGAGGACAGACAAATCTGGAAGCTAAGTAATTCTGGGGACATAAACATGAAGGAGGCTTATGAGTTTAATAGAAACAAGGTTCCGGAGTTGAGAAACTTCAAGGACCTTTGGTCAATCAAGATCCCTCCTAGGCGCGCTTGCACTGTCTGGAAACTATTGCATAACATGGTGGCTTCTGATGACAATGTCAAGTTTGTTGGAAGAGACACGGTCAACTGCTGCAACCTCTGCCTTTCTCCTTGCTGTGGGGAAACATAAAGGCACTTATTTTTTGACTGTATGTTTGCTACTTTTCTTTGGAACTGGATTATGCAGGTCTTCAATCATAGGATGAACTGCTCCAGTGTTCAGGCGATCTTTGAAGCGGTAAGGGGGTTCGCGGGCTGCTCGCAGACTAAAAATCTTCTATGGATCGCAGTGGTGAGATGTATTTGGCTAATTTCGTCGTGCCGTAACAAGCTAAGGTTCGACCATCTTGTGACTTCTCCGCAGCAGGCGGTTCAACATCTAGCTAAGATGATAGCGGAATCGAGCAGACATAGCGGAGGTTTCTCCTTCAATACTTCAGCGGATAAGTGTATCTTCGAGATCATAGGGATCAGGAGTCGTCCCCCTAAAATTCCTAGCGCGGTTATGGTCAAATGGCTGCTGCCACCGCAATGGTGGATGAAGGTAAACACGAATGGTTGCTCGTTGGGAAACCTGGGCCCTTCCGGCTGTGGGGTTGTGTTTCGAGACTCGAATGGGCTAGTCAGAGGATGTTTGGTTCCAAATCTGGGGTTCAATAATTCCATGCTAGCGGAGCTGTGGGGGGCAATATATTCCCTCAGGATAGCGAGTACTCGTAGGATTAGTCGTCTTTGGTTGGAATGTGACTCAAATTTTGTCTTACAAGATATCATTAATCCGGGTCTGGTCCCATGGCGCTTATCGACGCACTGGAACAATTGCTTAAAGTTCGCTTCTACCATCACGCTTAAGTGTACACATGTATTTCAAGAAGGTAATTCAGTAGCCAACTCGCTAGCTAAACATGGGGCAACGGAGGGGTCTAGCTGGTGGTCAAACCCTCCTAGTTTCACAAGAAGAAGTATATCGATAGACAATTCGGTTTTACCGTTATATAGATTTCGAAATATGTAATCCGGGTTTCATGTCTTTTCTTTTTGGTCTTTTTGTGTTTTTCCTGGTTTCCTCTGTCACTTTTTGGAGGTATGGCCTAGCCCCCTCCTTCTTTTTTCTTGGTTTAATAAAATGCATCGCGGTGCGCCTTATAAAAAAAAGCTAGCTTCATCTGGACCGCAATCCAGCAGGAAGCTTTTCGGAAGATTCAATGAATACTGTCATCCCCAGCCATCATGAAGTCTCATGTCCAAAGGAAGTCGTTGCATCTCTAAACCGCCTTTAGTGACACTTCCGTATGGGCTCTACTCGCTCAGGAAGATGATGAGGGAGTCGAACATCCTATATACTACTTCAGCCGAATATTAAGAGACGCCGAACTCAGATACCCCAGGGTGGAAAAAGCATGTTTGGCCTTGATCCATTCCATTCATAAGTATAGGCATTACCTAATGTCTAATAGGGTGATACTCGTGTCTAAATCTGATCCTGCAAAGTTTTTACTTTCAAATCCGGTCCTGACGGGAAGGAAAGGAAAATGGCTTCTCCAAATGTCAAATATGGACATAACATGTGCGTCACCTAGAGCTATCAAGGGTCAAGCAGTTGAAGACTTACTGGCAGCATTTCCTGGAGAAGGCACTACAGGAATCCACGAAGACCTTCTTGGAGAATTTCCAGACGTCTCCGTTTTGGAAGAAAAAGTGTGGATCCTGTATTTTGACGGCTCTGCTACCTCTAGTAGTAATACTGGAGGGGAAGGTGTGGTATTTGTATCTCCAACTGAAGAAGTATTCTCACATTCCTTTAAGCTGGACTTCGAATGCACTAACAACTCAGCAGAGTATGAAGCTTTCCTCATAGGGATGTCAATAGCTAAGCAAGAAGGAGTCACGCGTCTGGAGATAAGAGGTGACTCCAAGTTACTGGTAAATCAGATGAATGGAGTATACACATTGAAGGAAGTAACACTAGCTCCATACCGATCATAAGTCGCAAAGGTTACTAAACTATTTTGCCGATGCAACCATAATCCATGTCGGTCACAGCAACAACAAACACGCCGATTGTCTGGAAACACTGTCTTCCAAATTGAAGTTCGAAGGTTCGGAAAAAACCCTGACTGTAAAAAGGATAAATATAGAATCGACATGGATATCACAATACAGAGACACCAAGACTGATGATTGGCGAACTTCGATCACTCAAGAGCTCAACAACTCGCTCTCCCAAGGAAAGGTCAGTCTCAAAACCCTACAGAACTTCTTTATGCTTTATGGTATGCTGTATTATCGAAATCCGGACGTCTCTCTGTCAAGATGCCTTGGAGATGACGAAGCACAACTACAGTTGAATCGTGTTCACAATGAAATTTACGGACAATCACTGGTGGTAACGCTTTACCGACGACTCCAACGTCTGGGATATTACTGGCCGGATATGGAGACTCAATCCGGACTACTTCAGAAGTCCTGTTCAAATTGCCAAGCACCGCCACACCAATTGGAAGTTTTTAGTATGAGCCACACTGGGGACTGGAGAGAGCCATACATCAATTATCTTCGTGATGGAACAACTTCTGTTAATCAAAATGATGCCATCAAGATAAAATAAAATGCCAAGCGATTTGTATTCTACGAAGGTATCATGTACCGCAAGATTTTCGGAGGTAATCTGTTAAGATGCCTGGCTGGGGTGGAAATTCTAGTCATTCTGAAAGAAACACACGAAGGGGAACATCAAGGGAAGAGGAAACTTTTTCTCCAGATACACGAGAAATACTATTGGCCGACCATAGAGGATGACGCAGCCGTTTTTGTTCAAAGCTGCCACAAATGCCAGATTCATGGGAACCTTGTTCACGTGCCTTCCACCCCTTTGCACTCAATAAGCAGCCCGTGTCCATTCTACAGCTAGGGACTAGACATTATCAGGAAAATCAACCCGCCCTCATCGAAGCAGCACGAGTATATCATAACCGCGACAGAGTACTTCACTAAATGGGTAGAAGACATTCCCCTTGGAGGAACTACATGAGAAAAAATTGAGGCTTTCATTAAGGAACACATCATTTGTCGTTTTGGTGTACCTAAGCATATCATCACTAATAACGGCACTCCCTTCGCCAATAAACATGTATGAGAGTTACTTGAAGGATATGGCATCAAACAGGTTTTCTCCACCATCTACTATCCTCAAGGGAACGGACAAGCTGAAAGTACCAACAAGACGCTGATCCGGATCATCAGTCGAACAGTACATGACAATCCTAGGGAATGGCACGACTAGTTACCAATGGCACTGGTCACACATGTTCCGGTGGGGTATCTCTGCAAGAAGGAGAGGATTATTCACCTGATCATTACGAGGAACAAGAAATTGATGAGAAAAGGAAATAAGACGAACCGGTATGATCTTCTTGACTCGGAGAACACGAGCAGGGGATTCATCATGAAGCTTGGACGCAGACCGTGTACGCTTGATAGAAGAACCTGGGTGATACGAAGAAAACGATATATTATTGCTCGGCATGTTGGAGAGATAGAGTTTTCTGCAAAAGTAATAATCTATCGTCAGTTTTAAACCCCGCATGCATAGTGAAGGAAACCCTAAGGGAAACCGGATCAACTACAATGGAACTTGGTAGGCCTAGAAAAGCAACCTACAAACTATAAACTGCAAGTGCACAGTGTTGTTTTGCAACACAGGGCAAGTAAAGGTCGAACCACAGAGACTTGCGTAGTGATAGTTGAAGCTAAAGGAAGACTAACTGATTTATATTACAATATAACACAAGGGGTTTGTTGTTTGGTTTCGATACGACAAGATATAGCTGTTGAACAAGTAGAAGTGCAATAACAGAATGTAACAAGTAGTTGAGCAGCACTAAGGTGATTGAATCCACCTCCTAATCCTATGCTAAGGTAATACAACTCAACCTATGTTCTTGTACCTTCCATTGAAGGCTGCAGGTGGATGAATTATCAACTGATTTCACTAACTTACCCCTATTATAAGTTGTCTTCTTACAGTACAACTTATCACAGGTTCATTTGATCAAAAAGCTAACTTCTACTGATTTCACTAATTCTTATTCTCCCCTAGTATCAACTATCTTCTTATAGTACAATTGATCACAGGATAATTAACTCACCCCTAGTATCAACTAATTTCACTAGCTCACCCCTAGTATTAACTGTCTTCTTACAATACAGCTAATCACAAGTTAACTTCCTCAATTAACTAACTAATCATTCCTAAAACCATGAAGCACAGCAAGAACACAAATATGAATATGAATTAACTCAACATACAATTAGGGGTTTCATCTACACCCTAGCAGAGAGTTTTAGAACATGAGTGACATTAAAATGAAAAAATTACAGAAATTAAAACCCTAAAATTAACAGTGAATTTCACCGGCTACTCCGGGCTTAGTTTCAATTACAATTGCTCCCCCCTTTTATACAAAACTTTCCCCTTTTCTCAACCCTAATTTTCAATCAATTACAAATAGAAAATTAGGGATTTTTATACTTTTGAGAACTCACCACGTTGTGTTCTTCAATTCTCCCATGCCTCTGCTCACTTTACTTCCCACGCTGATGCTGTCGAGTTGTTGAGAGATCGAGAAATCACGCCTAGCTTTTCCCACGCCTGTCGTTGAATGAGATAACAACTAGGGTTTAGCTGAATTGAATAAGGGGGAAATTAGATAAGGGTATGGGCGATGAGGAAGAAGAGATTGAGTGGGTGAGGTGGTGGAGGTATCAGCAGTGGTGGGGATTGTCGGGGTGATGATGGTGGTGGTGTGGTATTCTTCAAATGGTCGGGGGAAGGTGGTGGAGGTTATCGAACGTGTAGAAGAAAAGGGTAGACGACTATACTGTGAGGCGGATGCTTCTAATGTTGATGCAACAAGTGAAGACGCCGTAGGATGCATCTTCTTGATTCAATCCAACGGCTCAGGAAGGAGGCCGGGTTGGATTCGGGTATGGGCTCGGATATGGGTATCTCAAGCCCATATAGTTGTAAACAGGTTGTAACTGACGCACACGCGGGTTGCAACTTCTCTTCCGCAGTCGCTAGTCTCCAATTTTCTGCTCTTTTGGCTCCGCAATTCATCTAAGCTTTATTTAGTACCTAAAACACAAAAATTAATTAGTACAAGTATTTATTCTTGAAAACAAAGAAAATACAGAATCTGGGATAATATATGATTTTAAAGCGCAAAAGATGAGTAAAATGCCAATAAAAAGGTGTAGAAACATGCACTATTTGGCACTCATCAGAACTCGTCCGATAAATGAGGTCTCAACGTCGACCAGGTCATACTTCTCCTCCAAACCCTAATCAGGACTCCCAGGGCGACGCCTGACGATGTCGACCTATCCGGTAAATATTCATTCACTTTAGCTTGGTCATTTTAGTGTACAAATTTGTCACCATCTCATACCTACCCCACAATAGTGTAACCATTATGTGCTAGGCAGGGGACTTAATGTTGATGGTGGATTTTCATTTAAGGGTAAAATTGTAAAACCTAAAAATTATGCGCTAACATCTTGTAAAAGATAAGGCCATTAATAAGTGATGGATACTCCTTCACTTTATTAATTCACCAAGAATGGAGCATGTGGTAACAATCCCATTCTGTGAATAAAATACACGAAATTCATCAAGGTTGGAGCATGTAGCAACAATCCCATATACACTGTGAATTTACAACATTATTAATTAATGCGCAACCAGCCTTGTATTTCCTGTACTCATTATCAGTGCGGCATGACGATTGAGTATTACTCTCAGCAGAGCAACACGAATCTCCAAGCATTATAATGAAACATGTACGAAATACCCGTACAGGCTGAAACTCTCGGTGTGTTATACTAGCCCGATTGAGCCACTCTCGGTGTGTTATACTAGCCCGATTGAGCATCCCGACTTACCGTATCAGTATGGATATGATCACGACCATCCAACTCTACCAGCATGATTGGATGGCCCAGATCGACTGCATAACCCCCAAGCAGGTATGGAACATCCATTGTCGAACCAATGCGGGCCCCGCATGGTCGGCCTCCCCAAAATATTGGGCTAGCTTTCCAAAATGTCCAAACCATAGAAGTATGGACGCAAAACCCTAAATTAGGGTTTGCGGCATATTACATGTGTCGCAAAACAGTCTCAACCATCCATCTTCGCAGGTATAGATGGAGGGTGCAGATGTTGATTCAAAGGGCATGGAGCATGTCAACACAATCACCGTGGGCCCACCTACATACCCGACCAATCTGTCAGGACCAACTATGGTTGGTCATTCCAATTTGTGCGCTCGAATGGAGCATGACGCAAGGCCTTGAAACCCAAAGTTAGGGTTTTGAAATCATGAGCGTCCATTTTCTCCAGCAAGAATGGAGGGTCCGAGATTATATCAAGCATGCCCGGTCATACCAACATGACCACCATGGACCCATCTATCCTCTCACCTGATAGGCCAAGGCATACCATGCCTGGTTATCCCAAATCGTCCACCCAAACTAGCGTGGTTGCACCTCCCAAGCTGCAAACTAATCTTGACCACTCGATTTCACCGGACAAATTGAGTGGCTTAGATCATGTTTCTATGGGATGTCAGGGTATGGACGTGAACTCCATCCTACCACCTACACGTTGGAGCAATCGACCAAGACCGACCAAGCCTGGTCGTCTTGGAATGTGCGCTTGAAGATGGCATGAAGAGCGGCTTTTGCGGCACCAGTTTTTTGTCGCAAATTAATCTCAACCACTCAACTTCGCCGGATGAATTGATTGGCCCAGATCACACTTTCATGATACAATGAGGTATGGGCGCCTACACCGTCATGCCGTCTACACGCATGCACGACCGGCCTAGCCAAAATTGTGTCCCAAGATTGGATTCGACCAAGATGAAAAGTGATGCTTGCGTACCTTTTTATAAACCCTAATTTCGCCAACGGTCGCAGATGAGTGTCTCAAAGATCATATCGTCCGTCCAATTTCACCGTCTTGGTTATACAACCCTGGTTAGGAGTTAATTGGTCAGTGCGAAGTCATGGTGATCACCATTCGTCACTCTATGACACCATGTGGTCGGCCAAGGGAGGACTTGCTTGCGCAACCTCCAAATAATCACATGAAGTCAGCTCAAATAGAGATGCTTCATACATGCTGAATATACTCGACGCAGTACTTGCATAGTATACATACGATACTTCACAAGTATCAACTTCCTGAATAAGGAAGTTATTCAATCTAGCATTACATGTTATTTTCTGTGGGTCCCACGATCCACACACTCGAGACTTCAGTCCTGTCACAAACAGGGGGATACATACTGGGGTATTGGTCTGGCGGTTTACAGCGTGCAGTGCACAATGCACAATCACAAGAATATGTCTGGAAGTCATGGACGGTTAGTGACGATGGGATAAGTGGGAAAGCCTGGTCGTGTGACGCCAACACACTACTCCACTACTCCATCATTCCACTTTCTCCACTTCCCATGAAATACGAGGGTTAGGCGAAAAGACTTGTATAAATAGGTTCTCCGCCCTATTTTACAACAACATAACAAAATGAGATAACAAAGGCAAGTGTTGATACAATCGTATTCAAACACCGGAACTGATAGCTTACATCCTGCAAGCAAGTTCAACTTTCTGATACAAGTCATACATAGCCAACACCTTCACAATCTCAACACCTTCTTCGTTTCCCTCCCTAAGATCAACCCCATCTCCTTCACTTTGTGATCGAAAAAAGTCTGAAATGGCCATTTCTTTGTTTAGGCCGGACTTGCACAAATTGATCTCTCGAATCTACAAGCACTCACCGCGCAGTGCATTTGTTTAAGGTTTAGATTCATTCCTCATCCACACCCCAAATTACCAAAATTAGCATGAATAGTTTTCACCCATAAACACATGCATTCAAGAAAATGGGATATAGAGATGAAGAAATATCTTGTTCAACCTATCATATTCATGGCTTTGGAAAATCTTTAACAAAACCTAAAGGCGAAATAGTGGTACGAATTCCGCTAAGAAAGATTGAAACACAAGTAATATTATGTGTGGTAGACGTGGAATCGCCGTACAACATGATATTTGGAAGACCATGGATACATTCAATCAAGGATGTAGCATCAACATTACATCAATGCATCAAATTTCCTATGCCCGATGGAATTGGAGAAATTAGAGGAGATGCTGATCTCGCGAAGCTGTGTTATCAAATTCAAGTAAGAAATTATGAAGAGCATCCAAAGATGTGAAAAGCTCGTAGAAATATGGCGAAAGAAACAAAGAAAGAAGAAGAATTTAAAGTTTACATGATAAGAGCAAAAGAAGGAAACGGAATACCCAGCGAAATCTCGCAAGAAGGAGATGAACTCATAAGAGTCGTAAAAACCTCAACACCAATGAGAGAGCCTGAAGCCAGCTACACCGCAGCAGAGCCAACAAAATAAGTAAATGTGGGAAGTAAAGAAGAACCTAAGATGCTGAAAATTGGAACGAAGATGGATGTAGATGAAGAAGAGCGAACTGTAAACCTCTTGCGAGAATACAAAGACATCTTCGCGTGTAATATGGATGAGATGCCTAGAATAGACCCATCAGTTGCATTCATAATCTAGAAATTAATAAGGAGATAAGGCCATTTAATCAAAGGATAAGAAAAATCGCAACAACATACCATTCTCAAATAGAGGAAGAATTACAGAAGATGCTCGATGCGGGAATTATAAGGCAGGAAAAATACCCGTAATGGATTGCAAATATGGTGGTGGTTCCAAAGAATAATAAAGGGATAAGAATTTGTATAGATTTTACTGACTTAAACAAAGCTTGTCCAAAAGATAGCTTTCCATTACCAGATATTCCTCAAATGTTTGAATCAGCAGCGGGAAATGATAGAATATCTTCATTAGATGGGTATAAAGGATATAATCAGATCCCTCTCGTTGAAGAAGATCAAGAGAAGACCGCATTCTTTGCTCCAAGAGGATTGTACTGTTATACAAAGATGCCTTTTGGTTTACGAAATGCTGGTGCAACATATCAAAGAATGGTGGAAAAAGTGTTTGCAAAATGGATCCATAAAACACTAGAAGTATATGTAGATGACATGCTAGTCAAAATTAAAGAAGCTAAAAAACAATTTGCAAGATTTAAAGGAGATTTTTGATCAAATGCGACATTTTAACATTAAGGTGAATCCCGAAAAATGTACTTTTGGAGTAGCTTCAGGAAAAATTTTGGGGTACATTGTGTCAAAGGAAGGAATACAAGTTGACCCATATAAAGTACAAGCAATTCGCGACATGCCAACGCCATCAATGGAAAAAGATGTGCAGAAGTTGAATGGACTCTTAGCCTCGCTAGGAAGATTCATCTCGCGATATTCAGATAAATGCAAGCATTTCTTCAACATACTCAGGAAGGGTACAAAGTTCAAGTGGACAGATGAATGTGAGAAGGCTTTTCAAGGGATTAAAGAATATTTAATGAACATATCTATCTTGCAGAATCCAGAGTCCGGAGAAGAATTATTGATCTACCTTGCGACAATTTCGCACGCGTTAAGTGTATTATTACTGCGAGTAGACGTATGAATAGAAAAACCAATTTATTACATCAGTAAAATATTTAATACTGCAGAGAAAAATTACTCAAAGATTAAGAAGTTAATTCTAGCATTGGTTTATGCAACCTTTAAACTTCGCATCTATTTTCAAGCGCATAAAATAAAAGTATTAACAAAGGTACCTATTGAGTCAGTAATGAAGAATTCTAAAAGATTAGGCAGGGTTTAGAGAAGGAATGCACAAGTAGGGCACGTTGAAATCAAATACGAAATCTTATCCTCGCCAAAATCACATGTTGTAGCAGATTTTTTAGCAGAATTAAGAATGAACTTTGTTGATTAAGGATGAATTCAATGTTCTAGCGTGAATCTTCATTATTATACAAGTTTTTTCGGAGTTTTAATCATCTTATCGTTTGTCTTTACCATATTTGATCTTTATGAGTGATTATTGGATTGATTTGGAGTGCACGCTAGATTTATTTACTAATTGTTCTATTGCTAGTATCGAGTTAGGAGATAAGTAATCGTCGAATAATTCATACACAAGTAGAAATCGTGAGAACTTGCAGAGGTATTCTGTGGAGCAATTGCGAGTGAAGATAACACCAGCAAGTGGACCTTGAGCTAAGAGTTTAACTACTGGGATCAACCTAATTCACAAATCCTAAAGCGTTCGATTGGATTAATGTTTAAAAATTATGGAAAACTGACAGGACAAATGAGGTTAAAAAAATAGATTTGGGCTGGGATTCACTGTTCATGCCAAGCCCATGAAGTTGTTGGACGTGGGTTTGGTTTACTCCACAAAAATTTGGCTTGATTTTGGATAGTTTTTGGAAAGTTTGGCACACCATTCCACCGGGATTTGGAGACACCATTCCAGAGCCCGGAGAAGAATTATTGTTCTTAATAAAATATTCTAGGGTTTACCCCTTTAGGGGGAAACTGGGTAATTGTGTATTCATGAGAGGCTAAACTTTGTTGATTAAGGATGAATTCAATGTTCTAGCGTGAATCTTTATTATTATACAAGTTTGTTCGGAGTTTTTATCATCTTATCGTTTGTCTTTACCATATTTGATCTTTAGAAGTGATTATTGGTTTGATTTGGAGTGCACACTAGATTGTTTTACTAATTTTTCTATTGCTAGCATCGAGTTAGGAGATAAGTAATCGTCGAATAATTCATACACAAGTAGAAATCGCGAGACCTTGCAGAGGGATTCTGTGGAGAAATTGCGAGTGAAGATAACACCAGCAAGTGTACCTTGAGCTAAGAGTTTAAATACTGGGATCAACCTAATTCACAAATCCTAAAGCGTTCGATTGGATTACACCTTGAGTGAGCTACTACTTGGTGGTTCGTTGAATATAATTTGATATTGGAGAGCTTCTGTATCCGTGTTAAAATGAGTTTTGGGGATAACATTGAGCTAGCTGTTATTCTACGGTTGGTGATAAATGGTTCAAACAAAGATAGATAAGTATACTAATCCAGTTATCGATTGGTAACGGCGAAGGATTCCTTGATCATCTCTTTCTTTTATTTGTTATTATTTTTATTTTACTTCAAACCAATCCCCCTTGTCTTTTATTTATTTTGATGAACTAAAAAACATATCAATTACACATCTCTTCGTGGGAACGAACTTGAATTCCATTATATTACCAGTTAATTAGTGGAAAATATCTTGATTAATTTGTTGTGGTTACGACACGCATCACTTGTATCGAGCATATTTAGTCAAATTAATCTTGGTTCGCTTTGGTTAATATGATTGAATATTTCTTTTTGGATTCCAAATTCATACTTGTATGTAATTTGTTTTGTCTAAAGAAATCCTTCTTTTTTTTTGAAATTAAGGTCGCTCTTGTTGTTCCCTTGGGAATGACATTTTATGGGGGAGAATTCTTTTAAACTTGTGCTTAATTGCCAAATATTTACGGGGAGTGCGGATGTGGAATATTAAAGGGGTTATCTTGTATCTTTATGAATTCCTTGATGAATGCATTTAGCTTAGGCTTTATGATTGCATCTAAACAAGATGATATACATTTACCTTTGGTCATGAAATGTCTCTTGCGGAAATTTCATTAGGATCCCGTTCTAGTACCTTTGCCAATTTTATGGACAAAAAGGGGGAGAATTAATATGTAGTTCATGCTACAAATACATATGGTTTTCGGTTCATTATGTAAGGGGGGTGGTTTCCATGTGAGATGGAGTATTGACTAAGGGGGAGTGAAGTATCACCATAATACTGCTGTTAAAGTTGTGATGAAATTGGACTTTGACGTTGTGTAATGATACTATGACACTGTATAACAATGATTGAGAACCTTTGCTTTTCTCATTATTATAGCTACGTATTTTAAACAATGATGGTGCTAAACTTACAACCTTTGGGATCATTGGATTACTTGGAAGTGACGAAGATTTCAAGTATTGTTGAAGATTAGACGACATGTGGAATAGGAGCTACAAAGTTTATTTATATATTTTGTATTCCATATGTATTAATAGTTTTGCCACTAAAATTGATAAAGGGGAGATTTTTAGAGCATTGCTCGGTCGAACTCGCATGCGTTGCTATCTCAAGCATGTTTGTCAATGTTAGTGATCAAAACTAAAGTCTTGATTTATAGTCTACTATAGATAAGGTCTCGGACTAGGATTTAAAGTGTAGTTGAGCTCAAGAACTCCATGGAGATCATCATACAAGACGAAGGACTACTCAAGGAACCAGTGGATCTTAATCAACTAAAAGTTATATGGAAACTTGAACTTATCAATCACTCAAAATTCTATATACTCTATCTCCTATCTTGAGACAAAAGTCGTATTACTATATAGACTAAATTATACACATATGATATTTTGAGCTGAGTATATCTCGCTTATCTATTTCTCAAAATATATGTTGGTAAAGCTTTCTCTTTAGCCAAGTTCATCTTTACCTAGTGACGAAAGTCATGTTATGTTTCATTAATCATTTAGGAAATCGCTCTGACGAAATATAGTTTGTGAATAACAACTATATAACGCCCTCTGAGAATGTTTCATTGATTGAAATGAGAGTTTAGATAATATAACCATTGGAAGATATAAGCATTGTTGTGGTTACACATATGTATAAGTCCTTAATGCTTGAACCGAAGTTTGCGAACTTTGTTGATCAAGTGAAACCGGAGTAGTATCCAAACTCAGTCCGCTAACTTAGTGTGCAAACTCAGTCCGCGAACTGGTGGAAGTTCTTGTCCGAGAATTTCTGCTGGAGTTTGTGAATTCCGTCCGGGAACTTAAGTCCGCGAACTTGAGTAGATTATGTCTAAAAACGATGTTGTTAACTTATCATAATAAACTAAGGAATGCTATTGCAAACCGTGGCTTTATATTTCATGAATCGATTCGAGTGAATCACATCGTTTTTTATTCAATTGTGTCTTGTGTAGTACATAAAGATATAAGAAATTGGACAACTCTCTAACTAGTTTATTTGAGTCATTTGGACTAGTTATGGTGAGGAATAATATGGTTGATATGAAAGTTATCATTTGGCAAACCATTTGGTTAACTAGTGTTGAACCAACTAATTTGGGTACGGTTACACGAACCTAAGATTGTCTAGTACATGTGTGTATAACAAGATAAGTTTTCGATCTAACGGTTGATAAATATTAGCTTGAATCTAATTAGGTTTTCATCTAACAGTGAATATTGAATGCTTTGTTACTAAGCTAACATGGATTGCAACCAATGATTTGAAGACTATATAAGGTAGAACTCTAGCAACTGGGAAACCTAATACCCACACATTTTGTGTGATACTAGTTGTGCTAAGATAGAGTCGATTCTCCTTCAACCTTTGGTTTTCTTCTTCTTAAACCAGGTTAACGACTTAAAGACTTCATTAGGATTTTGAAGCCAGACCGATACTACTTTTATCGTAGTTGTGTGATCTGATCTTGTTGTTTCTATCGTACGAGTACAATTGTAATAATTGCCTTGAGATTTGTATCTCCGATAGGAAAGATATAAAAGTAATCACAAACATCTTTTTCTCATCGTTTGTGATTCTACAATATCTTTTTTTGCTGCGTCGATTAAGTCTATTGTGAGGTGATTGATAAAGCTGAGCTGTTCTTCAGGAATATAAGTATGGTTTTATTGATTGGTTCCTGTTCACCTTGATTTATCAAAAGACGGAACAAAACTCATAGGTTTATTCGTTGGAGACGAATTTATCTATCTTGTAGACTTTTCTGTGTGAGAAAAATTTATTTATTAAAGTCTTCGAATTTGGGTCGTAGCAACTCTTGGTTATGGGTGAGATCAACTGAGGGAATAAAGTGTGTTGTATCCTGCTGGGATCAGAGGCGTAGGAGCATAATTGCACCTTGGATCAGTGTGAGATTGGTTGGGTTTCAACTACAATCCAAACCGAAGTTAATTTGGAGTAGACTAGTGTCTGTAGCATCTTAATACAGTATATGTTTAATCTAGACTAGGTCCCGTGGTTTTTTTGCATTTGCGGTTTCCTAGTTAACAAAATTCTGGTGTCTGTGTTATTTATTTTCATTGTATTTTGTTATATAATTGAAATAATACAGGTTGTGCGTTGTTCAATCAATTAGAATATCCGACCTTATTGGTTGTTAATTTAAATTGATTGACACTTGGATATTGGTCTTTGGTACCATCCAAGTTATCTCTCTTTGATTATGACTCGCATATTGTATTTGCTTGAGTAAATCAAATTGAGAGATTGAGGTAATAACTCCTTGAGATATTTTCTATTGATCAAGTCTAACTGTCTAGATGATTCTCTAGAAAGTAACTCGGAGTTGTCCATACAGATTGCTAATCGAAATATAGGGTGTGGTTGTCAGACCCCCGCTTTTTCAGTATTAATGATGTCTGAACCAGCGTTTAATGTGTAATGAACAATATCTCTCTCTGAGATTTTCCTGTAATTGATACACTGCCATTACCAATAACAAATGATAAATACATAGTTCAAGGCCATGTATATAGGACAAACGAACAAAAAATCATCAATTATGTGATCATTTACACTTTTCATGGGTTAAAAACCATGATGAATCATGACAATTGCGCCAACCTTCCAACAGAAAAATAGGTTACAAATGAAGGAATTAGAGTCACGTTTTGTAGAATATCATTTGGGCCTATAATGGATGTATGAATTCGGGTAGGAATAAGACTCCAGTCTGTCTCCACCAGCACGAGTTCAATAATCACAACTTACAAGGGGAGATAGGTTTTTTATTCATGGGATTTTAATAAAGTGGCCAATCACATCTAAAGCATAAAATACCCAAACTTAGTATCACCGTTCATCTTTCATCCGAAAATTAAAAAAAAAAAATACAACTTTATCATCTAAATGAATTCAAAACTACCTGATTCATATAATTCTCATCATTTCATAAAATTATTACCATGAGATTCAATATTGAATATCATGGATTAAAATTGCAAGAACAATCGAGAAATAAAAACCTTAAAGTAAGAAAATCGAAACCCTAGAATTTGGGCAGAAAAGGATATCAAAGATGACGACAATTATAATGATAGAAATTATTTAGTGAAAAAGGAAAATTTGATCGTGGAAATGATGATGACGGGATTGAAGATCTTAGAGAATATTTATTCTTCTCAAAACTTACGAGAGTTGAGAGAGACAAAAACAAAAGAAGTGAAGAAAAAAAAATGAAATAGATAGGTTAGGAAGGATATTAGAGTAATTTTGACATGAAAAATTGACTTAATCAACTTGGAAGACCATTATGGTGGGTCCAGATGTTATATCTAACAGAAAAGTCACTTTATAAAAGATTCAATTTTTTTGGCTGGTTTAATAATTATATGGATGGAAGCTGGTCAGTTTGTTAATTTTCCCTTTATTTATTGTTCAGACTTCAATAATCCTTCTTCCAATTTTCAAGGGTTCTCTTTTCATAAGAAGATATGTCTTTGTCATATGTCTTCCTGAAGAAATCCAAGTCGAGATTTTTAAGAAACTATGAGTCGATTCTATCTTAACATGTAAGTGTGCATGAAATTTTTGGTTTACTCTACTTTCTAACCCTAATTTCACCTTCATATAACAAAACAAAGAAACGATAATGTTAGACTCATGCTTAGTCATACCCGCTCAATAAGTTCCCTAGATTATGCTTTATTAACAGGTGAGTATGAATTTGAGAGAGTTGTTCATATGCATCACCCTGAATTTTCCAATAAAGAGGATGTTAAGATCCTCAAAATATTGGGTTCTTGAAATGGCTTGAGTTTCTTAGGTATTTCCAATTCTTGAGGTGTTAGCTATTTGAGAAAAATTTAAATTTGGAATCCATCAACAAATGAATATGAGCATATTAATTGCTTAACTTTCGACGATAATGATGACTGGTTTCGCGCCAAATATGGCTTTGATTATGATAACTGTTGCGCCAAAGCTTGCGGAAGCGTTAGGTTTTCCATACTATGAAGGTATCACAGTGTCGCCAAGAACATAATCACACACACAAGAAGAACAAGCATTTAACGAGGTTAAATCCCCGGGAAGGAATAAGCAATTTTATATATCACCGTATAGGTTGGAATATATAAAGCTTAAGTAGAGAAGAAGAGAACTCTTTTAGTTCTGGTGTATTTTCTCTAGTTTTCTCTATGGATATTTATACATATCAATAGGACTGGACACACTCCTTAACAAGGAATACTTTCCTACAAGTATAGGGTTTCCTAACTTAACTCTAAAAGACAAACCCTCTTATGTTGCTATACTTAGGAAACTAGTAATTGGTCTAGTCCTTGACTATCCTACCAATAATTCTCCACCTAAGATCATGCATTCATGCATGAGATGATCAATAGATAAAATCACATCCATCTTCCAACATCGATTGAACCACAACTGGCTTCCTACGTATCCTCAATAGGAATCAAACCCGGCCGTAGTTCTCTCAAATGGCCTTGCTAGAAGACCTCCACCAGGGTCCTAAGAACCTTTACCCCAAAAGGGCCTTTTACCAAACAGGAAGGATGTAGATCAATTTCGAACAATGTCTAAACTTGATCCCGGATACTACTTTAATCAACATATCAGCTGGATTGTCGTTGGTATCGATCTTCACAAGTAGAATATCTTCTTCTTCAAGAATTTTTCTCACAAAGTGAAATCGTACGTCTATATGTTTGGTTCTAGCATGATGCACTTGATTCTTAGCCAAACAAATTTCACTTAGACTATCACAATGCACTAGTTGGTCTTGAATATATCCTAGGTCACCTAGAAAACCTTGTAACCATATAGCCTCCTTAAATTCCTCAGTCACTGCCATATATTGTGCCTTCATAGTTGAAAGCGCCACAGTAGACTGCAAGATTGATCCCCAACTTACTGGTGCCCCTGCTATGGTAAATACATGCCATGTAGTTGAGCGTATCTTGTCCAAATCACCAGCATAGTCAGAATCCACATACCCAATACATAACTGAATGTTACCTCTATCCTTCATAAACTCTAGTCCAACATTAACCGTACCGTAAAGATACCTCAAAATCCATTTCACAACTTGCCAATGTTCTTTACCAAGACAATGCATATAATGGCTAACCATACTAACATCATGTAAAATGTCCGGCATTATACATATCATCGAATACATCAAGCTACCAACATCCTCGGCATATAGGACTTGGGCCATATACTTTCGATCATCTTTAGTAGTGGGAGACATACGAGCATTCAACTTAAAATGAGCAGCAAGGGGAGTAATTACAGATTTAGTTCCTTCATAGACACCAAACTTCTGTAACACTTTCTTCAAATATGCCTTTTGAGACAAACAAACCTCACCTTTCTCTCTGTTATGTTAAATCTCCATACCAAGATTTTTCTTTGCTTCTCCCAGATCCTTCATCTCAAACTCAGATGACAACTTGTGCTTCAAATTATCAATATCTTTCTTGTTATTCGATGCTATCAACATATCATCGACATAAAAAAGAAAATATATGAAAGGCCCATCACGTAGCTTATTAAAGTATACACAATGGTCATAGTGACTTCTTGTGTATGTTTGGCCTATCATAAACTGGTCAAATCGCTTGTACCATTGTCTTGGAGACTACTTCAGCCCGTATAACGATCTCTTTGGTTTACATACACAATCTTATTTTCCAGCAACCTTGAACCCACTCGGCTGAGTCATATAGATCTCCTCTTCTAGATCACCTTCCAAGAATGTTGTCTTAATATATAGCTGAACTAGTTCTAAATCATATTGTGCTACCAAGGCCAACAAAATACGGATTGATGAGTGTTTTACCACCGGAAAAAACACCTCATTGTAGTCAATCCCTTCTCTTTGGGCATAACCTTTTACAACTAACTGTAGTTGTGGATTATCTCACAACTACACCCTCATAAGAATCCATTAAAATGATTCCTAAACCTAATTAATTTGATATGAAACTAAGAATTAAGGTACTAAAATTATAAAGAGACACAAAGATTTTTACGTGGTTCGATCAATGTGATCTACATCCACGGTGCTTCACTAGTGATTGTATGTGATTACATGATTTTACAATTGAGACTCCATTAAAGAATATTTGGAGCTCTAGAATTTTGGGGAAGAAGATGATAAAGAAAATAAAATCCCTATCTCAAATTTCTCTCTCCTCCTAAAATCATCCCCTCTCTCAAAATGTGTCCCCCCTTTCCTCTCATGCCTAAATGGCTATTTATATGATTTTACAAAATATGACGGTTGTGTTGTCCCGCTATTTTGGATTTTAGAATTATCTTGCGAAGCTTCGTAATTTCACTTCACGAACTTCTTTTGCTTTCCTCGTGATTTCTTTTGCTCGCAAAATGTTCTTTGCTTGCAAGATATCTTTTCTCTCCACAATTTCGTAAGTTATCATTTGCTGTGATATTCTGCTCCTACATCTTGCCTCTTTTTTCTTGAATATTGCTTGAAGAGCGATCTTTAAGAAAAAATCCGTTATTGTAGTAGTCTTTGATCTTTGTTGATGAAGGAACGAGCAAAAGAATACTAGTCTTGAAAAGTATATACTTGCCTATATTCTTTTGCGAAGTTCTGAAGCTTTAAGAAGTAATTAGAAGTATCATCTTGCGAAGTATGAAGTATGCGAAGTATCTTGAAGAAGTATGAAGTATAAGAAATATAAAATATCCTTGAAGAAATATAAGAAGCACTTAATCCTCGAGATATATAAGAAGTATGAAGTATCCTTAAGAAGTATAAGAAGTATTTAATCCTCGAATTATATATGAAGTATAAAATATCCTTGATGAGAGTGATAAATATTGCCTCTATTCATGTGAAATTATTATTCCACTTTTGGTGAGGATTCTTGCTGAGAAGATAAAGAACATCAAATATTTTCTTGGGTATCCATAGTTGCATCTGTTCTTTATCTATGAAGGAGAATCCTTGAGAAAATGTTGAATAATTAAATTGCATCTCTATTCTTATCTTGCCTTTGCCTCAAGTGGTAACCCTGCTAACTTCTGAATTTTTCTGCAAATTTCTGAATTTTTCTGTGAATTTTTGGGATTTTCTGCGAATTTCTGAACTTCTGAATAGTGCTGCGAACTTACTGTTGCGAATATACTGTTGCGAATATAATGTTGCGAACTTACTTTTGTGAATGTACTATTGCGAACATACTGTTGCGAATGTACTATTGCGAATATAGTGTTACGAATATAGTGTTGCGAATATAATGTTGCGAATATAGTGTTACGAACTTTGAATAGTCCTGCGAATTATGAATTTTCTGCGAAGTTTCGTGGTATTTTCCTGTAAAATTTTGTACAATACTTGTGCGAATATAATATTTATGTAATGATTATGTTATGAAATGCGTATGCGATTCTTATGCCATGAAATGTTTATGCAATGCATTTATGATGCAAATATGATGCTTGAATGATGCGAGTATGATGCTTGTATGATGCAAATATGATGCAAGTATGATGCTTGTATGATGTGAATACTTATCTATTATAATGCATAGCTAATGTTTGTGTTATTTAGCTCATTTTGCTGCGGTAAAATTGATATGTCTTTGAATTTCCTCTATTCATATAATCATCTTCGCAAGTTTTACTTGTGTATTTTCGCGAATGAAATTGCCTCTTCTTGTATGACTTCGTGATATATATTCTTGTAAAATTATTCAATGATATTGATGGAATTGTCTTCTTTGATATATGTTGTCTTCAAAATTCTTCAATGATCTTGATGGAATTGTCTTCTTTGATATATATTCTCTTCAAAATTCTTCAATGATCTTGATGAAGTTGTCTTCTCTTCAAAACTTCATGATGTATATTCTTGTATAACTTCTTCAATGATTGTAATGAATTTCATTAATTGCTGTGGTCTTATCATTCCTTCCTAAGTAAAGGTCTTATTTTGCCACCTCTTTTGTAGAGACAAAATCGCAGGACGTTCTTACACTTTCATGCAAAAACCCATTGATCTTGCCTTATCTTTTTTGTATAGTATTTTAGCCTCTTCAGGAATTGTTGCGACAATATGACAGGCCTAAATATTCATGCGAACATAAAGCCCCATGACATTGCCGTCTTGCGATGAAATCGCAGGACGTCTCTACACTTTCATGTAGTGACCCATTGATCTCATCTTAACTTCTTTGTTATGTTCTGCGAGTTCTTTATTCTTTTCTTCCTTTTCTTCTACTTTTTTTTTTTTTAGAAGGCTCGCAGAACTTCATTTGTTGCAAAAATATGACAAGCCTTTATGTTTTCGCAAACAAGAAGCCTCGTGACATTTGCGTCTTATAGCACGTATCAGCTCCCTAATGGAGGGTGCTGCCCTTTATCTTCCCCCTGATTGCCCCTTCAAGGAAGCGTACATCGACCATACAAGGTTAGCTCTTCCCATCCGGTTCGCCAACAACAATTTTTGATCGCAACCTCTTATCCTTTTTGCCTATAGGGCTTATAGTTACGAGGTTGCACCCTATGGGGTATCTTTGGGCCAAGTGCATCATTTTCCAAGACTTGTCAAAAATGGCAGATGTGGTTCAACCTCACCCGGCACTCTTGACTCAACCGTGTACCTCGGCGCCTTGATCGTTTTCTGCACTTCTTGGGAAAGACAGCATGCCTTAGTCGCCCAACCTAAATCCTCTTACACCGCATTTTATATTGCGTAATGTCGCTAGATTAGGTGAGAATCCAAGGTGTCTAACCCGGATAGGTACCCCATTATTGGGTTGTACCCCAAAAGTTTTACCATGTACTAAGGGCCCTTAGTGGTATTCCGGTTACCCTTAGCCACGTTATAGGTACCCCCTTAAATGACGTACTTTAGGACTTTGCCTCTTACGAAATATAGCTTCGCGAACTAGGGTGTACGCCACAAAGGTTTGCATGTATAAAATTTTCTGCGGCTCTCTTTCTTTTTTGGAGGCTGATCACAGATTGCGGTCTTTTATTCGCAAGTTAATCATAAATGGCGGTATTTTTTCGCCTTTTAAAAATTCATCGTAAATTTTTCATGTATATAAAATGTTGAATGTTTTCATGAAATGTTTAGTATAAGAAGTATGAGAAGTATCCATATCACATCTTTAAATTAGAATTGTTCTATAGAATTATATAAATTTAATTTTCTCTGTTTTTTGTAACTTTGAAGTCTTTTAAAAAATTTGAGATCTTTAAATTTTTGCGATGAACTCATTTTTGAATTTTGCGATTGTATCACTTTTTACCAATCTAAAAAATCTTTAAAATGTTTTGAAATTTTAGAAATTGTAGAAATTTTTGCGAGTATATCGCTTTTAGTAAATAGAATCAAAATTCTTTTGTCTTCAGAAAATAAAGTATTCAAGGAAATGGTACTTACCTTTTTATGGATTGTTGTTGTCTCTTGCAAAGTATATGACTTGCCATTTCTTGTGAAATAATCTCCCACTTTCTTCTTGCGAAATATCCAAAATTCTTGCGAAGTAAACCTTTGTATGAAGTAATCTAACTTTTGCGAAGTGTTGGTGCTGCGAATGTTCGCAAGGGAAAAATTTGCGAAGTGCAAAGAATAGAAGTATTGGTGCTGCGAACATTCGCAATGTAAATATTTGCGAAGTGCAAAAACTTTTGCGAATAGGGAGATTCGATCGTGAATCCTCTAACTCACAGTCTTCCTTGCTAACCATCAGTGCTGGCTTCTGTTTTGCGATTGAACGTGATCATGCTACTTATTTAATGTGATCTTCTGCTCTAGTAAAACATGCAAAAATCTGCGATAGTTGGGATTCGACCGTGCGATCTCAAGCTTGTTGACTTCGAACTTAGTAAGTTGAATCGTCCCTTTAGGGGTAAACTTTATGTAAAGCTTCCTCCCTTTGCTTCATTGAATTTGAGGTTAGTTTTGCGAGTTGAAGTGATGCTACTGTTGATAAGTTGGTGTAAAATCTTGCTGCTCCCATGAACATTAGTCATTAAAATTTGATGATTTATTCGAGTTAGGCATCCCCTCATGAAACCTTGTTTTGTTTTCTGAACTTCTTTGTCTCTTCCATTTCCTCCCTGCTCCTGCGATAGTTCCCTTTATTGCAGTTCCTTTTTAGAAAAGTCATCATCATTTTAGAAAAGTCTTCACCAAGGCGGCAATGTCATGGTACAGTTTTCATCTCTGCGAGCAACAAATTCAGTTAAATAAATTTCTTTTATTGGACTTATCATTTGATATTACTTAAAGCAATAATTTTCAAAGTTAGAAATTGGAGAATGAAAATGCTTCCCTCTCAGTTGATTTGTTCGTGATCTCTATTTTATTCTCCAAGGAATTATTCTGCCAATTAAGGTGCTTGCCGAAGTAATGCATTCATGCTTGACGATTGACGAAGATGAGTTTGTGGGCTAGCTTGTTTCTTAATGATTGTTGACGAAGTAGGTGTTGTTTCTTAATAGACTTTGCGAGTTATCAAAGACTATGAGCTGATTTACTTCATGCAAAAATTACGAAGATACTTCCAGAAATGTATCCCAGAAATGTTACGAAGATACTATGCATATGTTACGAAGATACTATGCGAAGATACTTTTCTACTGAAAGTGTATCCCAGAAATGTTACGAAGATCATGAAAGATGAATACAAAGATTTTAAAAACTATGAAGTCGATATTCAATCCTTAGCATTCCCTTTTCCATTCCTTGAATATCCTTCATCAAAGTAAATGATCTGGATAGAGTTATGGAGCTGTAAAGCTTGCACCATTTCCATTTCATACTCAGCATCACCGGAAACTAAGAGTATCTTTTCAAATAATTGTTATATTCTTCGTGTAGCTTCTTTTCTTAGTGTGATTACGCGCTTCTCAAATAATTGCCCATGCTTAGAAGCTGTCAACTGTTCTTCGCTCTTAGACGTGTTTACTGCTGAGTTTGAGAGAATTTTCTCGTAAGGTTTGAAGGATTGGTTTATCTTTGACAAAAATGATTATTGACTAAAATGATTATTGGTTTGATGATCTTATTCCCCTGACTATTTCTGATCTTACGAAGTATACTTGCGAAGAAAGCATTTGCGAAGAGAACCGTTTGCAAAGTTATTTTAAATTTTGTATTCTTTTGCCTGTGACTAATCGCTCCATGGCTGAATCACTCATAGTCATTGTGTATGTGGAATCTTCTCTCTGCCATTCTGAAAAAACAGCTTCGACCTGCACGGTTGCTTGAAGTGTAACATCAACTTCACGAGATTGATGCTCAGCTAAGAGTTGAAAAATCTCTCCGGGTAGATCCAGCATAGTTACTTTATGCACATCATCAGACTTCACGTGAGTAACATCCTTTAGCCAATATTCTTGTGAGGTTGTCAAATAATTGTCAACACTTATCCTTGGATGCTTCGTGTGTGGGAAAGACTTTATGTTCGGATAATGACCATCAGCGGAGGATAAAAAGTACTTCGAACGGAATGAAGTATCAATAACATGAACATCATCATATCCATTTACCCTTATAGCTTATTCAAATGCTTGAAATACACCTACAACAAGCTCAGCTATCTTTTCCCCTAATGAAGTAAAATCCAACTTCGTAGAAATCTTTTGTGGTTTCCTTTTTCTTTTTATCTTCGCATGGATAGCTATGGTATTGGCATAGATCTTTGTGTTCGCAAACTATGCGATATTCTCCAGTTGATGCTTCAAATTCATTCTCTTCATCCCAGTGGGTTAATGGATTTTCCTCTGTGTTCATTTCTCAAAGTTTTTCTTTTCTTATCATAGTTATGGGTTCGTAAACTATGCAACCTTCACTTGCGAAGAAGACTTCATATAAAGAAATTTTACAGCTCCGCGCGTTCATTTCTCAATGATGCTTTTTCGATGCTTTCTCTTCTGTATTATCGTATCTAAACCATTTTTCTGATGATAAAAATTCATGACACTGTTAAATAAACTATTAACGATAATTGTATATGAAATTAACTAAATTCATATGTTCTCGTTTCGTAGAAAAATTAAATTTCCTAATCAATTTGGAAAATTTTGGTACTCATTATTTTTTGAAATTAGCCATAACCAAATCATAGGTTTGTATGCCAAGAATTGTTGATTGTAAATCTAAAACCAAATCTTGTTTTAAGTCATGTTTTCAAGAGAAAATCTGTTTTTGACAAATAACGGGATATGAGTTTCGCAAAGACATTCTGAAATATTTTGAAATATAGTACTAGATTTGGAAATTTAAAGAGTAAAGTTCAAGAAATAAGAGATTATTTATCCTTTTGAGATTAATATTGTTGCTGCTTTGTTTGATTTGGTTGTAAATGGTTCATTCTTTGAATCTGCTTCCGTTTAGCGTCTGCATCTCTTTCTTTTTCATTTTCTTTGACTGTGTTGTCGATATTTAGCGTTTGAATCTGTTCCTGCCTCAACATCTTGTAAATTGCTACTACTCATCTCCTGAAGGTGTATATCCCTCCTCAATCTCCTTGTTTTTCCTTTGAAATTTATGGATCCAGTTTTTAACTCATCATCAACCGTAGCTAATTTCTTTGAGTCTTCTTAAAACCAACAAGTAATAGGTCCCTGTTTCTAGCGCCAATTATGTATTTGAGGATTATCTCACAACTACACCCTCATAAGAATCCATTAAAATGATTCCTAAACCTAATTAATTTGATATGAAACTAAGAATTAAGGTACTAAAATTATAAAGAGACACAAAGATTTTTACGTGGTTCGATCAATGTGATCTACATCCACGGTGCTTCACTAGTGATTGTATGTGATTACATGATTTTTACAATTGAGACTCCATTAAAGAATATTTGGAGCTCTAGAATTTTGGGGAAGAAGATGATAAAGAAAATAAAATCCCTATCTCAAATTTTCTCTCTCCTCCTAAAATCATCCCCTCTCTCAAAATGTGTCCCCCCTTTCCTCTCATTCCTAAATGGCTATTTATATGATTTTACAAAATATGACGGTTGTGTTGTCCCGCCATTTTGGATTTTAGAATTATCTTGCGAAGCTTCGTAATTTCACTTCACGAACTTCTTTTGCTTTCCTCGTGATTTCTTTTTCTCGCAAAATGTTCTTTGCTCGCAAGATATCTTTTCTCTCCACAATTTCGTAAGTTATCATTTGCTGTGATATTCCGCTCCTACACTAACCTTTCATTATAGCGTACTTGATTAACCGATATACCTACTTGCACCCTATGGATTTTTTTACCGTTCGGAACCTTCATAAGAATCCATGTGCCATTATTGTAAAGAGAATCCATCTCGTCCTGCATTGCACCTTACTATTCTTTACACTTTGTACTACTTATAACTTATAAATAGAAAGTAGGAGTACCATATTCAACAACTTATAATGCACACACAATGTAATCATTCATCTAACCAGGCTTCCTGGTTGATTTTCTCGGTTTGCTGGTTGCTATGGTCTCAGTGACTGTATCTTCTGTATCTTTCGCTGTTTCATGTTCCTCTTCATTAAGATCGTCACTATCATTTGGAACTTCAGTAGTTATCTCTATTGTAGACCCAATATCTTGAATTGGTGGAGTTGCATCAATATCCACATATTTCAAAGGCTCACTAGTACTGGTGATTCTGTTCTCCACCTGTTGAGAACCCCAAGACTTTACCATAGACATATCATAAAATGTGGAATCTGTATTCATGACTATCTTCTTCTCAACGTACTGGATTCCAAATCTTGAAACCTTTTACTCCACTCTTCATACCCAAAAAGATTCTCACAGCACAGCTATCAAGCTTGTTTTCACTAACATGATACTACACGGGACAACCAAATATATAAATTGAGTCATAATCATAAGCTGGTTTACTAAACCACTTCTCCATAAGAGTTTTACCTTCTAATGCAGCTGATGGAAACCTATTAATGGGGAAGAACGCATACGTAACTTCCTCAGCCCAAAACGCCTTGCCTAATCCATCATTAGATAACACACATCATACCTTCTCCAGCAAAGTACGATTCACGATTCATGTGTTCAGCTACCCCATTCTGTTGCGGTGTCTTCTTAACTGTGAAGTGTCTTTTTATCCCCTCATCCTGACATACTTGCAATAATAGATCACTCTTGTACTCTCCACCATTGTTCAAATGTAGTACTTTGATCTTTTTGCCAGTTTGAGTCTCAGTTGCCTTTTTTCACCTCACAAAGACTTCTAGGACTTCATCCTTATGACTCATGGTGTAAACCCATACACTCCTAGAATAATCATCAATGAACGACACAAACCAATGTTTCCCTCTCAATGATGCATTCTTGGAAGGACCCCAAGCATCTGAGTGAACATAGTCAAGAAATCCACTATTATGGTGGATAGCTATGCCAAAGCTTGTTCTTGTTTTCTTTCCCTTAACACAATGTTCACAAAATTCTAACTTGTAGGCAATAACACCTTTCAAAAAGTCTTGTGGAATCGACCTATGCAACGAATTCTCACCAGGATGTGCAAGTCTCATGTGCCATAGCTTTGTCTTCTCAGTAGTTGCACTCTCGATGTGTTCAGAAATAGACACATCCCCTTTTGTTGTGCTCTCATTCAAGTAATAAAAGTTATGATAACGTGTGACATTCATGATTACCAACGTTCCAGATATTCCCTTTAGAATTCCATTCTCTTCTACTAGCTTGTAGCCCTTAGCTGCTAAAGTTTCGAGCGATATCAGATTCTTCTTTATGGCAGGTACAAATCTTACCTCCTTCAGCTCTCTAACCATACCATCATGCATCTTAATACGAATACTACAAATCCTAATCACCCTACATGTATGATTGTTTCCCATACATATTTCTCCATCAAGATCTTCAAAGATTTAGAACCAGTCCCGATATCGGCATATATGATACTTTTCTCCAGTATATAATACCCATGTACCATCTGTAATAGCACAAGATGGTGGTGTCACAGTCAGTGAGAAATCAGATGCATCATATGATTCTTCATTACCTTTTATAATGTTCACCTCGGTTTTACTGTTATCTCCTTCTCTTGCCTTACGCTTAGTACAATCCTTATCCCAATGACCAAAGTCATGGAACCAATCACACTCATCTTTTTGTAGTCGCGTTCTACTCTTAGAACGTCCTCTACCTTTATCATAACCACCATTCTTCTTTCTCTTGTCTTTTGAACGACCTCTTACAAGAAGCAAGTCATTATTATCTTCACTTGCAAGGTATTCACGATCCATTTTTCTAAACTCCTCACTCCGCAATGCTATAGTGACCTCAGCGTATGTCATCTCATCCTTACCGTGCATTAATGATTTAATCACGACTTCATACTTTTCAGGAAGAGAGTTTATCAGACGCAAAGCTTGTTCCTCGTCGTTGATCTTCTCATCGTAGTTAACCAACTCAGCAAGAATTTTATTATATGAATATAGGTGCTCAGTTAGGGTTGCACATTTCTTCATGTTATAACGATACAAATTCCTTTTAAGATGTATCATATTGGCCACGTTCTTCACAAGGTATTCTTTCTCTAGATTTTCCCAGAGATCCTTAGATGAAGTCTCGTACTGATAATTAACTTTTACTGCAGTTGATAAACACCCTCGTATCGAAGCAAGACATAATTTATTCATCTTGTTCCACTACTTATCAGACATCTCAACTGGATGATCTTCTAGAGCTTCTTATATGTCAAGATAAACAAGAGTATCCATTACATCTGTTCTCCATAAACCAAAGTTATTAGTTCATGTAAAATTTTCTACCTTGAGTTGTGATCTATGTGAATGAAGTATTTATTATTTTGTTTCTTTATCTTTATTTGTGGACTCTAAATGTCCTCTTAAAGGATCTTTCAGATCAACTGGTTCTTTCCCGTCAACCATTGTTCACAAACAACCAAATATAGATAAAAAAACAGAACCTTTGAGATTAGTACTACCTCAAGCAATCTTCAGAAAAAATACCTTCACTTCAACTGCTATCTGAGTACCCGTATCCAATAGCGTCTCCTTTCTCTGATACCAATTATTGCACCAAAGCTTGTGGAAGCGTTAGGTTTGTACTACTATGAAGGTATCTCAGTATCGCTAAGAACACAATCACACACATAAGAAGAACAAGTATTTAACGAGGTTGAATACTCAGGAAGGAATAAGCAATTTTATATATCACCGTATAGATTGGAATATACAAAGCCTATGCAGAGAATAAGAAAACTCTTTTAGTTCTGGTGTATTTTCTATAGTTCTCTCTATGGATATTTATACATATCAATAGGACTTGACACATTCATTAACAAGGATTACTTTCCTACAAGTATAGGGTTTCCTAACTTAACTCTAAGATACAAAGCCCTTATGTTGCTATATTTAGGACACTAGAAATTGGTTTCCCAAACCAACTAGATTTCCTAATATAGTCCTTGACCATCCTACCAACATCAATGATTACAAGGTGGTACGTATTTTGGGTCGTGAATACAATGGATATCCAGATATTCAAGTTTATACATTGGGGTCGTATTCATGGCATCGTGTTCAAACAGTCCGTCACTTGTTTCCACGTGAATGGAGATTTTCTAGTTTGCTTTTAAATGGAGCTCTTCATTGGTTAGCCGGTAACGTTCCTTCCCAAGGAAAGTCTTGGGAGGTTATAGTTTCTTTCGAAATTAGCAAAGAGAGACACCTGGAGTTGCTGCTTCCCGAAAAAACTACAAAAGATTGGGAAGAGGAGGAAAACAACAAAAAATGCTTGGGAGTATTGGGAGACTGCATTTTCTTAAGTATTAGCTTCTTCGCGTATGGCCGGACAGATATACGGGTCATGAAAAATTATGGAGTGCAAGATTCTTGGAGTAAGCAATTTACTAGCACTTAACTACCGATGGAAAAATATTTCTCCTGTAAGCCAATTTGGTCTTTTGAAAATGGTGAAATTTTGCTGGATACTATCAAGGATTTAATAGTATATGACCCCAAAAGTGGAAATATTAGAATCGTGATGCGTGATACTAATGTCGAAGTTAATCGAGAGTTTTATGTGGAGAGTCTAATTTAAGTTAAATCAGGCGAAAATTGAGTCAATTATATGATTTCTGTCGGATCTTATGCACACGGTTGTTTTTTATATTAAATTTTATAATATTCTTATGTTCTATTATAGTATTTTAACAAACCGATAACATTAGATGGTGTTTTTAGTGCAAAATTTAAGCAATTGACAATTAAGTTTATATTGATTTTCTTTTGTTATTGTATACATTGTTAACATTGATTTGCGCCATTTATTGGTATGAAATTGTGTCAATCACAAACCACCTTTTTTGAAAGCTTGTTATTATTGACAAATCCTATATGGATTAGGAAAGGTCAAACACTATCGACTTCGGACTAATTTGTGTGCAAATAGAAAATCTTCCAAGTAGAGTCATCTAATGTAGAAGAAGGTTTCCTAGCATTAAATTTATCTACTTCCATTTTTTGAGGGAAACAACAAATCAAAGAAGACTGGAAAATTCCATAAAAAAATCAACACAAAATTATTGTAAACGCGGCTTGGGCCTCTAAGGAGGAACCCTCTAGTTTTGTTAATATATAGAGAGATGATACACGTAAGTTAGACGAAGGAGGACAAGGACCATCCTCAACAACCTCTCCAGAAAAAAGCATAGGCAATAGGAATCGCGAAAGCAACTCAGTGGGCTAAGGGGAAGAACTTTAGCATTGAAGGCGATTGCAAACTTTTGTATGATTTTATGAATATAACATAACTACCATTTCTTGGCAACGTCAGGAGATTTTGGAGGAAACAAACAACCGGTTTGTTGGCATTTGTATTATCTGGTTTGTGCCAGAAGTTGGTGTACGATTCCTAAGAAAACTTGGTGACCATACGTTTGTTTTCCTTGGAAGACGATATATTATATCTTTCCTTCCATATGAGCCACATTTTCATCATTACTAGCTCCAGGGATATCAAGCTGCTTTGTTGATCCAAGAATTTCATATATCTAAGAAATTTACAGTTTCATAAGAATTTAATTGCAAAGTACAGTGAAAGAACATGTGTTCTATGGTCTCATTTGTTTCACAGCCAAAAGGGAATCTATGAGAAGCATTTTTCATTATTTTAAACAGTTTCGAGTTTGTTGAGAGCGCATTAGGCAGACATTTCCAATTGAAAATTTTTATCCTTTGTGTGACATTCAAATTCCACAAGTCTTTCCAAAATTTATCTGGTAGGCTTAGATTGTTTAAATATATTATGTTTTCATTTCGTTTCTCAATCATTAATTTGACTGTAAAGTCACCATCGTCAGTAATTTTGCCCGTCAGATTTAGGAGTATTGTTGGTTTTTAGGAAAATCCTTATCTTGCGGATTTGATTTCAGTGACATATTCCAGTAATTTTTAGTGACCTGATCCAAAATATCAGCCATATTAGCCATATTGTAGATTTGGTTGTTTGTGTTGTGGTGTTGTAGTAGATTACCTATTAGCCCTGGTATCAAGTTATCTTCCCAAATATTTATGTTGATTTCATATCATATTTCACAAATACTGTATTTCTCTATATAAGTTTAATTCCTTTATTGATACATTTCCAGGTCCATGAACTATTAGGGGAAGATTTAGTCTTAAAATCATGTTATTTCTTAAAATATTTTGGTTTTAATTGAGATGCCCATAGAGAGTCTGGTCCAGTCAATAGTCTCCATGCTAACTTAGCTATCATAACAAGATTTGTTTTGTGAGCATTTTTGAACGCTAATCTCCCTTTATATAATGGTTTACAAAGGCATGTCCAAGCCTTTTGGTAATAGCCTCTAGCATTTGTTATCTTCCCCCATCAGAAGTCGCGCTGAAGGGCATCAATTCCGTTGCTTATTTTCTTAGGTATAGCAAAAGTGCTCATCTGAAGAGTTGTCATACCAACTAGCAAATATTTATTTAGGACCATTTCACTGGTTTGGAGGAATGACTTTTCCACCTTGAGTTTTATTTTTTCAAAGGTTTTGATCTTAGATTTTTCGGCAAAGAGAGATGATCAAGATTTTTACAGTGGTAAGAAAAGTAGTTAAGACTTATGAATAATTGAATTTTAGATTTAATTTCTAATGCTTAGACAAAGAAAATTTAAGAGAATCAAACAAAGATGATGATATCAAGATTGTTAAGGCTAAAGATTCCACCATTCACCAATATCTATGTGACACAATATTATTTTTTATCATGCAATCCATAAATTCAATTTGATTCTAAATTATTGCCAATATTAGATTTTCAAAACATCAATTGTTAATCGCAAACATGAAGCATCAAAACTCCTATACTAAGCATGCATCATCAAGAGAAAACACAATTAATTAATAAAAACCATTTGATCATTTTTTTATTCAATCCAAATAAGCATAAAAAAGAGTTGCATAAATTAATTTAAATAGATTTTACACATATTTATTGGAAAAATGACTTCCTCCTTCACATTGGCAATGGGGTTTAGCTCCTCATATTAATCACTCGCTCAAAATAATTATTCATGGATCAAAAGTGTACAAGGGGGAGAAAATAAACTAAAGTAGGAAAATCGCAACGCTATATAGGTATTAACTACAGAGTGATTGTTACGAATAAACATTACAGATTTGAAATAAGCATTGCGAATTTGAATCTGAGCATCACAATTTTCTGTTGTAGTCACTATTGAAGAACGACGGTTCTCGACATGTAGTGTTCTTCGCATTCTTTAGTTTCAAAGCAGTGAACTTTGCATGCAACTTATGATTTCCTTTATTCTAGATCTCCAAACTTCTCCAAACTCTCGATATCCCTTTCTGTGACTCCAACAACCCCTTTTAAATACCCACAACACCTTTGAATCTCCCAAATCTTCACAGAATAAAAGCTTTTAACTCGATAATATTTCCTTTATGTTATTTCATGTGTCTGTTTCTGCAGCTCACAATCACGCTTCAAGTTGTAACTTAAGCTCCCAAAACATGTTCTAAACACAAATGTCCAACTTTTTCCAGCCATATACAATTTCTAAAAATAGCTTAGAAATTTCAAGAATATCTCCAACATTGTTTCCTTCAAATCTAGTTATCCATCCTAGTTTTATCGAATCCAACCACCACACCATCTCGTTTTAGCCCTAATAAGTAAAGCCCAATCAAATTCGGGATTGAATCTCTCCCCAAATACTCCCAAAATCCAACCCTAGTTCACTAGTACAAAAAGTCACCTAGGCCACATTTGAACACCGTGTCCATAGGACTATAGTCACGGATTTTTCTCTTGCTAAAACCGTTATGGTAGGAGGCATAACAATAGGGTTCCTTTATGGCTACATAAACTTTTAGTGACTATTTAACATGATTTTCCATAGCTATACTCTTATAACCGTGTCTATATAGTACCCCTTCATTTTTTTGAAGTACAGTCTTTTTCCTATAACTCTGGCCATAAGATCTTTATAGACATACAATTTAATTGTAACGTGGCTAGTGCTTCCTTTAAAGCCACAAATATTTATGTTAACCATGGCCTTCATTATCGTTGAGACACACCAAATATGGTTTTAGCATGGCTATTGTATGCTCTAAAGCCATGTGGAATTGGTTTACCATGGCCATCTCTATCATTCGAACACACCAAAAATAGTTTGACGTGGCCAATTCATGATTTATAGTTACTTAAAATCTGTAGTACCGTGGCCATTACTATTATTGGACACCCAAAAAAACATTTCGATGTGGCCCATTTACAAGTTATAGCTACTACGAATCCGTTAAAAAAAATTTGGACGTGGCAAATTTACAAGTTATAACTACTATGAATCTGTACCACCATGACAAAACTTTCATAAAGGACACTACTAATGGTTTTTGGCCACTCAAAAATTGTAGCTTTTGTAGCTCTGGTTATCATTTGGCCATGGGTTTTATATCTAAATAGTGGATTCATTTCATATTATCAGGCAGACTCAACTAACAGAGTAAATACACAATAGGGAAAATCAGAGTTCATGCTCAAACATTTGAATACCAGAATCATACTTGCATTCCAGAAAAATAATTCACATGGGCAATGGCTCAATTGAATTCAAATGAAGTTTTTTTCAACGACCTGTATCAGGGACACTGATGATCTCCTCTTGTTCTCTCTTCAGCTCCCTTCGAACCGTTGTCTATAATAAACTATCTTTCCAGGCACATACAAGCACAACAAAGCTAAGTATCCCAAATAAAATATGTCTTCACTTCAGGGTCACATTTATGTACATGTACAAAATTTATATAAAGAGGTGTATAATGGATAAACTGAAGACACATCAAAATGTGCTAGGGAAGGGGATCCGAAACCAGGATGGTTCCTTGAGCTCCAGATGTAAAAGCCTCAGTTACTGCCTTGGCTGAATCACAAATAACAATTTTCCTTTCGACCAAGTCTTTGTCCAAGCAACCACTCTCGCAACTCCTGAAATTTGTTCAATCCATAAGTGTTTTATACTGTTTTGGAACTCGAGTTCTTTAGATGTGAAGTATGAAAGTCACTTACATTACTGATATTGTTTCACATGTAGTTAAAACATTATTCCCATACAGAAGCGGGAATTTAGTTCCCTTCAACTTGAAACCGTTCACTCCAAGACCCTGTTTCATCCGATCAAATACTTTACGTAACCATCAAAATCAAAATGAATAAGAAAGATAAACACAATGTCAATTGCAGATCTTCAAAAACCACGAAAGCCACACGTAGGTTGCAATAAACTTACCTGAAGGGTCTTTCCATTTCCTAAGACAATTTTATCGACAACCTGTCGATCAGTACTACTTGCTGCCACTATTAATAACCAATGTGCGTTACTGGTCACTGTCTGTGGTTCAGGTCAGCTGTTATCGGCTGAATGTGAAGTGAGTAGGCCTTTCTTTATAGCACGAAATGACCCTATGGAAACAGGGTCAGTGTCAAAGCTAGCTGGATCAGTACCACCCAGTGACACTGAGAGAATGTCAACGCCATCAGCATACCTAGATAAATGGGCACATGAACATCCATAGCTAACACATGGAGTCACACATAGAACAGAAACAAATGACTTGTAATACATCACACAAGGATACGGAGTTTTAAGTGCTGACAAGCCTGCCTGCAGAAAAATGTTAAGCAAGGGTTCAAGTGTCATTCCATATAACCGACAAAACTCCTTCTTGAAAATCTCCACTAGATTGTCACATTGCTTTAGCTCAAATAAAACCTGCTAAACACAATATTTCATTTTCCGAGAAAATTTAAAGTTAGACGGGTAGCACGAAAGAAGATAATTTGAATATTAGACACCACTGAGTATCAAATCTAAGAAATCACCACTAAAAAGACAATAATGAGATAAGACAAACGGTGGAAGAAGTATACCTTGTAATTTGGAACCTTCTGACAATAACTCAGCACACCATATGGAACATTTATCTCAACCATATACTATGCAGAATCACAAATACGACAACATGGACCCCAAATTCTAGAACCTCCTTGAGCAGATCGATGTCTCATGTTTCAAGATGTTGACGCAGATGCGGCAGACATACATTTATGTGATCACCAAGTTTGAAGAGAAATTCATACAGGTTAATGGAACTACCAAATAAAACACTTCCTATCCGCTGCAGGATGTGAAGTGATAGGACCCACATGACCATGCTTCTGTCATTTGATTGACTGGTACAGTTAAGGTCCCACGAACAACAACAAAAAAAGTCATTTATCCATCATGGTCATCGTTATAGCTTCTTCCCTGTCCATATTAAAAAGGTGGCCCTGCAACATAAGATAAGATCACATACACCGTCAGCAAGAATTTCTTACTCCATGGCAAATAAATAAGTTTATAAGAAAATCAGAATCATTAAGGTGTCACCCAATTCTCATCTCCTCAATAACACCCTTGTTACAAGTTGCAACCATCACTTAATACAACAAAGTTCAGAAACGACAGCCTCCCGAGTGTACTAATACAACAAAGATGTTTCTAGTGTCGCTGGTGGTCCATCACAACTCCCTCCTACATTCCATTGCCCTCCTCTGCAGATCCAGACAAAGACAAAGTTGATCAATATTCATCAATTAAGTTACAAGGTTGAACTGGTGCATGTTTGCAGTTTCAAAGTTCTGATGCATACTTGAAATGACAAGCAGAGTACCCACGGAAAAAAAACTCGAGTACGAAGTGCATCGATATTCGAGTCTACCCATTGAGCCCATGTTCTTAAAGCTTTTGTATATGCTTATGCCATGTCTAGCTTGTGGTATACATGGTTGCCTACCTGGTAATAATCTTTCCTGCAGAATTTAACACAAAATTAGTCCATCAAAACACAACTACAAAAAGAAATTTATTTACAGTCAAATCACAGTCAGCACTAAATTTTTTAGCACCAAATTAGCTCTACACTTAAAACAACAACCTTGGTCTCTTCAACCCCTCAACCCCTAACTGGTCTAATAATCTTATAAAATTCTAAATCTGTTCATGGAAGCTGTAGTGCAACAAATTTCTAAAGTTGAAATCATATCCTTGCCACAAAAAATTATTATCTGCATAACAAGAAAGCAAAATAATGTAAATTTACTTGAACCAGACAATGAACTAACCTTCTTATTAGCTTCCAGCGTTACTCCCATTTGTTCAATTTGATCAGCCATAGCCTAAAGCCAAAGGAAACCACGAACTTAATTAAAAAGATGAGTGTTAAAACTTAAAAGTAAAAGAATTGGAGATAAATTCGAACCTTTATATAGAGATAGAAAGTGAAGATTAAAGAAACGATAGCTACAGCTTCATTGTCATAGCTTCCAGCTACAGAACGAGAATCAATTCAAAAATACCCATCCTCCTTTGCTGCCTCCTCTGCCTCTACAGAACGAGAATCATAGCTTCCAGCTTCATTGGGAGTTTTACAGAGAATAAATCGAATTAGACATGAGGTTGAATTCAGTTAGGGTTTGAAGAACAAGAAAGAAGAAATTCGAGTTCACAAATGAATAATAAGTGGTTTTGTCTGCTAAGGGTTAGTATCGGATTTAGGTTTTGATGATTGTGCTATTGAATCGAGTATCAGATGGGTTAGAATAAATCCCTAATCCACTACCACCATCAAAATCAGGAACAAATTTTCTTTTGAAACTCATCATCATCATCTTCTTTTACAACTGAAACCAAAACAAAAAGAAGATTTGTGATGAAAATCAAACCCGATCTAGCAGATTAGGTTTTCAGTGAACGAAAAAGAAAAAGAAAAATGGAAATCAAAACCGATCTAGCAGATTAGGTTATGATGAAAATCAAACCTTGTTCTTGAGCTCATGAAAAATCTACCTTATCAGCAGTTGACTGAACAGATATGAAACCCCCATCGATCTCAACTTTCCAATCCTCTTACCCATAAAAACAATTGATACAAAACATAACACCATCTTCTGGAATCAAATCCACTACCATCTCTTCTATCTCAGTAAAATTCATCTGCTCAATTTCCTTATAAAATTCGAAATCTAGTCATTAACAGACCCTTAAGCAATATCCATGAAATTCACAATACCATCGTACACAAACTCAAACTCTAGGATTTCTAATTTGCTCGTAAACTGATTCCTTTGTTAAATCACCTGTTAAACAAATCAATTTTGAGTGATTTTTTTCGGATGGAGGTGCAACCTGAATTAGGTTTTTTTTTTATTTCTGAGGAAGGAGAAGATGAGAGACGTGAGAAAATTGAGTGAACGAAGATAAGTGAGATAAAAAAAATGGTTTTATCTAAAAGAATTTGAACGGATAAGATGTGGTAGGATGGTGTCATACGGATTAGGAAAAATATTTGGACGGTGTAGATTTAAGTTGAGAGTGTCATACGGATCAAGGTCTTTGTGCTTTCTCTTTGTGTTAATACGAACTCATGTTTTCGGTTTAATTATCAACCTTCGACATGAAAAAAAATCCAAAAAAAATATTAATAAATTTAGGACATCGTTCTCGACATTTTGATATAAAAACATCTAAAAAATGTATAAGAATGAATCGGGAAAATGAAAAATGAATTCGATAATTGGTGTGTTTCTTTGTGTTTTCTCTTTAATACAAATATCCCAAATATTCCCACTTTTCCCGCCAATTTTATGAATTCAAATGTTGAAGATGATGGTTTCCCCCTATCATGTGCATGTGTCCCTTTAGCATATTCCTGGGGTGCCATTGGTAAAATTTCGGGGTTCCTTTAACAATTCTCCTGGGTTACTTTAACACTTTTTTGGGGTGCATTTAGTAATTTTCTCTTGGGATGCAAATATCATTTTTCGAGCATATTTTTCCATAAGAGTTTATTTATCCAAAAACACCTACAAATACACAATATAATAAAACAAGTGCAAAACTAGGTACTTACAAATTAGACAATTGAAATCAAATCAGACACAGAAAGGTCTTTATCAAGAGGGGCTCCTAGGTAAGTCTTTTAGATTAGTTTATTTATTTATTTATTTTTACTTTAAGAATTTTGGACATCATTCTTTAGTGTTTTAGATGAACCTTTATACTGAAAAAAAATCCCTAACCTGTCAAAGTTTATTAATTGACCAGATTCTTTGTTGAAATTTTCTATTATGGTGGTTACCTACGAAGAATAGATGAGGAGAGGAAAAACTTATCTATTACTCAGAAGTCTATTAATTCTATCTACATAATGAAACTTATAGCTATATAGACTTAATTTGTGTTATACACATTTGAAATTTAGAGTCGAGTTTATCTCGTTTATATAATTCTCGAAATACGAGTTTAAAGCTTAGAATGCTTCATCATCTACTTGGAAACTTTATTTGTAAACAATTCATTTTTTGGAAACTAAATATTAAGTCAAGATTACCATATGAAAATTACTTTGAACATCTTACATGATTTGTATGAGACAATCGTTTGATATTAACTCGGGATGTTTCGTATTGATCAAATAATCATTTGAAAATGACTTAAATCAAGTGGTGTGTGTAATTTTACCATTGTCGTTCTTCTTAGGATATTTCAAATCGATGAACGTGAGTTTTAGAACTACTACCAATGTCTGGTTACTGTACAATATGTGTGTACTGTGAAGTACTAGTTCGGGTCCGAAACTCTTGTTTGCGAACGAGTTTATCTGTGATGGGTCCGGAACTGTGGTTTGCGAACGGAAAAACTAGGAAAGGTCCGGAACAGTAGTTCCCGAACTTAATTTGCGAACTCAGTGGTTAGGTTCTAAAATCGGTAAGTATGACAACTTGTTCACATACTCTGTATGCTAACTATTGTCTATACTCATGAACTCAGGTTCATTTGAGAACTTTGTTTACGAGCTGAAGTCCCTGATTGTTAATGCTTTAAGGTATGCGAATTCGGTTTGCAAACCATGGCATTATGTTCATGAATTGGTTCTTATAGAAGTAATTTGTACACTTATAAACCAAGCGGAATATGTTTCAAATGCTTCATGAATATTTCTATGAGATAGTGAACATTTGAAAAACTCTAATTAAACATATTTGGATACATTTGGTTATCTATCATGATTGGTTGATTATCAGGTTGAGTGTAGAAGTGTTAAATGAATATAACTAAGATAAAAGTGTTTATATGGCTAACTTCGGTTAACTATTACTGGTCCAACTTGTTATACTCATTTAGATACGGTTCATCCATATTTGAATATAAGTATATTTCATTTGTGTGTATCAAGATAAACCATCTAACCGTGGAGATTGATTGCTTATTTTCTAAGCAAACTTAGCTTGAATATTGAATCAGGAGTTCATCTAACGGTGAATATTAATTGCTTTGTTACTAAGCTATCTTAGCTTTGATTGTAAGCAACCTAATTTGAAATACTATATTAGGAGAAGCTCTAGCATCTGGGAAACCTAATCCCGACACTTATATATTGGAGATAAAGATCTTTAATATCTTTCTTGATTGAGTTTCATTAAGTTGATACTCTCGGAATTATATTGAAGTTTAGTCCATACAGATTACCGAACGAAAAAGTTGGGTGTGGTTGTTGTAACCCCGCATTTTCACACTTTGACTAACATGTCTACGACCCAAACGCTATAATAGACAAACTTACGACCTAAATACTAAAATGTACCAAAATCTACGACCCAAAAACTAAATAGCTCATGAAATAAATTGTTTTCTCTTTGTTCTCTTGAACCCTGCTGACTAGTGTTGCACTCACAACGATCGGTGTATTTTCTAGTTAATGGTACAACCCCTCATGTGGAACTAGGGAAGTAAGAACTAGTACAGAGGACAAACAAGTTTTTTTCTGATCAAAATCTAACTGAAATTCGGTATCTTATTCGAAATCTTGTTTTTTTTCGAAGTAGATTGTACAAATACATAAACTTGTATGATAATATGGAAATAAATCTATTTAATGTATCTAGCTTCCAAGTTAACTTATGGATATCTTTTTTGTAGGTAGGAAATCATATGTCCTGTATGGCTCTGGTTTTCAAAGAATCTGTTTTATCACATTTCTGGTTACTAAGAAGCCCAATTTTTTTTCAATTTGAACTCCATAGGTAGATGGATTGACTTTCATTCTATAGAATATCTTAAGGAAAAGAATATTTTTAGCAGATATTGCGAATGGTCAGTGTCCTTCAAACTTTTGACAACCATGTTGTCCACATAACACTCCATATAGTGCTTCCAACCATATTTAAATTTGAATATCTTATTCACCATCATCTGATAAGTGCATCCTACATTTTTCATACCGAATGACATAGCCTTGAAACAACACAACCCTCTATTCGTGATAAACACATTATGTTCCTAATCTACTGGTTGTTGTGAGTGTAAGAAATATGGATTTGGACGGGGCCCCAAATCCATATTCGAATGTGAATAAAGTCGTGTCTTGTCCCAACCAACGTGACCATTCAGTTTGGGTCACAACCATTGGTGAACCGCCACCTTTTGCATTATAAGAACACAATGTTCTTAAACGTACAGACATAGAAAAAAACAGAAATAACTTCCATTGTTTTAATGAAAATAAACTTGCATTAGAGTCTAATTGAAGAGAGTTTGTTGTTGCTTTAAGTTCGATCATTTTGATGTTATTCGAGTACATGTTAACATCAAAGGTATTGTTGTATCATGGTTAGACTTACTTCCGAATTCGTTTTGCACTAGTGACGGAAAGTTAAATTTTCCAGGAAAGAGGAGTACCTCGCCTCAATATACAAATTAAGTTGGTAATCCTAGTCCTTGTTCTCTATAATTGTTGTATTGTCTGTTTTGTGAATTATGGATTCATTGGTTACTGAAATTGGAGAAAGAGGATTGATGCTCACCAGGTATTTGATAAATTGTCTCAACCATCTATTGTGTTATTTTAATAAACTAGAATATGGGTCTTGTTTGTTAATGATTGATTTGGTTGTATGCATGCTTATAACCCATATTTTCCAACAATCTGAAAACTTTAAGTTATATTGAATTGGGTTATATCTTCTTTCAAAGTTGGTACTTGTCATTTTGTTTGATTATTGGTGTGTAATCATAGTTATTGCCACTTAAGGATTTGGTTTTACACAGTAGATTGGGTACTTAACATCTCGTGACAATTAATTAATATTGTTGTGTTGAACTGTCAAGGCACTATACCTAAACCATTTTGTGCTTAGATTTTTGTCTAGTTATGCATCTGAAATAGATAACGTAACTTCATGTGCAAACTGTCTTGATAATTGCCAAGAATTAAAGTGGAGTATGGTTAATCAATACAAGTAGGTGTTACTGACGATAAAATTCCAAAATCTTGAAACACAATTTATCATCCTGTTACTACATAGTAGGATTGTGTTACTTCCAATCATGAATTCTAATCTCGCTGGTACAGAATGTATAATTTCCCCCGTGTCAAAAATTAACATGGTGAGCAACCCAAATAATTGGTGGGTTGATACAGAGCGACTCGACATGTATGTCAGGATCGTTCCATGTTTTCTACTTATCAAATTATAGAGAATGGTGAACAAGTATACATGGGTAATGAGACAACTTCTATAGTTAAAGTCAAGGGTAACGTGGTGGTCCAGTTTACATCGGGTAAGAAAATTACCTTGACCGAAGTACTACACGTCCCTGAAATCCGTGAAAATTTGATTTCTGGCGGTTTACTTGTGAAACATGGTTTCAAGTAAGAATTTGTTTCGAATAACTTTTTTATCTCTAAACAATGTATTCTTGGGAAAGGGTTACCTTAGTGAAGGACTCTTTAAAGCAGATGCAACGATAATTATGTCGGAAGTAAATAGAGATACTTCTTCTGTATACATGAAAGAATCTAGTTCCATTTGGCATGAAAGATTAGGTCATGTTGATTATCATTCTCTTAATAAATTAATGGATATGGAATTGCTACCCAAGTGTGATATAGATTTCACAAAAAGGTGTGAAATTTGTGTCGAGTATAAATTTGTAAGGCTTCCATATCCTACCGTTGAGAGAAATACGGAACCATTGGACTTGATACACTTGTATTTGTGTGACTTAAAAATAGTTCCAAATATAGGTGGGAAGAAGTATGTTATGACTTTTGTCGATGACAATACAAGGTATTGTCAAATTTACTTGTTGAGAAGTAAAGATGAAGCTCTTGAAAAATTCCAACTTTATAAAAATGAAGTTGAGAACCAACTTAATCGTAAAATTAAGATGGTCAAGAGTGATAGGGGTGGTGAGTATGTGGAACCACTTAAAGGCTTAAACAAAAAGAAGGCTTGGATTATTTTGATACTTATTCTCCCGTCACTAGAATAACATCTATACGAATGCTTATAGCAGTATCGGCATTGTATAATCTAGAAATACATCAAATGGATGTAAAAACCGCCTTCTTGAATGGGGAGTTAGAGGAAGAAATATACATGGAACAACCAGAAGGATTTGTCGTACCAGGTAACGAAAAGAAAGTATGCCGATTGGTTTGGTCTTTTTATGGATTAAAGCAAGCACCAAAACAATGGCATGAAAAATTCGACACAACTATATTATCAAATGGGTTTAAATCTAATGTGTGTGACAAATGTGTTTACACCAAAGAAACACCCGCATGCATAGTGATAATATTTTTATACGTAGACGACATGTTAATAATGGGTAACAATCCTGAAATTATTAAGTCTACAAAGAAAATGTTGTCTAAAAATTTCGATATGAAAGATTTATGCAAGGCAGATGTCATTCTTGGAATTAAGATCTCTAGAACTAGAGAAGGGATTAATTTTAACAAGGGTGACGAGAAAATGATAAGAACACCGTAGAGCATAATGTCCATCTTAAAAGGAATTTTTGCAATGGAGTACAACAATTGGAATACTCTCGTGTGATTGGAAATCTTATGTATCTAACGAGTTGTACTAGGCCATACATGGCATGTGCAGTGAGTAAACTAAGTAGGTTTACAAGTAACCCTAGTGAAACTCATTGGCAAGCTTCAGTAAGAGTTTTGAGATACTTAAGAGATACAAAGGAGTATGGCTTGCATTATACAAATTATCCTGCAGTACTTAAAGGATATGTTGATGCAAATTGGATCTCAGACACTGATGATACTAAGGCTACTAGTGGTTATGTATTTACTATGGGCGGGGCTGTCATATCATGTAAATCATCCAAACAAACGTTGATCTCTAGATCAACTATGGAGGCTGAGTTTATTGCTTTAGACAAAGCAGCGTAATAAGCAGAGTGGCTTCAAAGTTTCCTTGAAGATATACCAATATTGCCTAAACCCGTTTCGGCAATAATTAAACATACACTGCGATAGTCAAGCGGCTACAACAAAGGCTCATAGTAAAATGAATAATGGTAAGTCTAGACACATACGTCTTAGACATGAAACCATTAAGCAATTACGCTCTAGTGGAATAATAACAATGAGTTATATAAGGTCCAGGGATAATCTAGCAGATCCACTAACAAAAGAATTATCCAGAGAGCAATTAATTGCATCATCGAGGGGAATGGGACTATTGCCTACAAATATAGAGTAAGTTACAAAGGTAACCAAACTTAGCGATTGGAGATCCCATGGTCTTGGTTCAAAAGGGTAAACTAAGTTGTAAACTACTCGCCAGCGATACTGAGAGAGATTACTCTCTTTCCCATTTCTATGATGAAACAGTGTCATCTGTCAAGTGAGAGGTTGAGAATTTCTCTTAATGATTCTTATAGCTTAGTATATGACTAAGAAAAGTATGGCAGGATACTTTGAAATAGGAGATCACCTATATGAATGAGAAGTGGGGCCACTTCCGTGATAACTATAAGGCTATGTTAATCTAAGAGCACTCATGAATTCCAAGATTGTTCAGGGCCGAAATGAACACAACCGAGAACCACTGAAGCAAGGAAATAAGCTATGTGATATCTATTGTATCGACTTAAATTATAAAGTTGAGTAGTTCAAGACATCACGTTCACTGAACAACTAGTAAGTCCAGTAGGTATTCACTAAGGAAGATTCAAAGCCAAAAGTTATCTTTCCCGATGTAGTGATGTTCTGCGCACAAACTCTCTAGTATCTGTATTCTAATCTATGGTTAGAATTAATGGTGGGTTTGGATGTAAAATTTTAAAGGTGGGATTTAGGGGTTCATGGGATTTGGTGGAATTACGTTTCCTTCGGTATGTTTGGTTGCCCAAATCCTTGAAATCACGTTTCCTATTGGAATCAGTTTTCCAGCAAATCCTCCGTATGGAGTCCGACCCCCCCCCCCCAAATATTTGATGGAAACACACAAGTTACCAAACACACGAAGAATTTATATGAATCTCATAATTTGTAATCCCATGGGATTATAAATCCTAGAAATCATGAATCCATCAAATAGACCCACCACAAGCATTTTCTAAATGTGCGCGTATGACCGCTGTCGGGTGCCCATGGGCACTTCAGACCCAAATGGATTCAGCCTTAGATTTGGTGTGGTGTATATGTTAAATAAAAACTTACTGTGATATTTTGTTCAGCATTCCCTGTTTCTCTCACCAAAAACATAATCTCTTTTGAGCACTTCCCCAGAACCCCCATTTTCCAATTGTTTCCTTCCTAAAAACCCTAAAAAAATAATTCCTGAATCAAAATTGCTGTTTCTCTGTACGAAGATTTCAAGAATTTCAACAATCTCCCACTTTCCAAATGTTTCAACTTCCTCAAAACCCTAATAAAATTTCTTGAATCAGGAATTTCTCTGTACATAGATTTCAAGAATTTCATGGATCATTTCAACAAACTACCATCCGAGACTTCTGAGAACCCTTTTTGTTGAATCCTAACTCTTTCTTTCTACAGACAAAATCCCCATTTTGATTTCTTAAACAAGTTGCTGTTTTCTCGATAAGAAGAAGCTTAATAAGGATTTCATCATGGATCCTTTCAAAGAACTACCACTCGGAATTGCATTAAAGATAGTGACTCGTGTACCAGTTGAATGGGTCCGCCATTGTAAATCAATGTGCAGAAATTGGAGAAAGATTGTTGATATTCATTTTAATGATCATTTCAAGAAACTACCGTACGTGACTCAATTAGATATTTTAAGTCGTCTACCAGGTGCCACGGTGCTTGATTGCAGATCAGTCTGCAGAAATTGTAGAAAGGTTGTTGGTGTTGTTTCTAAAGATCCATTATTCATTCGGATGCATCTCAATCATCCATCTGCTGCTGAGGATTCTTGTAAGTTGGGATTTCTTGCTTTATCTGAGAGAGCATATCACTATTTTGAATATAACGATGATCAGAATCATGAGTTAACCAAACCAATTAAGAAAGTTAGAAAGATTAATTCAGAACCATTTGGAGGTACTAACATTGTTGGTTCTTGTAATGGTTTAGTCTTTCTTTGTCCTGGTTTTATATGGAACCCTTTAACTAAAGAGTATGTGGAGCTTCTAGACATTGGGAATCATATAGACATGTGCGATGATTATGATGAGTTGGTCATACGGATTTGGTTACGTTTCATCTACAGATGAATACAAAGTTGTAGCAACATATGTGTCACAGTCCAAGTATGTACAAGTTTATATATACACTGTAGGCAGTGGGAGTGGATGGAGAAACCTTGGAAAATTCAATTCTGAATTCATCCCTATGCGTGATGTTATACTTGGACATGGTAAGTTCGCCAATGGAGCTATCTATTGGATTGGTAGGGAGGTAAATAAGATCGTGACTTTCGATTTGATTGAGGAAAAGTTCTGCCTATATATTGCACCACCTCCTTTAAAACCAGGCTGGAAATTGCTTGATTATATAATAGGGGTTCTGGATGGGTTTCTGTATATTCCTATGTATGACCAAGGAGAAGACCGTTTAGACATATGGCTATTAAAAGAGAAGAATGATAATCACGGCAAGAAAGAGGGAGACAAACATCAGTCATTTGAATGGAGTAAAGAGTACAGGGTCAATGAAAGCTATTCATTCGCCATTACGAAGAGTGGCAGTGTTTTAACTTACCATGAAAATGATTACTATGTCAACCTTTACGACACAAAAGCTTCAACCTCGGAATTGCTTGTGGATTTTTATGAAGTGGTTCTTCAAGTATTCCCTCACAAGAACACCTTCGTATCGTTGAAAGAATTAGGGGAAGAATATACGGAAACAATATCTGAAGCCAGCTAAAGGAGGCAGAAAGCTGTGGTTCGCCTTTCAAGCAGCTACATGAGGATGTTAACCCTGAATACATACTTTTAAACTGGTAATCTTCATTGAGTTTTGGCAGTTATATTCATATGATTCTGTAGACTTATGAGTTTCATTGACAAGCAACCTTGTTGTAAACCTCAAAATTATTGATATTGTGCTAGTGAGTATATATGGATTTTCTTTTGTTCCGTCTTTATATCATTGATCCAACTTTATGGGAGTGTTTTCTGTTTTGGGTCAGACTGTATTGCTTCGTGAATTGTCCATTTTGTTAGTGACACAACCTTATTTCCATGGGTTTAATGTACACTGTGCTGAGTTAATTAAGCATATGCAGGAAAAATAAATTTGAATAGGAAACTGCACTGAAGAAAGATTGTCCTCAACTGTCAATAAATGTCACTAGAACAGTTAGTCAATTAGGTACACTTCTCTGCGATAACTAGCATGATTTACGTTTCCTCTGTGTCATTAGGAGCAACCAGCCTAATTGCTTATCGTCAACAAGTTATTTTTCATCTTTATGCGAAGGATCAATGAGCAAATTTCCTTTCAGTCTACACAACCAGGATTCAGAACAATGATTCTGTTGGCAAGTATAACTTTGGCATTATACTCTAAAACTGGTAATCTTCGTCGACTTTTGGCATTCTGCAGACTTACGAGTTCCATTAACAAGCAACCTCTGTGTGAACCTAGTTATAAACTGGTAATCTTCATTGAGTTTTTGTAGACTTATGAGTTTCATTAACAAAATAACTAGTAACCTTTTTGTGAGCTTTGATGTTTGACATTGTGTTAGTGAGTAATATACATCAGATCCCTTTATTCTGTCTTTATATCATTGATCCAACTTAATGGAATTCTTTCTATTTTGGGTTGCTTTGTAATTTTTGCATTTCGGTAGTGACCCGAGCTTATTTCAATGGGAGTGCTGTACACTGTAGTGACATACTTTGTTTACACTTGGGGTCGAATACGCATATTCAGGAAAATTCATAAATTTGATTAGGAAATTGCACTGAAGTTTGTCTTCATCTGTTTATAAATTTCACCAGAACCTTGAGTCAATCAGGCACAGTTCTCTATGATATCTAACATGAAATATGTATCCATTCTGGCATTCTGTCATTAACTACAACCAACCTTTATCATAAACAAGCTGCTTTTCCATCTCCATGGGAAGGATCAATGAGCCAGTTACCTTGTAGCCTACAACTAGGATTCAGAACAATGATTCCGTTGGCAGTGAGGATTTTGACATCTTCCTCCAAATGGATGAGATTGCACTTAAATTGTGGTTATGCACACACTTCATGCCTACTTCCACAGTTGTGTCAATTTTCGGTTTGCTTAACTCTGATTGAGTTAATTCTCAAGTTGCATCATTTCAGTCTGTTGATTAAAAAAATGGTTTATGTTTCATCTTCCAAAATTATGGCTGAAACCAGCCGGCGATTTACTGGTAGTTATTGAAAAATGGGGTTGTGACTGGTGATCAAAATGAGGCAATCTTTTGTAGAGAGAACTATTGAGAGCGTCTGTCCCAATGTTTTTGGATGGAAACAAATAGTAGCGTACCATACTACCATGAAAGGAAAGTTTCAGGAAAAGATGATATGGCAAGTATATACCAATAATTGTAAATGAATTCCAGCCTCCAACATGTCCATCTTACTTTATGGACATGTTTTGGCTTTCCTAGTTCCAGCTGGCCTAATTGTAAGTCCCAATCTCTTCTCTCCGTTTCTGTTTTAGTGCAACTATCTTGGTGTACGTCTTTTATTTGCTTAATTTTTCTCTTTCTCAGAGAATTTTATTTCTTTGACAGGCATGCTTTCTTCCACTATCAGATGCCAGTTCCTTCCTCTATACAGAAACACCAATATATTTCTCGGGAGTCATGGTAAGGAAATTACCACCTTATTTCACCTTTTATTTTCCGTGTTTGCTTTATGTCCTCTACATTTTTTTTTTGTCTTTCTATTTTTTTCCTGATTGTTCTGCGTCCTTTCCATGTTCAGAGGATGCTTATATTTTCCCTAGCAGGAAGCATTATGGCTGAAATTTATCTTTCTGGAGCTTTTGACGTCTTCCCAGGCTCAGTAAAATTTCAACTGCCTGGATTACCAGGGGATTCTGATGTAAGCCTGTTTCCGGTTTTCTTGCTTGTGCACATTCCTCCCAGGACGTGGTACAAAATAGTGTAGCCAAGGATGAGTCAAATGCAGCTGCTGATAAAAGGGAAGAATTTCTGAAGGAACGTCTATCAAAAAAGAACAAGAAAAATTGAAAAAGAACCTGTTGTGGAGGCATCTTTTAAGTCCACAATTCAGAAGAGATTTCTGGTCTTACCTTTGGAGGCATCTATCATTTCCCTTCTCTTGCTTATTTTGTTGGGTGCCTTTTCTGTGGTAAGTAGTAAACACTCCTCTGTAGAGGAAACTCTCCCAGATGTGGAGTCCATTCATTTTTCAAGGTATCTTTAGTTTCTAGGCAGCAGGGATTTTAATGCCAAAAATTCATTGTAGATTCTGTGTTTGTGCCGTCGCCAAAGCTTACTTAGCTGATTCTATCATTCCAACTTCTGGATCACATGATAGCCTTCATGTTTGCTGTGATTTTAGAGAACCTTATGCTTGTTTAAGCCATAACACTTAAGTAGATGATGAGGTCAGTCCACCTCATACTGGTTATATGAGTCGCTTTCGATCCTCAGAATGTGGCATGTTTGACCATCTTTGCTGCTTAAGAACTGATGAGCTTGTTTTGCCAACGTGCATTAGGCACGTGCACTAATGCCTATATCATTTTGGTAAAAAAAGAGTTGGTTGTGCTTGGTAGTTTTTTTAGTCAACGATTATTGACACATTAGTGTGGAGAAAAGATCTGAAGGAAATACATGTTCCGAAACTTCAGCTGTGAATAGAGTTTGATGAATTAATATAACCCATCAGCAACTATTGCCGTGATTAGATATGTACACGTTAGTGTACTTTCTTATATGCTTTTTAACTGTTTTACACCCTTAAACCACCATTTTAATATGTTTTGGTTATAGTATTTAGTTGTTAATATGATTTCTTAGATCCAACATCTCCGTGCAATGGTTTTCTTAAGGCCCATTTCCTAAACTAAATATCTGCTACAGTTCATATTATGTAGGATCCTTCTGATATATCTCGTTCTGTAGCTGGAAGCTATGACAATGAAGTATGACGGACTGATGTTACTGTGGTTATTCTCCTCTTGTTCTTATTTACATGTGTTGGGAACATTTTATTTTTCAGGTATGCTCTTCGGGAGGTTATACCTTTATTATTAACCTTATCCCAATACATGTGCTTCTGTGCATTGCCACTGGTCGTTACTCTCTTTAGCTGTATGTTGCGTATGCTCCTCTAGTAAGTATCTTGTCTCTGTTAAGAATCTCCATTCCATTGAGTAAATAGACGTACATACATATTTAGAAGCTATATAGGGTAAACAGAAGTATTGAACATAACTTATGCTAGCAAATATAAGCCCCTAGGTACATTATCGGCTTCATTGGTACCTTGGAACACTTCGCATTGTTTTTGGTGAGTTAGTTGGGTACCTTCCTATAGATCCTACTCTTATCAAAATTGTGGTTGCTTTCTTCTCCCATTTCTGCTTTGAACATATTTAAATATTTTATACATGTTTTGCTTGTGGCACATTATTTCCTATTTTCCGATGTCGTTCTTTTCCTTTTTCCTGATTTTCATTATTATCCATGTGGTGGCTCTTGTGTATTACGTCAAGGGATTTCTATGTCTGCAAATGTTTAAAGTGGCTGTGGCACTTGTAGTATCTGTTGGCGTGTAAGCTCCCACAACTTATAATCGTTTAGTAAATATTGAAGGAAGTTGAAAGTTTACAATAGACAGATAAAAGAAACCATTTTCTTCATTTTGTTGAGAAGTTAGGCTTGCTAAGATTATTTCTGCGATTGCCAAGGCAGATTGTGGGATGGTAAAATCGTAAAATAGTTCACTTGCTTGCAGTATCTTTACCGTCTAACATATTAAATGGAGCGTAAACTTAGTTCTTTATTACTTAGGGTGGTCTGTATTGCTGCAATACTTGTAGCAGTAGTGGCTCCAGCCCAACAAAGGGACTGAGTGGTTGCAGTTTGAGTCTTCTTGATCCGTAAGATCCAACTCCCACAACTTGAATCTGCCACATGTTCGATTCACTCCTGTTTGTATAACTTGAACATAACTTATGCTAGCAAATATAAGCCCATATTGCTAGTCTAAGTGAATACCAGCCGCCAACATGGGCATCAACATTTTGGCTTTCGTGGTTCCAGCTGGCATAATCTCATCTCATCTCTTTCTTTCTGTTTTAGTGCAATCGTCTCGGTTCATGTATTTTATTTGCTTGATTTTCACTTTCTCTGATAAATATTTATTTTCTGCACCGGCATGCTTTCTTCCACTATCAGATGCCAGTTCATTTGCTGTCCTTCATTATATCATCACATCAGTATATTTCTCAGATTCGTGGTATGAAAATACCCATTTACCCAATTTTAGCTTTTGTCTCTCGATTTATTTTAATAATCTCTAGCTACATTCCCTTTTTCTTTCTATCTTTTGTTTCCTGATTGTTCTGACTTCTGCGTCCCTTTTAGGTTCCGCTGATGCTTGTATCCTGCCCAGCAGCATGCATTATGGCTGGAATTGCTAGCTCTTTCTGGAGATTTTGATGTTATCACAAGCTCGGTCAAATTTCAGCTACCTGGATTACTTGGGGATTCTGATGTACGTGGTTCTGGTTTTCTTGGTTGTGCACATTCTTGCAGTTTTGCGGTGAGTTGGGATTGAGAAGGAACTAACATAAGGTCATGCTTTTCGCCTTTAAGGCAGGGGATACTATTACTTCCGGGCATATGGTAATTGTTGTACATGTAATCTCTGTGTGAGAATAATCTTGACATGATAAATTGAGCTAATAAAACTGGATTCCAATCAAATAAAGCTCTAAAACAAGGCAATACATGTATGATTAATTGATTATCATTCCTGCAGATACATAATGAATAAACTTGCACAAGAGAATATGAATAAGCTACTTAGTTTCTCAAAGCCTACAACCCTTTACAACAGCTCATTACAAATCCAAATAGCTTTGCGCGAACTATAAGTGTTTTAATTACAAAAGGGCGGAAGGAAGGAAACAAAGAAGAAAATCAGAATGCCATCAGGAGACTGGGCTTGTGGACCCCTAGATGTTTAGTTTTCCGGACGGCTAGATGTTTGCTTTTCCACTCTATTCGCGCCCTGACGCTGTCTCCATGCTTCTTTTTAGCACACTTGCTCACCTGCAGCTTCGGTTTAGCAGTAATCTTGTTCCCCGCTGCCTTTTCTTGTCTTTCCTCGCACTGTAATTTCCTTTTAGCAGCTTCAACTTTGGGCTCCTGAACTGCATCTTGTTTTTCCTGATCTTGATATGAAAGGTTTCGATACATATTGGTTCCAGGTATCTTTCTCACTCTAATCTTGAGAATACATCTTTGTTTCGGTTCTGTTTGAACAATAGGAGGACTTGGAAGTGGTTGTTCATCTTCGAAATCACTACTACCAAATAAACGATGGTACCAATACTGTTTTTGATCAAGCAAGTCACCACCCTCTGCCATGACTATTTTCTGGTGAAGAATAAGAAGCAAAAGAAGAGAAACTCTAGACTTACGAAATAAAGCACTGCAGGAGAATATTACCAGAGAGATACCTGAATATTTTTGTTTCTGGTTGAGACCTTGCTGCTAGTATTTGTAGTGTTACTGAAGACAATATTTAGAAACCAACTTCAGCTTCTAAATCTTAGCTGCGACGGTCTAGTTTCCTAAGTTAAGACGGCAACTGCTAAATACCACAGGTTCAGGAACTTAACCGTGTGAACTCACGCGGTTCGAGTTAGGATTGAATCGGAGCACTATTGGTCAAATCGGGGTAAACCGAACACAGTACAGATGGCGGACAATTGATATGTAGGTCCGTCCCGCTTTCCTCTTTCTCGATTTCTGCTCTTCAGTTTCTCTCTCCTTCTGCTTCTTCATTCTCTCTAGGTCTATCCGTCTATGGCTAACCTGCTGGTTTTCTCAGGTCTTAAATCTCTCTTACACATATAATCTTTTTGATTTTTGAATTTTGTTATGTCATTTTCTGGTGAGAATTTGATCAGTTTTATGAAATTGTATCAGGTGGAACTGAAATTAATGGCGTCGTTGAGGAGATGAGAAAGTTGACAACTACGTGTATCTTATGACGGATGAAGAAGGACTGCAGAAATTGTTCAGTGTACTTGGTAATTTGAAAAAATTAGATTTCTTCAACTAGTATTATGATGTTTGATTGTATTGTATTGAATCAAATAGTTTGTTTAAGATGATAGAAAATGATTTTGTATAGGTGTTGGAGGCATTAGATGAATTTCGATCAAGGCGTTTGAGATTGTCAGATGAAATCTTGATTAAGAACCCGCGAAATCAGAATGGTACTATGATCTAATCTGCCTTTCCCTATTCTAAACTAGCTAGGCTGGCTAATTTTGTTTGAAATTCGAATAATGTATGATGAGTTTCGTTCATTTCAATTTACTGAAGACTTTAACCTCCACTTGATGTCTACTCAATTTGATGCTTAATGGTGCACATTTTTCGCCATAGTTTTGGAGAGCCTGCCTAACCCTCTTACGCCGCTTTCACTTTTTCCAGTTTAATGTGGAATGTCATTTTGAGCCAGGTTTCTATGTTGTGCTTCTTGGGCTGTTGCAGCTATTGGGAGGAGTTACAATTTAGAAATATTTGACTGGTCAAAGAATGTCAAAATCACGATTTGCTTCTTGGTTAGCTTTGTAAAACATGTGATAAATCTTTTCTTTACACAAAATTACTTACATCGTTTTCCTGTTTTTTCCTGGCACTATTTATCTTCTTTGGTCGATTTTATGTAGCGGGGTTATCAAGTCAAATAATGTCTTTAATTTTAGATTTCTGTTACTGTTTTGCTCGGTTCCGGGGTGGTGGGACTGTTGAATTGGTGTGCTGAGTTCAGAATTTGACATGTATGATATTGTTAAGGAGTGCACTCTTTATGGAATGGTGTATCGAACCCTACGAGACACCATCAGAGCCTTTTTTTGGCTTATTTCCAAAATCAGGTATCCAGTCTTCGACTTCAGTTTAAAAATTGAAAGGAAGTTATAGAAGATCCACTTTTAATACCTCCTTGTTTGAGTCTCTCGATTGGCCTTTAGTTATTTTTTCAAATGAGTTCTCTTTTTCCATTTCCATTGCAATTGTGTTCAATGACATTGTCCTTCTAGTTAGTATATTTTTGCTTCTTCAAATTTGACCCTAATATTTGACGCTTTCTGATAGTTGTCACAGTACTCAGATCCTCCGGCGGGCAAGGGAATTGTTTTGTTTCAGCAATGGAAGGTATTATTTTTTTCTTGGATGGATCAAACTCAGATCATGCTTTTACTTGTCATAAAATGATATTATTCCGGTCATCTCCATTAAACCTAGGGGAGGTGGTTCAATTGGTTGTGGATTAAGAAAATCTATGAAATCAATTCAGTTTTGTTAGGTAGTGGATTTACACTTAATGGACCAAGAGAAGCTCTATGGAGGAGAAATGGTTCTTGGCAATTGTTATAGATGTTTGAGCAACCAATGAGTTTGTTGTGGTCTTGATTTAATGCTTGCGTGGTAAAATGGGTTCCTTTGAGGGAACAAATTAGTTTGTACAGAGTCTAGAGACACAGTGATAGATTTAGTAGTTTCGTTGTCATCTGATGGTGTTTCTGGTTAATGAGAGCTACTCTTGAAACCACCAGCACCTGAAGTAATGGTGCAAGCCCTGGATGAACATTGAAGCCCAATGGTTGATGCTCGTGCACAGAGCCTTATCAGGACCTTAAACAAGCTTTTCTGATAACATCAGTGCTCTCATTGTAAAACTCTCATGTAGCTCTAGTCTATCACTGTGTCTCTATGATACTTTCCACCCCATGGGAAGTCTCATTGTTTACAGACATTGAACACCGGATCTCTCTTCTATGCTATTTTTTGGAGGTGGTATTCCTCGATAATCAAGCAACTCCAACCACGCTGAATCCCCTCCTCATGTACAAACTATTATATTACTGGTATGTTTTCCAGTCTTCAATCATGAATTTCACCTCTGAATTCCCTTCTTGGATTTCATGGTTTGTTTTCTCACTTTTATCTCCCTCCTTTCTTAGATTTGTCGGAACGGATGGTAAAGGTTATGACAGAGTAAGGAGGACTGGAATCGAAAAGAAACATTTCAAGCTTACACATATTTAAGGAGGTCAGTCATCTAACCATATGGAACTTTTGTCTAAACTGGATGTCGATTCGTTGCTGAACTTTTGATTGTCAATCATCTTATTTCTGTTATTTGGTATCGTCAGGTCTTCACCACACACCCTTGGATGGTGCGGCTATACAAACTTAAACCTCTAAGGAACAGGATCAAAGGAAAGACAAAGAAATCAAAAGCGGTAAAAGCCGCCTAATTATTAGCTTGAGCATATTTTGCATCTCCTTTTCTACCCAGAATTGAAGACCAAGTTCAACTAGCACAAAAGGCAAAGGCAGGGATGAGCTTGTGTCTGTGGAGAGATTTTTTTTCCGCACGTCGAGTGTTATTAACATATACAAATTGGTAAAAAAAATTGTAGCTCAGATTTTGTATCATTCTTTTGTGCACTCTTTATTTATAAAAGGAAGAGAGTAATTTTTATGATGAAATCTGCCATTGTAACTCAAAACGTGACCCCAAAATATGTTTGCCCTGTGAGACACAGTCTACTAACTGAAAATGTATCCAATGTAACTCAAAAACTGAAAACTGCAACAGATTTTTTTTCTTCAAGTGCCACTGACGCAAAATCAGCTAGGTTCCAAAATCAAACTTCGGCATTTCAAACTCAGGTCGTGTTTTGTTAGTGACTCGACCTTATTTCAATGGGTGTGCTGGTGTACACTGTATATTAAGCATATGCAGGCACAATCATAAGTTTGAACAGGAAACTGCACTTCACTAGAGTTTGCCTTCATCAGTCAGTCAATTTCGCTAGAACAGGAAACTGGATGAGTTTGCACTTAACTGCGGTTATTCACACACTTCAATTGAGCTAATAAATTAAACTGGAATCCAATCAAACAAGGCTCTAAATTAAAGGCTTAAACAGGTATAATTACATCCGATGCACAAAGCAAAAGTGGAAGGAAGAAAAAAAATAATAATCAGAATGCCATCAGGAGACTGGGCTTGTGGACCCCTAGATGTTTAGTTTTCCGGACGGCTAGATGTTTGCTTTTCCACTCTATTCGCGCCCTGACGCTGTCTCCATGCTTCTTTTTAGCACACTTGCTCACCTGCAGCTTCGGTTTAGCAGTAATCTTGTTCCCTGATGCCTTTTCTTGTCTTTCCTCACACTGTAATTTCCTTTTAGCTGCAGCTTCAACTTTGGGCTCCTGAACTACATCATCTTGTCTTTGCTCACAATGTAATTTCCTTTCCGCTTTATTAGCATCTTCAACTTTGGGCTCCTGAACTACATCATCTGGATTTTTATATGAAAGGTTTCGATACATATTGGTGCCTGGTATCTTTCTCACCCTAAGCCTGAGAATGCATCTTTCTCTTGGTTCAGTTTGTTGTTTCAAATCAACAACAACAGCTGGTTCAACAACTCTCATCAGTGAATCGTCTTCAAAATCACTACCAAATAAACGATCATACAAGTAGCGTTTCTGATCAAAAACTAACTTACCCCCTTCTGCCATGATTTTACTTTACTAAAGAAGAATAAGGAAGCAAAAAGAAAAGAGAGAATTCCTAGACTTATGAAATCTTTTGCTACCAGGTCTTCAGTTCTCTGAAAATATTCTTTGTTGTGTTTCTGGTTGAGACCTTGCAATAGTAGTATTTATGGTGTTGCTGAAGACGATATTTGGAAAGGCTTCTAAATCTGAGCTTGCGAGCATATGGTCTGGTTTCCTAATATAAGACGCGGCTGAACTTGATGGCAAGTGCTATTTGACACCGGCGTACCAGCCAGAGGTTCAGAGTTCAGTCACATGACAATAACCGTGTGAACTCACGCGGTTCGAGTTAGGATTAAATCGGGGTAAAACTGGTTCAGAATCGTATGGAGGACAGTTGTTTTGGTCCCTCTTTGATATGTAGGCCCTTCCCGCTTTCCTTTCTCAATTTCTTCTCTCTCCTTGTAATCTTTTCTGCTCCAGTTTCTTCTTTCTCTCTTGAGAATTTCCTTTGAAGAATCAGGTGACAAATATTCAGGTCTCAAATCTCTCTTACACGTGATAATCTGATGATTCTATTGATTATTTACTGTTTATTTTGATTTATTTTATTTTAATTTTGGTAATTTTTTCTGGTGAGAATGTGACGAGTTGTGTGAAATTTCGTCAGGTGCTGTCGTTCCGGTTTCTGACGACGGAGGAAGTACATACTGCACAAATTGTTCCGTGTACTTGGTAATTTAAATTAACAAGTTAGATTTCTTCCAAATAAATGTTCTGATGTTTGATTGAATTGAATCGATAGTTTGTTTAAAATGATAGAAAGTGATTTTGTATAGATAATCACATAGATTGCTTGGACACCGCTTTTAGAGCTTGCTTGAATTAGGTATGATGAGTTTCGTTCATTTCAATTTCACTAAAGACTTTATCCTCCACTTGATGTCTACTCAATTTGATGCTTAATGGTGCACGTTTTTCACCATAGTTTTCGAGAGCTTGCCTAACCCTCTTATGCCGCTTTCACTTTTTCCACTTTAATGTGGTAAGATTTGAAATAAATGTCTCATGTTGTACTCCTTAGACTGTTACCGCTAGGGGTGATGGTTGAGTTGGTTATGGAGTAAGTAAATCCATGAAATCACTTTCAGTTTTGTCTTCTTAATGGACCAAGAGAAGATCTATGGATGAATGGTTCTTGGCAATTGTTATAGATGTTCGAGAAACCATCAGGTTGTTGTGGTCTTGATTTAATGCTTGGGTGGTAAAATGATTCCCTTTTTTGAGGCAGCAGTTTACTTTGTACAGAGTCTAGAGACACAGTGATAGGGTATTAGTAGTTTCGTTGTCATCTGATGGTGTTTCTTGTTAATGAGAGCTACTCTTGAAGTAATGGTGCAAGCCAAGCCCTGGATGAACGTTGAAGCCCAATGGTTGATGCTTGTGCCCTAGAGCCTTATCAGGACATTAAACAGGCTTTTCAGATAACATCAATGCTCTCATTGTAAAGCTATCCTGTAGCTCTAGTCTATCACTGTGTCTCTATGGATACTTTCCACCCCATGGGAAGTATCAGTGAGCCAATTACCTTGCAGGCTACCAGCAGGATCAGAACAAAGATTCCGTTGGCAGCTAGACTTTTGACATCTTCCTCCATATGGATGAGTTTGCACATTACTGCGGTTATTCACACACTTCATGCCTAGTTGCCTACTTTTTACATCTGTAGCAACCTTCCATTTTGGTAAACTCTAATTCTGTTTTATATAAGTTGCATCATTTATGTCTGATGATAACAATGACATCAATATATAATAAAAGCTTTCTTTCGTAACCAACACTAGCTTAGTTCAGTAGTTATTATTACACTATTATTTATGTGTCATTCCTCATCCTTCAATTCTATTTTAGTTACCCTATCGTTGGCATCCCTGGATATCCAAGGGAAGAATCCCTAGGAAACCCACAATGATAGCGATTCACTGTTCTAAAACTATAGGCGGTTATGGCTGCATATAAAGCCTATGGTACTTCTGGTCACTGTAATAATGCTGGTTATGACTAGAAGAAATGCCAAAGTAAGAGAAGAGAGGCCTCTCTGAGATGGTAGAACACACCTCAGTTCTCCCATAGCATTGCTTGTCAAAATAAATGTGAATTGACCATGTACTATGATTAAAATCAGGTTTGATGTTCCCCAGTTATGGCTCAAACCAGACGAAAATTTACTGCTAGTTTTTAAGGAATTGGGCGGTGATCCAAATGGGACATCCTTCTAGAGAGAACTATCGGAATTGTTTGTGCTGATGTTTTTGAATGGATTCAAATGGTAGTGAACTTATGAGCTTGTTCTGCCAACCAAAAGAAATAGAGTGATAGTTTTGGCACTGATGAAGTATTGCCTGTAGGTTGTGTCATTGTGGGACTACTGTTACCAAACTACCGCACTGGCTAGTCATACAGTCATTGTTGACAATAATACCCGGAATAACACATATATTGTGACTGTTGGAACTACGATGGCAGCAGCTGCAGTTTTAGCCATGGTAAGTTCAATACACTTCTGCATATATTATTTTGATGAAAAAGAGTTGGCTGTGCTTGATAGTTTTGAGTCAACGGTTAATTAACATGTTAGTGTCAAGAAAAGATCTGAAGGATGTATATCTTGCAAAACTGTGAGTAGAGCTTGTAAATTAAAATAACCCATCAGCAACCATGACATGTAAGTTTGTGAATTAAACTTCATTTTGTTTTGTCGAGATTAGATATGTACACTTTAGTGTACTTTCTTATATGCTTTTTATAATTTTAAGTGTTTTACAGCCTTAAACCATCGTTTTTAATATGTTTCGGTTATCGTATATAGTTGTTATATGTTTTCTTTGATCCAACATCTCTGTGCTATGGCTTTCTTAAGGCCCTAATTTGTTCAACTAAACATCTGGTACATTCTATATGTAGGATCCTTCTTATACATCTCGTTTGTAGCTGGAAGCTATGACAATGAAGCTGCAGCTGTCTTTGCTTTGATCTTCACTTTCTATCTTTATATAAAGGTTTGAGTTTATTCTTTAAGTGTGGTTTTCTTAAAAGTTCACTTCTTGGCTGAGTTGTTCTGTGGACTTCACTATTTCACGTGTTTGTAGAGACTGGTGAGTGTATATTTAAGATGAAATGAGAATTGATAATTCTGCCGCTATGAACTATTTGTAGAGACTGGTGAGTGTACATAATACTGTTTTTGATCAAGTAATTCACCACCCCCTGCCATTGTTTTTCTGACTTTTTTCTGGTCTGAATCAAAGTATTCTTGATTACTAAAGAAGAATAAAAAGCAAAAGAAGAGAAACTACCTTGGTGATTAATTTTGCTACCGGGTTTCTTCACTCCCTGAAATATTTTTGTTTGTTATGCTTCTGGTTGAGACCTTGCTGCTAGTATTTGTAGTGTTAGTGAGGACGATATTTAGAAACCAACTTGAGCTTCTAAATCTTGAGCTGCGATGGTCTAGTTTCCTAAGTTAAGACGGCAACTGCTAAATAACACCCCACGGCAACTGCTAAATACCACAGGTTCAGTTCAGGCAACAACTTAACCGTGTGAACTCACGCGGTTCGAGTTAGGATTGAATCGGTCAAATCGGGGTACACCGAATACAGTACAGATGGCGTACATATTGATTTGTAGGTCCGTCCCGATTTCCTTTCTCAATTTATTCTCCCTCTTCAATTTCTCTCTCCTTCTGCTTGTTCATTCTCTCTAGGTGTATGGCTAGCCCTCAGATTCACTGCTGGTTTTCTCAGGTCTTAAATCTCTCTTATTACACATATAATCTTTTTGATTCTTTTAATTTTGTTTATTTTGAATTTTTGTTATGTAATTTTCTGGTGAGAATTTGATCAGGTGGAACTGAAATTTTTGTTCTATGAAATTGTATCAGGTGGAACTGAAATTAATGGCGTCGTTCAAGGACTGCACAAATTGTTGCGTGTACTTGGTAAATTTTAACAAATTAGATTTCTACAACTAATATTATGATGTTCGATTGTATTGTATTGAATCGAATAGTTTGTTTAAGAAAGTGATTTGATAGAAAGTGATTTTGTATAGGTAGTTCAGCTGTTGGAGGCATTAGGTTAAAGTCTATATGAAGATTGCTTGGACACCGAGTTTCGTTCATTTCAATTCACTAAAGACTTTAGCCTCCACTTGATGTCTACTCGATTTGATGCTTAATGATGCACATTTTTCGCCATAGTTTTGGAGAGCCTGCCTAACCCTCTTAAGCCACTTTCACTTTTTCGACTTTAATGTGGCAAGATTTGAAAATAAATGTCATTTTGAACCAGGTTTCTATGTTTTGCTCCTTGGACTGTTACCGCTATTGGGAGGAGTTACCATTTAGAAATATCGAAGAATACCAAAATCACGATTTGCTTCTTGATTAGCTTTTTAAAACATGTGATAATCTTTTCTTTACACAAAATTACTTACGCATTGAGAATATCTTGTTGTTTTCCTGTTTTTTCCTAGCATGGTTTATCTTCTTCGGTCGATTTTATGTAGTGGGGTTATCAAGTCAAATCATGTCTTCAGATTCTTAATTTTAGATTTCTGTTATTGTTTTGCTAGGTTCAGTGGTGGTGGGACTGTTGATTTAGTGTGCTGAGTTCAGTGGTGGTGGGACTGTTGATTTAGGTATGATATTGTTGAAGGAGTGGACTCTTTATGGAATGGTGTATCAAAAGATTCAAAACCCTACCGAGAAATCAGCAGAGCCTTTTTGCCTTATTTCCAAAATCAGGTATCCAGTCTTCGACTTCAGTTTATAAATTGAAAGAAAGCTTTAGAAGATACACTTCTAATACCTCCTTGTTTGAGTCTATCGCTTGATACCTGTAGTTATTTTTCTCAAATGAGTTCTCTTTTTCCATTTCCATTGCGATTGTGTTCAATGAGATTGTCCTTCTAGTTATTAGATTTTTGTTCTTCAAAATTTTGACCCTAATATTTGATGCTTTCTGATAGTTGTCACATTACACAGATCCTCCGGCGGGTAAGGATAATTGTTTTGTTTCAGCAATGGAAGGTATTACTTTTTTTGCTTGGATGGATCAAACTTAGACCGTGCTTTTACTTGTCATAAAAGGATACCTTGGTGTTTGGCTTGTGTTGATAATTCCTTTATCATTATTATACCGGTCATCTCCACTAAACCTAGGGGAGGTGGTTGAGTTGGTTATCGAGTAAGAAAATCTTTGAAATCAATTTTAGTTTTGTTAGGTAGTGGATTTACACTTAATGGACGAAAAGAAGCTCTATGGAGGAATGGTTCTTGGCAATTGTTATAGATGTTTGAGAAACCATTGGGGTTGTTGTGGTCTTGATTTAATGCTTGGGTGGTAAAATGATTCCCTTTGTGAGGCTGAAGATTAGTTTGTATAGAGTCTAGAGACACAGTGATAGATTTATGGTACTAGTAGTTTCGTTGTTATCTGATGGTGTTTCTGGTTGTGGAAGCTTAATAAATGCGAGAAAACGTAATACTTTAGAAAAAGAAAAACAGTGGATTTTAGGGAACGAGTTTGCTCTAGCAGCATTTGCTCTAGCAGCGATTCTAACCATTAGTTATAGCTTGCGTACGGGTTGCTAGTGACCTAGTTCTGCTATAAAAAAAATGACACCCATGTCACTTCTATACCTTGCTTTTCGGTTTTCTGTATGAACCTTGTAATTAAGAGTATTACATGCTTAATATTACCAAAAGATTTGCATGTTGAACTGCTCTTTTCCTTTTGGGTCATTGCTATGGGAACTGACTTCCATTATGCTTACAGCGTTGGAAATTTTTTCTTTGCAGGTGCCCGAATATTCTCCCAGTCTTTAGATGCTGCGGTACTCTTGTTTTCCCGTGTTACAAATATTCCGACAGAAAGCCTCGTGCTCCCTGTGATATCCACAAATGACAGACTTACGTTTAGATGTGAATTATGGGTATGGTTGTCGGCTAATGATTTTCCTCTTATTTCATAAATGATGGTGCAACATATAATTTTTCTGTTCCGAATGAGTAGTGAACACGTTTGTCGATTATGGTGATCATTGTTTTTCATGTTACTGATCTCAAGTTTGTTTCCGGCTTTGCAACATTTGTGTTTAGGATGGAACCATAATACATAGCAGAATCAAATATCACATCTATTGGATCTATTCGACCTGTTGATAAGGTATATCACAATTTTGTGAATAAATTTTTTTTATTTTTTTATTTCTTCCTTGCTCGGTTTAAATAAGTAGATATTTTATCTTAAATGGGGTATTAACTATTGAGTAGTTACTAATTTCATATCTACTCAACTATTTTAATCAAGTGATGGTCAATTTATCAATTCTAAGCCATATTAGTCAGCTAATTTCATATCTACGCTAGATCAGAAAGGTACTACAATCTAATCTGCCTTTTCCTATTTTTATAATTAAGTTGTGTTTGTTTGGTTTGAAACTTGAATAATGTATGATGAGTTTCAATTCAGTAAAGACTCTATCCTCCACTTGATGTCTACTAAATTTGATGCTTAATGGTGCACGTTTTTCTTAATCCGCTTTCACTTTTTCCACTTCAATGTGGTAAGATTTGAAATAAATGTCATTTTGAGCCAGGTTTCATGTTGTACTCCTTAGACTGTTACCGCTAGGGGTGATGGTTGAGTTGGTTATGGAGTTAGTAAATCTATGAAATCAATTTCAGTTTTGTTAGGTAGTGGATTTACACTTAATGGACCAAGAGAAGCTCTATGGAGGAGGAATGGTTCTTGGCAATTGTTATAGATGTTTGAGCAACCAATGAGTTTGTTGTGATCTTGATTTAATGCTTACGTGGTAAAATGGGTTCCTTTGAGGGAACAGATTAGTTTGTATAGAGTTTAGAGACACAGTGATAGATTTCGGGTATTAGTAATTTCGTTGTTATCTGATGGCGTTTGTGGTTGGGGAAGGACTTTCGACAAAGAAAAGCAGTGGATTTTATTTGAAAAAGGAATGAGATGGTTAAAGCTTGTGTGCGGGTTGCTGGTGACCTAGTTCTGCTATAAAAAATGACACCCATGGCACCTCTATACCTTGCTTTTCAGTTTTCTGTAAAGACTCTATAATTCAAGAGTATTACATGCTTAATATTACCAAAAGATTTGCATTTTGAACTGCGCTCTTCCTTTTGGGTCATTGCTGGGAACTGACTTCCATCATGCTTACAGCATTGGAATTTTTTTCTTTGCAGGTGCCCGAATATTCTTCCAGTCTTTAGATGCTGCAGTACTCTAGTTTTCACGTGTTACAAATATTTCGACAGAAAGTCTCATGCTCCCTGTGATATCCACAAATGACAGATTTACGTTGGGATGTGAATTACGGGTATGGTTGTCGGCTAATGTTTTTCATCTTTTTCATAAATGAGCAGTGAACACGTTTGTTAATTATGGTGATCATAGTTTTTCATGTTACTGATCTCAAGTTTGTTCCCGGCTTTGTAACATTTGAGTTGATGATGGAACCATAATACATGGGGAAATCAAATATCGCATCTATTGGATCTATTCGACCTGTTGATAAGGTATTTCGCAATTTTGTTAATAACTTTTTTTTATTTTTTCCTTGCTCTGTTTAAATAAGTAGATATTATTTTATCTTAAATGGGGTATTGAAAATTTCATGTTTACTCAACAATTTTAATCAAGTGATTATGGTCAAGTTATCAATTTTTAGCCATATTACCAAAGAGCTCAGTCAGGCCTCAAGTTTATCATTTGTCTGCCAGTATGGCTTCCTTTTTAATGAAATGTTTTTGATTCTCCCATTCACAAAATTTGCAAGTGTTTAACATGCACAACCTTGAAACTCTGGAAGTTTCATGGTCTAATCAAAGGTTTAGCTGCCTGATATGTTGTACTGCTAAGTGATGCCTTAATTGAGATTGTGTATATGTGAAGATGAATTGATGTAAGCCATGCATCGGTACATAAGTGTTATCATCTTAAGAAGTTTCCTTCCTCTTGTTTGCAATACAAGTATTAGAGTATCACCGCCGTGTTTTTATTGTTACCACAAATGGGTCTTTAATTCCTTAATTGGTGAATTGCATTTCGTGATAAATTCATTTTATCCTTAACTCTGAAAATTCATTTTCCTTGCAGCAAGTCAGTATGTTATTGCCAAGAATTCATTCAGGTGGTATATTGTACACTAAACTTTCAAGTTAAATTCGTTGTTACTACATAATAATATCCATGCACCTGCCATACTTATCCTTTTTGGAACAGTGTGATTGCAGTGTAATTCATGATGTTGCAACTAAACTGCCTGGTAATTTTACAAGCGAGGCAGTATTCCATTATTCGTGGAGCCCTTCAATGCTTTTATTGTCTGATGCTATTAATAGCATGAATCTGCTGATTCTTTATCTGTTTCTCGTCTGTAAAAAGGGTGTGCTTGATGATAAAATCCTCTGTCAAGTTCTTCAATTATTGATTTGGGCAGAAAGCAAGTTTTTTTGATCCAAGGGTTCTTTTTGAACGCCCAATTGGGGGATACTTTTACTTTTAGGGAAATCTACAAAATGGTCACACAATTAGGACCCGATTTGCAAAAGGGTCATACAGTTACAAACCATTTACAAATCAGTCACACTTCTGTTATTTCTTTGGTTAAGTCAGTAGGTCCCACCGGGTCAGAGTTAACTGACTAGGTATAATTACCAGTCTGTCCTTAACCTAACTACACCAAATCTCTAGCCGCAAATCTTGTTACTATAATCTCGATAATAGTTTAGACGGTTAGGATGAGCAAGATTATTCTATCCATCATACCTGTAGCCATAGATCGTTTCAAAGGTAAATCTCGATGATATTTTTAACGGCCATGATTAGTCAAAAATATCATCGATATATAACTTATTAGGTTTTCTTTTCCAAATCATTTTTCTTCAGCCGCTTCTCTCTCAATTGCCATTACAGAGCTCTGCAAAACTTGAGATCCACTGAAGAAGAAGAGATATCGAATGAGAGAAATCGCAAGAAGATCTTTATAAAATTGTATGGTTAGTGTGTATGATTTGTTAATTCTCGTACGGTGATTTTGGAGCTAAGACTAGCATCTGATTGTTGAATACGGTGGCTTTCTTACAAGAGATTATCACGATGTTCGCAGACGAGGTTGGTAATCACATTGTCAATTTCATATTATTTTCAGAAACTCTAATTTTACTATTTTTGGGATTTTTTTCATAAACCCTAATTAGAGAAATTGGGGATTTTCCTGTACGGTTGATGCTTGTGCTTTACTAATTGATGTTATGAATTATAGGTATTCGATGAATGGGTTAGAAATGGAAGTTGGGGTTTTGAAGCTATATGTGGAGAAAGTGCAGATAAACAATGGGTCTGGTGGTTTCTGTGATGGAGATGGAGTTGTGCTCTACAGTGGTTTATGAATCTGGTGATGGAGATGGAGTTGCAATACAGGAGCTGAAGGTGAAGCGACATGAAATTGATTTGATGTTGTTGTTGGTGATTGCTGTTTGAATGGCCTGAAGCAGAGTGGTGATTTGGTGAATGTATATGGGACAGTGGTGATGTTGTAATGAAGAGGAGATGCAGATGGTTTTGTTGGGTTGCAGCTGCAGTTCAAGTTGACAATGGTCATAAAAATGATATGATGTGTTTTCTGTTGCAGTGCAGGTTACAGGGATGAATGTACTAGGTTTACAATGAAATGGTGGATGTTCATTGATGGGTTTGAGCTGAGAAGATACTTTTGGTGGTGCATTGTTAAAGTTAATGTGCTAGGTTTACAGTGAATGGGTTGCTCTCTATGCAGGAGGTTGCTGGTGAAAATGGCCAGAGCACACATCTGGTGTGACCACATTGAGGAGTGTAACAGAAGTTCAAGAGTTCGTTGTTAGAAGGGTAAAGAATCAAACCTTGGTTTCATGTTTTCATTTCAAATTTCGTGTTGGTTCCTTTTTTTTTTGGTTGTGGTTATTGTACAGTTGGGTTGTATTAATTTTCTTTACTACAGGCGGAGGGGAACGATGATGGTATCAATGCTTATGATGCCAAGAGGTTGGTCGAGAATATGGATAATAGCATAACAGAAGGACTCAGATTTATGGCGAATTCGAGGAAGGAAACAAGTACGGAAATGGCAGCCACCATCTACACCAGCCACCACCATTGTTTTTCCCCAACCCGTTTGCATCTCCACTAGCATACCGAATTCAGTACGTATCCCCCCACCAGTTCACATCAGTTTCAACACTTCATAAACGTTCACATCATCATCAATATAGAAGCAACTGGTTGGCTCGCAACCTCAACAGCAGCAAGGGTACACCACTAGTGGTTCAATTTTGACAACAACTACACCATATACATCATCATCAATGAATGAATGCAGTGTAGATGAATGCTTAGGTTACAGCTACAGATGATGCAGGGATGCAGAAACAGGCTGTGGTGCATGAAAACAGTACATGTGAAATGAATGGAGGTGTTTAGAGGTGCAACTGAAGGAACTGGTGTTACTGGTTGGATTGTATTTGATTGGTTGGATGTGCTATGGAGTTGCAGGTGGCTTGAGCTAGTTTCGAGGATGTTCAGAATATGTTACTGGTGTTGTTCAGAATATGAATGAAGAGAGAAGAAGTTGTACCAAATGGTTGGAGATGGTGGTTCTAGCTGCCGGTGATGCTGTTGCAGGTCTAAGGGGAATGAAATGGAGGTAGATGTTGCTGATAACTGGAGTTGTTGTTGTCATCATCGCTAGTTCTGGGTTCTTTGGTTGCAATGGATTTATGGCTAATGAGCAACTGGCCAGTTCGCAACCTCAAAGAAGATGGAGCTGCTTGTGATGATAGTGTTTGGCTTAGGGTTTGAGCTTGGATTCAAGTTTGAAAGTCTGCTGCAGATGAACTTAGTGTTGCTGAGAAGTAATGACAGTTTTAGTGGTTTGCAGTGTGACTTATGGAATTGTTCTGAGCTGGGTATTGTAGATTAATGGAGATAAACTGTATTGGTGGCACTGAGTGTGGAAGATGTTGGTGGTGATTACAGAGAAATAATGAGGAATGAGTTACTGCAATGGGTTGTGTTGTTGTGTTGGAAGTGAAAATGGTTGTGGTGTTGTATAGATGCTGCTATGATGGTTAGTTTGAGCTGAAGGTGCTATGATGAGAGGTGGTTTATGAGTTCACGAAGAGGTGAAGCTGCACTGTAGCTTCCATGAACTGAAATAAGTAGATGCAATGCAGGTGGTGGTGGCCTTGTGAGGCGCCAACATGGATGGAATGAAGCTATGATGGCAATCATTGCGCAACGGTGGTTCAGGATGTGCAACTGCTCTGGCCTAGACTACTCAGCAGAACTAGGATGGGTTAACTGCAGTTAAAGAGCTTGATTTAAAAGGGAGGGTATTTTGGAGACAAGTAACCCCGTTTTTTTCACCAACTGTTATCTCGGCCAAAGTGTGACCATTTTGTAAACAAAAAACAAAAGTATGATCATTTTGTAAATGAATTAACAAAAGTAGGACCATTTTGTAATTGGCCTTTACTTTTATTAATTGGGGGATATGAATTACTTCCCCCAACCAGGGGTGGCTGATAAGGGGTAACTTTTGATTATGAAAATACCAAAAAACCTTTTTCCTAATAAAAAACCTTTATGAAAAGACTGTTATGCCCTTTCCCCTAAAACAATAAAATCAAAAACCAAAACAATTTATCCCCATTTCTATTCTCTACCGGCATAGTTAAGTTAGGGTTTTGTTTTTTTTTTCCTTCATCTTCTTCATCGTTCTTCATCGACGATTAATCGTTAAATCAAAAGTTTCTTCGTCGATTAACCTACCTACCCGAATCATAATCATGGATCCACGAAAGAAAGTAAAAGCCAAACCGAAAACCAAATCGATTGCTCAATAGAAACACAAACAAAGAATTAGTTTGATTGCTGAAGAACAAGAAGAGGTCCAGCCGGAGTACTCGGACGATCAACCACTCGCAGTCATGGCTTCTTTGAGAAGGTTAGTGATTTTGAACTCATTTATGATTGTTTTAATCGATTTATAGCAATGGGTTTAGGTTAGAATCGCCAAACAAAGCTGAAACAGTCGAGGTACACAAAGTACCGGCATTCAATCTTGGATTAATACCACGCCGGTTTCCATTACCGTCATTCAATCTGGGATGAATACCATGCCGGTTTCAATTCCTGAATGTGAAATTGCAGTACCGGCATACAAATTGGGTTGAATACCATACCGGTATAATGTACAGGCATTGCGTAATAGTTATTCGTGTATTCCGGTAGTATATTTAAAACACACAGGAACATTATGAGGTTTGTCACCAGTACCGGCATTGAATTTAGGTTTCTTGTATGCCGGTATAGAAGAAACGACATAGATTTGATTGAATTCGTGTATGCCGGCAGTAAACTTTAAACATACAGGAACATATATGATTTGTTGATCAGTACCAGCACGATCTGTCGCTTCCATTCCTTGCTAGGTTCATCACATCGTGACCTTTGCATTGATTAACTTTTAAAGTGCCGGTAGTTGTCTTTTATTTACCGGCATTCTCGATAGCTAAGTTTGAATGCCGGTAGAACTCAACCGGCTTCGTCTGTTTAATAGTCTTAGTGCCGGTACTTAAACTTGCAATATGACTTGTCTTATGTTATAGGTCAAAAGTCAAGGAAGGTAAAAAATGAAATAATAAAGATGCTCTCACTAAGAGAAAGAGGAAGGATGGTCTTGATACTCCTCAGTCTCTGCCTCCACGAGGGAAAGATGTAGGTCGCAAGAAGCGTTTGGGGTTTGAAACAAGAGGGGAAGTTTGGAAGAGTGGTGGTGACCGTAGTGCACTTGTAATCCGTGAACGTACTGGAACAGTTGAGGAGGATGAGCATGATGAAGGTGAAAGTGAGGAGGAAGATGTTTTGTTTCCCCCAAGTCAATTAGCAAGCCAAAGCGAAGTTGTTAGGCCGAGTGAACAACCAACACAAGGCAAGGGCAAGGGTAAACAGCCAAACACAAAGTTAAAGGTTGTCACCTTCCTCACATTGATGACATGATACCCGACCTTGAACGTGGTAAAATTTGGGGTCAAGATCCGGAACCTAAAGTACTATTTGGATACAAGCACTCTTGGACTCGTACTATCTATCAAACATATGTAAGCATTTTTTATTTTGTGCATATGTATTGTTTTGGATTTATTCGAAATCTCTTAATCGTATTATCTTCTAATTGTAGGATCATACTAAGGTTGTTCGTGTCTGCCGAAACCAAGCCGCGACTCATTGGGATTTGTCTTTGGAGCATGATGATGTGCAAACAATAGTAAAGGATTCTGGTCTATATGCTTTGTTTGAAAATTATGTGAAGCCAGATATTGTGACAGTCAATTGCTTCGTCGAAAGGTACTATGGTGAAACTGATACAATGCATCGGACTACTGCCCTCTAAAATTATGTCGCAAATACAATGAGTTTCTCGCAAGATACCGAGATAATAGGTTTCAACCTCAGGCCGCATACACCAAATGGAGAAAAGAGCCTTTTAGGCATTTCGAAGCCGCTTTGTTTGTTGAATCTCGTACCAAGAAATGATGTTAGTTGCAATTAGCTTGAGATCTTTCATTTTATGTGTAAGGTTGTTCAAGTGTTTAATGCTTTTAAGTCTATTTCCTTATGATTAATATGAAATTTCTTTGGTTTGTAGTTAATGTTGTTTATTTCACCAAGTTTCTTTCATATACTGGCATTGATAAATACACCAAATTATTTTTAAGTGAAGGCGTCGGCATTGAACGGTGCACCAAATATTAAGACGGCATCATATTGACAATTTAAACATATTGTCCGAATGCCGGCATTGAATTGTTTCATGTATACATGCCGGCATTATGACAGTTACAATTTGAAACCCATTCATTCCACTTGTTTGACGGTTACAAACCACTTTAACCCATTTATTGGACGGTTACAAAATCCTTAATGCGTCGATTACAAACTTCTCATTCTATTTAAGTGACGGTTTTGTCTACGAAATTATTCAATCTTCCTTTGTGTTCAATCTCCATATTATTTCATCTTCCATACCAAAGACAATGGGTCCTCGCAAATCTCGTGAAAAACCCAGTCCACAAATACATGTAGATGAACCGCAAGAAAGTACTGAAGAGTCTGTGGGTGAGGCGAGCATAACAAATTTGATGCGGTAAGTGAAGTATTTGTTGAATTGAATTATTTTTAGGGTTTATCCCATAATATATAACACAAAGTCATAATTTCTTGTTTAGTCTTTACACTACACAACAATTATAATTTGAAATTGCAGTCTAGTCAATTGAAAATCTGTTCTGTTCGCGGTAGAATTCAATTTGAAAATCAGGCCGGATTTTATGTCTTCAATCCCGACTGTATTGCATGAGATTGCCGGCATTAGAAATTAGTCAAATTGTATGCTGGTTACGAGTCCCGGCATTGTAAATTTGATTAATACAATGCCGTATTTATTTGCCAGCCTTGTTAAAAGCTCTGTTCAAAAATCACACAGTTACGGCATCCTCATAAATATTTCTGACAATGCCATCATTTGTTTCGGCATTCTCGATAGTTTTAAAAACTATGCCGGTTTGGTTTCCTTAGACTTGTTATTCCCTGTATAGAATTCAATAAAACCGGCATGCAATTTATAATTTCCTACTATGCCGGTTCTATTACCGGCATTCATATTTGGTTTCATTTTTATGCCGGCGTCCAGTGTATAACTCAGTTTAACGTATTGGAAACTTAGGTCCAAAGCATCAAAAAAGGACAAAGGAAAAGGTAAAGATGTTTTACAACCAAAACGTAAGTCTTCTCGACGTAGCCGTCATGATCCGGATACTGCTAAGGTCACAATTTGGGATCAACCTATTAGGGACTCAACCAGTAGTGATGATGATGATGATGACTGGGAAACTGCGCATGTACCCGAACGAGCTGGTGGCTCATCCTCACAAGCAGCTGATGTCGAAGTTGAATCCTCTAAGGATGATGAAAAGGCGCCCCCAGCCCACCTGCCTGATAAAGATGACATCATTCCAGACCTCGTTGATGGCAAACATTTGGGTCAACCGAAAAACCCGCAACTCTTATTTTCCTACAAAGACTCTTGGGCTCGTTGGATCTATCAAACTTATGTAAGACTTTTCCATCTTGTTATTACAATATTTAACTGCGATCAAGTGAATTCAACTAAGTTTGGTGTGTTTTTATAGGACCACAAGAAATCTTTCCGTGTTAGCCGCCATCAACAATCAGATGTATGGACTTTGAAGGATGAGTGTGCGGCTGTTAAGGCAGTAGTCAAAGCATCTGGGTTGTATCCTGCGATAAAGAATTATGTGGACATTGATACCGTCACGGCAAACTGCTTTTTGGAGAGGTTTTATGCTGAAACTGACACCATGCATTTTCCTTTTGGCGAGATGACCATTATCCCTGAAGATGTCCAAAGGATAATAGGTTTAGAGGTTGTTGGGAAAGCCGTTAAGGTATGAGATGACTCTAAGGACCTAGAATGGGACAATATCTATGAGCTCACTGAATGGTTGTTTGGATGGAACAAGGAAACCACTTTGGAAAATTTGTACAAGATAAAGACTTCCCAGACAAAGACTATCACATTCCTCAAACTCTTTGAATTATTTGGGGATACGAAGAACAAAGTATTGACTCCCGAACAAGTTCAGCAAAGTGTCGCTGCTTATATGTTGTTCATTTTGGGCTCCACTATATTCCCTGACACAAATGGTAATAGGGTGCATATGAACCTCCTACAATACTTGGATCCGTTGGAAAAGGTTCATGAGTATTCTTGGGCACTGCTTTCTTGGCACGGTTTTTGGCAGAAATGCGTCGAGCTTCTAAGGAAAAATCACGTCAATTTAATGGGAATTTCACTGTGATTCAGGTATAGAGAACCTATTTTGTGATCGTTATCATTAAATTTATTAGTTTCCCTTTCATTGAAACGATTTTTCATGGGCACAAGTGTGGGCTTATGAACACTTCCGAAGTTTGTTCGTAGAGTATAAAGGATTGAAGACTGTCCGTGGATATGAACATAATAAGGCTCTATCTAAGAAATACTACTTTGACAATACCCCGAGACCCAATAACAAGAAACGGTTAATTGCAATGAGGATGGATTTGGACTCGGTGGTTGTGGAAGACGTTTTGTTTGACCCGTATAGGAATGCCATAGGAGTTCACTTACAAAGGCGTGACAATGTTTCATTTTACAACGGACCTTTATTTCACCCTAAAGGATTTGTTATGCACAACCCTCGCCGTGTAATGCGCCAACTTGGGTACAAGCAGAAAGATCTCACGGACACATCATATCAGAAATTCTCTCATGACTTTCCTCAATGTCATTCAGATAAGAACCATACTCTCATAGTTTATGACCCTAAACCTGTTCTTGCACATTGGACTGAAAGGGAAGAAAATGGACTTGTGTTGAATAGGGCTGATTGGGAATTGGCTGAGAATGGTTGTGAGAGTGATCCAACCTTCCTAAGAGGCCATCGTAAGTACTCGCATCCTTATGTTGTGCGCCCGGATACTGTACAAGTTCCTTCACAACCATCATATCCCTCCACAACTCCGTCAACTGTGCCCAACCTTCTACAGCTCGTTACGTTATTGGTACGTACGTCTTGTGCATTACTATTCTTTAAATCTATATGTATGAACTTATACAATTGTACATACTAAATACATGTTGAAAAATCCCTTAACAGCGTCAGAGGATTGGAAACTTGTCAAGGTTCTTTAATAAGAAGACCAAGAAAGGCGAGTTGATGACCCAGAAAGAAATGGAGAACGTCGTCCAAAAGATAGACCAAATTGAAGATCCTGAGGCAAAAGACTCGTGGGGCGAAAGGAAGAAGAGGGTATACAAGAGGCCAAGAACCGAGTGATCGTGTGTTTCTTTTATAGTATTATTTTGGTTTGAACAATTAGAGTTACTTTATGTTTGTTTGTGTGTCTTGTTAAACTTTGAACATCTTTCTTTCACTTGTTTTAGGTTTGGAACTTCTTAACTTTACATTTGGTTTGGTAAAACTTTGCTTATGTTATTTTATGGTATTAGTTCTTTGCTTATGTTATTTTATGTGTCTTGCAATTTAAAATTTCTAACTTTTTATTTTCAAAAATTGGCATAGTCTATATCGTGTGTACTATGCCGGAATTCTGTTTAGTTCCAGAATGAAAAAAATAGAGTTCCGGCATGGTGGATAGCACCACAACTATGCCGGAAATGGAAAAGTCATATCTGTGTACTTATGGTGTTATTCCGGCACAAATGAGAACATATATTGCAAGGCCGGTACAAGTAACGGCATAGTAAAGTTTGAATCAAATCACACTGGCACATACATGACATATGGTTTAATGATTACAATTCAAACTTCCAAAAAAACAAAAGGTGAAGTATTAGTAAACCACATATATCCAAATTACTCATATGAAGTTTCAACTCCTCCTCTTCAAGAGGTTTCTTTGATAAGGCCAAAGCATCCCATAATTAGTGATTCTCCTCATACAATGCCATCCATCCCTTCCATATATTTGGATCTAGTTCCTTGTTTTTAAACATCCCACAAACCGGTGGCAATGGACAATTGTCCTTGAGTTTTAGAATAACGAAATGATTGCCGTTCACGTACGCCAAAACAACTCTTCTATTCTTAAGGGATCCTTCGCATTTTTGCCACTTTGGTGTAAATGTTGTGACTACGGTGGGGGTAAAATAATGAACAACACAATTAAATGTATCCGCTACTTGATGCCCACAAAGCGGCATCCTCATCCAATATTGAGAAGGAAGAAATGCCATTTCCTGCTCGGGTCCTAACACTTGAGCACACATATCATCAAACACATCGTCGTGACCAACCAATTGCTCATACAAGCTCCTCTTATTCACAAGTTGATCGGCCATCCTCATTCTAGCATATCGACATGGTGTCATTCCTTTACTAACAGCCGTATCGAAGATTCCTAGTTGTTCGGTCACGACATGATAGACACAATTTCTATCTCCATCGACATCATCCGTGTACACAATAAACTCGCGAATAACCTCAGGAAGTTGGTCTATGTAAGACTCTATCTTCGTATGATAAGTTCTAATGGTCCTACCTGTTCTGGGATCCTTATACATCTTCATATTACCAACTTTCTGCTTTATTATATCCAAACCATCATCTGCAATCCCTACACTCCAAATGTCTTTGGTATTAGATGGTAGAATATTCTTCCTTGGCCTATCCCTACCCCTTTTCCTTTGAACGTCGGATACATCGACTATGGATGTAGCCTCGGAATGCTCACCTTGTTGTCCTTGGTAGCTTAATGTTGGTACCTTAGGAGGCCTTCCCCTTTACCTTTGAACCTCGGATACATCGATTATGGGTGTAGCCTCGGAATGCTCACCTTGTTGTCCTTGGTATCTTAATGTTGGTACCTTCGGCAGCCTTCCCCTTTTACTTTGAACCTCAGATACATCGACTATGGGTGTGGCTTAGGAATGCTCACCTTGTTGTCCTTGGTAGCTTAATGTTGGTACCTTCGGATGCCTTCCCCTTTTCCTTTGAACCTCGGATACATCGACTATGGGTGTAGCCTCGGAATTCTCACCTTGTTATCCTTGGTAGCTTAATGTTGGTACCTTCGGCGGCCTTCCCCTTTTCCTTTGAACCTCGGATACATCGACTATGGGTGTAGCCTCAGAATGCTCACCTTGTTGTCCTTGGTAGCTTAATGTGGGTATCTTCGGCAGCCTTCCCCTTTTCCTTTGAACCTCGGATACATTGACTATGGGTGTAGCTTCGGAACCCGTCGTTTGATGTTGACTTGATATCGGTTCCTTCTTTGGCCTACCCCATTTTTTTGGAACCGGCGCTTCCGCTAATCTGGCTTCCGAAGTCTCACTTGCGGATAGATCTCGTCTCTTAGTTTCCGCGAGTTCTTCTTCATGTCTAGTCATTTCTTTCAATTCTTTCATTTGTTTTCTCCTTGGAATTTTAGTTTGTGGTCTACCGGGCGGATCTCACTTTCTTGGCTCTTTACTTGGTGTTATACATGGCCGTGTAATTAGTCTTAGTTGGCTCAACAACACTTGTTGGCTAACCGAGTTGGCTCGTGAGTAAGCTTCATAGAATTCCTTGGCCTCCTTTGTAACCCATGGTGATTTTCCGGGATCTTCCGTAGGGGGAAGGTCGAAAGTTAGTTGCTTCCAAAACGGATCAATAACATTAATAGGTATCACTTCTTCGGGACAAATACACACATCACCCGGTTTTCCGTAATTTTTCTCATATTGCATTTGTCTCATCATATGTTTTATTGCCCAATGGGAGACGTTGAACTCTATTCCTTGGAGCAACTTAGTATATTTAAGAAATTGAGTCATCCTTTCCATTGAGCTTTTCTCAAAAGCCTTCTTGATCCTATCGATATCAGCCTTAAAGTGTTGCTCCATTGCCTCGGTGACCGTAACCACGTTTCCTTGCCCGGACTGGATGAGATCTTTAAATCTCCCATGAGAGGACTCCGGTATACTAGTTACTTCATTCCCGTAATGTCTATAACGATTTGTCCACGCACGCACAAATTTTTCCTTGAACTTATCCAACAAATTATCCCGACAATATGAGACGGCACTTGGATACACTTCGTTATATTTGGCAATAAACATATTTAATCTCTTTTCATACATGTCCACGGTAAGAGACCAATAAACTTTCTCCCAATCCTTTAGAAATTCCAACCACCTTTTGTGATTTTCACCGTGTTCTTTGTCGACTAGCTCTTTAATCTTTCCTCTTTCATTTTCTTCTTCTTCGGGCGATAGTTTATCTTTGCGAACATCTTCCTCTAGTTGAGCAACCATTCTCTTCTTAATATCCTCCTTAGAGGGTTCAAACAAAGCATGACAATGTTTTTTCACATTTTCACCTATATGATATGTACATAATAAATTTTGATCATCCGGATATACGTCGGATATGGCATTCATTAATGTGTCAAATTGATCGGTTATGATGACCCTCGGAAATCGATTTTCCGGGAACAATAATTTCAATTGTCGTAATGCCCAATGATAATTGTAATCCCTCTCGTTTTCCATTAAACACTAAGCCAATGTGAATGTTACCTTGTCCGATGTTTGCCCCACGATGTTGAACAACGACATGTTGTATTTATTTGTCTTGTAGGTGCAGTCCATCATAAGAACATCACAACACGTATGAGCCAATTGTGAAAGCAAAGGATGCGAAATGAATATTTGAAGGGGATTCTCGTCCGGACCTCTTTTAATGATTCACGTGTAGATGTGATCCCAAACTATCTTCTCAAATTCTTGCATAACGGTCCTCCCTTCCAATTCCAACCTTCTAATGGTTTCTTGTGCGCTATAAATTGTACTTAGGGAAGAAACGTTTGTCTCATCCTTTTCCTTGAAGCCTCTGATAATAACTCTTGGTTTGATACATGCTTTGGTCATTATCTTTACATCCTCAAATTGATGAGGTTTTATCTTCGCAACTAGGGAGTGACCAACAAAATCATTCGGATCCCGATGGTTATGACGCCCAAAACAAACCGTACAATCCTATTATTCTTCTTCTTTTCCTTTGTATCTTAGATGGAATACAAGCTTAAAGGGGCACACATCCTTCCTCGTTTTAGTCGTGTACCCTATTAGTCTTCTTTTCATATACATAACCCTTTCTCTTATGGCTATTCTCCTTGTATTTTCCGTGGCGTTCACAAACCATCTCAAAACGAACATATGAACCTTGGCTATTCCTCACTAAGACACACATGTTCTTAAGAGCCGTCTCTTTTGCCCAACCAATTGCTTCAGCTGGAGATTTTATTCCCTATATAAGGACAAAAAGGGAAGATTACAAGGTTAGTTACAAGCAATCCCAACATAAAATTGTAAAAACTAGGTGAAAGTATTGTTTGGTAACATACCCGAGGCATTTTATAGTATTCGGACGTATCCCGAAAGAGAGGTTTGGAAGTTGGAGTGATGTATGTCACAACCTAAGGCATGAATGAAAAGAAAATTGAATTAGTTCCACATAATAATGTTCCGGCAATGTATGTTTTTGAACAGCAATGCCGGGATAAGGGATGCCGGCATTGTAGAAAAGTTAAAATCCTCGCCGGTACCTTGTGCCGGCATCCACGATAATTTACATTAGACGCCGGTACAGAGGTTCAAAATATCATTAACTCCTGTATGCTTTTCATGTAAAACCGGCATAGTATATATGTAAGGTTCCCCTGCAAGTCAGACACGGCATTCACGAAAAATTCCAAACTACGCCGGTACTAAGTGCCGGCGTTTAAGAAAAATAAAATAGAAAGCCGGTACTTAAGATCGAAAAACAAAAACTCCTATATGTTTTACTTGTGGTACCGGAATAGTAAGTTTGGAGTAAACCATGCTGGTATGGATATTCCATGGAATATTCGGTGGTAGGTAAAAAGTGTAAATGTATACCGGCATGGATATTTGGTTTGAATACCACACCGGCACTGTTTCAAAAATGGGGGATATACTGAACCGGCATGAAAAGGAGTATGAATAACATGCCGTTACCACTAGTTCCGGCGTAGTATTCATACTACGAGTGTGCCGGCACTAAGCTTTTTCAGAGAAAAAATGACGGTTTGAAAAAGAATAATCAAATTTTCGACCTCTTTGAAGCATTACCTGTGTGTTGGGGTTGCTTGTATGCTGGACATGTTTACTTTCTTGGGTTGGTTCTTCACAAAACACTTCATGCTCACGAAAATCATGATCCAAGGGTGTTGGTTCATCATATAACTCCAATTGTGAGTTGTTATCATTAACCGAAGATTGATGATATGATTGTTGTTGTAGTTGAGCTAAAGATTCTGCAGCTGCAAGTCTCTCATCACAATCATCTTCCATTTTCAAAAAAAAATTCCACTCAATTTTTTTTTCCCTCCTTCTACTCTCAACTAACCCACACAAATAAAAATAAAACTAAAAACACACTAATTTATCCCCAAATACTTAACATTTTACTAATTATAATTATCACTAATCCTAATTAGTGGGGGCTAGATTAGGAATTAAAAAAATAATTACATAGGGGATCACCCAGAATTGCTATTGGGACAACTATTTTGTCTTGTAGCTATATCCCCCAATTAATAAAAGTATCCCCAATTGTGCGTTCTTCTTTTTTAGAAATAATTTTTGAGTTGAGCTGTTTTCTGATCATATACATGATGTGCTCTGAGTAATACAACAATGTGGTCGTGCCGGAGTGGTTATCGGGCATGACTAGAAATCATGTGGGCTTTGCCCGCGCAGGTTCGAATCCTGCCGACCACGTTTTTTAAATACATTATAACCTCTCCACGCGAAGGTATTTAAACGCAACAGTATCCATTTTGTGTTCCACTTTAGGGACAGTTTGAAGGCAAACATGCATAAGGTACTACAGATGTTACAATAATGTAACTTCTGTGGGATCTCTGCAACATTTCCACATTACTTGGCAGATATTTCTCCTCAAAGATTGGATTTCGATTTCTACAGGCTTGGGAGGTTATTTTTCTTGGATAGTTGTTTGTCCTTGAGTATTTAGAAGTTGGAACATTCCTAATCCTGATTACAGAAAGGTGTCATGGATGTCCACCGTGTCAATAAATCTGTGAATTATAACAGTATACTACTAATTTTTGAATCATATTTTCTTCTGATGTATGTTGGTTATTACTTTCTACCAACTAGTGGATTGTTCTGATGTATGTTGGTTATTACTTCTGATGTATATTTTTAGTTCCGAAACTTTCAGGATATACATCAAACACATTCTTTTTAGTATAAGATACGGATAAACATAGGTATATCAAGAGGAAATATTCATCTGTAGTTACATGTGTTCTTATGCAGTTGGGTAGGAGGCTTCCATGGCAATACCACATAGACCTTCATTAGCATCAACATCTCTTTGCATCCTTATGTATCCATCCTCACCCCATGAATTCTTGACGAGCCAATACTTACTTCCATCACTATCAGTCCCGTAGCCTACTGCGGTGACACCATGGTCTAATTCGGTCCCACAAGTTCCTGTGAATACCCCGCTTGAGTAAAACTGAAAGTCCTGGCCACTGGCATCAATGGCAACTGAAACAGGTTGCTTTGAAACGACCTTCAGTAGAGATGCCTCGTTGTTTGCTGGCATATCTTCATAACCATTGATTGAGGCAGCATGCATGGGTGTCCGCCTTCTTAGTGTTGCAGCTTCCATCGACTCCGTTGTACGGGTAGTTAGCTTCTGTTGTGAGACCTCGGTTTTCTTGGATGAATTCAAAGGCATCATCCATTAGACCACCCTCGCAGCCTTGATATTCACCTTTGGTGTCGCAGTCTACTAACTCTTGTTCAGATAGAGAGGTTAGCTTACCAGTTGCTAGTTGTGTTATTCCTTCCATGGCTGCCACTGCAGAGAATGCCCAACAGCATCCTGTATTTTGTTTCCACATAATATGAAAAATTCAAGTTAGGGATGAATTTAGGAATTGAAGTTTGTTCTTTTGCGTAATAGTGGAATAGAAAACACATGTTGTTGTGCATATATTGGTTATATGCCATTAGGGTAAATCAGACCTTCTGGGGATTTTTACACAATATATATGGAAAACGTTGTTACTTACCACACTGCCCTTGGTCCTTAACTGGTGTAACGGCTCCTTACTTTCTCCAATCCATGGTGGATGGTACTGCAGTAACATTTTCATACCTGAATTAATGCTGTTGATTCCTGTGGACTTCTTCTCCATGACTTCTTGTATCCATTGCGAGAAGATTTAAATTCTTCGATGGTTTGATCTGCAAACTCATTGACACTTAATTTTTTATTTTTTTTAATCTGAATGGGTTGCAGGTAACTGCATAATTGTTCTAACTGTGAATACATAATACATGCCGGTGAAACTGATTATTATATATACTTGGAGGTTCTGAAAAGTACAATTTAGGGGTATCTAAATCCCCATAGTTTTTTAGAACACGCAATTAGGGGATATGAAAACTAATTGGGGGATATTGATTACTTCCCCCACCCCATGATTTTGGTTAAGGGGTGACCAATTGATATGAAAGTACTAAAATACCCTTTGGTTAACTAAAAAACTTTATGAAAAGACTATTATACCCTTTCCCCTAAAACATTAAAATCAAAAACAAAAACATATATCCCCATTTCTAACATTAGTTCCGGCAGTCCTTTAGGTTTAGGTTTATTTGTAATGAAAACCACGCCGATACTGGGTTCCTCAGTACCGGCATAGTTATTTAGGGTGAAGACCACGCCGGTACTGAGTTCCGACATGGTAATTTAGGATGAAGATCACGCCGGTACTGAGTTCCGGCATGGTTATTTAGGATAAATACCACGCAGGTACTGAGTTCCGGCATGATGGATATAAATCTTTCCATGCCGGTAGTCAAATGAAAAAAAATCAAGTTTCTGGATACTTTTCATCATGTTCCGGCATAGAAATTTAAGCAAAAACCATGCAGGAAGTAGTTCCGGCATGCTCGAAAATCAGATAACTGTGCCGGACGTAGACTGATTAAAACCAGAAAAAATAGGTTTTGAAGATCAAAACCAGAAAATTTTGTAACGAGAACCCCCCAGATAGTGGCAAACAATTTTTGAAAATTTCCGACAAATGCCGGCATGGTTTTTTGGTTGAATATCATGCCGGCACCGAGCTTTTTCAGATGCAACAATGGTGGATTCAAAGAAAAAAATCAAATTTTCAACCTTTTAGTAGCAATTCTCTCATCACAATCATCTTCTATTTTCAAAAAAAAATATTCTACTCAATTTTTTTTCCCTCCTTCACTCTCAACTAACCCACACAAATTCAAATAAAAATAAATACACACTAATTTATCCTAGCACTTTTAGGGGCGACCCCGACATAATTAGGGGCGACACAAAAAGACAAAATAGGTTGAAAATACTTATATGCCCCTTCATAATCGGAAGGTATTTTGTGCCCGATTATTAAAACCTAATCGGAAGCTTTGTAACACCTTTACCTACCGATTAAAAAGGATTTTAGAAAAAATCTCATTCTGGGGCAACCTATAATCGGAAGGTAATGTAACCAGTTAACCTTCCGATTATTATAATCGGAAGGTAATTATTATAATCGGAAGGTAATGTAACCAGTTAACCTTCCGATTATGGATACGTCTCAAACACGAACCAAATGGTTAGGGGTGGCTCTGCACCCAGAGCCAAGTAGAAATTTGGCAAAGGTCCGATGTGGGGTTACTTATAATCGGTAGCCAAATATCCTACCGATTATGGAAGATTTCAAAATTTTGGAGAAAATGGATTTTAGAAAAAAACTCATTTTGGAGCAACCTATAATCGGAAGGTAATGTAACTAGTTAACCTCCCGATTATTATAATCGGAAGGTAATGTAACCAGTTAACCTTCCGATTATGGCTACGTCTCAAACACGAACCAAATGGTTAGGGGTGGCTCTGCACCCAAAGATTTTGATTCGTAAAAGGGTTTTTCATATGAGCCAAGTAGAAATTTGGCAAAGGTCTGATGTGGGGTTACTTATAATCGGTAGCCAAATATCCTACTGATTATGGAAGATTTCAAAATTTTGGAGAAAATGGATTTTAGGAAAAAACTCATTTTTGGGGCAACCTATAATTGGAAGGTGATGTAACCAGTTAACCTCCCGATTATTATAATCGGAAGGTAATGTAACCAGTTAACCTCCCGATTATTATAATCGCAAGGTAATGTAACCAGTTAACCTTCCGATTATGCCTACGTCTCAAACACGAACCAAATGGTTAGGGGTGGCTCTGCACCCAGAGCCAAGTAGAAATTTGGCAAAGGTCCAATGTGGGGCTACTTATAATCGGTAGCCAAACATCCTTCCGATTATGGAAGATTCCAAAATTTTGGAGAAAATGGATTTTAGAAAAATACTCATTTTGGGACAACCTATAATCGGAAAGTAATGTAACCAGTTAAACTACCGATTATGGCTACGTCTCAAACACGAACCAAATGGTTAGGGGTGGCTCTGCACCCAGATCCAAGTAGAAATTTGGCAAAGGTCCGATGTGGGGCTACTTATAATCGGTAGCCAAACATCCTTCCGATTATGGAAGATTCCAAAATTTTGGAGAAAATGGATTTTAGAAAAAAAACTCATTTTGGGACAACCTATAATCGGAAAGTAATGTAACCAGTTAAACTACCGATTATGGCTACGTCTCAAACATGAACCAAATGGTTAGGGGTGGCTCTGCACCCAGATCCAAGTAGAAATTTGGCAAAGGTCCGATGTGGGGCTACTTATAATCGGTAGCCAAATATCCTACCGATTATGGAAGATTTCAAAATTTTGGAGGAAATGGATTTTAGGAAAAAACTCATTTTTGGGGCAACCTATAATCGGAAGGTAATGTAACCAATTAACCTCCCGATTATTATAATCGGTAGGTAATGTAACCAGTTAACCTTCTGATTATTATAATCGGAAGGTAATGTAACTAGTTAAACTTCCGATTATGGCTACGTCTCAAACACGAACCAAATGGTTAGGGTGGCTCTGCACCCTGAGCCAAGTGGAAATTTGGCAAAGGTCCGATGTGGGGTTACTTATAATCGGTAGCCAAATATCCTACCGATTATGGAAGATTTCAAAATTTTGGAGAAAATGGATTTTAGAAAAAAAACTCATTTTGGAGCAACCTATAATCGGAAGGTAATATAACCAGTTAACCTTCCGATTATAAAAGGGATCATTAGCCGAAATATCCATACATTAATCGGTAGCTAATGATTCATTTTAAACTACCGATTGTTTGTAACCTACCGATTGTGGTTTTGGCTACCGATTATATAAGGGCATAGTTGCCATTTTGAAAAATCGCGGATAAGGGGTAGCTCAATTTTACGTTTGGGTGACCTTTTTTGTCTTTTAGTGCGCCCCTAATTGCGACTGAGTCGCCCCTAAATGTGCCAGGTAATTTTTCACCCAAATACTTAACATTTTACTAATTTTAATTAATCACTAATCCTGGGGGCTAGATTAGGAATTAAAAAAATAATTATGTAGGGGGTCATTCAGAATTGCTATTGGGACACCTATTTTGTTATGTAGCTATATCCTTCAATCAATAAAAGTAACCCCCAATTGCGTGTTCTTTTTTTAATGTGTAAATTTATTTCTGTTATTTGGTGTTGTCCGGTCTTCACCACGCATCATTGGATGGTCTGGCTATACAGACTAAAGCCTCCCAAAACCAGGATTAAAGGAAAGACAGAGAAATCAAAATCGGTAAAAGCCTGTAGTTATCAGCTTGAACATATCTTGGGGTTCCTTAAAAAAGCGATCACATCTTTTCTTACTAGCATCTTGTATTGTATGCAGAATTCAAAATCAAGCTCAGCTAGCACAAAGGAAAGAAGCATCCAATGATGTGTGGTTCGGTTTTATAGTAGGGATGTGCGTGTCTCACTGGAGAGATACATTCTGCAATTCAAGTGTTGTCACAAACACGAACTCAAGTCATTAAGTATTATGCACAAATTGTTGTATGTGTGACATCTCTATCTGACGATATTCTTGACGTGATCAATTTTGAGCTAATAAAACTGGATTCCAATCAAATAAAGCTCCAAAATCAGGCAAAACAGGTCTAATTATTATTCAGACAGATACATAAATTGATGTTTAGTTTCTTGAAGCCTTACAGCAGTTCCCTACATTACATTCGATGCACAAAAATAAAATAAAAAAACAGAATCCCATCGGGAGATTCCTGACATGATCAATTGAGCTAATAAATTAAACTGGAATCCAATCAAACAAGGCTCTAAAGTAAAGGCAAAAACAGGTATAATCATCAAACACACATACACAATCAATAAACTTGCATTATGAATAAGAGGTTTAGTTTCTTAAAGCCTTAAAACCCTTTACAAAATCCAAATAGGGATCATTACGTCCGATGCACAAAGCAAAAGTGGAAGGAAAAATATAATCAGAATGCCATCAGGAGACTGGGCTTGTGGACCCCTAGATGTTTAGTTTTCCGGACCCCTAGATGTTTGCTTTTCCACTCTATTCGCGCCCTGACGCTGTCTCCATGCTTCTTTTTAGCATACTTGCTCGCCTGCAGCTTCGGTTTAGCACTAATCTTGTTCCCTGCTGCCTTTTCTTGTCTTTCCTCACAACGTTGCCTTTTAGCATCTTCAACTTTGGGCTCCTGAATTACATCAGCTTGTTTTTTGTGATCTTGATAAGAAAGGTTCTCATACTTGCTCACCTGCTGCTTCGGTTTGGCAGTAATCTTGTTCCCCGCTGCCTTTTCTTGTCTTTCCTCGTACAGTAATTTCCTTTTAGCAGCTTCAACTTTGGGCTCCTGAACTGCATCTTGTTTTTCCTGATCTTGATATGAAAGGTTTCGATACATATTGGTTCCAGGTATCTTTCTCACTCTAATCTTGAGAATACATCTTTGTTTCGGTTCTGTTTGAACAATAGGAGGACTTGGAAGTGGTTGTTCATCTTCAAAATCACTACTACCAAATAAACGGTGGTACCAATACTGTTTTTGATCAAGCAAGTCACCACCCTCTGCCATGACTATTTTCTGGTGAAGAATATGAAGCAAAAGAAGAGAAACTCTAGACTTATGAAATAAAGCACTGCAGAAGAATATTACCAGAGAGATACCTGAATATTTTTGTTTCTGGTTGAGACCTTGCTGCTAGTATTTGTAGTGTTAGTGAAGACAATATTTAGAAATAAACTTCAGCTTCTAAATCTTGAGCTGCGATGGTCTAGTTTCCTAAGTTAAGACGGCAACTGCTAAATAACACCCCACGGCAACTGCCAAATACCACAGGTTCAGGAACTTAACCGTGTGAACTCACGCGGTTCGAGTTAGGATTGAATCGGAGCACTATTGGTCAAATCGGGGTAAACCGAATACAGTACAGACGGCGGACAATTTATATGTAGGTCAGTCCCTATTTAGCAAGTCGGGATTCGGCATACGTACAGAACGGCAAACGTACGAATATTATTCGGATTTGTAAAAATCAAATTCGGTCAACTATCCGGTCTTTGGTTCGTGGTTCGGCAGTAGTACGGAACGGTATACGTACGTGTATAATTCGTTTTTGAGATATGACTTATGAGTTCGGGATACAAAATTAGGCAGACATATATAATAAATTAATAAGTATTTATAACTATAAATGATTAATTTATCTACATATATGGTTTAATAGGTGGGAAATGCGTTTTAGCATGAAGTGAAAATTGTTATAATTGACTAATGTATCTACATATATGGTTTAATAGGTGGGAAATGCGTTTTAGCATGAAGTGAAAATGGTTATATGCAAAATATATGAAACATTTATCAAAAACCAGCGCCTAGCATCGTGGTTTGCGGTGTACATAGGTGAGCTGCATGTCTCAGGTTCGATTCTCTCCACTCTCAACATTTTTAGTAAGGGAAAATTAATGGAACAGGACGAGCCAAACTCGACCGAGTCAAACCTTGACTCGACCAAGTCAACCCAACACTAGATTCGTGACGGACGAATTATTCGGATAATTCGGCTAGCTTATATTGCACGCGTATCAGGTTCGGAGTTAGGTGCAGTCTTTCCAAATCAGCAAAGAGTCAAAGACGGAATGATCCTTATTCCAACACTTACAATCCGGGATGGAGAGATCACCCTAATTTTAGCTATGCGAACAAGCAAGGAGCGGTTCAACAATTCGGGTGGATTTCAACCTCAACAACAACAATTCCAGTCGCATCAAAAATTTCAACAACAACAACAACAACCTCAAAATCAGGGGTCAAGTATGGAAGAGTTGATGAAATCTTTTATGTAAAGAACGGAGAGCATGATGAAAGAGTTACAAACCCAAGTTGGTTCTATGGCTCTTGAGTTGAACCAAATGAAGGCACAAAATAGTGGGAAACTCCCTTCACAACCTATCAACCCAAAAGGAGATGTGAATGCAATTACGTTGAGAAGTGGTACACAACTTGTGCCACCCGAAGTTACTGATTCGGGCAAGGTGGAAACACCAAAGGAACCTGTTTTGGAGGAGAAGAATGAGGATTCTCCCCAAACTTCTGAGGTACCTATTCCTAACTCTAAAACTCCTATTCCTACTTATGTTCCTCCTTTACCTTTTCCTCGCAGATTTGCAAATTCTAAGAAGGAGGCACTAGAAAAGGAGATTTTAGACGTTCTTAAGAAGATTCATGTGAACATACCACTCATTGATGCTATTAAGCAAGTTCCAAAGTATGCAAAAGTGTTGAAGGACTTGTGTACCAATAAGCAAAGGCTAAAATGTAATGAAGTGCTTAGTGTGGGGGAGAATGCTTCGGCAATCTTACAACACAAACTCCCACTGAAATGCAAAGACCCGGGTAGATTTGATATTCCCGTAAAAATTGGTAACATTACATTTAACAAAGCAATGTTAGACTTAGGTGCATCCGTTAATGTTATGCCTTCATATATGTATAAGTCACTTGATTTAGGTCCTCTCAAAAAGTCTGAAATTGTGTTGCAATTAGCCGATCGCTCTAATGTCTACCCAATGGGTATTGTTGAGGATGTTCTTGTGCAGGTTAATCAACTAGTATTTCCAGCATATTTTTGTGTCTTAGAGATGGATGAAGGTTCACCGGACTCGTCTCTTCCATTTCTACTTGGGCGTCCCTTCATGAAAATGGCAAAGACCATTATTGATGTGGATAAGGGAACGCTGACTATGGAGTTTGATGGGGAAGTAATACGTTTCAACATTTTCGAGACGATGAGATATCCTAGTGATGTCCACTCTTGCTTCTCCATTGATGTTATGGATACATTGGCACAACAAATGTTTGAATTGAACGGTGATGATGCTTTGGAAACCGTTTTAACTACATCCATTGATAATGGTGTAGAGTGTGGTAATAAATTCAAAGAAGCCCTTGGTGATCTAAACTCACTACAAGGATGCCCGGAAACTCATAATATATCTTTTATTTCTTTACCATGCAGTGATGAAAAACTTTTACCTTCTATTGTTAAATCTCCAAAGTTAGAATTGAAACCTCTTCCTAGTCACTTAAAGTACTTGTACTTGGGTGACAATGAAGAGTTACATGTGATTGTTTCTAACGAGCTTAGTGAATTATATGAGCAAAAACTTCTAAGGGTGCTAAGGAAGCACAAGACGGCCATAGTATGGACAATTGCCGATATCAAGGGTATAAGTCATGTCGTTTGTATGCATAAGATATGTTTGGAGAACGATGCAAAGCCTACAAGGGAAGCGCAACGTCGTTTGAACCCCCATATGATGGAAGTTGTGAAAAAGGAGATACTCAAGCTTTTGGAAGTGGGTGTTATCTACCCCATATCCGATAGCAAGTGCGGTGAGCCCGGTACAAGTTGTACCAAAGAAATCAGGGGTGACCGTGGTGGAGAATGATGAGAATGAACTTGTCCCAACTCGTGTGCAAACCGGTTGGAGGGTTTGTATTGATTATAGGAAATTGAATGCCACTACTAGAAAAGATCACTTTTCATTTCCTTTTATTGATCAAATGCTTGAACGTTTAGCTGGACACTTTTATTATTGCTCTATTGATGGCTATTCAGGTTATAATCAGATTGTGATAGCGCCGGAGGATCAAGAGAAAACCACTTTCACTTGTCCTTTTGGTACTTTTGCTTATAGAAGGATGCCTTTTGGCTTGTGCAATGCTCCAGCTACTTTTCAAAGGTGTATGGTAAGTATATTTTCAGAATGTTGAAAACATAATCGAAGTGTTCATGGACGACTTTAGTGTCTTTGGTGATTCATTTGACCTTTGTTTGAACAATTTGTCACTAATCCTTGAACGATGTGTTGAAACAAATCTTGTGCTTAATTGGGAGAAGTGCCATTTTATGGTAACTCGTGGCATAGTTTTAGGCCATATAATATCTTATAAAGGCTTGGAAGTTGATAAATCTAAGATAGACCTTATTCGTGCTCTAACCCCTCCCACTACGGTGAGGGAGATACGCTCTTTTCTTGGTCATGCAGGTTTTTATCATAGATTCATCAAGGATTATTCCAAGATAGCATCACCACTTTGTACTCTATTTCAAAAAGATGTGGTTTTTAACTTTGATGAAAAGTGTGTGGCGGCATTCAATCGTTTGAAAGAAATTTTGATTTCAGCCCCTATCATTAAACCACCGGATTGGAGCAAGCCTTTTGAGCTCATGTGTGATGCAAGTGACTATGCGGTTGGTGCGGTGCTTGGGCAGCGTGTGGGGAAGATACCTCATGCTATTTATTATGCTTCTAGAACGTTAAATGAATCCCAACAAAACTACACTACCACTGAAAAAGAGTTATTAGCTATTTTTTTTGCTTTGGAAAAGTTTCGCTCTTATCTAATTGGTACAAAAGTTGTTGTCTTTTCAGATCATGCAGCACTTAGGTACTTGTTTACAAAGAAAGAGGCGAAACCGAGGCTCATACGATGGATTTTACTCTTGCAAGAGTTTGATATTGAAATCAAAGACAAGAAAGGAATTGAGAACACCATTGAGGATCTTTTGAGCCGTCTTGCTGTGGACAAGGAAGCTATCCCATTGCGTGAAAGTTTCCCGGATGAGCAATTATTCTCAATTTCATTTGGAGAACCATGGTATGCGGATATTGTGAATTACTTGGTAACTAAACAAATCCCAAATAACTTGTCTCGTGCTGAGAGGGACAAACTTAAGAGGTTAGGGAACCAATATATATGGGATGATCCATACTTATGGAAACATGGAAACGACCAAGTAATAAGAAGGTACGTTCCCGAATCTGAATTTAACTATATCTTGTCTTTTTGTCATTCCTATGCTTGCGGAGGACATTTTTGGAGTAAAAGAATCGCTCACAAGGTACTTGAAAGCGGTTTCTATTGGCCAACCTTGTTTAAGGATGCACATATATTTTGCACAACTTGTGATAGGTGCCAAAGAACAGGCAATCAAGGTGCTCGAAATCAAATGCCACAAACTTTTATTCAATTTATTGAAAATTTTGATGTATGGGGTATTTATTTTATGGGTCCTTTTGTCAACTCCCATGGGAATTTTTATATCTTACTTGTTGTTGATTATGTATCGAAATGGGTGGAAGCTAAGGCCACCCCAACTAATGATTCTAAAGTGGTTTCAGATTTTGCGTAAGCTAATATTTTTGCAAGGTTTGGAATTTCAAGAGCCATAATTAGCGATGGGGGATCACACTTCAAAAACAGGTTCTTACAAGGATTGTTGAAGAAGTACAATGTGTCGTACAAGATTGCAACACCTTATCATCCCCAAACAAATGGACAAGTCGAGGTGTCGAACCGAGAGGTGAAATCCATTCTAGAGAAGACGGTGAATCCAACAAGGAAAGATTGGAGCATGCGACTTAATGATGCTTTGTGGGCTTATAGAACCGCATACAAGACACCTATTGGGATGTCTCCCTTTAGGATTATGTACGGTAAACCTTGTCACCTACCCGTTGAGATTGAACATAAGGCATTTTGGGCTATTAAGCAATGCAATATGGAGCTAGATGGTGCTGGAAAACAAAGAAAGTTGCAACTCAAAGAGCTAGAGGAGCTTCGCAATGATGCATTTGAAATCTCACACATTTACAAGGAGAAAACTAAAGCATTTCATGATACTATGATTTCTAGAAAACAATTTTGTGTTGGGAAAAAAGTGCTTTTGTTTAATTCTCGCTTGCAATTATTTTCGGGCAAATTAAGGTCACGTTGGATTGGACCTTTTATTGTTAATAATGTGTTTTCTCATAGTGCAGTCGAAATTCGTAGCATAACTACATGAAAGGAGTTTAAAGTGAATGGACACCGGCTAAAACCATATTATGAGAACTTTACTTCCGAAGTTGTGGAAGGTGTGAACTTTGTGGAGGCATTCTCTCTGGAGGAGTTTTAGTAAACAAGGAGCACGTCGGGATGACGAATTTAAACCAAGCGCTAAGTGGGAGGCAACCCACCGGTTTTGTATCTTTATCTTTATCTTTTTATTTTTAAGCATTTTATCTTGATTTTCTTTGTTTTTGCATATCATTTGCGGAATTTCCCACCTTGAAATTTCTTTGGACGATTCAATTTTACATTGAGGACAATGTAAAGTTTAAGTGTGGGGGAGCATTTATATGTTTGTATAGTTTGTTTAGTTTATTTTATGCCTTTAGTAAAAAAAAAAATCAGAAAAATAGAAAAACCAAGAAAAAATTTGTGCTTTTTGAACTCCGAAATCTAGAAACTTGTGCCTTTAGGATGACACCATTAGTGGATGGAACCATTTTGATTGCAGGAGTTGAGGAACCAATTAACTAAAAGGGACGAACATAGCTTAGAAATCACAAATAATATGATAGTTGTTACCATATCTCGGAATATCACCATATCACATTCTATTTTTATTTTTCCATATTTATCTATTGTTCTCTAAGTGCTTTGGTGGGTCACTAAACATCGACTTGTTATTACTGCTAGGATGAAATAGAGTGATTGAGTTGCTAGAAAAAAAAAGATGAAAAAGGAAAAAAAAAAAAAAAAAAAAAAAGAGACCGACCAATTAGACCAAACGGAATAAAAAGACACTTGGATAGTAGTATGTGTGAAATGTTGTCCCCGTCTCCGTCGCCTAAACAACCGTGAAATGTAGGATCCAAGGCAACTATCATATACTTGCTGACAAGAAGCATGCGCTTGGATCCAAAAGATCTAATCATGATGTCTATGAAAAAAAAAGTATTATATTGGTTGAATAAAGTCACTCCTGGTTCCCTTGTATATGCCAGTGAGTTGATGTAGAATTCAAACCAGTAGCTCAATCCAATAGGTTGCATAGGTTCATCTTGGCGGTGACCTTCAGACAGATATGGGATACATCAATCACTTGTGAACATTCGCCAACATCTACATCTATATCCATCTTCTTAATCTTTTCATTGTGATTGTGGTTTGTTAGTTTCCGAGTATTGTGTCTTGTTCGACTATCTAAGTAAAGATTTATTTATTTATATATGAACTGAATTTGCGCAAGGTACCTCCTCCTGTAGTCATTTTGGATTCGTTCATTGATTCATCACAAATAGACGGAGTTGGAAATATAGGTTTTGTAGGTAGACCTCTTGTAAAACTTCACGATACTAAAACTCGTCCACTAGGGACACCTAGGGGTTCAAAGGCTTGTTATTTATGCTTAGAGTAACCATAGCCTCGACGATACGGAGTTGTATGTATCTTTTAGAATTGTTTTGTTTGATTTTCTCGAGGACTAGCAAAGTCTAAGTGTGGGGGAATTTGATAGGTGTGATAAACACCTAATTGTATATCTAGTATTTATGCTTTCTTTGCGAGTTTTCATGTAAATTATGTATCTTATGTGTGAATTTGAGTTTGTTAGGTACTTTGGAGTCGTTTGGAGCAAAAGAAGAAGAAACAGGGCAAAAGGTGCAAATGTTATTGGAGGCGATTATTTCTTATATTTGCTTTTATTTCTTCATCCCTATCTGAAAAGTTTGTCGGCTTTAGTGATGCGAATTTTGTCTGAAAAGCATGACTACTTTAGTGATGAATGAATTGAAGGAAAAAAGTGGATTTGAAAAGTAAAGGATGGCTGCTGTTGGTGAAAGAATTTGAAAAGAGGAAAATCTGTCATTTCATGGGTGAGCATTATCTGGTGCCCAGTTAATGTTAAGGGGCAACTCTTTGGAGGAGCACTAAAGCCAGACTAGCTGAGAATAAGGGGATGCTAGCTGGGTGGTTATTACACAATTGGGTGGTTAAATCCATCCCAATGATTGACCTAACTCTCTTGCCAGCTTCGCCTGAAATTGAGAAACAAAGAAAAGCAGTTGTGACTGATGTCGGTTCCAAGAAACCAGATTGAGAAATTGATAAAAGAGAGGTTAATCAGAGATGGGTACTGAACAAATTGGGGTTTTGTTGGAATTGAGTCTTAAGAGAGCATGATTATGTTTCTGATCAGTTGGAAAAGTGGGTATAAACTAGATTTGCTTTTGGATATGAAATTATGGTCGAAATTAGTGAACTGAGTTGCAGCTGGATTTGTCTTGGAAGATTTGATTACGGTAGTGCTGTGTTAACAAAGCAACTATCTGTATTGGGTTTAACTCGATTTCGAGTTTGGAATGATTGTTGCTGCTTGTAATCAAATGGGTTTCTGAGATTTAAGAAGAAGAAGAGAAATTGAACCAAGAATTGGTATGAGTTGGATGTATAGGCATCTATGAAGATGCAGATGGTGGTGGCGTTGGTTGTTTTGAAGATGATGATGTGATTCAGCTAGACACAGAAAGGGGAAGAAGGTGGTGCTGGTTTCTGTTAACTGAGAAAGAAATTGTGATGATGCTGCTGTTGGATTCCAGAGAAGAAGGTGTTGGTGGTTTGACTGTGTAAGAGATTGTGAGAGTGGTGTTTTCTTTGGTGGTTTGGAACTGGTTAAACTGGCAAGGTCACATTGGCAGTGAATGGTGCAGGGTAGTGGTGTTTTGGTCGGTAGATGAGAAGTTGTGACTGAAGTGCAGTTGGAGGTGGTTGTGTTGGCTAGTGGTGGTGAATTAGGGGCTCTTGAATTCAAGAAGAATTGGTGGTGATCACTCATGATTGCTGTGGTCAAGAACTGGGTGCAACTGAACTGCAGTGAAACTGAAAATGGGTTGTTGCAGTTAAAGCTGGGAAGTCTGGTGGATGTGTCAGCTGAGTGAAGTTTCAGTTCAATGAGCATATGAGTCGCAAGAAGTGAAGTCGCGAAGCTAATGTGGTTATTGAAATTGCAGGCAGATGAAAAGCTGGGAAGGATCTAGGTACAAGGAAGTGATCAAGTGGTGATGTGGATGTTGGTATGGTTGAGATGAATGACCAAGAGTTGGGGCTGTTCAGGTCACAAAATTACAAGGTGCAATGGAGCAGCAGGGAATGATTTAGCTGGCATTGCATCTACAAAAGTTGACTTGTTGGTGAACTGTGTTGGATTGGCAATGGCTAGGATGGCAAAGAACGAAGCTTGGGTATTGTTTTATTTTGCAGTCAAGAAGCTACAAAAGATATGGAGTTGATCAGAGCTGCAGTGGTGGTGATATTGCAGTTGAGTCTGAGATGCTGGTGCCAATGGAAATATGGTGATGTGATTCTGGAGATGCAGTTCAGTGGTGGTATTGGTGGTCTTGAATGCATAAGTAGCGCAGTGAAGGGAATAAGGGTTGTTGCAGGTACAGGGTTTGTGCTCAGTGGTTGCAACTGAGCAGGGGCCGTAGTGGAGAATTGCAATCAAGGCAATGGCTCAAGTAGAAGATTGCAGGTGGCTACTTCAATGAAGAGGTTATGCTGCAGTTGAACAAGATTTTGTTGCATCGCAGCTGAAGAGAAATGGAATCAATGGCAGGGCCATCATGGTTGAGAGAAATGATTGCAAATGGCCCGTGCAAGATGGCTCTATCCTTGGCCACTCATCCCATCTAGCTGAGTAAGATGCTGATCTGAACGAGTTGACCCGGCTGACTATGCTTGACCACCTGAGATGTTTTCCGGTCACCTGAGCTCCGGTCCGATGACGAATTCCGGCCAAATTCCGGATAAAAACACAGTTTTCCGGCATCCACTTTGGGGAACATTTTCACATGTCGTGTTTCTCACATATGGGCCTGATGGATACATGGGATATGGGCTTTTGAGACTTGACCTAAATTTGGAAAGTGGAAAAGCTATAAAAGGGAAGAGTTTCTATTATTTTGGGGAGCACGTTTTATTCTATTCTTGGAGCTTTGCAGAGAACTACTTCTAGGGTTTGCTTTCTTTTATGTTTCATCTTCTTTCTTTGAATATTATGATGATGAACTCCTTGAATATGAGTAGCTAAATATAATAATTGGTTATGGGATAAAGTTGATTTCTTCAAGCATGTTATTTGATTCTATGAATTAGTTTTGTCTCAATTCTATCATTTATGATTCATCGTTTATATGATTTGAATGCTAGTTTGGTTGAGTCCGGAATCAATTGGATTTGTTTTCATCTCTATAGCTATATTAGGGTTTTCAATACGTAAAAGTTGTTATCTCTGATTTCTAGTAGCATCTTGTGGTTAATACTTGTAGTGATACATCTTTTTAATCGCATATGAATCATAACCTTTATTAAAATGAATTAGTGATTTTACACGTTTGTTTGCATTGATTAGTCTTATTTCATAGAACTTATTGCTCTTAGGGAGTGAAATCTAATTATGCTTTTACACTTTAGGTTGCTTTTTAAGGAGATTTCACAATAGCATCTTTTAATGTTGTTTGTGATAAAATCAGGAAATAAACGGGATACTCTTGCGATCAAGATATCCTAGTACTTTTGATAATTGCGAGATTAAATTACCAATTCTAATCATTAATGAAAATACATGTTTTTGAATGATACTATCCCTTAACCAATATATTATCCTTATTGATTATTCCAACTATTTTCTTTGCTTTATTTAGCTTTATTACTTTGATAAAAACAAAACACACTCTTGGGTTATTTTGGTTACTTAAGAACCTGAAAATTGCATAACAACAATCGCCTCTCCGTGGATACGAACTCTTTCTTATCACATACTTTATTCATATTTAGTAGAGTGAGAAAGTGAATTTATTTTTGACGCATACGACACGCTTCAATCTTCAAAACTACGAAGTTACCCTGATCTCGGGCCAAAACAGCACCTTGAGGAAGTCCAACATGGAGAAGTACGAGCAGTCGACTGAATGCGTGGTTATCACTCATGGCCAGCTGGAGCTGGGCCTCCGTCTCCCTTTGTACAATCCTGATATCCCTTTTTACTACGATATTCTCCCCCCAACTCAAGCCTTATCGTGCTCTGGCTCAGTGGACTGGCAACACTTTTCGGATTTTGGACGAGTGGAGGTATCTCCGAGATGGTCATGGCTCCACCGCCGATTGGTCAACTTATAAGCCCGAGGATGCTCCAGAATATACCGTCGCCAATTTCCTTTCCAACTATCGATCCGGTACCTCAACCAATGGTGACCTTGTCGGTTTTACTGCTAGTCCTCATCGTCACAAAACTATGTCTAAGAATGTTGAAAGGATGATGCTGGATTCCGATCCCATGGGCCAAGGTTCTAACAGGCGACCCCGTCATACCAATGATCCAATTTATCCTCGAGTTTCATTTCTTGTCCGAGGGCCCATTTTACATGGTAGCTTCCCGTCGCCTCCATTTCTCGTCGAGCCCTATCCTTTCTGGGTTGTTAATGATGATAAGACTAATAAGGTATGTGTCTCCTTCTGCTTTCTTCCATTTATAGCTTGTTAGTTTTGACGCAAATTGGTTATTGTTGTCATCAATGTCTCAGGAGACTCTACCAAGGCCGTCGCATCGTCGAGAAAGAGGGGTGCTGGCACAAAGGTTGAGGAAGACCAGGGGAAGGTAACAAACACAATGATTTTATTATAAGTACATGTACTTGCCCCTGTTTTTTGCCTTCACATGTTCTGAAGAGAAGCCTTGTGAAGAAATTTCCTAGGCACGACGATGATGAAGTTGGTGGGTCCGATGTGCATGAGATTGATCCTCATCCTCTAGGCGTAATCCCGCTAGAGGCAAGCATGTTGTTACTAAGCCGCATCCGAGGAAGAAACCAATCATCGATATTCCCGATGAAGATGACATATTCGGCGAGGATTTCTCGGATGATAAGGGCGATGGGAAGGAGATGAGCGACAAACAAGAGCCCATGAAGATGCCCGAGTTGGGAAAGGATGTTAACGCTGAATCGGAAGTACTTCATCGCCTGCCCCAGATCACTGATGGGTCTTCGTCTAATGTTGAAACATCCTTTACTGTGTCTGTCCCTATTCTGAACTCTCTTGGAGCGCTCACTTCCCCCGACTTTGGAGCGTATACGGATGAACAAATGCTCGGTGCAGTGCCGCTTTACAACTATATGGCTCAGACTCTTGATACGGTGGTTAGTGATTCTGTATGTCCGGGCGATTCCCCACACCTTAATATTTTCCTAATTGTCGCTTGCCATTCTGACTTGTTTACTTGTATCAGATCCTTAACCTGGTACGGTTGGATGTCGCCAATCGTTGTAGGGAAAGGATGTTGGTGGAATCTCTCCAACTGCAATTGCAGAACAAGAAGAGTCGTGCGCGAGCTAGAAATTAAACTCGCCGATGCTCAAGGTGTGTTACAAATCTATAAACCTTAACTTATGTTGATTGAGTTTATCGTGCCAGTATACTGAGTCAAGTGTCCTTCTGCTAGCCGAGATAGCTAGTATAGGTTTCGATGCTTCTTCGGAGTTTAGGATAATGAATAGGAAGTGGGATATTGAAAAGGATTTAGTGGAGAATCTTCATCGGCGAATGAAAAACAATGATGGGAAAATAGATCGCCAAGATGAGGAGATCGAAGAACTTCAAGGTGAATTAGACCGATATCGTCAGTTTGAGTACGCCCCTGAAGAAATAGACAACTTGCGGGCTCATTTGGGTTCTTCTCAATGTCTTGCCGCTGAGAAAACTGCCTTGGACACAGACCTAGAACAGCAGGTAGGCTCTGTATAATTGCAGAACCGAGATCTTCACGAAGACCGTCGACGAATTTTGAGGGATAAATATGTAGTGGAGCGAGCTAACAGGGATCTGCTGGGCAAAGTGAGTGAATTTGACAAAATGATGGGTGAACTAGAATGGAGTAGGTTGCAGCTGTCAGTGCTTCAAGTTTCGCGTAATCGTTTAATGGATGAGTGGAGTGAACATAAGAAGTACTTCCCCAGTAATGAATTCAATGAGCAATGCTATAACGAGCTAACCATGAAATTTTCGAAGTCCGAGGATGAGTTGTCCAAGTCGGTAGAATCACTTCAGTCAGTGTTACCGGCCCTTTCAGGTCTTGTAGGCGATGTGTTGAGGCAGTTCCTTAGGATTAGATTTTTTTTTTTTCTTATGAAATTGCTAAACCATATCCAATGAATAACCCCGTGTTGTTGTGATTTTGTAGCCGAGCAAAAACGTTCTTAGGAATTGGATCTAGAGGTCCGACGGTTGAAGCGGGTCGAGGCCGATTTTGGCACCAATTTTTCCGAGGCAGAGGCAGCCAATTTTCATCTTACCCAACAGGTTGAGGATGAACGTGTCGCCCATGAAGAGGAGATAGACGAGAAGGTCCAGTCGGGTATTGCTGAGTATGTGAAGAATAAGCGGCGCGAGATCGCGCTAAAGATGACCGGTGATGTTCCTCCCAAGGCTTGAATTCTCTTTATGTAGTGATGCGCCACTAAGTTTCCCTTTGTCCTGGGTTGTAAATCGCCTTGAACACCTCTTCCCTTTTTATTTCTGATACATTGCTTGTTTGTTTAAAATAGGGTGTTGCGTTTCCGGTGTTGTTCCTTTTATTTCTGTTATACTTTTCACTTCGTGGGGTTTTATGATGCTTTTCGTGCTTCCTTAATTGGCGCATGATGCTGTCGCTTTAACATTTGCTTCATATGTCGTTCCTGCAATTGTTGATCATGTATGTTAGTATTTTAACCTTTTCTATCGAACACACCCAAAAAGGAGGGTCATAGGGCCCAATGCCATGTCCTTATTGGGGTTTCTCATCACTATCTCTTGGATTCAGTGGAATGGTACTAGTCAACCTAATTCTAGGTTCGATTTCCCCGAGCGGTTATCGACCAACCAATCTCGGGCAAGTGGTCACAACCACTTGCGATGGGGGCGACCTTTCAAATGTAAGTAGGCCACCTAGCTGAGAATACCTCGCGTCTTGTCAGCATGTGGAACTGGTTTCCAACCACCAAAACCCTTAGGATACCTCGGCACTTGCACACTGCCACTGCCCCGAGTACGAATAGACAGGAAACTTTAAGGAACCTCGGCACTTCCACACTGGATTTTCCCCGAGTACGAATGCCCATTCGAGTGTAAGTTACCTCGGCACTTCCACACTGTCTTTTCCCCGAGTACGAATGATCATTCGAGTGTAAGTCACCTCGGAACTTCCTCACTGGTGTTTCCCCGAGTACGAATGACCATTAGTCGCTCATGCCCTATTTCATACCCCTCACGGTTTTATAGAAATAGAAGACAAGTATGCTCACCTTTTCTCCGCATCTCCCTTCAGGGGTGGTAAAGCTTCAGATACTTGACGTTCCATCGTTTGTGCTCTTTTGTTCCATCGAGTCTCAGTAGTTGATACGATCCCTGGCCTTCCTTAGATGCAATTATATACGGCCCACCCCACTTTGGTGCTAGCCTTCCGCCCTTTTTGTCTCGCTCCCATTCAGCCAGAAATTTTAGTACTTACTGCCCTGGTTGGAATTATGTTGGACGAACACGCTTGTTGTACTCTCGTTGTAACCTCCTTTGATAGTTTTCCATTTTTAGTAGTGCCATCTCCCTTGTTTCTTCCAAATCGTCGAGTTTTTCCAAAATTAGATCGGACGAGACGTTTCGCCTCCAAGCTTATGTCCTAGTGGTGGGGATCATTCCTTCTGTTGGTAGAATCTCCTCGGTTCCGTAAGTAAGCATGAACGGCGAGAACCCTGTAGCTTCCCTCAGTGTGTTTCTATACGCCCATAAAAAGTTGTACAGCTCCTCGCACCAGTTATCATATTCCCCATCCAATTTCTTTTTCATGTTGTCGGCGATTGTTTTGTTAGCGATCTCGGCCTGCCCATTACTTTGGGGGTAAATGGGTATAGATTTACTCTTCCTGATGTTATACGTGTTGAACAAAAGATCAATATTTTCCCCTTGGAGCTGTTTACCATTATCGGAGATGATAGCTGCTGGGATCCCAAAGCGGCAAATGATATGCTCCCAGATGAACTTGAAGACATCTTTGTCTCGAATGTGCCTTAGTGGTGATGCCTCTACCCATTTGGTAAAGTAATCCGTGGCCACAATCAAGTATTTCCTCTGGCCTGTTCCTACATGTAACGGTCCAACAATGTCTACCCCCCATTTGGCGAAGGGCCATGGGCTTATGACAGAGTTTAAAGGTACTCCTGGAACCTGTATTTTCTTTCCAAACCATTGACATTCTTCACAAGCTTTCGCCATTTCCTTTGCATCTTCGTTCATGTACCTCCAAAAATAGCCCATTGTATTTTCCTTGGCCGATAAGCTTCTCCCCGAGCTGTGGTTTCCGGCGGCTCCATAGTGTAACTCATTCAAGATTGTGTGGCATTCCTCTCTACTCATACATCGTAAAAGTGGCCCCAAGTAGGATTTTCTATATAAGATCCATTCTCTTAGCTCGTAGGCGCCCAACTTACTCCTGATTTTATTCATCTTAGGCCGACCCTTGGGTAGCTCGCCTATTTCCAAGTATTGGTGTATCGGCTTTCTCCAATCGCCCTCTTTATATCGATCGGCTGTATTAATAGCCACATCGATCCGTACGTCCGGTGTTTCTGGGATTAAGGGAGTAAGGAGCCTCATAACACGAATGCCCTCTATGCTCGGGTCTACCAGCTATGAGGAGATATAAGATAGAGCTTCCGAATGTCTGTTATCTTTTCTACAAATGTGACGAAACTTAATGCTTGGTATTTGGTTGATGTAAAATTGGGCGAGCTCCCTCCCAATACTTTTGCAACACGGGGTCGTGTGTCGCATATTTCCCCGTAATCTGCCGAATTACCAACTGTGAGTCACTAGTCAAGCGAACCTCCTGCAGCCCCATTTTGACAATTATCCTTAAGGCGTGGATTGTCGCTTCATACTCTGTGACATTATTTTTTTCTTTGAATTCTAGCCTGAACGAGTGCACTATCTTTCTTCCTTTCGGCGTGGTGAAGACTAACCCCAGGCCTGCCCCCTCTTTGTTTGATGCCCCATCGACGAAAACTTCCCATCGTGTTGGACTACTGCCCGCTAATAGGTCAGCAGGCTCTTCTCGTTCTTCTAGCATCCCAGGTATGTCTTCAACCCAGTATTCATCGTTTAGTAGGAAGTCTGATAGGAAGTCGGCCACTACCTATCCTTTGATCGCCGTCATCGTCTCGTACACCATATCATATTGTTTGATTAAGGCTCCCCACTTAGAGATTCTCCCTGATCGTCCTGCATTATACAATACTGCCTTGATAGGTAACTTAGTAATCACTCGTATGCGATGAGATTGAAAGTAGGTTCGGAGTTTAGAAGCGGCGAAGGCTAATGCAAGTACCATTTTCTCCATCTTAGTATAGTTTTTCTCAGCCGGACTTAGTGTTTTGCTAGTGAAATACACCAGCTTCTCCACATTCCCTTCCGCCTTAACCAACACTGCACTAACGGCGTAGGGTGTCGCCCCTAAGTATAGGGTAAGGATTTCTGTCGGCTCGGGCCTCTGCAAAACGGGGAGGCTGGCTAGGTGTAACTTGATATTATGAAAGGCCTCTTCGCTAGCATCCGTCCATTGAAACTTTTCCCTTTCTTCAGAATGTCATAAAAGGTTTTACATTTGTCCGACAACTGTGACACGAATCGCCCCAATGCTGCTATACAACCGTTTATCTTATGCACATCCTATACTGTCGCGGGAGATGGCATCTCTAAGACAGCCCTAACCTTCTCGGGATATGCTTTTATCCATCTGGGGGTGATGATGTATCCTAGGAATTTCCCCGATGTAACCCAAAAGTCGCACTTGGCGGGATTAATCTTCATCTTGTGTTTCCTCATTGTCCGAAAAATCTAGCTAAGGTATCGGACGCGATCCTTAGCTCGGCGGCTCTTGACCAACATGTCGTCCACGTAAACTTCTATGGTGTCGTGGATCTTGTCTTCGAACATGTCTCCTACCAATCTCTGATATGTAGCACCAGCGTTCCTAAGACCAAATGGCATCTTTGTATAACAATACATCCCCTTGGGTGTGAAGAAGGAAGTATGCTCTTGATCCTCGGGTGCCAACGGTATTTGGTTGTAGCTAGGGATGTCAACGGGTCTGGGTCCTCCCGGGTAGTACATGTCCCAGAACCGGACCCATCATATCAGCATCGGTTCCGGGTCCTAGCGGTTCCGGGGCCGGTTCCATAATGTGTTGGCCCAGAACCGGACCCGTTTAAAGTCCCGGGTACCCGTTGGGTATTAAAAAAACTATTAAAAAATCTTAAAATCTTAATTTTTTTTCTCTTTTTAACTTGAAAATAAATTAATTTTATAAAAAATTATTATTATTTCTTTATTAATGTACTAAATAAATATTAAATGTAATAAAAAAAAATCAGAAATCAGAAAAATTCAAAGCCGAAACTTGCAAAATACCTATAATTTTGCTAAAAAGATGACTAAAAGGTTAAATAAACGGGTACCCGACGGTTATTACCCGTTTGGACCCGTTAACATTCGGGTCCAATCGGGTAATTACCCGTCGGGTCCTAAGTTGTTAATGGGTCCAACTTTAGGACCCAGAACCGGACCCAATTAGGCGGATCCGGTTCCGGGTAGCGGGTAATGGGTACCCATTGATAAACCTAGTTGTAGCCCATATATCCGTCCATCAATGTCATCGCCTCATATCCAACTATTGATTCTACAAGTTGGTCTATGCTTGGGAGAGGGAAGCTGTCCTTCGGGCAGGCCTTGTTCAAGTCACTAAAATCAATACATATCCCGACTCCTCCTTTTTCTTTGGTACCACGACCATATTATATATCCACTGCGGGTAATGGGATTTCCTGATTATCCCGGACTTTTGTAGCTTCTTTAGCTCGGCCTCAACCGCTGCCTGTAACTCTGGTGAAATTCGCCTCATTTTCTGTCTAACTGGTTTGAACCTCGGATCAATCTTCAAGTGATGGCAACAAACCTCCGGGTCAATGCCCTCTAAATCGTGTACTTCCCAGGCGAACGCTTCTAAGTTTTCCTTTAACACCATCATGAGTTGACTTGCTTGTTCATCCGAGAGTAGCGTCCCGATTCTTACTATCTTTGGTTCCTCAACCGTCCCCAAATTCACTTCCCGAGTCGGCTCGACTGTCGAGAAATTAGATTTAGGTTCCCTGGACGGAGCCGTGTCCTTTAATTTCTATAAAGGGTCTTTCTCTTGAGTCTCATACGCCATGACCGCTTGTGAAATAGCTTCCTCCAATTATTCTACAACCTTAACTTCTTTGGCTTTGTTCTTCTCCCTCCTTTGTCTATCTCGCCGACCTTCATTGATTTCGGAATCAACCTGCATGCATTGTCGCTCTGCCTGGGAGTCATCCATAACTTCAGCTACTCCCTTGTAGGTCAGGAACCTTAATCTCTGATGATATGCCGATGCCACCCCTTTAATCTCAGCGATCCACGGACGTCCGATAATTGCTTCATAAGGCGAGGCGACGTCGACCACACAAAAAGTGGTTAGTGTGTCAAGGTAGCCCCCACCGTCCGAAATCCTCAAAGTTACCTCTCCCTTAGGGATGGTTACCGTCCCATTAAATCCGTAGATGCGATATGTTGAGGGGATGAGGATGTCGTCTGACAGCTCCATTCTCTTGAACGTTTCGTAGAATAGCACCTCGACTGAGCTTCCGCTATCCACGAGAATCCTTCTTACTCCCCACTCCTCAATGAGTAGTATGATGACCAAGGGATCACTGTTTGCTTTCCCATTTGCTGGGATATCCTTTGCCGAGAACAAAATAGGCTGCATCATCCATGGTTCCATCGGTAAGGTCTTGGCCACGCTAAATATTTCCTTGCCATCGCGATCCCTCTTATGAATTCTTGAAGTGATTACTGGCCCGAGAGTGTAGTCTTGCATAGCTGAGTGTGAGATGGTATTCACAAATTGAGTTGACCTATCAATACGAAATTGATGAACCAGCGCCTCGGGTATTACTGTCGGCTGAGTTGGATGTCGGACGAACTGTCTCAGGTATCCATCTCGGATGAGATGTTGAACGATATCCTTCACTTCCCGGTAATTGTTAGTGGAATGGCCCCTATACTGATGGTAGCTACAGTACTCGGGGTGATCCTTAGTTTCTTGGAACTGGGCTCCACTTGACGCTGGGTAATTGATATCGTTCCTCTTCTCGAATTCCTTGAATACTTCCTCCAAAGGAGCGTTCAAAGGGGTATATGATCGGGCTTCATTCCTCAACCTCTTCCCTTTGGCCACCCATTCTTTCTTCTCACCGCTCCTCGGGGGAGGGTCTGATCTCTTCTCGGGACGCCTAACAGGGTCGTCCATAATTTTTTTAGACTCAGCACCAACTTCAGCACTAGATTCTTGTACCCCCTATCTCTCGATTCAGCTTTAATTTCTTCTAGGGCGATAAAATGTTCTTGCATTTTTCGCATCTCTTTTAAGGTTTTTGGTTTTTCAGAGAACATGGCTATCCAGATGGGGTCCGATCTTCCCAATGCGTTTTCGAATCCGAATATAGCTTGATCTACCAGTACTTTTCCAATTTCAGTACACAGTTTCCTCCACCTATCGGTCAAGGTTCTCAAGGGTTCCCTGAACCTCCGGGCGAGGGTGAACAATTTGTTCATTCTAGGCCGAGGTCGACTGTTATGCATATAGGTTTCAAGAAAAGCCTCGACTAGTACATCATAACCGTCGATCGATCCAGGCGGAAGTGAATAAAACCAATCTTTCGCCTCGCCCTCCAAGCTTGCCGGAAAGAATTTGCACATGACTACCGCGTTTTTTTTTTCCATTGGATCAATGACATGGTATACATTTTTAGATGCTCAACCGCATCTCATGTTCCGTCGAATTTGGAAGGAAATATAGGTAAGGTTTTGGTGGAAATGACATTTGTTCAAGTTCTTGGGAGAAAGGTGTCTTCTCTGCCTCGCTCATAATCTCTGCCAGTTTGTTCTCTTCGCTGCTTCCCGATAGTTCCTTAATCTTTGCCTCCAACTCTTTGAGTTTAGCTTCTGTCGCCTCGTCCTGTCGCTCGCCCCTTCCTCGCATTTATTCATCAGTAGACGAATCCTCGGGTGGTCCATATCCCTTTGGGAGGGTATGGGGGGGTCGTCTCGGCCCAGTCATAGGTGGTTGACCCAATCGGTCATGATTACTCGACGTTCTTCGGCTGGACGATCCTCTTGATCTGGTTCACTGATTACTTAACTGATAATTCTCAAACTCCAAGGCGATATTCCGTTGCTAGAGTTCTCTTAACGCCGCTTATTGTCTCCTTTGACTTTATAAGATGTCCAATAACGTCGGGTTTATGATTTCATGACTAGAATGTCCATTAGGGTGGTGCGGACGAGACTGTAATAGTATCGACGGCTGTGGTGGGGGTAATATCGGACCAGTATTATAACCAGTTGTACAGACAGGTGCAGGGCCAACATTGCTAGATGTTCCTCTCCCTAACTGAATCTGCCTGAGACGCTCTTTCTCTCTTCCTAAGGCTTCCTAGTACTCAGCTTTTTGCCTTGCTCTTTGTCTCTGGGCTTGTGCTGCAAGCGCTTCCTCATCGTCCTCTATATCTGAAGCTGTAAGTCCATCGACTTGGTCAATTCTCCTCTGGGTCAAGATAACCTGGTCTAAGGGTAGGGTGCCATCATCTCGCCCTAGATCCACTTCCTCATCAATAGTTGGCATGCATCGTGTAGCTTCATGAGATTCCTCGGGCGGTGGTTGTCGACTGTCTTCTTTCCACGACCCATTTACCCCCGCCTGCATAGTGCTGCTAGTAACTGTACGATTCCTAAGCGTCCTTCCCATCCCTGAAGTACTAGCCATCGGGTATGGCGCGTGTTGAGCCGAATATCATCCCTACCTACGTCAGCAAATACAAAGAACACCTTACTTTGACCTGATATTGTAAATAAACATTCAACGGGGTGAAATATATGCGACTGACACAAAAATTGTTACTACGCCAGAGCTTGCAGACACAAAGCCTATTCCGGTTATTATATGGGTTCTGCCTATCTACCCTATTTTGACTCTATGCTGACGTTGTGGCATATTTTATGCTATGTCACTATCATTCCGTACGACGTCTCCTTTAGTACTTGACTTCCGCATTTAAGCTAGTTTGTCCTTCATTCTGTATGTTCCAAATCATTACACTCATGCACGTGATGATTGAATGATACGACGTGTAGGTTCAAAAATCAACTCAAATCTCTACTGCTGTTATTTCCTAAAGATCTCACCATGGCCGTCTTCCCTGGATTATATCGATGAATTGTCCTATGGCTAGGCAGTATCGTCGGTCAAGATTTTTCTCCCTTTTTTTTTTTTTTTTTTTTTGATCAGACGACAAGGGTTGTTGTCGATCGACGAAGCAAGGGTATAGACGTAAAAAGGAACTTGAAACAAACTTTTCTTACTAAAGAAACATCTAGAACACGACTTCCACGACGGGAAGCTCAACATTGGCAGCTTATCATGCAAAAGACACCTTAAACTTAATCTTTTGTAGTTCTAAGAACACAGACTTTGTACCGCAACAAGAAAACAACTCATTTACTACTAAAATTCGCTCAGCCACCGTGAACAAACAGTCCTCCTATCAGCAGATCCTCAACCTAGATCCTAACCTGTGTTGTTGATCGCCAATGAGCTTATGGAGATTTTATGCTGATCAAACTATTTGTGATCGAAGAAACGAGAACTCTACTATATCTTGTAAAGACATTGCTACTGCTTTAACTTTTTATGTACACTAAATGACTCAAAACAACAAGAAATAGGCGGTTTCGGCCAACAGATTTCATCCTAGCTTCAACTGCAATGCTTAAACGTGTATTCATGAGATTCTGATCGTCTCTGAAGGCGTTTTAGGCAAGGTATCCGGAGATCTTAGTCGGATCCCCTTAGTTGGCGCCAGAATGTATATGCATTTTACTACAAACTACATCCAAAGGGTAGAATTCTTCTTCTCATGCAAGTGAAAGTAAGAGCTTAACAATAGACACAAGGATATATGTGGTTCGGCATGATTACCTATGTCCACAGGGGTGAAAGGATGAATCTTATTTCTTCAAAGTGTTACAATGGTGTCACTCTCCGAGATAAACTCTTTTCCTTCCCCTATGAACTAATTCTCTACTATCTTTCTCTATTGTGAGATTACAAGTTTCTTACTCTCTCCAAATTACCACCTCCTTTATTGGATACAAGTTCTTCTATTTATATGGGAGGCTACATACAACCAAACTATGGTGTTGGTCACAATACATCTATCTTGAAGTCCTTTTTTCGGGCCCGCTCACATCGTCTTTTCTTCTGTGAACATGGCCGATGTAGTTTGGTTCCTTAGCCGCCTCTCGTCTGAGCCGATCCTTTTATGTGTTCTCTTGGTGCGATGTCGCCCTTCCAATCCTGTCGCCCCTTTTGGATGTCCGATATGACACGTATCTTCTCATCTCTTTGACTAACTCTCCTCATTTGACCAAATACGTCTCGCCTGTCAGCTTTGTCAGAGGTCTGGGTCAAGTCTTGTCCGACAACTATTGAGTGATCATCTCCGATCCACTTGATTCCTGAATCCTTGCGCCTTCCAGTATCTATTCCATGCTTCTCGCTTCTTCCTTCTTGGGTACATCACAACTTAAGATGTTGCCACCTAGCCCTGTGGATAATCTACACCTACAATTATGATGTTTGATTATATTGTATTGAATCGGATAGAAAATGATTTTGTATAGGTGTTGCAAGTATTCCGATCGAGACGTTTGAGATTGCATGTCAGATGAAATCACTGAAGCTCTTGCTAATTCTGGTTACATCTTGATTGACACGTCCAGCTTCCAATTGGTAAACTTTTGTGAAACAGTTTTTCTAAAAGTAAAAAGCAACAACGGTAACTACCCATATGGGAAGTACAATATTTGGGCCGACCGACCGGAGGGAGTCCCTTTTATGGCCACTTTTTTGTCAAATGAAACCTAACACAAATGTTCAATTTGATAAAAAGATTGGAAATGAATTTGGTGGTAGTCTTTGGGACATGAAAAGTCTAAGATGTCCCTCCTTTTAGTTTAATTATTATAACTCCTTATACATCCTATTTTTTCAGGGGTATAATTGGCAACCAAACTTTGATATAACATATCTAAAAATCGGTGCCTTAGAATTTTACAAATTTTATATTATTGGAAAGGATTTTAAAAAATATACGCAACGAGTACAAACAACGATATAAAATTTAGTGTTTTTACGAAAAAATCAATGGTGACTTTTAAAATTTAATGCATAGCCATTATGCAAAGCACCACAAATGAAATGATACATAATACATGGGGAAATTGGTGCAAACCACCACAAAGGATACATAGCACATGGGGTAAATTGATTGAAACCACCACAAAAGATGCATAAAAAATGGTGGAAATTTACGTAAACTACCATAAATTAAATGCATATCAATTTTAGCCTTATAACACCATTATGCATAACGGTATTTTTTCTTCGGTCGGCCCTTCCCACCGTGGCAGCGGTGATCTAGTATCCATAACTACCTAAAAGAATAAAATAACAAAAAGTTACAGAAACATTAACAACCTTAGTCAAGAAGACTAGAACCTCATCGAATTTCCATAAACTGAAGAAGAATCCCAATATCCAATTTCACCTTGTACTTAAAGAATAGGATTTATTTTGAGCCAAATTCCCACCAAAATATGGCAGAAAATAAATGTTCCAAAGACGATCATATTTTTTCGAAGTTTGTCCCAGGCCAAGCTGTGGTGAGTCTCAGCAACATTTGTTCTTCGACTGCAACTTTGCCACCTCGATCTGGACGTGGATAATGCAACTGTTTCATCATACGCTAGACTGCTCCAATATGCATTCGTTTTTTTGCTTCTATCAGACGCTTCTCTGGCTGATCGCAGACTAAAAACCTTCTCTGGATTGCGGCGGTGAGCTCCATCTGGATTATTTGGTTCTGCAGAAACACCATGAGGTTTGAGCAGAGAGCAATCCCCTATAATCAGGTTATTACTCATTTGGCGAACCTCATCGCGGAATCAGGGAAAAATAGTGGTGGGTACTCTTTCTATACTTCTGCAGACAAGTTAATTCTGGACTCCCTGAGAATTACAAGGTTGGCCCCTAAAATGCCGAAAGCGATAGAGGTTAAATGGCAGTTCCCATCCCATGGTTGGATAAAAGTTAACACGGACGGCTGTTCCATCGGAAACCCGGGGATGTCGGGCTGTGGTGTTGTCTTTAATGATGATAAAGGTAAGATGCAGGGTTGTTTAGCGCAGAGTTTGGGATAAATCCACCGAAATTTATTAAGCGAATTTGTGATTTAGATAAATCGGACTTTCTGCTGTATCATTTTCGTAATATGTAATTTGTGTTTTTCTGCTTTCCGGTTTTTGTTTTCTTTTTGGCTTTTCCCTTTTTCCTTCTACTCTGTTTATGGAGGTAAGGCCTAGCCCCCTCCTTCATTTTATTCTTTCAATAAATGGGTTACTGTTTAAAAAAAAAATTGTTTGGAAGTGGAGATTTATCCATTTTTTATGATTAATAGAAATATTATGTTATAAATTTTATTAGATTTGTTAGAATACTATTTGAAAAGTTGTGGATGTTGATATATTTTTTCTAAATTTGAATCACATTTCGACATCTATTTCTGATATTAGTACTGACAAGTACTAACTCATTGTGGGTGTACTTACACCGCCAGGAAGAGAAATAAGTGCTTATGGTTTGAAATCTTCAAATGCAGGTTCATTTTGACATGATACGTTTAAAGAGAAATGCATCTTTAATTTCTAACAAAGTGTTGCATCTCTTCTATTTGAAAATGGTTCTCTAAGAACGTGTCTCGCCCCTCAACCCAGATTCCTTGTTGTATTTTTCCACCGGCCTAGGTTTTGTACATGTATCGTTCTCCCCTAGTAAGAGAGGAATCTCCCCTTCAGAATTAACAGCCGAACTCTCCCCATTTATCTTGCTTTTAAGACATGTTGTGTCAGTTCAATCTTCTATTTTCCACTAGTAAGAAACTATTCATTAAACTCCAAGTAAAACGAAGTATTCAATTATGCCTCCAACTCCAACAATACTACATTTTGAAGTCCAACAAAGCTTTAAGAATACAATCAACTGAATGTTAAAGAAACAATGAAGCGTTTTGCTTGAATTACACATAAGCCACAACACACAAAAACCGACTATAATTATGGCTTTTGTAGTTATAACTCTACATATATAACTTCGTTGCACTTTCCGGAGGACACCAAAACATATGTCCTTACAATGAAGATTCAGAATATAGGAAATGAAAATATTTTTGGTGTTGAACAAGATTACTACGCAGTACGTACGATGAGGGGTGTAAGAATAAGTGCTATATTACTTCCCTGTAAATTTGTTCAAGCTTGTTACTTGTGCCATCCTTGACCTCTTGACCATTTGGTTTTTTGATTGGTTGCAGGTGTTAGTGTGGCAGGTTAACATACCTGCAACAAGTAATAAAACAAAGAAACAGTCAACTTACACTTAATTTGCTATAGATAAATGTCAAACAATAATGAGGGTTCGAGATATCTCACGTACCAATAAGATAAGTGTTGTTGAGGGCTGATAGCAGGTTGTCAAATCAGTAAAATATAAACTTGTGCGTTGTAAATTTCATTGAAGTTGCATGCAAAGGATGAACCTCTGGAGATTTTGATATTCCGTAACTTTGTTTAAGAGGGATGGATAGTTTTTTCTTAAGATAATTATGGGTAATATTGTACTTCTCATATGGGTAGTTACCGTTGTTGGTTTTTTAATTTTAGGGAAATTGTTTCACAAAAGTTTACCGGTTGGAAGCTGGACGTGTCAAAAAGAAAAGAAGGGCCACATAATTGGAGTATGTGGCCCGACCACATTGTAGCTAGGCCGGCTAATCTTGTTTGAAATTTGAATAATGTATGATGAGTTTCGTTCATTTTAATTTACTAAAGACTTTAACCTCCACTTGATGTCTACTCAATTTGATGCTTAATGGTGCACATTTTTCGCCATAGTTTTGGAAAGCCTGCCTAACCCTCTTACTTCGCTTTCACTTTTTCACTTTAATGTGGTAAGATTTGAAATAAATGTCGTGCTCCTTAGACTGTTACCGCTATTGGAGGAGTTACCCTTTAGACTGTAATGTTTTGAGTAGTCAGAGAATTTACACAAAATTAAGAAAAACATGTGACGAATGTTTTATTTACACAAAATTGCGTACACTCTGAGAATATCTTGTTGTTTCCTGTTTTTTCCTAGCATGGTTTATCTTCTTCGTCGATTTTATGTAGTGGGGTTATCAAGTCAAGTCATGTATTTGGATTCTTATGTTTAGAGTTCTGCTATGTTGGAACAAATAGTCTAGAGTCTTCTAGGGCGCCTATAGAATTGCATGTTTTAGCTCAAATGTTTGCTAGACTATTCTTGAGAAAGTGAGTCCGGTCAAAATGTTCTAGCTCAAATGTTCGCTAGACTGTTCTAGAGAAAGTGAGTCCGGTCAAAATGTGAGTGAATAAAATGTTCTAGAGAGGTCATCTATACTACTATATAAAGCGAACTAGGCTTAGGCACAGTAGATGAAGCTGCAAAATTTAATTTTCCAAATTTGCCCTTTATTCTATTTTTATCATTCAGATATTACATAAATAAACGAGGGTAAAGAAGTAATTTAATGGGAATTAAATCTACTACCCAAAAACAAAATCATATTCTTCTAAAACTCACCTAATCAGAGTACCCTGTTCGGCATGATCAAGATCAAAATCAAAAATCAGAAGCTTAAAAAAAATTAAAAAAAAATCATCAAAACCAACAACTATATGATCTTAATCATATGTAGCCTTGCAGTTATCGAATCGATCGAATTCAATATTTGCATTAGCAAAAAAAAAAAAATGGACTATTATATCCTCTGCATCGTTACGATTTATTGATATAAACTTAGCAATCACAATGAAATTGGTTATAGTCGGAATCGGAATGAAATTAAAATTGGAAATTTTGTGTTTCTTCAATCAACTAACAGAGAATGAACAATTTGAGAGAACAACCACCGCCATTAACAGCGGCTGCTAAAAAAAAAACGATAGAAGAAGATTAAAGATAACCGGCTACATATAAAACCAAAATCAACGGCTAAGATGGATTCACATAGATTGTAGCACGTGCGGTATGTTCTTGTAGACTATAATGCTAGAGAGAGTTCTAGATAGTGTGTAGTCGGTTTGTAAGCCTAGAAATAGGCAAGCCCAATTCATTTGTATCCAAGCAAGCAAGAATCAATTATTTCAATAGAAGAGAAATTTTATAAACTTAAGTCTTGCTTCATCACCTTCATTACTAGAGTTCCAGGAGCTCTATACGGGCAACAACACTGTGCTAGTATATCTCCACAAAATATTCATCAAGTGTTCCAAGTTCTTGATAAAAATTTCTAACATGGTATCATAGCGGGTTCGATCCAAATGGGTGTTAAAGTTTCCGCTACAAGCTGAAGGTGATAATTCTGCACGAATGAAGTTCAAAGAAGATGAGAAGACGCAAGGTACGTCTCAACTATCCAAGTTCCCTACTTGTTTTACAACCCCCAATAAAAACTAGTTATCACCCAAATCTAAGTTTAGAAAAATATGAAAAGAAAAAAAAAAAGAAAAAACAAATGGTAGCAGCTCGTGAAATTCAGTGAGTTAAAGTAGCCCTACTTAGAAATGAAAATGTCTCCCTACGCCTAAAAAAAAAGTAAGCAAACCAAGTTAGTCAGTTAAGAGCAAGTCAAGTGACTGCCCAGTAAGAGTGATAGCTCAAGAGCTACACCAAAATTTACTGTAAAATTTCGGTTCAAGTGAAATCTCCTTCCTCCGTCAAAATATTAAAAAAAAAAAAAAATTCCATCCTCGCAAAGAGATGCACACAAGAACGCATTTCTAATTTGAGGGAATAGAGCATCAAAGAATGCCTCCTCAAATAACAGAGATGGCAAAAAAAAAGGAGCCATCCTGTAAAAATATTCTACTCACAAAGTTGAGTGGGCGGAACCTCTGAACCTAGCTACAATGGTTAAGTTTCGTGAAAGGCGAGGAATATCAACATAAGGCAAAGCCTCTAAATTTAAGACGTTCAAGTTCGGTCTAAACCGTGAAGGAGTATGAGAAATTCGACACAAAATGGAGCTTCTGAATCTACGATCATTAAGATTCCTAAAAGAGGAAAAGTATTCACCATTACCAAGCCATCTAAACTAAAGAAGAAGAACAAAAGCTACGGAGATGAGTAAACGGCAAAATTAAGACGAGATAATGGCGATGTGACTTCAAGGCAGAAATAACTACCACGGGCATAAGTAGGCAAGGACGAGCATAAACAACTAAGGGCAAGTGCTGAAATTGGGTGAGATCAAAGTCAAAGACCATTGCAAATTAGGAGGGGGTGTTAGAACATATAATTTGTAATGGGTAAATTAAGAAATGAATTCTCTAGATAAAGCTGGAGAACAAACAAATAGTCTAGAGTCTTCTACGGCGCCTATATCATTGCATGTTCTAGCTCAAATGTTTGCTAGACTGTTCTTGAGAGTCTGGTCAAAATGTTCTAGCTCAAATGTTCGCTAGACTGTTCTAGAGAAAGTGAGTCCGGTCAAAATGTGAGTGAATAAAATGTTCTAGAGAGGTCATAGACTAGAATGCTAGAGAGAGTTCTAGATAGTGTGTAGTCGGTTTGTAAGCCAATAAATAGGCAAGCCCAATTCATTTGTATCCAAGCAAGCAAGAATCAATTATTTCAATAGAAGAAATTTTTTATAAACTTAAGTCTTGCTTCACCACCTTCACTACTAGAGTTCCAGGAACTCTATACGGGCAACACCACTGTGCTCATATACCTTCGCAAATATCATTCGAGTGTTCAAAGTTCTTCATAAAAATATAAATTTTTAACATGGTATCAGAGCTCCAAAACATTTCAATTTCTAACAGATTTGCTAGGTTATGTAGTGGTGGGACTGTTGAATTGGTGTGCTGAGTTTTGAATTTGACATGTATGATATTAGTAGATTTTTTGCTTCTTTGCTTCTTCAAATCTAATATTTGACGCTTCCTGATAGTTTTTTATTTTTTATTTTTTTAACACCAACAAGGAGTTTATAACTATTGGATGGAAGCCTGGCAACAAGCTGCGCTCCAATCCCTTTATTAAGAACCACACCTATCCTATGAAAAAGAAAATCTCCAATATGAACATTCTCATCATGACTAGCCATATAGTTTCGCAACCTCTTCAGGAACTCCTCGGTATCACTCCCCAAACCACCTAAGGTTGTGAAAGCAAGAACCCCAAACCCGAGCTTCTGAGACTTGCATTTCTCTAAATACTTAGCCCTCTTTTTTGCCACCGCAATATCCATAGCCCGCCCAAGATCAAAATTACGCTCCCAAGTGCCAGTGAAGGGGGAAACAATCGTGACATCTAAGCACATATCGCAGCCATTATCCTTTTTTTTTTTTTTAACACGATCAACGCCGGAATTAAACCCGCAACCTATAGGTTGGGAGCCCAACCCCTGGGCAACTGGGCTAATGCCGGTTGGTTAGTTTGTTGTGGTCTTGATTTAATGCTTGCGTGGTAAAATGGTTTCCTTTGAGGGAACAGATTAGTTTGTATAGAGTCTAGAGACACAGTGATAGATTTCGGGTATTAGTAATTTCGTTGTTATCTGATAGCGTTTGTGGTTGTGGAAGCTTAATTAATGCGAGAGAACGTAATACTTTAGACAAAGAAAATCAGTGGATTTTATATGAAAAGGGAAAGAGATAGTTAAAGCTTGTGTACGGGTTGCTTTTTTGTTTAACCAAAATGTGTGCTGGTTGCTAGTGACATAGTTCTGCTATAAAAAATGACACCCATGGCACCTCTATACCTTGCTTTTCGGTTTTCTGTAAGGACTCTATAATTCAAGAGTATTACATGCTTAATATTACCAAAAGATTTGCATTTTGAACTGCGCTCTTCCTTTTGGGTCATTGCTGGGAACTGACTTCCATTATGCTTACATCATTGGAATTTTTTTCTTTGCAGGTGCCAGAATATTCTTCCAGTCTTTAGATGCTACAGTACTGTTGTTTTCACGTGTTACTCGACAGAAAGTCTCATGCTCCCTGTGATATCCATAAATGACAGATTTACGCTGGGATGTGAATTACGGGTATGGTTGTCGGCTAATGTTTTTCATAAATGAGCAGTGAATTGTTAATTATGGTGATCATAGTTTTTCATGTTACCGATCTCAAGTTTGTTCCCGGCTTTGTAACATTTGAGTTTAGGATGGAACCATAATACATGGGGAAAATCAAATATCGCATCTATTGGATTTATTCGACCTGTTGATACGGTATTTCACAATTTTGTTAATAACTTTTTTTATTTTATTTTTTCCTTGCTCTGTTTAAATAAGTAGATATTATTTTGAGTTAATTTGTAAAAGGGTCGCATCTTTTTGGCTATATTAGGGTCTGGGTCGTAAAAGTTGTAGTTGATGCGTTAGGGTCGTAGACTAACAGAGACCGTCAAGTCAACTGTTACTTGACTTTTCAAATATGGTCAAACTAACCTCAATCTTGACCAAGTTAATATGTTAGTCACCGTTAATCAAAAACAACCCATATGGATGGCTGAAGTATAATAGGAAAGTCACATAACCATTAATCGCACCACCATTACTAACCCAACACACTTCTATTCCACCAAATTCAGTAACACTTCAATAATAAAAGATGGTAGGAAGTTCTCAAGAGAACCTACCAAGATTCCTCTCTCCGGTTATTACTGAAATGTTCTTGTCATCAATTCAATGAGGCATTTCCACAAACACCTTTAGATCAAACTTGAACCAACCACAACAACGTCTCGAAATATTCCCGGCGATTAGATCTACAAAATAGATTCCATTTCTTTCAAATCCAGCATGAAACTAAAACCTCATAAATCAATCATTTTTGACAAAAAGATTCACAAAAAAAATCCATTTTTCACTATCAAAAAGTTGTATGCTTCCATTTATAAAATCAGACCCATCCCCCATATAAACCCGTAATTCCAATTGAGAATTTGGGATCCATTTCTAAATCGCAAGAATCAAAGCTCAGTTTACAAACCAAATTTCATATCACCGGATGAAGACCCAAATATCATGAGGAAAAAAATTTTGAATCGGGAAAATAAAGAGAAGAAACAAACCATTAATGGAGAAGTTAGCGTTGGTATGATCGAATTTTTAATCTGCTTATTTATTTGTGATTTCACAACTCAGAGATGGAAACAATGTAAAGAATTGTCGTCGATATATTTATGCATCAGCTGTCTTTCATGGGAAACTGTTTGGACATATGGTTCTTTGAAATTGCTTCGACATAGCTGGTGGACATGATGAGAGCAAAAATTCTTTGAAACTGCTTGGACATATGATTTCAGAAAATGATGAACTGAAGGAATTACGATGGAGCATAAAGGACGATTTTGAAGCAAGTACTGAACGTTAACAATTTAACATTAGGAGAAACTCAATCCCTCTTTACTTAGGCCAGGTTTAATGGATAAATAAAGATTTCCAGTTGTGATGAAGACCAAAGATTTGGCTTGAGACAGTTAGACAATTGAAGAAGATGCTTGAACTTGCAGCTAAAGTGTTCGACCTATTGTCTCCGTGTGCTCGGTTAAGTTTTTAAATGGGTTATAATATAATGTCATTTAACGATTTTATGAGGGCATTTTAGGAAATATATTAAACGGTCAAAGTTAGTCTTCGACCCAAACGCATCAACTATAACTTTTACGACCCAGACCCTAATATAGCCAAAAAGATGCGACCCTTTTACAAATTAACTCTATTATTTTATCTTAAATGGGGTATTGAAATTTCATGTTTACTCAACAATTTTAATCAAGTGATGGTCAAGTTATCAATTCTAAGCCATTTTAATCAAGTGATGGTATGCGTGATAGTACCATATCGAGCAGTACAATCATCTTTTGACACGTAAAAAAAAGCTCACTTTATGAACTTTGATTCATTGTTTCTTCGTGTTCATAGTTTTTTATCTACTAAAAATTCTGTTTTATACCCTGTTTTTATGATTTCTTACCTAAAGAGACGGCTTGCAATATCCAGCAATCAATATTGGGAATAAATGCTGAAACATTTGATGGGAAACTTAATCGTATTTGATGTTAATGTTGCATATCCTACATGACTTTTTGTATCAAGATATGTCCAAAGACACATGACTATAAAAAGTTGCTGTGGTGTTTTTTAGGTTGGTGGCATACTAAATTTGGTTGATAGACATGACTTTTTGAAGCATGAACATAGTTATTCTTTTGTATCTGTTGACATCTATAGCTTTAAATAGAACTTACGGAGATCCTCAAAATTGTATGAAGAACCCTGTGAGTGAACGTTTATTTTTATTTTATTTTAGCATTTGCTCCTCCTTCCCTCCATTACATAGAGTATTTTTCTTTTTAATATACAAGCGGATCGCACGTGCTGAGACTCTCACTCACCTCAAGGAAATAACAGGGATTAATTGGGGGCCAGACTTATTAACTGGGGGCCTGGAAAAATTTATACCCATACCCAAAATTTTAGGGGGCTTCCGAAATTAAGTTGAAAATATTGTTTTACCCTTCCCCTAAAATTAACCCTAAAATCCTATTAAGACTAAACCTAGGCCCCCTTGTTCTTCTCCTTTCCCCTCCCTCTATCAGTTCCTCCGTTAACGACCATTTAATAAAAAAAAAAGGTTTTGAATCGTAGAAATTGATTTCTCAGAATGGGAATCGTTAATCATCTCGTTTGAATGTCTAACAATTTTTCATCTTTGCTTAACGATATTTGATCTGCATGTTGGACTTTGGAGAGATCGTCAACCATTAGGGCTGCGGAGAAAATGATTCCTGCTGTAGTAAATTTTTTTGTAGGTTAGAATCGTTAATCAATTATTATTTTTTGTTAACGATTTTTGACATGCATGTTGAAATCATCAAGAAATCGTCAACCAATTTTTTAGGTGAAAACGACCCATGTGCGATTTATTTTGACGACCCTTTTTATTAATCAACGACTCCGTGACTTTCCAAACCACCACTCTGTTCAAATAAATGAATGAGTCGTCCACATAATAGGGAAAATATGCTTGAATCGTTAAAATCATTGTTTGGGGTCGTTAATGTTTTATTAGGGTCGTTAACATTTCTTCATTTGACGATGTTTGGGGTCGTTACTACATTAACCCAATTTTGTTGTTAATAATCTACTGTGTTTGTTATTTAACGATGTACCTTCTTGAGGGTAGAAGCAAGTGCCCGTGAAGAAAACTTGTCTCGGCCATTGTAAGCATTACGAGAGCGACCAACAGCCTGGATCTGCATAAAGGGAGGCATATCTAATGCCAGAATCCGTGCACCAAGCCTAGAGAAGAACTCATCCAACTCCATCTGTGAAAATCGGTTTAGTGATGATACTTTTACTTCCGTCTTCCTCCCAACACCCGCTCCATCTCCGCTGCTAATTGAGAGACGCTTTATTGGCTCTTCTATATTCCTTTCTACTGGCTCTATTGGTTGACGATATTTCATAACTACGTATAAGAGTCGTCAATGTTTACTAAATTGCTGGACGATATTTCATAATTACATACATATAGAGTACACAAACCATGAGGATGGACTATAAATAGAGAGTACACAAACCATGAGGATGGACTAAGATAGAGAGTACACAAACCTGGGGAAGTGGAAAAGAGATATGTGGTTACTTACAATTTACTAGTCCATTGAATCTGACACAACATGTTTGAATTGAATATTTAATCTTTCTATCTAACTCCTAGTTGAAACTTGAACGGACTGGTATTTGCTGCTCTTTTTTGCCTTCAGGAGGGAGGAGATCAATGACGGAAGGAACCATGTAAGAGTACTCTCTATCTATAGTCCATCCACATAGTAAATGTTGACGACTCCCTTTTTAAATTGTCAACATTCAACAAACGACTCTAGATGACCTTAAAAAAATGAGTCGTCAACATTTACTAAATTGCTTGACGATATTTTATAACTATATATAAGAATCGTCAATGTTTTCGAACCTGGATGACTATTTTTCATAACAAATAGTTTCTTTCTCTCTATCCAACAAAAAAATAAAAAAATAAATCTATAATCTTAATTTTTACCCAAAAACTGATTTAATCTAACTTAACAAATTAACAATTAATCTAACTTAATCAACTCAATTAACAATAATTATTTTTGTGGTAATTTAATCATTTTGTAAAATTAGGATAAGGGGAAGCACCAAAATGCTATTGGGAGACCAACTATTTCGGCCCCCAATTAATAAGTCTGGCCCCCGGTTAATCCTTGGGAAATAAGTGGGTAATTTCTTCTGTGAATAGTTTTTTGATTATGTTTTTGGTGAGTTTGAAAATTCAGTTCCTTAAATTACTCTAATACCCCCGTTTATTCACATAAGGGTGAAATAAAAAAAAATCATGGGAAAAATAGGAAGTTTAAAAGTTACAGCTTCACATACTGTTCATCTACAGTTCCTAAGGGTAGTTTCCTTTATATAATGGTATAGATGATTCAACATAAATTAAAAACATAAAAATATTAACGTTAATATAATAATGGAGGGAAGGAGAGAATCTTCATACTAGGCCTCGGGACTTCAACTTCCCAGCTTAATTCATGTTGATGCCTCCTTTGCTTAGAACCATCTTTTGGGGACTATCTAGTGATACAAATGTGGGGACTATTCAGTGATACAAATGTTCACCCTACATTATAAGGGGTATTTTAAAATGTCGAAATGACTAACCTACTCTTAATCTATATATATATTACCACATCCTCCCATCACCACCACCTATATATAACCACCTCCTCCCATCACACCCGCCGCTCACTACCACCGACCACCACCACCACCGACCACCTCGAACCACCACCACAACCACCTCTATATATAGCTTAATTTAAATCATTAACAAAACAAAATCAAAATTATAACAAACCCATTACTTGTCATTCGTTTTTGGTTGCAAAAATGAGAAGTAATCATTAAAATGAGTTGAAAATGTAAGTTGCAGAGAGAAGTTCGGCTAGGAATTATGTGAAAAACTTTGTCGAACTAGACGAACTCAACTTTTAATGGAGGTTTTTCTTTTTTCCAGAGAAAAGTTCGGTTACGTCACAAAAAAAAAATGTTTCAACCGAACTTTTAGTTCGGTTACGTCGCAAAAAGTTCGGTTACGTCGCAAAAGTTCGGTTTCGTAGCAAAAAGTTCGGTTACGTCGCAAAAAAAAAAATCGGTTACGTCTCAAAAAGTTCGGTTACGCCGCAAAAAGTTCGGTTATGTCGCAAACAATATTCGGTTACGTCACAAAAAGTTCGGTTACGTCGCAAAAAGTTCGGTTACACCGCAATTTTTTTCCTAGCCAAAATTTACTCTGAAAAACCTATATGTTGGGTTCGGTTACGTAGCAATTTTTTTCTCCTAACCGAACTTTTCTCTGAAAACCTATATATTGAGTTCGGTTATGTCGCAACTTTTTTTTTTCCCAGCCGAACTTTTAGTTCGGTTACGTCGTAAAATTTTTTTCCTAACCGAACTTTTCTCTGAAACAAAAAACTCCATTAAAGCTGAGTTCGGCTACCTGTGTTTTTAGAAAGATTAACCGAACTACATTTGCAGATGAGTTCGGTAACCTGTTCTTCAAATGTTATAGCCGAACTTTGTTAACCAAATAGAAATCAATTTGTAAATTGTTCAATTTTAGGAATGTTTTGGCCAATTCAAGCACCATGAACTAAATTTGAAGTATCCATGAGTACCCAAACCATCAGACTCTTGTTGTGGCTCTTAAAGAAAAAGATCCAAGATATCATCACATGAATCACTCATATCATAATTACTAAATTCAAAAAAATATTTTTGAGTTCACCCATCTTCTTCTTCCTATTTCCTTCTTCTTCTTCCCATTTCCTTCTTCTTCTTATCTCTCAAAAAAAAAAAAGTTAAAAACAAAACAATCCAACTTATAAAACACTAATCACTAATCACTAAGTTTATCATCAAGGGTAAAGTGGGTATAACAAAAATAAATTATAAGGGGTGACCAAATATTACTTCTAATATCCTTCCCAAAAACTTATGGGTAGTCCCCACGTTCATTTGGTAGTCCCCAAAAGATGGTTCTTTGCTTAGATGGGATCCAACATGGGTACCTGTAAGTGTAAGTTGGATATATCTTATTTGACATTTCCAGTTGTCAAATGGCTTCCTTTTTAATGAAATGTTTTTGATTCTCCCATTCACAAAATTTGCAAGCGTTTAACATGCACAACCTTGAAACTCTGGAAGTTTCATGGTCTAATCAAAGGTTTAGCTGCCTGATATGTTGTACTGCTAAGTGATGCCTTAATTGAGATTGTGTATATGTGAAGATGAATTGATGTAAGCCATGCATTGGTACATAAGTGTTATCTTCTTAAGAAGTTTCCTTCCTCTTGTTTGCAATACAAGTATTAGAGTATGACCACCGTGTTTTTATTGTTACCACAAATGGGTCTTTAATTCCTTAATTGGTGAATTGCATTTCATTATATCTATATTATAAATTCATTTTATCAGTAACTCTGAAAAGTCACTTTCCTTGCAGCAAGTCAGTATGTTATTGCCCTGTTGGTGGTTCCCAAGGATGGTCAAATTCCAGTAGATGTTTAGAGTTCGTCTAAGCAAGGAATCTTTCAGGTGGTATTCTACACTTAACTTTCAAGCTAAATTCTTTGTTACTACATAATAATATCCATGCGCCTGCCATACTTATCCTTTTTTGGAACAGTGTAATTGCAATGTAATTCATGATTTTGCAACTAAACTGTCTGGTAATTACAAGCGAGACAGTATTCCATTCTCCGTGGAGCCCTTCAATGCTTTTAAAACCTTAAATAGATTTTCTGCTCAAGTTACTTTGGACCATTTGTTTATTCTATGATGTTATTGATCGCATGAATATGCTGATTCTTTATCTGTTTCTCATCTGAATCTTTTTTCTGTAATTGGTTCCCCAAAATGGGGTGTGCTTTAGCCAGCTAACAAATATTTTTATCAGTTTAGAATGAAGGTTTTATTTGTGAGGTTTGACTCTTGCTTGCTTTGCTTGATGATAAAATCCTCTGTCAAGTTCTTCAATTATTGATTTCGTAGATTGCAGTTTTTCTCCGACTATAATTTTAATCTAAGGGCTTTTTTTGTGATTTTTTGAATTAAGTTGTTTTCTTGGTTATATACTAGTACAACCGTTGCCACGGTGGAAGGGCCGACCGAAAAAGAATCTGAAGATGGAGTTTAAATTTGATATTGTTGCTTGTGCTTGTTGCGTAGACTATTTTACAACCTTTCCAACGAGATAAAATTTGTAAAATTCTAAGACACGGATTTTTAGATATGTTATATTAAAGTTGGTTTTCCAATTATACCCCTGAAAAAGTAGGATACACAAAGAGTTATAGTAATTGGACTAAAAGAGATGGATAATCTTGTCTAGTAAAAATGTAACGAGAATCTGCAAAGAATATTCTTTCTCAATCTTTTTATGAAATTGAACATTTCCGTTACTCTTCATTTAACAAAAAAATGGTCATAAAAAGGACTCAGTCCCTACGGGCCCTCCGGTCGGTCGGCCCAATTAAGGGTACAATAATGTGGTCGTGCCGGAGTGGTTATCGGGCATGACTAGAAATCATGTGGGCTTTGCCCGCGCAGGTTCGAATCCTGCCAACCACGTTTTATTTAATCTCTCAACAAACATTTCCGTGATCACTTCGCTTGAAGGTATTTCAACTCAACAGTATCCATTTCCATTCCATTTTACTGATGAGATAGCTTACTGAATTTTATCAATCAATTAGACGTATTGGAATTTCATTTATATTTGAACAGTCAGGAACTCTATTTTTCTTAGCAACCTTATGTTCCACTTTAGGGACTGTTAAATTAGAAGGCAAACATGCAAAAGGTACTGCAGATTTCTCCTCAAAGATTGAATTTCGAGTTCTACAGGCTGAGGAGGTAATTTTTCTTGAATGGTTGTTTGTCCCTCGAGTTTTTATTAGTTAGAACATACCTAATCCTGATTCCAGAAAGGTGTCACTAATGTCCATTGTGTCTTATGACAACATACTAACTCTTGAACCATAACGTCTTCTGATGTATTTTAGTTACTACTTTCTACTTACTAGTGGATTGTTTTGTATATATTCTTTCCTAGTTTCGTATATTTTTAGTTCCGAAACTTTCAGGATATACATCATACACATTCTTTTTAGTATAAGATACGGATAAACATAGGTATATCAAGAGGAAATATTCATCTGTAGTTACATGTGTTCTTATGCAGTTGGGTAGGAGGCTTCCATGGCAATACCACATAGACCTTCATTAGCATCAACATCTCTTTGCATCCTTATGTATCCATCCTCACCCCATGAAGTTCCCCATGAATTCTTCACGAGCCAATACTTACTTCCATCACTATCAGTCCCGTAGCCTACTGAGGTGACATCATGGTCTAATTCGGTCCCACAAGTTCCTGTGAATACCCCGCTTGAGTAAAACTGAAAGTCCTGGCCACTAGCATCAATGGCAACTGAAACGGGTTGCTTTGAAACGGCCTTCAGTAGAGATGCCTCGTTCTTGGCTGGCACATCTTCATAACCATTGATTGAGGCAGCATGGGTGTTTGCCTTCTTAGTGTTTGCAGCTTCCATCGACTCCATTGTATGGGTAGTTAGCTTCTGTTGTGAGACCTCGGTTTTCTTGGATGAATTCGAAGGCATCATCCATTAGACCGCCCTCACAGCCTTGATCTTCACCTTTAGTATCACAGTCTACTAACTCTTGTTCAGATAGAGAGGTTAGCTTACCAGTTGCCAGTTGTGTTATTCCTTCCATGGCTGCTACTGCAGAGAATGCCCAACAGCATCCTGTGTTTTGTTTCCATAAAACATTAAAAATTCAAATTAGGGATGATTCTAGGATTGAAGCCAATTTTGTTCTTTTGCGGAATAGTAGAATAGAATACACATGCTGTGCACATTGGTTATATGCCATTCGAGTAATCAGGTTTTCTGGGGATTTTTACACAATATATGGAAAATGTTGTTACTTACCACACTGCCCTTGGTCCTTAACTGGTGTAACGGCTCCTTCTTTCTCCAATCCATGGTGGATGGGACTGCAGTAACATTTTCATGCCTGAATGCTGTTGATTCCTATGGACTTCTTCTCCATGACTTCTTGTATCCATTTTGAGAAGATTTAAATTCTTCGATGGTTTGATCCAGGGGCGGAGCTAGAAATCTAGCTATGGGGGAGCAACATAATGTTAGGGGTAGCAAGATTTCTTAATTAGGCTTGCAAGTCCATTTTCATCCAAATTTTAGGCTTAAGAGTGAGCTGGGAAGGGTGTGCAGTTGCATACCCTTGCTTCCAGCTGCCTCCGCCACTGGTTTGATCTGCAAACTCATTGACACTTAATTTGTACGGTTTGTTTCCAACATTACTGGACTCGATGAATTCAACATTGGCCTTGAATATATTAAAGCGTTTCTCCTTTTCAGCTTGGTTCTTATAGACTTTCGCATATTGAGTCATCCATTGTTGGTGTCTATCAACAATGCTTGGCTCCTGGAGTAGTACTACTCTACTTGACATAGCTTGAGAAGCCAAAGTAGCCAAAATGATGAATAAGGACATGAACAGAAACTGAAAATGGGTTGATGAGGAAGCCATTGTTAAGATCTAAGATGGTTCCGAGAATGTAATAAGTTGGAAAGGGTGTATAAACTTTAAATATATTGCTTTATTGAATTTTGGTTTAATGAAAATAAAAACAAATTTTAAATAATTACAAAGTTAAAAATTACATACTAGGCAAGCGAGCGACAAGCTGTGCCGCTAGCCCTTTTTGAATAGCAAAACCTATCCTATTAAAAATAAAATCTTGTGAGCCAGGGGTCATTACATTGGTGCGCATGACTTTCCGGACCCTCTTGAGTAGTCCAACCGCTTCGGAGCCAAATAGCCAAAAGTATCAAAAGCAAAGGGGACGAAAGCATGCCCATTGTCAACACATGCTTTCTCATGCTTCGATATCTTACACGAGGCAGCCTTTAGCGCTGCTCGCCCGATAGTAAAGGTGCCATGTCCAATGCCTACCAAAGGAGATACCCGGTGAGGTCAACACATGTGTGTTTCCCATTAGCCCATCCAAAAATAAGAACATCTCTTGCTTGTCTTAGTGTCGATCTCCTTCAAGTGGGTCTGTCGGGAAATGCACAGGTGCTTCTTTCTTTGCCGAAATGCCGGACCTCCACAGTACATCATACAAAATATCCCTCACATGATCATGTCTATATTTATAACCAGGGTCTACTTTACAATGAACTGCATGTTCACCATATGAATCCAAGCAACCTGTGATGCAAGAAGGGCAGCGAGAGTCAGGGGGATAAAGCGGGATCATTAACCTGTATTTGAGGATAGACCGGTACTCCAAAGGAGACATCTTCTCGCTGACCCCTCAATCGGAATAGCCAGAAGAAAATCTTGGGCATGTGCTGCTTGCAAACAACCAAAAACCGCTTTTTGTCTCTCCGTTAGCATGTAAACTCTATCAATGTCCTTAACTACTTTACCAAAAAGAGCACGTGGGGAAATGCATTTAAGAAAATGCCCACGTTTTTTTAAGGGAAACTTAATAAAATGCCTATGTGGGGAAATGCTTTATTTATCTTTTAAGAGAAACTTAATAAAATGCCCATGTGGGGAAATGCATTTAAGAAAATGCCCACGTTTTTTTCTAAATTTATTTAATGCCCATCAATTGACCTTTTCCATCCCGTTTTTTTGAAAAAATGGCTAACGGCCGTTACATGACTTGTGGCACTAAATCGGGTATGTCAAAAGACATTCTAGTCCCTTAATCGGTTGGATCAGACCGAGTTAACTGAGTGACTTAGTATGGACTCGACTTATGACTCGGTACCAATATAGCAACTGAAACTGTAATCTATCAATGCTCCGGCCTTTAATAAACCAATGGACGCCAACAACCCCATTTATTTCGGCTGGTTTCCATGACTCACATCAACAACCCCATTCATTAACAGCACATTTACAAGATTAATTTATCATTTCCAACAACATTCACAACCATCTCCATGGCTTGCTCGTAGTGGCAAGCTCTCGACAATTGCATTGCGGGTAATTGAAACACCACCACTTCTCTGACAGCTCAAGAAAACTAATGCGGAAAAACATAAGCCAAAACTGCAATAGCAACACAATAAAGAAAACTCTAATAGGCGACAAGAGCACTAATCGAAATTGTGTACACATGGTTTCTTATTTATAAGAATTACCTGAAAATGTCATTCCCATCAAGCATAAAAACCATTGGCATATCCCTATTTTCACTGCCATCCACAACAACAACATTTCCAAGTTTCCTCCTCTCCCCTTCTCCCCACATATCCCCAATCTCCCTCCATTTTCCCACCATTTTTCAATTCTAAGATTACCCCATCTCTATGAACTCCGGAAACAGTTCAAGATTCACTCAACTTTCTCAACATTATAACACTCCACTGAATTCAACCTACTCCCAGCAGCACCAAACATAGCATGTCTTTAACCACCACCAGCAACTAGAATTTCACCACACTTAGCATTCCCAATACAAGCAAAACTACCTCGAGGTGAAATCATAGGTGCTAACCTCTCCCATGTTAGTTTAACCATCGGAGACGATCTACTTAAAAATATCCTAATTTCATAAATTACAGATCCAAACATCTAATTAAACCAATTGAAAACAAAGAATCATAAATTCATTTAAAATTACAACTACCCATTTCATCAATTAGAAGAAGAAATTCGATTATGATAAAAACCACAAATTCTTTACCTTTTTACCTTTCAATTAGGGGTTTTCTACAATGGATTTTTAGGGTTTTAATGTGGTACCAATTAAAGCCATAGTTAAAACCGTAAAAAGCCATCATATATTATCTCTAATTGAAATCCTCTTCAACCCCACGACAATCACGGAGCTGCTGGTGCAAACTTATTCAAAATCAAGGAAACAAAAAAAAATCGACAATAACATAATTAACAGAAACAATCACTAAATGATTTCATAATTAGATGACAGTGGTGATCTTAATGGTGCTGGCATGGATAATTTTTGATGATGAAGAATTAGGACGTGAAAGAGAGAGGGAGAGAGAGTTGAAGAAGTTGAGCCGCTGTTTTCAGAAGTGGCCAGAAGAACTAGGGAGAAGAAAGGGGATAAATGGGAAGGTAGAGTTATAGAAAATCGAACGGTGCCAATTTCATCAGATTCATGTTGAACCGTTCATCACTTATGGACAGATTTGTAATTGCAACCACCATTTTCTCATCTCATGTGACGAGAAATTGACTAAGTAAACGAATTTTTACCAAAATGGTGGGTCCGGACGGAATTCCTAACGGCATGTGCATTAAATAAATAAGGAAAAAAACATGGGCATTTTATTAAATACATTTTCCCACATGGGCACTTTTTTAAATTTCCCATCTTTTAAATTACTTGGCGATGCATATATCAAGGATTAATTGGGGCCCGGAAAATAATTGGGGGCCTCATGAGTTGGTTTCCAAATAGCATTTTGGGGTTACCCCTTATACCAATTTTTCGAAATGGCTAAACTACCTCCAAACTATTAGTGTTAATTAAGTTGATTAGTTAAGTTATATAAAATCAGTTTTAGGGGAAAAATTTAGATAATAGAAAATTTGAGTTTTTTGTGTTGGATATGGAGGAAGAAAGTGAGTTTTGGGGGAAAATTTAGGTTATTTGAAATGAGTGATTGTAGTGGAGGAAATGATGTAGGTGAAGATTCAAACAACATACATGATAGTGTTGATGGTGAGATTCTCTCATCTAATCCTATGGATTGGATGTTTGATGAAGAGATGTTAATAGAGGAAGCTTTGATAATTGTTGCAAATGAAGATCTTTTTGCTCAAAATGAAGGAACCAATACCCAAAATGAAGAACCCAAAGCTCTAAACAATCAGGTAAACTTCCTATACTCTTCAAATCGCATGAATGGTGCTCCAAGTGGTCGATTCATGGTCATTATGCAGCAGCTCAGTGTGAGTGTCGTTAGGTCGGGAGTATAATAAACTGGCGACCCTTATGAGTCGTCAATTATTTGGCACAAAAAAAAACTCCAATCTTCAGTTATGAAAAATCGTCAATCAAGTTTGAAAAAACTGACGACTCCAATCCGCAGTTATGAAAAATCGTTAGAAAAAAAGAAGAAGCTAAATCGACCCTTAGAATTATTGACGACTCTGATTATTCATTGACGATTCTCAAAGTAAAATTGACGATTCAATTGCTTTCTATTGACGACCCTTACACTTTTGTTGACAGAGGAGTTGTATATGAAGGGTACAGAGTCGTTAATTTCATAAATTGGTCGTCAACATAGGATCGTTAACACATTATTAATTAATTAACGACCCTTTTAGTTTTTTCAAACAGAGAGGTGGTTTGGCATAAACGATGATTAAAAAGGGTCGTCTAAATAATTGTTTTCACCTACACCTAATGGTTAACGACTTATCATGATTGAAACATCCATTTTACAGTACCAAACTCATGTGTAGCCTTGACAGTTCGAACCAAGGTTGTCTTCATTGTAGTCTCCATCGACGTTGCTTCCTGACTACTTTCGAATCAATCCAACACGTACATATTCAAATCACCAGCTCTAACCAACAACTCCACCTTCCAACTGTTCTAGTAACCCCATTCCATTTCTTTTACCACCTAAATATCTCACTTCTTAACAAAGAAATGAGACTTTCTTCTCTGCATAAAGAACATGAAATATTGACGATGCTCTAACATATTACTAGGACATGCAGTAGTGGTGTATGCCACGTCCTTCGTTTTCTTTAAACTCTTCTCTTATTTGTATCACACCATCAAGTCCCATTCTTCTTTTAATTTATTTAGCCAACATGGACCCATACCGTAAACCCAATTCCATTTTATAGTACCAAGTCTCATTCGTCAGTTTAGTATTACTATATACTGACGATCCTTTCATATTAAATGAAAGTCGTTAGAAAAAAGGAAGAAGCTAAAACGACCCTTAGAAATAATTGACGACTCTAATTATTCATTGACGATTCTCAAAGTAAAATTGACGATTCAATTGTTTTCTATTGACGACCCTTACACTTTTGTTGAAAGAGCATTTGTATATGAAGGGTACAGAGTCGTTAATTTCATAAATTCTTCAACATAGGATCGTTAACACATTATTAATTAATTGACGACCCTTTTAGTTTTTTCAAACAGAGAGGTGGTTTGGCATAAACGATGATTAAAAAGGGTCGTCGAAATAATTGTTTTCACCTACACCTAATGGTTAACGACTTATAATGATTGAAACATCCATTTTACAGTACCAAACTCATGTGTAGCCTTGACAGTTCGAACCAAGGTTGTCTTCATTGTAGTCTCCATCGACGTTGCTTCCTGACTACTTTCGAATCAATCCAACACGTACATATTCAAATCACCAGCTCTAACCAACAACTCCACCTTCCAAAATTTCTAGTAACCCCATTCCATTTCTTTTACCACCTAAATATCTCACAGCTTAACAAAGAAATGAGACTTTCTTCTCTGCATAAAGAACATGAAATATTGACGATGCTCTAACATATTACTAGGACATGCAGTAGTGGCGTATGCCACGTCCTTCGTTTTCTTTCAACTCTTCTCTTGTTTGTATCACAGTATCAAGTCCCATTATTCTTTTAATTTATTTAGCCAACATGGACCCATACCGTAAACCCAATTCCATTTTATAGTACCAAGTCTTATTCGTCAGTTTAGTATTACTATATACTGATGATCCTTTCATATTAAATAAAAGTCGTTAGAAAAAAGGAAGAAGCTAAAACGACCCTTAGAAATAATTGACGACTCTAATTATTCATTGACGATTCTCAAAGTAAAATTGACGATTCAATTGTTTTCTATTGAGGACCCTTACACTTTTGTTTACAGAGGAGTTGTATATGAAGGGTACAGAGTCGTTAATTTCATAAATTGGTCATCAACATAGGATCGTTAACACATTATTAATTAATTAATGACCCTTTTATTTTTTTCAAACAGAGAGGTGGTTTGGCATAAATGATGATTAAAAAGGGTCGTCGAAATAATTGTTTTCACCTACACCTAATGGTTAACGACTTATCATGATTGAAACATCCATTTTACAGTACCAAACTCATGTGTAGCCTTGACAGTTCGAACCAAGGTTGTCTTCATTGTAGTATCCATCGACGTTGCTTCCTGACTACTTTCGAATCAATCCAACACGTACATATTCAAATCACCATCTCTAACCAACAACTCCACCTTCCAAAATTTCTAGTAACCCCATTCCATTTCTTTTACCACCTAAATATATCACTGCTTAACAAAGAAATGAGACTTTCTTCTCTGCATAAAGAACATGAAATATTGACGATGCTCTAACATATTACTAGGACATGCAGTAGTGGCGTATGCCACGTCCTTCGTTTTCTTTCAACTCTTCTCTTGTTTGTATCACAGCATCAAGTCCCATTCTTCTTTTAATTTATTTAGCCAACATGGACCCATACCATAAACCCAATTCCATTTTATAGTACCAAGTCTCATTCATCAGTTTAGTATTACTATATACTGACGATCCTTTCATATTAAATGAAAGTCGTTAGAAAAAAGGAAGAAGCTAAAATGACCCTTAGAAATAATTGACGACTCTAATTATTCATTGACGATTCTCAAAGTAAAATTGACGATTCAATTGTTTTCTATTGACGACCCTTACACTTTTGTTGACAGAGGAGTTGTATATGAAGGGTACAGAGTCGTTAATTTCATAAATTGGTCATCAACATAGGATCGTTAACACATTATTAATCAATTGATGACCCTTTTATTTTTTTCAAACAGAGAGGTGGTTTGGCATAAATGATGATTAAAAATGGTCGTCGAAATAATTGTTTTCACCTACACCTAATGGTTAACGACTTATCATGATTGAAACATCCATTTTACAGTACCAAACTCATGTGTAGCCTTGACAGTTCGAACCAAGGTTGTCTTCATTGTAGTCTCCATCGACGTTGCTTCCTGACTACTTTCGAATCAATCCAACACGTACATATTCAAATCACCATCTCTAACCAACAACTCCACCTTCCAACTGTTCTGGTAACCCCATTCCATTTCTTTTACCACCTAAATATCTCACTGCTTAACAAAGAAATGAGACTTTCTTCTCTGCATAAAGAACATGAAATATTGACGATGCTCTAACATATTACTAGGACATGCAGTAGTGGCGTATGCCACGTCCTTCATTTTCTTTAAACTCTTCTCTTGTTTGTATCACAGCATCAAGTCCCATTCTTCTTTTAATTTATTTAGCCAACATGGACCCATACCGTAAACCCGATTCCATTTTATAGTACCAAGTCTCATTCGTCAGTTTAGTATTACTATATACTGACGATCCTTTCATATTAAATGAAAGTCGTTAGAAAAAAGGAAGAAGCTAAAACGACCCTTAGAAATAATTGACGACTTTAATTATTCATTGACGATTCTCAAAGTAAAATTGACGATTCAATTGTTTTCTATTGACGACCCTTACACTTTTGTTGACAGAGGAGTTGTATATGAAGGGTATAGAGTCATTAATTTCATAAATTGGTCATCAACATAGGATCGTTAACACATTATTAATTAATTGACGACCTTTTCATTTTTTTTCAAACAGAGAGGTGATTTGGCATAAATGATGATTAAAAAGGGTCGTCGAAAGAATTGTTTTCACGTACACCTAATGGTTAATGACTTTTCATGAATGAAACATGCAGTTCAAGGTTAATGATTTTTCATAAATTGTTGGTAGGGTCTTTTTCACCTCCACCCTAATGGTTAACGATTTTTCATAAATTTCACATGCAGATCAAAAATCGTTAAGCAACAAAACTTCGATGTTAACGACCTTTTTTCTGAAACTACGATTATAAATCAGATGAATTTTTTTTTCCACAGTCGTTAATGGATAAAATGGGGACGATAGGGAGAGGGAGGGGAGTTTAGGGTTGGAATGAAAATTGGGGGCCTATCTTAAGTGTTAATAGGATTTTAGGGTTAGTTTTTAAAGAAGGATAAAATGGTATTTTCACCATCATTTTAGAAGCCCCCTAAGAGTTGTTCCAATTTGTTTTGATAGGTAACTCTAAAGAAATCTTTGCAGCTACATGTGCTGCATTATTAATTGTTCTTTCAACAAAAGAACATGACCAAAATTCAAATTGACTAAGTAATAAATGCAGTCTTCTACGATATTACTATTAGTCCAGTGTACTGCGCTCCTACTCCCATTGACAGCCTTTACCACATTTTTACAGTCACCCTCAAAGTGGACTTCTCTTAGTTCATTTTCCTTTGCCCATTTGATAGCTTCTAATAACGCTAGAGCTTCGGCTTGTTCTGCATCTACTGCTGTTGTTGGAATGCATCCAAGTCCATGGAAGATCCCTGCAAAACCACGCCAGATTAGTCCAATTCCAGTCATTCTTGTTTCTTTATAAAAAGCAGCATCAAAGTTGATTTTAAAATCTCCTTGGTTGGGTGATTTCCAAGTTGGAGGATCTGTAGCATCATTATGACTTATTGACTGATGTATGGTTCTTTGTGACAACCATTCATTAAAAGTTATGTTAATCCTCCTTGCAATTTCCTGTATATTGACATGTATATTATCAAACACTAATTCACATCTTACTTGTCAAACAATCCATAAACAGGTAGCAATTTTATCTGTATTAACAATTTTATCTGTATTAACAACTTGAGAAGTAATGTTATTAGCTACATTTAAGAAATTACTCACTAGCCAATCATGTAACACTATATTCTCCATGTAAGCATCTAGAGTGGAATCAGTAGCTCTCCAAATTTGTTTTGTGACTTGGCAATCACAAAATAAATGTTGGAAATATTCTTTAGCAGTAGTACAGAATGGACAGATATCAGGGCAAGTAGAAAGATACTTACATATCTTATCCATGGTAGAAAGACAACCTTGAATGCACTTCCACAAAAAGGTTAGAATTCTTGGTGGAAGATCCTTCTTCCAAAATCCTTTCCAGTTCCTTGTGCTATGGGTAACAACAGTAGTTGAGTTTTGAATGACTTTATAAGCATACTTGACAGTAAAGGTACCATCATGGGTGTGTTTCCATCTCAATTTATCACTTCCATTAAAAGGAATTCTAACTCTGTAAAGGAATACCTTAATTGTGTTCTCTCATTATTCTTACAAATTACCCAATTATAAACCTTAATTTTTTACTTTCCCCTCAAAACAAACTGAATTCGACTTTTCACCTTTTCTTTAAAATGATGTTATTTTTCCCAAATCATGATTATAGTAATATTGATTGAGGTTATATGTTCTAATTATTCCCTTAAAAATTCTTCATAACAATATCAACCGAAAACCGAAATGAAATATGTTAGAGTACTGCTCGGTCGAACTCGCAAGCGTTTCTTTCGCAAGCTTGTTTGTCAAGTTTAGTTGATCATAACTATAAGTCTTGATTTCTAGTATACTTATAGATATGTCTCGGATTAGGATAGAATGTGTAGTTGAGCTTTAGACTTCACGGCGTTCATCGATTGAAGACGAAGATCTACTAAGGGGAGCTTGGAGGAACTTCATCAACAAAAGGTATGTGGAGACTAAAACTTATATATCACTTAGAAGTCTATTTTATTCTATCTCCTAGTGAGACTAAGTCGTTTAGCTATATAGACTTTTATATGCATTTGATATTTCGAGCCGAATTTAATTCCCTTATATATATATATATATATTTCTCGAAATATGTGTTGGAAGCTTTTTGCTTTAGCTACGTTCATCATTATTCTTGACGATTTTCGTTGGAAACAATTTATTTGTTGGAAACTAAATAATAAGTCAAAAGATGATCATGTGGAAATTTCCTTGAAACATTTTACATGATTTGTGTGAGACAATCATTTGATGTCGACTTGGAAAGTTACATATTGATCATTCGATCACTTGAAAATTACTTATAAGCTAATAGTTTGGGTGAGACAATTATTGTCGTCTTTTAAGGATGTTTCAATAATTGAAATAGGAGTTTAGAACAAAAACCTTTGTCTGGATACATCACAGTATGCGTACCTAGTATGAAAACTATTTTGGTATGATTCAGGTCCGGGAACCTTGTTTGCATACCTAGTATGTGAATGGTTTTAACTGTTGAAGTCCGGGAACCTTGTTTGCACACCAGTATGCAAACGGTTCTACCTGATTTAGATCCGGGATGGATGTTTGCATGCCAGTTTTCAAACGACTGGGCAAGACCCAAGTCCGTGACCTATAGTTTGTGTACCTGTTTGCAAACTTAGTGGTTAAAGTTCTAAAATCGATTAAGTGTGATTCTCATACTCATGAACAAATACATTTATAAATTAAGGAATGCAATCTTTGCAAACCGTGTCTTAATGTTCATGAATTGATTATTATATAAGTGCTTTGTACGATTAGGAATCAATCCGATTTTGTTTCAATTGGTTCTTATGTATTTCTATGAGATAGTAAACAATTGAACAACTCTATGACTAACATAATTAAATTCATTTGATTATCTTTAATGATTGATTGACCATCATATTTGATCTAGATGTGTTAGATAAATGTTGTTAAGACAAGAGTATCCATATGGCTAACTTCGGTTAACTGTTATTGAGCCAACTCAATATACACGTTTAGGTACGGTTACCCATATCTAAATGAAAGTATATTTTATTTGTGTGTAACAAGCTAAGACCATCTAACGGTGGAGAGATATTGCTTTGGTTTTAAGCAAACTTAGCTTGAATCTTAAATCAGGTTTTCATATAACGGTGAATATTGAATGCTTTGTCACTAAGCTATCTTAGCTTTGATTATAAGAAAACACTGATTTGAAAGACTATATAAGGGAGAACTATAGCAACTGGAAAACCTAATCCCGACACTTTACCGTGTCCTAGTTGCGATTAGAGTCGATTCTCCTTTAACCTAGGTTTTTCCAAAACCATTATAGGTTTTACGACTTGAAGACTTCATTTGGTATTTGTGAAGCTAGATCCAACTATTTTCTCTGTAGTTGCGTATTCTAATCTTACTTGTTTTATCGTATCGAGTACTATCTTTTCTAATATTTTCTCGAGTTTTATCTCCGATAGGTAAGACATAAAATGTAATCACAAAGCTCTTCGTCTCATTCTTTGTAATTCCACAATAACTTCTTCCACTACCATATATTTAAGTTATTGTGAGGTGATTGATATTTCTAGTTTACTCTTTGGGAGTATAAGACCGGATTATCAATTGGTTCCTGTTCACCTTGATTTATCAAAGGACAAAACAAAAAGTTCATAGGTATTTCTGTAGGAGACGGATTTATCTATCAGAATAAACTTATCTATGGGAGACAAATTTGTTTATAAGTCTTCAACTTTGGGTCATAGCACTTCTTAGTTATGGGTGAGATCTTCTAAGGGAATCAAGTGCGCAGAATCCGGCGTGGTTCCAGAGGCGTAAGGAACACGACTATACCTTAATCGGTGTGAGACTTAGTTAGGGATCAACTACATTCCAGTCCTAAGTTAACTTGGAGTAGGCTAGTGTCTGTAGTGTCTTAATACAATGTGGTGTTCAAATCTGGACTAGGTCCCGAGGTTTTTATGAATTTGCGGTTTCCTTGTTAACAAATTTTCTGGTGTCTGTGTTATTTCTTTTGCGCATTATATTTTCTATATAATTAAAATATCACAGGGTGTGCGTAAGTTCAATCAATTGTGAATCCAACCTTTGGTTGTTGATTAAATTGATTGACACCTGGATATTGGTTTTTTATACCATCCAAGTTATTTCTTATATTCAATCGGGCTCGCAGATTCCTATTTGTTTGATTGCAGATTAAATTGAAACATAAAGATATAACGCTTTGATATACTTTTCTTAAGATTGAGCCTGACTGTATAGTTGATTCTTTTGAAAGTATATTGGAGTTAGTACATACAGATTGCTAAGTGAAATATTGGGTGTGGTTGTTAGACCGCCGCTTTTTCAAGTACATGATTTATGCAACCAACTAAGGGACATAATGTTGGATCTGGTATACAACCCACCTCAAGTGAATTTTGATGCACTTTTGGAGAAAACCAACATAATATTGCGGCTGGTCAAACTTTCAAAGTCCAATTGGGTACATCAAGATCCAGAAACATTCCTAAAATAATGGAGGGAAGAGGCAGATTGCAACTCAAGGAGATGGTTAGATGTAAAAATTCTGGAGGTAGTCATGGGACCACTTGTGGAGACCCCAACCTTAGTAAAAAGCTCAAAAGGTCTTTGGAAGCTCGAGAATCACTACCTGGTTGGATTTTGATGTGAACAAGCAAAGGATTTTCAATACAAGACTCAGCTCATTTATGCCGATGGACCAGCAAGCTGCAGAGCGTTGATGGGACTTTCAAGAGCCTATTAAGCCACATGCTTAATCATATAGTTTGTGTCTCCCTTCTGATTTTAATATCAAGATTGTGTTATGAAATTGTAGAGGTCTTGCTAGACATTCTTTTGTGAGAGTTACGAGGAGGTTAATCAAGAGGCACAATCCTTCTATTGTTGTTTTACTTCAAACCAGAGTGTTAAAAGATAGTGTTGTTGACATTGTTAATAAGATTGGATTTTTTTATTCCATCATTGTGTATCCTTAGGGATTTTCTGGTGGGATTTGTCTTCTTTGGAATGAGGTTGATATTCTGGCTACTAAAAAATCTAAATGGCCAATCCATGTTTTTGTAACTGCAAAATTTCAATAGTCTTGGATCTTGTCATCTGTTTATGGTAGTAGTCATAAGGTTAATAGGAAAAGGGTGTGTGATGAGAAGAGTGTTGTCTCTGACATCCCTAATGCTGATTAGAAGGTCAGTGGTGATTTGAACAATATTAATAATGATCATGAGAAGACATGTGGTAAGAATCCGACTTGTAGTCGAGCTCAGGAGATTTTGAATAACCATGGTCTTATTGATCTTGGTGCCAACGGTCCAAGATTCACCTGGAATAATAAGAGAATTGGTGTTGCTAGTATCAATAAAAAAATCGATAGAGATAGGGAAAATTCTAGTTGGCAGAGCAGGTTTCACAAAGCTCAGGCGTATATCATCTCCCATATTAATTCAGATCATCGAGTACGTTCTTTTTGTTGATTTAGAGCCCGAGAGTAGATTTAAATTTAAGACTTTTGGATTTGAAGCCATTTACACTGAGGATCCTAGATATGAATCTGTTATTGAAAAATGTTAGTCTCAAAATATTACTAGTTTTGTTAGTAATCATTTTATAGATACTATATCTATAGTCCAGGTTGAATCAAGGAAATGGAATAAGCATATTTTTGGCAATCTATTTAGGTAGATTGATGATGCTCATGAGAATCTTAGGATTTCTCAAAATGAGTTTGATAATTATCCTTCGGATGACGCTAGAAATAATATGAAAAATTGTTTAATCGAGTATCTTAGACTTCTTAAACTTGAAGAAACCATTTGGAAACCGAAATCCAGGGTCTGTTGGCCTAAGGAATGTGATCTTAATACTAGATCTTAAAACATGTCCACTTTGGTTAGTAGGAAAATAAATTCTATTGTTATGCTAAAGAATGAGAGAGGTGAGCGGATTAATACTACTAAGAATATTGAGTCTCATATTGTAAATCATTTTTATGATCTTTTAAACTCTTTTAGATATGATGCTCTTAATAATGAAATTAGTTCTCTATTTACTCCATCTATTACTACTAATGAAAATGCTCAGCTCACTAGAGATGTTGGTATTGATGAGATTAAGATGGATATTAACCAAATGGCATCTCTTAAAGCCCCGGTACCAGTGGCATTCAAGGAAGTTTTTACAGTAAGTATTGGAAGTACGTAGGGGCTAGTGTTATTGCTATGGTTAAGAGTTTCTTTCCCACCGGGAATATGGATGCTAGGCTCAATAAAACTAACATTTCTTTGATACCTAAGGTGAGTGATATTCATAACTGTATAAATGAATATTGACCCATTAGCTTATGTAATTTTAGCATGAAGATTATTACTAAGATTATCACTAACAAAATCGGGCCTTTGATCAGTAAGATTGTGTCTGATAATCATGATTGCATTTGTGGTAGGCCTCTCTTTGATTCTGTTATTATTTGCAATAAGTTCATAATTATTTCTAACCTAAGAAGGGTGATAAAGGATGGATGTCCTTAATATTAGATTTTGATAATTAATTAAGGCTCATGACATGATTAGATGGGATTTTATCGATTTTTTTTTAATTTACAATGGTTTTGACTATAATTTTGTTGGCTGGATCATGAAGTGTATTTCTTATGTTTCCTTTCAAGAGATCATTAACGGATCTCCTAATGCTAGTTTTGGACCTCTAAAGTTCTAAAACAGGGGGATCCTTTTCTAGAAACCCTAACTAGACTTATTAGTGGTGGCATTGAAAATTAGTCTATTTCTAGTTTTACTATTGCTAGAGTAGCTCATATGATTACTCAATCTTTGTTTGATGATGACAATATCATTTTCCTAAAGGCCAACTACAAGAATACCCTTAATCTTAGATCTTTGCTGGACAAGTTTTGATCTTGGACAGGTCAAAGAATTGATGTCAATAAGTCTACTCTCATTGTTTATGCAAATTTGGGTAGAAGTTTTACAAGAGGTATGACTAATGCTCTTCAGGTTCAAGTTTTTACTAATCCTGGTAAGTAGTTAGGTATTCCTTTACAGAGGAAAGGTTAGTGAAAAGACTTCTATTGATATTGTAGATAAAATAATTTAAAAAATGCAGGGATGTTAGTATAAGAATCTTAACTTAGCTGGTAGGTTCACTCTGTTAGGTGCTTGTATTGACCTTGTATTTTATCATGTAATGTCTGTTATTAAGCTTCCTTAAACTACTCTTTTGTCAGAAGAAATTTCTTTTGGGAGGTGATAAATATAAGAGAATATGCATAATGTAAATTGGGTTCTACTGTGTATAAAACTAAATACCTAGGATGGGTAAATGGTAACAATTTGTGTTCTTACTAAATGAATTGGAAGATATCTTCTGAACCAGAAAGCATAATGACTAGGTTGTTGAAATCTAAATATTATAAGGATCATGATTTTTGGAGTGTTGGTGCATGCTAAGAATATTCATCTAAGAGTTGGACAAGCATTTATTTGTGGCAGAAATATAATTTTTTAGGTGGAACATAAGAGATGGGATAAGGGTCAATTTTAGAGAGATAAATGGATAGGTATCTCATCTATAACTTACTTATCTAATCTGGATACAAATAATTTGCCGCATGAGACTCTGAGCTCGTTCTTTGATCATGTTCCCAAAGAACGAGACTCTGCTAAGATAAAGAGTTGTCTGAGTCCTGACATAGTTGAGTCTATTGTTCGTCTTGCTCCAGGTCTTAGCGACAGACCCATCTGGTCTTCTAGTAAATTTGGAAATGTTACTGTAAGTGAAGATTATACTAATGCTATAAAACATGGCAATCAAGATCAGGAAAATAATTGGAAGTTTTTTTGGGAATCAAAGTGCCCCTTTAAATACCAATTTTTCATTTGACAATTGTGTCAACAAACTGCATGTTAATGAGTCACTTTATATGAACGGCATTACTGACCATCCAGGTTGCATTCTTTGTGATAGTGACATAAAAACTTGCTTACACTTGTTTTTTGAGTGTTGTATTGTTAATCATATTTGGAGGAAACTGCAGGATTATATCGGATTGCAGGTTAACTTAAATATCCCATCCCCAATACTTCTTAAGGATTTTTGTTCTTATGATGGTTTTGTTGGTGTCTTACAATGGAAGGACTTGTTTCCTTTTATTCTTTGGTGTATATGATTTCATAAGAACAAATGTATTTGTTTGTACTTTGTACCTTGTGTAAAATACACGGAAGGCCCGTAAATCAAGCCCGCGAAGGAAGATTCCAGAAGTTTCTAGAAGTCTTGCTTCCTTTTATTTTTTGGTGTATATGGTTTCATAAGAACAAATATATTTGTTTGTACCTTGTGTAAAATACACGGAAGACCCGTAAATCAAGCCCGCGAAGAAAGATTCCATAAGTTTCTAGAAGTCTTGCTAGCACATCAAGTTTATATCAGAATTAAGGTTACATACACTCTATAAATACATGTATCATAAACCCTAAGAGGATATGGAATCCTAGGTTATCTAACCATACCATAACTACTGTAATCTCATATCAATACAATACAATACAATACTATCCCTATGGGATTCCTCCGTGGATGTAGGCATAACTTGTCGAACCACGTTAAATCTTTGTGTTCACTGTTTTATCTCTAAACTGCTTCCTAAGACTAATCATTCATCATGATCAACATCAAATCATCGTGTTTAGTGCCTAAAATTATTTTTGGGTACAAACATTGGCGCCGACTAAGGGGATTCGAGTGAAGGAATCATGTTTTATCATTGAGAGAGGTGCGGAAGAAATCTGTACGAAGTTCCATGCGAAAATCAGCAAAAAAGAATTCTGGAAAACCTTTACGAGGTTGAAGAAACCGTTACGAAGGTTGAAGAAACTGTTACGAAAAAGTTGAAGAAACAATTACGAAGATGAAGAAACTGTTGTGAAACAGTTAAAGAAAGCATGGAAATAAAGATTGCAGCAACCATTGCCAAAGGTTTTCTTTCATACAACCTCTCGTATTCCTTCAAATCCAATCAACCAGATCCGACAAATCAATAGAATCTGGTCCATCAGATCTGTCCAGCCACATGTCCAGCTTCCGGTTTACAAAAATAGGTTTAACCAACTACAACGAACCGGATAAAGACACGTGTTAGTGGTCCAATCTGGTTTAGACCGTTCGGGTCGAACCAGTTTCCAAATCATCCAGCCACGTCATCATCCATCTCATCAGCAGAGATGACCTATAGGCCGACACATCAGCCACCAGTCATCTGCCACCTCAGCAATGTATGCACAGTCAGCAACTCCTCGTTAGCAAAAGGTACCACGTCATTAGCCTTGGTTCAGTCAGCGTAGTTTCCATGTCAACATCCAATTGTACGCCATGTCAACAACTCCATCCCAGCTAGCAGTTCCACATCAGCCTGTTGATCTAGTCAGTACTTCCACATATGCAATAGCACGTGCAGTTCTTTCAAACCTTTTTTCGTCAATAACTTCTTCGTTTTAAGTCCGAAATGATTAATTTTTGGCTCGTTTGAATCTCCTTTCAATTCCCTACAACATGGAGAAAAAATTATAGTGTTAAAGAAACTTTGATGTGCACTTGGAGCAGCAACATGATCGAGTCCGAGGATTATGGATAGCGATATGTGATCGAGTTTGAGGTTCATGGATAGCGACTTGATCATGTTGGAGATAAGAATTGCTTAGAACCTTCAATATTTAGCATTGCATCAAATCGCAAGCACCTAAAGACTCACCTTGCACGTGAGCACATAAGTCTTGCTCTTATCGGAAGCATAAAATATCGTATTGCACACGAGTAAGAAAGACTTGCACCTTGGCAAGCACAAAGTCTTGTCTAAACCACTATCCCAACGCCCGATGTTGGTCAAAAGTCTCGTCGAACCACGAGCCCAATGCCCGATATTGGTCCAAAGACTCATACTCAACACAAGCAATAGCCAGCCTGCCCGAGCAGCGAACGCTTCAGCCTTGTTACATTGCGTGTAAAAAGCCTTGCCTCATACGCAAGCACGCACACTACATTATACTCAAGACTCGACTATCTATCGAGCATCAAGTCCACCACGTGGAAAAACGTCTCGCTTAGCACCTGAGAAAATTTTATTGCAGGTTATTACAGTTGGGGGCGTCTGTGTAATATCAATACTCACTCTTGGGGACGAGTTTCATCATTAACGGTCGACGCTAAAGGATAAACAAACTTTTTAACCCCCAACAAGTTGACGGTTAAGAAGGGGCGATGTTTGTACTGTGTGTAAAATACACGGAAGTCCCGTAAATCAAGCTCGCGAAGGAAGATTCCAGAAGTTTCTAGAAGTATTGTTGCCCAAGTTGCTTGCACATCAAGTTTATATCAGAATTAGGGTTACATACACTCTATAAATACATGTATCATAAAACCTAAGAGGATATGGAATCCTAGGTTATCTAGCCATACCATAACTTGTTAGAGCATTGCTCGGTCGATCTCGCATGAGTTGCTATCTAAAGCATGTTTGTCAATGTTAGTGATCAAAAGTATAAAGTCTTGATTTCTAGTCTATTATAGCTAAGGTCTCGGACTAGGATAAAAAGTGTAGTTGATCTCAAGAACTCCATGGGAATCATCATACAAGAAGAATGACTACTCAAGGAACTGGTGGATCTTCATCGACTAAAAGGTATGTGGAGACTTGAACTTATCTCTCACTCAAAAGTCTATCTACTCTATCTCCTATCTTGATACAAAAGTCATTTTAATATATAGACTAAGATTATACACATGTGGTATTTTGAGCCGAGTATACCTCGCCTATCTATTTCTCGAAATTTGTGTTGGTAAAGCTTTCACTTTAGCCAAGCTCATCTTTACCTAGTGACGAAAGTCATATTAAGTTTAAATCACTTTGAAAACTGCTCTGACGAAAAATGGTTTGTGAATAACAATTATATAACGTCCTCTGAGAATGTTTCAATGATTGAAATGAGAGTTTAGACAATATAACCAATGAAGGATATAAGCATTTTTGTGGAAACACATATGTGTATAAGTCCTTATTCCTTGAACCAAAGTTTGCGAACTTTGTTGATCAAGAGAACCGGAGAAATGCGTGAGATTCAGTCCGCGAACTGGCGAAGTTCTCAAACCCGAGAATTTTTTATGGAGTTTGTGAACTCCATCTGGGAACTTAAGTCCGCGAACCCAGTCCACGAACTTGAGTAGGTTATGTCTAAAAACGATATTTGTGAACTCATCTCTACAAACTAAGGAATGTTATTGCAAACCGTGGCTATATAGTTCATGAACCAATTCGAGTGAATCAAATCGTTTTTGCTTCAATTGTGTCTTGTGTAGTACATAAAGATCTAAGCAATTGAATAACTCTCTAACTAGTTCATTTGACTCATTTGAACTAGTTATGGTGAAGAAGAATATGGTTGATATGAAAGTTATCATATGGCTAACCATTTGGTTAACTATTGTTGAACCAACTAATGTACAAGTTTGGATACGGTTTTCACAAGATCACAAACGTGCATTTCATGTGTGTATAACAAGCTATGTTTTCGATCTAACGTTTGATAAATATTAGCTTAAATCTAATCAGTTTTTCATCTAACGGTGAATATTGAATGCTTTGTTACTAAGCTAACATTGATTTCAAACCCTGATTTGAAAGACTATATAAGGGAGAACTCTAGCAACTAGGAAACCTAATCCCCACACATTCTGTCTGATACTAGTTGTGTTAATCTAGAGTCAATTTTCCTTTAACCTTTGGTTTCTTCTTCTAAACCAGGTTAACGAGTTAAAGACTTCATTGGGATTATAGGACCAGAATATCGCTATAACAATACGTCTGCGAAATTAACGACACTTTTGGGAGTGTAATCGCGAGTTCTTCAACATCACTTTATGGGTGTCATAGAATAAGCTTAAAGAATGACGTATGTTTGTAAGGCAAAATATCTTCTACCCCAAACACAGAAACTTGTATGATATTGCTCCTAGGAATCGACCGCTGCTTCAATCCTCAATTGACTTGGTTAATGGAGAGAGGTGGGGGGTACCTGCAAAAAAGCCTCAGATGCCTAAGTTAGCAAGAGAATATTTTCGCAGGCGTTTTTTAATGGGAAAGATTGCATACCTCTTTTGTTATAACACTGTCCATTTATACATGGCTAATTTCCGTTTTGCTTCTTCCACTTTATGGCAGATATCAATTGCCATTAACTGGCCCTTGCATGCCTCCATGCAGTAATATCCTCGCATGTCTCCCTCGCAGAATCGCCCATCGGTATCAATTCCAAAAACTTCCATTATTATGGTTAATTAATCACATTGGGTGTGGGTAGACCATAGTGTAAGAGAAGTGGGTGTAAGCAGACGGGGCGCAAACATCTGCAGGGTAATTGGAGTGGGGCGTAAACAGCCGGGACTACGGGACTTATAATGGATCGCAATACACCAAATAAGCAACACCCAAAAATCGTCACGATTAATCGCCGATCCGTATTAATCGCTTGAAATACTCGGCGATTTCCGCTAGCGTAAGCCGCCGGCCTTGGCCGCCGGGGTTGGCCGCCGGCGATACCTTCTGCTGTAAGTCCGTCACATTTACGGAATATTCCCGTATATCCCAACGCCGTTACTAACGGCGTTAAAGTTAACCGAAGATGCTGACGCCGTTCATAGTTGACGGAATATTCCAGGTATATGCTGACGCCGTCTTTAACGGCGTTATACGGGGCTACAGGGTTAAAATAGACCGGGCAACACCGGATCAATGCTGCACGATTAATCGTGGATTAATCGCCGATGTTACTGCGCGTTTTAACACCTCGCCGATTATTGGCGATTAATCGCCGCCGATTACCGCTGGTAGTTGCTGCCGGCCTTGGCCGCCGGGGTTGGACGCCGGGGTTTGCCGCCGGCTTTGTCCGTTATCGTGGCGGACTTGGTTGTCAGGCTGGAAATTTGTGAAGTGGTGGTCCTAGCGCGGAACCTTCTAGCCCAAGTTGGAGTTTTTGCTCTTGGGCTTGTGAATTGAGTGTTTTTTAGCTAGTCCTAGCTTAATTTGCTGCCCATGGGCTTCGACATGGGGGTTTTGAAGGCCAAAAATTGCCCATTTCCTTGTGTAGAACATTAGGGGTACAAACATCGCCCCCTCTTAATCCATAACCTGTTATGGGTTAAGAAGTTCGGGTTTCCCTACGAATTTGTATTTTTCTGTGGTGTTACACGAATCGCCCCCAGAAGTGTAATGACTTAGATGGGGTGGCATACATCATGTCCCCAAATGGTTGGGGTGACATACAACTCGCCCCCAGTGTGTTTTGTATCATGCTGCTCGTTGATCGCGCAGGGGTGCACCTCCCTGCTGCATTTTGCTTGCGCATGGAATGAAAAGTTGAGTTTTTCTTCTTATCTTGAATTTGCATAGGGGGCCAATACTGCTATTCAAGATATGCGCAGAGTCTGATTTATCTACATTCTCACGTGCCAGGATGGATGAAAATGTTCGCCACATTGGTCGTTGCCCCGTATGATGGGGGTAAAAATCGAGATGGGTGATAAATGCTCGAACTGTGCATTCCACCTATCTGAGGGTTGTCAGAGAAATTGTTGACAATGAACTCGAACTGTACTGTTTTGTCATTTAGGGCTGACTGCGGATTCGATCATCCGTAGCAGCTTATAATTAACTTAAATAATAGTGATTAAAGCATGGAATACCAAAATAATGTTGAATTGAATTTCTGAACTGAAATAACAAGATAAATACCTACTGTTTTGACAACAGCTGCCTCATTAAAACCTTTGAGTGGAATACCTAGTGGGACAAAACCATCAAAAAGGAAAAAGAGTGCAGCACAGCAGGATTCAAATCTAATAATAAAACTTCTTCAAGTGGAACGAATTCCACGGCTTCCATGGCTTTGAATCCTCCTTTCCATCGAGGTTCCTCAATTAATAGGATCCCCGAGATGCTGGACTATCCACTATGTATGGACCTTCCCAGTTTGTTCCGAGCTTCCCACAGTTTGGCTCCATCGTGGCTGCTCGGGTTTTCTTCAGAACATATTCCCCTGGCTTGAAGGACCGTTCCCTGACCTTGCGGTCATATCCCATTTTGATTGCCTGCTGGTATCGAATTATATTCTGTAGGGTTGTTTCTCTTTGTTCTTCCAGCAACTCCTTATCTAGAGCCAGTATGCTGTTGTTTTTCCCGGATTTGACAGCACGGGTTTTGGTGGTCTTCAGCTGCACCTCGGTGGGTATGACTGCTTCCGTCCCATATGCCAATGTAAATGGCGAAAAACCAGTGGATCTTTTTGGAGTTGTTCGGTAGGACCATAAGACTCCTGGGAATTCTTCGGTCCACTTTCCCTTCGCCTTCTCCAGTAGTTTCTTTAGATTGTCCATAATAACGCGGTTGGGTGCTTCTGCCTGCCCATTGATCTGAGCATAGTATGGAGAGGAGAAATTGTGGCGAATATTCAGGCCCTTGCAGAAATCTTTGATCACTCCGGAATCAAACTGTTTCCCATTGTCCGATATTATCGCGTCTGGGATTCCAAATCTGCAGACGATATTCTCCCATATGAATCTTTTCACATCATGTCTGGTAACGTGTACCAGTGCCACTGCTTCGACCCATTTGGTGAAATAGTCGGTAGTGGCTAACACGAATCTGATGCCTCCAAGAGCTTTTGGAAGTGGTCCGACGATGTCCAATCCCCACATAGAGAATGGTCAGGGACTGAAAACTGGATGTAACTCTTTGGCTGGCCTTTTCGGAATTGGAGCATGTTCTTGGAATGGCACGCATTTCTGCGCATATTCTTTAGAATCTTTCTGCATATATGGCCAGAAATATCCCTGGGTAAGTATCCTGTGCGCGAGGCTGTGCCCTCCAGAATGGCTTCCACAGATTCCCTCATGAGCCTCTGCCAGAATCAGTTGTCCTTCCTCGGCTGATACACATCGCAAAAATGGCTCCAAAGCTACAGGTTTGCGGTATAACATCCCTTCGATCATTGAGTATCTCCATGAATCCCTTTTCACCTTTGCATCAAGTTTCTCATCTTCGGGGAGTTCTCCAGTTGTTAGGTACTGGATGTAAGGTCGACGCCAGTCTGCAATGTTTTCAACATGATCTCCTGAATTGTCTGTCACTGGACTGTCGATATCCATATTGTTGTCGATGTTCTCCGTTTCTCCCTGTGCTGATGTAGATGCCCTCTCGCCCCCACTAGCGTGTTCGAAAGCCAAGACAAAATGGCTATCGGAGATGCTAGGTAATTCTTGGAAATCTACTACCACGAATCTGGCGGTATCTGTTGGAACTGCGGAAGACAGATATGCTAAAGCATCTACGTTCCTGTTCTCCAATCACGGTCGCTGCCCAATAGAGAATCGGTCGAACTCATTTGATATCTCTTTCATATGGTCCAAATACAATGCCATTCTCTCCTCCTTTGCTCTGTAGGTTCCCAGAAATTGGTTAACTACTAGCATGGAATCTGTCACCAGCTTCACGTTCTTCGCATCTAACTGCTTGAAAGCTTTTAAACCGATAATCGCAGCTTCGTATTTGTCTTCATAATTTGATGCTTGGAAACCTAGCCTGGTCGCTTTCTCGATTCTCGAAGCTTCGGGAGTAAGGATTACGCATCCCACTCCGGCACCACTGACGTTTGAAGACCCATCAGTAAATACCATCCACAACAGTTCTGGTGTATCGATCTCCATTGCAGTCTCGCCCCCAGTCTGATCAGTGACTGGATCAGTAGGTTTGAACAACTCCTCTTCTTCTCCAACGACCGTCTCAATATCATCCACCGGAAAATCTGCTAGCAGTGCAGCCAGTGCGTGTCCTTTTTATGCAGTTCTGGTTTCGTACTTTATCTCATACGCCCCCATAAAATTTGACCATATGGCTAGTCGACTGGAATCATCAGCACGTTTCAGGATTCTCTTTAGCGGGTATTCCGAGTATACTACGATCTACCTTCCTTGGAAATAAGGTTTGAGGCGACGAGATACATGGAACAGTGCAAGTGCTATTTTCTCAATTTTCTTGTACCGCGTTTCCGCCCCCGTCAATGACTTGCTGACAAAGTAAACAGGTTTCTCATATGGATCCGCAATAAACAAGATCAAGATCGACAATGCGTTTTCCGTTGCACACAGATAAACTCCGATAGGTTGTCCGGCTTTCGGGCTCACCAAAACTGGTGGGGTTGACAAATACTGTTTTATCTCATCAAAAGCCGTTTCACACTCAGCCGTCCAACCAAAATTGACTGTTTTCTTCAGAACGTCAAAAAATGGCTTGAATCGATCCGACTAGCGTGAAATGAAACGGTTTAAGGCTGCCAATCGCCCTGCCAGCTTCTGCACTTCTTTCTTCGTTCTAGGGGATGACATTTCTATGATGGCTCTGATTTGATCCGGGTTCGCCTCGATTCCTCTGTGTGTCATCAAGTATCCTAGGAATTTTCTTGATGACAGCCCGAATGAACATTTTGCTGGATTGAGCATCATACGATACTGCCTTAAGATATCGAACGTGCATATTCATACACCTTTTCATTGGCACTTAACTCATCTTTTTTGCTTGAGAATAAATATTTGTATTAATTAAGATCAAGAGAATGCGATTCCAAAACATCCACCTCACCCCATTGGATTCCAAAACATCCACCTCACCCCATTGGATTCCAAAACATATTATTTTTGCCGAGATTTCACTACCATATCATCGATGAATACCTCCATCGACTTCCCGATCATATCCTTGAACATATGGTCCACCAAGTGTTGGTAGGTTTCCGGGGTGAAAATGAACATCTTTACAGTTCCCAACTCTCACAATCATCACTTTTGGACCAGTTAGAAGCTAGAACTGCAGCTTTAGAAATGCAAATGCATGAATCTATCGCATATAATTCTTCTAGGAAATCGGAAATCTATGCTTGTACCTTATGTGGAGGCTTAGGCCATCCTGCTGAGAATTGCTATATTTTGCATGATTTTAGGCAATTTAGAGAATATCATGAAAATCCAATATATGAAATGCCAACAGATTACAAAGCTGATAGTCATTGGGACCATAATCAACCTTTCGAAGGTTGCGATCGATTATTTTATAGACCCTAATGACCACTGCACATATGTATCATCCACCACAGTGGGGAGTTGAAATTTTGTACTTCTCAACCGTGGAGGAAAAAGAACTCATCGAACAAAATAATGCTAGGAGTGTATTGCATGATAAACCATATAGCATTGATTATGAATTTCCCTACTGTTGAAGACTCTCCTTCCATTGAACAACTTAATGCATTATTAAAAATGAATTTGATTCGTTTACAAAATGTAGGAAGGGAGAAATTTCAGGATGAAATGTTTGTTTGTCCTAATGAAATAAATTGTGAAAATAGTATGCCTAGTCTTACTTGTGCAACTAATATTGCATATGAACCTGTTTTAAATGAAGGGACAAGAAATACTACGATTTTGAATAGGGAAAAGCATTTTCTGTGATGATAATGATGATGATGTTATGTTAGAAGAACATGTTTTTTGAAAATATTGTCGAACCTTTGGGTTCGAGACAATAGGCTTCTGCCTCGACCTTAATGAGTGATGTTTCTTCTAATGTTCCATATACATGGGTTGGACCTAAGAATTGTTCCTTTGAAGTGTCTTTGAATCGATGTGGTTGACAGTTCCAAACCTAGGGTTAGAGTTATGTGCATCTCAAATTCTTTTGGACTTTTTGTCCACTAAATATCTGTTATTGAGTAGTCATATACGGAATGCATTGATGTTTCTCTTCCCATCCCGAACAAAGCCCATTTTGAGCTAGACCTTCGTGATGAACCCTAAAATTGTTAGATTTCGTGCCCAAAAGTATTACTATTGAAAAATCTAGGTTTTTAGCGGGTCTCTAAAAAAAAAAAAAAAAAAAAAAAAAATGATGACGGCATAAGCGGGTCCCTAAAAAAATATTTTGTCTCGGATCTTGTGTTTGGTATCGATGATCAGCTGTGTAGCGGGTCAACAAAAAAAAAAAAAAAAAAAAAATGGTCACAAATTATCAAGGTTCTACGACAAGTTCCTCATCTACGGTTGAAGATCGACATTTCTATGGATGCTCTGAATTTGGAGAAGGTTTTGTGGGTACATCTTTGGTAGGCCCTCACGAGACTACAACTCGTCCACTAGGGACACCTAGGGGTTTAAAGGCTTGATGCATACGCTAAATGCATTCGAGAGACCACCAGGGTGGTATAGTTAGGATTTACGGATTTGTTTCACTTGAGGACAAGTAAAATTCGAGGTTTGGGGGTATTTGATGAGTGCCAAATATTGCATATTCATACACTTTTCATTGGCACTTAACTCATCTTTCGCTTCAAAGTCATATATTATCCCAAATTCTCGCATTTTTACCATCTTCAAGAATAAATATTTGTATTTTATTTTGTGCTAAATAAAGCTTGGAAGAATTGAGAAGACAAAAGAGAAGAAAGTTGGAAGTGTTGCAACATTAGTGGCAACCTGTTTACAATACATGGGATTAAACTACCCATAATCCAAAAATGATAGACCCAAATCCATATCCACCTCAAGAACATCCCTCACCACCATTGGATTCAAAACATCCACCACGAACGCAGATGATTCCAAAACATCCACCTCTTGATCGTCCTCGAACAAAGGTATTTGATTGTAGTTTCATTTACTAGGGTTTAGATGAAGCCCTAAAAACCGTCCATGAATGACAAGTTTTCTTTGAAACCTGAATATCTCGTTGTTTTATCCACCAAATCTCTTATCATTGGTAGCGTAGACTTGAACGGATCACTCGGACACGCTTTATTCAAATCGGTAAAATCGATCGGGATTTACATACGTATTACCTAATTTTACCATTCTTCTTTGGAACGGATACCACATTGGACATCCATCGAGGATATTGAACTTAATAAAATAAATCGAGACCACGAATTTTACCATTCTTCTCCAACATTGGACATCCAGTTTTTCAACCTCTTCAACCTCTTCAGTTACTCCATCTTTTTTGCTTTGCGCCATATTCCTGATTTTCTGTCGAACGGGACGGAAATTCTCATCGATATTTAGCCTGTGGCAGGATACATTCGGGTCTATCCTTGGCATCTCAGCAAAACTCCATGCAAAAACGTCTGAATTTGCCCTTAGCAATGTAATCAAATCATCGCGTTCATGTGCCGGCAGATCTTCCCCTACGAACGTTGTCTTATGCTCCTCATCTCCAATCTGGACCTCGATCAGTTTCTCGACTGTCGGGGGTTCAGCTGCGTCCTCTCCCCTGTATGATTCTTGAGGGATAGGGTTCTGTAATTGCTATTTCTGCTCGACCCGCATGATCTGGTTTCCACTAACTTCTGACTTCTTGTACTCATCTATTGCATTCTCATGACACTTATGGGCGGCCATCTGATCTCCTCTAACTTTCACAACTCCGTCTGGGGTAATAAACTTCAGACACTGATGATTAGATGATGTGACTGCACCGATCTCATGCAGCCAATCTTGTCCTACGATCGCGTTGTAGGGTGCTCTGCAATCCAGCAACAAGAAAGTTCCCAAGATGGACTTGTCAGCCACTGTTATCGGTATCTTCACTTTTCCAATTGCCTTTGTAACTTCGCCGCTGAAACCGATAATTGGGTTTTCATCCTCCTCGATCAGGTCATGTGGTAGATTCATAGAGGCGTAAGCTCCTGAAAACAACACACTCACCGAACTTCCAGTGTCCACTAAAATCCGGTGCACACGAAACATGCCAATCCAAGAAGTTATAACGACAACATCGTTGTGTGGAGCATATACACCTACCATGTATGCATCATAGAACTCGATCTTTCTGCACCCAAGCTCCTTAGTTTCTGCTCCATTACCGCTGAAAAAATCGATGTGATTTGTCAAGTACTATTCTTTCAACTGTCTGAGCTTTCTCCTGGTCTCGTCTTCCGATGCCCGCCTGGTCATTGAATGGGTCCTGGCGTGACTGACATTAATCACACGAGCGTTAATCACATGTGCAGTACCAAACTGACCCGGCCCTTTCCCAAAGTCCTTTTTCACGTACTGTTGCAGTTTTCCAGCGTCGATCATTCGCTGAATCTCGATTTGTAAAGAGCGGCAGTTCTTAGTTTTGTGACCATGGTCTTTATGGAACTTGCAATATTTGCTCCTATCACGTTTGTCTCGTGTTTCTGCTGCCATAGGATGTGGGGGGCTCAAATCCTTGTGTATTTTTTCGTACAACTCTGTAAGACTGACGTTCAGCGGGGTCAGCTTTATATCGTGAAATTTCGGGTACACAGATTCGGTGCGTTCGCCCTGATTTTTCTCTCGAGCATCACCACGATCATTATGCGGTCTGTTTGAACGGTTCTTGGATTTTTCCTTCTTCCCATCATTTGGATGATTGGAAGATCTGTTAACTTCTTCTCGGGCTTTAGAATCATCCTCCACTCGGGCGTACTCTTCAACTCGATCATATAGTTCCTCCAAAGTTTTTGGTGGTCTCTTGACCAAAGAACCGTACACACCTCTTTGATCATGCTGGTAAGCCTGTTTATATGCTGCAATGACAACTTGGTCGTTGGCTCCATCCACGTCCGCTAACTCTTGCTTGAAACGCCTAGTGAATTGTTTGATGCTTTCCTCCTTCCGGATTCCTAGAAGGAACAATGAATGGCATCCTTTACGATCACGTTTGTTGTACTTATAGTTAGAGCAAAAATCATCGATCAGCTTATGGTAAGTTCCGATCGACTATGTTGGAAGATGATTGAACCACGTTATAGCTCCTCCGGTCAGGGACTGCGGGAACATTTTACACATCAACTCTTCGTTGTACTGCCACAAGGACATGGCTGTGTCATAGTGTAAAACGTGCTGATCTGGATCATCAGTCTTTTCATCGAATTCTGGTAATTTTGGGACTACAAAATTTATTGGTGGCCTGAATTCTCTGATATTCTTCTTGAAAGGAGCCCCTGCTGCTCGATGTAGCCTTTCCATCTTATCTTCTCGGGATTGTTTTTTCATCATCACTCGCTCGATCATCTTGGTCAGACGAGCTTCTGTTATTGCGTTTAGGTCTCCATCCGAGGAACTGGCTTCTTGTTCATAATCCCAATCTACTGGGATATGATCACCCGATCTCCTATTCTTTCTCCGTGGTTCAATAGGTTCTTTTCCAGCTCTACCGTGCTCCGAACGATCATCATAATCATTCGAAAAATCTTCATCATCGTTCCAATCTCCGAACTCGTCCTCATCATTTATGTCGTGTTTTGCATGAGATGTAGTTCTGGCTGCGCTCTGCTGAGTTGCAGCTGTCTTATCCCCTTCTTGCCTGGGTCGTTTCGGCAAATCTTCTGTGACCAGCAGATTCCTGTCTCTGCGATCATTATCGATATCTTCTCTATTAGAATCTACGACTTGCGGTCTAATTCGACCTCCAAGGCGTTGCCATACAGATCGAACCCTCTGATTTTTCAAAACACCAGCCTTAGGTCGCGGAGGATTTTCACGTTCTAGTCTCAAGACAGCATTATCCTTCTCTAGCTCGTCCAGCCGATTCAGTAGCTTTTCCTCCTCTGTACTGGGGGTCGCGGTGCGGCCATCACGCATATCCCGTCGATTGCGTTTCTTTCTAGATGGGCTGCCGAACGCATACCTTCTATTTTCACGAACATCTGGGTTTTCCTCATCAACGTCAATAACTTCGTTATCGATCAGAAGTTGTTTTTCCTTTCTCCGATCCCGATCTGGAGCTCTTTCACTAAAGCGATCTCGATCCCGTCCACGATCCAGTGATCTGTTATGAGAATGACCCTGTCTGTTTCCAGTGGGTATAGCAGGTGCGGACTGAACCTCAATTTTGTTCCTTTCAATTTCGCGTCTCCTGCGCGGTTGGGAATTGCTAGTAGAATCAGATCTTCGAGCAGTCTGTCTGATTACTGCCATAGCTCGATCTAGTAAAAATACGATTTTATTTTCTCGAAACCCTTAGTCGGCGCCACTGTTTGTAAGGCAAAATCTCTTCTACCCCAAACACAGAAACTTGTATGATATTGCTCCTAGGAATCGACCGCTGCTTCAATCCTCAATTGACTTGGTTAATGGAGAGAGGTGGGGGGTACCTGCAAAAAAGCCTCCGATGCCTAAGTTAGCAAGAGAATATTTTCGCAGGCGTTTTTTAATGGGAAAGATTGCATACCTCTTTTGTTATAACACTATCCATTTATACATGGCTAATTTCCGTTTTGCTTCTTCCACTTTATGGCAGATATCAATTGCCATTAACTGGCCCTTGCATGCCTCCATGCAGTAACAGTCCCTGAAATAATAGTCCCTGCATGTCTCCTCAAGAATCGCCCATGCAGGTATCAATTCCAGAAACTTCCATTATTATGGTTAATTAATCACATTGGGTGTGGGTAGCCCATAGTGTAAGAGAAGTGGGTGTAAGCAGACGGGGCACAAACATCCGCAGGGTAATTGGAGTGGGGCGTAAACAGCCGGGACTACGGGACTTATAATGGATCGCAATACACCAAATAAGCAACACCCAAAAATCGTCCCGATTCATCGCCGATTAATCGGCGATCCGTATTAATCGCTTGAAATACTCGGCGATTGCCGCTAGCGTAAGCCGCCGGCGATACCTGCTGCTGTAAGTCCGTCACATTTACAGAATATTCTCGTATATCCCAACGCCGTTACTAACGGCGTTAAAGTTAACCGAAGATGCTGACGCCGTTCATAGTTGACGGAATATTCCAGGTATATGCTGACGCCGTCTTTAACGACGTTAGACGGGGCTACAGGGTTAAAATATACCGGGCAACATCGGATCAATGCTGCACGATTAATCGTGGATTAATCGCCGATGTTACTGCGCGTTTTAACACCTCGCCGATTATTGGCGATTAATCGCCGATGTTACTGCGCGTTTTAACACCTCGCCGATTATTGGCGATTAATCGCCGCCGATTACCGCTGGTAGTTGCTGCCGGCCTTGGCCGCCGGGGTTTGCCGCCGGCTTTGTCCGTTATCGTGGCGGACTTGGTTGTCAGGCTGGAAATTTGTGAAGTGGTGGTCCTTGCGCGGAACCTTCTAGCCCAAGTTGGAGTTTTTGCTCTTGGGATTGTGAATTGAGTGTTTGTTAGCTAGGCCTAGCTTAATTTGCTGCCCATGGGCTTCGACATGGGGGTTTTGAAGGCCAAAACTTGCCCATTTCCTTGTGTAGAATATTAGGGGTACAAACAACGTAACAGCTGACGATTGAAGAAACATGGGAAAAAGCATGTTTGTCTTGCGATGGTTATAAATCTTGCGATAATAAACATTATAACTATCGCGATAAGATCACAGAGTAAATCCGAAATAAAAGGAAAACTTAGCTGTCATACACTATGTAATTTCCTATATAAAGGGTTCCAATAGATTCAGAGAGGGATGATGTATTTTTTGGAGAGTTGAGAAAGTCTTGAGGAGAGAGAAATTTCGAGAGAATAGTTGTAATTTGGATTTCTGTAAACATTTATGAGATTTAAATGATAAGTGTCGTTTTTAATCTTCAATTATGAGTTGAATATTGTAAAATCTTAACAAGGGTGTAGTGTAGGATTTCCTGCAACTACATTTTGGCGCCCGAAACAGGGACTGAATTAACGAAAATCATAGAAAATGCGAAATGAAAGATGAGAGTCATTCAAAATCAAGAAGATAATTAAACAAATCAGTAAAATAGTTGAAGGAAAAATGATTAAAACGAATGAGAATTGTAGGAAATTGGAGTGTGATGTGATAACAAGAACAATGATTGATAAGTTCCATGAAAATATTAAGGGGAAGATACATAAATGGGATTTTGAAGAAAAGAAAATTATGACGATGGAAAAAATATCATCATTAAAGGATTGGGAAAAACAGGAAATCACGTTTATAGCAGCAGAAATACCAGAGAAAATTTAAATCACACATCTCCTTTGGTAATCACAGTATCCATTATACCAATGAGAAGAGGAAAATCAATAAAATCTACGGAAGAGTGGGCTGTAAATAGAATTTTGGTGGACGCAGGAAGCTCTGTGGATATAATATTTTATCATGCTTTTAGGAGAATGGGATACAAGGAATAAGAAATGACTTGTTCAACATATCATATTCATGGCTTTGGAAAATCTTTAACAAAACCTAAAGGCGAAATAGAGGTACGAATTCCGCTGGGAGAAATTGAAACACAAGTAACATTATGTGTGGTAGACGTGGAATCACCGTATAATATGATATTGGGAAGACCGTGGATACATGAAATCAAGGCTGTAGCATCAACATTGCATCAATGCATCAAATTTCCTATGCCCAGTGGAATTGGAGAAATTAGAGGAGATACAGATCTTGCGAAGATGTGTTATCAAATTGAAGTAAGAAATTACGAAGAAAGTCCAAAGCTGCGAAAAGCTCACAAAAAAGTGGTGAGGGAAGCAAAGAAAGAAGAAGAATTTAAAGTTTATATGATAAGAGAAAAAGAAATAAAAGGAGTACCCAGCGAAACCTCGCGAGAAGGAGATGAACCTGCGAGAACAATAAAGACACCAACTCCAATGGGAGAACCTGAGGCCAGTTACATCGCATCAGAACCGACCAAGGAAGTAAATGTTGGAAGTGAAGAAGAACCTAAGTTGCTGAAAATTGGAACAAGAATTGATGCAGATAAAGAAAAGAGAACTATAAATCTTCTGTGAGAGTATAAGGACATCTTTGCGTAGAACATGGATGAAATTCCAGGCATAGATCCATCAGTAGCGTGTCATAAGCTAAAAATTAATAAAGATGCAAGACCTTTTAAACAAAGAATAAGAAAGATCGCAACAACATATCATTCCCAAATAGAAGAAGAATTACAGAAAATGCTTGATGCAGGAATTATAAGGCAAGCAAAATATCCAAAATGGATTGCAAATATGGTGGTGGTCCCAAAGAAGAACAAGGGAATAAGAATTTGCATAGACTTTACTGATTTAAACAAAGCTTGTCCTAAAGATAGTTTTCCATTACCAGATATTCCGCAAATGGTCGAGTCAGCAGCGGGAAATGCAAGAATATCATCGTTGGATGGATATAAAGGGTATAATCAATTCCCTCTCGCTGAAGAAGATCAAGAACACACTGCATTTTTTGCTCCAAGAGGGTTATACTACTATACAAAGATGCCCTTTGGCTTGCGAAATGCGTGTGCAACATATCAAAGAATGGTGGAAAAGGTGTCTGCGAGGTGGATACACAAAACATTAGAGGTATATGTGGATGATATGTTGATTAAAAGCAAAGAAGCTAAAGACCATGTGAAGGATTTGAAAGAGATTTTCGACCAAATGCGACATTTTAACATCAAAGTGAATCCTGATAAGTGTACTTTTGGAGTAACTTCAGGAAAAGTTTTGGGTTATATTGTGTCAAAAGAAGGAATACAAGTTGATCCAGAAAAATTACAGGCAATTCGCGACATGCCAACACCATCAACAGTAAAAGATGTGCAAAAATTAAATGGACTCTTAGCCTCACTAGGAAGATTCATCTCGCGATCATCAGACAAGTACAAGCATTTTTTCGATATACTCAAGAAGGGAACAAAGTTCAAGTGGACAGATGAATGTGAAAAGGCTTTTCAAGGAATTAAATAACATTTAATGAACATAACTATCTTACAGAAAGTTGAACCAGGGGAAGAATTATTAATTTATCTCGCAACAACCACATACGCGTATTGATGCGAATAGATGCAGGGGTAGAAAAGCCAATTTATTATATCAGCAAAACATTCAATTCTGCAGAGAGAAATTAATTATTCAAAGATTGAGAAGTTAATTCTAGCACTAGTACATGCAACTTTTAAGCTTCGTATCTACTTTCAGGCACATAAAATCAAAGTATTAACAAGAGTACCAGCTGAGCCAGTAATGAAGAATTCAAAAAGATCAGGCAGAGTTGAAAGATGGAATGAACAAGTAGGGCACTTTGATATTAAATATGACATTTTATCTTCGCCAAAGTCATAAGTTATAGCATATTTCTTAGCTGAATTTCCTTTAGAAGATGACGAAGTTGTGGAAGAAATGATGGCTATAGAAGAAGAACATGGAGACCCAAGAGAGATCTTAACAGAACCCAACATATGGGAAATATTAGTGGATGGATCATCAAATGGTGAGGGAAATGGAGTTGGAGTTGTTTTTATCTCGCCAGAAGGAGAAAAAATGGCCTTTTCATTTAGATTATAATTTGCATATACTAATAATGAGACAGAATATGAAGCTGTGATCCATGCTTTAAAATTCGCAATAGAAATGAAATTATAAAATGCAAGAATTACTAGCGATTTGCAATTGGTTATTCGCCAGATAAAAGGAGAATACACAACAAATGAACCATCTTTGAAGAAATACAAAAAACTGGTTGAAGAACTGTCTGCGAGAATATCAAAGATAAAGTGGAGACATATATAAAGGAAATATAATAGACTCACATATGCTTTTGCTTTCATATCAAGTATGATGACAAATCCAGCTACGAGATGCATAAAAATTCAAACACTGTTACTACCTTTGATAAACAAGGAAGAAGAAGAAGAAACAAATGTGATGATGGTAGAAGCTGACGAGGAAAATCCACAAAGCAATATTACAGATTGGCGAGAAGATCTTCACGCGTACTTGGCAAGATGAGAAACTCCAAGAAATAGATTAGAAGCACATAAATTGAAAAGTTGGGCAACCAATTATAAACTAAGAGATGGAGTATTATATCGTAGATCTTTTAGTGGACCATCGCTAAGATGCTTGACAAGGGAAGAAGGGAAAAAGGTATTAAAAATGTTGCATAGTGGTGATGCTGGTAATCACAGTGGGGGAAGGTCTTTGGCATATAGAACAAAAATTCAAGGCTATTATTGGCCATATATGTATGAGGATGCGAAGCAACTCTCAAGGCGATGTGAAGATTGTCAGCGATATGGAAAGAGAATACATGCACCAGGAGCACCATTATCATATTCAACAAGTGTATGGCCCTTTGGGAAATGGGGATTAGATATTGTAGGACCATTTGTACCTGGTTCTGGACAAAGAAGATATTTAATTGTCGCGATAGATTATTTCATAAAATGGGGAGAAGTAAAGGCAGTAAAACATATCCGCGATAAATATATTTTTACATTCATCTTTGAAAATATAATTTGCAGATTTGGGATACCAGCACAACTGGTGTCTGATAATGGAAATCAGTTTGAAGGGCATAATATAGAGTTACTACTCAATGCATTTAAGATAAGATGTGGAAAATATACTCATTTATATCCACAAGCAAATGGTCAGGATAAGGAAACTAATAAGACAATCGCAGACATCTTGAATAAGAAGTTAGAAGGATACCACAAAACATGGTGCGAGCAAGTGCATAATGCAATATGGGCTTATAATACAACTAGAAGAGAAGCTAATGGAATGTCACCATTTTGTTTGACATATGGAGTTGAAGCTGTGTTGCCAACAAAAGTTGCTATTCCTACGACGAAAAGAGAAGCTTGGGAAAGAAATCTAAATGCTGGTATGATTCTAAATAAACTAGATGAATTGGAAGAAAAGATAGAAAAGGCCTTGCAACATATGGAAAATTATCAGCGAAGATTAGCTCGCGAGTACAACAAACGTGTTAAAAAACGTGAATTCCAACCAGGTGATTTAGTGCTACGAGAAACACAAAGTTATCAACGAGAAAATGGTGGAAAATTGGCGATAAGATGGGATGGACCTTAAATTATTAAAGAGATAGTTGGAACTGGGGCATACAAACTAATGGATCCTGAAGGAAGAGATGTTGGTCAACGATTAAATAGACCATGGAATAGGTTATTTCTGAAAAGATATTATAAATGAAAAATTCTGTGAGGTCAGAGATACAGGTATGATATATGATGAAATAGGTAATTAATTTTTCTTCCTCTATTATAATTGCGATAATATCGCAAGAAAAGCGAATAAAAATTTCGCAGAGATTTATAGAATGGGACGAACCTTTATGGCGTACACCCTAGTTCGCGGGTACAATCTCGCAAGAGGCAAATGTAAGACCTAAAGTATGTCATATGATGGGGTATATCTTTACTTGACTCAGGGATAAGGTTATACCGCTGCTGGAACCTGAGTCATGCAGATGTTGGGGTTAAAGAAAACCTATCCAGGAGAGATACCTTGGATTTCCAACTTTATAAGGTTATACCCTGGTTGGACGACCGAGGGTATCTTCTAAGGAGTGCAGAGTATGACCAAGGCGCCGAGGTAAACGGTTGAGCGAATGGTGCCCGGGACGGACGAACCTACCCTAGACATTCTTGGTAAGTCTTGGATATGATGCACTCGGCCCAAAGAAAACCCCACTTAGGGTGCAGTCTTGTAACTATAAGCCATATAGGCATAAAGGACAAGAGGCTGCGAAAACAACTGGTTGTTGGTGAATCTGGATGGGAGGAGCTAGTCTTGTAAGGTCGATGTGCCCTCCTTGAAGGGGCAACCAGGGGGAAGATAAGGGCGGCACCCTCCATTAGGGAGCTGATAAGTGTCTTAAGACGGCAATGTCATGGGGATTTATGCTCGCAAGAGCATTTAGGCCTGTCATATTATCGCGTGATGAAAATTTTACAGAGGCAACGAGCCCAAAGAGAAAATGATAAGATGAGATCAATGGGTATTTACATGAAAGTGTAAAGACGTCCTGCGATTTCATCGCCAGACGGTAATGTAACAAAACTTTGTTCTCACAAGGGAATTTAGATTTGTCATATTATCGCAGAGAAATTGAATAAATACAGATAAGACAAGATCAATGGGTTTTGCATGCAAATGTAAAGACGTCCTGCGATTTTTTCGCAGACACAAAGTTGGCAAAATAAGACCTTTAACTAGGAAGGCAAAATAAGACCAACATAATAATTTCAAATATTAACTATTTTCTTTAAGAATGCAGGAAAGATTTATTCATCGCAGAAACAAGATTCCTTCAGATTTTTTCAAAAATGTTATTCAGAATCGCAAAACGGGATTATTAGAAGAAAATATCACAGCCATATCGCAGTCTCCATCACATCAAAATTCATTCATAATTTTGCAAGTAATATAGCAACACAGCTCGCAAAAAGAAGGTAAGAGAAGTAACTAATCGTTTCAAGAAAGATAATGAGGGGAAAATAGGGGAGTTAATAAACAGAATATCATTATATTCCTTGAAAATATTCAAAGTAAAAGAAATAAAGGTTGAATTCCAAAGTTACATTGCTTGCAAGAAAAAGGAAAGGAAAGAAAACAAAAGTGAAGATCAAGGTTCAGCATTGGTCTCGCCAGATTCATTATCTTTGCCAATATTATCAGCTTCTCCAACATTCTTCTCATTGCGATTTTATCCTTCGTTTTGTTCTTCATCAACAATTGCCTTACCACCTGCAGTTACTTCTTTAGGAGGGCTTTTTGGGTTCTCCTGAGAAGCATTTTCTTCATTATCTTCTCGAGTAATATTTTCTTCACTACTTACATATTCTAAATCCTTGTACATGGGAATCTAAATCCTTGTCCATGGGAAGAGGAACTTCATCATCTTCAACTTCTAAAGGAGGAACAGATATAGGAGGAAGAAACTGGGAAATCAGAATGTCGTTCACAAGAACTTCAGAACTAAGATGAACCTTGCGAAGGAAACCTCTGTCACGGTTTCTAATCTCAATATTCTTAAAGTATTCAAGATAATCATATCTTCTCTCTGCCAGGTCATGAGATTTAACAAGATCAGAAGTGAGAATCCTATTCTCTTTGTGAACTCTATCCAATTTATCAGTCAGTTCAGAAACGGTAGAATGAAGGATTCTTTCAGATTCTGCGAGAAACAAAAATGACAAGAAAATATTCAGATGAAAATCTCACAAGAAGAATAGTGGAAAAATTAAATAGAAAAATTAATAGTCAAGATAGTCGAAATGACTACCTTCTTTTTGCGAAATAAAAATTTGAATTAATGATAAACAACAGTTCTGCCATTGATTCATGGCATCGTCAAGTTTATCCCCAACTATACCCTTCAGGCGAGATTTTATCTTTTCTTCTTTGGAAAGGAGGTAGGAGTTTTTCTTTGCGAGTAAAGAATAAGTTTCTTTTAGTTGGGATTACTGGTCTTGAAGCTTGCTGGCCTTTAAACTAAGAGTTAATCTACCTTTGATAAGTTTATCCTTCTCAGCGGCAGATGATTCAATTATTTCCTTGAGCTCATTCTTAAGGGAATGAAGGGATTGCTCTTGATTATCACATACTCTCTGAATATTACTCAATTGCTGCGAGAAAATCGCCATCAAGCTTGAGAATTTATGCTTTTCTTGAGATAAAGTTCTATTTTCGTCTGACAAAGATTCCGTCGCCAAATTACCTTTGGTTAACAAATATGAGAGGCGAGTAATCTCGTTATTTAATAAATGTTGGCTTTGTGATAATTGATTGTTCTCATTAGTGAGATTATCTATTTGATCAACCGAATACGTGTAGAAATTATCTAATCTATTAAACTGGTCCATCCAAGAATCTTTTTCAACACGAGCTTCTTCAGCGATGGATTCAAATTTAAGTCTCTCAATGAATCGATTCTGATTTAAAACTAAATATACAAGCCAGGAATTTAATAAAGAAATTTAATTACAGAGAAAATGAAAACTTGCTAGAACAGAAGGACAAAAAGACAGAGGCAGGAAAATTGTACCTTTCAGTTCGTCATTTTTTCTGCGAAGATTATCCCAATCAAGCAAAGAGTTGCGAAGTTTATGATTAAGAATATCGCATTCAGAAGTTTTGGCTTGGAGGTCTCTCTTCAGAACTTCAATTTTATTTTCTAAAGACACTCGCGAGATACTGCTATCAGAACCAAAATATTTAATTAAAGTATCACAAACAACATGTTTGAAAGGATCAGTAGAGGATTTCCTAGCATCTTCTAAAATGTTATATAAAACCCCAAAAGCAGCATGAACCTCTACTGGTATTTCTTTGGATGAGGGAAGAGGTGTAGAAGGTGAAGTGGTAATGATGGCGAGTTGAAGGTTTGAATCATTGGTAATGGTTGCATCATCATATGGAGGAGTTTTTGGGAAGGTAGCAGTTGAAGGTAATAATGGAATGGTGGGAATTTCGTTGACAGCAATTTTGGGAGACTCATTTATTAAAAGGTCAGTTTTGAAAGAGATGCTGGTAGAGATATTCTCGCAGATGGAAGAAGGAGGATTCAATTGCGAGGATGTTGGAATGGCTCTCGTTGATGTCAACTTGGGAATGATAATGTCATCATCAAGAATTTTAGCGTGGCGAGACCTTTTGTGAGGTTTAGCGATATTCTCGTCATTCTGCGATAATAAATTAGATAAGAAACAGAGGCAACAATATTGTTATTAAGAAATGGAATGTGTTTCTTACTACCTTATTATTCGCAGAACTCCTTTTCTTTTCAGTTGGCCTTTTACGAAGATTAGGGCTTTGATTTGCGGACTGATCGTTGGGAATAGTTCCACTGAAGAGAAAACATAATATGGGAATTATGAAGAATCGAACAGAAAAGGTTGGGAAACATGAATAAAATTGGTTCAAACAGATATCATAATTGAAATACATACCTTGATAACTCCATTAAAGCAGTAGCAGATGAATATGATGAAGGAGAAGAGTTGCAGACGGAAAACAAAGCAAACAGACGAAGAAGATAGAAAAGAAAAAGAAGGAAAATAGATCTATAACCAAACTCTACCTTTTATAGGCAAAGGTGGGGGGGGGGGCATTGAGTAGAAGACGTGTTAGTAAAAAGAAGAATTTATAACACGTGTAGGTGGTTAAGCTAAATTTACGGAGTCTTGTCGAGAATAAAATGTGGAAAGAAAGGAAGCTGCGAGCGCTATGAAGAATTGGAGATTCTCATATCTTCTCCACTTTATGAAGAATACATGAGAATATGCAAGATGTAGGACCAGAATATCACTACAACAATACGTCTGCGAAATTAACGACACTTCTGCTAGTGTAATCGCGAGTTCTTCAACAACACTTTATGGGTGTCACAGAATAAGCTTAAAGAATGACGTAACAGCTGACGATTGAAGAAACACGAGAAAAAGCATGTTTGTCTTGCGATGGTTACAAAGCTTGCGATAATAAACATTATAACTATCGCGATAAGATCGCAGAGTAAATCCAAAATAAAAGGAAAACTTAGCTGTCATCCACTATGTAATTTCCTATATAAAGGGTTCCAATAGATTCAGAGAGGGATGATGTATTTTTTGGAGAGTTGAGAAAGTCTTGAGGAGAGAGAAATTTCAAGAGAATAGTTGTAATTTGGATTTCTGTAAACATTTCTGAGATTTAAATGATAAGTGTCGTTTTTAATCTTCAATTATGAGTTGAATATTGTAAAATCTTAACAAGGGTGTAGTGTAGGATTTCCTGCAACTACAGGGATTGTGAAGCCAGACCGATACTACTTTTATCGTAGTTGTGTGATCTGATCTTGTTGTTTCTATAATATGAGTACAATTGTAATAATTGTCTTGAGATTTCTATCTCCGATAGACAAGATATAAAAGTAGTCACAAACATCTTCGTCTCATCATTTGTGATTCCACAATATCTTTTTCGCTGCTTCGATTAAGATTATTGTGAGGTGATTGATAAAGCTGAGCTGATCTTCAGGAATATAAGTCTGGTTTTATCAATTGGTTCATGTTCACCTTGATTTATCAAAAGACGGTACAAAACTCATAGGTATATTCGTGGGAGACGAATTTATCTATTATTGTAGACTTTTCTGTGTGATACAGATTGGTTTATTAAAGTCTTCGACTTTGGGCCGTAACAACTCTTAGTTGTGGGTGAGATCAGCTAAGGAAATCAAGTACGTAGTATCCTGCTGGGATCAGAGGAGTAGGAGCATAACTGTACCTTGGATTAGTGTGAGATTGATTGGGGTTTAACTACAATCCAGACCGAAGTTAGTTTGGAGTAGGCTAGTGTTTGTAGCGGCTTAATACAATGTATGTTTAATATGGACTAGGTACCGAGGTTTTTCTGCATTTGCGGTTTCCTTGTTAACAAAATTCTGGTGTTTATAATTGAAATAATACAGGTTGTACGTTGTTTTTCAATCAATTAGAATATCCGACCTTTTGGTTGTTTATTTAAATTGATTGACACTTGGATATTGGTCTATGGTACCATCCAAGTTATTCCTTGTATTTGATTAAAGACTCGCTGATTTCTATTAGCTTGATTAAATCAAAACAAGAGAGAGATAATAACTCCTTGAGATATTTCTATCTAGATTGAGTCTGATGATAAGCACATTAGTGCTTCATTTTATACCCATGTTTATATGAGCTATGACTTAATATTTTTACTAATAATACTTTTTTTAGTGCTTTTGTACAAAGTACTGGCGAATCCTATCAATGGAGAGGCCCATAAGTGTGATTCAAAGGAGAATATAATTGTTATTCTTTGCCAGCACATGCGCCCACTAGTGGAGTAAACAAAAAGCAGACGTGGCCATTCTTTCTGATGTGAACGGAGGAAGTCATGGCAATGATGTTATTCTCTATCAACATCAGTTTTTGAGTTCAAGATCAACACAGAACTGGTGATTCAAGTAATGGGGCAAGTGGTGGCCGAATTCAGTGGAGTTCGCTTGGTATCCTTGAATATAGAAGGGAACAGGAAAATAAGGATGGTGCTACTGCCGTTCTCTCTTTTCCCATGGAGTCTAGTTCTCGGTCCGAGATATCAGCGGCATCGGTTTATGGAAGATAAGTTGAGATGTATGGTGGCCACTGCATTGAGAGTTAGACGTGACTGAGATAGTTTGTATGGAGCTGGAAGAGACGGTGAAGTGGTCAGAATAATGAATGGCAGTGATGGTTTCATATTCTCATCTTGGTGTCGGTCTTGGTAGTTGTATACACATTTGAAGACGAGATCAATTGTGCTGTCGACGATATTCATAGGATCATGTAAGGAGGTTTAACTGGATAGGGCATTATGTGTTGGAGAAATTGTCGAAGTAGATTCAGTGAACGTTGTGTGTTGCCAAAGTAGGGAGAATGGAAGCTGGTGTTAACTGTGATGGTTTGATGTGGCTGAGATGAAGATGGTAGTCACTGGAGTTTTTGGGGGTGGATTTTTCTTGTGGTTGGCGAACTGGAATGGAGAAATGAAGGACAAAATCAGCTGGTGGTCTAAATTTATACCAGCGTTTGCATGAAAACGGTGAAGGGAGGACAAAGCCTGGATATGGATGGTTCCTGCTGTGAACTATGGGTCTCAATGGGAGTTCTCGGGACCAGAAGCATGAATGGTGAACGATGAGTCTTGGGACTATGAAAACAAAACTGATGGTTCGTCTGTAGATTTTGGGGGTTTGTTTGGAGCTGAATTGGTGAAGTTGAGAAACAGAATTACATAGAAGTGCATTGTTGGTTAGAAAGGGTCAGAAAGGAATGTTGAAGTTTGCAGTCGGAGTTGATCTGAAATACAGAAGAAATGAGATGTTTTTGTGATTGTTTTTGAGAGATATGAACAAGCAATGGAGATGAAGTTGGTGGCAGTGATGTTTACGGAAACATAACAATACAATGGTGATAGTCGTGGAGGGTGGACATGGAATAGAGCCGGTGGAGTTGAAGACATGATCTGCGGCTGGATTAAACTCGAAATTCTCCTTAAAGAAGAGCACTCAGCAGCAAATAAGGAAATGAAGTTGCAGGTTGGCAGAATTGTTGGAGCAGATTCTGGTAATGGGAATGGTGGCATCGATTGGTTGTTTACGGCAGAATTCAGGCAACAACCACTAGTGGAAAATGGGGTTTTTATGACCTACATCCACGACCCTCAATGACAGTCAATTTACCATGGACGGGTCAAGACGGTCATTGATATAAAAAAAACACGGAAAAATTCTTGAGCGGCTAAAGTTGGTCATTGTTATATTACTATATTAATCCTCTAGTGCAACCGACACTACGACCGGTAGACTTAGTAAATTATGTGACACCATTTTCTAGGCACTAATAGGATCCATATCCTTATTTCCTCTTTCCCCTTTCCCTTTCTTGCTTTCTCATCCGCTCATCTCTCTCTCTCTTCCTGCAGACCTAAAAACACCTTCGTTCCCCTTTCTCATATCTTTCTCTCTTCTAATCTGCAGACCCGAAAACATAAAATTCTTCCTTTATCACCTTCATCAGTTCTTCACTTATAACGAATTTTTTCTGCTCAATATCAACAAAAACCTAGAATTTAATTTCTTTTTATTTCTCAATAACAGTTCATCACAAATATGAAAAACCATAGTTTGAATTGAAGAGGAAATGAATCCTTCTTGGGTTTTTGTTTTTCGATTCAATTTCTATTACTTAAGAACTTGTGTTCTTGTAAAAGGAAGAAAATATGGCTATAACTAATTTCGATGGCAACTGATGTAAGTTCCTGTAGAAATTTGGTTCGTAAAATTGTTCATTGATTTTTATTTTGATATTGTATTGAAATTATTTGGGTTGGGTTTCTTTGTGTTTCTCTGTTTGATTTAGTATTTCTCTAAATCCTAAAATTCTTGAGCTTTTGTTCAACCATCCTCATCTCACTTATGTCTCTCGGGTTTCCTCTTTGGAGGTTTATTCAATTTCTCCCGATCGACATCTGCAAGAAAGAAAAAAAAACCATTTTATTTCCATCTTCTTCTTTTAAAATGGATCCAGATATGGAAGATGAAATAGAAGTCAGTGACAAAATCCTTCTTCCGATTAATTTGGTAATTATCTATGACCCAATCTTCTTTATCATCTTCAATTAGAGAAATCTGATTTTTAAGATTAGGGTTAGGGCTAATTTTGAAGATCTTGTTTTTCTTAGTAATAATTTCCATTGAAGTGTTATTTTTCTGGATTTGGGTTGTGATTTACTTAAACTGGTTCATATTGTGATTCCTGGTGATGGTGTGGTGGTGGTGATGAAGCAGAGAAGATTTCTTATTACATTGCTTCTTTGTTTTGTGATGTGTGGTAATTAATTGTTTCTTTAATTTGGGTTTCAGGGGTTTTCTGATGTCATGAGTTGATACATTTGATGTCAGCTATTTTAACAGGTAACAATTTTATTTTTATTCATCCTGATTAGGTATTAGTTCAGTTTCTTAGTACTTTGATTGAATATGAGGATTTTGTGTATTTTTTGCAGCCCCTAATTAAATCGGGGAGGACCGCGAAGATTATATGTGTCGTAAGGAGGGGATGATTCATGAATTTGAATTGAGGGAAGTTGATCTTGCTTCAGTTGTTTTTGGGCTAATTGAAGATTAAATATTAATTGGTAGAATATGATATTCAAATGTTCTCTGAAATGGGTATCATTGGTGTGTTGAGTTCAAATTGTGATTCCATTATTTTTATTGAAATTTCCAGTTTTTTTACATCTTCTAGATTGAATTTTGATGGGTTATATGCTATTTTCAGGGCTTGAATAATTGTTGATGTCTTTAATGTTGGTGGTGGGGTGTGCTGGTGGTGTCCGTGATGTTGATGGTGATGTTAGTGGTAGTGTTTGGAGGTGCATGCACTAGTGGAAAAGGGGGTTTTAATGACCCACATCCCTGACCCTCAATGGCGGTCAACGGACCGTGGACCGGTAAAGATGGTCGTACATTTAATAAAAATACAGAGCACAATCCAGAGTGTTAAAAACGGTAGTTGTATAAAATTTTTAATTATGCTTATATCCCCGAATCATCAACCCACACCGCGAATGCGTTACCTAGTTGAATCAGTGCTACTTTTCTTAGGTAGGACCTTCCTTTTCTCGCCAGCGTTATCGATGCTATCTCTTCTGCATCCTCTTTATCTCTCCTCACCAGCGTTAATAGATGTTATCTCCTCCACATCCTTTCTATCTCTCCGTTAGTTCACTCGTAGAGAAAAAAAAAATCATTCGTAGAGAAAAAACAAGACCACCCAAAATTTCTCCTCCTTTCTCAGAACTGCACCATAGAAATCTAATCAAGTCCTTATATCAGAAAACCTCACTAAGATTAACCTTTTACATCTCTCAATTGTACAATAGTTAGGTTTAATTTTCAAAATCATCATGTACTGGTACATTTAGGATTTTTGATTGAAGTTTTCTTTTCCTTATTTTTTTCTTTTAATGGTCGATTTTCTTCATGGGGGTATAACAATAATTGTTTTGTTGGTTGATTTCAGGTAAATCTCAACATCTCTAGTTGTAGTTGTTCATCAGGTACAGTTAGGTGTTGGATTTAAGTTTTCTTTTTCTTTTCTTTTCTTTTTCTTTTACTGGTCGATTTTGGTCACGGGGGTTTAACAATTATTGTTTTGTTGGTTAATTTCAGGTGGATTTCAACAACTTAAGTTGCAGTTCAAATTTTCATCGTATACATGTACAATTAGGATTTTATTCGATTTGGTTTCTTTTACTTAAAAGTTTAGAGGAAAGTGATTCTCATATTTTGTCACCCAAAATTTCATGTATTTTTTTAAACAATTGATTTCTAGGGTTTCGATTTAAAGATTGGGAATAAGTTTTTATATTTGAGAGTATAATATTGTAGATAAACAATTCTATAGATGATTCATTTATATTTTTATTTTAATGTGTTTGTTTTAGGGTATGAAACTAATTTACTAAGAAATATTCAGGGAGTTCTTTCTTCATTTTAGTGATTTTCTCTTGTAAGTTCTTAATCCGTTCTTGATCTATAACTTTTCATATTTTTTTGTTTTTGTTTTTAATTTTATATATTTTGATTTATTGGTTTTGGTTTTTGATTTTATCCTATTTTTATAAATGGCAGAAGGGTCTTCTTCAATTTTCAGAAATGAAGATGGAATAATAGTTGTTACTGCAGATGAAGAGGTAGAAGCTTCTCCAGAGGCTACTAAGAAGGTAATTTGAAATTTTAATGAATTCCTATTCTCTGTTAAATCAACGGGTATTTGAAATTGCAATTCTCTTTATGAAGGAATCTGATGTTAATATTTGTTTTTGCTTGTGTTGTTTCTCAACATGGCTCCGTAGATGCTGGGGATGCAAATGGTCAGATTCAGTCACAAGAAAGGGTCACGCCTCCTATTATTCAGGACTTCGGATACTTCTATGTGCTATGCTCCTGGTGCATATCCATCAGCAGCTTATTATTATTCAGGTACACTTTGTTTCTTCTATTGCTATTGTAAGGATAAGAAAATAAAAAGACATCAGTTTGTGTCGGTAAATATAGGGAGGGAAACTTGTTGAGCTGGTGAAGTAAACCTCTCGCATGCTCCAACAGTGTTTCATTGAGTTTTACTTCAGAGCTAGTTGATGACAGCTTTGATCAGCTCCCCTTTACGTCTTTGCGGGTGAATTGATCGATTTTTTCAACTTGAAGAATTATGGTGTTCTTTGCTTGTACAACACTTGTAGATAGTTTATTGTCTGGGGTCTCACTCTTTTCTTATGTGTTTTTCCAGGTGGTTATGAGAATGGTGTGACTGGAGATTGGGCATGTAGAAACCCAATAGTCGTATTTTGATTATTGACTAATCAAAGTATATTTAGGACCTTTTAGTTCTTAATACTTTATAATTCATGATTAGCCAAACCATAAGAGTGGGTAAGTTTTGTTTTACTGTAGAAGTGTGATTTCTGGAAATACTTAGAATTTGGAAATTGTATGCTTCTTTTTTTTTTTCTTTTTTGCTAATGTGTCAGGGTCTAGTAAATTAGGGATTCTTAGAAATAGGGCTTAGTGCGGAGTATTGTGTTTTGTGGTGGGCTTCTTCTCTGATAAGATTAGTTTAGAAAAAGAATAGTGTAGACGTGGACCTACCTTGACACATAGAGTCACAATCTGTTAAGGACACGTTTGGCAAGGAAAGAAAAGGATTTAATAAAACTCTCGAACTCATCTTCTTATCTCAACGCTTGTAACATAAAAAATTCATGAAAACCTAAGTGAAAAGAGAAAGAGCAAGGGAAATGAGTGAATTTTGATTTAAGTTTCTGTTTTCATCTGAGAAGAAAGAAAGTTAGGAGCATGAACTCTTCAATTAGTAGAATTCCTGAAGAAGATTGAAAGATAGCTAAAAGAGCTTCTCTGTGTTCTTGGCTGAAGATTAAGGGTAAGAATTCGATCTTGTTTATATATCTTGTTTCAATTAATTGGATTCGTGTTCACTGATTCTACAGCCAACGGAAATTGTATTCAATGATTATGTTGCTCATAATACTACTTAATCGTCTTAATTTGTATATATAAAACTTAGGGTTTCTTTTAGAAATGGATTTCATCTCTTCCTGCAGCTGAAACACGATATAATTATAACACAAATTAAAGATGGGATTTGTGAATTATATGATTTGTTGAACACCGAGAATCTTAGGGTTCTTTTGAAGCTATTCTTTTCACAATTTCTTTCTGCTGATTCATGATTCAGATAGACCTATGCTAGGGTTAAGAATTAGACATTTTGAGATAATACTTGATACGGTAAATTTTAGGTTTGATCTGAGAATTGGTTGAACTGAAATGCACAACAACACTTCAGAATGTTTATGTATAATCAGGTGTTCTTTCAACCTTGTTGTGAATTGTTCAACTTTTGGGAATTAACTTGAATAGTTTATTGATGTTTCTACGAACCCTGTTAACCTCTAATTTTTCCTATCTCTGTCTGAAGTGACTTAGGGAGTTCATTTGAAATTGATTCTTGGATTTTCAGATTACTGTGATATAATAATGTTAAGATTTTGATAGAGTTTTAAAATCATGAAACTACAAATCATCATGGAATTTGGGTTATAGAGGAAAGCTAGATGAAAGGAATTAAACATGCTGTCAGATTTCTCGTATATATTTTTGGATGGTTTTGAACTGGTGTTGGCCATGTTTAATGTTGAACTGGATTGGGGACTAGTTCAACATTTGGTAAGTTTGCATTGTTTGAAATTCAACTTTAATGATTTTATTTGAGAAGTGTAAGTATCCACTGAGCTCGTTGGGCTCACTCTTTCCATCTCTTTTAGTGGCAGGCAACCGTGATGTAAGTGGTGTCGACTTGGGCGAAGGAGAGTTTAACGTTTGGGTCGAGTAAGGTGTTTGGTTATGTATAAGGAGGTAATTGCCGATAACTTTTTGGTGGGCAGTCCTGTGGTTGTAGTCCTTAAAGACAATTTACTTTTTGCTAGCAAGTATGTATAGTGTGTATAAGTATCTATCACAACACACGTTGTTTGTAATTACCTAGAAATATTATGAATATGCAGTATAGTCTCTGCAGTCTCTTTTGAGTACCTCTTGTAGTGTTTGTACATTTTGAAACACTATCAAATATAATGAGTTAGGTGTTAAAATCAAGCAGGTTCAGTTATTCACTTAGTTTTGGGAAAACTCTTCTCGTTTTCTTATCCTAAATTCCAGAGTCTTGTTGTGTGCCCATTTATTTTAGACTAGCTAACTTATAGACTGTGTTTTAGACAGATTAGTACTTTGAGTACTGAATTTATACTTTAATTATAGATTACTGAAAGAGGGACGCTACAGGGCAAAGTATTACTCTAGATATATGTCTCAAGATGGAGTGGATATGACACATGTATGTCGTTCATGTTGATGTTTTTGCTCTATAGTATTTATTAAGAATTAGTTGTCCTGTCTCGATTTGATTTCACCTAATGTGTATTCGTTCTTCCTTTCCTTAGCTGGTTTACCACCATGGTTTTCCTGTTCCTACCATGGGACATGATGGACTGTACGGGCCTCAGCACTATCACTTTTCTATTCCTTACTATCAATCACCAACACCACCTCTCAGAGACCGTATTCATCTAACCAAACTTCTGATGTGCCAATAGATGTTCCCACTACTGTTGCTGCAGACCAGGCCCCTACATCAGTAGAAGTCGTTAATGGAAATGCTAATGGTGTCTCGAAAGCAAGTGCTGGTGGAAACAACAATAATGGGGCTGCACCTGTAATCTGCCATTTCCAAACTCTTATGGTAGTAGTATACAAACTCTGGTGATGAGGTTGTTTGTCTATTCAGAGAAACAACTGGTGGTGGTGGTGGTGTTGTATAGTGATGATGACTGAGTTTTACCTTTTACTATTACAGAGTCAGGACTTCTCATGAATTAGAGAATGGATTTTGAAAAGATTCCAAAATTCAAAGCTGGGCCATTGAATAAAAAGGTAAGTTTACTTTCCTTTTAGTTTTTGAAAACATTTGGGGATGAGATAATATTTATACCTAGTATTAACAAGTTTAAGTATTTTCTACCAGATTTTTGAGAACAAAGGAGGCTTTGGATGCAACTCAACATCAGGTGACAAATCCTGGGAAGTTCCACTTTGCAATTGATGAAAGGATTCATCCTGCAAGAACAGTTTTTGAGTTGTTTGACAAGGTACAGACAACATTATCACTTTGCTCCTCTTCTTATCTGAAATTATAATCTATATATATAATTGGATATTCATTATCAAAAATGTTCTCTTACATCTTTCATTGCCATCACACTGAGCATCCACTTCCAAGGCTCACAACACAAAACCCATTTCATCTCCACAAATAGGTAACTTCTCAAACAACATTTTGCTTCTGTTATATTATTTGTAACTTCTGAAGGTAATGATGAATGAATGATTGACATGCAGTTATAGAATCTTCCACATTGTCAAAGGATAAGTCTGGGGTTAAGGGAGGTTCAAATCCCAACATGAGGTGACTATCAAGAATTCCTTGTAACTGCTCGGACCAAGCTTTGTTTATTCCTTCCATGCTCTGTTAGCTTTGCAGGTGTTCTATGTAGTCTAATTCATTTTAGACAAGTATGTCGTTAATTAGTTCTCTTGTTATAGATTTAGATTGCTAATGGTTTAAATTCTCATGACATATTCACTAATGATGTGATTGTGTATATATACATACCGCTTTACATCTTCAACACATGATCCGATAGACCACTTTGAATCCTAAATGGTATATGAGGTATGTCCTGTAGTACCATCGTGGTGGCCACATATGCTTGGCAGTAACAAATATCATATGTTGTATGCTTGGTAGTTCTTATGCCATAGTTGGCTACACGAGGCTCTTAGAGTTGCTTTCATTGATGTTGTTGAAACTCTTAAGGAGGTTCGAGTTCATATAGACTACTCAAAGATTGTTAAGGCTGAACAATGGGAAAGACAAGGTTTCAATCTAACTGGCCCTCTTATTTTACGTCTTCCTATTATTATATGTTATAACATCTTTCTATTATTAGGCGACATTTATATTTTCTTTTGATTATTCTCGTTAGTTGTACTATGACATTATTTAACCTTCTCAAACATATCATTTGAATAATACATCATGTGTTGGTTTCTCCAAGCGAAAGGCTAAAATGTGGCATCTTCTTTCTTTTATTTTGGTGGCAGGTGCTTGCCATAGTTGAAGGATCTTAGCATGTTGCTTCCAGCTGTAGTCTGAACCTGCTTCAATCAGTTACATCTTTGGTAAATATTATTATAGATGCCTAGATGGTGGTGCCGTGATGTCTTAGTCAAGCATCTACAAGCTCCCCCATTCATTTCAGACATTGAATCAGCTCCTAATTAAGCCTTTCGAATGCGAGAGGATGGGCTTTTTCTCTTGGACTACTAGCTTTCAAGGTAATAAAGTTTTTTCTTTTCTAATAAGTAATAACATAATTCAGAAAACAAATGGGTGACCCTGCTGAATGATCATTTATGTCCAGCATCTCTTGCATCTCTGCAATGGTTACTTGCTCTTTTAAGTTATTCATAATAGCCCATGATGCTTTCTGAGCCTCAAGCTCAGCTTCCAGGTCCGAAGAGTTTCATATTTAATTATTTTGATTGTCATGACATGGACTTCGTCTTGCAAAAATATCTAATTCTTAAACATGTATCATCAGATAGCAGGTGGCTTAGGCATTGCACCAATGTTGCAAGTGATTGAGGCTATTCTAAAGAATCCTGATGGCAAAACTCCGGTAATTGGTTATTTATTATTCAAACTACTAAGTGTCAACTACATCAAAGATTGTTGGCTATACTGAGATCTGACCCTCTTTAATTTGATATATTGCTCTTTCAGATATCGGTGCTATCTCACCAGATCACATACCATTGAAGCAAACACTTGACATACTCTCAACTAGCCATCCAGACACCTGTAATTCCATTTCTTCCTTGTGTGGTAGTTCTTTACTTTATCAAATTACAGATGTTTGTAGCTGAACATCCTCTGTTCTCATAACTTAAAAGTTATGAAAGTCTAGTTCCAATATTTGAACGGTTTGTGGCCTTCATTTTGCATGTTGCCATGTTTTGCAACTGCTGGGAGAAAATAAATAATTTGTTCCAAGGCTGGGTATGATTAGTTAATAGCTGGGCAGACATGCTTGTCTCATGTTACTGTAGTTTATCATTTGTTGATCCTGTTGACGTGAGGCATGCTCTGGCAATGATTTTTGAGTTGGCTTATAAAGATCCTTATTCTAGAGCTCATGCATTTGATTATAAGTGGTAATCTAAGTATTTCTTGAATAAGCAAATGTTACATCTCAGAATGGTGATACTAAGATGAAGCTCGCATTCAGTTTTATGTCTGCTCTTTCCTTACAGAATTCTTTGTATGTTGATTTTTTCTTTCATAAGCTAGGTCTTTGGATTTGTCCTTGTCGGATAATTTATATTTCATGTTCTGCATTGCCAATTTCACTTTCTCATTAAAGTTGAAACATGGGCAAAGCTTCTGATTGCCTTTTGTACTGAAAGCAGGAGTTTGAATTAATCTACAAAGTATAAATCTAACATTATAAAGACACCAAGATGAAGAGGCTATTCCCTGAAATTGTTCGAAACATCTGTGACCAGGATGTGCTTGCAGAAGATAAGATTCTTCAATGATTCCACTAAGGATTAAACCCCAAGGGAAGATGAGCAGTAGAGATATTACTTGCTAAAAAACTCATAAACTTTGATTAAACTGTTTGTATCTGGCTATGCATGTAAAACTCACAAGCTTTGTTTAAATTTCTTGCATCCTTGGCCACTTCATTGGTTTCAGTGTCATTGATTAGGTTTCCGTTGTTGTAGGCAAGGCTTTGAACTCATTTGTTAATTGGCTGGAGGAGGCAGGAGATGGTGCTGACCATGGAGGTTACTATTAAATCCCAGCATCCACCTCTCATCTAATGTATTATGCATCTGATTGTGGGGAGCCTCAAATATAGGTTGCAAACAAGGTACTGAGTAATGTCTATCTTGATTTCTTAGTTTCATAATAGTGATGTTCCACTTAAAATGTGTAATGGTTGCCTAACTTGTAAGATTACTAGAAATTTTCCCACTAAAATATAACTACATTGCAGGCTCAATTTTATAAGTGTTTGAATCAAGGAATTTGTATAATACTTCCAAAGATTATTAGTTCTAAATTTTCTGAAAAATGTCGATTTGTGGGGTATTTTTAATCTTTGGTGCTTGTTGTTCCATGTTGGTCTTGTAGTCTTTTGACCCTTCCATACATCTAGAATTCAAAATTTACTTTTTCTGTTACTTTCCATCTTAAGTGCCAACTAAATTATTTTTTTGTGCAACTTTTTTTGCTTCAGGTGCACCCTTATAAAGTGTTAGTTCAGTTTATAGGTGTATAAAGTGTGGGTTTAGTTCAACACCAGGCAGTTTATCATTTTGCTGGTTTGCACTTTTCTTTAAGATACTTAGAACTTACTGGGGCTAGTTTGCTCTTCTCTTTAAGAAACCTTGAACTTATTAGGATTTGTATCTGTGTGAATTCAGAATTTGAATCTTTTTTTGTATGATTTTGAATCTAAGTGTAAACTGAATTCAGTTATAAATTGTATAATGAATACATCGACTGATTAATGGAATTGTCGAATTAAATTTATGAGTACAAGTTTCATTTCAGTTTCATTGAACTTGATTTGGTTTTCATTTGAGTTTTATTTGAATTCTCATTTGAGTTCCATTTGAGATTTAATCAGATTCAGTCAGGCGAAACAGATTCAGTCAGCCTGTCTGAATATGATTTTTTTTATATATTAAAATCTATATCTATGACCGATTGGACCGTTAAAATCGATCGTTGATATAGGTTGTTCAGCGACCCGCATAGCCACGTCATAGATGAAAAAGACGCTCAAACAACGACCTTTTCCCCGACCGCCAAAGCAAGTCATTTAACTCGTATCTATGACTTGCTTTGACGGTCGCGAAATTGCTATTTTCCACTAGTGATGTGTTGGTGTTGCTGCTACCAAAAGGCGGTGGTGGTATCTTAATATTACATAAACATTGATGTAAGTGGTAAATCTTGCAGATAGGTTATGTAATTCTGGATTTGTTGCTTTGATTATCTAATCTAACAAAATGATAATTTAAACTAAATACTTGATTTTCCTTCATTCTAACCCCACAAAAAGCTGATCAACAATGGCATCATATTTATATGGCATCTAGCACCAATTTGTTTTGGTAGTATACTGCAATTACATATTTTTGTCTGCCATACCTTTTCACTAATCTGTCAATAAACGATTTATCTGCATATACTTTATTTTTCTTACATTGTATTTTTCAATTCTTACATTGCATTTTTCTTTTGTTTTGGATGTTTTTTGGCTAATATATTTTCGCTATCCTCTTGACTCAAGTGTAAATTACAGAACTATAAGTTACGATTTAAAGGGATGGGCTTTAGACTACTTAATGTTAATTTTATTTTTTCACATTTGTAAGTGATAGTCTTTGAACTTAGAACTTCTGTATGTTGCAATCTTCATGTCTTAGTCTTTCGAAGTTAAGATAATTACTAACTTGAGTGTGTGTGTATGCAAATGTTTCGTACCCTTGCTTTGAGTCCTAGATGAATGTATGTAATCCAACTCAATCAAAAAAAAATTCATGCAAGGTCAATATTAATGAACATATTATAAAGAGAACTTCCGGTTTTAATAGTCATAAAAATGGAATTCTTAAGAGCACGGGTTGCTTTATGCATTATGCAATTGTTTATTACAGCAATAAGCTTTCTTTTTTTTGTGCACTACATTGTTTAGCTGATCAATTGGACGAGCATTAGATGTCCTTAGTTCAGTCAGTAAATCTGATTATTAAGTGATTAATTCTTATTGTATTGTAGGCTAATGCTCCGAAATTCTGACTTCTTGGCTGCAAATTTTATTCTTGCTAAAGGTATTAAGGTTGGTTAACTTCTTCTTCTTCTTTTTCATTTACATCTCTTCTATGATTAATGAAAGGAAGAAAGTTCTGCTAATAATTATAGATTTATCAAAAAAAAAAAAAAAAAAAAATTTTTTTATCATTTTCTTGCATGAGATGCTAATATATTGTAACATTTATAAACTTTGTGCATAGATTTTCTTATTATGATGATCCTGATCATGAGGTTTTAATTATGTTTTAATCTTTGTTGTATAATTCCATACTGAGTTTTTCTTTGATTGTTGCTTGTGTTTCTGGTACCCGTTCTATAATAATTCAGCGGTTTCCATGGATAAATTTTGTTGTAGCTCATGCTTTGTTTCCTCTTCTGGTTGGGATTGTAATAGGCTTCTTCCCATTTAAAGCCATTGATTCAACAAATAGGTTTCTTTGTTTGCTCATGCTTTTCTCAATCAGTGCGCTAATAGAAATTGGTTTATCAGTAGAAGAACAAAACTGTAGAGTTCTTTTGGTTATTCATCTTTGGGTCTGCAATCTTACCTGCAATACTTGTTATCGTTATTACATTAGGAGTCTATGTATAACCCATTTTGTATCTTTTTTTTATAAGTATTATCTTGAGTATTGTGACCTCTCCCCACATTAATCAGATGATGGCTTTTGCTGTGCAGGTACACGCACATTATGAAGTAGGAATAAGTTCTTCATCATCATCATCGGAGTTTACATTTTGCAGTGTACTAGTTTTTTAGTTTATCGTTTTGTAACAGAATCCTAAAACTTAGTTACTTTTCTTGTAAGATTACACTGGTCAGAACTCCAGATTTTAATCCTTTGTGAAATTTGAAACCAATGAATCAATGAATCTTAAATTGAATGATTATTGGTATGCAAATTTGATTTGAATTTTGTTTTCATTTGATTCTAATTTGAATTCTAATTTGAGTTTCATTTGATTCTTATTTGAATTAGAATTTGGTTTTCATTTGTGTTTGATTTCAGATTTAGTCAGATTCAGTCAGTCCAGACAGCCAATCTGAATCTATTTTTTTTTCTTCATATTAAGATTTATATCAATGACTGACTGAAGTCAGTCATAATTTATTAACCGTTAAAATCGGTCGTTGATATAAGATTTTCAACGACTCCCGGACACACGTCATAGCTGAAAAAGACGCACAAACAACGACCCTTTCTTTGACGGCCAAAGCAAGTCATATAACTCGGATCTATGACTTGCTTCATCATTAGCGAAAATGATATTTTCTACTAGTGAACGAATAATGGAGGTCATCATAAATGAAACAGAGAGTCTCTACAGCATAAAAACTACGGTGGGTTCAAGTGTAGATGCACAAGTGCTGCTGCCATGGTTTCCTTAGTTGAGTCGATGGAGTGATGGAGGAGAAAAATGCACTGCAGCGAAGATGAAGACTTGAGAGCTTAGACGTGTGAGAATATGAAGAAGAGTTTTGTGCTTTTTGGGTCTGTTCTTGGGGTAACTGGTGCTGCTTCCGGTGATCATAGAAGAGATGTAGAGATTGTTCGAATTAATTATTACAGCAACATGGTTCTTGGTTTGAATGCAAACAATATATGAAGCCAATGGGTGCCAAGAGTTGGACGGACATCATCTGAATTTGAGACATTGCATGAAAGCTGAACATAGAGGGCCACTAAATGGGTGTTATGGTCCTGGTGGTGAAGTTGGAAGTTAGGTGATTGAGTTGGGCCTCTATCACAAGACCCACTAGGTCTTATTCTTTGCAACACCTATATAAGAGTAAGGAACATAAAGTGAAAGAGGAGGCCGATTGGGAGTACTGCAGCTACACTGCCGAGAGGAGGAGAAAAAAATAAGAGAAGACGACGAAGATCGATTCCGGGGTGACAACGGTGATATCGATTTATTGTTTTTATCTTTTGTAATTTATTTTGGGGGTTTTTAAGAAACCCATAATTATGTCTTGCTAGACTTTTTATAACTAGGGTTTATTATTGAAACCACTTGGGGTATTAGGCTATTCGAACCGATTGATTGAGCGAAAGACCATTATGAATTGAATATGATTAGTTCTTAATATTGTTTATCGATTTATCGAAATATGAGTTGTCGCTTCACCGGTTTTGTAGAACCTTTGTGCACACATTGTTAGGATTGCAATTATATTTGTCTCATTGTTTGATAGTCCATGCTTGGATTCATTTCTTTGATGGGGTATGCTTAGAATAGTCAGTATTATTTGTGAACCGATATTTAGTTTCGTATAATTTTCTCGCTAATGCAATTTGATGGTTCATACTTGGATTTAATCTTTTGATGTGCCATGCTTAGGGTATACCAGTGATATTTGCGACTCTAATACTTATAATAGGTGATGTCGATAGAACAGACAATAAATAAATATTCATGAATTATGTTTCATTTCAGTAATTGAATAGAAATAGTGGTGGATACTAAAAACCCTCGTTACTGATTCTCCCAGTGCACTTATATTATTCGTTTAGTTTATTTTTCTGTTATTACTCTTCAAAAATCCGAAAACATTTTGATTGGTTGGTCGATTAGAGATATTGATTACGATATGTAGGGACATAATATCGCAAGATATTGGGTTACGAACATAGTAACAAATGCAACAGAAAAGTGTCGCAAGATAATGCGATAATAGAAGAAACAAGGGAAAAGTGTGAAAAGATTATGAATATAGAATAAATTACGATTAGAAGTCGCGATACTTCGCAAGCTATATACAGTTGTACAGATTTCACTCTATATAGTAGTTCAAATGTTAAATTGGAGAGGTTCTTTAAGTGAGTATTAGAAAAAGTCTTAGGAGAGAGAACAGAGAAAGTTGTAATTGTTCTAAGTTCCATTAACATACTTCTTTGTAATCAGTTGAGAATATTAGTCAGTAAATTGTCATTTTTCATCAAGAACTTCTTAAAGTTTTATGAATTCTACTAAGGGTGTAATTGTAGGATTTCCTGCAACTACATAATTGGCGCTAGAAACAGGGAAAAATAAAGAGAAGCAAACGTAGCAGAGATAATAAAAGAATTTTGCATCATAGAAATGGCTAGAAGAAGAAATATATCAGAACCATTGACTGAAGTAAGAAGACCAATGGATGAGAATTCTGAGGCAAATGAACGGATCTTTCGAGAATTAGCGGAAATGAGAGGAATGATAAACAATAGAGGAGGAGGAAATAGAAGGAAATTAGATGAAGCAATAGAAGAAGCTGTGAGGACTCCTTTCTCTAGAGAAGTACAATTGGGAGGGATTCCACCAAAATTCAATATGCCTACATTAACCAGCATCTTTGACGGGACTTCATGTGTTATACAACACATTAAAGCATATATAAAATGCATGTTACAATGGGAGAATCACGATGTTGTATTATACAAGTATTTCGCATCAAGCTTAACAGGAGAAGCTCTAAAATGGTTTGAAGGACTTCCAAAGAACACTATTACATCATTTAATCATCTACAAGTAACTTTCTTAGGAGCATATATCACGAATCATTCCTCGCGACTTGGTATTGAAGATGTGTTTGGTTTAAAACAAAGAATTGGCAAAAGTTTGAAGCATTTGGTAAGAAGATGGAAAACTATGTGCAGTGATATGGCAGGGCGTGTGGACGAGAGGTACCTGATTTTGTCTTTCGTAAATGCGATGTTTGCAACTGAGCAATTATATGTTCAAATCTTCAGAAGAAAGAATTCCATTATGATGACAGAGTTGCGAGAATTGCAAGAGGAGTACATTACATTAGAGGAAAAGAAAAACAATATGGAGTCATATCCAGTGACAAACACCAACACTCAAGATACAGGAGCAAACTTATTTCCTAAAATAGTCAATATCGTAGCAGGTACCTCGCAGATATCATAAGAGAAGAAAATTGGCAATGGTCAACCAAAAATGGTAGCAATGAGTAGCAAGGATCAAGAAGAGTATGATAGAGAAAGTAATTTCTATAGCCGAGGAGGAAATAACCAGATCCCAAGATTAGATCAGCAACATGAAAATTATGGAGGACAAAGGCAGAACTATTTTGGACAAGGGAATCATAGACAAAACTATAATAATGGACAGGGAGGTCAAAGAATGATAAGAGAAGAAATAAAGATGCCACCTTTGAATACAAGTGTAGAAAAGATATGGCAAGCAATCATCTTGATGGAAAATATACCAACACCATGGAATATGGGAAAAGAACCACCAATGGTTCCAAGAAGTCATGAATTTTGCTTGTACCATCACTTTCATGGACATTCTACAAATAATTGCAATAATATCAAAAGGATTATCTTGCGAATGATCTATCAAGGTAAACTGGACCACTTTTTACTCAAGCAAGCACAATCGCAACAATAACCACATGCTCCAGTGATAACTCACATGGTGAACACAATACAAGAAAAGGGAAAGGAAACCTTACACATAGAAGTGGGACCAAAAGCAAGGAATGTTTTCTGCAATTCTATTGTTCACTCGTATAAAACCATAGAAGATTTTCATGATAATGTGTTCAGCAGGGTATATGCGAGAGATGGTGAAGGAAGGGAAATAATGAACATCACAAAAATTTCACGACTTGAAGATTGGAAGAAGCGTGAAATTTCTTTTGAAGCCACAGAAATTCCATAAGGTTGCGAAATACATGATAATCCATTGGTAGTGAGATTAGAAATTTGTCTGAATATGGGAGAAAGCGAAGATGATAAAGACGAAGAATCATTTGGTCTTAATAGAATCTTAATTGATACGGGAAGTTCTGTCAATATTCTCTTCTATCCTGCTTACAAAACCATGGGGGGAAAAGACGCAGATCTAATACCTTCTACCTATAGGATTTATGGATTTAATAGAAATGCTAATAAACCTAAAGGAGAAGTAAGCATGCAAATTCCCTTAAGTGGAATGCGAACTGAAATTCTATTTTGTGTTGTTGATGTCAAATCACCATACAATGCTTTGATAGGGAGACCTTAGCTTCATGGGATTCTAGGCGTAGCTTCTACTCTTCATCAATGCATAAAATTTCTTCATCCAAAGGGTATTGGAGTTATCAAGGGTGATTGGGCCGAAAGGAAGAAATGTTACGATACAGAAGTAGAAGTTTGCGAAGGAAAAGCTGTTGAAAAGGAAAGTTGGAGAAAAAGAGCAAAGGATGCGAAAAGAAGTGAAAATTTAATGACTGGGGACGAAGGCATGAAGGAATAAAGTTACAATGTTAAGCGTACAAGAAATATACGATGATAGAAAAGGGATATGGTTTGCGAAGAAAAGAGAATGAAGAAAAAAGGTAATGAAACAAAAAGGTAATCAATATATTTGTTCGCAACGTATAACAAAATGTTCGCAACGTATAACAAAATGTATTTTGAAAAACAAGAAAAGTAAATGAGGTATTTCGCAACATGAAAAATTTGTGATAAGTTTTTATGAATAAAAACGATTTATTGCGATCAGCTTTCATTAAAGAAAGACGCAAAAATTTATTTGCGATCAGCTTTCATAAAAGAAAACCGCAAACTGTGATCAGCTTTCAAAAAAGAAAAAAAGCCGTAGAAATTTTACACAGGAAAACCTTTGTGACGTACACCCTAGTTCGCGAAGAAACATTTCGCAAGAGGCAAAGTCCTAAAGTACGTCATTTAAGGGGGTACCTATAAGCATGGCTCAGGGGAAACGGAAAACCACCACGGAACCTGAGTACATGGACATTACGGGGTACATAACCCAAAAAATGGGGTACCTATCCGGGTAAGACACCTTGGATTCTCAACCTAATCTTGCGATGTAACATGATTTAGGTTGGGCGACTAAGGCATACTGTCTTTCCCAAGAAGTGCAGAAAACGATCAAGGCGTCGAGGTACACGGTTGAGTCAAGAGTGCCGGATGGGTTTGAAGCACATCTGCCATTCTTGACAAGTCTTGGCAAATGATGCACTTGGCTCAAAGATACCCCATAGGGTGAAACCTCGTAACTATAAGCCCTATAGGAAAAAAGGATAAGAGGTTGCGAACAAAAGCTGGTTGTTGGAAAAACCGGATGGGAAGAGCTAACCTTGTATGGTCGATGTACGCTTCCTTGAAGGGGAAACCAAGGGGAAGATAAAGGGCAGCACCCTCCATTAGGGAGATGATACGTGCTATAAGACGCAAATGTCACGAGGCTTTTTGTTCGCAAGAACATAAAGGCTTGTCATATTTGTGCAACAATCGTATTTCTGCGAGTAAAAAAAATAATATATGTACTCGCAGAATTAAATACAAAGAAGTTAAGATGAGATCAATGGGTTATTACATGAAAGTGTGATAACGTCCTGCGGTTTCATCGCAAGACGATAATGTCACAAGGTTGTATATTCGCAAGTATATTCAGACTTGTCATATTATCGCAAACACAAAAATATTGTTAAGATAAAGTCAAGGTGTTGAGGCATGCGAGTGCACCAATGTCCTGCGACTTTATCGCAAAAGAGGTGGAAAAGTAAGACCTTTACTTAGGAAAGCATGAGAAGACCACAGAAACTAATGAAGTCAATTCCATTAATATCATTGGAGATTCTTTATATTCTAAACAAGAATATATACCAAGAATTCCTACCAAAAAAGGCAATTTTATTCTCAATCAAGGACGGATATTTCATACTTATTAAATTTTTCGAGGATTGAATACTTCTCATATTTCTTCAAGGATTAAATACTTCTTATACTTCTTCAAGGATGTTTCATAATTCTTATACTTCTTCAAGAATGTTTCGTAATTATTCAAGGAGGTTTCATACTTCTTATACTTCAAGGGGGAGATTTCTTATTTACTTCGCAACAAACCGAAACTTTGCAACTTAAACTGAGGCAGATATTCTAATACTTATAACAACAATTGATCACCTGAAGAGCAATAATAAGGGGAAAAGGAATACTAATCTAGGTCTTCAAAATATATTATTTCTCTTCATATGATCAAGTTATGCAAGTAAGGAAAGCATTCAATTAAAGAAAGATCAACTCATCATCGCAAAATTAAGACATTGGTACTAATTAAGTTGCGAAAAGAAAATTGCTGGTTGATTAAAAGTGCAGGAAAGAAGAAAATATTGTACTCAAACAGACAAGACGAAAAGAACTGAAGCAAATATACAGGAAGGAATAAAGCTACTCTGTGGGAGATTTATCTTCATCAAAATGATCTTCTCTTTCTTCTTCGGAGATATCATCTTCAGATTCACTATAAGAGATATCCAAATCTGGGATATCATCAGGGATTTCTTCAGAAAGGAGCATTTGATACTTAGTAAGAGGAATTTGATTGTCTTCACAAATCCTGCGAGTCATCATAGCTCGGAATCGTTTGATGTTTAAGCCATGGTTGTTTTGAGAAATTTGATGTTGAGACTTTAAATCAGAAATCTTATGATTACGCGCAGCAAGAGTAGCTTCCAGCTCTTCAATCCTCTTCGTATAATTTTCTTCAGCATTTACAAAAAAAAAGGATAAGTAAGAAATAAGAGAATAAAGAGTAAGGGAATAAATTAAGGAATTGATTAGCAAATTATGGAGATAAAGTGATCAAGATTTGCGAATTTACCTTCTAATTGCTTCTTATCGTTACGAAGAGAAATGACTTCAAGATCCAGTTGATTATTCTTCTCAAGGATAGAAGAATTTCCAGTTGCGATACTCGCAGATTGCGCATTATCTTCGCAGCGGGATTTTATTTCTGCATTATCAATATTCAAATCCTCTATTTTCTGGAGAAGTTTTGTATTCTCAACCTCCAGTTTGTTACAACGACTTAAAGTTTTATTCTCAGCAATTGCATGACGTCTTTCCCAATCTGAAGCAGCTGTACAGCTAACCCACCCAACCTGAGCAAATAAAAGGGATTAGAAATCAATGAAGTAGGGGAAATTAACAAGGAATAGAAGAGAAACTTACCATACTCTCCAAAAAGTATAATGTAATAGGAGAAATAAATCTTGAAATTCCATTAAGGGAATTATTGTTGATTACAGTTGGAACTTTGCAAGCCTTCGCAATATGTCTATGAGCATTCGCATTAGGAGACTTTCCTAATCCAGGAGAAGAGTTGAGAAAAGCCTCAGACAATCGAGTCATTGCAGACTCAAAAGTTTCCACATTGTTGTAGTCTTCATCTTCATCATCATCATCATCATCATTCCTCCTATCATAATTAGAACTAAGATCTTTCTCAGAAAGCCTATCATCTTCATCACTTTGTTCTTCGTAAACATCCTTGCTAGAGGAGATCACATTGGAGTAAGCATTGGGTGGGAGTCTCTTCCTCTTCCCTTGTCCTTTGCGAAGAACATCTTCTTTATTACCAGAAGTCTTGATATTATTCGCAGAGCGAAGTGTTTTTTGTCTCGTAGTTAGCGCTTCAGAAGAAGTTGAATTCTTGTTCTTACTCACAACAGACCCAGGGAAGTTAGGAAGAACCTACAAATTCAAATAAGGATAAGAAACAGAGGCAACAATATACTGTTTAAAATACATATGAGAATGTTTCTTACCTCATTTGAAAACAATTTGAAAGCCTCATGAGTATTGGATTTCCCAGTTTTAAGGTAACTTTCCTTAAGTTCATTCAACTGACAAATATTGCAAAAGGATTAGTAAAAGAAGAAAAATAACAAGAAGATAAGGAGATGGAGATACATATATCTTTATCTCTATTAGGCCAAGAAAAAACCCAAGGTTGATAGTTACGATCATGAAGATTCGCAGGAAGATCTACTATCCTAGAGATGTAAGAACCCGATAATGTTAAAGGATAATTGTACTAATCTTCATCATGAGAATGGAGAGGGGTTTGATTATTTCCAGAAGAATAATCAATATCATGCATAAGAAGATCAGCTTCTGCGACATCAGTTTTACGATGAAGACGAACACCCCAACGCTTATCTTCCCTCTTCGCAGGAATTATTGTATAATTTTTAAAGTTATTCTCGACTGTATAATTTGCAGCAATAATCTCTACATCTCTAAATACAGGTCTCCTAAGTTCGATTGGGTATAAAGATTTTCCAGTAGCAGCACGGTTTGCGAACTCAACCAAAATGCGAATGCAATCCCCAGTCAATTGATAAATGGCTCATGAGAAATTTGGGTGGGAAATAATCTCATAGAATAAAGGAAAATTGACATCATAAAGAGAAAGAGGAATACATGCGAGGATTTGGCCTCATGAGACTAAAACTACCTGATCATTCCAATGGAGATCAGTAAAGAGTTCCATACAGAGATGGCCATCAAACTCAGAAAGAATGAGACTTCTATCAGCAAGCTCTGCATTAAGTTGTTCCACAGTTTTATTCTTCGGAGCCATTAGATGAAGGATAGAAAAAAGAGAAGAAAATAAATAAAAAAGGCAAGAAATAGTAGTAGAAGAAAGAAGGAAAAAATTGCATAAGTAGACGTAATAAGGAAGATGAAAAATATAAAAGAATAAAAGGAGGAATTAAAGATAGTATTTATAAAAAAGAGAGTTTGATGAAGATAGAAATTCATCAATGCGATTAGACGTGAGCGGTTGAGAAGGACGGTTACGAAAACACGTGTCGAAGATTTAATGAAAGAGAAAATACGTGTTGCGAATATAAGAGGTGATGATAACTATATTAAATTTGCGAGAGTAATGATTCTCATGACATTTCTTCTTCGCATAAATGACATGAGAAGAGGCAAGATGTAGGGACAAAATATCGCAAGATATTGGGTTACGAACATAGTAACAAATGCAAGAGAAAAGTGTCGCAAGATAATGCGATAATAGAAGAAACACGGGAAAAGTGTGAAAAGATTACGAATATAGAATAAATTTATGAATAGAAGTCGCGATACTTCGCAAGCTATATACAGTTGTATAGATTTCACTATATATAGTAGTTCAAATGTTAAATTGGAGAGGTTCTTTAAGTGAGTATTAGAAAAAGTCTTAGGAGAGAGAACATAGAAAGTTGTAACTGTTCTAAGTTCCATTAACATACTTCTTTGTAATCAGTTGAGAATATTAGTCAGTAAATTATCATTTTTCATCAAGAACTTCTTAAAGTTTTATGAATTCTACCGAGGGTGTAATTGTAGGATTTCCTGCAACTACACGATATTTCCACCGCTCCTTGTTGGAACGGCCCGTACTTGCCTCTGTCTACATTATAGATACCATGCGATTGTGGTTTTTATATATAGGCACCTCCGGATCCTATCATCTGACTGTCTAGTTGATTCTCTAGAAAGAAACTTGGAATTTGTCAATTCAGATTGCTAATTCGAAAGTTTATGAATTGTAGCTTAAGGGTGTAGTGTAGGGGATTAAGAAAATTCTTAATATAGTTGGTTGAGTGCATATGAGAATCGTAAAGGTGATGTTATATTATTAACTATTCATGTGTCCCACACTTATATGTTGGTGATGCCTGCGGCACTTACATGTGGGGGATGCATGGTTTTTCAATGCAATGGTTAGTGTCTTTTTTTAAGAGTAATACGAGATTAATACGACTTGCATAAGACTTAAGTTTCATAGGGTAATGGTTAGAAAGGTACTGTACCTTTGGTGCAGGATTTATTAGTTGGCTGATTAGGAATTAAGTGTGGCCCCACATATGATTCATTATTGTTATTTCTTATAACTAACTATAAGGTAGAGTTCAGGGATTCCTCCGTGGATGTAGGCACAACTTTCCGAACCACGTTAAATCTTTGTGTTTAATGTTTATCTCTAAATTGCTTCCTAACCCTAATCATCCATCATGATCAACATCAAATCATCGTGTTTAGTGCCTAAAATTATTTTTGGGTACAAACAGTATTTTTGAGAGAAATAAGTTTAATGCTCTATGGGTGTTGAATAAAGCTTTGATAATGGCAAGGGAATATCAATATGTCACTAAGGATCTCTAGATCATATGATAAATAACAAGAAAGCGGTTTTCATTGCTTGGCAGCCTCCAATGAATGGCTATTTAAGCTTAATGTATTGATGGTTCTTCTAATGGTGATGGTTTTGCAGGAATTAGTGGAATTATTAGAGAAGAAATTGGAGACTTTGTTGCATGTTACGGGAAATACATTTTTAAGAACAACAATAATGTGGCCGAGGCCTGGGAAATTAGAGATAGTTTGCGTTCAAATATGGACTTGAACGTACGTTATTTGAAAGTGGAAAGTGATTCGTGCTATGTTTTTCAACTCTGCAATAAAGAAATGAAACCTCACTGGGATACCTTTGGGAATGTCAAAGAAATTTCCGAACTCAGGATGAAAGAAATGTAAGATGATGAAAGACACTTAGGAATTTATCCTTTAAAGAAAGATTACTAAATTCAAGCTTTGATTTTCAATTTGAGAAATTTAATTCTAAGTTATCAAGGAGTAGAAAACACATTTTAAATCCTGCAAGTAGAACTATACTTTAAACTACTGTATTGTGTGTTATTCCTATTTTCTTTATGGCTATTTTCTTTATTGCTTAAAGGTATGTCTCAACAAATTGATAAAATCATCATAAGGTTTTGGTGGGGTCATTCGGATGATACAAGAAAGGCTCATATTATTAATTGAGATAAGTTGTTGTGGCATAAACAATTCGGTGGTTTGAGAAATAGAAAGTGTATAGGTAAATCAATCTTTGATTATTAAATCAGGTTGGAGTTTTAAAAAATACAGAGATTTTATATGGGTAGAACTCTTGTTTGTTAAGTATCTCAAAGGTGAGTTTTATTGGAGTGTGGATGAGAACAAGAAAAGTTATTCTATATGGAATAATATGATTCAGGTAAAACTCATTTTGGAAAATAAGATATTTTGGCATGTCTGTAAATATTATAATATCAGAATATGGGATGAACCTTGGACCCCAGATCGGTTATAACATCTCATTTCTAGATCATAAGGGGAAATATTCAGTATGTGTCAGATTTGCTTATTCCAGAAATTACCAGTTAGAACAATAATTTTTTTCAAATATATTTTCGATAAATGTTATAAGCAGTTAGGATATAGTCATCTCTGAAAAGGAAGAAAAAGATATTCTTTTGGTTTTGCACTATTTCTGGAAAATTCTCCACAAAATCTAGCTATAAGATTTTTGTTGATTCAATTCCTAACACGTCGATCTGGTTCTTTTCATTGGAAAAAAATATGGTATCTCTTGAAGATTATGATTTTATCTTAGAAGATTTTAAACAATGGGTTGGAAGTTTTATAATATCATGTGACTCAATAATAATAACAATGATCCAACTTGTACTTTCTGCAAGAATAATGAAGAAACGGTGGTTTATTTCACTAGTGGAAAATGGGTTTTTTAAGTCTGATTGAGCTTTATAAAAACGACTTCCAAGGGCTTTCTTTATGAATTGGGCTTTCCATGGTAGACGTTTTACACGGAAAATATAATTGAGTCTTCGTGGAAGACGTTATGCTAGGGGTATTTATGTAAGTAAAACAAGCTCCCTAATAAGATATCTCATTTCTTTCGGTTCCTCTCTCCATTTCCAATCTCACCATTTCTCTCTCTCTCTCTACATACAAGCTTCTTTTGTTTTTGTTCTTGTTCTTCTTATCATTTATTCTTCCAGATCTGAAACCCCAACTGCATCAAGTAAAGTTATGATTTTACCACTTTGTTAGGGTTTTAATTTCTTATTATCAATCGATTATCGTTACCAATCAATCTTTCTGTTTTTTTTTTTCAATTTCATTGATTGTAAGGTTTTAATTTCTTTTTATCAATCGTTTCTTACCAGTCAATCTTTCTGTTTTTTGTTTTCAGTTTCATAGATGTTATGGTTTTAATTTCTTGTTATCAATCGTTACCAATCAATCAAACTGTTTTTTTCTTTCAATTCCATTGATGTTAGGGTTTTTAATTTTTTTTTTGCTTTACTGATGTAGAAGACCTTCATTTGTAGTTGGAGTTCTTCTCCAACAATTCTCCTTTTCAAACTCCATCAGGTAAAGTTGTGGTTTCATGAAATTGATTTTTCTGTTTCTTTTTCCAATTTTTTTGATGTAAGGGTTTTAATACTTTTTTTGATTTTGGTTTTTGATGTTGAAGACTTGTAGGTTCAATTGGATCTACAGGTATAACATCTCATCACTATTATCTCATTTGATGTGTAAATATTAATGTTGGGTACCTTTTGGTTCATTCAATTCAATGTGATTTTATTAGAAACTAATAACGGGGTTATAAAGGTAGCTGATTTGTTGATTTGTTTGATGTTATAATTCATAATGCGCCAAAAAGATGATCATTTGCTACTTATTTTCATCCTGATTGTGAAGGGTGGCTAGTTGGAACTTTACCTTTGCAGATTAACTCTTTTGGTGTCTAACCTTTTCCTAATTATGCTGTTTTCCAGCAAACTATTTTGGATTTCGAGATTGCTTTGGTGTCATAACCTTTTTAAATTAATGTTATTAATGTTATGCATATTTGATATTGAGATGTTTTTCTGTTGGATGATCTATCCCTAGTCTACTCGTTGGATATTTTATACTGAGCAGGAGCATACAGCATGGTTGGAATTTCCCATATGTGGCTTGATTGAAATTAGCTTAACCAACACTTTTGTCTGTATTACTAAGTATTACACTTATTACAAGCATAAGAACACATGCACGTTAGCTCTTGCCAGTGATATAAGGCACAGAACCAACATGATTGCAGACATTGGTTAGGTTTAGGATGAGCCAACATGATTGCAGGCATTGGTTTAGGATCAACATCTCTTCCATTTTTTGTAATCAGTGTAGACATTTTTTGTAATAAGACCCCCTTGATTGTAGAATTGTTTCTTTTCTTAGTTGTTTTGATTGTAGAATTGTTTCTTTGCTTAGTTGTTGTTGTTGTCGTTTCATGTACTAATTATGGTTGTGGGTATTAATAGGCTTCATGGACAATGGAGGAGCGAAACCCAAACTGAAGATGTATTGATTGTGTTTCTCCATTGGTTAGAAACAGGAGATCTCATTATGCATAAGGAAACTGAGGCAAAACTTGGGTGTAAGTTGATTTTTGTTCTTTTTTGTGATAATAGTAGTAACTTTTAGACAACACCGACTTATTTTCTTGAAGTATTACATCCTAGCATCAATTTATCATTGAATCCTTATCGCGTATTTGAATTTCACCGGTGTGCATATGTTAATAGCTTGTAACTTGGTTTTGTAGGCAAGGTTAATGATTTGAATTGTTTGTTATCCCCGAGTTCTGATATTTATTTGTGAAACCCTGCAACAAAACGAAATTCTTGTTACTCTCATGGAATGAATTATACATCCAAGTGGTTGTTATCCTTGAGTTCTGATACTTACTCTGTTTGTAGGCATTGGCTGTAGCAGCTTGCACAATTATTTCCTGCTAGGTGAGGATCAAAACAGTTAGCTGAATTTCCAATGGCAGCCATTTCACTATATACTCTTACATTTTCAGTTTATAATGGTATTTATCAATAATGGAACTACAATTTGGAGCCTAAAAACCCGTGTTCTCGTGTATGTGCAGTTCTAAATATGTTGGGATACATATTTCATAATAACTCATCCTTTCATTGTGAAGTGTTTAGCTTTCATCCCCATCTTTGTGATCTTTCTCACCCTATGAAACACTCTTTATATCTGCTCCTAAATATGCATTTGTGTCTTGTTATATATATACTTTGTATATCTATAAACATTGTGAAATCATAATAACTCATCCTTTCATTGTGAAGTATTATATGCAACCTTACAAATTGATATACAAGTGACTAGTACATGCAATTGATTTGTAAATCGAACGGGATTTCATTTCTATTTTGCACATCTAATGTTTTCATGCTCTAGAATCTAATCATATATACCTAACTATATGTTTGGCATGTGATCTGACCTATATCATATATGTATACCTGAAGATAGTCATGTTATTTCAACTCATAAGTTTGAATTTACATGTTGATTGCAGATGAGTCCAAGACCTTTCTGGCTCACATTGGTCGACAAGAAAATCCTTTATTCTGAAATCTTTGACAATCCTAGCGATGTCCTGGAGCTTCAATTTTGGGCTTTTTACCGCGGAAAAATGTTATTAGCATGGACTGGTAATTTCTTAAAACTTTTCCTTATGATTTCTTGTATTTTTTTTTTCACAATGTAACTAGGTCTTCTATCTATTGATCTTTCTATTTTAGTCAAGAAAGCACCATAATTTTTATAATTTTAAGTACTTGGTGGTGGTTGCATTTTCTGAATCAAGATTATTGTAGTATTCCAAGTACTGTCCACATATCTGATCATGGGTGGTTGAATTCATGAGCAACAATTTTTTTTATTTTGTTCCTCTATTGCAGAGCTGAAGATGGCGAAAAGGACAATGTTTATTGGTTGGGTATTTATTATTGGAAGTTATCGCCGGTAAATGATCGCTAACTTTTGTTCTTTCTGACTTTACACATTTTGAATTTGAACATCATTAACATTATGGCGCCAGAGGGAGTAGGTTTAACTTTATGCCAACAACAACCAATTTTCAGTACTCCATATAGAACTCTAGTATTTTGTTATAAATTCCTTTGGATGCATCTTTCCCTTTTGAATTTAGCTCATCGATGATTCTGTATTGCTTTATAGTGTAAATGAAGTACAAAATATTAGTCACTAAGATGTTTGCTTCTACTATTTTCAGGAAACTCTTCTTGTTCTTGAATATTTTTTGCAATTTGGTAGTCTAAGTGACCTTGTTGGAGGGATACGTTAGGTCAAGTTATCAAATCTCATGATGTTGGAGCTGTATTGAACAAATATGGATTGTGATACTCTTTAGTTGAAGTTTCCTTAGTAGTTTTATTAAAGGAAAATTCAGATATGGATCATGAGTAATGTTAATCTTTATAAGTTGTATAACATGTTTTGTTTTTAATATATTCAAATTCTTGTACAGTTTTAGGATATTTGAATTTAGTTTCATATTTATAATTCCGGCTTAAGATTCAGTTGAATTAGTTTTGGATTCAGTTGAATCCATTTCACTTTTTATTTTATTTTAATATAATCCAGGAAAACGTCAACCCTTGTTGGCAGTAATAAATAGACTACCAATGGAAGTCGTAAATGAATAAAATCAACGGGTCCCAAAAGCAGACGTTTTGAGAAATAAGACTACCATATTAGGGCTCCCCAAAGCAGATGTTTTTAGTGATTTTAAGTGTTTTTCTGGCAGACTTTTTTTTTGATTTTCCACTAGTGTTTGCTCTTCAGTTTTCCCTAGACAAAGACTGTATTAAAAAATATTTCTCTTTATTTTCATCTTGATTTTGAAGTTGTTGATCCAAAAATAGGGTTATGTAAGATAAAGAAAGCAATAAATTGAGCTTGTGTTTATTACAGTTAGAGAATTGCTCGGTCGAACTCACAAGTGTTGTTATGTCAAGCTTGTTACCAAATTTAGTTGATAAAACTATATCTTGATTTCTAGTCTACGTCTCGGATTAGGATAGAAGTGTGTAGTTGAGTAGCATACATCACTGTGTTCTACCGTTTTAAGATGAAGATCAACCGAAGCTTTTGGAGAACTTCATCAACAAAAGGTAATTGAAGATTGAAACACCTATTACTCAATTTTTCACCTTTCTATCTATGAGACAATGTCGCATGACTAAATTGGACTTTACATGCACAACAGAAATTTCAATTCAAGTTTATCTTGTTAATCATTCTCGAAATATGTTGACTAAGCTTAAGTACATTTTTTTCATACTTCATGAATTTGGTTAAGAAAAATTTATTGTTTATGACTTAAATCATGATTCAAGTTAATCATTTGAAAATAGCCGGGAATAGTGATACGTGTCATTGATGTTGTTTGGGAATATTTCAAATTGATTATTAGAGAGATATATAACTACTGTAAATCTGGACATAAAGCAGTACACGTACCGAATTACATATTGGCACAAAATGTTATAGGTCTAGAGCCGAAATACATGTACCCAGTACACGTATCGGTGTAGCTATAGTTCGGAAAAAAATTTTTGTACACATGCCAAGAATTCAAACCCAAAATTTTATGTTTACATGAACTTAGGATGGTACACATACCTAGTATGTATACCAAAAAGGTTATGTGGACTCCTAAACTCATTTTGTCTTAAGGGTATACAAACCCAGTACACGTACCATAACAAAATAACTCACCAACTGGAAGTAAGTACACATACCAGGTACACGTACTTACCCTGTCGAATATTTTCAGATGCATCAGAATTATTTCCATGAGATAATCAGCATTTGAACAACTCTCTAAAAAAACGCCAAAGACGTATTTTGATCACATTTGTTAGAGCATTGATAGGTTGAACCCACCAAGAATTGGTATGTCAAGTTTGGTTGTCATATTTTAGTAAATCAAAACTCATTTTAAGAGTCGCTTGATTATGTACTAGAATTAACTTCGTATAGGTTAGCTTGAAAGTATTAGGATATGAGACATTACAAGTATTGCAAAGACTTGAAGAAGTGAAGAATCAAGGAGCTACAACGACAACATCATCTTTCCACTTGAGGTTAGTGATATTTGACTTGAAATGTTTCATTCCCTAACACATCTTTCAAGTCGTGCATATTGAAAACAAAACTGTGAAGCATGAACACTCTAGATAGACATAGTATTAAGGAATACAATACGAGGTTTATTGCTTAACCATTACACTTTGTAGATAAGACATCGACCTAATCATTTGAATGCTATTATGATTATGTATGGGTATGAGGTGAGGATTTCATCCTAGGAAACAATGTTTTACATGTGTTTTACGGAAGTAAATTCATGAACTTGTTTTGTGAATCGATATCGACATACTTTGAACATGTGCAATAACGCTTATCTTTAATTGTTCAAAGTTATTCCTTAATAGCTAAAGGAAGAAAATCCTGGATCGAAAAATAAATAAGTTAAGAATCTTGTATTTAAGGTTTTTAATTTTATTTAAGAAAAATGAGAATTAGTAATGTGCATTTAATAGTTAAGTTTTTCCAAAGAGATTTTCGGTCAATATTTTGGACATAGCATTTCCAGGAATTATGGAAACAGAAATTTGGAATATATTGCATATCTTGAGAATATTTTCGGTTTTGGAAATTCCTTGGTGTCCAAACTTCCTTGTCTATAGATACTTGAAGTTTTCATTTCGGTAAAACTAATCCTTCGTGACAGCAAACTTCCTCAGTTGTGTTGTTACTGGTAAAGCCGCCTATTCGGAGAGTAACCTAATTAGGAGAAATCTCTTATGGCCGCTCAGTTTAAAGACTTCTTTTGGATTTAGAAGCTATATTAGTACCGTTGGTGGGAAACTAGATAATTGCGGTTTATCTTGTGTTTTCGATTGATTTGATTGACTAACGATTGTTGAACTTTGATTGCACCTAGTTTGTTTAAGCTTGAGAATCTTCTCTTCTGATATAAGATTCACTCAAACAAGATCGAAGTTTCGACATGGATCTTTAGACTGTTTGTATATCTAAAGACGGTCTTGTGATAATCCATCATTAACAGACTCTGTGATGTGCTAGATTGATCACAAGATATTCAAGTTGTTGTGCGCAAGTCTTTATTAAAGATCTAAGAAGATTTGAAGACAAAGAAGACTTTGAAGATTTTTGATTTGGGTTTATAATCTTTAGTGTGCACAATATATACTTGTTTCGGTAAAAAATGATCCAACTATAATCGGTTTATCCTTGTGGTAGATTAGATTGATTAGTGGTGTAGATCGGAATCAATACAATTATTTGTGATTAAAAGTATTGATTGAAAAATATTAACAATTACTTTTGGTAGTTGATGATAAGATAGATCTAAGAACCTAACGAAGGAGTTTATTTGAGATAAATAGAAGAGCCTCTGTCAAACTCATATCACTTGGTTGAAAAGAGTTGATACCAAACAGATTTGTTGTTCCTTTACTGTTTGGAATACGAACCAAAGGAATTATTCCAAGTATGTGACTTATTACAGGTCGGAGGCGTGGGAATATAGATGGAACTAGGTGAACTATAGGTTTAGTTGCTTAGTCTCAACTATACGAAGTTGGTTTGATTTTGTATAGGGGCTTAATCCTGAGAGTATTCAATTCTGGACAAGGTCCAGCGGTTTTTCTGCATTTGTGGTTTCCCCTTTACCAAAATCTTTTTGTGTCATTTACTTTTATTTTCCGCAATTATAATTGTTGTTATTATAATTCAAAGTAAATTACACAAACGTTAATTCATATTTACTTGATAGCAATCCTGTTGTGTTTGGTTAACTCCGAACCTCTTATCAAGTAAATATACTTTGTTGTTGTATTATCTCGATCTTATATCCATAGACAATCACACGAAGTGTGAACTGATTAGTTGTATTGTCTCGACTCAGTACATAGACAATCACTTTCGGAGAAAGGACTTATAGGTGAAAAAGTTTTAGCTTGAGGTATATTTGAGTACCCTCGCCTTTTCAACATTATAACCTATGGTTGTGACTCAAGATTAAAGTCTTAAAGTGCTATATGAAAATGGTTAATCTTATAGTTCGTCTGGCCAGTTTCGGCTAACCTTTCATGAACAAGTCATTGTACACAGTTTGTTTACGGTTCATCCTAAACAGAGTGTATATTCTGTTATGTTAATCTCAAGTCAAGTAATTCATCTAACGGTGGATATTAATTGATTGATTTCAAAGTACCTTAGCTTAAATCTAAAACAACCTTGATCTTGAGAGTCTATATAAGGAGAACCTCAAGCAACTGGGATCTTTGAATTCTCGACACTATTCTTGTGTGTCCTAGTTATAAACTAGAGTCGTCCTCTCCTTTAAACCTTTTTAAATTTAGCGACCAAAAATACTTCGCTTAGGTATTCATGAAGCCAGGTCCAACTATCTTTATCTTGATAGTTCGTGTATCCTAATCTTGCTACTGATTGTTGAGTATCACTCTGATCAGGCAAGATAAATAGAAATCACAAAGTTTCTTCATCTCAAAATTTGTGATTCCACAGGTATATTCCTCTATAATGAATCCTTCTTAAAATCAGAGTAGGTTTTACTTATGAGGTGAATAATAATCTAGGCTGCTCTTCAGGAGTCGTAAGTACCGGATTTTGAGGTTTGCTAGACTTTGTCTATTGAAAACGATTTCCTATCTCACATTGATCTTTGATCAAAAAGGAAATCACATATAGGCTTATCTGTGGGAGGAAAATTGGTTTATAATCTTCAATTGAGTTGCAGCAACTCTTAGGCTGTAAAGGACGTCAGCTAAGGGAATCAACCGCGCAGAGTCTTGCGAGATTCAAGAGGCGTAAGGAGCGCGACTGTAACTGAATTACTATGATGGTGGATTCGGTCTCAATTATATTGTAGTTCGAAATAATGATAGTAGGCTAGAGTGTGTAGCATCTTAATACAGTTTGGTGTTCAAATATGGACAAGGTCCCGGGGTTTTTCTGCATTTGCGGTTCCCTCGTTAACAAAATTTTGGTATTTGTGTTTTTATTTTTCTTTTTACGTATTATATTATTTATCTTTATGATTATCACAGGTTGTATGTAAATCAATCAAAGTTGATACATCCATCATTATTGATTGGATACGACTTGATTGATCTTGGATATTGATCTTTGGAATCGTCCAAGTACTCTCACGGTATAATCAAATTCACGAACTTATTTCCATTTACATATTGATTGTGAGAAAAAGAGATATAAACTCTTTATATATAATTCCTGATTGAGATACATTAAGTTGCAACTCTCGGAATTGTACTTGAGTTTAGTCCATACATGTTGCCTAAGAAAAAATTGGTAGTGTATTCTGGTACCCCTACATTTTCATGTACTCTTAATAATACATGGAAAATGAGAAATGACATGGTTTTTTCTTCTTAAAATTCAAAATAATGCTCGATGGATCATCAAAAAAATACCAAAACGCTTAGGAATGGTCCACGAAAGACATGGTGGTCCGTGTACCACCATGGATGGTCATGGTCGGTCCTTAGGACACCATGGCCGATCTCATTTCATTGATTTATTAATCACTCAAATAATCCTATGTAGTCCATTTTTGGTTCACCATCCTTGCACCAACTTGGACCATCATCCATAACCTCATAGCCAGCCCCACCATTGCCAACAGCTGGTCATCATACCCATTGGTTGGTCCTATCTCCACCATAATTAGGTTTTACTACCTAATGCTCTCTAGAGCACAATTTTATTTAGTTTTAAGCCCCGATTAATTATCTTTACACAATTCCTATGCAATTGACTTTGGTAAGTACTCTGCTAAGTACTTGGGAACCACACGGCTAGTCCCATCATCACCAATGGATGGTCCCATTACTTATTGGTCGCTTCTTTCTCAACCACTATTGGTTCATTCGTCTATTAAATTAGGATTTTGAACTTAATGCTCTGTAAAACATGATTCTGAACAGGTGCAAACACCAATAATTTTGTACTGATCTAGCTATCAATATTTTAAGTAACTATTTAATCTTCAGCCATCTTCGGTTTCCATGAGAAGCAATATTATTTCATATTGTTCCGGCTATCAATATTTCATCGATTTTCATCAACCAATATTTAGTTGGTTCATCAATTAATATTTTGTTGGTCTATCAACCAATTATATTTTAATACAATAATATCAATGCTTAGTTGTTTGAATTACTCATGACATGATGGACCTTCTATAACCAATCAACATTTTCATCTTCATATGACTTCCTATCAAATACTTAACACATCAAAAATACTTAGATCTACGATCAATCCAACAATCTCATTAGACATATGCTTATCAATCCAAATCATTCGAATATCATTGTTACCTCAGTTGCCACAATGATATGTCACAATCTTCATTGACTCATCAGACTCAACGTTTATGGTCCACAAAGCATTGTTGATGCCTCAATAAATACTTCGTGCTTCATCCATCATAACCATTAATTATGAACCATGTTCAATTAGTCAAGACTCATAGTCTAACTAGGTCAACAATTAACCATATAAATATTCTTATGCAAAACAGAATTTTACATGAGACATCAATCGTCGTGTCACGTGAGGGGATATTCACTAGGGTTTTGGTCTGACAACCTACAACATGTGCATGTAGCAATACATCAATGATGAAAAATGTGAGAAAGTTTTGCTGGAATTTGAAGGAGTAAATATAATAGTGGATGATCAATCAACCAAGTCACCCAAGCAAAGTGAAACTGGTTTACACACGGTTTCCCACTTTCATACTTTCCCATTCTTCTTCTCCTCTTCAACCCCTACCACTTACAAGAGATCAGTGTTTTAACTACCTCTGTAAATAGGTTCCTCAGCCTATGACTTGATAACAAGACTTAACGTAAGAAAATCTACGACAGTCAATCATTAATCACAAATATAAGCTTTCTCTCATCTTACACAGATAAATCATCATCAAAGAAATTCAACACATAATGCACAACCAATCAATTTCCATTTATCTCTATACATTCCTAGCTTCCCTCCCTATAGACCGACCTACCTTGTGACCGAACTGAATCTGGAACAACCAATTCTTGGTTTAGGTTAAAGTCCTTCAAATTAGTCTTTCGAACTCAAAGTACTCCTATGAAATACATTTGTTTTAAGGTTCATACGATTTGCTTCATCGAGCTCCATAACGTTTTTACCCACAAACACCACCTAATCTTCATCTAGCCCATAATGGAGGAAATTATCTCCCCCATACCTAAAATTAACCACCTAATCTTTACCCACAAACACCACCTAATCTTCCCGTAATTTGCAAACCTTGATCCGACATAGTGTTTCCCTATCCCGATGGTGGCGGATTTCTTGATCCCCATTCCCATAATTGGATATATAACAAACTTATCCATCTCCACCCTCTTGCGGCCCAGAAAATATTAAACATAGACATCCCTAGAGAAAACTCCCAGATAAGATTGTCTAGTCATACATAGAAAGATGAACATACTCTACAACTTCTAGGTACAAACGCCTCACCTGGCAATATGGGTGAGCATTTTATCCGTAATCTGCGGATTTAACCGGGATCAACCGTATATTTGCGGATGGATGCCCGAACTGTTCGCTAATGGGTTGGATGCGGATGAGATTTTTGAAATCCAACGGATTATGGATTGGGCCCGAATGCAACCTTGAAAATCCGTTGGAAATCCATATCCGTTAGATTAAGGGCATTTATATAATTTATCGAAAATATATAGATAGTTTTGAAATTTTTAAGGTGTTTTCTTGGAGTGTTGTTCGTGGCACTTCTATATTTATATTTATATCATTAGTACAAAACAAAGCTAGGATAAGTTAGCATGTGTTAGTGGTGGTCAGGATTTGTCCAGACAAAGATAAATCAAGGGCTGTGGTTCTCCTGACCACCCCCTACAACTCGCACGCGTGGCATTAATTCCAATATTATGAATGAAAATACTCAAGTCAAGATATGGATTTTCAAAAATTATAACGGGGAGATTCGAACTCATGACCTATTGTGTCATAAGAGTGGCCTCTAACCAGTGTTCCACCTTGGTTGGTATTAATAGAAAAGATAAATCAACGGTGGTGGTTTGTTCAACTTAAATATAATATTTTCTTTAGTAATTAATGTTTCACTAATTGCACATAATAAATAATCTATTAATTATAAAGTGTTTTATTAATATGTGTTTCACTAATTTCTCATAATAAATGACTAATCATTTTTTAATTATAAATATTTTCTTAATTAATTATAATATGTATTTTTATTAATAAGTAATTTTGATAAATAATATCAATAGACATTTTTTGCCACAATGAGTAGTAGAAGAGGTGGAGACCGAAAGATTAGTGGTGGTTAATGGCGGCGCCAAGCACAATTATATTTATTTTTGTCCTTTTATCATAAAATGGGATATGAAGTCCATTTTTCACATGTATCCAACTTGCCAAGAGATTTTTCTCCCTCTTTCCTCAAAATCCTGGCTTCACCCCTGGCTTGTGGTGGAAGAAGTAGTGACGGTGAGTAGTGATGAACAATATCAATTTTATGTTGTCGTTACAACATCGATAACATCGTAGTGTAGAAGATGTGGTTGGTTGTTTTTAACACTTTTGATAAAGGAAGGTATCATATATTTTCGGGATGATATCATACAAGATAATATTTTCATGATCGTAGACGGATCACCCAAATGGTACCCATGTTATCTTTGGTACTATATCGTATAAATCATGATTTTTTAATGTTAAAATAAAATTGACTGCAATACAAAAACGAATATATACACGGAAAAATAATAATGAAAAGAATCAATTGACGAAATTTTGTTCAATCTAAACCTCATACATGGCATTTGTGATTGAAAATTAGAATTGCGTCCAACAACCTACATGGGGTGGGCGGCAGTGATGGTGGCAGTCGTGGAGTCAAAAATTGACACTGAGGAGGCCTACTTTTTCAACAAAAAAAAAACATGTAAACTTTGATGGACTAGACCATAAATATATATGGACAAAGTACTATTTATAAAATAAACTAAAAATTCATGTAGTTATTAAAAATTTAAGGGTTAGAGCCAGGTTAGTCAACCCTTGGCTCTGCCACTAGGTGGTGTTGGATAAAAAAATGGATTCATATGGTTTTATGGTGGTGGCGGGTATTGGTGAACAAAAACATATTATGCTAATTTTGTAAGTCCACAAAATATGTAACGTCATTAGTATAAAATAAGGTTTGTATAAGTTTGCTTTTATTAGTGGTGGTCAGGATTTGTCTGGACAAAGATAAATCTACGACTGTAATTCTCTTGACCAGACCCTCATCTCGCACATGTAAGTGATGGTCAAGATTTCATATCCCAATTGATAAATCTATGGTTGTAATTTGTCCCATAAAACTAACATTTAATGACCCATTAATGGAAATCTAATATAATAAATGATTAATATAATAAATACCTAACTAATTAGTGTTTCACACTAATTGATATTAAATGATTTATTAATTGCTCATAATAATGTTTGTTCACTAATTGCTCATAATAAATAATCTATTAATTTCTTCCATTATAAAATTTCTCTTAGTTAAATTAATAAATTTGTATTTTTTCTATTAATAAATAATTTTGATAAAAACAGAAGAAAAAAAATCAATAGATATTAGTTGCGATAGTAGGTTGTGGAAGCGGTGGCGAAGGTCGAATGAATCACTAATCTAATAATATCAGTAGATATTAGTTACGGCACATGTTAAGCCCTATAAACACATAAATAACCACTAATCTAAGGAACAAGTACAAGAGACCTGGATCGTCCGGTAACTCATATAATGTAACACTTTATGTTTTTTTTATGCAATCCCATTAAGCAAAATCAATACTAATACTTTGTTACTTCACTTTCTTATTATTATCATCAAGAATATAAAGCACAATTTGGATAACTTTGCTTATGTAAGTGGCGGTTCAAATTTTTCCTCACAAGAGATAAATCTAGGGAGGTAATCGTTTGTCATAGGTGATGGTTGTGATTGAGATTAGAAATGAATCTAATGGACAAAAGTTATCATGTCATTAAGGTTCCATAATTCTTCATAATAAATAGTCTATTAATTAAATGTCAAACTAAAAAAGATAATATATAAATTATTCTACTAATGATGATAATAAAAGTATATTTTTATTAGCTAATACTTAGAATTAGTTTGGTATTGCTGCGATCTTTACAAAAGTGCTTTTTCCGATGTATGTTATTGTGCGGAGCTATGTAAAAAAACAATTGGTTGCTGATGTAAGTTACTGTGCCGAGCTTTGTAAAAAAAAAATATTGAACGGTTGCAAATTATAAACTAAAGCTAAAACTATTTTAAAAAACAGACATATCTCTGAAAATATCATGTTCAACTATAGTTAGTGAGAAAATGACAAAAGAAAACATATTTCTATTTTATAGTGCGTAAAGTAAGTAAATTTTCTACTATTAGAGTACGTACAAATGTAATATTAAATTTACTAATTAGTATTGTTACTAAAAAGTATTATTTTTCTAAACCACTTTTTAAAAATCCATAATCTCTTAATATTTATCGTTGAAAATAAAGAAGAATTAATTGGGGGATATGAATTGCTTCCCCCAACCCATGGTGTGTGCTAAGGGGTGACTTTTGGTTATGAATATACTAAAATACCCTTCCCTCAAAATAATAAAAAAAACTTAAAATCAAAAAACAAAATCATATCCCCCATTTCCATCTCCACTTCTTCCCTCAAAATAAAAATTAAAAACTTAAAATCAAAAATCTAAATCATATCCCTCATTTCCATCTCCACTTCTTATTAATCTTATTTAGGGGTAGTGTTTTGAAACCCAAATATTCTCCATTCCCTTTCAAATTCTAAACTCTCCCCACTCTATATCAAATTCTCTTCACCTCACTTTGGAAACGAATTTTTTTATTTATTCGGAAGTGATGAAGATCATGCTGAAAGTGATGATGACCATGCCGGAATTGATGAAGACCATGTGCATGCAGTGTTCCGACATATGGTCTTTATCAATTCCGCATGGTCTCGTCACTTCCATTTGAATTTTTTCTGTCTTTAAAAAGCTTGGTACCGGCATGGTCAGTTGATATGAAGACCATGCCGGTATTTTTTCCGGCATAGTTTTCATATTTATTTCCTATTCCGGAAAACAATAATCGGCATGGTCTTCATATCAACTGACCATGCCGGCACCAAGCTTTTTAAAGCCAGAAAAATTCAAAATGGAAGTGAGGAATACCATGCCGGAATTGATGAAGACCATATGTCGGAACACGATGACCGGCATGCCCGATAATTTCCTATCAATGGTAGTCAAGTGAAAAAAAAAATCAACATTCTCGATACTTTTCATTCTGTCCTTGCATAGGTATTTAAGCAAAATACTATGCCGGAACAGGTACCGGCACGCTCGAAAAAACTATTACCATGTCGGTACCTGTTCAAAACCAGAAAAAAAATCAACATTCAGAAGATCAAAACCAGAAAAAATCGTAACGAGAGTGCTACCCCCCCCCCCCGGATAGTGGCAAACAATTTATGAACATTTCCAACAATTGCCGGCATGAGTTTTTGGTTGAATACCATGCCGGCACCAAGCTTTTTCAGATGCAACAATGGTGGATTCAAAGAAAAAAATCAATTTTTCAACCTCTTATTATCAAGAATTATCTCATCACAATCATCTTCCCATTTTCAAAAAGAAATTCCTCTCAAATATTTTTTCCCTCCTTCTACTCTCACCCAAATACAAATAAAAATACACACTAATTTATCCCCCAAATACTTAACATTTTACTAATTATACTTAATCACTAATCCTAATTAGTGGGGGCTAGATTAGGAATTAAAAAAATAATTACATAGGGGGTCACCCAGAATTGCTATTGGGACACCTATTTTGTCCCGTAGCTATATCCCCCAATTAATTCCCATATCCCCCAATTAATTCTTCAAAATAAAAGTATATTTTAGTGATACAATACATTTGAAAATAAAAAATAATTATCTTTAAAGAATATAAAATATAAAAAATAAAAATTGGTGATCATATATAGATTCAAGGATAATTGTTGTCAGTTATAAACAAAATGGGATAGAATTGGAAAATAAAATATGAAGATAGGGTGAACTATAGCTTTTGCTTTTGAAGCTTTTAAAAGCTCCTTCTTCCCACTTTACAAATTGATAAATTTTGGAAGTATACACTTTATGAAATCTTTAATAAACACTAAGATGAAAAAATATTGCTATCAAAATGTTTTCAAAATACTTTTTTTGAATGAAAAAAAGCAGCACCAAACTTAGTTAAATTGGCTAACAATTATATAAGTGGACCATAATGACGGTGGCAAGTATTGGTGCCCAGTGAGTAATTTCGCATCGCCTCACTTATTTCTTGATAAATGGTTTAACGTTATTTTTATTCAATGATAATGGATAGCAGAGTTTATTGTTAGTAGAGCTTATTGTTATTAGGTTAATTACTTAATGATTTGACTTACTAACTAATCATGATTTTATTATTTTTATGCAACAAATAACCTCACATTTGGAGGCATAATATCGTAGAATGTAATGACCTTCCCTCTACCGATAATGTCCTTACTAAGCCACTACGTTCATCTGATAGTATTGAGTTTTCAATGGTAACCGCTGCGTTCATCTAGCAACAACTTCTTAAGAGGTCACCCATCCCAAGATTACTCAAAACCGAGCATGCTTAACTATAAAGATTTTTCGCCAACTACGAAGCCAATTATTCTGAAAAGGTCTCGGTGTTAGCAAATGACAAACCATTACCTCTATTCCAACTTAATTTGGATCCGTCCTCGGGTACGGAATATGTTCAATCCTAGACTCTGTAATTTTTTCTCACTCATGAGACTCTGGAATATGTTCAATCCGTCAAGCATACTATTTCTCCCTCGACATGTAACCCGTGGTCGACTCTAATACCATTTTTAAGGACCTGATCTTTTCCAATACTATTCCCACTTAGTCATTGTGGTTATCCGATAGCGTGGGATTTTCAACTAAAACTGATGTGGACATCCATTAGCAGTTTTCTGGGAGGTAGCCCATACCTAGATTACTCTCGCCCGAGAACCCATAAATTCAATGATTTTTACCAACTCTGGATCCAACTATGTTGAAAAGGCCACAATGTTACGAAAGGACAAGCCATTACCTATATTCCATTCGGTGAACTCTTTCTGCCAAATTGAATTACGTACATAATATTTATGGGAATTTTGAAAAACTAGAACTACATTGTATGTGGGTAAAATGATTACCATCATAAATGACTTAACATTTTAAAGTATAATATATTAAGTGAATAATTAGATTTTAAGTATGTCATCATCATTGAAATAGTAAGAACATACAATAAGCTTGGACTTCTCCATACATAGCACCGAGGCTTTTTAGTTAAAAACCCCATACCTCTTATCCCAAGGTGGTCAAGTAGGGTTTCTTGTTATGTGGTTGGGCCCTGAGTAGTGTCTGATGGTCCATGAAGATCCTAACAATTGGTATCAGAACCCGTGGTTGGGGCTATTGTTCGAACGTTGAAGTGGTTGTGGATGTCACCCGGTTTAGGGCGTAAGTGAAATCAGACTCAAGGTGAAGAAGGCAAGGCCCAAAGTTGAACTGGCGCTCAAGGTGGAGTTGGTGTCTCACACATTAACTCTCAAGTAGTAGGGTTCTATGTGGGCAAGGAAATGCTCAAGATGGAGTTGGTGCTTTCCTTCTCATTAACTCAAGGTGAAGTAGGATTGTAGGGCGCATAATGACAATAATCCTGATCTATGGGTGGCATATACAAATGGTAATCATATGGTGAAGTCTGATTGGACTGGTGAAGTGGTTTAATATTGTCAAGGTGGAGATTGTTGGAGTATGTGGCACGATAAACCACTTAATTATAGCTAGGGATAGTCCCACATGGAAGAAAGAAGAGTACATGTTGAGCTTAATAAACTTGGGCATCTCCTTACGTAGTGCTGAGGCCTTTTAGATTAAAACCACACACCTCATATCCCAAGGTGGCCAAGTGGGGACATAATCGGTGCTATGTTGTTGGGCCCATAGTAGGTTCCTATTTTCCATGAACATCCTAACACCATTCACTAAATATAAGAAAGATGCAAAAAGGTAATACCATTTCAAAAGATCGATAAAATATCTTTTTAAACTAAAAAACATATCAAATAATTTTTTATTTTTTTTTGGGACAAAATATGTAAAAATTAGTTTCAATATAATTTCATTGTTGGCATGAGGATACAACTCGAAAAAGGAGAGACATAGTATGGGAGGATGTCAAGGTGGAAAATGCTAGAAAGGATGTGAAGTGAAGAATAAAAATATCTATCGGGTTTCCCTTTACTTTTGCAACGATAAGAAAGGTAAACTTGATATTAATACATCTTATATTTGATATTCATATGTCGGAAAATTCATAACTAAATAAAAATTATGCCCGTGCCGTTACGGCACGGGTTAAGACCTAGTTATATTATAAAGTATAAAATGTGGTTGATCATTCTAATGTTAAAATAAACTCGATAAAACACATGACCATTTTAAAAAATTGGTGCAATCAATTGCCATGTTATGTAATAACTAAACGAACGACACGAATCAAGATCAGAACATATGAAATTATTTATTATCGATTTGTCTATGTATAGAGTGGTCAGGATTTGTCCTTGGCAAAGATAAATTTATCGTTGGGGTTTGTTTAACTTAACCATTTTTAAATACTTTATTAATTAGTGTCTCATTGATTGTTCATAATGGTTAATTAAATTTCTATTATAAATGTCCCTTTAATAATCTAACATAAATACATAATTTTATTAATATAATAATGGTACTAAAAGCTATATTAATTCTAATGGTGGTAGTGAAAGTAGGGTTAGTATAAACGGTGGCGGGTGTTTGTGAATGGTGGAGGCGGTAACATTACTATTGGTGGAAGAAATAGTGGTAGTGGATGGTTTTTATGGTGGTGGGTGTTGGTAATAGTAGTGGATAATAATAGTTTTTTTGCTTTTTAGTGAGTTTTATTGACCGAGTAAAGAAAAATCTCCACAAAACATGCAACATTGTATTGTGAAAGATGTAATTGGTTGTTTTTAGCACCATTGATAAGGACAAAAATCAAATATTTCGAGGATGATACCGGAACGTATAAGACAATATGATCATGACTGAAGGAAAATCCCGACTAATTTTACGACAAACCCATATTAAATCATAAGGAGTTGATAAGTATCCGGGACACAAATTATACGATATATTAAAAATGAACCAACATCATGGCCCGTGATTACGGCACGGGTTAAGGGCTAGTACATATATAAAACTAGGATATGACCCGTGCCGTAACGGCACGGGGGTATGGGTTGTTTTGGTGTCGGTTATATATTTTTTTTCTTGGGAGAATACCTTGAGCTGAGAGTGTGAAATATGGGGGAATGATAATCTTTCTTAAACTGAATTAAAGCTTTGGTGGATATTACTAACATCAGCGGGAGCGGTTTCTTATTAAATGGTGATTAGGATGTCCATATATTGATGTACATTGATATATATATATATATATATATACAACAAAGAGTAATTTTATCAATATATATATAAAATAGGTTTTATAATTTTTATTAGGATATGACCCGTGCCGTAACGGCACGGGCTTTGGTTCTTCAGAATGTTTGCTTCACTTGTTTGATTAGTTATATTATTGGAGATTATACTCCTTAGGAGTTCAATGTGGAATAACACATCTTTATTTTGACGATTTCGCAATACTATGAATTTGTATCATGTATATTACTTTATATCATTTGTTGTTAGTTATGATGGATCTGATGATGGGTCTGATGATCGATCTATCAACAATGGAATTGGCAATTAAACCTTTTTCCACCATTGTTATTTGGGTTTATCAGTGTAACATGTGAAGAAAATTAGTGTAATATGCTAGTAACTATTCGTACTGAACAGCTGTTGAACCTAAAACGTGTTCCAATTATAGTAGGCTTTTTAAATTCAATTTACAATGTCTAGGTAAATTATGCCCGTAAAATTCAATAAAAATCATTAAGAAAATATGTCTTCAATGATACATGAATAAATACACGATACATGGGAGAGTTTCTCTTTATCTGCATATGTGTTTGAGATCTAAAAGTAAATTAGAGACCCAATCTAAATGGCAATGGTATGAGACGTTGAAACACCTTGACCTAAGAGTACAGAGGAGACCTAAAATTGCCATAATTTTATACTCCATCCGTCCAAGTTTACTTGCCAAAATTGGATTTTGCAAAAACTTGAAAGAAATTCAAATTACTTCCACATATACCATCAATCTTCCAAATTACTTGTTTCATATACAAATTTTGACATCCTAATATTTGTTTCTTTTCTGATAATTAGAAAATTTTAATGGGAAATATAGAATTTTTTATATAGAATTTTTTTGGTACAAATTTGCTAAAAAAACCTCAATTTAGGCAAGTAAAAATTTGGACGGAGGGAGTAATTTTGTAGGACAAAATGGACATGAAATTAAATATTAAAATATTTCTTAAATCGACTTCTACAAAGTGTAAGCTAGTTATATATAGTTTGGTTAGTTGGTATCTTCAATGAACAGAAAAAACTCAAATATTAGAAGATATATTTACAGAGTAAAATATAGGTGAAGGATATAAGTATTAGTTGGTATCTTTAGATGTACTTAGGTCTCTTAAACCATTTAGAGAAATTGAAAATTTGTTCACGGCAATCAAAGATGGGTTCCTATGCACTAAGCTCCTAAAACCATTTAGAAAAATTGAATAAAATATATGGCTCGTCCCCGTGTACTCTTACTCTCTTTGTGATTTTCTCACTTTAGCTTTGATTTGGTAAAATTCCCATGCTTATTTAACTATAGTTTTCACATGAAATGATCAATATTTTCCGTATGATAGGTATACCATATAGGTGAATACAAATTTTAGTCAGACCTAAAATTGCCATAATTTTATAATTTTGTAGGACAAAATGGACATGAAATTAAATATTAAAATATTTCTTAAATCGAATTCTACAAAGTGTAAGCTAGTTATATATATTTTGGTTAGTTGGTATCTTCAATGAACAGAAAAAACTCAAATATTAGAAGATATATTTACAGAGTAAAATATAGGTGAAGGATCTAAGTATTAGTTGGTATATTTAGATGTACTTAGCTCTCTTAAACCATTTAGAGAAATTGATAATTTGTTCACGGCAATCAAAGATGGGTTCCTATGCACTAAGCTCTCTAAAACCATTTAGAAAAATTGACAATTTGTTCACGGTAATCAAAGATGTGCATATGAACCACATCCCATGGAAACAAATATACTTTTACCTTTATGATATACCAAAACTCCTTCATCCACGCCAATGATAAAATACATGGAATGACAATTTATGGAATCTCGACATAAAAATACAGTGACACATCCCACAAAAAGATATATTGTTATGATAAAAATGTAGATAAAAAATCTTAAATATGTGGCTCAATCTCAACCCTTCTTTATATGCTAGAAATGTAGATTGAAAGACTTAAATCTATATCCACTTTAAATTGAATTGAAAAGAAGTATTAGCAAGATCCTTTATGTGTCCCAAATGTAAGATAACTTTTTGTCCATATGGAAAAATATCATTGTCCCTTATAATATAGAAGAAAAATACATGATATATAAATTGGGCATTAAGTGGGAAAAAACAATGGATATAAGTATACATTAAATGGGAAAATTAACTCCCAAATAAATGATATTGTATGCTAAAAATTTAGATAAAAATGTAGATAAAGATATATTGTTATGATAAAAATGTAGATAAAAAATCTTAAATATGTGGCAACTCACAATGAGAGACAAAACAAATACTTGACATGAAGGTGGCCACTACCTCGAGTCTTCAATCATCAATTTGACTAAAAGATGTAAAGTTAAATCCACTTTAAATTGAATTGAAAAGAAGTATTAGCAAGATACTTGACTATGTATAAACAAATTAAGAACATCTGCTAAGAGAATAACCATTTTTGGCAACTGCATATATATATATAACCATTTTTGTTGTCTCAAATTTAAGATAAAAAGATACTCTTTTTGGAAACCATCCAAATGTTACAAATATGAAGAGATGTAATTTCAAGGTTTGTATTGGACAAAAAAAAAATTTAAATGATATGGGTTTTAGGAAACCTAATATAAGAGTAGAAATGAATATAAAACAATCATATTTTTGAATTTCTGAATATTTTTGTTACAATCATAGTTTTTATTATGAAAGAGATTAAGTTAAAGGGAATTTAATTTAGAATAAGAGTAATGGTTTTACATTAAGTGGGAAAAGTAACTCCCAAATAAATGATATTGTATGCTAAAATGTAGAGGCATTTAATTTAGAATAAAAGTAATGGTTTTACATTAAATGGGAAAATTAACTCCCAAATAAATGATATTGTATGCTAAAAATTTAGTTTGAAAATCTTAAATATGTGGCTCAATCTCAACCCTTCTTTATATGCTAGAAATGTAGATTGAAAGACTTAAATCTAGACCGTTCTTTATGTGTCTGAAATGTAGATAGCCGTCGATGGGTAAAAACACCATTGTCCCTTATAATATAGATGTGTATGTTATATAAGAAGTCATCTATATTTTATATACATATATAAAATATTTATGTATTTATATACATATATAAAATGTGTAGGTTATATAAGAACTCATCTATATTGGTTTTATTTTTTTATTATAAATTTTAACTAATACAAATCCATTGGATTATCCGCACCCAATCCGTTCATCCGTGCATCCATTAGATGCAAATCTGTTGGATGTTGCGGATGCCAAATTTGAAATCCGTAATGGATTGGATTGGATGCGGATGAGGTAAAAACTGGTCTATACCGGCCCATGCTCACCCCTACCTGTCAAACAAATCATTCACAGCTAAGCCCTATACAATCCAACAACTTCTTGTGGACACCTTTTTTTTTTTTTTTTTTGCGCGCAAAGCAATGAAGACCTCCCAACCTAAATTGGCTAGTCGGCCACTATGATTCAAAACTACTATGTTCGACCCAATTGGGAATTAATTCAGTAGTGGACCTAGTGGTCTTTTTATTGCCTTCGCCAAATAAAGCATTCTCAAATCACATCTCTCTCTCCAAGACATAACACACTCTTCTGAAACTTCTCATTCTTGAACCATTCCACAGACAAATTTCATTTTTTATCCATCGCTATCTCTTAAACCCTAACACATTTTCTAATCAAATCAAATTGCTGTTTCTCCTTATGAAGATCAAAAAGGGTTTAATCATGGATTATTTCAAACATCTACCGGATGAGATTATTTTAGAGATATTATCTCGTGTGCAGGTGAATCGGTGCTCGATTTCAAATTAGTTTGCAGAAATTGGAGAAATATCGTTTCTAATGGTCGATCATTCAATCAGATGCACTTGCATCATTCTACAGCTATTGAAGATTCTTGTAAGTTGGGTTTTCTTGCTTTAATTGATAATAACAGATTTTACTATTTTGAATATAACGATGATCAGAATCATGAGTCCAGAAACCCCATTGAGAGAGTTAGAAGGCTGATTACAACACCAGCTAAGGGTACTTGCTTTGTTGGTTCCTTTAATGGTTTAATCTGTCTTGTTAGAGAAGACGCATGTAAACCTATTTGTATTTGCAATCCTTTCACCAAAGAGTATGTCAACCTTCCAGAAATCAGGATAGATGGTGATGATTTTGATTTTTGCACATTCGGATTTGGTTACCTTCCTTCAACAAATGAGTACAAAGTGGTAGCAATACATGTATTCAAGACCAAGTTTATAGAAGTCTACATATATACTCTAGGCAGTGGCAATGGATGGAGAGACCTTGGAAAGTTCAATTCTGAATTCTGCCCTATGTATGATCAAGATCATGAACATGGTAGCTTTGCCAATGGATCTATTTATTGGGCTGGCGCTGATCTGGATACAATCTTGACCTTCGACTTGATTGAGGAGAAGTTCTGCAAACATCTTGCACCTCCTCCTCTCCCACCAGACTCCAATTTGATGCATCATACAATGGGGGTTTTGGATGGGTTTTTGTGTATTTCTATTATCGATGAAGAAGAAAGAGGTTTTGACGTATGGCTATTAAAGAAGAAGAAGAATGATAATCACGAAAAGAAAGAGGGAGGGGAACATCGCTCATTGAGTTGGAGTAAAGAGTTTAGGGCTAATGCAAACCATTCATTAGCCGTTACAAAGAGGGGGGATGTTTTAACTTACTGTACTATTGATAACAATCTCAACATTTACGACACAAAAGCTTCAACCTCGAAAGGGCTTGTGGATTTTAAGGAATTTGTTTGTCGAGTATTCCCTCACAAGAACACCTTCGTATCATTGAAGGAATTAGGGGAAAAAGATATGGAAATAATGAAGTCAGCTAAAGGAGGCAGAAAGCCATGATTCACCTTTCAAGCATCTACAGGAGGATGCGAACCCTGAGTATGCACTTATAAACTGGTAATCTTCATTGAGTTTTGACAGTAGTATTCATATCCTTCTGTAGACTTATGAGTTTCGTTAACAAGTAACCTTTTTTGTTAGCCTTGATGTTTGACATTGTGTTAGAGAGTAATATACATCAGTTCCCTTTATTCTGCCTTTATATCCAACTTTATGGAATTGTTTCTATTTTGGGTTAAACTATATTGCTTTGTAAATTTTGCACTTTGGTAGTGACCACTGACTCGACCTTATTTCAATGGGCGTGATGTACACTGTAGTGACTTATTTTGTTTGCACTTGGGGGTCGAAAAAGCATATTCAGGAAAATTCATAAATTTGAATTGGAAACTACACTGAAGTTTGTCTTCATCCGTCAGTAAATTTCTCTAGAACATGTAGTCTACAGTTCTCTATGATATCTAACTTGAATTACGTATCCATTCTTGCATTCTGTCATTAACTACAACTAACCTAGTTGTTTATCATCAATTAAGCTACTTTTCCACCTCCATGGGAAGGATCAATGAGCCAGCTACGTACCTTGTAGGCACAACCAGAATTCAGAACATTGATTCCATTGGCAGTGACGATTTTGACATCTTCCCCCAAATGGATGAGATTGCAGTTAAATTGTGGATTTTCACACAAGTCATGCTTACTTCCACAGTTGTGTCAATTTTCCATTTGCTTAACTCTGATTCAGTTAGATCTCCAGTTGCATTATTTCTATCTGATGATAAAAATGGTATCAATGTGTATCTTATAGCATTGATTGTCCAGAAAAATGTGAATCGACCATGTAATTTGATTTAAATTAGGTTTCATCTTGCTCAGTTATGGCTGAAACCAGACGAAAAATTACTGGTAGTTGTAGAAAAATGCGTGGTGATCCAAATGGGATAATCTTTTGTAGAGAGAACTGTTGAAAACGTTTGTCCCAATGTTTTTCAATGGAAACAAATGGTAGTGAACCATGAAATGCAAGTTTCAGGAAAAGATGATACATCAATAAGACCTAGAGCTCATTTATGCGAGCACATGTCTCAGTGGAGAGATTCATTCAGCAGGTCGAGTTATTGTTTACAAATACAATTTGTTCGTATAGTATGATCATAACTTATGCTAGCAAGTATGTACCCATAATTGCTGGTGTAAGTGAACACCAGCCTGCAACATGGCCATCTTACTTTATGGACATTCATTTTGTCTTTCATAGTTCCAGCTGGCCCACGTCTTTGTTTGCTTAATTTTCACTTTCTTCGGAGAATTTTACTCCCTGGACAGGCATGCCTTCTTCCACCATCAGATGCCAGTTGCTTGGATGTCCTCTTTATAGTAACATCAGTATATTTTTCAGGAGTCAAGGTAAGAGAATCACCATTCACCTGATTTCGCCTTTTATTTTTTGCGTTTGCTTAATGTTCTTTACATTCCTTTTGTCTTTCTATCTTTATTTCCGAATTGTTCTACGTCCTTGCCAGGTTGGTCTGATGCTTGCATTTGCACTAGCAGGATGCGTTATGGTTGTAATTGCTCTTTCTGGAGCGTTTGACGTCTTCACAGGCTCAGTAAATTGTAACTGTCTGGATTACTAGGGGATTCTGATGTAAGCCTGTTTCTGGTTTTCTTGCTTCTGCACATGCTTCCCGTGATGACCTTAGAACACTTATTGATGGATGTGGTGGCTAATTGGGCACCTTCCTATTGATGGATCCTACTCTAATCAAAATTGTGGTTGCTTTCTTCTCCCATTTCTACTTTGAACATATTTAAAAATTATTAACTGTTTTGCTTGTGGCACATTTTTATGGTGTTCTTCTTTTCCATTTTTCCCGGTTTTCGTTACTATCCATGTGGTGGCTCTTGTGCATTATATCAAGGGAGTTCTATCTCCAAAAATGTTTAGAGTGGCTTTGACACGCGTAGCATGCAAGCTCCTAAAACTTATAGTAGTTTAGTGAATATTGAAAGACGTTAATGAAAGTTTTAAATTAGATAGATAAAAGAAACCATTTAACCAAATGGTGGTCTGTTGGCGTCTGATGAATGCGTTTATTGACAAGTTAGGCTTGCTAGGATAGTTTCTGAGATTGCTAAGACAGATTGTAGGATGGTAAAACCGTAAAGTAGTTCCCTTGCTGTATCTTTACTGTCTTACATATCAGATGGACATTGTTCTTTACTACTCCCTCCGTTTCACTTTAGACGATGTTTAAGGAGTTTTCACGCAGATTAAGAAATGGAGAGATATAAAAAATTTCTACTTATACCCTTGAGAAAAGTCTTCAAACATTAATTGCTATTAGTGTATTTGAAATAAATTTATGGTTCCAAGATAAAAAAAATTAGGGTATTGTTGGTAGTTTTGTGGGAAAAATATGAAAACTATCAAGTAATGTGGAACAAAAAAAAATAACCCTAAACACTCATCTAAAGTGGAACGGAGAGAGTAATTACTTAGGGTGATCAATATTGCCGTTGTGCAGTGGTGGCCTCCAGCCCAACAAAGGGATGGAGCAGTTTGAGTCTTCTTGATTCATAAGACTCAACTCCCACAACTTGTTTTATTTATTATTTGTAAATTTCTCTAATTTGGTTACATTGAACAAATGATGAAAGGTTGAATATATCAAAATAGAATCTATCCTATACAACTCAGCCATCCTGTTTGTATAACTTGAACAGAACTTATGCTAGCAAATATATGCCCATAATTGTTAAGTGAACACCAGCCCCCAACATGGCAATCATACTTTATTGACATTAATGTGTTGCCTTTCTTGGTTCCAGCTGGCATAATTGCAAGTCCCAAATCCCAATCTCTTCTCTTCCTTTCTTGGTCCATGTATTTTATTTGCTTGATTTTCGCTTTCTCTGAAGACTTTTATCTCTACAAAGACGGAAGTATTTCAAATGTGCAATGTGCATAACAAGCCATAACAAGACAAACAAGAAATACTCCTACTTAGTCGCAGAGAGAAAATGGACTTCAACAACAAAGTTGAAACTAAATTCTTGATCTGTAAATAATAAACTTTAAATCTTCTTTAACTTCGAGACAAACTTGAAATCCATTGATTAATCTCCTCCCTTTTTTTTCAAGTAAATATGGGTTAGGACCCAATCATCCAGCTTCATGTAACTGCTGCTGCTGCATGCTGTTTTTTCTTTTTCGTCACTGCACATAACAAATTCTTTCATTTGCCAATCTGTACCATCTGTTTTACTCTTGCCCTGGAAGAACCTAAGGCTATTCTTAACCGCAGCTGTCCTTCCGTCGACTCCTTTGATTTCTTTTTTGGGTGGTCCTGCTCTCCAGTATCCAGGGCCTCCTTTAACACTTCTAGCAGCTCGACTCCCATTTTCATGTCTTTTATTTCTTGGTGTAAAGAAATAAGCATCTTTATCTTCGTATTCATCTGCACAATAAAGATTAACACTAAAGCATACATTAGACATCAATTGAAATCAAACCGGAGCCGTTCAATAGTTTCCAACGAGCTAGGAACATGAAATAGATACAGATAGTATAATCTGATGGAATATATGCATGTAATCTACATACAGAAATTACAAAAATAGACTTGAACCAAAAAAAAAACAACCAGAGGCGTGCATGCGTGTACGTACCTAGCAGCTCTTGAGGAAGATAATCATAGACATTCATTACTGGGATAAAAGGGGGCTGGAAACCTTCGGGATCTTGAGTCTTTTGCTTCAAGTATATGAACACCAATTCATCGTCAGACGGCAGAAACTTGAAACCAGGTGCAATGTAGTACTGAAATTGATGTTGAATGCGTTCTTGATTGACTTCATGATCGTCGTCGTATACCACAACACCCTTACCCTTCAAGTCTTGAAGGTTTTTGTCTCCCATCTTTGTTAATTTCTTACAGGACGTACAAAAAAAACTACGGTTTCGTTGTGAATTTTCTTAGTAAAAGGGCAGAATCAATCACTTTTGTAGTCACTACTTTGACTATTGAAGTTAAAGGTACGACCCTGTTTATATAGGATAAAAATCACTTCCAAGTTAACTAGAAAAAGGATTATTTTAACAGGGCTGCTACACATACCGGGGGAAAAACTCCCCCAAAACCGAGCCCTCACAGTTTGGGGGGCCCCGGGGGGAGTTAACAGGGGGGCCGGGTAAAAAAGATGTGGGACCCACCATTAATCTCTCTCACCCCGGTTTTGGGGTGGTTTTGGGGCTCGGTTCATTTATCTTTTTTGTTATTTTAATCTTAGTTCTAAGTTTGACTAGAAAAAGGATTATTTTAATCAATTTCCTTTCTAAGGTTTTTAAATTTTAAGCGGTCAAAGTGTATCGCTGACATGAGCTGATTTCACTTCTTTGAAGTTTGGCCAAACCCCGGAATTACATACTTGTACCATTTTTTTCATAAGGCCGTGAGTTATGATCCCAAAGATGTCACTATCTCACAAAAAAAAACTTATCAAAACAAAAATAACACAAAAATCTCTAATAATAAAAATAATATAAAAATCCTAAAGGTGTTTTTGCCACCACTAACTACCACTACTAGCACCCAACACCATATCCACCAACAAATACTAGCACTACCATCACCATAAAAAGCACCACCACTAACCAGAAACAGGAAATTATTTTTCTCTAGCAGTGCTAGAGCATTTTTTTGAACTAGCAGCGTTTACGGCCGTTGGATGGAAGAAATGTGATGTCAGCAGAAGACAAAAAACATGCAATGACGTCACATTCACAAGATCTAATGGTTAGAATCGCTGCTAGAGCAAATGATGCTAGAGCAAACTTGTTCCCCCAGAAACAGTACTACCAAATTTTGGTTTCATCATAAACTTACTGTCTCATCGTTAAAATCTTTGGTTTCATGATAAAAAAAAAGGTAAAAATATGATAAAATCAAATTTGATAAAATCAAATTTGGTTTCATAAAAATATGATAAAATCAAATATGATGAAACCAATTTTGTTTAGGGTTTTGTATCAAATTTTAAAAATTTGGGGTTTTTGTATCAATTTTGTTTAATATGGAGTTTTAATGGATCCCAACATTTGAAAGGAGTTTTTGTACTCCTAATTTGGTCACCTTGGTGTTCTACTACTAGTTCTATTTTTTTTAATAATGAAAAGGATGTCATAGAAGATTTTATTAGAAAAGCAAACAAAGTCATATTTTTACAAAGAGTTTATTGGTAGCCTACCAACAAGTTGAGCGCCAACACCTTTCTGAATAGTAATACCTAGTCGATGAAAAAGAGAGCCTCCTACTTTGTAATTAATATCTTGAGTGGCGAGACAATTCTTCATCTTTCTCAAAAAAACACAAGTGTCTTCTCTCAATTCACCAAGTATGGAAAAAGCCAAAACTCCAAACTCATATCCATGTGTTAGGCATTTGTCTAGGTATTTATTACATTTGCAAGTAACAGCCGCAGAAATAACATGTCCTGGTTTGAAAGAAGTAGTTCTAGCACCAGTGAACGGCGAGACACCGGTGACATCAAAGCACGTATCCCGGTCGTTTTCCCAATTGTAGACGAGTAAATCTTGTCGGCCTTAAGGCATGAGTGGTGTCTGACAAGAAGCTCATAAGAACCTCCTTGCGAGCAACCACACCGGATTTGTAACAAATATCTGCCAAAACTCCACGAACTAAGTCGTGTCGAAATTTGATGCCGACTACGGTGGCGTGAGAGCTTGTTGATATCTCTGGCAAGAGTCAAAAGCGGTTGCATCCTGTAATATAATGCCTTGCAAGTGTTGAGTCTGTCCGTAGAAGGCCAGGAAACAAAACAGGAAAGTATCATCCATAGTGTAAACCCCCAAACCACCATCCTTGATATACATAATATCGAGTCATTGTTGAACAATATCGAAACCAGCACCATCACCAACAACTAGTTGTCTCAAATACTAAATCTATTATTTGTCAAATAGGGTTGTGACTCCTTGTACTGCTAAAGGACTAGTGGTGCGCATTGGTAAATAGAGTCTTATAAAACCTATAAATCTACGTAAGAGAGGCATCTATGTGGGTCTTGCAGCTTCTTAATATTGTGCATGAGATGGTTTGTCTTCTCCACTCTGTCAACAACCATATTAATACAAAATTGTAGATCCATACTCACAGGTCCACCAAGCACTTTGACTCCTTTTGTGGGCTTGTTGATATTTGTCGGAAAAACACCTACCATGTTCGATTTTTTTAATCAAACTAAATTATATTATTATCAAAATGCTCAAGAGTCGTAAGCACTTATAACATGCTCCAACTAGAGCTCGAACCAGTCACATTTGAATAGTGTAGGATGTTACTTTGCTCTGAAATAGTTTGTGTTAGAGCACTTCTCGGTCGAACTCGCAAGCGCTGTTATCTCAAGCTTGTTGTCAAGTTTAGTTGCCAAAACTATAAGTCTTGATTTCTAGTCTACTTATATCTAAGTCTCGGATTAGGATAGTAAGTGTAGTTGAGCATTAGAGTTCACGACGTCCATCGATTGAAAACGAAGAAATACTAAGGATAGCTTGTGGAACTTCATCAACAAAAGGTATGTGGAGACTTGAACTCGTCTATCACTCAAAATTCTATCTACTCTATCTCCTATTTGAGGCAAAAGTCATATAGATATATAGACTTCGATTATACACATTTGATATTTCGGGCTGAGTTTAACTCGCTTACATATTTCCAGAAATATGTGTTGGTAAGCTTTCTCTTTAACCAAGTTCATCTTATATTCTTGACTAAAGTCAAAAGATGATCATGTGAAAATCTCCTGTAACATCTTACATGATCTGTGTGAGATAGTCATTTGATGTAGACTCGGAATGTTTCGTATTGATCATTCGATCACTTGAAAATTGCTTTGAAGCTAATAGTTTGTGTGAGACACCTATTGTCATCTACTAAGAATTTTTCAAAAATTGAAATGGGAGTTTAGAAAAAATAACCATGATCGGGTATAACACAGTATGCGTACTTGCATATGTGTTGTCCAAGTCCGGGAACCATGCTATGCATACCCGTATGCGTACGGGTTGGTTATGGAAGTCCGAGAACTTAGTATGCATACCGGTATGGGTACTAGTATGAGTTTCAAGTTCCGTAAATTCAACTGAGTTTAGGAAGGTATGCGTATGTAGGACCAGAATATCGCTTCAACATTTCCCAGCGAGTGTCACCGCAAGCTCTTCAACAATAATTGGAGAATAACACAAAATAATGACGTAATGGTTGACGATGGAAGAAACACGAGAAGAGCATGATTGTTCTGCGATGGTTACAAAACTTGCGAGAACCAACATTAAGACTCTCGCGATATGATCGCAGAGTACGTAGATCCGAAATAAGAGGAAAACTTAGTTGTCATCCATTATGTCATTTCCTATATAAAGAGTTCCAATAGATTTAGAGAGGGATGACGTATTTTTGAGAGTTGAAAAAGCCTTGAGGAGAGAGAAACTTCAAGAAAAAAGTTGTATTCTTGAGTTCTTACGTTTCTTGTAAACATTTGTGAAAATCAAATAATAAAGTGTCGTTTTAATCTTCAAATTTGAGTTGGTTATTACAAATTCTTAACAAGGGTGTAGTGTAGGATTTCCTGCAACTACATTTTGGCGCCCGAAACAGGGATGAATTGAGGGATATTTGAAGAAAAAGATAAAAATTGGCATTGTGATTAGAAGGAATTCGGAACAGTGTGTAAAAAGATCTTACGCAATATCTAAACAGCTTGATAAGAATTAATGGCTGGAAGAAGAAGAAATACATCAGAACCATCAACAAATGTTAGGAGGAGTAAAAGACTTGCAGGTGGAAGAACAAATGAAATGGGAGAATCTTCAAGAGTAAGAACAAGAAGAAATACAATAAGAAATGAATAGGAAAATCAAATTCAACATCCGATTCAACAAACACCAATACAAGATAGAGTTGTGGATTATGATAGAGTGAGTGTGCATACTTGGAGATCGGATTCTATGGAAGAAGCAGAAGATCGACAATTAAGAAATGAAAGAGGAGAAAGAAGAAATCAAGAATTAGTTGAGGTATTAATTCATGAAGAAGGTCAAAATGAAATAGCAGATGATTTAAGACAAAGAGTACAAGAAGAAAGGAGATTAGAAGCAGAAGAACATGCAAACTTAACAAGACAAAATCATGAGTTAAGAGTGGAAAATTTAAGATTACAAAGGAGAAGATCAAGAAGTACTGTTAGATCAAATTCAAGGTCATTAAGAGAATAACCAAGGAGAAATTCCCCAATAAGAAATGTTAGAGAAAATATTCGAGAAGGAATGCAAAATCCAAATGAAGAAAAACGTCATAGAAAAGAAGAGATAATTGATGATCGCCATAATCCGCATGGTGAAACTTTGGATAATAGACGTAACAATAGAAATAAACAGGAAAGAAACAACCAGAATGGTGTAGAAAATCTATAATAAGGTAGGAGGATATTACATGGGCGAGAGATTCAAAGAAATCGAAGAATAATTGAAGAAGAAATTGAGAGACATTATGCTGAACAAGCACGTCTAGCTTGCAAGAGAGAAAGATTAAGGGCAGAAGTAGAAGAACAAGAATTTCAAGAGGAAATACGACAGTATAACCATGAAAATCGAGAAAGGAGTCGTACACAAAATCGCTACAATGATAATATTCAGGAGGAGTATGATAGAATACAGAGGAGAATAGAAAGACATCGAAGAGAAATGATGAGAAATGAAGAAATTCGTAGAGAAGAAGATAGACAGTATAATCAGCTGCGATTCCAAGAGGAAGGTGAAAGAGAAAATAGCAGAGAAAGACGGGATGACGATGAAGAACAAGACGCACAAAATCTCGCAAGACAAGAAAGACAAGAACGCAGAAGAAGGGAAACTGCATTAAAGAGACCAATGGAGCAAAATTCAGCCGAGAATGAGCAAATATTGAGAGAATTAGCAGAAATGCGAGGAATGATAAACAATAAAAGAGAAGGAGCCAGAAGGAAACTTGATGAAGCAATTGAAGAAGCTGCGAGAACCCCTTTCGCTCAGGAAGTACAGCTAAGAGGGATACCCCCTAAATGTAATTTACCAACATTAACCAGTATCTTTGATGGAACTACTTGTGCCGTTCAGCATGTTAAGGCTTATGTCAGGTGTATGCTACAATGGGAGAATCATGATGCTGTATTGTGCAACTATTTTGCATCTAGCTTAACTGACGAGGCGCTAAAATTGTTCGAGGGATTGCCAAAAAATACTATAACTTCTTTTGATCATTTACAAGCTACATTTATGGGAGCATATATAAGCAATAATTCATCGCGGCCAGGCATTGAAGATGTATTTGGATTAAAACAGAGGATTGGCGAGAGTTTGAAGCACTTAACCATAAGATGGAAGTCAATGTGCAGCGAGATGGCTGGAAGAGTGGATGAAATATACCTCATCTTATCTTTCATCAATGCAATGTTCGCAACTAATTTACTATACATACAAATTTTCAGAATCAAAAATACAATCACCATGACAGAGCTGCGAGAATTACAAGAAGAATACATTGCTTTGGAGGAAAAACAAAATGAAATGGAATCATATCCAATCGCAAACACCAGCTCAGTAGCAGCAAACGGAAGTTTACTTCCTAAAATGATTAACAATGTGGCGAGCACCTCGCAGGTATAACAAGAAAAAGTGGTGATTGATAACCAGCAGAAGTTAGTAGCGATGGGCAGTCGAGATCAAGAAGAGTATTAAAGGTAGAAGAATTATTACAATCGCGGAGGAAATAACAAAATCCAAAGACTTGATCTACCACAGGAAACATATGGTGGTTAGAGGAAAAACAATTTCAGAAGACAAGGTAGTCAGAAGATAATATGGGAAGAAATTAAGATGCCACCTCTAAATGCTAGTATAGAAAAAATTTGGTAAGCTATCATTATGATGGAAAACATACCATCACCATGGAATATGGGAAAAGAGCCACATCCAAATAATGGAGGTCAAGAATTTTGTCCTTACCATCACTTTCATGGTCACTCAGTAAATGATTGCAGGAATGTAAAGAGGATAATTTTAAGGATGATTGATCAGGGGAAGTTAAATCACTTTCTAGTAGGACATCCACAATCTCAGCAATTACCGCCATCACCAGAAATTCGCAGAGTGAATGTTGTAAAAGGAGCAGAAACATTCGTAATAGAAGTTGGGGCTAAAGCAAAGAATTTGTTTTGTAATTTCATTGTACATTCATACAGAACTATTGAGGATTTCCATGATAATGTTATAAGAAGAGTATTCGCGAGAGACACAGATGGAAGAGAGATAATGAATATTGCAAGAGCCTCGCCATTAAAAGAATGGCAGAAGCAAACTATTACTTTCACTGCACAAGAAGTACCAGAGCCTGGCGAGATGCATGACAACCCATTGGTGATCAGGTTAGAAATAAATCCAAAGCAGATAGAAGAAGAATATGAAGAAAATGATGATGAAAACGAAGATTCTTGGGCCATCAACAGAGTTCTAATAGACACAGGGAGTTCAGTTGACATCTTATTTTATCATACCTACAGAACCATGGGTGGAAAAGATGAGGATTTGATACCATTAACATATAAAATTTATGGCTTTAATGGAACATCTAACAAACCAAAAGGGTAAATTGCAATGTGAATTCCATTAAAGGGGATATCTTCAAAGATCTTGTTCCGTGTTGTGGACATTGAATCACCTTACAATGCCTGATTGGTCGACCTTAGCTACATGGATATTGGGTGTAGCATCTACTTTTCACCAGTGTATTAAATTTCCTCATCCTAATGGTGTTGGAGTCATTAAGGGAGATTTGGGAGAAAGCAATAAATGTTATGAGATTGATATAAAATCTTGCGAGGAAAGAGCTGAGAAGAATAACAATTGGAAGTACAACATCAAGCAACGACAGAGATGTGAAAGGTTAATGATTGATACAATAGAGCGATGAGAGGAAGTTGATGGCGAGCGTCTCGCGGATAAAGAAAAAAATAACAAAACGAAACAGAAAAGCAGAACCATAAAATAGTAAGTAGAAAGGTAAAATGTTGGATTTAAAGAAATTTATGGATGAATTGTTTGAAGAAAGTGTTTTGAAAAAATATTTTATGAAAAAGATGAAATTTAAAAAGTGTACAACAAAAGAGAAGATCAGAATAAAGAAATTTTATTAGAGTTCTGATACTCGCAAGAAACGCGAATAAAATTTCGCAGAGATTAAAATAATGGGACAAACCTTTATGACGTACACCTTAGTTCGCGAAGTACAATCTCGCAAGAGGCAAATGTAAGACCTAATAGTACGTCATATAAGGGGTATATATTTACATGACTCAGGGATAAGGTTATACCGCTGCTGGAACCTGAATCATGCAGATGTTGGGGTTAAATAAAACCTATCCAGGAGAGAGATCTTGGATTTCCAACTATATAAGGTTATACCCTGGTTGGACGACTGAGAATATCTTCTAAGAAGTACAGAGTATGACCAAGGCGCCGAGGTACACGGTTGAGCCAAGGGTGCCCGGGGCGTACGAAACTACCCTGGCCATTCTTGGTAAGTCTTGGCTATGATGCACTTGGCCTGAAGAAAACCCCACTTAGGGTGCAGTCTTGTAACTATAAGCCATATAGGCATAAAGGACAAGAGGCTGCGAAAACAACTGGTTGTTGGTAAATCCGGATGGGAGGAGCTAGTCTTGTATGGCTGATGTGCCCTCCTTGAAGGGGCAACCAAGGTGAAGATAAGGGCGGCACCCTCCATTAGGGAGCTGATAAGTGTCTAAAGACGGCAATGTCATGGGGATTTATGATCGCAAGAACATTTAGGCCTGTAAAATTGTCGCGTGACGAAAATTATACAAAGGCAACAAGCCAAAAGAGAAAAGTTAAGATGCGATCAATGGGTTTTTACATGAAAGTGTAAAGACGTCTTGTGATTTCATCGCAAGACGGAAATGTCATAAGGTTTAATTCTTGCAAGAGAGTTTATACTTATCATATTTTCGCAGAGATGTTGAAAAAATATGGATAATACAAGGTCAATGGGTCAATACATGCAAATGTAAAGACGTCCTGCGATTTTGTCGCAGAAAGAAAAAAATGTGGCAAAATAAGACCTTTAATTAGGAAGGCATAATAAGACCATAAGATTATTGCGATAATGCTCGCAGAACTTATGAGATTTGCGATTTTACGCATAGATCATAAAGTTATGCAATTGTTGCTAGCGATAACATCGTCGATATTGAGGCAAATTTAATTTGATTTACAACTAATATCTAATCTCTACTCAATTTTTTTCATATTGCAGATGAATAATAGAGGCAAGTATGGAAATGCATAGAATGATGAAATTATTATTCATCCATCATATGATAAAATTGCATAGATATTATGATACATTTATACAGATAATTAAAGGGTAATAATTATATTGATTGATTAATTTGCAGAAAAAGAATTGTTTTCTGATTCATATAGAAGAAACTCGTAACAGGTTGGACAAAAGTGCAACAATATTACAAGAAGAAGGAAATAAATATGCAAAATTTACAAGGAAGATAAATAGAAGAAACATAACTAAGTAGATCCATCACCACCTTCATCAGATTTCTATTCTTCTTCAGATTTCTCCTCAATACTAGATTTCTCTTCTCCATCATTATTATCTCTATCTTCATCATATTTATCTTCCTCGACAGATTTTTCTTTATCATTATCATCATTACCTTCATCTTCGCCATAATCCTCAGTCTCGCTATCAGAAATAATAAGATTTGGAGTTTTTGCTGGAATCTCCCTTACAAGATCAGGGTACGTAGAGTAAGGAATATCATGATCATCACAAACCAATTTAACAGAATTATTGCGAACAACAACAAGAGAGCTATTAAAATTCGCATTAGTAATTCTAAATTGTTCTTTCAACCGTGAATACTTTTCATTGCGAGCAGTAAGACTATTTGCGAGTTGATTCTTATCATCTTCAAGTTCTCCAATTCTTTCAAGATATCTCTTCTCAACACATGCGAGTATATAACAACAAGTTAGAAATTTTGCAAGGGAGAACAATAAAAACAAAGAATTAACAAGGAAAAAAGATTAACAACCTTCTCTTTAAGAAATCAGGTCTTTAATTAAAGCTTCTTGTTCAACGTGAAGGCTAATATCTACACCTAAATTAATTCTGGCATTATCAAGAACCTTCGCAGCCCAAGCAAACTCCGCATGATTGTTAATAAGAAGGAGAGAACGAATTTGGTTTTCTCTTTCAACAAAATCCTCTTTTTCGCGAAGAAGTCTATCCCTTTCAATTTGAACATCAAGAATGGTCTTTTAGAAATTTTCTAAAGCTTCAGTTCCTTGCCTAGATATACGATCTTTGTCTTTTGAAAGATCTTTATGCTTGTCTTTTAAAGTTTTAATCTCTACTTTAGAATTGTGGTAAAGTTGTTTGAATCTATGAGATATATCTACACAAGATCTGTGATCAATTTCTAAGAGGCAAAACTTAGATCTTAGTTCATCTATGGAAAGAGAATTAATGTTGGAAGGGTTATTTAAAGAATTGTTAAGAAGCTCTAGAAGAGTGTCATTATCTACTGGATCGGGGAAAGAACGAATGGTTAAAGATTCATCAGTGAGACCATAAATGTTTGCGAGAATGACACATCAATTAAGAAATAGTAATGAAAAATAAAAATATAAAAGAAAAAGAAGAAATTTATACCTAAGAGTTGCTTATTGGCAGTATCAAGGTTGGATACTCTGAGCGATTGATTAGAAAGATTTTTCTCTAATTTTTTATTTTTCTCGTGAAGACTAGCAAGTTCAGATTCAAGCTTCTCATTCTTTTCGCGAAGATCAATGTTCTTCTGGTGAGAAAATGCACGTCTCTTATCTAAATCATAGGCAACATCAAAGGAAGCTCTTCCAACCTGCGAGAGAATAATATAAGTTAAGACTTGGAGATGGAATAAATACATAAACAGGTTGAAGAAATGAAAACATACCATGGTACCAAAATAATTTAAGAGACTGGGAGTCAGCGATCTTGAGATTCCTTGGAGAGAATCATTATCTACCAATATGGGAGCATCGCATACTTTGGCGAGAGCCTGCGATGTCTTATTAAGAACTTCATCTCCATAATTATTAGCGATACCATGAGTAATATCGCCAAAAATCTTAGATAATTGAGCCATTGAAGACTCAGAAGAGGAATAATCTTTCACGAAAGGAATGTCATCATTATTGTCCTTATCAAAATCAACACTTAAATTTTCCGGAACGGATTGAGGAGTTGAAGAAGAAAATAGTTGGGTTTTTCTTCTCTTTAAGGGAGGATTATCATATTCTTAACTGCGAAGAACGGTAGGATTCCTTTTAGGAGGAGCATTAGATTTCCCCTTGCGATCATTTGTAGATTTCACCTTGGTTTTTGGTTCCATTGGTTCTAATTCTTCGATTTCCTGCGAACACAGATAAAGATAAGAAATAGGGGAAAAAATATATTGTTAAAATTCGTGAAAAGATAATTCTTACTTCATCTGTGAAATATTTAAGAGCTAAGAGAGTGATGGGTTTCCTAAAGTTCTGGTAATTGAGTTTCATCCTGTCAATCTGGAAAAGATCGAAGTTATTTAGCGAGAATATGAAAACATAAGGAAGATGATGGATAATAATTATGCAAAAATTGGAGAGAACATACCTCTTTAGTTCTCTCAGGCCAGTAGAAGACCCATGGTTCATACTCTATAGCACTCGCAGATAGTGCTTGGGAACCAGAAATATATGGACCCTCTAAAATTAGAGGGAAGATGAACCATTTGTCATCGCTGGAGTGGCGAGGACCTTGATTATTATTTGTATGCCAATCTATATCTAGCATAAGAACTTTATCATCAGCGATCTTCTCTTTCTTCTGTAAGCGAACACCCTTTGACAAGTGCTATCTCTCTTCATGGGAATTATCTTGTAGTTTTCAAAGAAGTTCTCCACAGTATAATTTGCATAGACAATTGGAACATCTTTAAATTGAGGATTCTTCGCAGATTCGGGGTAGCGAGATCCTTTATCAGCACCGCAAGAAGCATATTCAAGCAGTAATCGAATACAATCTCCACCCAGCTGATATACTGCTCGCGAGAACTTCTCGTGAGAGATTATTTGATAGAATAATGGAAGTTCCGAGTCGTAGATAGGAATGGGAAGACCAGCTTCAAGTTGACCTAACGATACTATAACTTTCTCGCGAGAACATTGATAATCAGTAAATAATTTGAGATAAAGTTCGGATTTAGGGTTCTGATTTGGAATTGTGGACAAAGTAAAACCTTTGCTTTTAAGTTTATCTCGCATATCACCGAAAGCAACCAAATTTTTAGCACCAGCAACAACCATTTTTATGTATGGGAATGAAGAAAAAGGCTGAAAAATAAGAAAGAAATCACAGCGATAACAGACGCGCAATTTACGGAAGAACAATAAACCTGCAGAGAAGTTACGGAGAGAAAGAAGAAGAGAGTAAAAGGAGAAAAGGAAAGAATGAAAGGAGTATTTATAGAAGAAGAGATTTCTCGAAGAAGAAGAAGAATGCAATAAATACAAAGAAAAGACATATGTGGTCAGATCGTAGCGGTTAGAGAAGACGTGTCAAAAATATATTAGAAGAGAGTATACGTGAAAACAGCTGGCGAAGGACACAGAAACGTGTCAAAACAGAGAAATCTGAAAATATAAGTAGTTATGGCATTCTAAAAGTTCTCATGATCTTCTCTTATTCGCAGAAAAGACATGAGAAGAGGGAAGATGTAGGACCAGAATATCGCTACAACATTTCCCAGCGAGTGTCACCGCAAGCTCTTCAATAATACTTGGCGAATAACACAAAAGAATAACGTAATGGTTGACGATGGAAGAAACACGAGAAGAGCATGATTGTTTTGCGATGGTTACAAAACTTGCGAGAACCAACATTAAGACTCTCGCGATATGATCGCAGAGTAGATCCGAAATAAGAGGAAAACTTAGCTGTCATCCATTATGTCATTTCCTATATAAAGAGTTCCAATAGATTCAGCGAGGGATGACGTATTTTTGAGAGTTGAAAAAGTCTTGAGGAGAGAGAAACTTCAATAAAAAAGTTATATTCTTGAGTTCTTACGTTTCCTGTAAACATTTCTGAAAATCAAATAATAAAGTGTCGTTTTAATCTTCAAATTTGAGTTGGTTATTACAAATTCTTAACAAGGGTGTAGTGTAGGATTTCCTTTAACTACAACGTACCCGTTCGTATACTGGCGAACCCAAACTTGGTCCGACCACTTAGGTATGTGTACCCGTTCGCATACTTGAGTAGGTTATGTTCTAAAATCGATTTGTTCATGTAATAATACATTTATATAATAAGGAATGCAATTTTTTTCAAACCGTGGCTATAATGTTCATGAATTGATTCGAGTGAATCAAAATCGATTTTGCTTCAATTTTTTCTTGTATACTTCTGTCAGAATATACACAATTGAACAACTCTAGAACTAGTTTCATTGGAATCATTTGAACTAGATAGTTATGGTTAAGATGAATATGGTTGATATGTAAGTGTTCATATGGATAACTCCGGTTAACTATTGTTGAGGTAACAAGGTGCACACATTTAGGTATGATTACTCATATCTAATTGAAGTCACTTTTCATTTGTCCGTAACATGGTAGGTTCGATCTAATGGTTGAAAGATATTAACTTGAGTCTAATCAGGTTTTTATCTAATGATGAATATTGAATGCTTTGTTACCAAGGTAACATTGATTGCAAACCCTGATTTGAAGACTATATAGAGGGGAACTCTAGCAACTAGGAAACCTAATCCCCACACCTCATGTGTGATAGTAGTTATGACTAGAGTTAATTCTCCTTTAACCTTAGGTTTTTCACGAAATCCTGTAGGTTAACGACTTGAATAATTCATTGGGATTGTGAATCCATACCCAACTATTTTCTCTGTAGTTGTTTTCTATCATATTGAGTACTATCTTCTCTAAAATTTGATTGAGATTTATTCTACGATAGGCAAGATAAAAAGTAGTCACAAACATCTTCATCTCATCGTTTGTGATTCCACAATATCTTGTTTCGCTACCATAAGATTAAGATTACTGTGAGGTGATTGATCTTTTTAGGATGTTCTTCGGGAATATAAGTCTGGTATGTCAATTGGTTCCTGTTCACCTTGATTTATCAAAATAAGGAACAAAAACTTCTAGGTACTTCTGTGGGAGACAGATTTATATATTCAATAGACTTTTCTGTGTGAGACCGATTAGTCTTTGACTTTGGGTCATAGAAACTCTTAGTTGTGGGTGAGATTAGCTAAGGAATCAGGTGCATAGAGTCATACTGGGATTCAGAAGCGTAAGGAACGCGACTATACCTTGATCAGTGTGAGATTGGTTAGGGCTCAACTACATTCCAATCCAAAGTTAACTTGTAGTTGGATAGTGTCTGTAGCAGCTTAATACAATGTGGTGTTCAAATATGGACTAGGTACCGAGGTTTTTATGCATTTGCGGTTTCCTCGTTAGCAAAATTTCTAGTGTATGTGTGTTTGTAGGTGAAAATGGTTTCTGCTGATTTCGGTAATTGCGGGTGTGCAGGTGAGAAACAATTTAAATCCTAAACAATATACTGCAAGGGAGTAATTTAGATTCGAGAGATCAATATGTACAAGTCCGGCTTAAACCAAGAAATGGCCGTTCCAGACTTGCTTCGATCATAAAGTGGAGGAGAATGGGTTGGTTTTGGGGAGGGAAGCAAGGAAAGTGGTGAGACCAGAATAGTTGATTCTGGAAGAGTAGTTGGGTTACTACGACTTGTTATCAGAAAAGTGAGAGATCTAACAAGGTGAGCTAGAAATTAAGTATTTATGAGTGTTGTATCTCCCGTATGAACTTGTTGTTCAATGGAAATAGGTAAGACCTATTTATACAAGTCGGAGTAAAAACGTACCCTGGTCTCATTAAGGAGTGGGGAAGTAAATGGGAGGAGGTGGTAACCGCATGCATGGAATTGATGTTCCATAAAGTGGTTAACGCATGAAACTGCTAATGTTATGAAATTGGTGTCCCATAAAATTGTTAACCCATGTGCTTTATGTCCCATGAACGTTTCACACATAACTTCACGTATCTACTAACCGACTCACCCTTATGACTCTTCCTTATGACGGGCGTAGTGTACACCGCACACTGTAAACCGCCAAACCAATACCCAAAGAGGATCCCCCAGTTTGTGTTGATGCCTCAAATATTTTTGGAAAACATGTAGCATGTTGTTGTGGCTTGGCAAGTCAAGATCGGGAAACTTGCTAGCCTGGTGACTTTCGACGGTCGAAATTTTGCATCTTGAGAGGAGGGGCAATCGTTGATTGTTGCACGCCTTCGTTTTGGTAGCCGTGTAGTGAGGGCCAACGTGGTGGCGCAACTAGGTTGGCATGCCATTGGGATGGCATGGTTTGGCGTGGCCAAACTTAGGTTTTCGGGCCAAAGGTTACCATGTGTCGTCCGGTAACCTTGGATGGCTAGGATTTGCTCCTGGGATTGAATGGAAACCGTTGATTGTTTCATGCCTTCGTTTGGGTGGCCGCGTAGGGAAGGCCAATAGGGTGGCGCGGCTAGGTTAGGCTTGGAATGTGGGGCCAAGGGTTCGCCTTGGACGTGGTTATCTTTGTCTAGGTGTGATTTTGGCTTGGCATGTGGGGCCAAGGGTTTTCCATGGGCATATGGCGTGGCTAGGGCCAAGGCAAGGGAATTTGGCATGGCATGATGTGACTAGCATGGTTAGGGCCAAAGCAAAGTGTGTTTAGCATGGCGCGGCTATCTTGGTTAGGTTTGGCTTGGCTTGGCATGTGGGGCCAAGGGTTTTCCATAGGCGCATGGCATGGCTAGCTTGGGATAGGTGTGGTTTTGGCTTGGCATGTGGGGCCAAGGGTTTCCCATAGGCGCATGGCATGACTAGCTTGGGCTAGGTACGGTTTTGGCTTGGCATGTGGGGCCAAGAGTTTTCCATAGGCGCATGGCGTGACTAGCTTGGGCTAGGTGCGGTTTTGGCTTTGCATGTGGGGCCAAGGGTTTGCCATAGGCACATGGCATGACTAGCTTGGGCTAGGTGCGGTTTTGGCTTGGCATGTGGGGCCAAGGGTTTTCCATAGACGCATGGCGTGACTATCTTGGGCTAGGTGCGGTTTTGGATTGGCATGTGGTTCCAAGTGTTTTCCATAGGCGCATGGCATGACTAGCTTGGGCTAGGTGAGGTTTTTGCTTGGAATGTGGGGCTAAGGGTTTTCCATAGGCACATGGCGTGGCTAACTTGGGCTAGGTGCGTGACCAAGCTAGGGTTTTGGTGGCAAAGGTCGTTTGGTAACCTTAGACGGCCAGGATTTGCTCCTGGGATTGAAGGGAAATTGTTGATTGTTGCACGCCTTCGTTTTGATAGCCGCATAGTGAAGGCCAGTATGGTGGCGCGGCATGGGGCCATGGCGAGGTGCGTTTGGCATGGCGCGGTAGGTGTGGATGGCATGATTTGCCTTTGGAACGGAGGTGCGGCTATCATGGTTGGCATGCTTTGGAGCGGTTGGTGTGGCTGACATGATTTTCCATGGCACAGAGGTACGGCTAGCATTGTTGGCATGCTTTGGCACGGTCGATGTGGATGGCATGATTTTCCATTGGCACAGAGGTGCGGCTAGCATGGTTGGCATGCTTTGGCGCAGTCGGTGTGGATGGCATGATTTTCCATTGGAACAGAGTTGCGGCTAGCATGGTTGGCGTGCATTGGCGCGATCGGTGTGGCTGGCATGATTTTCCATTAGCACTGAGGTGCAGCTAGCATGGTTGGCATGCTTTGGAGCGGTCGGTGTGGCTGGCATGATTTTCCATTGGCATAGAGGTGCGGCTAGCATGGTTGGCATGCTTTGGCGTGGTCGGTGTGGCTGGCATGATTTGCCATTGGCAAAGAGGTGCGGCTAGCATTGTTGGCATGCTTTGGCGCGGTCGGTGTGGCTGGCATGATTTGTCATTGGCACAGAGGTGCGGCTATCATGGTTGGCATTCTTTGGCGCGGTCGGTATGGTTGGCATGATTTTCCATTGGCACAGAGGTGCGGCTAGCATGGTTGGCATGCTTTGGCGCAGTCGGTGTGGCTGGCATGATTTGTCATTGGCACAGAGGTGCGGCTAGCTTGGTTAGCATGCTTTGGCGCGGTCGGTGTGGCTGACATGATTTTCCATTGGCACAGAGGTGCGGCTAGCATGGTTGGCATGCTTTGGCGCAGTTGGTGTGGCTGGAATGATTTGCCATTGACACATGTGGGAATTGGGATTTGTCTTGTCGCAAACCTAATTTGAAAAAGTTACCCGGTAATTATTTATAAAAACATTAAAGGTTTCAGTAAATGTGCCTAGTAATTGCTTGTTACTATAAATGTCGTGACATCACTGTCTGTAGGGCTTAGTGTTTTACGATTTTAACCCTAAGCTAACAGCCACCATCAACATTAAGTCCCCTACTTAACTCGGAACAGGTGCCTTGTTGCGAGGTAAGCATATATTGGTGACAGACAAGGACGGAATCGAGGTGTAAATCATTGCAAAGATGGTCAGGAGAATCCGACTAACCTTTTTGAGTGGTAAAGAGAGTTTTGGATTCCCGTGTTGGCGGCCCTGCGTAAGTTGTATTGGGAATGCAGACCGTGGAGTGGTGAGATGAAAGTTACCGGCTTTGTCTGGTCGTACATCCCCAAGGCAAAGGGGGAACGATCTTTGAAGGTGACGCAAGTGGACGGCTTGGCTCGAGGGGCCAAGAGGTGACAAGGTCTTGGTAAGGAAAACACACATGGATGATAGGGTCACGATAGTGGAGCAGGCGGCTTGGAAAGACGAGACGTACATGGACAACTAGGCATGGTGGGGCCGCGACAATGGAGTGAATGGCTTGGCAGGGGGGGCGTGGCAATGACATGGTGGGACGTGAAATGGAGGCTAGGCGTGGTGGGGCCGCGATGATGGAGCGAGGGCTTAGTTGGGGCCATGGCAAGGTATGGCATACATGGGTGGTGGGGCCGCGGTATGGCATGAGTGGTCTTGGACGTGGAAATTGGTCTTTGCGGGACCGGTTTCCTCTTTTCCTTCCTTAGCTCAAAATTGGAGATCCTCTCCTTGTTCAAACTCCCAAGTATCACACCTATAAAAGGATTGTCGGCCTCTCCATTTGATTCACATCTTCATTATTTTTTTATTTTTTTTGGTTCGCTTGGTAGCGGTGAAGCGGACGAGCGGATTAGGTACGTCTTCCAATACTTCTTCTTTGTCTTGCTTCCCTTTTGTTTTCTTGTGTTGGTGAAAACCCTAGTTGTAGGCGTACCTTTTTATGACCTTGTAGAACATGTTGGTGTGAATCCTAGCCACAGGAATGTCTTGCATGCGCTCATAGTAGTACTTAGGCATGAATACTATAGTAATGTTGACCGCTTCAACTCGTTGTGTAAGGTAAGCATACGATAGTAATTTTCCATCCCTTTCCCACGAAAACCTAGTTTTTAGGGTTTACTCCTTGTTTTGGTGTGGCCGTGGGCATGGTTACCCCGGTGGGTCACTCCTCCTCAGTTGGACAAGAATTATATGCCGCATGGTACGGCCTTGAAACAAAATGGCTTACGTCTTGGGTGAAAATAATTTTCGTGCGCTTTCCGTAATAATCTCTCTTCGTATTGTTCCGTTGTAGTTGCTTGGAAAGCGGAAGTACTATGAGAGAATCTTTATTATGACGTCGCTTGAGAAAAATTCTTCCATACCGAAGGATGTTGGTAACTCCAAGCCAAACGTGGCTGATAAATTATTCACGATAGTCTCTGCCAGGAGAAGTCCACTTAAGCATGCGCCACTGCTTCTGACCGGTTCGGAGAGTGAGGAAGGTGACCGATCGGTTCCTCCCGGAAATGTAATACGGTTTTGCCTTCAGAGGAAAGAGTATTCTGCCTCTCTTATTGATTTCAAAATCCCAGTGAGTCCACTGCGTTCGTTTGATAAATGGGTGCACTTTATGATAAGTCAAGATTGCGTAAGATCTAATTTGACCAAGGCGCAAATTATTGATGCTGTCGTAGCCTCTGCATTACTTCAAATTAGGAAATACATCCCGAGCTTGGTTGCTTTCATCTCCAGGTGGTGTCCAGTTACTCACACGGCCATATGTAGGTGGGGAGAACTGACCATATCCTTAGAAAGTGTGGCTATCCTGGTGAATCTTCCCATGACAGGAAGCCTTAACACCAAGATGTCTAATGATGAGGAAAAAATGCGTACTGCCCTGGTTGCGAAGTCGAAAGTGTTTGTCCGAAAGGAGAACCAGACGAAGTGTTTCTATGACTGGTGGGTGTATCAGTGGTTTCCTGACGAGTTGGAGTCGAACCAGAAGAATAGCGTACTTCATGTCGCGGCGTTCTTGGCTCTTTGGCTATCCAGGGATATTTTTGACGACGGCTCGGGCAAGAAAGAGATAAGACATGAACTTATCACATTTTCCGTAAAATTAGCAAAGGGTGTCGCTTACCCCCTTGGTGGTTTGTTTTTTGGTTCTCTGTATGCACACCTGGATCAGCTGGTTTCGGACATGCACGCCTCGAACGGCCATATGAAAATGGATTTGTATGTTCATGCCGGCTTTCTCCAGGCATGGTTGTGGGACCATTTCAAGAAGTATACCCCGAAACCGTTGGCTATACTTCCTGAGTCTTGGGGTGGCTCCAGAATACTGCGTTGGTCAAACAGGCGCCGAAAAACTGGTCTGAAACTGATTAAGTTTCTTGACAACTTGTATGCGGTTAATTTTAGTCCATGGGCTCTGGTGCATGCGTTCATAACTCAGATTAGTACCTTTTCTCCTGCTTCGAATATGTCTTTGTCTTCTGATGAGGAGGGCCTGAGCGTTGGAGAGATGGTGTTCATGCGTAGCTACACGCCTTGCCACTTGCCATCTTTTTTTTGAGGAGCTTGCAAAGCGAACTCTTACAATGTTTATAGGGCTGCTCGACATATGGGTTTTGACCAAGGGGTCCCACTTGTTCATCATCCGGTTGTTCAAGAAATCCCGTTATCAACTGTTCTCGATGCTAGTGCTCTTGTGTCGGGTAAAAGTCTGTCTTTCCTCACGGAACGGAATCGATCAACGACCTCCAAATACAACATATTTTGGAAGGATGAGTTTCTTGCTATTCATGGATTGGTGAATGATGTGGTAGAGAATCGTCAGGATAAGCCTTCTCCTGCGGTTTTAGCGGAACATCCACTGCTGAGGGATCCCAAGCGAAAATCCATTAGTCCAAATACAGATAGTCCCCAGGTGAAGGAACGAAGATCTAAAGATCGTGCGGGAGGCTTTCAGTCAGACTCCATGGTTCTGCCGACTTTTAGTTCATCCAATATGCGGGTACGTACGGCTCTCCTCTTGACCTTGGCGTGGATCGTTTATTTCCTTGTTTCTATTCTGAGAATGCGCCCTTGTATTCTGTCCAGGGTCTCAGTAGTACGAACGCCTTTTCCAAACTTGCGAGCAGTCAGAAAACATCATTTTTCGAGAGAGAGAGCGGCGTTGCAGAGCCTACCCATGATGACGTGGAACTCGAAAAGGATGAGAGTTCAGGGTCTAGCGATGGCGAGAGACACTAGTGGAGAAGGGGGTTTTAATGACCCACATCCTCGACCCTCAATAGAAGTCAACAGACCATGGACCGGTCAAAGCAGTCCTAGATAGAGTAAATTTTCGGAGCACAGATTAGAGCGTTAAAAACGGTCGTTGTATAAATTTTTTATTTACGATTATATCCCTGAATCATCAACCCACACCGCGACTGCGTTACCTAGTTGAATCACTACTACTTTTCTTAGGCGGGAGCTTTCCTCCACGGCTGCGTTACCTATTGGAAATAAGTACAATAAATATTATGGAGACTGTGAAAATGACCAGAATACCCTTATTGAAAATAAAATAAAATTACGGACTGTGAAAATGTCCATATTACCCTTATGGGAAATAAGAGCAATAAATATTATAAAGACTGTGAAAATGACCAGACTACCCTTATCGAAAATAAGTAAAGTAAATACTACACTCTTTGAAAATGACCATATTACCCTTACTGGAAATAAGTGTAATAAATATTATGGAGACAGTGAAAATAACCAAAATACCCAATTAACTGTAATAAGTAAAGTAAATATTACAGACTGAGAAAATGACCATATTACCATTATTAGAAATAAATGCAAAAAATATTATGTAGACGGTGAAAATGACCAAACTACCCTTATTTAAAATAAATAAAGTAAATTTTACATTCTGTGAAAATGACTATATTACCCTTATTGGAAATAAGTGCAATAAATATTATGGAGACTGTGAAAATGACCAGACTACCCTTAACAAAAATAAGTAAAGTAATTATTACATACTGTGAAAATAACCATATTACCCTTATTGGAAATAAGTGCCATAAATATTATGGAGACTGTGAAAATGACCAAACTACCCTTATTGAAAATAAATAAAGTAAATATTACGTACTGTGAAAATGACCATATTACTCTTGTTGGAAATAAGTGGAATAAATATTATGGAGACTTTGAAAATGACCAAACTACCCTTATTGAAAATAAGTAAAGTAAATATTACACACTGTGAACATGACCTGAGGGTAGGATGGTCTTTTTCACAGTCTGTAGTATTTACTCTACCTATTTTCGATAAGGGTAGTCTGGTCATTTTCACAGTCTCCATAATATTTATTCCACTTATTTCCAACAAGGGTAATATGGTCATTTTCACAGTACATAATATTTACTTTATTTATTTTCAATAAGGGTAGTTTGGTCATTTTCATAGTCTCCATAATATTTATTGCACTTATTTTCAATAAGGGTAATATGGTCATTTTCACAATCGGTAATATTTACTTTACTTATTTCTCATAAGGGTAGTCTGGTCATTTTCACAGTCTCCATAATATTTATTGCACTTATTTCCAATAAGGGTAATATGGTCATTTTCACAATCGGTAAAATTTACTTTATTTATTTTCAATAAGGGTAGTGTGGTCATTTTCACCGTCTACATAATATTTTTTGCATTTATTTCTAATAATGGTAATATGGTCATTTTCTCAGTCTGTAATATTTACTCTTACTATTTCTGATAGGGGTAGTCTGGTCATTTTCACAGTCTCCATAATATTTATTCCACTTATTTCCAACAAGGGTAATATGGTCATTTTCACAATCGATAATATTTACTTTACTTATTTCTCATAAGGGTAGTCTGTTCATTTCCACAGTCTGCACAATATTTATTGCGATAATTTCCAGTAAGGGTAATATGGTCATTTTCACAGTCTGTAATATTTACTCTACCTATTTCCGATAAGGGTAGTCTGGTTATTTCACAGTCTCCATAACTCAGGTCTAACTCTGGTAATATTTGAACCTGTGATGTTCAATTATGATATATTTCGTCCTCAGTTCATCCGAACGAGAAATTCAAGTCCAACCCTAGTAATCTCTGAACCCGTGATGTTCAATTTTGGTATATTTCGTCCTCAGTTCATCCGAACGAGAAATTCAGGTCCAACCTAGTAATCTTTGAACCTGTGATGTTCAATTCTGATATATTTCGTCCTCAGTTCATCCGAACGAGAAACTCATGTCTAATAGGTTGCAAAATCATCCAATTTGATATTTGACATCTTAAACCTTACCTGGACGAGAACATTGGGTCTGTATATGGTAATCTTGCAAGATGAGTTCCAAAATAGGGTGCAAAATCTACTCAGGATCCATCCAATCTGATATTGGACCATAAATTTGGTAATCTTATAACCTGAGCATACCTATTTTTGTTTCCGATTATGTGTTCGACCATAAATTTGTCCAACTTTACAATAAATTTACATCTCAAGCTCATCTGAATGAGAACATGTATTTATGTCTTTAAACGTAACGACGTCCGATTTTTCTTCCCAAGCTTATGAACCCCTACGTAACGACGTCACATGGTTCACTAAGTTATAAAACGGTGCATAATTGTAAAATCAATGATAACCGTTCAAAATGACTTGTTGTGGACACGTGGTTAGAGATTACCCATTAAATCTCTAAAAACCAATCAAATTCGTGTGGTATACAAAAGTCATCCAGCTATGATGCTCCATAACAGTAGGGTTCTATTTAATGATAGAAGAGAGAGAAATTCATTTAGGTTTCTTTCCCCTTCTCCGCCTCCCACCTCTCCCTCAAACTTTCTTCTTCTTTTTTGCGAAACCAACTGTTTTAAATTGAAACCCTAACCTCTAACACTAAAAACCTCAACAAAAGTGAGAAATTTAAGAAGTTCCTGTTTTTAATCTACTGTAAACAAAACCCTAAGTCAATTTTTTTGTTTGAAGAAGCCCTAATTTTTTCACCCTAAGAAGAAGTAAGTTTCTTAACTTCCAGATTAGTAAATTTAGGCATCTAAATCTCTGTTTTGGCTATTTTTCTCGAATACGTTATTATTTGTTGAGCTCTAAAGTCGAATCTTGTTTTCTCTATTCTAATTTCATATCAGGTTGCTTAAAGAAGTAAAATTAAAGGAAACCCTAAATCCAAGCAAGAAGAAATGAGTTCAACTTGGTTCGTATTTTTTTGAATCCTCAACTTTTCTTACAAACCCTAGTTTCAATTTGCTCATCGATTTGACTCGGTGTATAATTTTTTGTTTTGTTTTTTGTATCTACTCTGCAGAAGAACGTAAATTTGCTCATCGATTGGGGTCTTCTGATGTAGGATTTTGTTTTTGAAAATTGTTTTGAAGGTTATGTATGGATCTGAAGGTAGAAGTGAAAAAAAATACATTTTGTTGGATGGGTTTTTCATTTAAAGTACGATCTATGTTCTTCTTTGACTGTTTTCTGTGTAAGTATTTGATAAGCAGCATATGTTTAGTATTGTGTTTGTCAAGGTTTTTTAGCAGGCTTTGATTTTGTAGCGCGTTTAGATCGAGGTTTGATATTTGATTTGATGGTCCTTCATGTACTCTTCGTTGTTAGTGATTTTGTTACGTTCATGACATATAGCATATGATGATATGTACTTGGATTCCCCTTCTTTATGTGTGATGTAAAATTGAGCTCTGATGGTACCTTTCTATTGACTTGTTGCTGTTTTTAAAACAATTTCAATGCTCTAGTTATTTCAATTTTACAATCGCTCAGTCCGAACTGGTGGAATCCTCTTTGATAAGCTTGTTGGGGGTAGTACCAAATAAGTACTCTGCACTCAATTTTAGTTCAGTTTTAATTGAGTGGCCTTTAAAAAAAAATTGATTTTAGGATTTGATGTCCACCCCTATGGCTTGTTTAAGTGCCTATGGGATGATCAATTCCCAATAGAAAAATTTATTTGAATGAGTATTGGAGTTTTTTGTTTGTAAATTGTTGATGATGATAAACCTAAGGCTTGTCTCTCAAGAACAACTACAGTTGCTTTTGCCTTTTTTCTGGCTTGAGAGCTAATGCTGCCTTGGATGTCTGAAACATCATCTTTACAAACTCGTTTTTTTTCGAAAATCTTCGGATTTCAGTTTCTATTGGCTTTTACTGGTTTATCCCAATGTTTATTGCTGCTGATTAATTCATCTAATTGTATGAATTGAGTGTGGATGATGATAGCATCAGTCTTGTTTCTCAAGATCGTTCGCAGTTGCCGCCTAAGAGCTTTCGCCTTCTGACAGGCTTGAGAGCCAATGCCGTTAAACGTGTCTGTGCATGAAAATTGTGGTTGTCAAGTTTTTTCTATCATGCTATTATTATGTTTAGCTTGTTTGGAGTTTGAGGTTTGGTGCTTTAATGGTATGTATGTTACTGAAAAGCATGTGTTATTTCTTTATATGGTGATCAAGCTAAACATGATTTCTCACCTAAACATGATTTCTCACCTAAACATGATTCCCGCAGATTACTACTTTGTGTTTTCCTCATCTTGTTTAGTTTTATATATGGTGATCAAGCTTGTTATCTGTTCCTTACCTGTGTATATTTTATTGATTTAGATCTTGTGTAGGGGACTGAACATGTTAGTAAACTGTGCAGATGTGCCTATCTACAATGCCACCAAGGAAATAAAGGTCTAAGAAGAGGAGCAGGTAGCGCTGTCACTGCTGTTAGTTTCTTAATACCTTTCTCTCTTCTCTTTTAAGTTGTAGGTTTTCTATGTAGAGCAGTAAAATATGGATTATCCTGCTAATGAATATAGGACTATGAATTTATCACCTCTGATTGGTGAATTTAATGAATATAAGAATATGGATTCTTCACCTCTGATTGTGAATCTGTTTTTGGTGTAGAATGAGTGGAGAGGTATTGGAGTGCAGCACATCCATGGATGGGTTCACTATGCTATCTCACTGTCCTGAGCCCCATATTACGCTCTTTAAGAGGCCTCTCAACTTTCATTAAGTCAACAACAACAGTTACAATAAAACAAGAACCATGAGTAGACTGTGCGTGTATGTTTTTCTCCTTTATTTTGCAGGCAGCAAAGACTTTCTAATATCTAGTCTCCTGTTGTGGCTTACTAATCTTTTCTTAAGACTTATCCCTGTTTGATCTGGTTGTTCTATTTCCTGGATATTAACTGAATTATCCAATTGCAATGCAGATTCCAAATGTTAATTTTGGTGCTTCCCAGTTTATTGATATCTTGGGGATGGATTTGCGAGTCTCCTCATTGATAATGGTGGCACAAAGGATGATTTACTAAACTTTTCTTAATACTGCCCCCTGTTTGATCTGGCTGTTATATTTCCAGGATATTAACTGAATTATCCAATTGCAGTGCAGATTTCACATGTTAATTGTGCTGCTTCCCAGTTTATTAATATCTATGGGGATGGATTTGGGAGTCTCCTCATTGATAATGGTGGCACCAATGATGATTTGAAGACGCCCACTGAGAATGTAGTTTTCACCCAGGTTTGTTTTTGCCAATGTTAATATTCTTGATTCAATAAAATCTTGTATTGTTGCTGAAAACTATGCAACTCAGTGAAGAATTTGCATTCTCTGAGTCTCTTTGTGTTTTACCAAAATCTTGTTCTGCGATCCATTTTTGCAGAGGGAAACAACCTTGTATTTTCGGTTATGTAATAAAAGCTTTAATTGACTGAGTATATGGACCATTTCTACTTTGTTAGTTCTTATATTTGGCAATTGCTAGTTTGATAGTATGCAAGTTTAGGTTGAAGTGAGTGATATTTTAGGTTCAGATTTCTGTTTTCTGTTCTTGAACTAATATACAAGTTTTTCTGTATCACCAAATGACAAGAGGAGATTTCTGCCAAGACAAATAAATTTATTGATGTCCACAAAAAGGTATAATCGTAGTATGAGCTTCTCAAGTTGAATTCTTGTAATTTGCACGTAAAAATTAACACGGTATGGATTTTCTACTCAGGATATGAGTATTGGGATGGAGATGCTCTGGTAAAAATCGATATTCAGTACATGTTTAGTTACTTTACTTTCTTTAAATACATGGAGATTTTAACATTCATTCAACTCTTGATGCTGTCAGGAAACTACCTGAATGTGGATTGTGGCATATATGCAATCACATTGTATTGTCGAGGTATGTATCTTCACAGTTTTCTTCATTTTTTAACCTTTTAACCATGATACTACATCCTTTCAGCAACTATAATCCAGTATACATGACTGGCTTGATTGTTGTTAGAGACAGTTCCGGGCCATAGTTTCTGTCAGTTTCTGGCTACAGCTTTTGTCATGACACAAGTAAATTACTTCACAGTTAGAGCACGTTTTTCTATCTATTCTCATAAATATGATTCATTGGTGTTTCATATTATCAGTTGATGCATGATAGCATGTGGTTATTGTTATTATAAGCATTTTATCGAGTATTGTGACCTTCCCACATCAACCAACTGATGGCCAAACTTTAACATCACTTAGGAAGTTCACTTGGGGTACATGAAGGGTGTGTAGATATTGAAAATGTCATGTACGTTGAAATCTATATAGTATTTCAGGGGTTTTCGGTGTGTGTTATTTTTCCTTGCTTTGCCCGCAACAGTTTAATTACTGAAAACTCTCTACCGGTTTCTAAACTCCTGTTACGAAGCATAATATTCTAAAAATCTTTCTTGCCTTGTCTGTGACAGTTCATATATTCTGTATTTGTGTTAGGCAGTCATTGAAAACCTGGCCACCTTAAATAGTTTGTTAGTTTACTTGTTTGTTGGTTTTATTGTGGTTGCTCAATTGTTGTAATGTTAAAAACTTATTTTCGAAGTGCAGGTACACCATTCTCAAGTATGGGTCAAGTTCATCATCATCGGGGAGTTTATCATTATGCGGTCCGAACTCATGATTTAAATCCTTTTTTGTGTAAATTTGAACCCAATGAATTAATGAATCGTAAATGGAAAGATCATTCGAATGTACGAGTACATGTTTCACAGAATTTGACTGAATTTGATTTCATGTTTTCTTTTATTTTTTTGTTTAATCTCAACTGCTGGTGCATAATCAGGTTTTGACATTTGTTTATGAATTGGAAAATGATTTATTAAATTTTTTGTTTGTTTTTGTTTGCAGTTACTGGTGTGCTTCTTTACCAAGGCTGCCACACATGAAGATTACTTCACAATTAGAGTAAGTCTTTGTATCTATTCCCATAAATATGATTTATTGATGTTTCAGATTTTCAGCTGATGAATGATTATACTTTTCATTTAGGTTTCATTTTTTCTTTTGTTCTTTTTTCTTTGTAGAAGATCACATTATTTATCTACTTGTGATAGTAGAGACAGATCCAGTAATCCTGGATTATCTTTGTAAAGATGGTTTACTTTGAAGAAATGATTGTACTTTTCATTTAGGTTTCATGTTTTCATTCAGATTGCACGTTTTCATGTTCTTTCAAAACCTTTTATGGTGTACGAAGTACAAACCTTATGATTCTTTCCACACAAAAGATTAGAATCACTGTGTTTATCATGTTCTTTTCATTCTTTTATTTATAAAAGCTAGCCATTGTCTATTCGTGATAGTATAAACAGATCGTCTCTATCAAAATTTAGAAACAATGCAGATCAGGAATTGAGCTTTAATTATAGATTTTAGCAGTACTTGTTTAATTAAACTCGAGTATGCACTTGAACTACTGTAAACTACATTCTAGATTGCTAACACCAGATCTTGGTCATGCAACCCATTAATATATGGTTGTTCCATTTCAAGCTTTGATAATATGCATATGGTATGGTTATTATTTTTATAAGCAGTTTAGTGAGTATTGTGATCTCCCCACATTAATAAGCTGATGGCGAACTTATTTTTATAGTGCAGGTACACCGTATGCACATTAATCAGTTGAATGGATTTTTCTGTACAGGTACACCATTACACTGGTCAGAACTACAGGTTACACTGGTCATATTGATGGATTCTTCATCATCATCGGAGTTTATAATTTTGCTGTTTAATCAATAGTAGTTTTTTATTTCATCGTTTTGTAATCAAATCCTAGAACTACAGATTACACTGGTCAGAGCGACAGATTTTAATCCTTTGTGTAATTTGAAACTAATGAATCAATGAATGTTAGATTACACTGGTCAGAGCGACAGATTTTAATCCTTTGTGTAATTTGAAACCAATGAATCAATGAATGCTAAATTATTTGTGTGCAAGTTTAATTTGATTCTCATTTTTATTTGATTTGAATTTGGTTTTCATTTGAATTTTAATTTGAGTTTCATTTGAATTTGGTTTTCATTTGATTCTCATTTGAGTTTTATTTCTACTTGATTTCAGATTCAGTCAAGCCAGACAGCCAATCTGAATCTTTTTTTTTTATATTAAGATTTATATCTATGACTTATTGGAGACAGTCATAAAGTTCTGACTGTTAAAATCGGTCGTTGATATAAGATTTTCAACGACCCCCAAAGACGCGTCATAGTTGAAAAAGACGCTCAAACAACGACCCTTTCTTCGACCGACAAAGCAAGTCATAGATACGAGTTAAATGACTTGCTTTGTCGGTCGCGAAACTACTGATTTCCACTAGTGAGAAATTATTCCGATAGCAGTGTTGAATCTTCGTCTAGTCAGTCTGAAACTGAATCGGTGAGTCCCCTCCATGTTTTTCTTCTTCCCCCCACCCCTCCTTTTTTTGCAGTAAAACTAAATTTTGATTTTTAGGAGGAAACCGTTCCTAGGGATGATCTTGAAGTGGAAGACCACCAGAGTAAAGACGTAGCCATACTTCCCACTGAGGAAACTGTGCCATCTAGCGACTTGGACATGGAGATTCATCGTCCCGAGGGAGCTGCCGTGACTCAGGTGGAGGAGAGCACTTAGGGGGTGAAATCGTAGTTAGGGATCTCCTACCAGTTGCTGATTCAGTTGCAGGTGCCACCTTCAATCCTCCGTATCTGGCCCCTTTCATAAGTCATGTGTTGATTGGTGGATTTAGCGTGCCAACTATACATGCGACGTTGTACACCAAGATTTTGGAAAGCTACGGTCACATTGCCACGACTAAGAAGATCACTAGTCGACATGCGTTGGTCAAGCGTGTGGAGGAAGCCTTGTCTTCGATTGATGACATGTGCAAAGTGACTAGTCATACATTTTCTGAAGATGTAATCTTGAGTTGGAGGTTCCATCGTGACATGTGTGTGGACTTCGAATTCAACCTTCCTTGGTTCGTTGAAGGTCTCTTTGATGTTGAAAGGTCATTGGCCGGAGCAGTTGAACGTCCTTCCATAGACATGATGAAGAAGAAGGAAGCGGAATTCAAGAAATTGTGCAGGAAGCTAAAACTTAAGAGGGCGGCTCTCCAAAGCACGAGGAAGGCCTTTGCCAAAAGGAGCAAGCCGCTGTTGGAAAACTTCCCTTGAATATATATATCTGTCTTTTGGACCTTTTATCTTTAGGCTTTTTTTTTTGAAAGGCAAATAAGACGCCTGGTTTTTAGTTTTTGATTTTTTGATTTTTTTGGGTTAATAGATAATTGCTACCTTGATGGTTTTGGATTATTATTATTATTTTTGAATGAAATGTTTAGAATTGAATTGTCTTTGGCTATGAATGAAAGTGACGCAGACATCCCAGGAAAACCATGGAACTGTGTGTTGGTAGATGACATGGGATGGAACATGGATATAGGTTTTATCAGAACTTGAAAAAGCAAACCACATATTTTTGTATAGATAAGACTGTTTGTGGAAGAAAACTAATTCTGCCGGTTTAGGTAATTTTGGGTGTGTGTGAATGAGAAGTGAGTTTAAACCTTCAACAAATGTGCTGCACGATGAGCACTTTGATTCGAGAGATAATCTATACAATTCTGGCCTAAACCGAAGACACGGCCGTTCCAGATTTGTTTCGGTCACATGTGAAGGATGTGAGGTTGATCTTAGGGAGGGAAGCGAAGAAGGTGTTTAGAGTATAAAGATGAAGGCTATTTTATGACTTGTTAACAGAAGGTTGAGCAGGCTAGAAAATGTTGTAGGCAGGCTCTAGGTGTTGAATATGATGGTATTAACACTTGGTTTTTCTGTTTTCTGGACTTGTGTTGTCGTTGAAAATAGGGCGGAGAACCTATTTATACAAGTCTTTTAGCCTAACCTTCATATCTCGTGGGAAGTGGAGAAAGTGGAGTGATGGAATAGTGGAGTAGTGTGTTGGTGTCACACGACCAGGCTTGCCCACTTCTCCCATCATCACTAACCGTCCATGACTTCCTGACACGTTCTTGTGATGGCGCGTTGTGCGATGCACGCTATAAACCGCCAGACCAATACCCCAGTATGTATCCCCCAGTTTGTGACATGATTGATGTCTCGAGTGTTTTGGAAAACATGTAGCATGTTGTTGTAGCTTGGCAAGTCAGGCTCGGGAAGCTTGCTAGCTTGGTGACCTTCGACGGTCGAGATTTTGCATCTTGAGAGGAGGGGAAACCGTTGATCGTTGCACCAGAAACCCTAATTAGCGATCCTTACTAGAATCGTTGTAGAATTCTAGTACGGACTCGGATTTTGATGATCCGCCCCTTCATTCCATACGGAAAAGAATTTCCTATCTCCCTTCGCGGAAATATTTAGGTTTTAAGCTCGTTCGGGAGGAGAAAACAGCTCGAAAGCAAAACCCAGGAAGGAAATTGATACTTGTGAAGTATCGTGTTGTTTGTAGGCGCATATTGTATGCATGCGGTGCATTAAATATGTTTAACATATTTGAAGCCTACAACCTTGATGAAAAGATTGCAAGTTGAAGTGACTCAACTAGCTATGTTCAGGCGTTGTTCGGAGGTCGCATGAGCGGGACCCACCTTGGCCGGTTATGCCATGGGGAAGTGTGGAGGATGGTGATCACGGTGATACCTTGCCACCTAACTCCCTTCCTAGGCTATTCATCCAAGCATGCGAACTTGGACGGATGATATTGATGGAGGAATAACCGTTGGATTAGGGTTTGGAAGGCTTGCGAGCTTCCTCTTTCACCCTAACGGTTTTATGCCTTGGGAGGCGTGCATGGAGTGGCCGATTGTCCTATTAGGTAGGCGGGACGCCATTCTACACGTTCATGCCTGCAGGACGTCCATCGGAGCGATCTGGGTCGGCCGTTCTAGCCTGCGATGATGGATGGTCGAGATTAGAAGTGGCCTCGCATGCCTTCTTTGTTCCACCGTATCTCAACATTGGTGACTCCCATAGAGAAGCCGTTTGCACCAGTAGGGAGGTGGGTCGGTGGCGAGCATGCGCATGCTTGGTTTGCGACCATATGCATGATCTAAGCCATCCAAGCACGCCTGCGATGACGGATGGCTGAGATTAGAAGGGGACCGTGGATGATATTTTGGACAAGGATTTCGAGACGGTCGGCTGCAACCAGCCATAGCCGATTGGTTCACCGTGGAAGTGGGCCCACGGTGAGCACGTAGGTGCTATCGCCCGGCGGAGGTTCCTCCTAATCTTTCATGTACGCCCGACCAAAGTTGCTTGGTCACAACATGTAAGCAAAACCCTAATTTTAGGGTTTGTGAGCCGCAACTTCATGCTAGCATATCTTAATGCCCATGGCTCCTATGATGAAGCCGTTTGCACCATCAGGAAGGTAGGCCGGCGATGAGCATGTGCGTGCATGCTACTCGGTCCCGCGCGTGATCTAGGCCGTCCAACCATGCCTGCGAGGTTGGACAGTTGAGATCTATTTTTAAGTTTGTTTTCAGCAGGTGAGACTAACATGGGTAGTCTTGCATGCGTTCAACGGAGCTAATATAACCCACCGTCATGTAGCCTACGTGTAGTTACAGAATAACCTACAACTACACCCTCAGTAGAATTTGTAAAACTTAAGAAGTTCTTGATGATGAATGACACTTTTCCTATTAATTCTTCTCAATTGATTACATAAGAGTATCTAAATGGAACTAGAATAGTTACAACTTTCTTTATTCTCTTTCCTAAGATATTTTCTAATACTTATTAAAAGAACCTCCCGAATTCTACATTTGAACTCCTATTTATAATGAAATTTGTACAGCTGTATATGTGTTGAGAAGTATCGCAACACATCTTCGTAAGACTATTTTATCTTCGCAAATCTTTCATACTTTCCCGTGCTTCCTCTATCATCGCATTGTTTTGTAGCTCTTTCCTATTGTATTTATTACGATGTTCGTAAGCTAATGTCTTGTGATATTCGGTACCTACATCTTGCCTCTTCTCATGTCAATTCTACAAAGAAGGAATGTCATGAGAACCTTTATTCTCGTAAAATTTAATATAGTTATCACCACCTATGACATTCGCAACACGTATTTTCCTTTTTCATTAAATTTTTGACACGTTTCTTCGTAACCGTTCTTTTTAACCGTTCACGTCTAATCGCATTGATGAGTTTCTATCTTCATCGAACTCTCTCTTCTTTATAAATATTATCTTTTGTTCTTCTTTTTATTCTCTTATCCTATTCATCTTCCTCATCACTTCTGCCTCTGCAATTTATTCCCTTTTTCTGCTACTACGATTTATTATCTCTTTCATCTCTTTTCCTTTCTATTTTCCATCCTACATCCAATGGATCCAAATAAGAAAACTATTGAACAAATTAATGCAGAGCTTGCCGATAGGGACCTCATTCTTTCTGAAATTGATGGTCATGACAAGAAGTCTTCTCTCTGTATGGAGCTCTTTACTGATCTTACTTGGAATGATCAAAAAGTTTTAATCTCACAAGGTCAAATCCTCGCAGGTCTTCCTCTTCCTATTTATGATGTTAATCTTCCTTTATTCTATGAAATTATTTCCCACACCAATTTTCCATGTGCCATTTATCAATTGACTGGTGATTGCATTCGCATTCTGGTCGAATTCTCAACTCGTGCTGCTACTGCAAAATCTTTGTATTTAGTTAACCTTAGGAAACCTGGATTTCAAGATATGGAAATTATTGCTGGATACTATACAGTTGAGAGTTTCTTTAAAAATTATACATTAATTCCTGCGAAGAAGGAAGATAAACGTTGGGGTGTTCGTCTTCATCGTAAAGCTAATATTGCAGCAGATGACCTTCTCATGCACGATATTGATTATGCCTCGGGAAATAATAGAACCCCTCGCCGTTCTCATGACGAAGATTGGTATAATTACCCTCTTGCATTATCGGGTTCTTACATTTCTGGAATAGTAGATCTTCCTGCGAACCTTCGTGATCGTAACTATTAACCTTGGGTCTTTTCTTGGCCTAACGAAGATAAAAATGTATGTATCTCTATCTCCTTATTTTCTTGTTACTCTTTAATTTATTTTCAAATGAGGTAAGAAACACTCTTATATGCTTTCTAAACAATATATTGTTGCCTCTGTTTCTTACCCTTATTTGAATTTGTAGGCTCTTCTTGATCTTCCTGAGGTTGTTGCGAGTGAGAATAAGAACTTTACTTCTTCCAAAAGGTTAACTGAGAGACAAAAAACACTTCGTTCTGCGAATAATACCCAAACTTCTGGTAGTCAAAATGATGCTCTTCGCAAAGGAAAAAGGAAACTTGAGGATGTTGTTTTTGAGAGGAAGAAGAAGAAATTCTCAACCAATGCTTACTCCAATGTGATCTCTTCTAGTAAGGATCTTAACGAAGATCAAAGTGATGAAGATGATAAATTTCCTGAAAAGGACTTTAATTCTAATTCTGATACCCTTTCTGATAAAAGAGATGATGATGATGATGCTGATGAAGATGAAGATGAAGATTACAATAACGCGGAAACTTTTGATTCAGCAATGGTTCGAATATCTGAGGCTTTTCTCCACTCTTCTCGTGGATTAGGAAACTTTCCTACTGCGAATGCTCGTAAGCTTATTGCGAAGGCTTGCAAAGTTCCTACTGTACTCAATAACAACTCTCTTAATGGAATTTCAAGATTCGTCTCTCCTGCTACATTATATGCTTTAGGGAGTATGGTAAGTTTCTTTTCTATTCCTTGTTTGTTTCCCTTATTTCATTAATTTCTAACCCTTTTTATTTGTTTAGGTTGGAAGAGTCACTAGCAATTTGCCCGATTGGGAAAGACGTCATTCCATTGCTGAGAAGAAAACTTTAAGCCGTTGTAAAAAGTTAGAGGTTGAAAATTCAAGACTTCGTCAGAAAGTAGAGGATTTAAGTATTGATAATGCAGAATTAACATCCCATCACGAAGATAATCCACAATCTGCGAGCATCGCAGCTGATAATTCTTCTCTTCTTGAGGAGAATAATCAACTAAAGCTTGAAAACTCTTCTCTTCGTAATGATAAAAAGCAATTAGAAGGTAAATTATTCGTAATGGTAAGTATTTTGATTACTTTTCCTTCGTAACTTGCTAACCAATTCCTTAATTTCTTCCCTTGATGCAGAAAATTATGCGAAGATGAATGATGATCTGGAAACTATTCTTGCCGGTCGTAATCAGAAGATTTCTAATTTAAGATCTCAACTTCTAATTTCCCAGAACAACCATAGCTTATATGTCAAGCATTTCCGAGCTAAGATGACTCGCAAGATTTGTGAAGACAATCAAATTCCTCTCAAGAAGTACCATACGCTCCTTTCTGAAGAAATTCCTGAGGATACCCCATATCTGGAAATATCTGATAGTGAAGTTGAAGATGATCTCTCTGAAGAAGAAAAATAGGATCATTTTGATGGGAATAAATCACCCGAAAAATATCTTTACTCTTTTTTGTATATCAGTTCTAGTTCTTTTCATACAATACTTTCTTCTTTCCTGCACTTTTGATCAACCAACAATTTATTTTTGAAGCTTAACTAGTATTAATGTCTTAATTTTACGATGATGAATTGGTGTTTCTTTGATTGAGTGCTTCCCTTATTCTCATAAATTGATCATGTGGAGAGAAATAATATATCTTAAAGACTTAGCTTAGTATTTCCTTTCCCCCTATTATTTCTCTCCAGATGATCAAATATTGTTGGAATTATTAGAATATCTTCCCCAATTAACTTACGAAGCTTCAGCTTGTTGCGATTGTGAATAAGAAATCCTCCCTTTGAATATAAGAATAGATTCTTATGAAATATCCTTAATAAGTATAAGAAGTATAAAATATCTTTGAAGAAGTATTAGAAGTATTCAATCCGTTAAAAATTATCCAATGTATGAAGAAGTATAAGAATTATTCGATCCGTGAAGAATTATTCAATGTATGAAGAAGTATAACAAGTATTTAACCCTCGCAAAATTTGATAAACATGAAATATCCGTTGAAGAAGTATAATAAATATGAGACGTTCTTGAAAAATTATAAGAAGTATTCAAATTGTGGAGAAATCTTCAATATATGAAGAAGTATAAGAAGTATGTAATTCTCGTAAAATTTAATGAATACGAACTATCTGTTTTTGATTGCGAGTAAAATCGCATCTCTTGTTATATCTTTGTGATATATATATTCTTGTAAAAATTCTTCAATGATATTGATGGGATTGCCTTCTTTGTTAGGACTTCATGATATATATTCTTGTAAACATTCTTCAATGATATTGACGGAATCGCATTCTTGTGATCAGAACTTCATGATATATATTCTTGTAAAAATTCTTCAATGATATTGATGGAATAAATTTCATTAATTGCTGTGGACTTATCATGCCTTCCTAAGTAAAGGTCTTATTTTGCCACCTCTTTTGTGATAATATTTTTGTATTTGCGATAATATGACAAGTTTGAACATTCTTGCGAATATACAACCTCGTGACATTATCGTCTTGCGATGAAATCGCAGGACGTTTTTACACTTTCATGTAATAACCCATTGATCTCATCTTAACTTCTTTATTATGTTCTGGGAGTTCTCTTTTTTTGTATATATATATTTTTTTTTATTATTTTTTTTTAGAATGCTCGCAGAAATTCAGTTGTTGCACAAATATGACAAGCCTTTATGTTTTTGCAAACAAAAAGCCTCGTGACATTTGCGTCTTATAGCACGTATCAGCTCCCTAATGGAGGGTGCTTCCCTTTATCTTCCCCTTGGTTTCCCCTTCAAGGAAGCGTACATCGACCATACAAGGTTAGCTCTTCCCATCCGGTTCTGCAAACAACAAGCTTTTGATCGCAACCTCTTATACTTTTTGCCTATAGGGCTTTTAGTTACGAGGTTGCACCCTATGGGGTATCTTTAGGCCAAGTGCATCATTTGCCAAGACTTGTCAAAAATGGCAGATGTGCTTCAAGCCCACCCGACACTCTTGACTCAACCGTGTACCTCGGCGCCTTGATCGTTTTCTTCACTTCTTGGGAAAGACAGTATGCCTTAGTCGCCCAACCTAAATCATGTTACATCGCATAATATCGCGTAATGTCGCAAGATTAGGTGAGAATCCAAGGTGTCTAACCCGGATAGGTACCCCGTTATTGGGTTGTACCCCGTAAAGTTCCATGTACTCAGGTTCCTTGGTGGTGTTCCAGTGTCCCTGAGCCATGCTTATAGGTACCCCCTTAAATGACGTACTTTATGACTTTGCCTCTTACGAAATGTTGCTTTGCGAACTAGGTTGTACGCCACAAAGGTTTGCCTGTGTAATATTTCTGCGGCTTTCTTTCTTTTTTGAAAGCTGATCACAGATTGCGGTCTTTTCTTCGCAAATTAATATTTGCGTCTTTCTTTCATGAAAGTTAATCGCAATAAATTGTTTTAATTCGTAAAATTCTATCACAAAAAATTTTGTGTTGTAAAATACCTCATTTCAATTTCTCGTTTCTCAACGTATATCTTGTTATGCTTTACGAGCAAACATATTGATTACCTTCTTGTTTCATTACCTTCTTTCTTCTTTCTTCGCAAATCACAATCCTTTGTTATCATCATAAATTTCATGTATGATTAACATTGTAATTTTATTCTTTCATGTCTTAATCCTCTGCCATTAAATTTTCACTTCTCTTTACAGCCTTAGCTCTTTTTCTCCAATTTTCTTTTCCAGTGGTTTTTCCTTTGCAAACTTCTACCTCTGTATCGTAACATTTCTTTCCTTAAGCCCAATAACCCTTGATAACTCCAACACCCTTTATATGAGGAAACTTTATGCATTGATGTAGAGTGGAAGCTACACCTATAATTCCATGAAGCCAGGGTCTTCCTATCAAAGCATTATATTGTGATTCGACATCAACAACGCAAAACAGAATTTCAGTTCGCATTCCACTTAAGGGAATTCGCATGCTTACTTCTCCTTTATGTTTATTAGCAGTTCCATTAAAACCATAAATCCTGTAGGTAGAAGGTATTAGATATGCGTATTTTCCCCCCATAGTTTTGTAAGCAGAATAGAAGAGGATATTGACAGAACTTCCCGTATCAATCAAAATTCTATTAAGACCAATTGATTCTTCCTCCATATCATCTTCGCTTTCTTCCATATTCATGAAAATTGTTAACCTTACTACCAATGGGTTATCATGTACTTCACAACCTTCTGGAATTTCAGTTGCTTCAAAAGAAATTTCACGCTTCTGCCAATCTTCAAGTCGCGAAATTTTTGCGATGTTCATTATTTCCTTTCCTTCACCATCCCTCGCATATACCCAGCTTAACACAATATCATGAAAATCCTCTATGGTTTTATATGAGTGAACAATAGAATTACAGAAAACATTCCTTGCTTTTGATCCCACTTCTATATGTAGGGTTTCTTTTCCCTTTTCTTGTACTGTGTTCTCCCTGCGAGTTATGACTGGAGCTTATGGTAATTGTTGCGACTGTGTTTGCTTAAGTAAAAAGTGATCCAGTTTTCCTTGATCAATCATTCGCAAAATAATCCTCTTGATATTATTGCAGTTATTTGTAGAATGTCCATGAAAATGATGATACGAACAAAATTCATGACTTCTTGGACCCATTGGTGGTTCCTTTCCCATATTCCATGGAGTTGGTATATGCTCTATCAAGATAATTTCCTGCCATATTTTTTCTACACTTGTATTCAAAGGTGGCAACTTTATTTCTTCTCTTATCATTCTTTGACCTCCTTGACCATTGTTATAATTTTTTCTCTGATTCCCTTGTCCAAAATAATTTTTCCTTTGTCCCCCATAATTTTCTTGTTGTTGATCTAATCTTGGGATTTGGTTATTTCCTCCTCGATTATAGAAATTCCTCTCTCTATCATACTCTTCTTGATCTTTGCTACCCATTGCTACCATTTTTGGCTGGCTATTATTGATTTTCTTCTCTTCTAAAATTTGCGAAGAAGTTTGCGAGGATGTTTACGAAGTACCTTCTACGACATTGATTATTTTAGGAAGTAAATTTTCTCCTGTATCTTGATTGTTAGTGTTTGCTACTGGATATGACTCCATATTGTTTTGCTTTTCCTCTAATGTAATGTACTCCTCTTGTAATTCTCGTAACTCTGTCATCATTATGGAATTCTTTCTTCTGAAGATTTGAACATACAGTTTTTCAGTTGCGAACATCGCATTTATGAAAGACATAATCAAATATCTCTCATCCACGCGCCCTGCCATATCACTGCACATAGTCTTCCATCTTCTTACCAAATGCTTTAAACTTTCACCAATTCTTTGTTTTAAACCAAACACATCTTCAATACCAAGCCGTGATGAATGATTTGTGATATATGCTCCAAGGAAAGTTGCTTGTAAATGATTAAATGATGTAATAGTATTCTTAGGAAGTCCTTCGAACCACTTTAGAGCCTCTCCTGTTAAGCTTGATGCGAAGTACTTGCATAATACAGCATCGTGATTCTCCCATTGTAACATGCATCTTATATATGATTTAATGTGCTGAATAGCACATGAAGTCCCGTCAAAGATACTGGTAAGTGTAGGCAGATTGCATTTTGGTGGAATCCCTCCCAATTGTACTGCTCTAGAAAATGGAGTCCTCGCAGCTTCTTCTATTGCTTCATCTAATTGCCTTCTATCTCCTCATCTTCTATTGTTTATCATCCCTCTCATTTCTTCTAATTATCGCAAAATCCGTGCATTTGCCTCAGAATTCTCATCCATTGGTCTCTTCAACGCAGCCTCTCTTCTTCTACGTTCTTGCGCCTCTTCTCTTGCGATCCTTCGCATTCTATCATATTCTTCATTAATGTTTTCATTTGCACAATTTTGCAAATATCTTCTTTCTAAATTATCGCAATTGTTTTATTGCAGAGCATCTTGAAATTCTTGTTCTTCCCTTTCTATTCTTCTCATTCTTCTCATGCGAATATCAGTAATTTCTTCTTCTTCATTTCTCCTCCTTCTGTGATTTATTTCTTCTTGATTCGCCTGTATTCTGGTTCGAAAGTTTAGTTCATTCCTCGTTATTTCTATTCGTTGATTTCCAATTCTTTTCTGAATTCTTTCATACTCAATATTTTGATTGTTACGAGCCTCTTCATGTCTTCTTACTCCATTCTCGTATTTGTTTTGATGTACTGCTTGTTGCCTCTCAGTTTCTTCCACAAGTTGCTGCTCTTCCTCTCGATTTTATTCACCATTCTGATTGTTTTCTCTAGGATTTGGCCTGATTCGTGAAGGAGGGTCTGGTACTAAAATGAAGCGATTCTCTTGATTTCTTTCAACTTGATTCTGTGCATGTCCTTGCATAGTACTTTCATTATTGATTGTTGGTGAATTTTGTCCTTCTCTTTCTGGTCTAACATTTGATCTTGCAACACTTTGAGATTTCCTCCTTTGTAACATCTCATTTTCCCTCCTCAATTCTTGATTCTGTCTTGTTAAATTAGCACGTTCCTCAGCTTCAAACATTCATTCTTCTTGAATTCCTTGTCTCAATGTTTCTAATACCTCTCTTTCTCTTTCAAGAATTGTTCCTCCCATCACCCTCCCATTTTCTCTGATTTGTAGTTCTCTATATTCTTCTGCTGGTGTATCAGTTCTCCAAGTGTGTATACTCACTTGATCATGATCTATTGTTTGTTGAGCTTGATTTCTTCGATTACTCCCTCTCCTACTAGGTTCTCCTGTCATATTTGCTTCTCCTCATGCGAGTCTTACGCTTCTTCTTACTGCAGTTAATGGTTCTGATATATTTCTTCTTCTTTCCATTTCTCTGATGCAGGAATTCTTCAAGTCCCTATTTCTAGCGCCAATTATGTAGTTGCAGAATAACCTATAACTACACCCTCAGTAGAATTTGTAAAACTTAAGAAGTTCTTGATGATGAATGACACTTTTCCTATTAATTCTTCTCAATTGATTACATAAGAGTATCTAAATGGAACTAGAATAGTTACAACTTTCTCTATTCTCTTTCCTAAGATATTTTCTAATACTTATTAAAATAACCTCCCGAATTTTACATTTGAACTCCTATTTATAATGAAATTTGTACAGTTGTATATGTGTTGCGAAGTATCGCAACACATCTTCGTAAGACTATTTTATCTTCGCAAATCTTTCATACTTTCCCGTGCTTCCTCTATCATCGCATTGTTTTGTAGCTCTTTCCTCTTGTATTTATTACGATGTTCGTAAGCTAATGTCTTGTGATATTCGGTACCTACACTACGGGTGTTTGCATGTCGAACACAAGGCTTTAATTAAAGCATTAATAGTAATGATGTATACCTACTGAAAATCGGGATGGTTTCTACATGCTCCGTCGGGATGGTTGATACATGCTCCGTTCTGGGTATATTAAATTCATAGGGTATATGGGATTATTGCTACATGCTCCAACCTGGATGAATTTCGTGTATTTTATTCATAGAATGGGATTGTTGCCACATGCTCCATTCTAGGTGAATTGATAAAGTGAAGGAGTATCCATCACTCATTAATGGCCTTATCTTTTACAGGATGTTAGCGCATAATTTTGGGTTTTACAATTTTATCCCTAAACTAAAATCCACTATCAACATTAAGTCCCCTGCCTAGCGCACAATGGCTAAATCATTGCGGGATAGGCATGAGATGGTGACAAATAATGATAAACTTTTGAGACAAAGTTAGATGTTACCAGGAGAGACGGGTTATCCTGTCCTCAGAGGATGTCACGTTTAAGAGGCATGCAGGTGAGCGTTCCCCTAGCATGATGTAGGTCTTGCTTGTTTCAGTCGAACTTGTTGTGCCTGCTTCGATTGAGGGACTAATGCACATGCTCAATCGTGGGGGTGTGCCTAATCGACGGACTGTTGCAATTGCTTCGTTCATGGGTCTACTGCGCCTGCGTGATCGAACGTGGAACCTGATATGGGCATGTTTGCTTCAAACATGGGAAGTTGTGCATGCTTCGATCGAATATGGGTCCATCGTATGCACGTTTTCAAACTTTGTGCATGTCCTATGATTTCTTGATATGCATGTGGGCCCGCCTAATTCTCTTAACCGTGGGACTCATCATGCGCCTGCTTGATCGAACGTGGGCTTGCTGTGCCTGCTTCGGTTGAACATTCGAGTGTCATCCTTATTATTTCGACCAAACACTGAACCTTCTACGTTGACCAAACGCCATTCTTGCTGCCTTGAATCGACACCAGCTTTGGTGACTGCTCGAACATGGGAACCACTTCGCGTTTGTTTTGCTCAAACATAAACGTGTTGAAGCAACTTCTGGAGCGATCAGGTCCTGTAGAGCGTTGAAGCAGATTCTGGAGCGTCTCGGAGAGTTGGAGACGGCTTCTGAAGCTAACATGGAGGTAGATACTAGCGGTAATATTGAAGCAGGCTGAAGCTAACATGCAGGCGGCTCCTGGTGAGCATTGAAGCATGCTTCTGACTGACCATCTATTGGATAATTCCTTGACTGATGGCGAAGGAATCTCATACCGAGCCTCAGTCCCCAAGTGTGATCTAAGTGGATCTATCTTGTATGCCCAATGGGTCTTTATACGCGGTGTTCGTTGATACGGTGAAGCTTTGGATGTTATCAGAAACAACGGTTTTTGGCAGCATCAGAAGAGACTGGAAGGGAGAGGCGTGATAGTTGCGGGTACGGACTTGACAGTCTTCGTATAGTAGTGGAGCCAAACTAGAACCGATGGCTTTCTTGACATTTCTTCATGAAATAGAGAAGGGGAAGACAGTCCCCTGCCCATGAGTATGCAGAGATTTCGAATTGATAGGTGTTTCCATGCTAGGTTCATGAGGATGTATTTGAGATGGGAAGTGCTCCCAGTCACACTCCTTTGGTAACACAACTACTTCTTCTACGGGAGACAAATTCTGAAAGAGTATCTCACTGATGCAGTTACCGTCGATCCAGATATGGAATATCTTGGACGTGTTTCACCATTACGGCAGTTGTGCATAGGGTGCTGGGGTTGGAGTTGGAGTTGGTGATGTTGGACGCGCAGGATGTTGCATCTCAGTGGCTTTCCTCTTGCTGATTCAACTAAACTGCTTACGGAAGGCTGAAGATTATATTGCCTTCTGGTGGGATGTATGCTTCCACAAACATCATGAGGCTCTTCATTACTGGCAGGCCTGGTTCTTTCCAACAGGGTATATGCTGTCGTTGATGAGTGTTCAATAGCTTCACGAATTCTAGAGGATGACTAAAAGTGCATATTCTCCAATATAGCAAGTTAGGCATGCACCATTGTATGATAGAGTGACTAGATCTTGTTCGACATGACGTGTGGACATCATTATCTTCTTGAGGCTGATCCCTTGAGGTATCGACTCCAGTGGAAGATTGCCTCCATAAAGCGTTGATACGTTGTACTGGCATTCTTTAACCAAATGGAAGTATATCATACTAAAAATTTCCGAGAGAAGTTTGAAAAGCTATCTTTCTTGCGTCATGCTCGTACATCCTTATCTGGTTGTAGCCGCTGTAACCATCCATGAATGAGAACATTCCGTGTCCGCTGATGGTGACGTTTACTAACATGTCGATGTTAGGAAGAGGAAAGTCGTCCTCGAGGCGGTTCATGTCTCTGGAATTCATGCCACACCTGATCTCGCATCTTAATTGCCTCGGAGGTTGTTTGACATCTTGAAGCTGTTGTGGAATGTCTAGCACTTCTTCTTGTGGATATTCGTTGTTGCAGCATTCCAGTGGGAAGGGAGAATGTACATCAGTCTCCCTCTTGGTGTGAATGTGGGTCGTTGCTTCACCAGATGAAGAAGAGTGCCTTGTTAGCAAAGATTTGTTGTGAGGAATAGTCCTTAAGGATGCAATTTGGTCCTCCTCCTGGATTGACATCATCACAAGGAATGGCATGCAATGAACTTTGTCTGGTTCTTCCCGCAGAGCTTCTCTTGGTTCAAATAACTCCACTCCATACATCGGTGCGTAATGAGACAGTGATGCAGGAATACAAACAACTTATTTATCCATCATGGTCTTCAGGTACTGGTGATATGTTTAAGGGACGACCCCGTATGTGCTGGTCTGGTTTCCTTCAAAGTATTTCATTGTGGTAGACTGTCGTATTATCTTGTATGGGCGGACCTTGGCTGTCCTGAGAGTCTTGAGGGTAATCACATTCGAAGACTCTCCTGTGTCGATGAGGTCCCTCCTGAACTCTGAACCCTTGATGCGTGCAGTAACGTGTAGGGTCCTATTGTGACATTCTCCCGCCATCACGTTGTCTTTTGTAAATGCAATATTATTCACATATGTCTCTGATGTGATGGAGGCCTCTGGTCGTGAAGGAGTCAGGTGCACCTGTAGGTCTATCTGGTTCATTGTAACAAACATCTCCGCCTGATGATTCTTCGATACGTGTAAAAGTTCGCATAAAATTTTCACTAGAGAAACTGCTCCCTGATCCACCGGCCTCTGGCTCATGATGAGACTATTGACATTAATAGGATCATTGTGACGATCAGTCCCCAGTGTAGTAGTCTCCATGGCAGGACCGTTCACGTCTGACGTCGCTTCCTTGATTAGGTTTATGCAGGTCAGCGCCGCTGAAGTACCTTTCCAGGGTACGTTGAATGCGTTCCTTGCTGGCTCCAGGGGATGTAGTTCTACCGCCGTTGTAGCTTTTCTCTTTCCGCCTTCATTTACTACACTGATAGAAGGGCCAGTATTGTACTGCTTGTTGATGAGGCGCATGTTTCCCCGATTATCTCGTGAATCGTCGCTCCGAACGATCTTGGTTCTTTCCAATAATGTTGGGGCGGTAGTGGCTGAACGTTTGGCAGCTTTATGGAGCTCTGAGAACGTATGGAATCCCAAGTTTTCCAGCAGGGCGCGATACATGGGTATCATTCCGTTGATGCATAGTTCTACTAGATGTCGTTCAGTGGAATTTGGTTCATGGCAGTCCAATGCTTTTGTTCTGAACCTCTTGACAAAATCATTTGAATGTTCGTTGTTCCGTTGGGAGATTCTCCCCAGGCCTGAGAAAGTAACTTGCTCAGATACAAAGAAGTACTTCTTGTAAAATGCGCTGACCATCTCACTCCAATTGGATATGCTGTCGGGTGCGATGTTGTTGTACCACGTATAGGATCTCCCCGTAAGTGATTTAGAGAATTCCTTCAGGCGGAGATCGTGATTGTATTCGTGTTCTCCTAAGGATTCTAAAAACCAAGAGACGTGTTCACGAGCATTACCGGTACCATCGTAAAGGGTGAATTAAGGGGAGGTGTATCCCCTGGGAAGAGGAATCTGGTGTCGATGCGCGTCCATCGGATTTTCTTTTCCACGATTTTGGAGGAGTCTCTCCAGATCTTCACGTGTAATAAAGTTGAATAATCGGCTCCTTTCCCTGAGATGCTCCTGGTCCCTTTATCTTGCGTGGTCAACAGCATAAGACTCTTCGTTCAGGTAGGCTTGCGTAACTGAGGCATCTGCTCCAGGTGTGCTGAACGTATCTCTTGTTGGCCCTTGAGGATGTCTCGACTCTTGTGGTAATCGATCGGTTAATGTTTTAAGGAAGGTGAGTACCTCCTTCTGAGTGGTTGCCATGTCTACCTGAGCTTTATCGAGGGTTTATTGTCTCTCCATCAAGTCCACCATGGTGATAGGAGGTTGTCCTCCTCTGGGTCCTCAAGATCCTCGTCCTGAAGGGGAAGTAATAGTCGTTCTGGTGACGGACGGAAGTGTCATGCTTGAGGAAATGCCTGGATTTGCAGCCGCTCTGGCTCTTGTAATGGGAGGTGTCACGCCTGCTGGAATGTCTGCTCCTGCTCCACTGGTACTGATGGTAGAAAACGCGATTCCACGAGACACATTGGTTGCATCAGCGGGTTGCAACGTAACACCGATGGTGGGATATCGGCGCCCGGAAGTGTTGTCGGTGCTAACTCCATCGTTGGTTGCTGATCCAGACCTAAGATCCACCATTCTTGAAATCAGAGAAATTGAATTGGTATTGAAGAAATCGACTTCACAACCAAGAGATTAACCTCCCACTGTGGTCTCCAATTGTTTGTGGGAGAAAACTACTTCTGCCGGTTTAGGTAATTTTGGGTGTGTGTGGATGAGAAGTGAGTTTAAACCTTCAAAAAATGTGTTGCACGATGAGCACTTTGATTCGAGAGATAATCTATACAATTCTGGCCTAAACCGAAGACACGGCCGTCCATATTTGTTTCGGTCACAGGTGAAGGATGTGAGGTTGATCTTAGGGAGGGAAGCGAAGAAGGTGTTGAGAGTATGAAGATGAAGGCTATTTGATGACTTGTTAACATAAGGTTGAGCAGGCTAGAAAATGTTGTAAGCAGGCTCTGGGTGTTGAATACGATGGTATTAACACTTGGTTTTTCTGTTGTCTGGACTTGTGTTGTCGTTGAAAATAGGGCGGAGAACCTATTTATACAAGTCTTTTAGCCTAACCTTCGTATCTCATGGGAAGTGGAGAAAGTGGAGTGATGGAGTAGTGGAGTAGTGTGTTGGTGTCACACGATCAGGCTTGCCCACTTCTCCCATCATCACTAACCGTCCATGACTTCTCGACACGTTCTTGTGATGGCGTTGTTGTGCGCCGCCTTTGTAAACCGCCGGACCAATACCCCAGTATGTATCCCCCAGTTTGTGACATGATTGATGTCTCGAGTGTTTTGGAAAACATGTAGCATGTTGTTGTAGCTTGTCAAGTCAGGCTTGGGAAGCTTGCTAGCTTGGTGACCTTCGACGGTCGAGATTTTGCATCTTGAGAGGAGGGGCAACCGTTGATCGTTGCACCAGAAACCCTAATTAGCGCTCCTTACTAGAATCGTTGAAGAATTCTAGTACGGACTCGGATTTTGATGATACTCCCCTCCATTCCATACGGAAAAGAATTTCCTATCTCCCAACGCGGAAATATTTAGGTTTTAAGCTCGTTCGGGAAGAGAAAACAGCTCGAAAGCAAAACCCAGGAAGGAAATTGATACTTGTGAAGTATCGTGTTATTTGTAGGCGCATATTGTATGCATGCAGTGCATTAAATATGTTTAACATATTTGAAGCCTACAACCTTGATGAAAAGATTGCAAGTTGAAGTGACTCAACTAGCTATGTTCAGGCGTTGTTCGGAGGTCGCATGAGCGGGACCCACCTTGGCCGGTTATGCCATGGGGAAGTGTGGAGGATGGTGATCACGGTGATACCTTGCCACCTAACTCCCTTCCTACGCTATTCATCCAAGCATGCGAACTTGGACGGACGAGATTGATGGAGGAATAACCGTTGGATTAGGGTTTGGAAGGCTTGAGCGCTTCCTCTTTCACCCTAACGGTTTTATGCCTTGCGAGGCGTGCATGGAGTGGACGATTGGCCTATTAGGTAGGCGGGACGCCATTCTACACGTTCATGCCTGCAGGACGTCCATCAGAGCGATCTGGGTCGGCCGTTCTAGCCTGCGATGATGGATGGTCGAGATTAGAAGTGGCCTCGCATGCCTTCTTTGTGCCACCGTATCTCAACATTGGTGACTCCCATAGAGAAGCCGTTTGCACCAGCAGGGAGGTGGGTCGGTGGCGAGCATGCGCATGCTTGGTTTGCGACCATAGGAACGATCTAAGCCATCCAAGCACGCCTGCGATGACGGATGACTGAGATTATAAGGGGACCGTGGATGATATTTTGGACAAGGATTTCGAGATGGTCGGCTGCAACCAGCCATGGACGATTGGTTAACCGTGTAAGTGGGCCCACGGTGAGCACGTAGGTGCTATCGGCCGGCGGCGGTTCCTCCTAATATTTCCTGTACGCCCGACCAAAGTTGCTTGGTCACAACATGTAAGCAAAACCCTAATTTTAGGGTTTGTGAGCCGCAGCTTCATGCTAGCATATCTTAACGCCCATGGCTCCTATGATGAAGCCGTTTGCACCATCAGGAAGGTAGGCCGGCGATGAGCATGTGCGTGCATGCTACTCGGTCCCTCGCGTGATCTAGGCCGTCCAACCATGCCTGCGAGGTTGGACAGTTGAGATCTATTTTTAAGTTTGTTTTCAGCATGTGAGACTAACATGGGTAGTCTTGCATGCGTTCAACGGGGCTAATATAACCCACCGCCAGGTAGCCTACGGGTGTTTGCATGTCGAACACAATGCTTTAATTAAAGCATTAATAGTAATGTTGTATACCTACAGAAAATGGTGATGGTTGCTACATGCTCCGTCGGGATGGTTGCTACATGCTCCAACCTGGATGAATTTCGTGTATTTTATTCATAGAATGGGATTGTTTCCACATGCTCCATTCTAGGTGAATTGATAAAGTGAAGGAGTATCCATCACTCATTAATGGCCTTATCTTTTACAGGATGTTAGCGCATAGTTTTGGGTTTTACAATTTTAGCCCTAAACTAAAATCCACCATCAACAAAGACTTACTCGGTTTCTCAGGTCATCTGATGAGAATAAACTTTCCGGGTGTAGGACCAAGTTTTTTTTTTTTTCGAGAAACATGGTCATGGGAGTCCCCAGTCTTCCGAGTCGTTGCTGAGTTTTCTGATAACTGCGCCTTTAATCCCTGGGTGGATCATTTTGCTTCTAGCCTCTGATAAGTCACCAGTCATCCTTTGTCGTCTCATGACTGATAATCGATCCGTCGAGTAACTGAGTCGGAGTGGATCTCCTTCCTCTACCATCTTGACGTCTAGGTCTAAGAATGAGATCGCTGGTTGAAAATTGACATTGTAACCAAAAGATCGAACCTCTCGCTGCGGTCACCCATTGTTTGTAGGTGAAAATGGTATCTGCTGATTTCGGTAATTGCGAGTGTGCAGGTGAGAAAACATTTAAACCCTAAACAATATACTGCAAGGGAGTACTTTAGATTCGAGAAATAAATCTGTACAAGTCCGGCCTAAACCAAGAAATGGACGTTCTAGACTTGCTTTGGTCACAAAGTGGAGGAGAATGGGTTGGTTTTGGGGAGGGAAGCAAGGAAAGTGGTGAGACCAGAATAGTTGATTCTGGAAGAGTAGTTGGGTTACTACGAATTTTTATCAGAAAAGTGAGAGAGCTAACAAGGTGATCTAGAAAGTAAGTATTTCTGAGTGTTGTATCTCCTGTATGAACTTGTTATTCAATGGAAATAGGTAAGACCTATTTATACAAGTCGGAGTAAAAACGTACCCTGGTCTCATTAAGGAGTGGGGAAATAAATGGGAGGAGGTGGTAACCGCATGCATGGAATTGATGTTCCATAAAGTGGTTAACGCATGAAACTAGTTTTCACGAAACTGCTAACGTTATGGAATTGATGTCCCATAAAATTGTTAACGCATGTGCTTTATGTCCCATGAACATTTCACACATAACTTCCCGTATTTACTAACCGCCTCAACCTTATGACACTTCCTTATGACGGGCGTAGTGTACGCCGCACGCTATAAACCGCCAAACCAATACCCAAAGAGGATCCCCAAGTTTGTGTTGATGTCTCGAATGTTTTTGGAAAACATGTAGCATGTTGTTGTAGCTTGGCAAGTAAAGCTCGGGAAACTAGCTAGCCTGGTGACCTTCGATGGTCGAGATTTTGTATCTTGAGAGGAGGGGAAACCGTTGACCGTTGCACGCCTTCGTTTTGATAGCCGCGTAGTGAGGGCCAAAGTGGTGGCGCGGCTAGGTTGGCATGCCATGGTTTGGCGTTGCCAAACTTAGGTTTTCGGGCCAAAGGTTACCATGTGTTGTATGGTAACCTTGGATGGATATGATGTGCTCATGGGATTGAAGGGAAACCGTTGATTGTTGCACGCCTTCATTTTGGAGGCCGCGTACGGAAGGCCAACATGGCGGCGCGTCTAGGTTAGTCTTGGCATATGGGGCCAAGGGTTCGCCTTGGGCGTGGCTAGCTTTGACTAGGTGCGATTTTGGTTTGGCATGTAGGGCCAAGGGTTTTCCATGGGCGTATGGCGTGGCTAGGGCCAAGGCAAGGTCACTTGGCTAGGCATGATGTGACTAGTATGTCTAGGAAAAAGGCAAATTGCGTTTGTCATGGCGCGACTATCTTGGCTAGGTTTGGTTTGGCTTGGCATGTGCGGCTAAGGGCTTGCCATAGGCGCATGGAGTGGCTAGCTTGGGCTAGGTGCAGTTTTGTCTTGGCATGTGGGGCCAAGGGTTTGCCATAGGCGCATGGCGTGACTAGCTTGGGCTAGATACGGTTTTGGCCTGGCATGTGGGGCCAAGGATTTTCCATAGGCGCATGGCGTCACTAGCTTGGGCTAGGTGCGGTTTAGGCTTGACATGTGGGGCCAAGAGTTTTCCATAGGCGCATGCGTGACTATCTTGGGCTAGGTAAGGTTTTGGCTTGGCATGTGGGGCCAAGGGTTTTCCATAGGCGCATTGCGTGACTAGATTGGGCTAGGTGCGTTTTTGGCTTGGCATGTGGGGCCAAGGGTTTGCCATAAGCGCATGCCGTGACTATCTTGGGCTAGGTGCGGTTTTGGCTTGGCATGTGGGGCCAATGGTTTGCCATAGGCACATGGCGTGACTAGCTTGGGCTAGGTGCGGTTTTGGCTTGGCATGTGGCGCTTAGGGTTTTCCATAGGCTCATGGCGTGGCTATCTTGGGCTAGGTGTGTGACCAAGCTAGGGTTTTGGGGACAAAGGTCGTTTCGTAACTTTAGACGGCCAGGATTTGCTCCTGGGATTGAAGGGAAACCGTTGATTATTGCACGCTTTCGTTTTGATAGCCGCGTAGTGAAGGCCAGTATGGTGGCGCGGCATGGGGCCATGGCGAGGTGCGTTTGGCATGGCGCGGTAGGTGTGGCTAGCATGATTTTCCCTTGGCACGGTGGTGCGGCTAGCATGGTTGGCATGCTTTTCCGCGGTTGGTGTGGCTGGCATGATTTTCCATTGGCATGGAGGTGCGGCTAGCATGGTTGTCATGATTTGGCGCAATCGATGTGGCTGGCATGATTTTCCATTGGTAAAGAGGTGCGGCTAGCATGGTTGGCATGCTTTGGCGCAGTCGGTGTGGCTGACATGATTTTCCGTTGGCACATAGGTTGTGGCTAGCATGGTTAGCGTGCTTTGGCGCGGTCGGTATGGCTGGCATGATTTACCATTGGCACAGAGGTGCGGCTAACATGGTTGGCATGCTTTGGCGCGGTCGGTATGGCTGGCATGATTTTCCATTGGCACAGAGATGCGACTAGCATGGTTGGCATGCTTTGGCGCGGTCGATGTGGCTGGCATGATTTTCCATTGGCACAGAGGTGCGGCTAGCATGGTTGAAATGCTTTGGCGCGGTCGGTGTGGCTGGCATGATTTGCCATTGGCACAGAGGTGCGGCTAGCATGGTTGGCATGATTTGGCGCGGTCAGTGTGGCTTGCATGATTTTCCATTAGCACAGAGGTGCGGCTAGCATGGTTGGCATGCTTTAGCGCGGTTGGTGTGGCTGGCATGATTTTCCATTGGCACAGAGATGCGGCTAGCATGGTTGGCATGCTTTGGCGCGGTCGGTGTGGATGGCATGATTTTCCATTGGCACAGAGGTGCGGCAAGCATGGTTGGCATGCTTTGGCGCAGTTTGTGTGACTGTCATGATTTGCCATTGGCACACGTGGGAATTAGGGTTTGTCTTGTCGTAACCCTAATTTGAAAAATATACCCCGTGTAATTATTTAGAGACACATTAAAGGTTTCAGTAAATGTTCCTAGTAACTGCTTGTTACTTTAAATATTGTAACATCATTGTCTGCTAGGGTTTAGTGTTTTACGATTTTAACCCTAAGCTAAAAACCACCATCAACACTGTGTTATTTCTTTTCCGCATTATATTTTTTATATAATTAAAATATCACAGGTTGTGAGTAAGTTCAATCAATTGTGAATCCGACCTCTGGGTTGTTGAATAAATTGATTGACACTTGGATATTGGTTTTTGATACCGTACAAGTTATTTCTTATATTCAATCGGGCTCGCAAATTCCTATTTGTTTGATTGCAGATTGAATTGAGAATTAGAGATATAACTCTTGGATATACTTTTCTTAAGATTGAGTCTGACTGTCTAGTTGATTCTCTTGAAAGTATATTGGAGTTAGTCCATACAGATTTCTAAGCGAAATATTGGGTGTGGTTGTTAGACCGCCACTTTTTAATTTGTAAACTATATGCAACATAGAGATATTGCATGGTACTATTCTTGACAATCTCCACAAAAAGGCACTCTTAAAATAAATATCGATGATGCTTGGATATATATCTGAAAAATTACCTTATAGTTATGCCTTAATTATGAGGAATAATACAAGAATTTCTAAAGGAGGAAGAGCTGGAAAGTCAGCCAGTACAGACCCTCAAAAAACAAAAGCTATAGGCGTGTTGCAGGAAGCAATTTGGGCAAAAGATAAAATAATTAAGAACTAAATCAAGGAGACTGTGGAACACTTTTCAACTACTTTCATGGAAATAATTCAGAAATTTCTTGGCGTGCTAAAGCATATCTTGATGAGGAAAATATGAAAACAAACTTATGTCACAACTTTATGGGTTTTCATTTTGTTCCTAGACTAGGAAATTTGGTAGTGAATACAATAGCAAAATTTGTAAGAAACTTGAGTTCAACTTTAAATTGGGAGACTACTCCCCCATCATGTATTCATCATCATATGGCAGTAGATAGATCTAATATCGAGAGATATCCACAAGGTTCGATATTAGATGACTCTACTTCTATTGTAATGCATGCTTACTTTGTTAATGAAATACCTGATTCACAACAAAAATGTTGTTGTAGGGGCCGCATTTGGGTCATTTGATACAATTCTTTTTAGGAAATTTGGGCACATATAATCCCAAATGTGACTTATCGTCGTTGTTGGGTTGGTTATAAATCTCCTTACCATTTCATTGGCTAGTTAAGTTTTTGCTTGATTTTCTTTTATGTACTCATATGTTACCTTGGTGTATGGAATTTGTTGCAGCAGACAATGGATTCCTTTAGCATTTCCTTTAGATACCATGGTGTTTTTCCCGTTTGTTGTAGTTATAAGAGTTCAGTCTAGTGTCTGCCCTTATCCTGTTGTATGAGTAGGTATATCAGTGTCTTGTATTATTCTTACACGTTTTATGTAGTCCCTGGTCAGTACTATAAGTACTCTCTGTAAAAATATTCTATGTCTTTACTTTGATTATCTGATATGGTATCAAATTAGGTTAGATCCGTGTCTCAAATATTCAATAATTCTTCCATAGTCCTCAACGATCTTCTAATATTGTTCACTAGCGGAAAAAGAGGTATCTGGGAAATATGAAACGACACACACAGTGTATCCAAAAATCGCTATACACGTAAAGCATCATTGACTAAGGTCAATTCGTCGTTACAGTTGGACTTTAATTTACTTTTACAAGAACACTATATACTTGGTCGCTAACAAAAGTCAAGTCGTCGTAGTGTCCGGACCTTTGTTGACTTGTGCAACCACACTCATATAGGATCATTTCATTGGTAGATTTTTTTAGCGCGAACTTTCCCTCCACTTTGTGTGGTTAGGAGAGCACCTCGTTAGTATCGAGTAAAATACTTTTTTAATTCCTTATTCTTTCTATATCCTTCCCACATCTCTCACTTCGCTCTTCACTCCTTCTCGCTCTCTCGAGTATCTCTCCATATCTTACCCAAATCGGAGAAAAATACCACCATTGAACCCTATTTTTGTGAAACCCTCATCATCAAAACTCGTTTATTGACGGTAAAGTTAGGGTTCTGCAAAACATCCCCTTTTCTGTTCGTTATTTGTTCTTTGATTTTAATCATGGAAGAGTTAGGGTTTGTAATTCAAAACCATGGTTTTGAAAAGCAACCCCCTTTTCTGTTTGTTTCTTGTTCTTCTTTGATTTTGTTAATGGTAGAGTTAGGGTTTGTAATTTCTAGGGTTTTTCTAAAAATCCCCTTTTCTGTTATGTTGTTGTTCTTGTTTATTTTTAGGTTTTAATTATCATTTGTTCTTTTTATTGATAGGGTATACTTGATTTCTGGAAGAGCTCAAGGTATATTCACTTTCTAATTGTTTCGGTATGAAGAACATGTTCAGTAATTCGTGGATTTGTATGGTTTAGTTGTATTTTGTATGATTGGTGTCACATATAGGGTTTATTTGCTGATTCAATTTGCATGATTAACATCTAGATATGTTTTCTAATATTCTTAATGAAGTAAAATCTGTTATGAAGTTGTATGCTTAGTATTTATGAAGTTATGGATTATGATTTGTATTTGATTCATCATGTGAGGGTCAATATTATCTAAGTAAGATTCAAAATTTTATATGAATAATTTGGTTATATCTAATGATTGTGTGAAACAACTCAAAATTTTCAGTTGCATAGTTAGAAATTTTAAAAATTCATAATCATTGGTTAGATTGCTTAAATTTTATATGAATAATAATTTATGGTCATTTGAATGACGGTGTGAAGTATGAGATGTTTAAAATTAAGTATTTGATCCCAGCATTATTTAGTAGTTCTTTGTGCATACATAATTTGTTATTTTCTTGATTGAATGTTCATATATTTGTGCATAATGCTGTCTTTTTATTCAAGTTGCTAATTTTTGCCATTAGAAGGAAGAAGAATTTATGCATAACAACAGGATAGTGTAGGAAGGTATGATCATGTATGTAATATAAATGCATATTGATTAGTGGATCTCCTGCTGGTGATTCTAAGATAGTGTAGACAGTTCGATAATAATGCGAGATAACATCAAATCTTTTTGACAAGCTTGGGTTGGTGATATTTATTCAGTTCAGTTTTTCTGGTGATTCATTGCATTGTTTATCTTCCGCAGTTTACATTCTAAATCTTAATTGGTTTTATTTTAGATGACTATGGTGAGACTTAGTGCAAGTAGCAGTCGATCTCGGGCTACAATTAGTAGGTCTACTGCAAGTCATTGGCCAACTCCCGTGCTCAATACTTTTGCAAGTACAGACAGGTCTGCCAGTCCAGGTTCTAGGAGTCAAAATTTGTCATCATATGGTGAGCATTCTCCAGGGGATGGTCACAGTGAACCAATGGTAAGTGTACGTGTTGAGGATCAGTGGCATGCGGCTTTCCAACAGTCTGTTAATGAAACTCAAACTCCTCAAGCAAGCAGGAATGGTAATAACATTTTTTGTTTGTCTTTCAGTTTCCTTCTTTTATCAGTGAAACTTCAAGTTACTATTTTTAATATCTATATTTTTTTTCTGTAGTTGGTCACCTTCTTCCAGTTTCATTCAACACACATGGACAACCTATTCGAGATTCAAAGTCGTTTTCCACCAAAGTTGGAGTCGTTGTTAGGAGTATTGTGTCCCCATCTCATGCTACTTAGAGGAAAGTTTCTCCGGAACTCAAGGAAGAAGTGTGGAGAGAAATCAAGAATGTGTACAATGTGCCTGAATTTGTTAGGGATAAGTTTTAAAAAGGGAAAACAAGGCTTGGAGGAATGGTAAGACTCCTCTAAGGAGAGTGTGTGATACAGGTTGTACTATTGCTGAACGAAAATCTAAGAGGCCGGGAAATCAGAAAAAGGAAGATTGGGAGGCTTTTATAGAGATGGTTAGTGATGTTAAAGATAATGAATCCAGGGAGAGAGGGAGGAGAGCAAGGAGAGCAGTTAAAGATCTACATAGTACTAGAAGAGATGGTATTGCGCGGCGTCAGCATATTATGGAACAACAAAGTCGAACAGGTATGGTTAGTAGATCTGTAGTATTTGTTGCTACACATGTGTACCAAAAGCTGTCAGAAGAACAACTTGAACAACTTGACCCTGATGACTATGAAGCAAGATGCAGAAGATATGTGGTAAGTTTGGTTTTTATGCATATTGATATAAGATTAACAAGTATGTCATTTAATTTCATTTTCACTTGCTTATATATTCTTTTGTACTTTACAGGGAGAGGTAAAAGAGTTGCTACAAACTGATCAGTATAGTAAAGAGACCCATGTCGACAGGGATGCAGTCGCGAAGGTGAGTGCATATGAATTTCATATTGTTTTTTGTTCTTGTGAAATTAAAACCTTTTAGTTACTAACACATTTTTTTTACTTGCTCATAGGTGTTTGGGACTGATCGTGGGGGCTTCGTTAGAGGTATGGGAGGTGGTGTCTCAAAGACTGAATTTCTTGCTTATGCAATTCCTAGGGAGAAGTTGCGTCAAGAACAACTAAAGAATAGAGTTATTGAAGATCGTCTTCGAGTTCTTGAGGAGTATGTTGAGGCAACAAGGGGTGGCACCAGCGATGCCAATACTGATCAGGTAATATTTTTCTTACCAACTCATTTTGAACAATATAGTTATTGAATCGAAAACCATTTAATTTTCACTCTTTTTCTCACTCCACATGTTATTTTATTTTTTGACTTAATGGGATTTTATTATGTCTCAAGAAATGAATGTTGGCACTGGTTCTCAACTAAGAGTTCATAAGGTATTGTTGAGGAACTTGAGAAAGAGATCTGTTGCATTTGGTCGTGTTGATCCAAGTGCACAACCATCAAATGGAGATTGTTTGGTCCTCATGGATCGAATTTTGGTACCAACAGAGGATCTGTATGATGGTGATGGAACTCTTGGTGACATTTCTCTAACTGAAATGATTTTGTGTCCAAGAAACTTGGTCACCTGTGATGAATCTGATTTTTAGTTCTCTTGAACTTGGAAGTTAAGTTTTTTGGTGGAAGTTCTTAGAATTTTATGGGACTTTTTTTTGGGTACAAACAATTTGGAAACAAAAATGAAAGTGATATATGTAAGTATTTTGGGATATATGATCTGGGGTTATAGATGTAACTATTTTGGGGAAAATCTTTTTGGGTACAGTTGGAAGTTTTTTGTGGTTTTGAGTCTCATCTCTTTTTATGTAAAGAAGAAGACACTCAAAACATGTTAGAAAGTGTTGTACAGAACTTGCAAGTTCTTGGACGGATATCTATCTATATATGTATGTAGCTTTAACAGGTTAGGAGTCATGCTATTATCTAATTATGTGTAGCTTTAGCAGGTTTATGAGCCCTGCTCTAATCTAATGAAATATATTTAGTATTACTCTTGCTCAGTTTTAAATTTAGTTTCGATTTTAATCTTGTTGTATTCATTTGTTTCAAAGCTTCTTTTTCTGTTTTCTACTCCAAGTCTTTTGCATATCTTTCAACACTTAACAATCATGAAAGATGTCGGACTAAAAACAACAGAGACTCTCGGAATCAAAATTCAAAGAAATGTATTTAGTCTCAGAATCAAAATTCAAAGAAAGTGTATCATCTTTTTAATTCCATGTAATCCCGCATCAGAACTCTAGTCTTTCTAAGAACTTTCTAAGAGGTTGAAATAATGCCATCAGAACTTGAAGCTAAAATAAAAAATTCGACTTCATACAACCATTCTCATACAGAAACGATTCATCCCATTCAGCTTTGGATGACCCACGTCAAAATATGACTCGGTCTTAGCACTTATCAACTAACCATCGATAAAAAGAAACCATATCCTCGTCTTTCTCTCTCATTCTCTTGTGAAAAACAGCTCTCTTCTCTCAGACAGATCTAAACCATCTAGAAATAGTTGATTCTCTCAGACAAATTAAATCATTGACATGGGAAAAAATTTATGATGGTTGTCCATTTACAAGTTAGGGTTTTAATTATCCACGCATTTATCAGGGTTCAACAACTTTCAGAAAATTTATGAAGGCTATCTCACCTCTGATTTCAGGTTTCCTCATACCTTCAACTCACCAAACTTATTAGGGTATGTACTTTATTCTGAGTTTAATTCTTAGTTTCAATTTCTGACTTTTAGTTTTTGAGTTCAATTCTGATTCTCAATTTATTAGGGTAAACAATTTTTTTAGGGGTTTTGTTTAATTAGGTCGAAATAAGCCGTCTAGTAATAAATATATTACCAATAGTTTGACTAAAAGTTTTTCGAATTGGGGTTATATCATTTTCAATGTATTTTACAATCTTCTCAATTTTTCATATGGAGCCAACAGTGTTAAGCGATCCATATTGCAGTACTGTTTATTTATACCCACTTTAAACACTTTATATTTCCGTGGGTGATTTCTTTTTTAGAGAAGAAATATGATAAAACAAAAGGTAAAGATAGACTCCAATACAGATGCTCAGTAATGCCTTTAGGAGTGGTATTATTACTGGCAATGTCTAGGAGTGAAGTTAACATTCAGTTGGGAAGTTTGAATTATGAAGTTCTTTTTACACCTTAGTTTTGTAACATGGTCTTCAATTTCTTAATTTCGTAAATTTTTATTTTTGTGTTTGTTTTCTGCATTCTCTTCTCCCTCTTAAATTCTGATTGTACACCAAGAATGCAGTTCATGGAATCATTAAAAAAAAAAAGTCCTTTTTTGAGTTTAGTATGTTTGTTTATTTATCATGAGCTTGTGAAGTAAGTACTATATATATTGTAGTACTATTTATTTATGTATTTCTTTTGTTATGCAGATGTCTCGACGCCGTGTTGTTCCTCCAAGCAAAGAATGGATTAATGCACCTAAGTTTTCACCTCGATGGGTTGTCGGTGTTCAATATTTCATCCAATTTACAAGAGAGTGTCTTGGTGAATCTATCGATGAAGTTCGATGTCCTTGCATGAAATGTAAGAATTACAATAGTTTACCAAAATCTTTAGAAGATGTACATGGGGATATTCTTGAGAATGGATTCGATATGACATACCAAACATGGATCCATCACGGAGAGCAACCTAGTGATCATGTTTTCAATGTTGAAGCTCCTCCTCTACCCGCTAATTATGTTGTGAATGAAGATGTTCCTGTTTCGAGAATGCACGACTTGTTCCATGAGACATTAGGACGTGCAGTTGGTGTCAATAACTTTGAAAACTGCCATAATAATTTTGATTGTCCCTCGGATGCTGATATTGAAGATGGTTCTGGTGGTAATAGTCAAGATAGAGATGGTGTCAATTACAGTAAAGAGTTACAGGATGCAGTACAACCCTTATATCCAGGATGCAGTGCTGAACATACAAAACTGTCGACAATTGTTGAATTGGTCAGTATGAAAGCAAGATACCAGTGTTCTGATGTTTTCATGACTGAGTTATTGGGATATTTGAAAACCATTTTACCGGTTGGGAAAACGTTACCTGTTAATTGTAGAAAAGATAATGATATGATTAAACCGTTTCAGTTGCCGGTCCAGATTATCCATGCTTGCATTAATGATTGCATTCTATACCATAAGGAGTATGCTGATTTAGAGGAGTGTCCTAAATGTAAGGAAAGTAGATGGAAAAAGCCTCCATAGGGGAGTATGCCCACCACTAGAAAGGTTCCGGCAAAGATACTTATATATTTTCCAATTACGGAAAGGTTACAACGCTTGTATATTATACCTTGGATAGCTGAGCTAATGATTTGGTATTCTAAGTTTGTGGAAAGTGCTACACACATGCGACATCCTGTGGATTCTTCTCAGTGGAAGTCTATAGATACAAAGTGGCCTGATTTTTCTGTAGAGAAGCGAAACGTGCGTCTAGGACTTGCAACTGATGGTTTTAACCCTTTCGGGATGATGAGCACGCACAGTACTTGGCCTGTCATGATTGTTGTTTATAATCTTGCACCAGAAGTATGTATGTCCAAATATTTCACAATGTTAACAATGCTGATTCCTGGTCCAAGTGGTCCCAATCATAACATAGATATTTATTTACAGCCTTTGATTGACGAGTTGCTAGAATTATGGTCAGACGGAAATGTCATATATGATGCTCATACAAAGACTTACTTTAAAATGAAAGCAATCTTATTGTGGGGCATACATGACTTTCCCGGATATTCCCATGTTTTGGATCTGCGAACATCTGGAAAATTTGGATGTCCCGTGTGTGGATAAAATACAGAGGCATTAAGGCTGAAATGGGGGAAAAACTTTGCTTATATGGGTCATATGAAGTTTCTACGAGATAAAAATCACCCTTATAGACAACAGGAATCTCAGTTCAACGGAAAGCAAGAATACAGGGGTGCACCAAGCCGTTTGAGTGGCGTCGATTTGTTCGAGAAGACATCAACTGCGGATAAACAATTTGGGAAGTTGGTAAAGCGGGCAGTCAAGGTAAATTCTCCGTGGTCGAAGAGATCGATGTTCTTTTGTCTCCCATATTGGAAGGTATTTTTATCTTGACTTCTTGTATGAATCTTGCAGTTATTTTATTTTAATATGTTACTGTTGTTTGTAAATATTTTCTAACTTATTCTATCTTATTAGTTTCTACATATTCGGCACAATGTGGATGTCATGCATGTGGAAAAGAACTTTGCAGAGAATTTGTTTGGAACTTTTATGAACCATAAGGATAAGTCAAAGGATGGAGTTCCAGCGCGCAAATATTTAAAACTTATGAAGTTGAAGCCTAACTTATGGTTGACGGAGAATAATGGAAAATTAGTGGTCCCCCATGCACCTTATCGCTTTTCTGATTCTGAAAGGGAAGTTATATGCAAAACTCTTAGCACACTGAAAGTACCAAATGGTTACAGCGGGAACTGGAGAAAGAAAGTATGTTTAAAAGAGTTTCAATTGAAGGGTATCAAATCCCATGACTATCATATGCTTATGCAGGGTCTGATGCCAATTTTTATAATGCATGGTTTCAAAAAACATAAGCCTCTGCGTGAGGAAGTTTGACACTTATCATTATTTTTCAAAGTCCTTTGTTCCAAGGTTATTGATCGTGCTGAACTTCGTCTAATGCATGAACGTATAGTGGAGTCATTATGTGTGTTTGAAATATACTTCCCGCCTGCTTTTTTTGTTAGTATGACTCATGTTGTCGTGCACTTGGCAGAACAGGCACATTTATTGGGGTATGTTCAATTTAGATGGATGTACCCTTTTGAGAGGTACAATCATGTAGTTACTAATATCCTTTCAGTTTTTTCTTTTACGAAATCAACATACTTACATATACTTGGTTACTAATTACATGTGCAGGATGATGAGAACCTACAAGGTTTATGGCCACAACAAAAATTATATAGAAGCGTATATCCAAAAATAGTATGAGGTCATTGAAGGGGCGCGTGCCAGTGCATGGAGTTCATTCAGGAGGGGAAGCAAAGGTATTATAAATGTCGTGGAAAGATATCAATGCCCAGTGAAGTTTATGAAGGTCCATACCCACATGATTCACACGAAAAAACATATAAGCTAACTACCTTAGAGTATGATGAAGTTCATATTTAGATATTGAGACACTCGGATGAAAATATTGAATGGGAAGCATAAGTAGATCATAAGTCGGTTTTTGTTTAAATCAATTCATTGCACTATAAAAGTAAACTTCACTTACCACTGTCTTTGTCGTTTTATATGAAATACAATATTTATCTTTCCAATATTAACCGGACTCGTAGGGGAGGATAGAGGCTATGGATTACATTGCATGGTTAAGATACCAACTTGAAGACACTCCCATAACATATTTTCATAGGCTTGTCCTTGGGCCAACCTTCTATATAGTTTCGTATAATTCGTATTGTGCTAATGGTTATCTTTTCTACACAGCAGATGCGGAAAAAAATTTGACTACACAAAATAGTGGATTTACCATGAATGCTTGCACCAGCTTTAGAGCAAGTGAGAGAGATACGAACCTTGTTGATGATGATACTACGTATTATGAAATTCTGCAAAAGATACTTGAACTAGACTATTGAGTTTTAACAGAAGTTATTTTTTATTGTAATTGGGTGCGAGTCGAAGATAAAGTACATGGGTGATATGTGGATCGAGAGACAAAGTTGAGGTTTGTCAATTTTGAAAAGTTTATTAGAAGCTCAAAGGAAGAATACGAGCCATTCATCCATTCTTCTCGAGCTAGCCAAGTTTTTTACTGAAGCGATTTGACAAGAAAGCATTGGAATCTGGTTTTGCAATCTCCCATGAGATCAGACCCCCATATAAATTCTTTTGAAGATCCATATGTCTTCACTGCAACCTCTAGTGATGTTCCATTAATTTCAGAAACTGTTGGACATGATGAATATTGGAATGGAATTGCTGAGGTAATGTTGCTTTGTTTTAGGACTTGTTTATTTATTTGTTTTTCTCTTAATCTTCTTTATGTAAAAATAGATTTGAACATTCATTCACGTCTTGATGCTAGCAGGGAGATGATGAGTATTCGGATGTAGATGCTCAGGTAAAGTTTGCTTGTCTTAGTAAATATTTATTCCTTTAAATGGGTCAAACATAATCTTATGATAAAAGCAATTTTATTTTTTTACCCATCTATGAATTAGCTGCAGAAAAACTGGACAATAACTTGCTATTTAGTTGTCACAGTTTTTATTGGTGATGCAGTTTGAGTTCTATTCGTAATTGTAATCTTCTTTACTTGTAGAATTGACAAGGCATGCTAGAAGATAGTAAGTACATACATGAATTCTTGATAAAATTGGACCTTAGTAGAGCCTAACTTTTCTTGATTAGGCGAATCGAATCACTTTTGTAAGTTAATCTTGTTTATGACATATCCCATTTCTATTTTGAACTCTTTCCAAGGTTTAAGTTATGTGAATTTCATTTTAATGGTATAGTTTTTCCCTTTGGTTGTCTGAATTCTATGCTTGTCGCATGAATGAATGTGCACTTAAATTTAAGCATGAATCTGGTTATCTTCGGTTGTCTAAATTCTATGCTTGTCGTTTTAAATTATTTCTATCTTCTTTATGTTCATGGAGATTCATTCACTTCCTTATACTGCCAGGAACTAGTTGAATGTGGAGATGATGAATATTCATATTGAGATGCTCATGTAATAATGCTTATTTCAATACTTGTTTATTTGTGGTTATCTTTTTATCTTCATTATGTACAAGGAGATTCAATCACTTCTTGATGCTTTCAGGAACTAAAGGAATATGGATTCTAGATATTCAATTGATAGGTGTCTAAAACACCTTTCTATTTATCTATTATTTATGCTTTCTCTGCTAAGTTTTCTTGTAAAATATGTATCTCATGGTTGATTTTGAGTATTTAGGTACTTTGGAGTCATTTGGAACAAAAGGAGAATAAACAACGCGAAAGTCTCATCTCATATTCAAGTGCTATCGGGGAGGAACTATTTCTCATTATTCGCTTCTATTTCTTGATTCCTTTCTGAAAAGTATGTCGACTTTAGTGATGCAATTTTTTTCTGAAAAGCACGACTGCTTTAGTGATGAATAGAAATCGAAGAGATGAAGTGGGTTTGAGAAGAAAGAGACGGTTGGTATTGGTGGAGGAACTCGAGAAAGGAAGAAAGCGTTCATTTGGAGAGAAGAGGAGAAAAAATACCAATTCACAGGCGAGCGACGCTAGCTATGGATAAGAAAGGAAGTGAATAGGTAATCGGTTCCGCGAAACTGATAGCCACATGAGAGATGGTTGGCCTTTATCCAGTACTACAGGGGTGTCTATATCACTCTCATCTCTTACACTTGACCTAAAATTGAGAGAAATCATTTTCTCTTATATCCTCATTATTGATCTGACTGAAAGCAAGAGTAAAGAGTGGCGGCTCCATTAACATTCATAAATGGAAGTTGGGAGAGGAACAGAGTGATGTTAATCGTGAAATCAAGAGTAGAATTCAAGGAGGTAATGAGGAGTAAATCACAGGAAAGAATAAGGGTTTGAATTGAATCTCTGGGTTTATGAGAAAGTGAATGAATCATATGGAAGTTGAGTTCATTCTCGATGATAAGAATATGGGTTTGGTGATTAATGGTTGGTTGAAGGTGAATCTGAGGTTCAAATGAAGAGGAGAAAATGATTTAGAATCTGTGAATACTAAGATGGGGAAGTCAGTGAAGCTTTCTAATCAATTGTTTGGTGTAAATCGAAGCTGCGGATAATTGAAGGTTCTGCTACAATTGAAGAAATAGGTTTGAGCAAGTTTGAATAAAAATCAAGATGGGTTCAATTCTGGTGATGTTGGTGGTTGAAACTGAGAAGCTAGGGTTTTTTTGGTCATGTAAATGAAGCAGTGTCGGTTGAATTGAAGTTGTAGTAGAATGGTTGAGATCTGTAGATGTCTATGAAAGTGGTTGTAGCTCAGGTTGCAGGATATTGATTCATGGTTTGGTTATGAAGAATACAGATGAATGAATGGGGATCAAAAATGTTGAAAAGAGTGGGTCTCTCTCTGAGAGAAGTATTAGAGCTCAGATTCAGATAGGTAACTTGGTTGTTGGTTGCTGGAATAGGAAATTGCAGTAAAGAAAATGGTCCTGCTGTGAAGTGCAATGAATTAATTGGTGGCTAGTTATGGTGATGCAGGTGAAAGAATTTGAGAAAGAGAATAACAAAATCAAATGCTAGTGGTTCTGGTGCCATTGGTTGAATTCTGATGCAATGGAGATGGATTGTGATTAGATGAATACATAGGTTTGCAAGGGTCATGGCACTGCAGTGATTATAGGTACAACATGGAAGGAATTTAGATGCTTCTGCTTGAACTGAAATAGAATTGAGGCAGTTGCAGTTGGCGATGGATTGAAACTAGGAGTTGTTGAAAGCAAGAGATTACAGAAAGAAGTGAGAACTGATGACACTACAGATGAGCTGGTGGTTATTGATTCCATGATGAAGAGATTGTGTCAGAATGAAGCAGGTGATCGTTTTTAAGATGGGGAAAAGATGCAGAATGGTGCCTGTGCTGTTGAGAATGGTGTTAGCTGTAATGGGTTTGCGGTGGTGATCAAACAAGTTCTAATACAATTAACTTGATGCTGCACTGAGTTGCAGGAATGGAACTGCACTGAAGCTGTGGAGAGTTGATAGTTACAGGGAAGAGATTGAATGAATCGCAGTTGATGAAGTTTAGGGTTCTGTGAGTCATTGAATGAACTGTGTTGGTATTGAACTCTTGCTACAACTGAGTTTGTGAAGTGCAGTGGTTGTGGATTCGATAAAACTGCAGAATGGTTAAGAACTGGTGGCATTTTGTTGCAGGCTTAGAAGATGGTGGGAGCAATAAATGATGGCCTGATATGCAATTGCAAGTAATTAGAGTTGATAAGAGATTGCTCAAGTACTGAGCAGTTAATGAATTGGCAGTGGTAGCTGATGTTGTTGGCAAGCAGGGAAAGTTGGAACAAGGAAGTTGGTGGCAATGCATAGCCATCATGGCTGGAGAGCAGTACTGAAGCATAATGATTGTGCAATAGAACTCATGCCAAAGAAACTCAGCCCATTCATATCTGACTCGTCGTGAATCACTCAGCCTGACCCAGTTTGACTCTTATTTGACTCGGTTGACTACTCAGTCCCATTCGGTGTGGTCTGGATTAGGCCAAATACCCTTTTTGGGACCACTATTGGGACAGATTTTCTGCACGGGTTTTTCTCACTTGTGGGCTTGGTGGATTTTCATCTAATGGACTTTGAAGACTAAACCTAATTTTGGATCAAGAAGAGCTATAAAAAGGAAGACTTCTACAACTTAGAGAGATCTTTTTTCTACTGGAGTTTTGGAGGAGAGCAACGACTAGGGTTTGCTTTTCATTTATTTTTCATTTTTATAATTGATTTTGATTATGATGAATCCAAAAACTATGAGTAGCTAAACATTTATTATTGGTTATGGGATATAAAGTGGATTTCACAAATAAGATTTGATTCAATGCATTAGTTTTGTCTCAACTTTATTGTTTATGATTCATTATTAATATTGTTACATGATTTGATTGTTTGTTTGGTTGAGTCCGGAATCAATCCGATTTGATTTCATTTATAGAGCTATATTAGGGTTTTCAATACGAAAACGTTGTTTATCCCTGATTTTAAGTAGCATAAATGTGGGTAGTGCTTGTAGTGATATATCCTACTAGTCACATATGAATCATAACTTGGGTTAAATCGATTTAGTGCTTTTACACATTTTGATTGCCTTGATTAGTCTTATTCCTTAAAACTTATTGCTTTTAGGGAGTTAAATCTAATTGTGCTTTTACACTTTAGGTTGCTTTCTAGGAAGAAGTCACATATCCATCTTTTAATGTGGTTGTGATGAAATCAGGGAATTAGCGGGATACTCTTGCGATCAAGGTATCCTAGGACTTTTAGTAAATAAGAGATTAAAATTTCAATTCTAGTCATTGTTGAAAATTCAAGTTTGTGAATGAAACTATCCCGTGACCAATGCTTTCTCTTTATTGATTATTTAAATAATTTATTGCTTCAATTTATTTTTATTGCTTTGGTAACTCACCCCCCCCCCCTTTGGTTACTAAGAATCTGAAAATTTGCATAACAATAATAGCCTCTTTGTGGATACGAACTCTTTCTTATCGCATACTACTTTTATTTTAGTTAAGTAAGAAAGTGAAATTATATTTTACCGGCTGACAACCGATCAAATTTTGGCGTCGTTGCCGGGAAGGCAAATGGCTTGTTATTAAGTTTTTAATTTCTTTTTACAATTTTTGCTTTTATCTTTGCTTTTTGTTTCTTGTCTTGGTTCTTACTTGTTTGCGAGAATTGTTTTCAGGTACCTAATCCCTGGCTTCTAAGGATTGGAACTATCCAAGGTACGGGATTGCTACTCGAAGAGGCACAATACTCCAACCAATTCAAGACATACCGGAAGAGCAAAAGTTAGAAGTGGAAGAAGAATTACAACTAGAAGGAGAACAAGACGTTCCATTTGTAGAAGAACCACTAGTTGAAGAAGAGGGAGCAATGGGTGACGCAAATCGTACACTAAACTATTTGGCTTCTCATAGGCTTGATGCACAACGATGGTGTATTCAAACAAATTCAACATTCGAGATCAAGCCTGGGTTGATTAATTAGAGAGTTGCCGAAGTTTCATGGTATGGCGAATGAAGACCCAAACAAGCATCTTATGGAGTTCCATACCATTTTTAAGGCCATGCTTCCAGCGGAGACTGAAGCCGATGGTGCAATGTTGAAATTTTTTCCATTTTCTATGGTGTACAGCGCTAAGGATTGGTTATATTGTTTGCCATACGGAAGTGTCACTACATGGAACGGATTGAAGAAACTCTTTCTAGAGAGGTATTTTCCTGCGTCAAAGGCTACTCAAATTCGCAAAGAGATTAGTGGAATAAAGCAACATACGGGAGAATCTTTGTATGAATGTTGGGAGCGATACAAGAGATTGGTGGCAAGCTTTCCTGACCATCAATTCAGCGACGCTATGATAATCCAATACTTCTACGAATGTCTTCAATCAAGTGATAGATATCTTCTTGATGCAGCGGGTGGTGGTGAACTAGTGAACAAGATGGTGGCCCAAGCTGCTGAGTTGATTGAAAGCATGGATGCAAACTCGCAATAATTATACACAAGAGGTGAACCAATGGTTAGGAAAGTGCATGAAGTTAGTGATTCATCATCATCACACCGTGATCAAAGGATGGATAACATGGAGCAAATGATGCAAAAGATGGTTGCGGTTATATTACCTTCGTATGGTGAAGAGTTGGAGCAAGCTAATGCGGTTTTTCCCAACCAACAAAGACGGTATGATCCCTATTCCAACACCTACAATCCTGGATGGAGATATCATCCAAATTTCAGCTATGCCAACAAGCAAGGTGCGGTTCAACAACCTACTTTCAACCGTCCGAGTGGATTTCAACTGCAACAACAACAATTTCAACCGCAACAACAACGACTTCAACCACAACAGCAACAATTTCAGCAACCACAACAACCGGTTCAAAACCAAGTTTCCGATATCGATGTAAAGTTACAAACAATGATGCAAGGTATTTCTACCATGTTCAAGGAAAACCAACAAGAAACTAAGAGTGCTATCAAAGAGTTGCAGACTCAAGTGGGCTCCATGGTGATTGATATCAACAAATTGAAGGAACAAAATAGTGGAAGACTCCCTTCTTAACCCATTAACCCAAAATAGGGTGTCAATTTTGGAGGAAAAGAGGGATGAAATTCCCCAAACACCTGAGGTACCTATTCCTAACTCTAAAACTCCTATTCCTACTTATGTTCCTCCTATACCTTTTCCTCGCATATTTGCAAGTTCTAAGAAGGCGGAACTAGAAAAGGAGATATTAGACGTTCTTAAGAAGATTCATGTGAATATACCACTCATTGATTCTATCAAGCAAGTTCCCAAGTATGCAAAAGTGTTGAAGGATTTGTGTACCAACAAGCAAAGGCTTAAAGGCAATGAAGTGCTAAGTTTGGGGGAGAATGCTTCGGCAATCTTACAACAAACACTCCCACTGAAATGCAAGGATCCCGGTAGCTTTGACATTCCCGTCACAATTGGTAACACCACTTTTAACAAAGCAAGGTTAGACTTAGGTGCATCCGTCAATGTTATGCCGGCATCCATGTATAATTCAATTAATCTAGGTCCTTTGAAAAAGGCTGAAATTGTGTTGCAATTATCCGATCGCTCTAATGTTTACCCAATGGGTATTGTTGAGGATGTTCTTATGCAGGTTAATCAACTTGTATTTCCAGCTGACTTTTGTGTGTTAGAGATGGATGAGGGTTCACTGGACTCATCTCTTTCATTGTTACTTGGACGTCCCTTCATGAAAACGGCTAAGACCATTATTGATGTGGATAAGGGAACATTGACTATGGAGTTTGATGGAGAAATAATACGTTTCAACATTTTCGAGATGATGAGATATCCTAGTGATTTCCACTCTTGTTTCTTCGTTGATATTATGGATGCATTGGCGCAAAAAGTGTTTGAATTGAATGGTGATGATGCTTTGGAAATTGTTTTAACTACATCCATGGATGATGGTGTACAGTGTGGTAACGAAGTAAAGGAAGCCCTTGGTGATATTAACTCACTGCAAGGATGTCCGAAAACTCATAATATCTCTTTTATATCTTTACCATGCAGTGATGAAAGGCTTTTACCTTCTATTGTTAAATCTCCAAAGTTGGAATTGAAACCCCTTCCAAGTCACTTAAAGTACTTGTACTTGGGTGACAATGAAGAGTTTCATGTGATTGTTTCTAACGAGCTTAGTGAATTACAGGAGCAAAAACTTCTAAGGGTGCTAAGAAAGCACAAGACGGCCATAGGATGGACAATTACTGATATCAAGGGTATAAGCCCTGCCGTTTGTATGTATAAGATTCGTTTGGAAGATGATGCAAAGCCTACATGGGAAGCTCAACGTCATTTGAACCCCCCAATGATGGAAGTTGTGAAAAAGGAGATACGCAAGCTTTTGGAAGTGGGTGTTATCTACCCTATATCCGATAGCAAGTGGGTGAGCCAGGTACAAGTTGTACCAAAGAAATCAGGTGTAACGGTGGTAGAAAATGATAAGAACGAACTTTTCCCAACTCGTGTGCAAACCGGTTGGATGGTTTGTATTGATTATAGAGAGTTGAATGCCACTACTAGGAAGGATCACTTTCCTTTACCCTTTATTGATCAAATGCTTGAACGTTTAGCTAGACACTCTTATTATTGTTTCCTTGATGGTTATTCAGGTTATAATCAGATTGTGATAGCACCAGAGGATCAAGAGAAACCACTTTCACTTGTCCTTTCGGTACTTTTGCTTATAGAAGGATGCCTTTTGGCTTGTGAAATTCTCCAGCTACCTTTCAAAGGTGTATGGTAAGTATCTTTTCCGAATATGTTGAAAACATCATTGAAGTGTTTATGGATGACTTTAGTGTCTTTGGTGATTCAGTTGACCTTTGTTTGAACAACTTGTCATTAATCCTTGAACGATGTGTTGAAACAAACCTTGTGCTTAATTGGGAGAAGTTCCATTTCATGGTAACTCATGGCATAGTTTTAGGCCATATAGTATCTTCTAAAGGCTTAGAAGTTGATAAATCTAAGATAGACCTTATTCGTGCTCTAACCCCTCCAACAACGGCGAGGGAGATATGCTCTTTTCTTGGACATGCAGGTTTTTATCGTAGATTTATCAAGGATTTTTCCAAGATAACATCACCACTTTGCAATTTATTGCAAAAAGATGTGGTTTTTAACTTTGATGAAAAGTGTAAGGCGACATTCAATCGTTTGAAAAAACTTTTGATTTCAGCCCCTATCATTAAACCACCAGATTGGAGAAATCCTTTTGAGATCATGTGTGATGCAAGTGACTATGCGGTTGGTGCGGTGCTTTGGAAACGTGTGGGGAAGATACATCATGCTATTTAATATGCTTCTAGAACGTTAAATGAAGCCCAACAAAACTACACAACCACTGAAAAAGAGTTTTTAGCTATTGTATTTGTATTGGAGAAATTTCGCTCTTATATAATTGGTACAAAAGTTGTTGTTTTTTCTGATCATGCAAAACTTAGGTACTTGCTAATGAAGAAAGAAGCGAAACCGGGGCTCATACGATGGATCTTACTATTGCAATAGTTTGATATTGAAATCAAGGACAAGAAAGGAATTGAGAACACCGTTGCGGATCATTTGAGCCTTCTTGTTGTGGACAAGGAAGCTATCCCATTGCGAGAAAGTTTCCCGGATGAGCAACTATTCTCAATTGCATTTGGAGAACCATGGTATGCTGATATTGTGAATTACTTGGTAAATAAACAAATTCCAAAGAACTTGTCTCGTGATGAGAGGGACAAACTTAATAGGTTAGGGAACCAATATATATGGGATGATCCATACTTATGGAAACATGGCAGTGACCAAGTAATAAGAAGGTGCGTTCCCGAATCCGAGTTTAATTCTATCTTGTCTTTTTGTCACTCTTATGCTTGCGGAGGACATTTTGGAAGTAAGAGAACCGCTCACAAGGTAATTGAAATCGGTTTCTATTGGCCAACCTTGTTTAAGGATGCATATACATTTTGTATAACTTGTGATATGTGCCAAAGAATAGGCAATCTAGGTGCCCGAAATCAAATGCCACAAACTTTTATTCAATTTGTTGAAGTTTTTGATGTATGGGGTATTGATTTTATGGGCCCTTTTGTCAACTCTCATGGGAATTATTACATCTTACTTGTTGTTGATTATGTCTCTATATGGGTGGAAGATAAAGCCACCCCAACTAATGATTCCAAGGTTGTTTCAGATTTTTTGCAAGCTAATATTTTTGCAAGGTTTGGAATTCCAAGAGCCATAATTAGCGATGGGGGTTCTCACTTCAAAAACAGGATTTTACAAAGCTTGTTGAAGAAGTACAATGTGTAGCACAAGATTGCAACACCTTATCATCCTCAAACAAATGGAAAAGACGAGGTTTCTAACCGGGAGGTGAGATCCATACTAGAGAAGACGGTGAATCCAACAAGGAAAGATTGGAACATGCGACTTAATGATGATTTGTGGGATTATAGAACCGCATACAAGACACCTATTTTGATGTCTCCCTTTAGGCTTGTGTATGGTAAACCTTGTCACTTACCCGTGGAGATTGAGCATAAGGCGTTTTGGGCGATTAATCAATGCAATATGGAGATGGATGGGGCTGGAAAGCAAAGGAAGTTGCAACTCCAAGAGCTAGAGGAGATTCGCAATGATGCATTTGAAATCCCACGCATTTACAAGGAGAAAATGAAGGCCTTTCATGATACTATGATTTCTAGAAAACAATTTTGTATTGGGAAGAAAGTGATTTTGTTTAATTCTCGCTTGCATTTATTTCCGGGTAAATTAAGGTCACGTTGGATTGGACCTTTTATTGTTACTAATGTGTTTTCTCATGGTGCAGTATAAATTCGCAGTATTGCTACAGGAAAGGAACTTAAAGTTAATGGGCACCGGTTGAAACCATATTATGAGAATTTCAATTCCGAAGTGGTGGAAGGAGCTAATTTTGTGGATGAACTCCCTCTGGAGGAATCATAGAAAGCAAGGAGATAGTCGGGCCGACGACTTTAAACCAAGCGCTAAGTGGGATGCAACCCACCGGTTTTGTATCTTTACCCTTATATTTTTGTTTTTATTTCTTAAGCATTTTATCTTTATTTTCGTTGTTTTTGCATATCATTTGCGAAATTTCCCACCTTGAACTTTCTTTGGATGATTCAATTTTACATCGAGGACAATGTAAAGTTTAAGTGTGGGGGAGCATTTATATGTTTGTATAGTTTGTTTATGTTTTATGCAAAACAAAAAAATCAGAAAAAAAAATAAAAATAAAAAATTGTGCTTTATTAACTCCGAAATCTAGAAAATTGTGCCTATAGGATGACACTACCATTAATGGATGGAACCATTTTGATTGCAGGAGTTGAGGAACCAATTAACTAAAAAGACGGACATAGATCAGAAATTATAAATAAAATGATAGTTGTTACCATATCTCGGAATATCACCAACATACATTCTATTTTTATTTTTCCATATTTATCTATTGTTCTCTAAGTTCTTTGGTGGGTCACTAAACATCGACTTGTTATTACTGCTGGGATGAAATACAGTGATTGAGTTGCTAAAAAGAAAAAAAAAAAAAAAAGGCCGACCAATTAGACCAAATGGAATAAAAATGACACTTGGATAGCAATATGTGTGTGTTCTCCTTGTCTTCGTCGCCTAAACAAGTATGTAATGCAGGATCCAAGGGAACTATCATGTAATCTGCTGACAAGAAGCATGCGCTTGGATCCAAAAGATCTAATCATGCTATCTAAAAAAAAAAAGTGAAAAAGAAAAAGAAAAGAAAGAAAATATTATATTTGTTGAATAAAGTCACTCCTGGTTCCCTTGTATATTCCGGTTGAGTTGATGTAGAATTAAGATTGTTGACCACTGGTTCCTTTGTATATACAGGTGTGTTGACACTAGAATTCAGACCAGTAGCTCAATCCAATAGGATGCATAGGTTTGTCTTGGCGGTGACCTTCAGACAAATATGGGAAATACCGATCACTTGTTAACATTTGCAAACATCTACATATATATCCATCTTCTTAATCTTTTCATTGTGATTGTGGTTAGTTAGATTCCGAGTATTGTGGTTTGTTCGACTTTCTAATAAATAGAGATGTATTTACTAATATATGAATTGAATTTGCACAAGGTACCTCCTCCTGTAGTCATTTGGATCCGTTCATTAAGTTGTCACAAATAGACGGAGTTGGAAATATAGGTTTTGTAGGAAGACCTCTTGTAAACCTTCACGAGACTAAAACTCGTCCACTAGGGACACCTAGGGGTTCAAAGGCTTGTTATTTATGCTAAAAGTGATTGTAGCCTCGATGATACGGAGTTGTATGTATTCTTCATAATTGTTTTGTTTGATTTGCTCGAGGACTAGCAAAGTCTAAGTGTGGGGGAATTTGATATGTGTCTAAAACACCTTTATATTTATCTATTGTTTATGCTTTATCTGCTAAGTTTTCTTGTAAAATATGTATCTTATGGTTGTTTTTGAGTATTTAGGTACTTTGGAGTCATTCGGAACAAAAGGAGAATAAACAGCGTGGAAGTCTCATCTCATATTCAAGTGCTATTGGGGAGGAACTATTTCTCATTATTCGCTTTTATTTCTTGATTCCTGTCTGAAAAGTATGTCGACTTTAGTGATGCAATTTTTGCCTAAAAAGCACGACTGCTTTAGTGATGAATAGAAATTGAAGAGATGAAGTGGGTTTGAGAAGCAAGAGAAAGTTGTTGTTGGTGGAGGAACTCGAGAAAGGAAGAAAGCGTTCATTTGGAGCGAAGAGGAGAAAAAATACCAATTCACAGGCGAGCGAAGCTAGCTACGGATAAGCAAGGAAGTGAATAGGAAGTCTTTTCCGCAAAAGTGATAGCCACATGAGAGCTAGTTGGCCTTTATCCAGTACTACAGGGGTGGCTATATCACTCTCATCTCTTACACCTGACCTAAAATTGAGAGAAATCATTTTCTCTTATATCCTCATTACTGCTCTGACTGAAACCGAGAGTAAAGAGTGCCGGTTCCATTAACATTCAGAAATGGTAGTTGGGAGAGGAACGGAGTGATGTTAATCCTGAAATCAAGAGAAGAATTCAAGGAGGTAATGAGGAGTAAATCACAGGAAAGAATAAGTGTTTGAATTAAATCTCTGGGTTTATGATAAAGTGAATGAATCATATGGAAGTTGAGCTCATTCTCGATGATAAGAAGATGGGATTGGGGATTAATGGTTGGTTGAAGGAAGAGGAAAAAATGATTTAGAATCTGTAAAGATTAAGATTGGGAAGTCAGTGAAGCTTTCTAATCAATTGTTTGGTGTAAATCTAAGCTGCGGATAATTGAAGGTTTTGCTGCAATTAAAGACATGGGTTTGAGCAAGTTTGAATGAAAATCAAGATGGGTTCAATTTTGGTGATGTTGGTGGTTGAAATTGAGAAGCTAGGGTTTCGCTGGTCATGTAAATGAAGCAGTGCTGGTTGAATTGAAGTTGTAGTAGAATGGTTGAGATCAAAAGATGTCTATGAAAGTGATTGTAGCTCAGGTTGCAGGATATTTATTCATAGGTATGATTCATTATTTGGTTATGAAGAATACAGATGAATGAAGGGGGATCAAAAATGTTGAATAGAGTGGGTCTCTCTCTAAGAGAAGTATTAGAGCTCAGATTCAGATAGGTAGCTTGGTTGTTGGTTGCTGGAATAGGAAATTGCAGTAAAGAAAATGGTCCTGATGTGAAGTGCAATGAAGTAATTGGTGGCTAGTTATGGTGATACATGTGAAAGAATTTGAGCAAGAGAATAACAAAAGCAAATGCTAGTGGTTCTGGTGACATTGGTTGAGTTCTGGTGCAATGGAGCTGGACTGTGATTAGATGAATGCATAGGTTTGTAAGGGTCATGGAACTAAAGTGATTATAGGTACAACAGGGAAGGAATTGAGATCCTGCTGATTGAACTGAAATGGAATTGAGGCAGTTGAATTTGGCGATGGATTGAAACTAGGAGTTGTTGAAAGCAAGAGATTAGAGAAAGAAGTGAGAACTGATGACACTACAGATGAGCTGGTGGTTATTGATTCCATGATGAAGAGATTGTGTCAGAATGAAGCAGATGATCGTTTTTAAGCTGGGAAGAAGCTGCAGAATGATGCATGTGCTGTTGAGAATGGTGTTAGCTGTAATGGGTTTACGGTGGTGATCAAACAGGTTCTAATGCGATTAACTTGATCTTTGCACTCGAGTTGCAAGAATGGAACTGCACTGAAGCTGTGGAGAGTTGATAGTTACAGGGAAGAGATTGAATGAATCGCAATTGATGAAGTTTGGGTAATCTGTGAGTCATTGAATGAACTGTGGTGGTAGTGAACTCCTGCTACAACTGAGTTTTTGAAGTGCAATGGTTGTGGATTCGATAAAACTGCAGAATGGTTAAGAACTGGTGGCATTTTGTTGCAGGATTAGAAAATGGTGGGAGCAATGAATGATGGCTTGAGATGCAATTGCAAGTAATTGGAGTTGAGAAGAGATTGCTCAAGTACTGAGCAATTAATGAATTGGCAGTGGTAGTTGATGATGTTGGCAAGCAGGGAAAGTTAGAACAAGGAAGCTGGTGGCAATGCATAACCATCATGGCTGGAGAGGAGTACTGAAGCACAATGATTGTGCAACATAACTTATGCCAAAGAAACTCAGCCCATTCAGATATGACTCATCGTGAATCACTCAGCCTGACCCAGTTTGACTCTTCTTTGACTCAGTTGACTACTTTTCTGGTCACCTGAGCTCCGGTCCGGTGCCGGATTCCGGCCAAACACCCAGTTTTCCGTCGACCACTTTTGGGACATATTTTCTGCACGGGTTTTTCTCACTTGTGGGCTTGGTGGATTTTCATCTAATGGACTTTGAAGACTAAACCTAATTTTGGATCAAGAAGAGCTATAAAAAGGAAGACTTCTACATCTTAGAAAGATATTTTTTTTACTGGAGTTTTGGAGGAGAGCAGCAACTAGGGTTTGCTTTTCATTTATTTTTCATCTTTTTCATTTTTATAATTGATTTTGATTATGATGAATCCAAAAACTATGAGTAGCTAAACATTTATTATTGGTTATGGGATATAAAGTGGATTTCACAAATAAGATTTGATTTAATGCATTAGTTTTGTCTCAACTTTATTGTTTATGATTCATTATTAATATTGTTATATGATTTGATTGTTTGTTTGGTTGAGTCCGGAATCAATCCGATTTGCTTTCATTTCTAGAGCTATATTAGGGTTTTCAATACGAAGACGTTGTTTATCCCTGATTTTAAGTAGCATAAATGTGGGTAGTGCTTGTAGTGATATATCCTACTAGTCACATATGAATCATAACTTGGGTTAAATCGATTTAGTACTTTTACACATTTTGATTTCCTTGATTAGTCTTATTCCTTAAAACTTATTGCTTTTAGGGAGTTAAATCTAATTGTGCTTTTACACTTTAGGTTGCTTTCTAGGAAGAAGTCACATATGCATCTTTTAATGTGGTTGTGATGAAATCATGGAATTAGCGGGATACTCTTGCGATCAAGGTATCCTAGGACTTTTAGTAAATGAGAGATTAAAATTTTAATTCTAGTCATTGTTGAAAATTGAAGTTTGTGAATGAAACTATCCCGTGACCAATGCTTTCTCCTTATTGATTATTTAAATACTTTATTGCTTCAATTTATTTTTATTGCTTTGATAACTCAACCCCCCCCCCCCCCCCCTTGGTTACTAAAAATCTAAAAAATTTCATAACAATAATAGCCTCTCTGTGGATACGAACTCTTTCTTATCGCATACTACTTTTATTTTAGTTAAGTAAGAAAGTGAAATTATATTTGACCGGCTAACAACCGATCATCAATCACAATATTCTGTAGAGGTATGTGTCTTCGCATACTCACCATGCTTATAGTTTTTCACTGCCTATGGTTTATTTGTTCGTCTCCGTGTTGATGTAAGCAATGAAATCATTATGGAAATGTTGTTGATGTTGTTGTCTTGATGTTGTATCTATTAGACCACCTCTGTGTGTTATGGTTCAACTAGTCATGTAACCTAGCGTATAAGTTCTAACACTTTACTCGTATTCTGAATGTAGTTCGTACCTTTATGGATGTCGTCTCTCTTCCAGATGGTCTCATGAGGGTGACTGATGTCATGGTTAATAGTAAGATCGTTGTTGTTGCTGGATAAGTCAATGTTGGAAAGGGTTGTGCTTCTGAAGTTATGTTCTCAAGCAAGATGGTGCCAAGGTCATAATGACTGCAATTGTTGAAATTTTTAGGACTTGTATCACCTCTTCTCTTTAAGAAACCTTGAACTTGTTAATTTGCAGCTGAATCATTTTTTCTTTTTGTTAGTTTGGACTAAATTTATGAGTAATTAAATGTAATAGTGTTGGCATTTTTTATCAGATGAATCTGCTTTTGTATGGAATTTGAATTGTCATTTGAATTTTAGTATTTTAATTAATTTGAATTTGAGTTTGAGTTTGAATTTGAATTTGAATTTTAGTATTTTAATTAATTTGAATTTGAATTGTTATTTGAATTTCAAATTAATTTGAGTTTCACTTTACTGTAATTTGAATCTGAATCAGAATTGTTTCAGCCCTATCAGAATAATAGCAGTGAGCCAGCCAGACCTGACATATATTTTTAATACTAAAATAAATCAAATCTACGACGTCATACATGTGTCGTGTATAACGGCACTACTCTTAAAGCATCATTCTTTTGGGGCACCTTGAAAGTGTCGTTTCAGAAAAAAGACACTGAATCTAGGGCACTTTCAGCGGCACTTTGATAGTATCTTTTTATCCTCTGAAACGACACTACTAGACTATCTTAAAACGGCTATTTTCCACTAGTGGTTGATCACAAATTTGATCTTTGATCAAATTACAACCCAATTTCAAATGTTTTGTAGTAATTTCATCATATTTCTTCTACTTAGATATGGTTTTCTTGAATGTTCTTTTCAAGATTTTCTTCTTTATTTCACAATGCCTCCAGTCGCTCGTAATTCAGTTTCTTCCACTGCTCCAAATGATGAATCTACTCAAGATCGGTATAATTTTCGATTTTCTTTTGCTAATATTATAAATTTTATCTCTTTAAAACTTGATAGTATAAATTACCTATTATGGAAAGATCAATTCGAATCTTTGTTAATTAATGTTCATGAATTGATTCAAGTGAATCAAAATCGATTTTGTTTCAATTGTGTCTTGAATACTTCTACGAGAATATAAACAATAATATTTGTAGATCTTTTTGAGTATAAGTTTGCACCAATGCATACATCACACACACAATACTGCAAAGAAAGTCTTTTATCTTTTTTTCCCTTCTCTTTCTTCTCTAATACTTACCAAACAACATTCAAACATAGCCATACATTCACTAACACAATTTTCCAACCAAAACACTTAGAATATGTTTATTTCATAAAAGGGAAGATATACAAAAATTTCCCACTTAGGAACTTGCACAGAATTGTTCCTCTTGAACCAAGACTTTTCCTTACCAAAACTCTCTCAATTTGAGTCTCACAATCTCCTATGTAACCCTATTGAATTTCCATTTTCTATGGTGGACAGCGCTAAGGATTGGTTATATTGTTTGCCATACGGAATTGTCACTACATGGAACGGATTGAAGAAACTCTTTCTAGAGAGGTATTTTCCTGCGTCAAAGGCTACTCAAATTCGCAAAGAGATTAGTGGAATAAATCAACATACGGGAGAATCTTTGTATGAATGTTGGGAGCGATACAAGAGATTGGTGGCAAGCTTTCCTCACCATCAATTCAGCGATGCTGTGATAATCCAATACTTCTACGAATGTCTTCAATCAAGTGATAGATATCTTCTTGATGCAGCGGGTGGTGGTGCACTAGTGAAAAAGACGGTGGCCCAAGCTGCCGAGTTGATTGAAAGCATGGATGCAAACTCGCAATAATTATACACAAGAGGTGAACCAATTGTTAGGAAAGTGCATGAAGTTAGTGATTCATCATCATCACACCGTGATCAAAGGATGGATAACATGGAGAAAATGATGCAAAATATGCAAAAGATGGTTGCGGTTATATTACCTTCGTATGGTGAAGAGTTGGAGCAAGCTAATGCGGTTTTTCCCAACCAACAAAGACGGTATGATCCCTATTCCAACACCTACAATCCGGGATGGAGAGATCATCCAAATTTCATCTATGCCAACAAGCAAGGTGCGGTTCAACAACCTACTTTCAACCGTCCGAGTGGATTTCAACTGCAACAACAACAATTTCAACCGCAACAACAACGACTTCAACCACAACAACAACAATTTCAGCAACCACAACAACCGTTTCAAAACCAAGTTTCCGATATCGATGTAAAGTTACAAACAATGATGCAAGGTATTTCTACCATGTTCAAGGAAAACCAACAAGAAACTAAGAGTGCTATCAAGGAGTTGCAGACTCAAGTGGGCTCCATGGTGATTGATATCAACAAATTGAAGGAACAAAATAGTGGAATAATCCCTTCTTAACCCATTAACCCAAAAGAGGGTGTCAATGCTATTACGTTGAGAAGTGGTACACAACTTGAGTAACCCAAAGTTGCTGATTTGGGTGAAGAGGAAGCTCCAAATGAGCCGATTTTGGAGGAAAAGAGGGATGAAATTCCCCAAACACCTGAGGTACCTATTCCTAACTCTAAAACTCCTATTCCTACTTATGTTCCTCCTATACCTTTTCCTCGCAGATTTGCAAGTTCTAAGAAGGCGGAACTAGAAAGGGAGATTTTAGACGTTCTTAAGAAGATTCATGTGAATATACCACTCATTGATGCTATCAAGCAAGTTCCCAAGTATGAAAAAGTGTTGAAGGATTTATGTACCAACAAGCAAAGGCTTAAAGGAAATGAAGTGCTAAGTATGGGGGAGAATGCTTCGGCAATATTACAACACAAACTCCCACTGAAATGCAAGGATCCCGGTAGCTTTGACATTCCCGTCACAATTGGTAACACCACTTTTAACAAATCAAGGTTAGACTTAGGTGCATCCGTCAATGTTATGCCGGCATCCATGTATAATTCAATTAATCTAGGTCCTTTGAAAAAGGATAAAATTGTGTTGCAATTAGCCGATTGCTCTAATGTTTACCCAATGGGTATTGTTGAGGATGTTTTTATGCAGCTTAATCAACTTGTATTTCCAGCTGACTTTTGTGTGTTAGAGATGGATGAGGGTTCACTGGACTCATCTCTTTCATTGTTACTTGGACGTCCCTTCATGAAAACGTCTAAGACCATTATTGATGTGGATAAGGGAACATTGACTATGGAGTTTGATGGAGAAATAATACGTTTCAACATTTTCGAGACTATGAGATATCCTAGTGATGTCCACTCTTGTTTCTTCGTTGATATTATGGATGCATTGGCGCAAAAAGTGTTTGAATTGAATGGTGATGATTCTTTGGAAATTGTTTTAACTACATCCATGGATGATGGTGTACAATGTGGTAACGAAGTAAAGGAAGCCCTTGGTGATTTTAACTCACTACAAGGATGTCCGGAAACTCATAATATCTCTTTTATATCCATGCAGTGATGAAAGGCTTTTACCTTCAATTGTTAAATCTCCAAAGTTGGAATTTAAACCCCTTCCAAGTCACTTAAAGTACTTGTACTTGGGTGACAATGAAGAGTTTCATGTGATTGTTTCTAATGGGCTTAGTGAATTACAGGAGCAAAAACTTCTAAGGGTGCTAAGAAAGCACAAGACGTCCATAGGATGGACAATTGCTGATATCAAGGGTATAAGCCCTGCCGTTTGTATGCATAAGATTCGTTTGGAAGATTATGCAAAGCCTACAAGGGAAGGGCAACGTCATTTGAACCCCCCAATGATGGAAGTTGTGAAAAAGGAGATACTCAAGCTTTTGGAAGTGGGTGTTATCTACCCTATATCCGATAGCAAGTGGGTGAGCCCGGTACAAGTTGTACCAAAGAAATCAGGTGTAACGGTGGTAGAAAATGATAAGAACGAACTTGTCCCAACTCGTGTGCAAACCGGTTGGAGGGTTTGTATTGATTATAGAGAGTTGAATGCCACTACTAGGAAGGATCACTTTCCTTTACCCTTTATTGATCAAATGCTTGAACATTTAGCTGGACACTCTTATTATTGTTTCCTTGATGGTTATTCAGGTTATAATCAGATTGTGATAGCACCAGAGGATCAAGAGAAAACCACTTTCACTTGTCCTTTCGGTACTTTTGCTTATAGAAGGATGCCTTTTGGCTTGTGCAATGCTCCAGCTACCTTTCAAAGGTGTATGGTAAGTATCTTTTCCGAATATGTTGAAAACATCATTGAAGTGTTTATGGATGACTTTAGTGTCTTTGGTGATTCATTTGACCTTTATTTGAACAACTTGTCATTAATCCTTGAACGATGTGTTGAAACAAACCTTGTGCTTAATTGGGAGAAGTGCCATTTCATGGTAACTCATGGCATAGTTTTAGGCCATATAATATCTTCTAAAGGCTTGGAAGTTGATAAATCTAAGATAGAACTTATTCGTGCTCTAACCCCTCCCACTACGGTGAGGGAGATATGTTCTTTTATTGGACATGCAGGTTTTTATCGTAGATTTATCAACGATTTTTCCAAGATAGCATCACCACTTTGCAATTTATTGCAAAAAGATGTGGTTTTTAACTTTGATGAAAAGTGTAAGGCGACATTCAATCGTTTGAAAAAACTTTTGATTTCATCCCCTATCATTAAACCACCGGATTGGAGAAAGCCTTTTGAGCTCATGTGTGATGCAAGTGACTATGAGGTTGGTGCGGTGCTTGGGAAACGTGTGGGGAAGATACATTATGCTATTTAATATGCTTCTAGAACGTTAAATGAAGCCAGATAAAACTACACAACCACTGAAAAAGAGTTTTTATCTATTGTATTTGTATTGGAAAAATTTCGCTCTTATCTAATTGGTACAAAAGTTGTTGTTTTTTCTGATCATGCAAAACTTAGGTACTTGGTAATGAAGAAAGAAGTGAAACCAGGGCTCATACGATGGATCTTACTATTGCAAGAGTTTGATATTGAAATCAAGGACAAGAAAGGAATTGAGAACACCGTTGCGGATCATTTGAACCGTCTTGTTGTGGACAAGGAAGCTATCCCATTGCGTGAAAGTTTCCCGGATGAGCAACTATTCTCAATTGCATTTGGAGAACCATGGTATGCTGAGAGGGACAAACTTAAGAGGTTAGGGAAGCAATATATATGGGATGATCCATACTTATGGAAACATGGCAGCGACCAAGTAATAAGAAGGTGCGTTCCCGAATCCGAGTTTAATTCTATCTTGTCTTTTTGTCGCTCTTATGCTTGCGGAGGACATTTTGGAAGTAAGAGAACCGCTCAAAAGGTACTTGAAAGCGGTTTCTATTGGCCAACCTTGTTTAAGGATGCATATACATTTTGTATAACTTGTGATATGTGCCAAAGAACATGCAATCTAGGTGCCCGAAATCAAATGCCACAAACTTTTATTCAATTTATTGAAGTTTTTGATGTATGGGGTATTGATTTTATGGGCCCTTTTGTCAACTCTCATGGGAATTATTACATCTTACTTGTTGTTGATTATGTCTCTAAATGGGTGGAAGCTAAAGCCACCCCAACTAATGATTCCAAGGTTGTTTCAGATTTTGTGCAAGCTAATATTTTTGCAAGGTTTGGAATTCCAAGAGCCATAATTAGCGATGGGGGTTCTCACTTCAAAAACAGGATTTTGCAAAGCTTGTTGAAGAAGTAAAATGTGTCGCACAAGATTGCAACACCTTATCATCCTCAAACAAATGGACAAGCCGAGGTTTCTAACCGGGAGGTGAGATCCATACTAGAGAAGACGGTGAATCCAACAAGGAAAGATTGGAGCATGCGACTTAATGATGATTTGTGGGATTATAGAACCGCATACAAGACACCTATTGTGATGTCTCCCTTTAGGCTTGTGTATGGTAAACCTTGTCACTTACCCGTGGAGATTGAGCATAAGGCGTTTTGGGCAATTAAGCAATGCAATATGGAGATGGATGGGGCTGGAAAGAAAAGGAAGTTGCAACTCCAAGAGCTAGAGGAGCTTCGCAATGATGCATTTGAAATCCCACGCATTTACAAGGAGAAAATGAAGGCCTTTCATGATACTATGATTTCTAGAAAACAATTTTGTATTGGGCAGAAAGTGCTTTTGTTTAATTCTCGCTTGCATTTATTTCCGGGTAAATTAAGGTCACATTTATTTCTAGAAAACAATATTGTTCACGGTACTGTTACTACTCAAAAGTATTGTTACTGTTCACCGGTGCTACTGTTCATACCGGTGTTACTGTTCACCACATCAAGAACATGATTGATGTGAAATTAGTCTCCTACCCAAGCTCCATATCATCCCTAAGAACCTAGTGATGTATTCAAAATCGAAAATCATTGTCGATCAAAATCCATCACCATCGTGATCATCATGATGACCACCATTAAAAACACCCATGTTCTTCATGTTCTTCATGAGGAAGAAAGAGAGGTGCCCTTAGTAAAAAATCGGGTGCCTTTAGTAATAAATCGGGTGCCTTTAGTATTTCCCTGGAACTTGACTGCTTTGACTTTTAGTCTTATGAGATTTTGTTTTGCTCATAACTTCTTCATACAAACTCAGAATGATTCCATTCTTTCGCCATTGGATTCGTATTTTCTTCCTCTCTATCATGATAGAGAGAATTCCCAGGTTTGGAAGGATAATGAAATGGGTAGGAGCTGTGCTTGTGGGCTTGATTGGGTAGAGCTTGTGGGCTTGATTGGTAGAGCTTGTGGGCTTGATTTAAAGGATATGAAAATCCTTAATGGCTCCACAAAGAAATTTCTCTTGTATCCGGCTTCGAATTATAAGAATGATATTTTCCATGGAAGGTGCGAAATTGGGGTGTCAACAGCAGTATAAATTCGCAGTATTGCTACAGGAAAGGAACTTAAAGTTAATGGGCACCGGTTGAAACCATATTATGAGAATTTCAATTCCGAAGTGGTGGAAGGAGCTAATTTTGTGGATGAACTCCCTCTGGAGGAATCATAGAAAGCAAGGAGATAATCGGGCCGACGACTTTAAACCAAGCGCAAAGTGGGAGGCAACCCACCGGTTTTGTATCTTTACCCTTATATTTTTATTTTTATTTCTTAAGCATTTTATCTTTATTTTCTTTGTTTTTGCATATCATTTGCGAAATTTCCCACCTTGAACTTTCTTTGGACGATTCAATTTTACATCGAGGAAAATGTAAAGTTTAAGTGTGGGGGAGCATTTATATGTTTGTATAATTTGTTTATGTTTTATGCAAAAAAAAAAAAATCAGAAAAATAGAAAAAAAAAATTGTGCTTTATTAACTCCGAAATCTAGAAAATTGTGCCTTTAGGATGACACTACCATTAATGGATGGAACCATTTTTATTGCAGGAGTTGAGGAACCAATTAACTAAAAATACGGACATAGCTCAGAAATTATAAATAAAGTGATAGTTGTTACCATATCTCGGAATATCACCACCATATAACATTTATTTTAATTTTTCCATATTTATCTATTGTTCTCTAAGTTCTTTGGTGGGTCACTAAACATCGACTTGTTATTACTACTAGGATGAAATAGAGTGATTGAGTTTCTAAAAAAAAAAAAAAAAAAAAAGACCGACCAATTAGACCAAATGGAATAAAAATGACACTTGGATAGCAATATGTGTGTGTTCTCCTTGTCTTCGTCGCCTAAACAAGTATGTAATTCAGGATCCAAGGGAACTATCATGTAATCTTCTGACAAGAAGCATGCGCTTGGATCCAAAATATCTAATCATGCTGTCTAAAAAAAAAGTGAAAAAGAAAAAGAAAAAGAAAAGAAAAGAAAGAAAATATTATATTTGTTGAATAAAGTCACTCCTGGTTCCCTTGTATATGCCGGTTGAGTTGATGTAGAATTAAGATTTTTGACCACTGGTTCCTTTGTATATGCCGGTGTGTTGACACTAGAATTCAGACCAGTATCTCAATCCAATAGGATGCATAGGTTCGTCTTGGCAGTGACCTTCAGACAGATATGGGAAACACCGATCACTTGTTAACATTCGCAAACATCTACATATATATCCATATTCTTAATATTTTCATTGTGATTGTGGTTAGTTAGATTCCAAGTATTGTGGTTTGTTCGACTTTTTAAGAAATAGAATTGTATTTACTAATATATGAATTGAATTTGCACAAGGTACCTCCTCCTGTAGTCATTTGGATTCGTTCATTAAGTTGTCACAAATAGACGGAGTTGGAAATATAGGTTTTGTAGGTAGACCTCTTATAAACCTTCACGAGACTAAAACTCGTCCACTAGGGACACCTTGTTATTTATGCTAAAAGTGACCGTAGCCTCGACGATACAGAGTTGTATGTATTCTTCATAATTGTTTTGTTTGATTTGCTCGAGGACTAGCAAAGTCTAAGTGTGGGGGAATTTGATAGATGTCTAAAACACCTTTATATTTATCTATTGTTTATGCTTTCTCTGCTAAGTTTTCTTGTAAAATATGTATCTTATGGTTGTTTTTGAGTATTTAGGTACTTTGGAGTCATTTGGAACAAAAGGAGAATAAACAGCGTGGAAGTCTCATCTCATATTCAAGTGCTATTGGGGAGGAACTATTTCTCATTATTCGCTTCTATTTCTTGATTCCTGTCTGAAAAGTATGTCGACTTTAGTGATGCAATTTTTGCCTAAAAAGCACGACTGCTTTAGTGATGAATAGAAATTGAAGAGATGAAGTGGGTTTGAGAAGCAAGAGACAGTTGTTGTTGGTGGAGGAACTCGAGAAAGGAAGAAAGCGTTCATTTGGAGCGAAGAGGAGCAAAAATACCAATTCACAGGCGAGCGAAGCTAGCTACGGATAAGCAAGGAAGTGAATAGGCAGTCGTTTCCGCAAAAGTGATAGCCACATGAGAGCTGGTTGGCCTTTATCCAGTACTACAGGGGTGGCTATATCACTCTCATCTCTTACACCTGACCTAAAATTGAGAGAAATCATTTTCTCTTATATCCTCATTACTGCTCTGACTGAAACCGAGAGTAAAGAGTGGCGGCTCCATTAACATTCAGAAATGGAAGCTTGGAGAGGAAAGGAGTGATGTTAATCGTGAAATAAAGAGAAGAATTCAAGGAGGTAATGAGGAGTAAATCACAGGAAAGAATAAGTGTTTGAATTGAATCTCTGGGTTTATGATAAAGTGAATGAATCAGATGGAAGTTGAGATCATTCTCGATGATAAGAAGATGGGATTGGGGATTAATGGTTGGTTGAAGGTGAATCTGAGGTTTAAATGAAGAGGAAAAAATGATTTAGAATCTGTAAAGACTAAGATGGGGAAGTCAGTGAAGCTTTCTAATCAATTGTTTGGTGTAAATCGAAGATGCGGATAATTGAAGGGTTTTCTTCAATTGAAGACATGGGTTTGAGAAAGTTTGAATGAAAATCAAGATGGGTTCAATTTTGGTGATGTTGGTGGTTGAAATTGAGAAGCTAGGGTTTCGCTGGTCATGTAAATGAAGCAGTGTTGGTTGAATTGAAGCTGTAGTAGAATGGTTGAGATCAGTAGATGTCTATGAAAGTGATTGTAGCTCAGGTTGCAGGATATTGATTCATAGGTATGATTCATTATTTGGTTATGAAGAATACAGATGAATGAAGGGGGATCAAAAATGTTGAATAGAGTGGGTCTCTCTCTAAGAGAAGTATTATAGCTCAGATTCAGATGGGTAGCTTGGTTGTTGGTTGTTGGTTGCTGGAATAGGAAATTACAGTAAATAAAATGGTCCTGATGTGAAGTGAAATGAAGTAATTGGTGGCTAGTTATGGTGATACAGGTGAAAGAATTTGATCAAGAGAATAACAAAAGCAAATGCTAGTGGTTCTGGTGCCATTGGTTGAGTTCTGGTGCAATGGAGCTGGACAGTGATTAGATGAATGCATAGGTTTGCAAGGGTCATGGAACTGCAGTGATTATAGGTACAGCAGGGAAGGAATTGAGATGCTGCTGATTGAACTGAAATGGAATTGAGGCAGTTGAATTTGGTGATGGATTGAAACTAGGAGTTGTTGAAAGCAAGAGATTAGAGAAAGAAGTGAGAACTGATGACACTACAGATGAGCTGGTGGTTATTGATTCCATGATGAAGAGATTGTGTCAGAATGAAGCAGGTGATCGTTTTTCAGCTGGGAAGAAGCTGCAGAATGATGCATGTGCTGTTGAGAATGGTGTTAGCTGTAATGGGTTTGCGGTGGTGATCAAACAGGTTCTAATGCAGTTAACTTGATGCTGCACTGAGTTGCAGGAATGGAACTGCACTGAAGCTGTGGAGAGTTGATAGTTACAGGGAAGAGATTGAATGAATCGCAGTTGATGAAGTTTGGGTAATCTGTGAGTCATTGAATGAACTGTGGTGGTATTGAACTCCTGCTAAAACTGAGTTTGTGAAGTGCAGTGGTTATGGATTCGATAAAACTGCAGAATGGTTAAGAACTGGTGGCATTTTGTTGCAGGCTTAAAAAATGATGGGAGCAATGAATGATGGCCTGAGATGCAATTGCAAGTAATTGGAGTTGAGAAGAGATTGCTCAAGTACTGAGCAGTTAATGAATTGGAAGTGGTAGCTGATGATGTTGGCAAGCAGGGAAAGTTGGAACAAGGAAGCTGGTGGCAATGCATAGCCATCATGGTTGGAAAGCAGTACTGAAGCACAATGATTGTGCAACAGTACTTATGCCAAAGCAACTCAGCCCATTCAGATCTGACTCATCGTGAATCACTCAGCCTGACCCAGTTTGACTCTTCTTTGACTCAGTTGACTACTTTTCTGGTCACCTGAGCTCCGGTCCGGTGCCGGATTCCGGCCAAACACCCAGTTTTCCGTCGACCACTTTTGGGACAGATTCTCTGCACGGGTTTTTCTCACTTGTGGGCTTGGTGGATTTTTATCTAATGGACTTTGAAGACTAAACCTAATTTTGGATCAAGAAGAGCTATAAAAAGGAAGACTTCTACATCTTAGAGAGATCTTTTTTCTACTGGAGTTTTGGAGGAGAGCAGCAACTAGGGTTTGCTTTTCATTTATTTTTCATCTTTTTCATTTTTATAATTGATTTTGATTATGATGAATCCAAAAACTATGAGTAGCTAAACATTTATTATTGGTTATGGGATATAAAGTGGATTTCACAAATAAGATTTGATTTAATGCATTAGTTTTGTCTCAACTTTATTGTTTATGATTCATTATTAATATTGTTACATGATTTGATTGTTTGTTTGGTTGAGTCCGGAATCAATCCGATTTGCTTTCATTTCTAGAGCTATATTAGGGTTTTCAATACGAAAACGTTGTTTATCCCTGATTTTAAGTAGCATAAATGTGGGTAGTGCTTGTAGTGATATATCCTACTAGTCACATATGAATCATAACTTGGGTTAAATCGATTTAGTACTTTTACACATTTTGATTGCCTTGATTAGTCTTATTCCTTAAAACTTATTTCTTTTAGGGAGTTAAATCTAATTGTGCTTTTACACTTTAGGTTGCTTTCTAGGAAGAAGTCACATATGCATCTTTTAATGTGGTTGTGATGAAATCAATGAATTAGCGGGATACTCTTGCGATCAAGGTATCCTAGGACTTTTAGTAAATGAGAGATTAAAATTTCAATTCTAGTCATTGTTGAAAATTGAAGTTTGTGAATGAAACTATCCCGTGACCAATGCTTTCTCCTTATTGATTATTTAAATACTTTATTGCTTCAATTTATTTTTATTGCTTTGATAACTCAACCCCCACCCCCACCCCCCTTAGTTACTAAGAATCTAAAAATTTGCATAACAATAATAGCCTCTCTGTGGATACGAACTCTTTCTTATCGCATACTACTTTTATTTTAGTTAAGTAAGAAAGTGAAATTATATTTGACCGGCTAACAACCGATCATCAATCACAACGTTCTGTAGAGGTATGTGTCTTCACATACTCACCATGCTTATGGTTTTTCACTGCCTATGGTTTATTTGTTCGTCTCCGTGTTGATGTAAGCAATGAAATCATTATGGAAATGTTGTTGATGTTGTTGTCTTGATGTTGTATCTATTAGACCACCTATGTGTATTATGGTTCAACTAGTCATGTAACCTAGCGTATAAGGTCTAACACTTTACTCGTATTCTGAATGTAGTTCGTACCTTTATGGATGTCGTCTCTCTTCCAGATGGTCTCATGAGGGTGACTGATGTCATGGTTGATAGTAAGATCGTTGTTGTTGCTGGATAAGTTAATGTTGGAAAGGGTTGTGCTTCTGCAGTTATTTTCTCAAGCAAGATGGTTCCAAGATCATAATGACTGCAATTTTTGAAATTTTTAGGACTTGTATCACCTCTTCTCTTTAAGAAACCTTGAACTTGTTAATTTGCAGCTGAATCATTTTTTCTTTTTGTTAGTTTGGACTAAATTTATGAGTAATTAAATGTAATAGTGTTGTCATTTTGTATTAGATGAATCTGGTTTTGTATGGAATTTGAATTGTCATTTGAATTTTAGTATTTTAATTAATTTGAATTTGAATTGTCATTTGAATTTGAGTTTGAATTGTCATTTGAATTTGAATTTTAGTATTTTAATTAATTTGAATTTGAATTGTTATTTGAATTTCAAATTAATTTGAGTTTCACTTTACAGTAGAAGCATTTCAAATTAATTTGAATTTGAATTTTAGTATTTCAAATTAATTTGAATTAACTAAAGAGATTAATAACAAATTCATGAGTTATTACATAGAAGGCAAGCGAGCAACAAGCTGCGCCGCAAGCCCTTTTTGAATGGCAAACCCTATCCTCTTAAACACAAACTCTCTAGAATCGGAGTCATGACATTTCGTGCATGACTCTTTGAACTCTCGCTAGAGTTTGAGCTAAATACCCAAAAGTGTCAAAGGCAAAGGGAATAAAAGCATGTCCATTATCAATTTGAATTGTTATTTGAATTGTTATTTGAATTTGAATTGTTATTTGAATTTCAAATTAATTGTTTCAGCCCTATCAGAATAACAGCAGTGAGCCAGCCAGACCTGACATATACTTTTAATACTAAAATTAATCAAATATACGACGTCATACATGTGTCGTGCATAACGGCACTACTCTTAAAGCATCGTTCTTTTGGGGCACCTTGAAAGTGCCTTTTCAGAAAAAGATACTGAATCTGGGGCACTTTCAGCGGCACTTTGATAGTATCTTTTTATCCTCTGAAACGACACTACTAGACTATCTTAAAACGGCTATTTTCCACTAGTGGTTGATCACAAATTTGATCTTTGATCAAATTACAACACAATTTCAAATGTTTTGTAGTAATTTCATCATATTTCTTCTACTTAGATATGGTTTTCTTGAATGTTCTTTTCAAGATTTTCTTCTTTATTTCACAATGCCTCCAGTCGCTCGTAATTCAGTTTATTCCACTGCTCCAAATGATGAATCTACTCAAGATCGGTATAATTTTCGATTTTCTTTTGCTAATATTGTAAATTTTATCTCTTTAAAACTTGATAGTATAAATTACCTATTATGGAAAGATCAATTCGAATCTGTGTTAATTAATGTTCATGAATTGATTCAAGTGAATCAAAATCGATTTTGTTTCAATTTTGTCTTGAATACTTCTACGAGAATATAAACAATAATATTTGTATATCTTTTTGAGTATAAGTTTGCACCAATGCATACATCACACACACAATACTGCAAAAAAAGTCTTTCACCTTTTTTTCCCTTCTCTTTCTTCTCTAATACTTACCAAACAACATTCAAACATAGCCATACATTCACTAACACAATTTTCCAACCAAAACACTTAGAATATGTTTATTGCATAAAAGGGAAGATATAAAAAAATTTCCCACTTAGGAACTTGCACAGAATTGTTCCTCTTGAACCAAGACTTTTCCTTACCAAAACTCTCTCAATTTGAGTCTCACAATCTCCTATGTAACCCTATTGAATTTCCTATGCTTATGCACTATTTATATAGAAGCTACAATGGCCAAAACCATGCTCAACACTTGCACACGCATGGGACAACCATCTGTCCCATAAGGTAGTTCCATAACCGCCAATAATTGTCCCTACTGGCAAGTTTCCTCTCTAACTTGATCCATCATTGTACACTTGTCTAAAATAGTTATGGACATACCTTTTAGGCTATAAATTTCCTCTATAAGTGTTCTCCCTTTCCTCACACCTTTGGCACGCTTGTAAAACTAATAACCAACTCATAACTGTCACCTGAGCAATAATACACCATTTTTGCGCGTTAGTGAACTTGGCCTTCCTTCAATCCTCAACCAACATGACCCTGCAAACATCTTGGCCTAAGCCAATGTACCACCAACATTATGCCAAAATCATCTCGGTCATTTTCTTAGCTCATTCTGGCTTCACTTAGCCAACTTGCTCGACAATATCAATGCATGCTCTTGCATTATTAGTTTACTTGCACTGCCCAAGCTTTGGCTATCCTTGAACTAATGCATAGGCCTATTCTACATTCTTACATCATCCTTGAATCTGGGAAAATTCTATTCCCTGGATATACATCAATACCAACATCACTTGATCTGTATTCAATGTAATACTTAAATATATATATGCTTTAGACTTTAGTATAGCTTATTTTGTTAATTAATTATACTAAAAACTACTACTCATGAAAAGATTAAGACATTTATCTTTTCCTATCAAGTTTTAAGTTTATGTAGATAATTAAGATATGATTGCTAATTTTGTCTCGAATGATTGCCCTTGATATGGAGTTTTCGGTTTATGTAGATAATTAGGATACTATTGCAAACTTTGCACCTTTCTTTATGAATTTGTAATATTGGGATGAATTAAATTTTGTTTTATTTATCATGATGCCAGTTGGCAGTTGAGTTGGGGCGGATAGGGTGAATAAAAATGAGATTATTAGAGACTGACAGGGTTTTCGGTTTGGTGCGATAGTAGATAAGTGTGTGTATATATGGAAACACATAGGAGTGTGATTGTAATTATGTAAGACTGTATTTCTTATGATTTCTGACTTTGATTTGAATGTTTGTGTATGGATGCAGATATGGAAATCACAAATTGAAGTTGATGCAATGATGCAACATGCAACCAGGCAGCGAAGCACTAGCCTGTCGACATTGCTGTTGTGTACATCAGTTTGCATTTGTTTTTTTTGTGGCTTACTAGTTTGTACTTTCTTTTTTATGTATGGGGATGTGTGAGAAACCTTGTAGTAAAGATCGTGTAATTTCTATCTTTTCTTTTGGATTTTTACAACATTTTGAACTCAAAAACTCCGTTTCTGAAAAAATTTAGTCTTTTTCCTAATTACCGGATTTTATCGGAAAAAATCCGATATCCCATAAGTTAACCTTAACCTTATCGGATTGGGTATTTTGGATTCCGCCCGTTGTTAACGGATATCGTATTTCCGATAACCCTTAACCTTAACCTTACCAGTGTGGTCAAATTCTGACGAATTTTTATCCGTAGACACCCAAATTTCGTCCTTTTCTTGCCTTAACCCAACATCTGCACCTTAGCCCAAAATTCGGATACAAAACATCGCTTAATTGGGGGCCCCGAAAATTAATTAGGGGCCTCACACTAGAAGACAAAAAAGGTCACCCAAACCTAATTTCAATACCCCTTATCCAAATATTTTAGGTAATGGCTAATCTACCCTTATATTTAATTAGTGATAACTTTACTTAATTAGTGTTAATTTTACTTTATTTGATTTTAATATGCCCAGACTTGTATGAAAAGTCGTTAGCGTAGTGATGTATTTCAATGACGACTCTTAACAGTCGTTAAAGTTTCAAAAACGACCCTCAAAAGTTGTTATTGTTTAAAAATTGTTTCTTGACGACTTTAAACAGTTGTTAATCCTTATAAATACGATCATGGCGACCCTTTAATATATTTCCTCCATTAATGACTCTTCGAAGAAGATAACGACTCTTTTATAAACATTAACGACTATTAGAGTGATAATAAAATAGCTGAGGCCCCTACTTGTTTTTAGGGTCCCCAATTAAGCGGTGATACAAAAGTCTAAACTCATTAGATTAACCAAAATTCAATAGTATTTCTTTTTTGCCTTGACCGAGTTTCCTTGACCGAGATGACAAATCATTCTCTTCTCCAACACATAACAACAAATCACTCTTTAATCTCTTTTGAAAGTTCTCTTTCTTGAACCAGAGACGAAGCCCCAATTTCTCCATCGCAACCTCTTAAATCCTAACGAATTGCTTAAATCAAATTGATGTTTCTCCATGAATATTAATAAGGATTTCGACATGGATTATTTCCAAAAACTACCGGGCGAGATTACATTAGAGATTTTAATTCGTGTACCAAGTGAAACAGTGCTTGATTGCAAATTTGTCTGCAAATTTTGGCGAAATCTTCTTTCTAATGATGAACGTTCTCTCAAAAGCACTTGTATCATCTTAATCATCCATCTACTGCTGCTGAGGATTCTTGTAAGTTTGGTTTTCTTGCTTTAATTGATAACAATAGATTGTACTTTTTTGAATATAATGATGATCAGAATCATGAGCTAAAGAAAACCCGTTGAGAGAACTAGAAGGATGATTATAACACCAATTAAGGGTTCTCGCTTTATTGGATCTTGTAATGGTTTAATCTGTCTTGATGGAGAGGAACATGATATCCCTGTTTGTATATATAACCCTTTCACCAAAGAGTATTTCAACCTTCCACAAATCAGGATAGATGTTGATGATTTTGATTTTCAGTTGTTCAGATTTGGTTACCTTCCTTCAACAAATGAGTACAAAGTGGTAGCAGTAAATGTATTCAAGACCGAGTTAATAGAAGTCCACATATACACTTTAGGCAGTGGCAATGGATGGAGAAACCTTGGAAAGTTCAATTCTGAATTCTGCCCTATGTATAATCAAGATCATGAACATGGTAGCTTTGCCAATGGATCTGTTTATTGGGCTGGCGCTAATCTGAATACTATCTTGAACTTCGACTTGATTGAGGAAAAGTTCTTCCAACATCTTGCACCTCTTCCTTTCCCACCAGACTCCAATTTGATGCATCATACAATAGGGGTTTTGGACGGATCTTTGTATATTTCTATGATTGACGAAGGGAAGATGGTTTTGACATATGGATATTAAAAAAGAAGAATGATAGTCAAGTAAAGAAAGAGGGAGAGGAACATTGCTCATTGGAATGGAGTAAAGAGTTTAGGGCAAATGCCAACCATGCATTATCCGTTACAAAGAGGGGGAATGTTTTAACATACTGTTTTATTGATAATGATCTCAACATTTACGACACAAAAGCTTCAACCTCGAAAGGGCTTGTGGATTTTAAAAAAAATATTTGTCGATTATTCCCTCACAAGAACACCTTCGTATCCTTGAAGGAATTAGGGGAAAAAGATACGAAAATAGTATCGTTGAAGGAATTATGGGAAGAAAATATGGAAATAATGAAGTCAATTAATCGTTTCGTTGAAGAAATTAGGGGAAAAAGATACGGAAATAATGAAGTCAGTTAAAGGAGGAAGAAAGACGTGATTCACCTTTCAAGCAGGTACATAGTTATAAACTGGTAATCTTCATTGAGTTTTTGCAGTGGCATTCATATCATTCTGTAGACTTTTGAGTTTCATTAACAAGTAACTTTTGTGTGAGCCTCAATCTTATTGACATTGTGTTAGTGAGTAATATACACAGGTTCTCTTTTATTCTGTCTTTATATCATCGATCCAACTTTATGGAATTGTTTTTATTTTGGGTTAAACTATATTGCTCTGAGAATTATGCATTTTGGTAGGAACCCAACCTTATTTTAATGGGCATGATGTACACTTTAGTGACTTATTTTGTTTACTCTTGGGTTCGAATAAGCATATTCAGGATAATTCATAAATTTGATTAGGACACTGCACTGAAGTTTGTCGTCTTCATCTGTTAACAGATTTTACCAGAATATTTAGTCAATCAGGCACAGTTCTCTGTGATATCTAACATGAATTATGTATCCATTCTGGCATTCTGTCATTAACTACAACAAACCTAATTGTTAATCATCAACAAGCTGCTTCTCCACCTCCACGGGAAGGATCAATAATCCAGTTACCTTGTATCCCATAATCAGGATTCAGGAACAATGATTCCCGTTGGCAGCGAGGATTTTGACATCTTCCTCCAAATGAATGAGATTTCTCTTAAATTGTGGTTATTCACACACTTCATGCCTACTTCCACTGTTTTATTGATAATGATCTCAACATTTACGACACAAATCAGAATTTAAGAGCAGGCTTAATGTTGTATTGATAATGATCTCAACATTTACGAAACATGCTTAATGTTCTTTACTTTCCTTTTGTCTTTGTATCTTTATTTCCTGATTGTTCCGTGTCCTTTCCAGGTTCTGCTGATGCTTGTACTTTCCCCAGCAGGACACATTATGGCTGAAATTGCTTTCTGGAGCTTTTGACGTCTTCACAAGCTCAGTAAAATTTTAACTGCTTGGATTACTAGGGGATTCTGTTGTAAGCCTGTTTCTGGTTTTCTTGCTAGTGCAAATTCTTCCCGGGACATGGTACAAAACAGCGTAGCCAAGGCTGATTCAAATGCAGCTGCTGAAAAAAGAGAAGAAATTCTATATAAAAAGAACCTGTTGTGAAGGATTCTGTTCAGTCCAACTGGTCTTACCTTTGGAGGCATCTATGATTGCCTTCTCTTGCTTATTTTGTTGGGTGCCTTTTCTATGGTAAGTAGAAAACACTCCTCTGTAGAGGAATTCCCCGGATGCGGAGGCCATTCATTTTTCACGTGTTCTTGTCCTGGTACCTTTGGTTTATAGACATCAGGGATTTTAATTGCCAAAAAATCCATTCCATCTGGCATAATTGTAAGTCCCAATCTCTTTTCTTCCTTTATGTTTTAGTGCAGCCATTTTGGTCCATGTACTTTATTTGCTTGATTTTCGATTTCTCAGAAGACTTTTATTTCTGGACAGGCATCCTATCTTCCACTATCAGATGCCAGTTCCTTTGCTATCCTTTATATTGTAACATCAGTATATTTCCGAGAAGTCATGGAATTGCACATTATTGGAGTCATGTGGTGAGTTGAGATTGATATAGAACAACATATAGTCATGCTGATCGGTTTCTGAACTGATGATTTATGAATCTTTTAATTTTTGACTGTTAAAATTTATTCAGTTTTGCGGTATAATGGCAGGTCTTCACGTATCACCACACACCATTTGATGGTCCCAAGGTATATGACAGGATCAAAGGAAAGACAGGGATAAGGACTGTCTCAGTGGAGAGATTCACTCGTATAACAATGTCTGAAAATGCAAAGTTATTTGAATGGATTTTTGACTATCCATCACCAGATTTTATATTCTGATACTTTGAAAGCTTTGTATTTTAAACTTCAAATTAGAACAAGGTTTCTTCAAGTTATTGGTTTGTATGGACTGAAAATGTAGCAGGGAAATCCCAAACAAAGACGCAAGTATTTCAAATGTGCATCACAGCCAAAACCAGCAAAAGAAGAAATACTTCAAACTGAATTCTTGATCTGTAAATAAAATAATAAACTCTATTTGATGAATTTCGGGACAAATTTGAAATTCTTTGATTAATCTCCTCCATTCTTTTTCAAGTAAATATGGGTTAGGACCCAATCATCCAGCTTCAGCTTCATGTTGTTGTTGTTGCTGCTGCATCCTGATTTTTCTTTTTCGTCGCTGCACATGACAAATTCTTTCATTTGCCAATATGTACCATCTTTTTTACTCTTACCCTGGAAGAACCTAAGGCTATTCTTAACCGTAGCTGTCCTTCCGTCGACTCCTTTGATTTCTTTTTTGGGTGGTCCTGCTCTCCAGTATCCAGGGCCTCCTTTAACAGTTCTAGCAGCTCGACTCCCATTTTCATGTCTTTTATTTCTTGGTGTAAAGAAATAAGCATATTTATCTTCGTTCTCATCTGCACAATAAAAGATTAATACTAAAGCATATTAGAGATCAACTGAAACCAAAAAAATAAAAATACAACCAGAGACGTACGTGCATGCGTGTACGTACCTAACAGCTCTTAAGGAAGATAATCATACACATTCATTACTGGGATAAAAGGGGGCTGGAAACCTTCGGGATCTTGAATCTTCCTCTTCAAGTACATAAACACCAATTCGTCGTCAGACGGCAGAAACTTGAAACCAGGTGATATGTATTACTGAATCTGAAGAGGAGGATGTTGAATGCATTCTTGATTGATTTCATGATCGTCGTCGTATACCACAACACCCTTACCCTTCAAGTCTTGAAGGTTTTTGTCTTCCATTTTTCCTTGTGATTTTTCTTAGTAGAAAGGCAGAATCGATCACTTTTGAGTCTCTACTTTGACTTTTGGATCTAAAGGTACGACCCTGCTTATATAGGGTAAAAATTAGTTCTAAGTTGACTAGAAAATGGATTATTAACCATGCATATAATTTCCTTTTTTAAGGTTCTAAGTTGCTTAAATTTTCAAAATAATGGAGGTAAGTTCAATGCTTTTATTCATTTTGAAGAAAAATGATGCATATTTGTTTTATAATGTACTAGTTATTTAAACTAGTTAATTTGTAAGATTTTCACATTCGTTCCAGGTGCTTTTTGCCTATGGATGAAGAAGGTTAGTAAAAGGATGAGGATTTAAATTAGGATTTTCAAGAAGCTTTTCCCATCACATCTTGGTAGTGTTTATGATATTTTACAAAACAAAACATATTCTTTACTGAAAACGCAGGGTACCAAAATACATCACCATTTTTTTCTTAGGCAATTTGTATGAACAAACTCAATATAACTCTGAAAGATAAACTCAATCAAGGAATAATATCTAAAGTTATATCTCTTTCTCTTGCGATTAGAACGTTTACAGAAACAAGTCCGTAAACCTAATCACAAAGAGAATACTTGGACGGTACCAAAGACCAATTGTCCAAGAATCAATCTAGTCGTAGCCAAAAAACTAGGTAGGATGTATCTAGTAAGATTGATCTACGTACAACCTGTGATATTTCAATTATAAAGATAAACAATATAATGCGGAAAAAGAAATAACATAGACACCAGAAGTTTTGTTAACGAGGAAACTTCAAATGCAGAAAAACCCAAGGACCTAGTCCAGATTAAACAACAAATTGTATTAAGCCGCTACAGACACTAGCGTACTACCAATTAACTTCAGACTGGAATGTAGTTGAGCCCTAAAAGGTATCCCACCGATCGATTAAGGTACAGTCGAACTCCTTACGCCTCTTGAATCCCAACAGGACTCCGCGCAATTGATTCCCTTAAATGACGTCACATCAACTAAGAGTTGCTTCAACTCAATTGAAGACTTTAAACCAAATCTGCCTCCCACATATTAAGCCTATATAATTGATTTCTGGATTACGATCGAAACGTATGATCAAAATCAAACGTACGATCAAGGTGATAGAAATCGATAGTAATTTGACAAAAGTATAGCTATCTGGACTTATGCAACCCGAAGTACATCCTAGATTATTATTCACCTCACAAGTATAAAACTTGCGGAATCACCAAAGTCTGAGACGAAGAGAACTTTGATGATCACTATCTATCTTGATCTTTGGAGCGAGCTCTACAAACAATCAAGATCAGGATACTCGAGTTATCAAGGAAAGATAACTAGGCATGGCTTCACAAATCCCAATGGAGTCTTTATAATCTCTAAACCCTAAAGGGGTTTATAGAGATGACGACTCTAGATACAACTAGGACACACCAAAAAATATTGTCAAGATTCAAAGATCATGGTTTCTAGGATTTTCCCTTTTATACACATTCAAAGCATAGGTTGCTTAGGTTTAAGCTAAGATAGCTTTGGAACCAAGCAATCAATATCCACCGTTAGATGAATCATTGAATTTGGTTTAGATAAATAAGATATACACTCTGGTTAGGTGAGACCGTAACCGAACCGTGTACAAAGACTATGTTCAACATGGTTAGCCGAAACTCGCCAGTTTGAACTTAAAAGCTTAATCTTCATTTGCATGAACACAAAAGACATTAACTCTGAGTCACAAACATGTGATCAATCAAGTCTAGTGTTTATCGAGAATTAATCAAATGTTAACTATCTCAAAGAAATAATTTAAACACACTTGAAAATATAATCGACATGAATAGTAGATGTACGCGTACAAATATATAGTAGTGAGTCGGTTCAGTCACACTTTAGCCTAAAACCGAGTTTCAGATTTCACAAAACTTTTTAGGTTTGCGTACCAGTTTGCAAACTTTCCACCAAACCTAAGTTCCGGAGTTCACATAATTGAATCGGTTTACATACCGGTTTGGAAACACTATCGAGTTCAGGAACACAGAACTATTTTAGTTCGCATATCGGTTTGGATACTCACCCCGGTTTCCGTAAACACAGTTCAAGAATGGTTTGCATACAAGTATGCACACCAATCCAGTTCACGAGTCACACAAATTTTTATATGATATACATAAAAATATGTTTATCACTAATCTGTAAGGCGATATATATATATAGATACTCCTCTACTTGTACAAATACATATAATACGGATTCAGACTTATAACAGTTTTCTCAGTAAAACTGATACCACCGTCTTGTATCTGAATCAATAGTAGTTCTATATTTCTCCAAATCGATTCGAAACATTCCTGAATAACATCAATGACACATATCACTGTTCCAAGTTAATTCCGAATGATAAACTAGAATCATGATTTTAAATTCGAATAATAAATTATCATGAACCGAAATTCAAAGGTAATCCATGGATTTGAACATATAAATCCACAAATTGAAACAAGAAATTCTTGGGGAGTTTATTTGGATCAAAAGTTTCCATAAATAAAAGATCATCATTTAAACTCCATGATCCCCCTGCTGTGCTAAAGACATATCACATCTGAGTTCACACTTCGCCAAATAAATTCCTAGATTCATCTCCAAAATTATTATCCAACCTGATAGTTTCCTCATGCTTCTATAATACTTCTATCTTATACCGCATTCCATTCACCAATTTCACAACCAAGCAGTATTTAGAGTCCTGAGACTCCCGATCTATGAAGTCTGTAATAATCTCCACAACAATGTTATCCTGCTCCAACAACCCCGCCATTTTGTTCGTGATGTCTTCAACCTCATTTTGTTCGTGTATATTTAAAGTCGAAGCCATGGATAATGGTAAAATAAGAGAAAAAATAAATAATTTAACTAACTAAGGACATTCCAGCTATGTCTAAAAAACGTTTCCAGAAGAATAATAAAATCACCCGATTACTTGTATAAATCGTCCAGAACGGCGAAAATAAAGTCGACCTAATGGTGAAAAGAAGTTGTCAATTCCTATATCATTATATGGATGGTGTTGATGATACTTGCTATTAATAAAAAAAAGTGTTCAGTTGTTCATTTTGAAAGCTATTATTGGGGCGTCACACTCCAATAGAGGAGCTTCACTTGGATTCTTAGTGTCCAAAAAAGTGGTTATGGGATATCCTAACACCAAAAAAAATGTCTAGATTACCCTTGAACTAAAATAAAAACTTAAAAACCTAATCTTCTCAATAAACCACCAGACCAAAATCTTTATCCTCAACAACTGATTCAAGCAACTGAAGAATCAGAATTTCAAACTCCTCAACAACAACCCATGGTGTATGTTAGGTATAACCGAACAAACCCATCTTTATTTACTCGTTTTTGTGCTTAAAATAGGTTAGATTGAATGAAATCGAAGTAAAATTAGGTTTCAATTACGTTTCTGCTGGTGTTATGTCTGGGTTCGGGTCTAGGTTTCTAAACGTAAAATTTGATTATGAAGAGCTTACGTCTAGGTTTAATTGAACTCAACCGTAAAATTGGATTTGAATGAGTTACAGTTGGGTTGGTCATGCCACTTTACCAACTGTAATTAATCTTTTGTCCTATTGAAAACCAGTTACGGTTAGGAGTTCATCCAAACCTAACCGTAAATATGGATTGCGGTTGGAAACGAAGCTCAACCCAACCGTAAAATCCCATGAAAGTCGAAAAAAATGATTTTTTAACGTACTTTAACTACTTTTGTGCGAAATTGAACTCGTGGGAGATAGTTTAGAGGCATATCTGTTGATTTTCAACCATTGGTTCTTCACTTTGTTGATTTATTTCTTCATTTTCTTTAAAATTAACTAAATTAGGGTTGTTTGGTCATTACAAAATTATTTGAGATAAAGTGTTTTTGAAATTATTTATAGGTGACCCGTTTTGGTCTTATTAGGTGACGCCCCTCTAATAGAATGTGACGCCCCAATAATAACCTTCTTCAATTTAACCCCACCTTTTAACCTGCTTAGTCTGCACCTAAAACCTTTTATTACACAAAGTATGTCTCGGTCTCTCAAAAGTTCGGTTAAGAAATTACCGAGTGGTTGTCCAAAATATACCGTTCTACACGACACACTGTGAAGATAAAAATCCCCCGAAACTTAACAAATCACGCAAATCTCTTTCCAGTTTCACAGAACACCCATTTCCCACCTATCTCAAAACCCTAACAAATTTGTTGAATCAAATTGGGTGTTTCTTGAATCAAATTACCCTCTTCCGAAAATTCTTTTTTCTTGAACCCCCATTTTCCAATTTTCAAAACCCTAACAAAATTTCTTGAACCAAATTGCTGTTTCTCTGTACAAAGATTTCAAGAATTTCAACAATCTCCCATCCGAGACTCCTGAAAGTTCTCCTTCTTGAACCCTAACTCTATCTTTCTACAGACAAAATCCCCATTTTGTTTCCATCACCATTTCTTGGACCCTAACAAGTTGCTGTTTCTCAGTATGAAGAATATCAAGGATTTCGACATGGATCATTTCAACAAACTACCGCTCGATCGACATGGATCATTTCAACAAACTACCGCTCGAGATTGCATCAAATATATTAACTCGTGTACCAGCTGAAACGGTTCTTAATTGTAGATCAGTCTGCAGAAATTGGAGAAAGATTGTTGATAGCGTTTTTAATGATCCATTATTCTCTTTCACTCAGAATCACTTGTATCATCTCAATCATCCATCTGCTGCTGCTGAAGATTCTGGTATGTTGGGTTTTCTTGCTTATACTTCTAGTGGATTTCAATTTTTTGAATACAGTCAGCATCTTGAGTTAACAATACCCCTTGGAAGAACTAGAGAGATTAGTTCAGCAATTGATTTTGGGGGTCGCCATATTGGCTCCTGCAATGGTTTAATCTGTCTTTCACCACATCAACCTAAAGGACTTGTTTGTATATGTAACCCTTTCATCCAAGAATATGTTATGCTTCCAGACATCAGGATGGGTCTGTTTGATGATTATGATGAGTTTAATATTTGGTCGATCGGGTTTGGTTACGTTGCTGCAACAAATGAGTACAAAGTTGTAGGTACATTTGTGTCCAAGTCCAGTAAGTTGAAAGTCCACATATATACTTTGGGCAGTGGCAATGGGTGGAGAAACCTTGGAAAGTTTAGTCTTAAAAAATTCGCCCCATGTGATCTTGTACATGGCAGCTTTGCGAATGAAGCTATATATTGGATTGACAGGAATGTCAACAAGATCGTGACCTTCGATTTGATTGAGGAAAAGTTCTGCCAACATCTTGCACTCCCTCCTTTGTCACGAAGGCAGAAAAAGCTTCATCAAAAACTAGGGGTTTTGGATGGGCTTTTGTATATTGCAATTGATACAGAAGACAAATATTTTGACAAATGGCTATTGAAAAAGAAGAATGATAATGGCGTCAAGAAAGAGGGAGAAGGACATCAGTCATTTGAATGGAGTAAAGAGTATAGGGTTGACAACGAATTATTAGCCGTTACCAAGAATGGTGGTGTTCTAACTTACAATGATGATGAGGGCGATGTCAATCTTTACGACACAAAAGCTTCAACCTCGAAAATGCTTGTGCATTTTGAGGACGAGTTTCTTCAAGTATTCCCTCACAACAACACCTTCGTATCGTTGAAAGAATTGAAGGAAGAAGATACAGAAAAAATGAAGCCAAGGAAGCAGGAATCTTTGATCTCCTTTCAACCAGCTACAGGAGGATGCGAACCCTGACTAGATACTTGTAAACGGGTAATCTTCATTGAGTTTTGCAGTATATCCATACCATTCTGTAGACTTATGAGTTCCATTAGCAAGTAAGCTTGGTGTAAACCTCAATGTTGTTGACATCGTGTTAGTGAGTAGCACATAGATTTTCTTTTATTCCGTCTTTATATCATAGATCCAACTTAATGGGAGTATTTTCTGCTTTTAGTTAGACTATACTGCTTTCTAAACTGCCCATTTTGTTAGTGACTCAAGCTACTACTGGGTTATTTCGTTGATACATGGGGGTTGCATAAGCATGTGTAGGAAAAATCATAAATTTGATTAGGAAACTGCACTGAAGTTTGTCTTAATCCGTCAATGAATTTCACAAGAAGCAGCTAGTTAGTCAGGCACAGTTCATTATATTTATTAACATGATTTATGTCTCTGTTCTGTCAGTAACTACAACCAAACTCTTTTCCACCTTCGCGGGAAGGCAGTGAGCCAGTTACCATGCCCGCTAGAATTTTGACATCTTGAATTTGCACTTAAAACTGTTGTTATTCACACACTTGATGCCTACTTCCACAGCTGTATCAATTTTCCATTTGCTCAACTCTGTTCAGTTAGATCTCAAGTTGTGTCATTTCAGTCTGATGTTAACTATGGCATCATCATATGTGTAAGCTTTATCCAGTAGCCAACACTAGCTCAATTGAATTACCTCTGTAAACAGTCACTACAACTAAAACTATTATTCATGTGCCATTCCTTATCTGTCAGTGACTTGTTTATTTTCCCTATCGTTGGCATCTTGAGATATCTGAGTGAAGAATGCTCGATGTTATCACCTGGCCATGCTTTGCTCGTTTTTCATTGATGGTCAGCTCTCATGTGAAAAAGCAGTTTTGAAGCTCTATGAGGAGATACAGAACGACAGCTTCTCACTACTTAAAAACCTTAGGTTGTTATTGGCCTCCATATAAAGCCTGTGGTACATCTAGTAAAGTATCCTTAACTCTCCGTGTTATCAGCTGGCCGTGCTTTGCTTGTTTTTATCGACGATCATCTTCCAGGTGAAAAAGCTATTGAAGCTGTCGGAGGAAATACACAATACTAGCCTTTCACTATTTTAAAACCATAGGCTGCTGTGGCCTGTGTATATAGCCTCTGGTACCTCTGGTCACTGTAGTGATGTTATCTATATGCCACCTCCATCATTGAATCGTCCCACTGCATTTCCTTCTTCTTGTGCATCACACCAGCATCATCAGTTTCAGCCCCATTAGAATATTAGGGCATCGTTGTAATTTTAGTCAAGATAAGTGGTATGTTTGATTTACCAAGAAACTGTCTAGGGCATATAGCACAGTCAGAGATTCTAAGTTTACCAGATGATATAAGTTAGTGAATTAGGTGCTGTTGGTGGTTCTGATAATGATGGTTGTCCTTCTGAGACTGAAGATGATCTTTTTTCAATGTATGTTGATATGTATAAATTTACTTCAGCAACATCAAATGAGAATACTACTACTGGTAGAGATGTTGAACAACAGTCAATGAGTTTGCTGATATCTGAGACTTTAGTATTCAGTGGTGGTTCTAGTGAGAGACCGACGAGAGGTAGACATCAACATAGTGTTCCAATGGGTGGTTTCTACTTTTATTAAAACTGATTTGTTAATGTGTAGTGGCAATGAAATTGGTGGTCCTCTTCCAAATGAAGCTAAGAAAGCTCTTTCTGCTGCTAAGCTTTCTGAGGTTGGACTTGTTGATCCAAAGCGTTCCAAGAGGTATAATTTCTTTAAACCTTGAATTTGTTTCTTCTTTAATGTGTTCTAGTGCATGGAGAACTAAAATCGCAGTGTTTTATTTTGTTTTGTGTTGGAAAGACATTTTTACAGATAAGTGTTATGGATTAAAGTGTTAGTCATTTTAGGGCGGCAATTAACTTTGTTTATGTTGGGTATGATATATTTTGACTGAGATATCTGTGAAGATAGTCAACTGAGGAGAACAACAACTGAGATACGATTGATGGCAAACTTGTCTACTCTTTTCGAGAGTGTTTGCGTGTTCTTGGTTATGCTTTACGGCTTAGACAATACATTTTTGATTAACTTCTTTGTGAAGGTAACTCTCCAACTCTATCTTTTATATCATTGAGTCTTTGATTACTGTATATATATCTGAGTATTGCTGTTTGAAAGTATCGTTACTTTGCCAGTTAAAATTGGAGATATGAATGTTCATTTCCTTGTTATAGTTATCGAAACATATGTCTGACCAGGGCCTTCTAGCAAAGTAATTCAACGTGATTGGTCACTTCGTTACATTATAGGGATCACCGTGGGATTTCGTGATAGTCTAAGTGCCATTATGCCAGTAACAGCATGGTGAGAAAGCCTTCCTGTGCATGGGTATTGCGTAGACTAAGCTCAGTTCGGGAGTGCTCATATCATGATGTTTCTTTAGTAAATAAGTGATCGTCTGATATTGAGCAAGGAATATCCGTTCTTTCTGCTAAACATCTATTGAACTCGTAATTTGTTAGATATTTTTTATGAATGTCAACTAAGTACTGTAAGTAAATTGATCCCGGTTGTTCAACCATTTGGTAACCAGAGTCACTCTCTGATAAATGATCTAACTAAGACCCTTCCTAGCACTATGTAACGATTGTCTGGCATGGTGTAGACATCATCGTTTAGTGCTAATAAATTCTGTGTGGATCAATGTGTCTGGGCTGCGGCTGAGGCTTACTCGGCTCTTTTTATCATTCTAACTTCTCATTCACATGAGGACCTTCGTGTTTCGTTGATTTTAGGGAAGCTCATGCTTGGTCAGTTATGCTTATCGGCTTGTATCTTTATATGAGTTGCTTTGATCCTGAGAAATTGAGAATGTGGTTTGTTCGGCTATCTTTGCTGCTTAAGACTTGATAGGCCGGTTTTGCTAATCAAAAGAAACATTATGATGGTTTTAATACTGATGAAATATTCCCGTAGGTTGCATCATAGGAGGACTATGGTTAACAAACTGCCGCAATGGCTAATCCTACTGTCATTGTTGATAATGCATGGAATAACTCACATGTCGTAAATGTTGGAACTGCCATGTCTTCTCCAGAGAAGCATGGGGAATTTTCAACTTGTTGGATATAAACATGTTCTTGTCGTCTTAGGAGGTTAGTTTGGTTAATAATTGTGAATCATTCTAGAAATCAATGTGGAACCACTCTGACTTGTGTTTAAATTTCTGATATTTAGGTCTTGTAAGTTGACACTGGGACTAGATTTGAAGACACTGGCTCTTTTCTCCTTTTGATTATCTTCAATATTATTAGAGGTTACTGTGTCCTGACACCAAGTTCGCATATATGTTGGTCTCCTAAGTTTCATCTTTGATATCAACAAAACTGAAAACTGAGAGTAACTTTCTTTGTGCATGTTGCTTCTTCGTGTCTGTGTTATAGAGAGATGGTCAGTATTTGATCGATGATGAAGCAACTCCAAGTCTCCAACCATGCTGAATTCCCTCATGTACAAACTCTCATATATTACTGCTATGTTTTCCAGTCTGCTATGTTATGACAGAGTAAGGAGGACTGAAATTTGAAAGAAACATTTCAAGCTTACACATTTTGAGGAGGTCAGTCATCTAACCATTGTAGTGAACCATCAAAGGCAAGTTTCAGGGAAATTTTGTACTTCAACAAGACCTAGAGCTCAATTAAGGTGAGCACACGTGTCTCAGTGGACAGATTCTTCTACAGGTCGAGTATGAGCAGAACTTATGCTTGCAAATAAGTGAATGCCAACTACCAAATGGCCAATCTTACTTAATGGACATCAACATCTTGGCCTTCATGGTTCCAGCTGGCTTATTTGTAACTTCAAATCTTTTCTCTTCTTTTCTATTTTAGTGCAACCATCTTGGTCCATGTGTTGTATTTGCCGAATTTTCACTTTCTCGGATAAATTTTGTTTTCTGCACTGGCACGCTTTCTTCCACTATATCAGATGCCAGTTCCTTTTGTCTTTTACATGGGAACATCGGGAGTCATGGTAAGGCAATATCCACTCACCCGATTTCGCCTTTTGTCTCGTATTTGTTTAATGTTCTCTAGTTCTTTTTGTCTTTCTCTTCTTCATTTCCTGATTGTTCTGCGTTCTTTCCAGGTTCAACTGATGCTTGTATTCACTCCAGCAGTATGCATTACGGCTGGAATTAGTCTTTCTTGAGCTTTTGACGTCTTCACAAGATTAGCCAAATTTCAATTTCCTGACTACTAGGGGATTCTGATGTAAGCTTGTTTCTGGTTTTCTTGCTTGTGCACATTCTTGCTATCATGTGGTGAGTCGAGATTGGGATAGAACATGGAGTCATTAACTTCACCAACAGGCAACAGTTTACACGGCAGCACTTACAGCATCATTACGGGGTATAATCATAGAATACCCAAAGTAACCTTCTTATTTACGGACTTCGCTTTCCAGTTAACTGGCCCATTTTATCAGAATTCGGTTACAACCCACCAGAGGAGATAGGTTTTCAGACTTGAATAATCCTTATTCCAATTTTTGAGAGTTCTCTTTTCTTAAGAAGCTATGTCTTTGTCAAGTCTTCCGGAAGAAATCCAAGTTGAGATTTTTAGGAAACTGTCAGTCGAATCTATCTTAGCATGTAAGTGTATATGCAAATTTTGGTTTACTCTACTTTCTAACCCTGAATTTGTCAACAATCACCTTAATATAACAAAACAAAGAAACTGTAATCTTAGACTCATGCTTAGTCACACCCGCTCAATAAGTTCCCTAGATTATGCTTCATTAGCAGGTAAACGAGTTGTTCTTATACATCACCATGTTTACCCGTTTCTACAAAAGGATGTTAAGACCCTCAAAATATTGGGTTCTTGTAATGGCTTGATTTGCTTAGGTATATCTGATTCTAAGAATGTTAGCAACCTCAGAAAAATTTATATTTGGAATCCATCAACGAATGAATATAAGCAGATTAATTGTTCAACTTTTGATGATCATGATTACTGCTTCCGCGCCAAATATGGCTTTGGCTATGATAACAGTATCGATGATTACAAGGTGGTACGTATTTTGGGTCGTGATTCTTGCGAATATCATGGATGTCTAGATATTCAAGTTTACACATTGGGGTCAGATTCATGGCATGTGAAAAGAGATTTTCTAGTTTTCTTTTTAATGGAGCTCTCCATTGGTTAGCCTATAACGTTGCTTCCCAAGGCCAAGGAAAGTCTTGGGAAGTTATAGTTGCTTTCGAAATTAGCAAAGAGAGACACCTGGAGTTGCTGCCTCCCAAAGAAACTATAAAAGGTTGGAGAGAAGTCGGAAACGACAAAAAACGCTTGGGAGTGCTGGGAGACTGTATTTGCTTAAGTATTAGCTTCTTGACGCATGGCCGGCCGGATATATGGATTATGCAAGATTCTTGGACAAAGCAATTTACCATTACTCAACTACCCATGGACAGATATTTCTCCTGTAAGCCAATTTGGTCTTTCGAAAAAGGTGAGATTTTACTGGATACTACGAAGGATTTAATTGTATATGACCCAAAAAATGGAAATATTAGAACCGCAATGCGTGGTACTGATCTCAGTGTTAGTCGGGAGTGTTATGTGGAGAGCCTAGTTTCAGTTAAGTCGGGTACTTATATAGAGAAAAAAAGACTTCTTCATCCTTTAATCCTTTGGTCCCAAACAAGTTGGGGAAGGCTACTAGGACTTCCCCAGCACTCACCTATCTTGGTACTACTCTCTTGGTAGTACTCCCGTCCTTCCGTGAGAAAATAGCTGTTTTCAACCAAACAAAGATATAAAGAGGACTTTGAAAATGGTCATCCATATTGGTATTGCTCTTTTTTTTTTGACTTGAAAGGTTAAAATTTTATTGAAAAAGAAAAAAAAGAGAAGTACAGAAAAACAAAGCACTAATCAAGTGCCGCAAAAGGGAATAAAACTAAGGCCAACAAGCCCTAACAACAACAAACAAAAGCACTCACCCTGCCAGCTCGAAAGAGATTTACAAGCAAAGTCGCAAGTTTATTTCTTCCTAGCAAGGGTCCTTTTTCCTCTACCAAGCATATCATTGTTTGAAACCCCAGGCCAATTGAGCTTATCATGTTCTTTTTCAGTGTTTAGCTTGGATTGCCTCTCTACTATGCCACTAAAAACATTCTTCATGTCGGCTTTCTTTCCTCCAACACCTAACAAAGCACTAACGTTAACAAGAATATCAACCTTTTGCTCCTCAGTCATATGCCTCCTTCTAGGTATTTCTTCTAGATTTCTCATCTTCTCAACTTTTAAATCATCATTATCCGTTTCATCCGACTCTTCAATAGAATCGTCAGAAGATTCAATTGTGACTTTGTCATCGCTGACTTCCTTGTTACCCTCTTGTTCTCTAATTTCTTCTTCTCTACTCCCTGTCAAAGATTCATCTAATTCCTCATAAAACAGAAAAAGGATTCAGTGAGCAAGGTTGAAATTGTGAAATACCTTTTTCGCTTTCAGTGATTTCAACTGGAACCTCACTAGTATCTTGTGTTTCCACCACCAGAGGGATTTGATCATCTACAGCTGGAACCTCAGTTGTATCTCTCATGTTAACCAGTAAATCTACATTGTTTTGAGCAACTACAATTTCATGAATAACTGGAGGAGAGATTTCCTTAGACTTAGGTATTAAGCTACATTTGGTATATGAATGCCCAAAAGTCATGCAGTGAGAACAGGAATTTGGTTGCCAAGGATACTCTGCCTTCACTACCAGTTTAACATCATCCACCTGAATTGGTAGTTCAGTTGGGAAGTCACAATCAGCTGTAACTTCAACCAAAACCCTGGCATATGACATCCTAGTCTTCATCGTTGTTGGAGTATCATCCATAATCGGAGTACCAACAATACTTGCAATCCTTGATAATCCTAATTTATTCCAAAGATAAAGAGGAACCTGCCTGAGATTCATCCAAACCAGGACTGAGGTAATATCATCAATGTTTTTCTCAAGAGAAATGGACCATGGACGAATCAAGAAAAGTTTCTTAGTTATGAAAACTGAACCCAATTCTAACACTTTAATCCTGTCTTCTTCCTGGGAAAATTTGAACAAAAAAGCTTGTTCTCCATGAATAGTCATGGAGAAATCTCCTTTCAATTTCCACTGGGCAATTAAGGATTCTTTCACAAAGGGAAATTGAAGTTTCTTCCCAACAAAATACCCTACTACCTAAGCTTCACAATCAGAAAAGTGAGTTTTGAGTTCACCTGAATTGAAGACTGTTTTAGAAACTCCATCGATTTCCTTTGCTTCCTCAAAAGCAAGCTTGGTTGAAGAGATATCCTGAAGGTTTTTGATACCTAAGCAACCAGAATAGCTTAAGACTGGTTGTGATTGATTCGAATTCGAGAGGGATTTTGGATCTGAGATTGGAATTGATTTAGGTCTATTAACCCCCAATAAAGGTGGAAAATCTCCAAACCCAATGTTAATCTCAGCTAAAGGAGCAGGATTAGAAAAATCTCCAATCCGCACCCAATATTGGTACTGCTCTCGCTCTCTATTTTCCAACTGCTGGCTCGCCAAGCTGATTGCGAACCTATTTTCATAAGGGAATGGTTGGGGTTTCACCGTTGGCTCGTCAAACCCTGGCTTACGACATGATGTGCATAAAAGTTCACAGGCAGAGTTATTTTTTGACAAACCAATAATGTTAGATGGTGTTTTCAGTGCAGTTTTAAGTGATTGTTAATTAAGTTTATATTGCTCTGCTTTTGTTACCGTAAACATTATTAAAATTGATTTGTACCATTTATTGGTTTGAATCTGTGTAAATCACAAACCTTTTTTTTTTGAAATTAATACTAAAATTTATGCTAGAACCATTGTATTTAAGCTAGTTGAACTTTTTTTTGATCGATCAAAGAGAATAGATTAAAATGTACACAAGCCGTGTACGGGCGAATACATAACACAAAGAGCTAGAGAGCCCCATAAACAAAAAACCCAAGTAAAGAACAATCTAGGAAAACAAAGAGTGTCAACAGAAGAAGACACAACTTGTGAAACCTAAAAACAAAGAGCAACTTGCAGAGGCAAATAGGACCACTGCCTTTTGTCAATTAGCAGACTCGTAAAGATCTTCTATAATTAAACCATCATGGTTTTTCGCGAGATCGCTAAATTTTTTTTCCCGATTAATCTTCAGAGGAGGAAATTCTAAGCCCCATGAGGATCCATACTCCAAGAGTTTATCCGCGGATACATTGCTAGGAGCTTTAGATTGAGGAGGCTTTTTCTTTTTCTTTTTCAAACTCGAGAGAGTACCATTTGGGATTGTATTTTTGGGTTTGATACCCAATTTCATACCAATTCCTATAATTTGTTTTGACGATGACGGCTTTGCAATGCTCACCTTTGAGTCTTTCAAAGCTAACTGGGAAGAGGCTGTCTCGCTCTCTCTTCTTCTTCTTCCAGACCATGAAATCTGTTATGAGATTTAAAACCAGGGGGATTGCGGGATCAGTAGATGAGGTGCTTGCACCTTCCGCAGCCGGTTGAACTGATTGAGTCTGTAAGTTCTTTTCTTTTTTCTTTTTACTGACGCTTTTCTTACTTTTATAAGAGTCCCATTCACCAAGAACCCTCTCCCCAATCACACACCTCTCTACACATGGGTCAACTGTAGTGGATGAATCTTTCAGAACAGAATCAACTATCAATTGGTCCACTAATTCAGTCTCTGACCCTTTCTCAACTAATTCAGGCTCTGACACAGGTAAAAGAGATGCCATTTCTAAAGCATCTGTGTTCTCTAATCCTTTCTCAATTATCTGATTTTCTTTTGTAACCTCTATCCCAACTCCATTTGTCACATTTCCTTCTATAATGCTACTATCTAACTGTTCATTTGCATTCAAAATCGAACAGTGAAGACCATTCAGATCATTTATTGCATTTTTCTCACCCCCTTCTACAATCGGAGAAACATTTTCACTAGCCACTCTCGCCGGCTTTGGATGCTTTTGCTGGTCTTTCTTATTAGTCCGAAGAGACTTCTTCTTTCCCAATTGAGAAGAACAAGAGTTAGGTTTATGTCCAAACGATGAACAGTTCAAGCATTTTGTAGGTTTCCATTGATATTCTACGGGTAAATCCATGATATGCACACCATCAATCCAAAAAGGGATGGATCTAGGGAATGAACATTCTACATCAATTTCCACACACACTCTAGCATAAGTGAGCCTGGTTTTCTTCTTTGTGCATTCATCCATCATCAATGGATTTCCAAGATAACTTGTAATCACACTCAACCCTAGTTTATTCCATAAATGTAGAGGAACATTGTATATCATAACCCATACTGGAATAGTCTTCATCTCTACAATTGATTGCTCAATTAACAAACTCCAGGGTCTTACAATGAACAGTTGTTTCAAAATGAAAAAAGCCCCTTGTTCAAGAGCTACTCTTCTATCATCTTCATTCACAAAGTTGAATACAAAAGCATTAGCATTGTCACCATGTGTAGAGATAGTTACCTCTGCCTTGAGTTTCCATTGCCTTGCTACAGCCTCTTTCACCATGGCAAAGGAAAGTTTTCGTCCGACAAAAAGCCCAATCACTAGGTTTTTACAATCCTTAACAACTTCTTCAAAATCCTAAGATTTTACAGCCGCTGCCTTCTTCCCTTCCATTAAATCAGAAGATTTAAAAACTAAAGAACAGTCTTCAGCTTGCAATTTTGATGCCAAAACATTGGACCAATCCAATCCAGACCCTAAATTTTGAGAATATTTGTTTCCAGAATTTGAGTTGGAAATCAAGAGAGGAAACTCAGTAATTGAACCAGACAGAACACTATGATTATGAGGAGAAGTGATTGAATTAGATTTAGGAAAATCAATTCTAGCCATGGCTGGAATGGACGAGCAAGATGCGAAAAAACCTAGATCTGAAATCGCAATTCAAATCACCGCCACGTCATCGCTCCCTCTCTCTCCTTTTTGACAGTGTGTCGTATTTAAGCTAGTTGAACTGGGCATCATCTTTTGCCATGGAATGTTGCACAAGTGATAGATCTTGTTTGCAGGACCCATAAATTGTTTACATAATAAGGTGCGTGACACGACAACATATTCAACAATTACTTTTTTCTTTTGAAGGAAAGAGTTTCAATCTAAATCTTCTTTTTTTTTATGGAAAAAGTAATATATTAATTAAGCAAAATTGTACATAAGATTTTCAATATCTTTTTTTTCAAATATGTTGGATGTCACACTAGATTGTGAAATTCTTAATTCTAATTTGTTTGAGAAATTCCTCATATTCTTTGAACGAGCTTCCTTTGCTATGTGGTCTGCTGCAGAGTTGTATCTTCTATTAATATAGTGCACCTGAGCCTCAGGGAGCTTTCATAAAATTGTATGAGTCGCCTTGATGGTGGTCTCCGCATTCCAATCTGGGATTTTGCATTCATTTCTGATTGTTTCTGCTAACATTTTGCAATCTGTAACTAAGGAGACACTGGATAAAATATTCTCATTTAACCAAGTAGAGGCCTTCAATAAAGCTTTTGATTCCACATGGAAAGCCGAAGTAGCTCTATCATATCCAGCTGCTATATGCATAAAGGTATTGTTGTCCACGGAATAGAGTATATAAGCATATCCCATGGTGGAATTTTCCTTTTTAAAAGCCGCATCTATAAAAATAATCCAATCTTTTGTTAAGCTTGTCCATTTTTCCTTGATATTCATACCTGGCTGTATCCTTTTACTCTTGTGGAAATTCTCTTGAGGACATTGTTGTGAGAATTTTTTGATTTGCTCTATAAGGGAATTTGGGTTTGGGTTTATTTTGTCGAAAACTACTGAGCATATATACTTCCAGATGAACCAGGAGATTGTTGCGATCTTATCTGAATATATATTGAGATCTTGTCCCATGATCCACTCTTTAATCCAGGTTACTATCGAATCTGAATTAATTCTTGAATTTACTGCATCTAAAGAGATTCCAAACCAGACATCCCTTGCAAAAGGGCAAGTTCTTATTAGGTGTTGCTCTGTTTCCTGGGTTTGAACGTTGCACATATGACAGTCCGTGATAAAATCTTTATTATGAGATCCTAGTCTGGCATTGGTTGGGAGCGCTTTCTGGGCTAATTTCCAAATAAAAATTTTAATCCTAGGAATCACATTGATTTTCCATATTTTCTGCCAGGGTAAATCCATAGTGTTGTTATTTTCATGGTCGTCTTTTATAAGGAAGTTGTAGACATTTTTCGCTGAGAAAGCGCCGGAGCAGTGGTGTTGCCATCTTATCCTATCTTGTTCTTGAGTATTAGGAGAAATTGCAAGGATTTTTTCTTTAATATTCGGAGTGAATAGATTATCTAGTTTATCTTGATCCCAATTTTGATCATTAGTAATCATCTCGCTTACTCTTTGAGGGACCGGATCAGTAGAAGCCAGCGGTTGCTAAATGGTGTGTTCATTGGGTATCCACTTATCTTCCCAAATTTTTATCGAAGCTCCATTTTTTACTTGCCACACAAAATTACCTTTAATAAGGCTTAGAACTTTTTGTATGCTTGTCCAAATCCAAGATAAATTTGAAGTCCTAGAGGCTTCTAAAGGGTGGTTATTGGGAAAGTATTTTGCTTTCAGAAGTTTAGCCCAAAGTTGATCATGTTCTGAGATAAGTCTGCTTGCTAACTTCGTTAGGAGTGCTATATTGAATTGATGTGGGTTTTTAATTCCCAGACCTCCTTGAGAGATTGGTTTGCATATGCTGACCCAAGCTTTAAAATAACCTCCTCTTTTTTTGGGCTTATCTTTATTCCACCAGAAGTCTCTTTGAATTTTATCCATTTGATCTAGAGTTTCCTTAGGGAGATCCAGTATTTTCATCTGATGAGTAGGATAACCTTGTAGAACCGATTTTATTAACACCGTTCTACCATCTTGGGAGAGTAATTTTGATTTCCAACCCTGCAATGTGGCATAATATTTTTGTAGGAGTGGTTCGAAATTTTCTTTTAGTTTTTTATTAAAAAAGAGCGGTGTTCCTAAATATTCATCATTTTTTGTCATTAAGGGAACTTTTAGAATTTTGGCTATGATTTTTCCGTGTTTGGGATGAATTCTATGGCTGAAATAAATTCCGTATTTTTGAAGGTTTATCATTTGACCCGTAATTTCTCCAAACCTGGATAAGATGTCTAGAAGGTTTTTTTCTTCCCCTAAATCTGCCTTTGTGAAAAGAAAGCAATCATCTGCGAAAAATAGGTGGGAAATATTGGGGGCATTTTTATTTAATTTCAGACCGGAAATTTTCCTTTCCGCAACCGCTTTGTCTAGTAGCCTAGAAAGGATCTCCATGCATATGAGGAATAGATAAGGGGAGAGAGGGTCACCTTGTCTAAGCCCTCTGGAGGTTTTGAAAGATGGGCCCGGTGAACGATTTAGAAGGATGGAGAAAGAAGTGGTTGAGATACATTGTGCAATGAGGTTTACCCAGGAATCACTAAAACCTAGAGCAGTTAGGGACCCTTTAATGAAATTCCATTCCACCCTGTCAAAAGCTTTCGAGAGATCTAATTTTAGAGCAAGATGTCCTTTTTCTGGCTTTCGAAGTTTTCATTTTGTGGATAAGCTCATGGGCAATGATGATATTATCTGTGATTTGTCTACATGGGAGAAAAGCTGATTGGTTAGGAGAAATAATTTTATTAAGGATTGGTTTGAGACGATTGGAAAGAATTTTTGATATGGTTTTGTAGATAGTATTACTCAGGCTAATGGGCCTAAAATCAGCTGGAGTTTGAGGAGTGGATTTTTTGGGATAAGAGTTATGTAAGAATAATTTAAATTCGGGTCTAAAGATCCTGATATAAAGAAATCTTGTACTGATTGAATTATATATGTCCCTAAAATATCCCAATTAGCTTTAAAGAAGCCTGGTTGAAACCCATCCAGTCCTGGAGCTCCCCATTGGTTCATATTAGAGATAGTGTTCCAAATTTCTTGTTTCGAAGGAATCGAGATAAGTGTTTGATTTTCCTCTTCGGAAATACAGGGGTGAATAATGTTGGATAAATCTTCCAGATAATTAGGTATTTGTGAGGTGCCTATTTGAGAGAAATGGTTTATCAGTAGTGAATTGATTTGATCTCTTTCTGAAATCCATAGTCTTGAAGGTTCTCTAAGGGTATGAATTGCATTTATTCTTTTCCTATTGGAGGCGGTAGCGTGAAAGTATTCGGTGTTTTGGTCATATTCCTTAAAGAATTTGTCCCTAGAGAGTTGGTGGTAGTAGTCATTTTTTTATCTTGTACCAATCTCCTAATTCGGTCTGCAGATTTTTCATTTTTTCTAGATTGGCAGAGTAATTACCTGATTTGTGTAGGGAGTCAATTCTATTGTTTAGGGATTTGATATTTTTGTGGATATTTCCGAAAATATCAGAGTTCCATTTAGAGAGGTCTGACGAGAGGAGATGGAGTTTGGAAAAGATGTTATTATTTTGATCACTATTGGAATGGAGTGTCCAAGAATTGGTAATTAAGGAAGAAAAGGATGGATGAGATAGCCAAGATCTAATGCATCTAAATGGTTTTTGTAATAATTGTTTATCAGGGTGAGAATCTAGCAAGAGCGGAGTATGATCAGACCTTACTCTAGGGAGATGACTTACCTTGGTATTCGGGAAGTTTTGTATCCACAGATATGACGTAAGAGCTCTGTCGATTCTTTCACAAATATTCGCGTTGCCTTGTCTGTTATTTGACCAAGTAAAAGGAGCTCCTTCATAACCTGCATCCTGAAGTCCCATGGAGTCTATAGTCTGAATAATGAATGACTTGCTGCTGGAACTAGATTTGTTTCCGCCCTGTTTCTCATCCGGATCCAGGATGACGTTTAAATCTCCAATAAGTACCCAAGGTTTGTTTAACTTCTGTGCTATGTTAGCAATATAAGACCATTGTTCAATTTTGTCTTCCGATTCCACTGCGACATATATACAGGTTAGTATCACCTCCTTATCTCCAATTCTTGAATCAAAATGACACACATTTAAATTTGATGAAATCAATTTCATCTCTATATTATTATGCCACGCTATCGCTAACCCTTTTGCAATTCCCATGGATGGAACAATAAACCAATCGGAAAAATGAGATTTTTTAAAGAAAGATTCCATTCTAGCCAAATGGGCTTTGGTTTCTGCAATAAAAACTATGTCAGGCTTGTAGAAAGAATTGAGGTAATTGAAATGGTCTTGGGTTATTGGAGTCCCAATACCTTGGACATTCCAAGAGAGGAGCTTCATATAATCAATCATAAAAACATGGATATATGGGGAGACTTAAGGACCAAAATAAGATCAAGGGTTGGAATGAAAAGAAAACACAACACACAGTCCTGTACAATTGTCCTATGAGAAACTTAGGAAACCCCTTAAAAAAACTAATCCAAAAACTTTACTACAAGGATTGTAGCAGTGTGAGTGATTATAAAAAGGAAGTGAAGTAAACCAGGAAAAATGAAAGAAAGGGATACAGGCGTGGTGGTAAGGACTTGAATCCACCAAAAAATAGCCGAAAGATACAGGCCTGGTTGGAAGGGGAGGCTGCACAGATTAAGAATTAAGCCACCAAAAACATACAGTGTTAGTAACAAGGACTGAAAAGATTTCTACTTAGCTAGAATTAGCTAAAGAAAAATTGGGATTGCCACAGTGATTAAAATAACAGGCAAAAGGAAAGCAAACAAAGAAAATTAAAGCAAGGATCTTACAAAACAGGAAGATTGAAGGATGAATTGATACAAGGAATAAGCAGTCATACTAAATACAGAAAGGGCCAAGATAATGACCAAAACCAACTTCACAAGAATGAAATTTAGAGTTGAACTATCAAATTTCCTGGAATTAAAAACACCACAAGTTTAAACAGTCCTAAGAAAACTATACAGGATGAGCAAACAGGAAACAACAAAAGGGAAAGAACAATCTATTACAAGGTATTAGCAAAAGAGAATACAGAAACTAAGCAAAATATATTACAATGGATTTACAAAAACTTAACAAAGCAGCAAAGAAACTAAACAAGAAAACAAACAAAACAGAAGATAAAAAACAAGACCGTAAATTAGTAGAATAAACAGACAGAAGCAAAATAAGCCCTGATGGAGTCATGATGCTGTATTTTAGGATATGGATGTTCACTATGGGTTGGGTTTATGGGGACTGTCATTTTCTTGAGCTTCGCCTGAGCTGGATTGTCCTTTGAACCATCTGTGAGGAGAGTCCATGAAACTGACAGTTTGTTGAATAACTATCACATCCCTTGCATCAGGTATTGCCAAGTTTCTTTCAACTTCAGTAAACCTCAATCGCTTAGTTGCTGGAAGATTGTTGTCGTCATTGAAAAACTTCTCCATTGTGTTCCAATTGTTCCAGTAGTCTTGTTCAGCTGGAGATAGTTGATGCTGTGATGAGGCTGGCAAACTATTTGTAGCTGGCAGCTCATTGCTAGGTAAAGAGGACTGGTTTAAGAAGTCCAACATGTTATGGACTTGTTGAAAAGCTGCATGAGGAGAACTTTTTCCTTCCTGACTAGTTATCTATTCATCAAGCTCTCTTTGAAGATCAGTGTAAGTTATTTCTGAGGCTAGAGAACTAGATGAAGAAGTGGATAATGAGTCCCCTCAGTCCATTCCATACCTTCTTGCACCATGGCTGGTTGTAATTCCTCCAAGTTGTCATATGCAAAGGGGTCATGATTCTGAACTTCATCTTCTTGTTGGTGTTGCATGGATGCCAATGAGCTTCCATTTCATCCTGTTGTTGTTGAAGTTCCTCATTCTGTTGTGCAATCTCAAATATTACACAAGTATTGAGTTTATGGCCAGCCAGATCACAGTAACCGCAGAATAGTGTTGGGAAGTTATGGAATTCAAAGCTTTCTTCATTATAAAAACCAAGAGCATTTTCAGCATTAACTGAAAAACGTATAGGTTCTCTGATGTTGACTAAAGCTTTTACATTGACAGAATACCTACCGTGGTGGTGGCGATAAGGAAAACCAAAAGAGTTAATATGACCATTAACAGAAAAGTATCTTCTAAGGTTTTCACTAGTGACTTGCTCAGGGTAGAGGTTGTGTATTGTGACAAAAAACATCTCCGTAGTTGGAAACCAGTTTGTAATATCATCAGTGATTTCTAGTTTTTTGATGCAAAAAAGATCCCCAAAAACTATTCTAGTATCTAAAGAAAGAACCCTATTCATCTCATGCTCATTTTCAAACCTAATAAGACAAAGATAGTGCTTTACCCAATATCACCATAAATTAGTTGAAAACAGCAAAACGAATTAGCTTCCCCACAAGTTTGAAGATAACCTGAACTTGTCAACATAGCATTACCATATCTATGAGTGTTCTATTTTTCTTTCAGCTACACCATTGATTAGGTGAATATGGTGCGATTGTTTCATGAATGATTCCATTATGTTTACAAAACTCACCTATGGGTATCACATACTCACCATACGATCGACCTAAGAGTTTTTAATTTTAACTCCTTTTTGGGTTTCTATGATTTTATAAAATTTGAAGGCTTCATCTTTACTTCTAAGAAGATGAAACGACAAACGTGAGTAATCATCTATAAAAGTGATGTACCATTTTTTACCACTTCTTGTTGGTGTTGATTTCAAATCTCCTAAATCCGAGTGTATTAGTTCCAAAGGCCATTTACGTTCAATCCTTTTATTAAACGGTTTTCTTGTATATTTAGATTCAACAGATTTCACATCTTTGATTTTTATCAAAGTTTATTTTTGGTATGCAACCTAAATTAGCAAGTCTTTCTAGAGATTTTAGATTAACATGCCCAAGTCTATCATGCCAAACATGTGAAGAGTCACAAACATAAGCGAAGAAGATGCATTAACATTCAATTTCAAATCGAGATACACTAAGCTTAATCATGTTAGTAACATAACCTTTTCCTACGAATTCACCATGCTTAGAAAGGACAACGGTATTAGATTGACAACAATCTTAAATCCTTTTCCTAGTAAGATGGTTTTACGAGATAAGGTTTTTGCATATGTACGGGACGTAAAATACGTCATTCAATGCGAGAGTTTTCTGAAGTTAAAACCTTGCCTTTCCCCTCCACTTTCGCGGTGGTAGAGTTTCCCATGAACAATTTCTCATCATCTCCTACTATGGCATAAGAGGAGAAAGCATTTGAATTTACAGACATGCTTGGTGGCTCAGAATCAAGCCACCGGTCTCTCACATTAGTCACACTAGAGACAGGTCGACTTCAGACACCATGCCCGGTAAAGTATCCGGGATCATCTACTAGGTTTGCCTTATTTTTCTGTTTTGGATCATATTTGGTGGTCTTTAGCCATATGTCAGGTTTTTGATTAAATCGCCTTTGATGGTGTGCTTAGTGACACCACCCTTTAGCAAAAAATGATTCGTCTATTACCAATTTTCTTTGGATTCTCCAAGTTTTCTTTGAAAGACTTTATCATCAAAACATGAGCTTTGTAGGTCATGTTTTTGCTCAACAACATGCTCTTGTCCTTCTTGCACATAAGCTCTCAACCTGGATCTTTTTGCCAAGCTCCACCATGGTGATTTCACGAGTCTTGTGTCATGACCTCCTCTTGTATTCGCTCCATGAGGGTGGAAGCTTTTCAATCACGGCCGATACTTGTAGAGCTTCATCAAAAGTCATGCCTTGACAAGAATCTCACTGATGAGGTTGAAGTTCAGCAGGCCCATTCTATGAGGCTTTTAAGTCGATCATCTTGTATTCTAAGAACTTAGCCATCAAGAATTTCTTACTTCCAGCTGACTTCAGCATGATATTTTTCTTCTAGAGCTTCCCATAAATCAAAAGCATTAAAATCTTCTTTTGCATTATAGAAGTCATACAAGGAATCATCAAGACAATTAAGAATATGATTCTTGCACAAATAATTCTTCTATTCTGTCCAATTTATCTTCATTACCACGGCGATGAAGTTTTCTCGATGGTTTTTCTAAAGCATATCCATCTAACCTTTGGTCATTTAGGAAGAATAGCATTTTACTGCCATCTCTTAAAGTCCTTACCTTTGAACTTTGGTGGTTTTCTCGGTATTTTTTCCCATGTTCTTCTGACAATTACAATATCACAATATTACAATATTACAATCGGGCAAGATATTACCTTTAGATTGTTGGAAATAAAGTTACAATTTCGTATGCAACTGAGAAATAATACTTTGATTACATGATAATAGTAACAAACAACTCAAGAAACATAGTTACTCGTTTTTTATGTTTTACGTAAACTAAGAACTCTATTTAATGTTTAAAAACTTAAATAAAATTTCTGAAAGAATAAAAGAAGAAGAAGAATTTCAGAGAGAAGAGTTAGAAAGGTATGGTTTCAAATGAAGAATTCATCGGTATTTATAGCAAAAATTATTTGAACGTTCTTAGAAATCCTAGTGATTCACGCGTTTGCTTTTGTCGGACGAGTAAAAGCATCCGCTAAAAATACAGTGAAATTCTTTTTTTGTCGGACATTTAAAATTCTCGAGATTCTTCTGTGTCAAATGCACCGTGTGACACGCGTGAAGGAAGATGCTTCTCATCGGATATCCAAAACCGAGAAGGCAAAGAATTAAAATTCTTTGCATGTGTGGGAGAAGCGTGTGGAAAATTTCAGTAAAAAGATAGGGTCGGGTAAACCCACACCCACACCCACACCCAACCCTCACCCTCGCCCTCGCCCTCGCCCTCTTCCCCACGCCCCGCCGAGCCGAGCCGGGCCGATGCGGCACGCGCTTGACAGGAAAGGCAATAAGAAATGCAATAAGGTTTAGGCAACCTTGACATAGTCTAGGGCTTTCCCCATACACAAAGGTCTAAAGACCCAAAGGGCCATACCCTTAAGGCTAAACCAATGCTATTTAAGTCTAAAACTCTAAGTGTTTTAGTCTATATGGGACTAATGTTTAATTCATTCACATGAAAAAACATCTAGGGAGTAATAGGTCTTGGGATCAAAACATGGTCCATGCATTTTTTTTGATTAAAACAAAACATTGTTTTTTCTAACAATGTTGACTAAAGCTTTTACATTGACAGAATACCTACCGTGGTGGTGGCGATAAGGAAAACCAAAAGAGTTAATATGACCATTAACAGAAAAGTATCTTCTAAGGTTTTCACTAGTGACTTGCACTAGTTCTCTTGACAGAAATCCCACCTCTAACATTCCACAGAAAGGAGAGGGCTTTTTTGATATCAAAATTCTTCTTATTAGAAGGGATAAGAGCAATAAATCTTCCCAGAACAGTACTAGTCCATAGTCGCCTATTATTTTGAAAGCGATATGAGATAATCTGACTTAGAACAAAATCATTTCCATTGCTTAAAATTAAAGAGTTGTGCATTTGATCAGAAAGTTGAGAAACATCACCATGCCAAGCACACATGATGACACAGTTGAAACCAAAAGAGCTTAAAGCTACAAGAAAAATGCACATATACTTAAAGCTAGAAAACCAGTAAAACCAAATAACGAAGAAATTACTAGTATTACAGAGCATGAGATACAAACCTATGGGAAGAAAAAAACCCATCCAACCGAGTTTAAATAGGGAAAATATTGATTGAGGCGCAAGTAAATCATAGATAAAAGAAATTGATTTGTTTCCCAATGAAGACATGATTACTGTACAGGATTTAAAAACCCTAGTTTAAGTAATTGAAAGAGAACACAACCGTATGTTCCACAAATGTAAAAATCAAGAGAAGGAATCGCCAAATGTCTAATTACTATTAATAAAATCTAATTAAAAACCATCAGATCCTAATCGAATCTAAAAAAGTGAATTTAGTACGATAAATCCCAACATTAGGTTAATGATTACCTGGATTAGCCATGAAAAGAAGCCCCTGTTATTGCCAGACTAAGCGTGTAGAAGTTGATTTGGGTTAGGGAAAGATTTCGATGCAGAGATCTTCAATTTCTCCGCCCACCATAAACAATTAAGTGAATCCATATCCAATAAAATAACAGCCACCAGTAGCCACCAGGGCTTATCAAAAACGAATTAGCTGCTCATAGTAAGAAAATCACACAAAAAAACGGTAGAGATTGATAAGAAATTGGTAGAGAAGAAGGGGAGAATTGAAATATCGAGTTATTTTTTGGGTTTTCCATGGGAAAGCGAAAAAGGTTTTTTTTTTGATCAGTCTAAGGTCCTAGATAAGGATCAGTTTTAATCTAAATCAGCAATCACATTTAATGTTGTAAAAAAAAAAATACATAGCACACGGTAGTTGAGGAATGCATTTTTCTTAGCCTCGAAGCCATTTAGTTTCCTCCCATGCCTAAGTGTTTATGGAATGAATCTTCACTTCCAGAGACTATTATATATTATACAACAATCTTGCAGTATATGTGCTAGAAGGTATACTGCACATCGCTCATCTTCAAGTACATTAAAGAAACTTTTTAACTCTTCAATAACAAATGATAAATATATAGTTCAAGGACAAATTACAACTATACACAACAAGCGAACAAACAATCATCAATTCTGTGATCGTTTACGCTTTTTATGGGTTAAAAAACATGATGAATCATGACAATTGCGCCAACATTCCAACAGAAAAATGGGTTACAATTTACCAAGGAATTGCAAACGCAGGCACGCAGCATGTTCCTTTGCATATCGTGCTTGAGAAGCGCATAGGGCCTTCATAGAATATATACATTTGGGCCGTTAATGGATGTATGGATTCGGGTAGAATAAGACGCGGGAAAATTAGGGGGAGACCCAAAAAAATAAATATTTTCATTGTCAAGCCCACAATTAATTTTTGGTACGGTGACACCCATAATTATATGAAATTATTAATGAATCAATACATAACTCGTTATGCATACTATTTTTTCAGGCATAACTCGTTATGCAGCCTAATTTTTCAGGGGTATAATTGGAAGAGCAACTTGGACATAACATATCTAAAAATCCGCGCCTTAGAATTTTACAAATTTTATATCGTTGGAAATATTTTTAAAAGAGATACGCAACGAGTACAAACAAGAATATCAAATTTTTGTTTTTCAAGAAAAAATCGGAGGTGATCCCATTTTAGGGAAAATTTTCGAAAACTTCATACATAACCATTATGCAGTCACCAAAAACGATGCATAACACATTCTGCAGACGCATAACGAATTATGCAACCATTTTCTCCACTGCATAACAAATTATGCATTTGGATAACAATTTATGTAACCATTGTTTTGGTTGATTTTAGTGCGTACATAAAAACATTTGATGCATAATGCAGTATGCATCCATATTTACTGATGCATATCAGGTTATGCATCTATTTTCTCGATGCATAAAAGATTGTGCAACAATTTTCTCGATGCATAACGCATTATACAGTCATATTTTCGGATGCATAACAGGCTGCTTTCATTACTAGTAAAAAGTTATTCTTTTTCCATGCTAGGTAACTTGATAGACACTTTCATATCAGCATGGTAATACAACTTTGTACAAATTTTCAGTAAAGATGCTGATGTAGATTCAATTTCTCTTTCTATGGTCTACAATGTCTTTTTGTTACCGTTGATTGAATGTCACTACTATTTAAAATTAATCTTCATTATTTAGAATTCATGTTAGCCCGGGTCTTGAAAGATAATTTTTAACGGTTCTGTAATTTGATTTATGATGTTGTGTGTTTTTGGAGTTCGATGTTGATCTAGTTGTTGTATATCCAGGCATAATTATGAAGGTGTTGACAGATCAGCAAGATTTGTTCTTGTTTGTGAGCTGGGTTTAAGTTTTTGAGTACTGGGTTTTCTTTGTTTTTATTCGATTGATATGTCTATGTTTCAGTTGCTCACCTTGCATAACATTGTTTATACATTGGTAAATTTGACACTGGGTGTTTTTTTCTTCGCAGAGTTCACAACATGTGTACCTCTTGGACAATGACTATGAAGATGCTGAGGATATTAATGGTCAACCAATGCATGATAGATTTCCATATGAATATTTTTTTGTGAGTACATTGGGGAAGTTCTAAATGATCAGGAGGCAACCGAGAGGTCTGAGGGATAATTTAAGTAATTAAAGTTTCTTCTACTTACCTGTAGTTTTTTTTTTTTTTTGCTAATCCTGCTTGAACTATTTTGAAATTTTAGGTATGACAAGGAAGGTTCCAGCTATCTGTATCACATTAACTCTCACATCGATAGCATGAGTGAATTAGTTAAAGGAGGAAATGTGTCCTATGTCATTGATGCAACACGATACGGGAATGTTTGTCGGTTCATTAACCATAGGTAAGTAGAGCTGTCAACGGGCTAGGGTTAGGGTCAACCCAGCCCTAGCTTGTCAACCCGTGTCCGGCTAGTACTATTCACAAACAAGCCTTAAACCTCAACCCTAACCCTAGATGGGTTGGCTCTGGCGGGCCAGCCCTGGTTCCAGTAGAAATTAGTTTACCCTGTAAAAATCAGGAAAAAATAATAACACTATAATGAGACTCACGAGTCTCGAACCTGGGTTATCTAGGATATGACAATAGCAGCATAACCACTGAGCTGTGTGACCAGTTGTGTTAACTTATTTAGTAATCTAATTATAACTATCATGACTAATTTAAATGAAATAAAAAGAAAACCCTAGAAACTAGTATAACTTCTTTACTCCGAGGCTACTCATTTTCCTAGTGTAATAGTGGGATCGAGAACCCTCGAGAACCCTTTTGCCCCTCCTCTCTATTTCATCAAGAACCATTTCCATTTTAACAAACCCTGATGATGCTTTATTGGTTCTATACACCCAGGGTAAGTGATTCTTTTTTAATTAATCTCGTTATTTGATTTAGTAATCTTTGTTTTTAATTTGATAGATGTATTAATTTTTTTCTATTTTCGATTAACTAACAGATTCACTCCACCTGTGTAAAGAGAGAATTTGATGAGTTCGCTACTGTACCACCAAGACCTAGATGAAATGATATTTTAGCTATGGTTTTGGGAAAATTCATTACTTGATAATTGCAAGAGTATTTTTCTTAATTTAGATCTATTTTTTATAATGAAATGAAATATTTTGATTCTTTTGAATATAAACAACGAATCGTTTGTTGGTATTGAAGATATGTTATATAAAATGTGGTCATAATGATAATCATAGCGGTGATTTTGGTGAAATCAGTTAGAATAATTTTATAAACCCTAAATTTGACGGGTTGACGGGTAATCCACGGGTTGACCCTAGCCCGGCTTGTTATCCATATATATGGGATCAACTACTGTTGTTGATCCTTTGAACTCATGCTTTTGTAGTTTAAATCATGTAAATTTGTTCCAATGTTGAACTTGTGGTGCAATGGTAGCATGACTGACTCCATGTCAGATGATGCGTGTTCGAATCACGCCAAGTTCACTCCATTTTACATGGATCAACTATCATTATTGATCCAATTTTACATGGATCAACTTCCATTTTTGATCCACTAAAATTGGATCAACTTCTACTGTTGATCCTTTTTTCTTGGATAAACTAGATAAACTTCTACTGTTGATGGTTTTGTTAGTGGATCTGCAACTGCAGCTGATGAAGTGGTAGCATTTTCCCATCAGCATGGATAAACATCCATTGTTGAACCAACTGCAATGGATAAACTTCTATTGTTGATCCAACTGCAATGGATAAACATCCACTGTTTGATCCAACTGAAATGGATCAACTACTTTTTTTTGTTTTTTCTGGTTTTTTTTTTTTTAATGACTATGAAAATAATTTCCTCCGTCCTGAACCAGTGACGGCGGTGGTGGTGGAGGCGACGGCGGCGGACTAGTGGTGGTGACGGCGACAGACTAGTGATGGTGGAGGACTGTTGGTGGTGGTGAAGGAGTGGTGGTGGCGGCGGTTGGTAGGTGGTGGTTTTTGAACGGTGGTGGTGGAATGGTAGTTGAATGTTGGTGGTGGTGGTGGTGAAGTGGTAGAGGAAGAAATTTGTTTTATTTTGAAATAAAGAAAAATATTATATGGGTGAGGGTATTAAGGTAATCTAATATTAAATGGTTATAAAAAAGGAGGGACATATTTATTGTTGCATAAGGATATATTTGTAGGGAGTTAAAAGTAGGGACATATAATTAATATACCCTAAAAAGAAAACCCTAGAAACTAGTATAACTTCTTTACTCCGAGGCTACTCATTTTCCTAGTGTAATAGTGGGATCGAGAACCCTTTTGCCCCTCCTCTCTATTTCATCAAGAACCATTTCCATTTTAACAAACCCTGATGATGCTTTATTGGTTCTATATACCCAGGGTAAGTGATTCTTTTTTAATTAATCTCGTTATTTGATTTAGTAATCTTTGTTTTTAATTTGATAGATGTATTAATTTTTTTCTATTTTCGATTAACTAACAGATTCACTCCACCTGTGTAAAGAGAGAATTTGATGAGTTCGCTACTGTACCACCAAGACCTAGATGAAATGATATTTTAGCTATGGTTTTGGGAAAATTCATTACTTGATAATTGCAAGAGTATTTTTCTTAATTTAGATCTATTTTTTATAATGAAATGAAATATTTTGATTCTTTTGAATATAAACAACGAATCGTTTGTTGGTATTGAAGATATGTTATATAAAATGTGGTCATAATGATAATCATAGCGGTGATTTTGGTGAAATCAGTTAGAATAATTTTATAAACCCTAAATTTGACGGGTTGACGGGTAATCCACGGGTTGACCCTAGCCCGGCTTGTTAGCTATTATGTCCCAAAATCCCAACCCTAACCCGGCCCATTTAGCCAACAAGCCAAGACGGGCTAGGGTTGAAACAACCGAGCTAGGGTTGACCCGCGGGTCGGGTTATAAATTGACAGCTCTATAGGTAAGCAGTATTATTTGGTGAAAGAAACTTTGAAAGAGTAGTTTGTTGGTGTATTTCTCTCTTCATGCATACAAAATTGCTTTTAAATATCTACTTACCCGATACTTGTTGGTGTCAGTTGCTCTCCCAACCTTGTTACATACCAATTTCTGGTGGATAATATGGATATCCAACTTGCACATATTGGATTATATGCGAATCGTATCCTTATTACCCACCTTAAAAGGAACTGTCTTCAATGATCAGTATATTTTGATTGGAAAGCATGATCCATTTTAAGAATTTCTTAAGTTTTAGACATGAAGTTCCTCATGTGGCAGTTGGTCATTGGCCTTGGCATGTGCTTTAAGTAACCTCTTCAATGGAGCACATAAATTCTTTGGTCTTTTTTCTGTCTAGATGAAGATACATGAAGAGAAACCTCTTCAAGTATGATTCACTGAAGTCTTTGCTTTAAGTAATTGCATATGAACGTTTAGGGGACATGGATTAATAATTAGTTATGGGTACACTGTTTTCGCTTTATGTAATTTCATATGAACATCTGATAATGAAATTTCACTTTCTTATACTGAATACTACTTTTACGTATACGTATCATTGCAATGTCAATAGAAATTAATGTCAGATTCAGACCCCCTATCCAAAATTGAAAAGATGCGATATGCATCTTTTTCTTCAATAAAGAACATTGAATGTGTAAAAACCTCTAATTCATTTGTGTTATTCACTTCTAATTATTTAGAGAGAGATGGCCTAACCAGTATTGGTTTGTTGCAGGATAATACTCTAATCAAGAAGCCAAAACAGGACGAGAATACTTTAGACGCTAATTTTTTTGAAAATCCTAGCAATATCCAGGTGCTTAGGTTTTGGGATTCTTATCGCGCTAGGATTGGTAATTTCTTAAAACTTTTCACTAGGTCTCCTATTTCATGATCTTTCTATGTTAGTTTAGAAGGCTCTATGGATGCTTTATCAACTGTTTTAATTTGTTTCTTAAATATTGATGATTGCTTTTGCTAATAGACACGAGGCTCTTAGAGTTTCTTTCATTGATGTTATTGAAACTCTTAAGGAGGGTAGAGTTCATATAGACTACCCAAAGCTTGTTAAGGCTGATGACAATGGGAAAGACAAGGCTTCAATCTAACTGGCCTTCTAATATTACGTCTTCCTATTATTATATGTTATAACATCTTTCTATAATTATATGACATTTATCTTTTGTACTATGACATCATTTAACCTTCTGAAACATATCATTTGAATGATACATCATGTGTCGGGTACCAAGTTGCATCTTCTTTCTTTTATTTTGAAAAAAACTTTTCAGAAAGTTGTTACTGCCTATGACTGCAAAATTGTTGAAGGTGTGCTCAGCCATCAGCTCAAACAGGTTGTGATAGATGGAAACAAGGTTGTACTCGGTGTTCCTGAAACCAGAGTTGATGATGCAGAATTCCAGGAGAATGATGTTTATGCAATTGCTATGGAGTAAATAATTTTGTTGGTTAACTGCACTTGTCTTCCAACTTTATTGTTCATTAGGAATTAAACAAATTAGTATGAACTCAGAATTTTAACCTTTTTTGTGTAATTTGAACCTAATGAATCAATGAATGTTGAATGGAAAAATTATTTGAGTTTATTTGGTTATTGTTTTGAGTTTGATTTGGTTCTCATTTTGATTAGATTCTCATTTGAGTTTGATTTGGTTCTCATTTGAATTCTAATTTGAGTTTCATTTGATTCTCATTTCACTAGTGGAAAAGATGGTTTTAATGACCCACATCTTCGACCCTCAATAGCGGTCAACAGACCGTGGACTGGTCAAAACAGTCATACATTTAATAGAAATGCGGACCACAACTAGGAGCACTAAAATTGGTCGTTGAATAAAAAAAATATTATTATTTTATTCCTTGTTAAACAACCCACACTGCTACCGGTGAACCTAGTGTTTTCAGTGGTTCAAAAAAAAAGATATCTCTCTCCCCCTCTTTATTTCGTCTTCTTTACAACTCCAACAAAAGAAAGAGAAATATCTCTTCTTCTCCATCTTCTTCATCTCACTCCCTTCTTTAGAAAGAAAAAAAAAATCTCACTCCCTCAACATCTTTCTCCCACTCTTGTTTTCTTTCTAACTCCAACAGAAGAATAGAAAAGATCTTCTCCATCTTCTTCATCTCCTCCGTAGAGAAGAGATCTCTTCTCTACCTTCTCCTTATTCTTCTATCATGTAAAAGTTGTTTTTCTCACAAATATAAGAGCAATGTAACTTTTAAGGTGTACTTTGATTGTAAAATCGTTATTTTGTAATAGATCTATGATTTTCAATATGATTTTGTTACACATTTTATTTTAGTTGATCATTAATTTTTAATGAATTGGGGTTTTATATTTTAATGGAATAATTGGGATATTATCGTGATTGGGTTTCGATTATTTTGCTAATATCAGGGATTCACCACAGAAGAAGAAGTATCAACTGATTTACCAACAATAAGGCAATTTAATAGTAAAAATGACTACTTCTATTTCCTTACTTCTGATTATGATTTAAATCATTCAATTTTGTTTTTATTTTTGGGGTTTTCATGAAAATGAAACCCTAGTTTTTTTAATTTGGGATTTTTTTACTCAATCTATGTTTCATGCACAACAGCTGACCTAGGATGATTTGTTTTGAGTTTGTTTCGATTTGGGTTTTTATTTATTTTGGTGGGTAAGATTTTAGGGATTTATCTAATGATTTTGGTTGGTAAGATTTTAATTTGGGATTTTTTACTCAATCTATGTTTCATACACAATAGATGACCTAGGATGATTTTTTTTTAGTTTGTTTCGATTTGAATTTCTTTTGATTTTGGTGGGTAAGATTTTAGGGATTTATCTAATGATTTTTGTTGGTGATGATTTGGGTATTGTAGGGTTCGCCAATGCAAAGACTTATGCAGTTAAAGATGGAAAAGATTTAGGTGTTGTTCTTGCTGCTACTAAGAGTAACAAACAGAAGAACCCTCCAACTTTGGTGCACAAAACTGTCATGAAAAAGGAATTCAGAAGAATGGCTAAAGGTGTTTCCAACCAGGTAATTCAACAAAACCCCTTCTCTTATTTCAGATTTTGTAATATATTTTTGATGCATACATAGATAACTTGATTTTTTTAGCCACTTTGACAGCACTGGTTGTGTGTTCCACAAGGGCATGCAATGCGATGGTCGCTGGGTACATCATATTACGGAACCTTGGTTTAAGTCCAATGTGTATGAGTACAATGCTTTTTTGGTTCCTTCAATTTAGTTAATGAATCTCTTTTAAGCTAGTTATTACTTTTTTAAATTCGTTTACATGGGGAATCTCTTTGTAGGAGAGCAATTACAATCTCTGCACCATTTTATTCTCGGAATTATGGAATGACACTATATACACCAAAATAGAAAAACCTCATCTTTTACTGGTGTCCTTGCCGGTAAGGAGCTAAAATATTGTATTGTCATTATAGAACTGTTTTAGCATTTAATTTTGACTTGTAGTGATAGTTTTCTTATGCTTATATTATTTGGCAGCATCTTTTTTCTCAACGTCCAGCTCCACCCAGCCCGTATCTCTCATATCTTGAATGCATCAAAAAATTTAGATTCTTGGTGATGGATACCCTGTGGGAACAACTCTAGACATTGTAGTTTATCTAACATCACCAGTTTCCCATGGACGCTATATTCCTTACTGGAGGATGATGTCACCTTCTGGTGAAATGTTTGAGGAGCGGATTTGGGTACTAATCGAGGCATGCTTACATCATTGTGTTACTTGGGAATGATTCCAATCAATGATTTTATTAATATTTTCCATATGGTGAAAGGTTAAGACTTTATTACTTGACTCTTTGTCGGACTTGAATATATTGTCTGGTATAGGAATATGTTCATATTGTGATGACTATGGCTGGAATTTGGAAATTAAGTATCATATGGAGACATGTATCAGCCATGTATATTTTCTTAGCAGGCTTTTTCTTTGTAAAAAGTTGTGGTCGTTCCCCTGCTTATTTGCATTATGAGTTTGATTTTCAGTATGTAAAACCACAAATATTGAACTAGGAACCGGCGTTAGTTAGTCGATTCTGGGATAGGTATAATCTTCACAGCTAACTAGATAAAGCCTCCTTTTCTTTGTTTGATGCAGGTTACTAGTACTGACAGGAAATGTTTCTACTTTACCTTATCAAGGTAGTACAACTTTTTCATATGCTCAATGTGAACTGTTTCCTGTTGCATTCTAGTTTTCGTAACCTCTTGATCACTGTAATAGCTTGAACCTTGGTTTCTTTTATTTTCATCTTTTCTATTATTTTATTTGTAAGCTAATGAAGAGTGTTTTACTTGCATCTGTGGAGATTTCCTCGGTGTTGGACAAAATATCTATGGATTATATGGTTGAGGTTAAGGGACCTTCAAATTTCAGTAAGTGTCCACAATCAAGAGTTCATTGTAACTGCTCAGACTATATTTCGCTTCTATTATATTATTGGTGGAGGTAATGATGAATGAATGATTGGCTTTGCGGTGTAGAGTCTTTCGCAGTGAATGATAAAGGATAAGGCTGAGGTTAAGGGATCCTCAATTCCAACATGAGGCGATAGTCAAGATTTCTTTGTAACTGCTCGGACCATGCATTGTTTATTCCTTACATGTTCGGTTAGCTTTGCAGGTGGTCGATGTAGTCTAATTTATTTGAGACGAAGCATTGTTAATTAGTTCTCTTGTTAAAAGGTTTAGATTGCTGATGGTTTAAATGCTCATGACATATTGACTAATGATGTGGTTGTGTATATACATACGACTTTACGTTTTCGAACACATGATCTGATAGACCACTTTGAATCCTTAATGGTTTATGTGGTATGTCCTGTAGTACCATCCTGGTGACCTCATATGCTTGGCATGCTTGGTAGTTCTTATGCCATAGTTGGCTATTTTGATTTGAGTTTACTAAAGAAAGGTTTATTAGTGATGCGTTTGTTACTAAATTTGAGACTTTACTTTGATTATTTGGTACTTATCTACAGGGTTCATAGATCTAGCCTTCCTCGCTTACATTTCTTGTTAGATTCCCTTGACCATCTCATTCTTTCATATGCAGTGCAATTAGCTATTAGATACTGATTTCTAAGCATGAAGTTTCATAGTTCTCTTAAAATTATTGTCACTGTGATCTTGAACATTCTAGGCTAAGCATGAAGTTTAGTTGTCTTAAAATTATTGCCACTGTGATCTCACTACACCAAATTTGGCTATTAGGAACGGTAGCTGGCAGTTGCAAAGTGGGGTTGCAACAATTTATCTCTGTTACAAAAGTCGGTGTTGCAGTTTTTCGCAACGGCTACATTTCCGTTGCAAAAAAAAAATCGCAACAGTTTAAAACTGTTGCAAATGTAAAATATCGTAACTGTTTGAAACAGTTGCGAAATTAGATGGTCGCAACAGTCCCTGACTGTTGCGACATTTTGCAACATCAAAATAATAGTGGTTTTGACCGGTCAGAATCTAGTTTTGACCAGGTCAAAACCACCATTTCCCTTGTAACAAAATCAAGTTTTCCAAATCAAAAATCAAGTTCCTTGCATTTTTTGCCTAGTATCAAAGAATGACAAGTACATAAACATTTCCTAAGTTTTTAGAACATACAAATTCTGCAGTTGTAATGTTAAGTGTAATAACAGTAGTAGATACAATCTTGAGTTGAAGGCACAAGACCTGGAGACAAACTCAACATCATTCATTACCTACGTGCTCAAACAAGTATAGCTTCTTAAGTGGCACTTATTGCTCATATCTGTGGACTCAACTTCGACCTCAACAACCTCTTCTTCATGGGTTCCCTGCTCTTCATGTTCTTCTCCGTTCTCTTCTACCTCCTGAGACAAGAAAGTGAAACAAATCAACATCCAATTCCCTCCACGGAAGATATAATAAGAAAAGGGAGTATTTTACATAGAGAACAAGGATACCATGTGAGCCAAATCACCATTTACAAACAAGTCGAACGTATCAGCTTGTCCAGATATATTACAAAATTATACCATATTTAACTTACTGGATTATGAACAAAAATGATTACAAAGAACTATAAATAGCAACATTAACATACTATAGTATTAGACACATAGTATAATAGTAGAAGACAAAGAACTATATTTACGACGACGGAAACCAGCTACCCCAGTGAACATTCGTTCTGCATAAGGCATTCCAAAAGGTTGAAGTTTAGGTTGTCACCATGGGTTGTGAGGCTGAAGTTTATGATATACTCGCATACAACATCAATGTTGTACTTTATTGAGCAGAATATAAGAAACAAAAAATATACATACAAAAGGACATACATACATACATATCAGTAAACAATATAAGAAACAACATACTAGAATTTTACTTAAACCAACATATCATAAGGACACCAAAAAACATACACCAAAATTACACTCATTACCAGATTTTTGGGACGTGCTCAGTTTAGCCTTCTTGTCAGCAGGAGTTTTGGATACAGAAGTTTCAAGTCTCAACAAATATTTTGTTGCTCTGATTAGCCATAAGTTGTAGTTCCGACATTGACCAATCGTGAATTAAGTACCAGAAATATGCTGGTGTGGATTCTGCAAAAATTTAAAAAACTTGTCAGCTCAACACCAACTCAAGATGATGAAAATGAACGCAACAATCAAATAAGAGCAGTTCACATCCACAAAAAATAAATGCCTAGATAGTGAATATTTTCGCCAATTAAGTCAACAGTTTTAAGTGGATCGAGAAACATTCAATAGACCAAAATGAACTTTCGCAGCATTAGATGCTCAAATACACTAACAAACAAAACGAATTCTAGGGGGATTCAGTTTTCATAGATGTACTGTTTACTTCAAAACTTATTTGGGATCAACATTCCTCTATTTAATCTATATTTGTATCAATACTCCAGCTGTGCGGCAAACAAAGACAAACCATCTTTGTCAAGCCTTGTTTAGTCTGGAACTTCTGAACTACATATAACATATTGATGGTATAAGTATTCTTGGTATAAGAAATGGATTCCCTTACCATACCCTTTTACGTACTGATGAATGCATTCAAAGTTTGTGTTAGTGGACTAAATTGTTATGACCAGTTGATATTGGATATTTTTGTTTTGTTCAAGCTTTAAATGTTACACAATAATTTTCCGCAACACATTCTCTGGTAAAACACATTAGTAACACTAAAGTGGAGGATACAAACTTGCAAAACTAGATTCGAGCTTTAGAAAAGAAAGAAGGCAAAAAAAAATAAAAATGAATAGATGAATAGATGAAGCATTTTTCTTAAAGCCAGCACCACTTACCTGAGAACATTGAGATATAAGTCTTCCCCACTTACCAATATAGTTGGATGATTCCTATAAAAGTATTTAGACCGCAACATCCTTCAAAATGATATCCGAAACATAGAAACTGCAAAAGGGGTAAAAATCATGCACTCTCAACCGTATGCCAACACTCACAACTATTCCTGAATTAAAAAAATCAATTTCAGTCCAGCTGTTTACATTTTACTTACCAATATAGTTAGACGATTCCTATAAGCATCCTCCAAAATGATATCCAAGACATAGAAACTACAAAAGTGGTAGAAATCATGCACTCAACCGTATGCCAACACTCATAACTATTCCGGAATTAAAAATATCAAGGATGTTTACATTTTAATCACCAACCAATTAGTCGAGTCTGAGTCATAATCATTTGTTGATGCAACAAATTGAGTAATTAACGGGGAGCAAATAGATGAGCTAAGTTAAGAGTTCCCAAACAACAACACTTCCCAAATCCTGATGTGAACACACAGATGATACAGAAATAAAAGAAACCTTCAGTGTATAAAACTCAATGTTAGACACGGTATTGAAGTTATACCTGAGATTTTCGAGAGTGATTTCACACATGTGACAGGCCTGTCACCAGGTCTCTAAAGCTGCTGGACATTAGTGATGGTTTCTATGACACATTCGAGCAGAAGGACTTACCTGCAGCAATTAATAGTATACTCAAGTAAGAATAATAACATTACAATGTAGTTTCAGTCTGTGAGGTCATCTCTATAGTAAGACAGAATCAAAGGTGAACTTAAAATAATGCCCAAATACGGATGTGAATGTTTACATAATATCGGAAATCACCTACTTAATCCCCATGTGTATATTTCTCTATTCCTCTACTGGACAATCCTGTTTAACGTTGACTCATTCCATGTTTTCATCGCCTAAATGAACCAACATTGAAAGAATGGATCAAAATGACATTCATAGATAAGGGCCTATTACATTTTACTGTAATGATTGCATAAGATGGACATGGTAAGAAAAAAAGGGGACTTGAAACTGATGGACCTTTGAAACAGATGTAGGAGAATGTACCTTCACTATCATCATACATCCAAATTACTTACACCAGCAGGGATGCTATCCCCAGCTTTCATCTCTCCAGGTTTGGCTTCACCAGTCAAATGCTAAATTGTAACTGCTGATCTCCCTTGCCAAACTTTGCCATCAACTGGAACAGACTGCAATTGAAGCTAATATTATAATTACCAACTAACGAAATAAGAACTGCAGGTATACTTGGGTTGAATTTGATGTAAACAGGCAAAGAAATAAAAATTGCAGACACACTTGGCTAGGGGTTGATGTAGACAGATAAACAACTGCCATATAGTTATCTTTTGGACTAGAGCATATTGATAGAAGAAGATATCAAGGCTAAGATGAACCTATATGATTTAAGAGCTAGTAAATTGTTCCATGCTGGAATTTGACATACTACAATGTGTTAAGACGAGCTTATCCAATTCTGTAAGTAAGGGACTATCATATGAACATTGAGCAACAACAAAATAAAATGTAAGTTAAAAAGAGTTATTGTACAGAAGATCAAATGCATATTAACAGACCTCGCCAGCTCTGACCAAGATGTATGAACCGACTTCAAAGCCAGGCAGAGCGAATTGTTTGTACGCCAAATTGAAAAGATGAGGTAGTTTGTCACCCTGCATCTCCACAATGAGGTCAAAATCTGGATGCCCATCCTTTAGCTCTTTAACGTCAAACATTGTACACCAAACAATTAGAAAACACAAATTATAAAAAAAATTATTTATGTTCTTGGGTGTCAGATACTTGTATATAGTACCCAAATCATATTCAAGGTTTACCCAGATTGAAATCAAGTCACATGGTATTCCACACTACAAAATGACTACCAGAATGTGAGACCCGCTACTTAATATTCTAAATTCTAGCATCAGCATATTCTTACGAAAAATAGACACCATTCTACATCTTTCCAAATCATATATATTACCAGATCAAAGAATTCATCTACACAAACATTTACATAATCAAGCTATCCATGTATGCATCATAAAACTTTACATAACAAATAACAAAAGAAAGGGGTTTTGTTAACTTACCTGGTTGGCAACAGCCTTAGCCATTATACTGAATTCCTTCTTCATGACAATTTTGTGCACCAAACTTGAAGGGTTCTTTTGCTTGTTAGTCTTAGTAGTAGCAAGAACATCACCTTAATAATTTCCATCTTGACTGAAACATTTTTTGCATTTGCTACAAGACCCCAAATCACCAACAACAACAAATCAAAAACAAAATCCCTAGAAAATCTCAAACCCAAATCATCATTAACAAAATCCCTTACCACAGTGTTTGAAGGAGTTGATGTTGTAGAGATTGTTAGATTGTTGTAGAGCTGATTTCCATTTTCAAACTCTTTGACGACGAAAGAAACATTGTTCCTCTTCACGATCTCTCAAATCAGAAACCCTAGAAATTTAGGGATTTCACACAAGATCAGATTCAATCAAACCAAAAATCAAAAATCAAACATAGAGATAAAATCAAGAGAGATACTTTATTATACTTACAAGGAATTTAGAAGTTTAGGGTTTTTCTTCTTCTTTGTGCTGCTACTCTTGAGAGTTTTTGGAGATTAGAGAAGATAGAGTGAACCCTAAAACAACTTCTATATGTAAACCTCAATACCCTAAGGCGAAAAATAATAGGTTTCCTTGATTTGATTTAGGATTGAGATCTCAGAAATCTTCGAATTTCAGACATGATGGAAGAGAATCGAGAGATGGAGAAAAAGAGAGAAAGAGAGAAGATAAGACTAAGTCTTATGGGCTAAATTGGAGATGCTAGATTAGCACACAAGTGTTGCAATTCCAAAAAAAAAAAGTAGCAAAAAATTTAACACTAGTTCTCTTTCCTAGCAGTTGTTACCATGTGAACTAGCATGCTAGATTGGTACGCAGAATGATTCAGCGCTAGGAAAAGTAACTTTCGCGGACCGAAATAGCGCTCGGAAGAATATTCCAAGCATCTACGCAGAATGGTCCAGTGCAAACATCCAGCGCGGAATGGTCCATCGCAAAAATAAATTAAATTATATCCTCTCACTCATCAGTCACTTCACACAATTCACACCTCTCACTAGACCAACTAGACCCTCTCTATCTCTAATAAATTAAATTATGTCCTTTATCCTCTCACTAGACTAATACTTATACTAAAAGATGAAATTTAATTATGTCCTTTATCCTCTCACTCATCAATCACTTCACATAATACTTATAATTATGTCTCTCTCTAGTCGTACAAAAAGATGAAATTTAATTATTCAACAAGGAATTCAAGAGCGGAATGATTCTGCGAAAGGTAGTTGCACGGGACGGTTCAGCTCAAGGCGCTGTTTTGTTTCAGCGACTAGCATGCTAGACTAGCACCCCCATAAGACTTAGGTGATTTTGCTGGCTGACGTGGATTGCTAATCTAGGTGCTAGACTAGCACCCCATAAGACTTAGTCTAATGGGATAAAATAGAGTTCGATGATAATAATAGGCTAACCCGAGTCATTTTCACATCTGAATTGGCTGAAATCGAGTCAGCTTAAATGTGTGTGCAGCCACACTCACGAGTAGCACGCGTACAACTTGATTTAGTTGTGAATTGTAACAGGTTGAATCGATTCGAGTTTCAGAATCGTTTGAAACTGTTGCGAATTTTTTTAATTGAAAAGCTGCTTGTAAGACTCTGTTGCGAATCTGAGTTGCTAAACCCCAAATTTGGTGTAGTGTCTTGAACATTCTGGTCTTTGCAATCCATTACGAATAATGGCACTTGTTAGCTCATATTCCCTGTAGTGCAGTTGGATTGCAGTTGTCATATTTGTTTCTTGCTTTCTTAGTCTTCTTATGTAAGATGGTTCATTAACTTTCTTGTTTGATAATTCAGGGAGAAGTTTGGCCCCATGATTCTGCAGGGAGCCAGTTGCTGAGGTTTTACATTGGTGAGTTTGAAGTCCCCATCCAATGACTTGTGTTTTTTTTTCTTCTCCTCTTTTCTGGTCTTGTTTACTGTTGATTTTGCCTATTCTTAAACTTTTTATTTAATTCTTTACTCCCTTGAGTAATGGGAGGTTCCCACCTTCTTTAAAATCTATAGTGGATGATGGATTATTACAGGTTGGCAGGCATACAACTAATTCACCGGCAAGATGCAGCTAAAAAAACTTGCTGAGCCTGGACTTATCTTAACAGACTCTTTACTAGGATTAATTATGGATACCAACCAAATTGAAATCATCAAATTGTTTCGATTCACAAGTGGGTTTTGAGAAATTTCAATAATCTAATTGTGCTTTGATGGAGTTACAAGAAGTTGTCAGCTTGTCTTTGTTTGTTAGTTTTATTGATTTTGAAAAATTAATTTTGCTGCAGGTACTCGATTGTTAAGTGTGGGCTCAGTTCATCATTTGAGAGGAAAGGTTGGTGGAACTGAAGGGGTATGAGTAACTATCCCATGAGATCTTGTGATCTTCGGTTAGTTCTAAGAAAAATTGCAGGGTAATTTCAATTACTCTCTATTTTTGGCTATTACATAGTTTTTCTATGCAGGTACACCATTATGAAGTAGGAATAATTTCTTTATCATCATCAGAGTTTATAATTTTGTTGTTTAATCAATAGTTTTTTAGTTCATCATTTTGTAATCGAATCCTAGAACTATAGATTACACTGGTCAGAACTACAGATTTTAATCCTTTGTGTAATTTGAAACCAATGAATCAATGCATATTAAATTGAATGCTCGTTTGTGTGCAAGTTTAATTTGATTCTCATTTTTATTTGATTTGAATTTGGTTTTAATTTGATTCTCATTTGAATTCTAATTTAGTTTCATTTGAATTCTAATTTGAGTTTTATTTGATTCTCATTTGAATTTGGTTTTCATTTGATTCTCATTTATGTTTGATTTCAGATTCAGTCAGGCCAGTCAGCCAATCTGAATCTTTTTTTTTTTTTAAGATTTATATCTATGACTGATTGAAGACATTCATAAAGTTTTGACTGTTAAAATCGGTCGTTGATATAGGATTTTGAACGACCCCAGATACACGTCATAGTTGACAAATATGCTCAAACAACGACCCTTTCTTCGGCCGACAAAGTAAGTCATAGATACGAGTTAAATGACTTGCTTTGTCGGTCCCGAAACTGCGGATTTCCACTAGTGTTTGAATTCTAATTTGAGTTTCATTTGAGTTTCATTTCTATTTGATTTCAGATTTAGTCAGGCCAGACAGCCAATCTGAATTTATTTTTTTTATATTAAGATTTATATCTATGACTGATTAAGGACAGTCATAAAATATTGACCGTTAAAATCGGTCGTTGATATAAGATTTTCAACGACCCCCAGAGACATGTCATAGTCGAAAAATACGCTCAAACAACGACCCTTTCTTTGACTGACAAAGCAAGTCATAGATACGAGTTAAATGACTTGCTTTTTCGGTCGAGAAACTGCTGATTTCCACTAGTAATAATAACGGCCAAAATTGTTCCTACACCCCCGCGTACGAGCCTAGCTCTGATACCATGTTAAAGTTTGCGGGCATCCAATTCAAAACCAATTGGCAATGAATGGAGAGACCCTTCCATATTATATTTAAGTTAATTATGCGGAAACAAACGATGTGGATTATTGTCTTTCCATATCTATTGATTCTCAATCAGCAGCTAGATGGAAAAAAAAATATTCTAGAGCTCGGGTTCAATTAAATATCACAAAACCCGTCCCTAAGAGCAAGGGCTATGGGATAGAGTGTTTTACACTCTATCCCTTTCAAAACCAACGAGAGACTATGTGAGTGAGTGAAAATTTCACCATTGGATAGAGGAGAATCACTCAATACACGACACAAAAATTTTCGTTTGTTAAATGATATTTTACGAGCTATACTACGGTGTTAACTCATGTATACATTTGTTGTGTTTTGTATGAAATGAATGGACATGATTAGCTCATATAAAATGTCAAGGTCTAGAAAACGTTACACAAATATTATAAAATATGCTTAGTTGTATATTAACAAATCTTAATACCTCTGTTTTCTTTGAAACAAATTTGTAACAGAATTTTAAATGAAATTATATCTCATATACCGCTGAAAGTATGCCGTATGAACTCCAATATTTACCTAACGGCTCACAGTGTGCCATTTTTCCAATACTTATTTCAAATAGGAAATCATTACCCATATAGGGGAGATTTTCGCTTACTCCTTCGAATGAAAGAGAGGGTGATTGAGTTTTGGGTGAAAGGGGGTTTCCCTCAACCCATAGTATAACCTAATTTGATCAAATCTGATGAACTCTTTTATTTTGAAAGAGACTCTCAACCCCCGTAGTCCTTGCTCAAACGATATGATTGTTATTCTGAAATCAAAGAAACAGATAAAAATATTCTTTCAATATGAGAAATTACTATGTTTTTATTTTGGTTACTTTGGTCATCTCATGAAGCAATGTCCTCATCTGTCAAATATTCCTGAATCTACTCAGAATTTACCCCAGACGAATTTACAGCGAGGATGAATGATAAATCACTGGCGAGATACTCTAAAGATATTCGATCTTTCTACAAATTTTCGGAATCATAAATTATTTATACTTCACCAAGTTCCAAGTGAATAAGATGATTGATAATCATTAGGATCCATTGATCTTGGATGGTACCAAGGGTGGAATTGATGCCACATGTAATATACAAGTTAATCTGGATGTTGCGCGAGGGTAAAATTTTGTGTACAAACTGTAAAGCTGCGACAATAGGTACCCATATCCATCTTTTACCGATGTCCTCGCCTGGTAAAGAGATAAAATATTGTATTTTCAATATAGAACTGCTTTAGCATTTAATTTTGACTTGTAGTGATAGTTTTCTTGTGCTTATATTATTTGGCACCATCTTTTTTCTCCAAGTCCAGCTCCACCAAGCCCGTATCTCTCATATCTTGAATGCATCTAAATTTTTAGATTCCTGGTGATGGATGCCCTATGGGAACAGCGCTAGACATTGTAGAGGATTTTACAGCAGCAGTTGCCCATGGACGCTATATTTCTTACTGGAGGATGATGTCACCTTTTGGTGAAATGTTTGAGGAGCGTATTTGGGTATTAATCGAGGTATACTTACAACACTGTCTTACTTGGAAATGATTCCCATTAATGCTTTTATTAATGTTTTCCGTATGGTGACAAGTTGATACTTCATTAACTCCTTGTTGTACTTGAATATATTGTCTGGTACATGGATATGTTCATACTGTGATGACTATGGATGGAATTTGGAATAATTAAGTATTAGATGCATCCATATATCAACCAAGTATATATTCATGGCATGCTTTTTCTTTGTAAAAAGTTGTGGTCGTTCCCCTGCTTGTTTGCATTCTGCGTTTGATTTTCAGTATGTAACCAAATATATAGAACTAGGAATCGGAGTTAGTTAGTCGATTTTGGGATAGGTATAAACTTCACAGCTAACAAGATAAAGCTTCATTTTCTTTGTTTGATGCTTGTTACTAGTACTGACAGGAAATGTTTCCACTTTACCTTAGAAAGGTAGTACAACTTTTACATATGCACAATGTAATTTTTTTCTGGTTGCATTCTAGTTTCCGTAACCTCTTGATCTCGTTCCATTTTGTTCTCAATTTTTAAAAAAATATGTATTTGTAGGCACATGTTAGCGTTGCGACAAATTTTCCTCATACTACAAGAAGCTCAAGATGGTATTGAAGGTAGCTAAGAAGGAGATTAGGAGGCTTATGAGGTATGGTTATTTTATAAAGTTTGTGTATCCAACTATGAGATATGAATGTTAGATATGGACATGGAAAGTTCACGGTAGGAAATGGGGAATTTCCATTGGTAAAGTCATCACAAGGATATTCGACTTGAAACTTGAGCAGTTGAGCATGTTGACTTCGATAGTCTTGTAAATACCAACTTCTTAAGTTATATGATTTTTGGTTAACATGTCTTTGCTTAACATTGGTTTTTTTCTTGAGTTTTTGTTTTGCACACTTGTAACAAGGTCTTGTGGTTATAAGAATTGATTTTCACTGGAATATTTTAGATTGATGAGAAGTTCAGCTTACTTGAACAATATATAATGGAAAAATATAGCCAGCAAAAGTTAAATGGAAAAGTATAGGAAGCTTACTTGAACTGATTTTCACTGGCATGAAAACAATAACCTGTTGCGTAGTTTGATTTGGTACATTTTTTCGAACTGTATTTGTATTAGTACCTAGATGTATCAATTCAATTTTTAAACTTCAAACACTTATGGTGTTAATTATTTCTCGGATCTGTACCCTGGTTTTGTTAATAACTTCAAAGACTTTGTTGTTCATCTATTTTGGTGATCATAGCCCTGAGATTACTGATGCTACTTTATATGCGTGAATTTTTTTTCGTCCAATTTGATAAGCATATCCTTTTGGTTTCACCCTTTTCTGGTGGTGTTGTGTACGATGTGGGTTTGAATTTTTTCCTTGTTCTTGATCATTGAATATGGGTGATATATTCTAATTGCTAAGAACTCTACCTTGATTCCATTTTGACACGAGGGGTTTATTGTTTCTAGTTGGAATTTTTCCGTAATAGAAAGGGTATACATTTTAGTTGTGCAAGTCTGATCATAATTGTCCATTTGTCAGTTGCTTTCGGTTTTTATTTAAGATATTAAATTTGGGACATTTTTTGTTTATACAGGGAAGGGATAATTGCTAGTGGAGCTCTTATTTCAGATCCTTAAATTGATCCCTATTTCTAGTTATGCTTCGACTTATTTTTTGTTATGGTGATACATATTATATATATAGTTGGTCGTCTAATTTTCCTGACCAATGCCTTTTGTACATCTGATAAAGGTGATGTAGATAAAAAAAATTTATATGTGATGCATTACATGTTGATAAACTAAGGAAGGAGAAGGCCCACTAAATGGATATAAATGAAGTACAATGGAGCTCTCATGTCTGTTTTATTTTTCTGAATTAAACGCACTTTATAATGTTAAAAAGATCTATCCCTGGACTTATAACGACTACTTACACAAACTTATGATGCAGTCTAAATTCCTGAATTGTATTTAAGTCCCAAATATTTATAGGTTTAGATACAAGTGGTTCTAGCTGATAGGTGTCTAAAAACCTTGATATTTATCTATTTTTTATGCTTTCTTTGCCAAGTTTTCTTGTAAAATATGTATCTTATGTTTTCTTTTGAGTGTTTAGGTACTTTGGAGTCATTTGGAACAAAAGAAGAAGAAACGTCGCTCAAAAGAGCAAAAGTGTCATTTCATGTGCAACTGCTGTTGGAGGCGGATTATTTCTCATTATTTGCTTTTATTTCTTCATCTTTGTCTAAAAAGCATGTAGGCATTAGTGATGCAAATTCTGTCTGAAAGGCACGACAACTTTAGTGATGAAGAGCAATTGAAGAAAAGAAGTGGATCTGAGAAATAAGATAGAGAGACGGATGATGTTGGCGGAAGAATTCGAAGAATAAGAAGTTTTCTATTTGGAGAAAGAAGGAGCAAAAACGTCATTTCCTGTGCAATGTTATTTGGAGCCGAGCCGAGCCAAGCCAATCCAACCATTGTTGTTTAGTCTAGAGTAGCAAGGGAAAAATATTCTTGGTTGGACCTTATCTACTCTAATGGAGTGGCTATATCCACTCACATATTCCTACAGATAACCTAGTAGAATTAAGAGAGGAATTTATTTCTCTCATCATTTACCTTCTCTGTTTGATGGCGGCACCACTATCCATAAGAAAAGGGAGAAGAAGATGAAATCAACAAGAACATACAATAAATGGGTTGAGCCGATGATTCTACTGTTGTGTTCGATGGTGATGAAGCTTGGGTTATTCTCACGATGATTCTACTGTTGTGTTCGATGGTGATGAATCTTGGGTTATTCTCAGATTGAGATGTAGAGTTGATTCAATGGATGTATGGAAGAATTGATGAAGATTTCAGACAGGATTAGGTTCGAGATGATGAGCAATTGATGGATTTTACGATTCGTTGAACTATGGAAGAAGATCATTGTATGTTGCTGTTCAAAAGAGGACTGAATGGTGAATGTTTGTGACTTATGAGAATAATAGAAATGTTGGGTTTGTTTCAGACTATAGTTTGCAGGGAGATTGAAGAATGGAAGCGTTGAAAACATCACTACATATTCATCTCCTACGCCACCAGGATTGTGCACACATCGTGTTCGACTAAATGCCTGAATAAGCTTTTCTTCACTATTCCAAGCTCTAGCTGAGTCTGTCTTCAAGGGTTGCTGCTGCAATGGTTCGTGTAGATATTTTCCATGTTCTGGTGTTTACAATGGATAGATTAATCTAAGTTCTAGCAGCTGGCTAGACAAGGAAGATGATATGGCTGTATAATAGTGTTGCAGGTGATAGAGATGGAGGTACTGATATGCAGTGATTGGTTCTTGGTTCCTGAGATGGAACTGGTGGTGAATTGAGTTGGTTAAAGTCTTTCAGCTGAACTTAAGTGCAGGTAGTGACATTTCAGGTGGAATTTTTGGTGCTAATGTTGCAGTTATGAACTGTCATAGGCTTACTGAATTGCAGGTTAAGCTAAAATGTTACTAATGGAGTTATTGAGATGGTGGTTTCTGGTGGTGGTCTATCGTGAACTATTATTGCAGTTGGTTTGCCGCTTGACTGAATTGTAGCTTAAATGAAGGCACTGGTGGAATTGAACTTGGCAGTGAGATACAGATGCTCATGGTGGTGATGTTGCTGGATATTGCAGCTACTTGTAGTGATTGTTTGGTGTTGGTATAATCGCAGGAATGACTAAGATGGTAGCGGAATTACAAAGTTGAATTTAATGAAGTTGCAGTTGAGTGGTTGTAGCTGAGAAATTGGGAGTTAGATGAGCAAAGGAGGAAGAGATGATGCTGCAAGAGCTTGAGATTGCAGTTAGAAGTGAAGATGGTATTGATTGCAGCTTAGATGTCTTTGAGCTGAACTGAAATGGAGTTGGTGTTATGGTTATGGATTGTTGATCTGATACAAATGCAGAGATGAGTTAGGTGTCGCAGTGACTGGTGGAGTTCAATTAGTAATCTGGAGTTGTTCTTGGTACTCGGCTGGGCAGAGAAGAGAAGAAACTGATGGAACTGAATGAATGGATGTTATATTGATGAATGAAATGGGTTACATGTGATATATGCTCAGCCATTATGGCGCATGACTGAAGTATGTCCCGTGCAAGCTGCATATGTCCTAGGCCAAGTCACTCATATAAGTTAGTGAGCTGACTCTCTAAAGAAAGATGACTCACCACTCTGACTCGTGACATCACTGAGTCGAGTCCACTGATCCGTACTGACCGAGTTGGATCGGCTGACATAGTTTTACCGGTGACCGTTAACTTCTATGGTCACCTCAGATGAGTTATCTGGACAACTTCCGGAACTTTCACCAGTTTTCCGGCAACCACTTTTGGGACGAATTTTCACATGGGTCTTTCTCACACTTGGGCTTGGTGGACTTCTATCTTATGGACTTTGGAGGGTTAACCTAGTTTTGGAAACAAGGATTGATACAAAAGGGAAGATTTCTATAACTTAAGATATCATGTATTCTATTTGGAGCCTTTGGGAGATAGCCGCAACTAAGGTTTGGTTTCGTATTTATTTTTCATCTTATTTATTTCAATTATTGATGATGAACTCCAAAACTATGAGTAGCTAAAACTATTTTTGATTGAGGGTGATTTCAATGCCCGAAATACGAACTCATGATTGATATGCAATAGCTCGTTTTCTCGCAAGTTTAGTTATTATTTGATTTCTACCATGCTAATAATGCTTATGGATTGTTCCTTTATTATTTAAGTTCGAAATTAAATAGTTATGTCACAATCTTATTGCTAGTTTAGATTTTCTTCGACCCGTAATTGTCTAGAAAAGATAAACACAAGTAGCAATATGTGGGTATTGATGATGGGACTTTTTTAAGTACCCATATGTTGAAATTGACACTTGTAAGTGATTCATGCTTTTGAATTCATCACTAGGAACAATCTTATCTCACAAAACTTAGAGCACTTGTTTGAATCATACCTAGTAAGCGTACCTCTAGGTAACTTGAATAACTAGAATCCGGTAATCGAACGCTTCCGTATCCAGTGATCTTAGGAGATAATAACGGGATAGTTGAGCGTACTAATTATCCTAGGGTTGTTAGTAACAAGATAATGTGAAGAATGTGTTATATATCGATTTGGTTTATGTTTCGTGGTCGAGAATGATTCCTTAATCAATCTCATCTCATATTTGAATACAACTTTGTGATTTTCAAAATTTCTACAACAAAAATCTTCTTTGCTAAGAATATTTGTATAACAACTTTTTCTTCAAACCTCCCTTGGGACGAATCTGCTTTCATTATACTACTTTCTAGTATAAAGAGAAGTAGAAAATATTATTTGAGAGTTTGACACCTCGTCACTAGCTAGTTCCAAATGGGTTATTTTCACTGTCTCCATTCGTATCCTCCTATGCATTTTTTCATTGAACCAATCAAATATTGACCGCTCATGCTTGCATGTTCTATCAAAATTTTATTCATTGTATTTTTCACTGCGAATAAATATCGTATTAGTTTTTCCATAAGAAGGCAAAGTTGTAGAAGTTTATCTCTTGAATACTTACTTTTCAGACTTGTTATAACATATCATACAAATAATTTCACAACTATGAATCACAAGGAACTGAAAACTGTTCTCTTAAAAAAAGCTTTTCAAAAGGTTGTTGCTGCCTATGAGTGCAAAATTGTTGAAGGTGTGCTCAGCCATCAGCTCAAGCGGTTTGTGATAGATGGAAACAAGGTTGTAATCCATGATCCTGAAACCAAATTTGATGATGCAAAATTCCAGGAGAATGATGTTTTTGCAATTGCGATGGAGTAAATCATTTTGTTGGTTAACTGCACTTGTGTTCCAACTTTATTGTTAGTTAGGACTTAAACTTGTAATCGTATGAACTCAGAATTTAAACCCTTTTTTGTGTAATTTGAACCTCATGAATCAATGAATTATAAATGGAAAAATTATTTGAGTTTATGAGTGCAAGTTCGATTTGATTCTCATATGATTTGGTTATTGTTTTGAGTTTGATCTGGTTCTCATTTAAGTTTGATTTGGTTCACATTTGGGATTCAGTCAGATTCACTTAGGCCACACAGATTCATTTATCCAATCAGAATTTATTATTTTCATATTGAAATCCATATCTACGACCGATAAGAGTCAGTCCGAATACCTTGACCTTTAAAATTGGTTATTGATATAGGTTGTTCAGCGACCCGCAGAGCCACGCTAGGGAAGAAAAAGACGCTCAAACAACGACCATTTTCGCGACCGTTAAAACGGGTCATTTGAATCGTATATATGACTTTCCATGGCGGTCGCGAAACTCTTATTTTCCACTAGTGCAAGTTTATCAGTAAAATCGACATACCTCAAGAAAATCTTAATAATCTTGAGTGTGAATTGACGATCACGTGTCCTAGTGAGGGGGTTAATGAATACCCATCATATAAGCAAGAAAAACCTAATAATGTGGAGAGATCGATAATGGGAGACAAAAGTAACAACTTTGTTTTTTTGAAAGAAACGATGATCTAGAAAAAGGTTTATGTTCCAAAAATGGGGTCTAACAATAACATTAATATGGGAAAAAATAAGAAGGTGGTGATAAAGGAAAGAAAACCTATTGAGAATGTATCGGTCAACACCAGTGCTCTTGAGCCAATTATTCATGTTTCAATAACCGGGGTTTTTATTCTTCCTAAGCTCAAAAAGAATCCAAGTCGACAAAGTAAGAACAAGAGTATTTTCGTGAGCCACCACAATATAGAGGGAACAAGCCCAAATCAGAGAGGGGACCTAATTCATCGGTGTTGGAAAATCACATCCCACCTCTAATCTCTAGTCAATTGATGCATATATCCTGAGTCAAAATTGATCTTTATCTACATCATTCTTCGAACCAGTCTCTAAAAGATGAAAGGTTGGAAGCGATCTGCTAGAAGATCTATTGATGGAAGCACAAATCAGGGACAACGTCTAGTGGATCGAAGAGAACAACTTTTCCCATAGAAATCGATTGTCCAAGTAAGAAGTACATCTCAATACAGATCCCTCAAATGGGTGTGGTGGATGCCCAAAAAGCTGTCCACAAGTTCGATGTTAGTGTTATCCCATTGTCTGTAATCTCAATTTTGACTCGATATTCGAGAATGACTATGCTTAATGAGGTAATTTATGATAGATTTTTTCTTTGATCAGTCAAATAGATATTTCAATGAAAAAAGGCACTTAATAGGCGTACCTTAACCCAATGATTACGATCGTACAAAAAAAAGGGGAACCAAAAGGGGATTCGGTTACCCAAGTAAAAAATAAAACACAAAAATTCGGAGGCCGGTATAATGAATCCCATAAAGAAATCACAATATTTGACGTAAGCCCTAACATTCTTGTATTTAATTTTGCCCAAAAGAACGCTTGTAATTTGATATGTCTAATGAGATTTCCAAAGTTTTCTTTTTGATATCGAAGGTTCTTGCATTTCGCTATTTCCATATACACCACCATATAGCAACTGGGATGTTATTCCGTATGAGACTAAGTCTTTCGTCTCCCTAATTAAACTTACAAGCTTAGATATAATGATATTAGGGTCGTATGACTATCCAAAGTGGCACCCTTCAATAAATTTGAAAAAACGGGGGTCTAACAACCACACCCAATATTTCGTTAGGCAATTTGTATGGACTAACTCCAATATAATTTGAATAGAATCAACTAGACAGTCAGACTCAATCAAGGAAATATATCCTAGAGTTATATCTTTGTTTCTCAATGTAATCATCAAATCAAACAGATAGAATCCGTGAGCCTGATTATTATGAGAAAAAACTTGAACGGTCTGAAAGACCAATGTTCAAGTGTCAATCAATTTCAATCAACAACCAAATGATGTATTTACCAATTGATTGAACTACGCGCAACCTGTGATATTTAAATTATATAAACAAATATAATGAGGAAAAGAAATAACACAGACACCAAATTTTTTTTAATGAAGAACCGCAAATGCAGAAAAACCTCGGGACCTAGTCCAGATTTGAACACCACACTGTATTAAGCCGCTACATACTCTAGCCTACTACAAGTGAACTTCGGACATGAATGTAGTTGAGCCTAACCAATCTCACACTGATTAAGGTACAATCATGTTTCTTACGTCTCTGAATCCAAGTAGGTCTCTACGCACTCGATTCCCTTAGCTGATCTCACCCACAACTTAGATTTGCTGCGACCCAAAGTCGAAGACTTTATAAAAATCTATCTCCTACACAAAAGTCTATTCTGATAGATAAATATTTCTCCCATAGAAACACCTACAAAGTTTTTATTCCGTCTTTTGATAGATCAAGGTGAACAGGAACCAATTGATAATCCGTTCTTATATTCCCGAAGAACAACCTAGAAATATAAATCACCTCACAATAACTTAACTATATGGTAGTAGAACAATTTATTGTGGAATCACAAAGAATGATACGAAGAGCTTTATGATTACTTTTTATATCTTACCTATCGAAGATAAATCTCGAGGAAATATTAGAGAATATAGTACTCAATACGATAGAACAAGTAAGATCAGAACACACAACTACATATAAAATAGTTGGGTCAGGCTTCAAAATCCTAATGAAGTCTTTAAGTTGTTAACCTGTAAAGGTTTTAGGAAAAACCTATATTAAAGGAGAATCGACTTTAGTCGCAACTAGTATCACACAAGAGGTGTGGGGATTATGTTTCCCAGTTGATAGAGTTCTCCCTAATATAGTCTTCAAATCAAGGTTTGATAACTTCGTAACAAAGCAATCAATATTCACCGTTCGATGAAACCTAATTTAATATTCAAGTTAATATCTTTCTACCATTATATGGTCTTAGCTTGTTACACACAAAGGAAATATACTTTCATTTAGATATGGGTAACCGTACCTAAACGTGTATATTGAGTTGGTTCAATAACAATTAACCGAAGTTATCCATATGAACACCTTTGTGTTAACCATGTTCATCTTAACACTTCTAAATTAAATGAATCTAATTGTACGTGTATATTAAGTTGGCTCAATAACAGTTAACCGAATTTAGCCATATGAACACCTTTGTGTTAACCATGTTCATCTAAACACTTCTAAATTAAATGAATTGAATTGTATTACATAGAGTTGTTCAATTGTTTATATTCTCATAGAAGTACACAAGACACAATTGAAGCAAAATAGAATTGATTCAAAAGAATCAGTTCATGAACATTTTAGTCATGGTTTGCAAAGATTGCATTCCTTAATTTATAAATGTATTTGTTCATGATTATGAAAACATACTTAGCCGATTTTAGAACTTAACCTCATAAGTTTGCAAATGGGCACGCAAACTTAAGTTCCAGACTTGATCCCTTCCGACAGTTCGTAAACGGGTATGCTTACTGTCGTTCCGGACCGAACTCAGGTGAATAAGTTTGCAAAAGGATACTCAAACTTAGTTACCCGACTTTGACAGTTAAAAACTTTCACATACGGGTATGTGTACTTGGTTTCCGGACCTGAATCACTCTTACAACAGTTTGCATATGGGTATGCATACTGTGCTATATCTAGACAATGGATAATCGCTCTAAACTCCCATTTCAATCATTGGAACATTATTAGAAGATGGAAATACCTATCTCACACAAACTATTAGCTTATAAGAAATTTTAAAGTGATGGAATGATCAATACGAAACATTCCGAGTCTACATCAAATGATTGTCTCACCCAAATCATGTAAGATGTTACAAGGAGATTTTCACATGATCATCTTTTGACTTTCGTCAAGAATAATGATGAACATAGTTAAAGCAAAAATATTTTGAACACATATTGCGAGAAAGATATAAGCGAGTTAAACTCATCTCGAAATATCAAATGTGTAAAAAGTAAAGTCTATATAGTTGTACGACTTTTATCTCAATAGGAGATAGAATAGAAATAGACTTCTGAGTGATAGATGAGTTCAAGTCACCTCATAACTTTTGTTGATGAAGTTCCACAAGCTCCCATTAGTAGTTCTTCGTCTTCAATTGATGAACGTCGTGAAGGCTAAATCTCAACTACACATTCTATCCTAATCCGAGACATAGCTATAAGTAGACAAGAAATCAATACTTATAGTTTTGACAACTAAACTTGACAAACAAGCTTGATATAGCAACGCTGACGAGTTCGACCGAGCAGTGGTCTACCCATATTCTCTTGATTCTCCGATAACCGTAAAACAAGTGAAAACTTTATTCATCATCTTCCTCACAAAAATGACAAACACTAGAGACATCCATACCTCTTCTTAAAAGTATATCCATCATTACCCGATCATGAGAGAGAATCCAAAGAAAGAAATTGATTTTGTGAGGGTAGTCATTACTCCAAACAACATTGATTGGATAATATGGCTCACCTTGATCGTCGTTATCTTTAATTCCATCCTTAACCGTATATTGACCATGATCACTACCAACCCAAATTCAGGTATCCGTAACCCCTTCTTGAACAGAGATGAAAAAAAAAAGATTTTATATAGATAACACTTCACTTGTAATGGTTTGAGAGTATCTTTGCCTAGACATAAACACCCACCTTACACCATCTTCCCTAACTTTATACATACTAGCCACCATAAAATCCTTGGTCCTTGAAGCTTCATAAGCCAAAGGAAACATATCACACAATCTTCCTTCACAAATCCAAGAATCTTCCCAAAATCTAGTTTCCTTACCCGCTCCAATCTTGAATCTAATACTTTTATTGAAATCTTCAATCTCTTTATAGATATTCAACCACAAACTCCACCTTTTGATCATATGGGTTGGAGAGTTTCCCAACCGGTAAATGTTTCACCAAATTTTTCAACTATGATCTTCATCCACAACGCTTCTTTCTCTATGCCAAAGCATTATTACCATTTTTTTAGAAAATCCTAGGTCATGACTTGCTTATCTTTTCATATACCAAGAAAATCTTTTTCTTTTGGTTTTGAAGACAATTTCAAACCAATATTGTGAATTCTTTTCTTATTTTGATCATCCCATAAGAAATTTCTCACAACTCTATCATCTTTCTTAGATATGGAGAAAGGAGCAAGTAAAATAGAGAGATAATAAATGGGTAGACTAGCTAAAATGTTATTGATGAGAGTTAACTTTCCTCCTCTTGCTATTGTTTTTCCATTCCAAGAAGTAACTCTTTTCCCACAAATTTCAAGTGTTTTTTCCCATTTTGAGTGCCTCCTACCTTATCTCCCAAGCGTAGGCCATGCAAAATGCTAGGAAAACTCGCATGCTTGCATCCTAGCATGATAGCATAATTTTCAACTTCCTCCTCGACCGCGACTCCAAATAAGATACTTTTAGATAAATTTATCTTCAAAGCAGAAGTTAACTGAAACAAAGAAGAATGTAATGAAGGGCATCAACTTGTTCTCTCTTAACATCAATAAAAATGATAATATCATCGGCAAATTGTAAATGATTTATTTTTGTCCCCCCCCTCCTTGAAGGAAAAACCCGAGATTTGATCATATTCTTGTGCTTTGTTCAACATACAACTTAAGACTTCACCAATAATAGTAAAAGAAAAGGAGAAAGGGGATTTCCTTGACGTAGTCCTCTTTCACTTTTGAAGTAACCGAAAGACGATCCATTGACAAGACTCGAGAACTTTGAGAATGTTCAAAAAATTATAATCCAAGCCCTCCAAACCCCATTTTGAACAAAACTTCATTTAAAAAATTCCAATTCACATTATCAAACGCCTTTTCGAAATCAAACTTGCAAACCAACCACGGTAATTTTTGACGAAGTCTAGAATCCACACATTCGTTTGTTGTTAATACTCCATCAAGAATTTGTATTCCTTTAATAAAAATAGATTGAGTTGTTGAGATTAGAGTAGGAAGGTATACCTTTAAATGCTCCTCCAAAACTTTTGAAAGAATTTTGTACACACTCCCAATAAGACTAATAGGCCTAAAATATTTTACTTCTTCTCCTTCCGCCTTCTTCTACACCTTCCTTTTACTGATTAAATGTTCTCTTCTATTAACTTTAGTAATCTTCATTTCATTCGTACTAGCAGTAGAAATGGTGAGAATGTGATTTTTCGGAATAATGATATTGACCTAGAAATCCTTAACGCTAGTAAGAATGCCATACAATGTTGCATTCACCATTTTCTTGGGAAAGACTGGGATACCTTATGTGTATGGCCCTCTTAATCATAAACAAAAAATAAAATAAAATTGGATTAACTTCACTCACTATACAGCTCAGTTGAAAAACTGTTGGTGCATGGTAGGTGATGTAAATTCGATTAGTTAAATTTTTGAGAAGCATAGTGGTAGTCAAAAAATGAATTATGTTACTACTGAATTCAAAAAAATTATTCAAGACAGGAGACTGATTGATATGGTTTCTTGTGGCCCTGATTTTACGTGGTCTAATGGTGCTGTAAATACTGATCTTATTTTCGAGAGACTAGATCATGCAATATGTACTTCCGACTGGTTATACCCTTAAAGAGGATGTTCGACTACCTGTATTTCTGTTTTCCTAACCGAACTTATAACTACTTTTCCAATATAACCTTTAAAAGATTTCATTTTCACAAACCACAGATTATCGGATTATTATGAAGATTAAAAATTCATATTCCTCTAATTTTGCTTTCAAATCACTCATTTTGAATACAAGAATTTCAAAACGTAATTTTTGAAAAAGTTTATCCAAAACTCTTGTTTTTCTCTTTCGAATGATCTTTAATCTTAATTCTGTTATACTGACACTAACACTAACACTAACACCAACACCAACACCAACACAACTATATAATATGATCTTACTAACATAATTTATTATTTTAACTAACTTAGTTAAATTATCAACAATAAATTAAAAAGGGTATTTTGGTCATTAATTAAACTATTTGGATAAGGGGTGTTGAATTTTACTTCATAATGACCTACCATATTGAGGAATATGATCTCCTTCAAAGTTTGCATGGTCCCTAAAAAGTTGTTCCTATTCCTCTTATGAGTTCAAGTAACAACAGAACCGTCTTTGAGGGCAATATACCTGAACTTTTATCTTCTACTTAATAATAGTTAAAATAGGATCATCAAATTTAAATAGGACATAGCTCCATATCCATCAATTTTTGATAATGGCAATGATATCCATGTTTGATTAGTGTTAATGATAATTAAAGTTAGTGTTAGCTTTTAAAGAGAAAAAAAATATTTGAGATATAGTTAGGGTTTTTTGGAAGAAGAAGAAGAATAAAAAGTGAAGATTTTTTTTTTAAGTGATTCAAAAAAAAAATGAGTTTTTTTCACTTGGCTATCGGCATTGGTAGTTTCTATCGAGCATGCCAGTAATAATTCCGACATATAAGGTTAACCACCGAGCATGCAGGGAGTATGCGCCAATAATATATGTACCTTCCCAACTTGTTATGAACTCTTTATGGCGTATGTATGGACAATCTAGACAACTAAAGGAGTAAGGAAGTGAAGTATTATTGAAGAAGAAGAGCCAAAGTTAAATTTAACTTATTCAAATCCAGGAGTTCTTGATACCAAATTGAAGAAAACGAAAATACGAACTGAACGCAAAAAGAATGAGGTTCCGAGTTCGGACGAAGAAGTTACGGGCAAAACAGCCGTCGCAAAGAAAAGTGATTTACATCACCAAAAACGGCACAATTGGTACCATGCCGGAAGTTACACTGTTTTAGACATATTTTATGTATGTTTTTTTCCTCAAATCGGCACGGTACACTTGGGAATCGACCATGCCGGTACAAACAAGTTTTAGGACAAACTTTCTGAGTTACTTTGGTCCCGGCATGGTATTCAAACTAAAACCGATGTCGGCACAAGATATCGGCATGGTACTCAGACTAAAGAAAATGTCAGCACAAGAAATCGACAGGGCGTTCAAACTAAAACAATGCCGGCACATGAAATCAGCAGGGTATTCATCATGAACAAAATGCCGGGAGTGGATTGAAACTGAAATTAAAAAGTTTCAGTTTATGATTCTAACCCAAACGAAGTTTTAAAACAACAACAACTTTAAATAAGATTAGGTATCATGTACCTTCTCAATGAAGTCGTTTCCTCATCTTCTTCTTGCTCAACAACAATTCAATTTAACCTATCTTTAAGAACTTGTTGGGGTTTAATTTTGATTTCGATTTCTCTAGACTTTTAACATGCATAAAAAAGTGGGTATAGATATGGATTTCAGGTTTTAGTTTTATGTTTTTTAGATGGTAGTTTTAGTAATTTCGCCTAGAAAAAAAAAAGTTTAGAAGATTTCTAAAGATGGGAATAGTAATTTATATCCCCATTGCGCGTTTTAAATTGTTAGCCAAAATGGACTCATCAACTAATAAATGAAGAAAATTAATGTTAGGCTCAGTTAGGGTTTTGGGTATATGTATCCGCGGGATTTGACCCTGTAAGTACAAAAAACAAAACTAGTTTTTATCCATTCAAAACTACTTAATAAATAAAGCATAAAATAATAAAAATTGGGCAGTGGAGTTGTTGTAAATGGAGATGGAATTAAGAGAAATCGGGATTTAGCAATTAACTCCTTATTTTTTTATTTTTTCCAGTTTTAATAACAAATTTTAGTAATAATTGTAGGATCCAAATATCGCACAACAGTAAGAGCTTGCGAGAATGTAACAGAGCCTGTGAAAGTATAGTGAGAGCATGCGAGAACGTAGCAAGGGATCCTAAAATAGGGGAATATGAGTTGTATTCCACTACATGTGAGTTGTCATCCACTATGTAAAGACCTATATAAAGGGAAAGTCAGAGAGATAGAAGACAAGTTTAGAATTTGTATCATTATTATTTCCTTCTTCTTCCTCTACCAACCTAGAGCTCCAAATACTCATTAATGGAGATTCTCAATGTAAACCAAATGTAATTTCAACAATCATAGTGAAGAACCATGGATGTAGATCACATTGATCGAACCATGTAAAAAATCCTTGTGTCTATTTATATTTCTAGTACTTAAATTTGAGATTTAGATGATTAACATGTTTAGATCTAGAAATTGTTATCATAATATCACAAGGGGTGTGTTGTGGGATTTCCTGCAACTACAATAATAATATTTAATTAGGGGTGAGACTTGGGTTGAGTTAACCCACCCAACCCATATGCAACCCGAATGTTTGGCGGACATGGGCAATATATTTCAAAAAAATTGGCAAGCTTGGGCATAAATTTAATAAATCCGAGTTAAATTTGGGCAAGCATGGGCAAAAATATTTCTGACCCAAGCAACCCGCCCAACCCGAAGAACTATTATGTAGAGTATATTTTCATAATTGGTATAATTACCTATTTAAAGTAATTTTAGATATTCAATATAAATTATATCCATCTCATTAATCATTCAATATGAAAAAAGTTTACATTATTGTAAATAATTTTCAATTATTTGGAGATTTAAGATAAATGAAGCAATTAAATCTTAGTACTAAATTTTGTTATTATTATATTAACAAACTCGTATGTCTAGCGAAACTTGGGCTAACCCGGAGAACCCGAGGAACATAACTTGGGCGGACTTGGGCAGTACCTCTATGGGTTCCACGGGTTCGATGGGAAATATGGGCAAATGATTCCTTGCTTGGGTCTGCCTCGGCCAAGCCTTCTAACCCGCCCAACCAACCCAAGTCCCACCCTAAGAGATATTCAAGGGAAGTTTGGAAATCTACGTATATCCTGGACACATTATATAATCATTCATAGGATAGAACTATTAATATATACTACTTTTGTTCAATATTTATCTGTCTTTATTATTTTTCCGCTCTGGTTATAAACAGTTTTTCTCATTAAACTATCAAATATACCCTTTATTTTCTCTTATTATAAAATTATTTTTAATATGAATCCAATACAAAATCGCAAATAATATCTCCATGTATAAAGAAACAAATCTATTTAATATTTTTCCTATTAAATAAAAAATAATAATTTATGACTATAATATTCCTAATAAAGCTTCCACCTATTGATTCATAATCTTACCAAATATAAGGTAACCAACGGGGATTATCCCAGTTGGCAAGGGGTTGAACTCCCTCGTTATTGTTAGGGGTTCGATTCCCGCAATATTAGTTATCGTCTTCTTACGTTCAAACCTAACCCTTTTAGTGGGATTTCAATTTCAATTTCAATTTCAAATTTATACTCTTTAAGGCTTCTAATGTCTTAACAAAATAAAGTTTTATATAAAAAGAATCATTTTTTGGGTACTACCCAAAAAATGGGGGGACTACTCTTAAATTTTAAGGGTGGATATTGGAAGTAATATTTGGTCACCCCTTATAATTTTTTTTTGTAATACCAACTTTACCCTTGATGATAAACTTAGTTAGTCTAATGATTAAAAACTGATTAGTTAGTGATTAGTGATTTATAAGTGGCATTGTTTTGTTATAAATATTATTGTTGAGAGATAAGAAGAAGAAGGAAATAGGAAGAAGAAGATGGGTGAACCCAATTTTTTTTTTTTTTTTTTAGTTTAGTAATTATGATATGAGTGATTCATGTGATAATACCTTAGATCTTTTTCTATAAGAGACACAACAAGAGTGTGGTTTTTGGGTACTCATAGATACTTCAAATTTAGTTAATGGTGCTTGAATTGGCCAAAACATTCCTAAAAATGAACAATTTACAAATTGATTTCCGTTTGGTTTACAAAGTTCGGCTACAACATTTGAAGAACAGGTTATCGAACTCATCTGCAAGTGTAGTTCGGCTAATGTTTCTAAAAACACAGGTAGCCGCACTCAGCTTTAATGGAGTTTTTTGTTTCTGGGAAAAGTTCGGTTAGGGAAAAAAAATCACGACGTAACCGAACTAAAAGTTCGGCTGGGAAAAAAAAATGAAAAAAGTTGCAATGTAACCGAACTCAATATATAGGTTTCCAGAGAAAAGTTCAGTAAGGAGGAAAAAATTGCGACGATTAGGAAAAAAAAATTACGACGTAACCGAACTTTTCTCTAAAAGAAAAACCTCCATTAAAAGTTGAGTTCGGCTAGTTCGACAGAGTTTTTCACATAATTCCTAGACGAACTTCTCTCTGCAACTTACATTTTCAACTCATTTTAATGATTACTTCTCATTTTTGCAACCAAAAACGAATGACAAGTAATGGGTTTGTTATAATTTTGATTTTGATTTTGTTTTGTTAATAATTTAAATTAAGATATATATAGAGGTGGTTGTGGTGGTGGTTCGAGGTGGTCGGTGGTGGTGAGCGGCGGGGGTGATAGGAGAAGGTGGTTATATATATATATAATATATAGGCGGTGGTGATGGGAGGAGGTGGTAATATATATATATATATATAAGTTAAGGGTAGGTTAGTCATTTCCACATTTTTGGACACCCCTTATCATTGTAGGGTGGACATTTCTATCACAAAGTAGTCCCCCACCTTTTATGAGTAGTCCCAAAAAAATGATTCTATAAAAACACGGTTCTTAATCTCACAAAAGAGACACTAACAGGCTTATGAGTCAAAGCCAAGGAAAGCCCAAATACAAATCTAGCCTGTGTTCAAGGAAGAATGGCCACAAGGCCCAAAACCGAGGTTAGTTCCTTTTCTAATTTATGTCACCTTTTCTCATTTACGAAGGCAGCGACGGAAGCAGGAATTTAAGTTTAGGTGGGCTATTTTTTTCTTTTTTTTAGGAACTCGCAGTTTGATCTCAACTGCAATAAAGATGATTGCGGTAAAACACCTAAAGTGAGGAGGGTGATGAACACGCTATATTTACCTTGAAGCGCAAAGTTTTCAATCAAGTCTTTTAGTTTTACCTTATAGCTAATATGTATATCAAAGTCAATATCTTGAACTAACTTCGCGGCCGAAGGCCGCCAATTTTTTTAGTGTTTTGTAAGTTATGTTTTATTTGCAAAATATTGCAAGCATAGTAAGTCATGGAATTTTTTTAGTTTTGTCCCCAGAACGCTATGCTTAAACATAAAAATCTAGTAAGTTTAGAAAGAACGTAATTTTAAGGACAAACATTTACGTAGACGAAGATAAAGATAAAGCAGCTGTACATATATATGCAATATAAACGGCCGTAGTATGAGAAACGTATTCTCACTCCCCTATCACTATTAACTGTAAACTATAAAATATAAATGGGGTTTTTCTGGTTTTTTGGGGGGGGCTAAAGCCTAGGTAAGCTACCCCAGTTCCGTCACTGTATGAAGGGCTAAATCCGTTGGCAAGTTTTGGTAATTCGCATGCATTTTACAGTTCACAGATACCATCTGTAAGGTTAACATAGTCAAAATGGAACAATGAGTCCGAATCTATGATACGTTGTTCAACCAACTTTACCTGTCCCGACATGAGGTGATTGGAAGTCGAGCCACGAATGCTAGCAAGGAAAAATGCTGTATTTAATTTCTATGCAATCTGATTACTTTAAAATTTTAACTAGAGAGGAGGATGTGAGCCACAAGAGCGTGGTTAGACTGCTCAGGAGTTGAAGCCGTGAAAAAAAAAGTGGTCAAGGGCCAAGAGGAATGGAAGACTAACAAAGATTACATCTCAGTGATACGAGTAGTCAAAAAAATGTCTGCAAACGAAAAAGAACCAATTGGCCTGTGGCTAATAATTGCTACTAGTTGCCATCGATAGTATTTAAGAAAGAAAAAAAGAAATGAAACAAAGAAGTTTGTGCACAGATACATCACACATGACCTGCCAGTATTAGGTGTCGGTGTCCCTGACCAGCAAAGAAGTGATGAAAGCAAATGTCGCCGGCCTATTTTTTATCTTTAAAAAGATCATCAAAAAATGGTCTAGGATCATATTTTTCGTCTTTGAAAGGGTCGGGCGGAGACCGAGTAGGCACTTTTTTCGACTCTGCCTACATGATGCAAGTAAAAGCCAAAGTATTAAAAACAAAATACAGTGAGAACAAAAAAGTGGATTGACCTATTTGACAAACAAGAAGGGAAAAAAAAAAAAGTATAATTTAATTACCTCGGAATTTTTAGTGTTAACGACCCTGGCATATTCATTATCCACCATAAAGTTTTGATCAGCATCAATTTTCCATGGTGTAAAAAACGTGTTTTTTCTTGCTTGCCATTTAATTACTTCTCTTGTTGCTGCGTCTTTGAGCATGAACCTAAACTGGACTGTCTTACCAATTTGCATATCCTACAGAGAAGATTGAACAATATTATATCAAAATTTGCATTTCAGTAAACAACATATATAAAAAGTACAGGTTGATTTCACCCTTACAAGCGCAGCTGACGTCCATGTGTCGTATCCATCGAGTGCTAACGACCATTTTAATGGTATTGCACCTGAAGGGTTCCAACCACCTAAGATTGGATCATCGCCAATGACAAAATATTCCTGACCATCCAAGCACTGGGACTTCAATCGAAATTTCACTTTGACAGTCTTCGATTGAGCTGAATATCCCAAAAAGAAGAAGCACATATATATTAGAACTGCAATGTACATATATTGAATTAGGCATGGTATCATCTGTATTCCAGTTACCTGTGACATCCTCCTCTAATGGGTTTGAGTTGGCCAGTGGCTCTTCTTCACTGGTCCTCTGAAGCCCTTCAAAGTCCCAGGATTCGAGAACAACCATTCTATTAGTTTTCCTTTTCCGTGTTTTGAGAACCCTGTGTGGGCCTGGTTGCCATACAAATTCTCCAGACTGATGATCTTTGAGAATGAACAGAAACTCTATTCTTCTTTTAATAGGCACATCCTAGAACAAAAAAGATTGAACAATATTATATCAAAATTTGCAATCAACATAAGAACAAGAGCATTGGTTAGTCTCACTGAATCCATTCTTACAATTTCAGCTGTCCAGATGTGTCCTTGAGACCATTTTAATGGTATTGCTTTTGAAGGATCCCAAGCACCAAGGATCGGATCATCGCCAACGACGAGAAATTCTTGACGAAACAAACATTCTCTAATCAATTGAAATTCCACTCGTACCGTCTTTGATTTAACTGCATACATCGGAAAAAACCAATGATAATCAGAGCGTGAGAGTAATAACAAATTAACCTGAAGTATGCAATAGTATATATCATCCATCAACTTACGCGTCTCCTGAGACGGAATTTTGGTGCTTCCAGCATTATCCTGTAATGTACATAAAGATTATTTCAGTGTTAAAACTACTAACAACCCGATTTATTGATTAAACAACATAAAGGATATAGACGCAATCTCTTCATTACATAAGATTCGGAATGTAATCTGAGACAAACCAAGCAGTATAACAATCAAATTGTAAGAAATCAAACGACAAATCAAACATTCAACGAATCAAACCTCTGCAAATGTTATCAAATAATCAACAAATTAAACGACAAATCAGCCTTGAATCTACTATAAAGAACCACAGAATCTGTAAAATAGCAAAAGAAAAATAAGAAAATCACCTCTGATTGTGGTGGATCAAAAGAAGATTGATCGGAAGCAGAAGATTTGCAAGAAACTGAACCGATTGCAGCTTTGAGTTTTAGTGAATTCGAATGAGATACATCCACATTTCTGTAACCACGCTTCTGAGGAAAACTAACAAACTCAGGTTTCTTAGACGACGGAAGAAGAGATGATAATGATGATGATGGTCTGAAAGGATAAAATGCTTTGTTCTTACTACTCTGCAGAAGCAGAGGATGAGAAGATGAATTAAAACTCAATAGGGTTTCCATTATCAAACAATCTCTGAAACAATTTTTTTCTTTCTGGATTTTTCTGTATTTTAGAGAGAAGAAAAAAAATCAAGAAGTGGTGGTTTTAGAGAGAGAAAGAGTGGAGACGTCTGAGAGCAGAGTAAAACGGTTATGCGCTCTCTTTTTCATTTTGATTCTGCACTTTATACAACGAAATGGACACGCACTTTTTGTTTTGATACGCTTGAGGCGGTTACACGCGTCTACATCCTAACGGTTGAGCCTCCATCATATCGGCCTCGTTTTTGCCACGTGGAATTGGAATTGGAATGACACAAGGAGAGGGGGGTGGTAAAATTTGCCCAAGTAGAAAAGTAACTATTTCTACGGCTAGATAAATTGTGGATAAATCTCAACTACACATCTGAAAATATAAAGCCAAGTGTTTTTCAACTTCACTATTAGTGACCCTAGTTATCAATTCGTGATACGGCAAACGTATGGAATGACATACGTACGGGTATTATTCGAATTCTCACAAATCAAATTCGGTCAATAATCCGATCAACGGTTCGTGATATGGTAGTAATTCGGAACGGTATACGTACGCGTATAATCCGTTTTAAAGATATGAATTCGTTACACAAAATTCGGCATATGTCAAATTACATGTAAAGAGTTTTTAGTGGTAGAGTACTTGAGAAAAATGATTAAAACCAATATATAAGTGGTATTTGAAGTTAAAACAACAAAGAGCTTGTGGCCTACTGGTTAGAGTCTCTCTTAGTGTGCTACAGGTCCTAAGTTCGACCCACCTTAGCAACAAGTTTTTAGATGAATTCTGAAAAAATAATATAAAAAGAGGTGAATCGGACTCAACTCGTGTGATAGCTCGGCGTGACTCAAATCAGTGGCCTAACCAGCTGACCGTATTAAGCATTATTCGAGGTTCCCATATTATGCAGGTACCCAGTTCGGAGTTGGATACATACGCGAATAAAACGTTGAAATTCGGAGTTCGCAACAATTCACGAATAATACGCGAATGATTCGCGAATTTACTAACTAAGCTAGTGACAATTAGGTCTAATAAATCTCGTTTAATTTTATTTTATTTTATTTTTCATGTTGATTTTATTTTCCAGTTATTGTGTCAACTGTCATAGTTGTGCCTATAAGAGAAGTATGCTCTTAGTTTTTTCTTGTGTGCCTTTAGTCTTGTGTGTCCACACAGGTTGAGTGCTGTTATGACATCTTGTTTTCTTCAACCGACTGTGTGTGTCAGTATGTATAAAAAGAGACTCTTCTCTCCTTGGTTATTAATGAGAATATTTTCCTTTCTTCATCAATCCATTTGTAATATCACATCAATATGGATCTTCTTCTAAAAAAAGCTCTTGATCTTATCTTTTTTGTTTTCTTAGTTTCTTGATCTTTAATCTTTTTCATTTCAGATGAAGATTTTCCTGCATCTGATTCGAGATTTTCCTGCATCTTTTTCAAGATTTTCATGCATCTAATGGAAGATTTTCCTGCAACTAATGGAAGATCCAACTTCTTCCTCGATTTCTAGGGTTCTAGTTCATCAATTAACTAGCATTGTCCATCTCAAACTCACGGATAATAACTTCTTAACATGGAAGTCTTTGATGATTCTTGTTATTAGTGTTATAATAAATCAATGAAGTCTTATTAGTGTTTAAGAGAGTTCTAGCAATGCTAAACACATTAAAATAATAAATCTTTGAGCATATGCTAAACAACAGTTCGTGAACCGTAAGGATTGTTCATGAGTCAGGGTGCAACGGTTCGTGAACCGATTTCATCAACCCTACTAGACTTTGGAACTCAGTTGACCACAGTTCGTGAATTGGGTTCGCCAACTGCTAGCCAATTAACCCAACTTATAATTTAGTTCACCAAGGTTTGGCAACCAAGTTCGAACTGAGTTCGCCAACTGCTAGCCAATTAACATTCATTTCTTCATTGAATTTTGCATTGATGATTATGAAATTTAAAATTGATAATACAGATAAAGAAATTGGTAAAATATATGTAGAAGTAGGTGTGACTAGTTTGAAGAAGCACAAGTGTATATATATAGGAACCTATGGGGGGAAATAGTCGTCACAAAATAGTAGTTAAGCGATATTCACAATTTCGCTGGCACTTTTGATAATAACTGTCGATAGTTAGGCTGAACGAGTGAAGCGAGGGAGGACTATATATATGGTGACTTCGTGTCAATGTGAAGCATGACCTTTTTTCCAATTTAACCCAAAAAGATTGGATTTGGTTCAACGATGAAAGGACGACACAGCCCCTCCCTTTTAGTCCAATTACTATAACTCTTTTTGTATCATATTTTTAAGGGTATAATTGATAACCAAACTTTAATACAACATATCTAAAAATCCGTGCCTTTGAGTTTTACAAATTTTAACTCGTTGGAATGGTTTTAAAAATATCTACGCAATAAGTACAAATAACAATATCAAATTTAGAGTTTTTACAAAAAATTCGGAGTTGTTCATCATTTTAGACACAATTTTTGAAAATTAAATGTATATTCATTATGCAAACCACCCCATGCATAACACAATTTTTTTTTAACCAAAACCATTCATATTTTGGTTTATACATCAACTAATTTTCCATTGCAACTAATAAAACGATATACTCCCTCAGTTTTAGGAAAAAATATACTTTCACTCCGTGTTAGGTAAAATGATACTTTCACTACGTTTTAGGAAAAATGATACTTTCACCATGTGTCAGAAAAATGAAATTTTCACTATGTGTCAGGTGGTACTTTCGCGCCGTGCGGGAAAAATGATACTTTCGCGCCGCAGGGACGGAGCCACATGGAGAGGTGGATTGTACTCCTCAAATGTGAGCTCCCAAGCCTAATTGGAGATGTTTTATCCAATTTTTAGTCATTTTAACCCTTTTGCACCCCCTCAAACATGCATTGATTTATAACTTGCCCACCCATTTCTCGAATCCTGGCTCCGCCCCTATCACGCCAGGTAAGGAAAAATGATATTGTTTGTACCCAAAATTACTTTTGGGCACGAAACACAATATATAGGTGATTTTGGTGTGTTCTTAGGGTTAAGGGACGATTTGAGAAACAAATGAAAAGACACAAATAGACGCAGGTTTTACGTGGTTCGGCATGGTAGCCTACATTCACGGGTGAATCCCCTCGGGGAGCAGTTTTTCATTGATAATTTGTGTTACAGCTTAAGTCCACTTTTCATCTTGGCTACCTCCCCTATTTATACAATTTTACATCTAATTTTCAATATCAACTTAAATGGCATTAAACTGCCCATTTATGCTTCCGTCATAAAATTTGCATGAAACTTCCCCCTTTATGTTTCTATGACAAACTCGCATGAAACTTCCTCCTTTATGCCTCTATGATAAATTCGCATGAAACTGCCCCCTTTATGCCTCTATGATAAATTCGCATGAAACTACTGTTTTATGGCTCCATGTTAAATTCTGCATGAACACCCCTTTGCATGCTTCCTTGGGTAATTTCTGCCTGAATAATGGCTGGCAGGATTAGTGGATGCTGGCTGGCAGCGTAATTGGCTTCTTGATTGGATTGACCGGTGGCAAACATAATTGGCTTGCTGGCGATATGAGTGGAGACTGGTTGGCAGGGTGGATGAGTTTTTGGCCGGGAATCGGTTAGCAGCATTGCTGGCTACAAGACTGAATACTGGTGGGAGGTGCGACGTGCTTCGATAGTTGACCGACGGTTGACTTTGACTATTGACCGACCGTTGACTTTGACTATTGACATTGACCGGATGTTTGACTTTGATAGTTGACCGACTTTGACCATTGACCAATCATTGAATTTATGTAATACTGGGCAGGCTGGTGGGATGCCACGGTTGAATGGTTAGCGGGCTTGGATAAGGGCCAAAAGATGATTCAAGTATCAATTGGGCCTATTGAGTTGTATTTTTACTTATGGTACAAACATCGCCCCCTCTTAACCTCCAACTTGTTGGGGGTTAAGAAAATTCTATTTTCCTTAGTGGATGGTAAAACTCGTCCCCAAGTGTAGATTAATGATATTGAGGTGACTGGCGAACTTCCCTTATTGTTTGCGAAAATCATAATCAAGACGCCCCTAAGTGAGGCTATTATGATTGGGAGATCGGCGGGAAAAAGTTGAGCATGAACCACTGTTGTTTGCAAAATTAGGATCGAAGGGTGAACTGTTCTAAAACTGAAGCGTGATGCTCGAGCGGAGTGGTATTGTGAGTGAGCGATAACTGCTGATGTAAAACCGAAACTGCGGTAGTTCGTAGGATTTGATTCAGACGGCCACAAAAGCGTCATCTATAGTAATAAGCAACCGGGTAGTAACGATCGTTGAGCAAAATGGTCTACAACTGTAACTTCGATCACCGGATCGCGGGATATGCGAATGTAGCTGGATCACTTATTGAACAGGGTCGATTGGAATGCAAGAAGAACGAGAAGATCAGACTGCAGAAATTGCTGGTCGCTACCGACTGCATGGATTGCGATCATAGCATTTGGACTCAATGATGCGATCAAATTGAAAGCAAGCGAAAGATCGAAACATTGATCAGGCGAGAATGATCAGGAGAGACGAGCGATCTGCAGCTGACTGCGGTCGTACTGATTGGACCGCAGAACAACGAGCATAACTGGACTGCATCACTGGCAGATCAGCTCGAATGCAGCAAAGAACAAAACCAAGCTACACCGCATCATTCGATCAGCTGACGAAGAATCGTGAGCATAGTTGGATCAGATTTGCGATCGGTGGAATGCAAGACAATGAACAAAGCTACACTGCAAAGAATTGCGATCAATTTGGACTACAGGAAGCTAGCACAAGCCATTTGGATCGCATCATTGCGATCCCGGGAATGCAGTGAACGAGTATAGTTACACTATAGCGGCTACGATGTTTGACTACGGGGAAATGCGAGCGATTTTGGGCTCAATCATTGCGATCAACCGAATCAGCAGTAATGACAACGAATCAAAGCTACATTTGTGGCAGCTACTATTAGCTGGATTGCACGGGAATACAAACCGAGTGGACTGCGTGATTTGATCACTGACTGCTGACTCTTGAGGACTGGACTTAAACGGTTCGATGTAGGTGTATGATTACAAACAAAACTAGACAAAGATCGAGTTGTGTCAACCGAGTGCAACAGGTCGCATCGATTGCGTCCAACTGAGTACATAATTCGTAGGCAACTGGACTGCATCGGATGTGTCCAACTGATGCAGTAGTTTCTTTTGAATTGGACTATAACAATTTGATCAAATTAACTGTAGTAGTTAAGCATTACTGATTGTAATAATTGCGTCAAAATATTAGGGTATATGCTCGCCCCCTCTTAATCCTGCAACTCGTTGGAGGATTAAGAAGTTTGGGTTACCTGAAGTTTCGATTTTCAGAAGCTTAATTCCGCATTTCAATTAGGTGCTATGTAACTCGCCCCCAAGTGTATGGAGTGTTACACAGCTTGCCCCAAAATATTTATTTCATACCATTAGGTGTTACATATCTCACCCCCAAGTGATGGTCAGCCACATTGAAGTGATATGCAACTCGCCCGCAGAAGATAATGATTGTCATGCTTCTCAATGCTCGCACAAGGGTGCACTGGATGCCTTGCTGCATTTTGCTCGCGCATGAAATTTTGAAAATGTCTGCTATCTGGAATTTGCGCGGGGGGCCAATCCCACTATTCCAGATGCGTGCAGAATTGGAATGTGTGCATCTCCTCATGATAAAATGCTCGCCACATTACAGGTGTCTCACTGAACAAAAGTATGCATGATTATATGAAAAGATGCGAAAATGTGTAAATTGTATACTTACTTTATTGAAAATGTTACTGCGACTTCGTTTATGAAGTGATTAGGATGCCCACTGGCTATGTCGGTGTTTTCAAGCGTCTCGTCTCGTCTTAGTAAATTTATTTATCTATGGGACTGCAATGCACCAGTTGAATCAAAACTGGATTGAAGACTGTTGCTACGGAATTGTATTTCAGCATCTGCGATCAGCGGTACTGTAACAGTTATGCATAAAACTGGACGGAAGAAGTTGTGAGGAAAACTGTATTGAAACAGTTTTGGGGAATATCGGACTACAGCAGTTCGACCAACTAGAGTGTAGGAATTAAAAGGGACTGTGGTCGTTCGATCAACAGGCCAGCAGCTGTTGTTGTGAAACTGGATTACAGCAGTTCGGTCAACTGACTATAGCAGTTATGCGGAAAAGAACTGCAGCAGTTCAGTCAACTGGTATGCAGTATTGCTGAGGAAATAGATGACAGCAGCTTGATCAATTGACTGTAGTAATTTCGATGTTGATTGAATGCGACCGTTTCTGATGTTGTCATTTTACATTTCTAAAAATTCAATTTTCTCCGAAAAATTGAAATTTCTCCTTCACGACGTTGGGAATTGACATATGATCTCATCGGGCCGAAAATCACTCAGTTTGGATGCACAAAGAAGAAGTTATCGAAGAAACAAAATTAGTTGGTTAGCGCCTCGCTCCAAACATGTTGATGACGTGATTGTACCCAAAAAAAATTATTCTCCAATTGCAAAATTTTACCTTCATGTCGTAGGATATTGAAATGTGATCGTAACGAGCCAAAAATCATCCAATTCGGACGTGAGACGAAGAAGATATCAACGAAACAAATTTTTAGACCAAGCCCAAGTGGGGCATATAAATCCGTCAGCCAAATGAATGTGGGATGAAAAATCCGGGTCTACGTTATTAAGTTGCGCCACGCTGCATCGAATCAGGGCTACGGAATTAAGTTATACCGCGCTGCACCGAATCAGGGTTACAGAATTAAGTCGCATTGCGCTGCACAGAATCAGATCCAAATGACTAGTCGCCAAGACGATTAATCGTTTACCGCTCTATCCGACCGATTAATCTCCGATTACCGCTGGGTGGAGCCGCCGGGTTTGGCCGCCGGTTTTTTTTTTTTTTTGATGTATTTCGGATCATCGGAATGGATGTACCAGGAAGCATCAACGGTGTGTCTGCGATGAACATCAAAGTTTGATGTGCCAAGAAGCATCGAAATATTCTGACGTGGGTGAAGGAAACCCTGAAGTGGGTGATGGAAATTAAGGTGGGTGAACAAAAACAAGAAGTGGGTGAATGGATCTGGAGCTGAGTTTCCGCCGGCTTGGACCGCCGGATGAAGTCGCCGGCTATTGCTGTCGGGTGAGGCCGATGGGTGGAGCCGCCGATTTTATTTTATTTTTTATTTTTTTTGCGACACTTTGTACACGAACTGTGATGTTTCACCGTACGTTTGGTGACACTTTTTTAGGAAACTGTTGTCTTTGCTATGAAGGCTTCTTGCAACGGCTTTCTGAAATGTGATCTTTTCAATTGATTTTTTCCTTGTAACGGCTGTTGTAACAGTTTAAGAAACTGTTGACTTTTCTTCTAGAACCGTTGTTGTTTCTTTATGGACCTTTCACCATGATTTTGCTGCACCTTAGCGGACTTTTCTGACACGCTTTTCCGGAGGTTTTCTCTTGGGTATTCAAGCACCTAGAGATGTAAGCAACTTGTAAACCTTGCGATCATGATAGTAACGATTTTGTCATGCGACAAACTCGATCAGGTGGATAATGCGTTATTTGAGAATTTTTTTTTTTTTTTTTGAACTTTGGACTTGAACATGCTGCGGATCGAACATCCTGACAACAAATCTTGGTGATCTTTTTGCAGTGAGTCAGTTGTGGTGGCTCCCGAATGCGATGTTGGACTGCAGTAGTTGCAATCAACTGGTCTGCAGTAACTGTAATTAATTGGTCTGCAGCAGCTGTGATCAGATGGACTGCAGTGATTAGAAACAAAACTGGACCAAGCCATGTTGCAGATCGAAAATCTAGCAACAATTTTGATGATGTTTTTACGCCATCTTTTTTCGTGAACCGAACGTCCTAACAATAGTTTTAACAACCCTTGCAGTGGTACAGATTGGGCGCTCTCCGAAGGTAGTAGTTTCAGAAAATCTTGAATCGTGGATTTATGGTGCTTCGCACTATTGTGATTAGCGACCAAGCGGATGATTTTCGCGGTAGATGCTTTTTACAACTTTTTATGGTCGATACCTTTTTCAAGTCCCCTTAGTGGTTAATGTTTCAATTATCTGCGACTATTGTGATCAAAGCGATTTGGGAACAAATGAAGCTACGGGTTTACGTGGTTCTAATAGTAACCTACGTGGATGCCCTGGATTTGATAATTGGCTTGATTGGATTATTTTATCATAAAATGACATAATTAACGCCTCCTTTATGCGATATGAGTGGAGACTGGTTGGCAGGGCGGATGAGTTTTTGGCCGGGAATCGGTTAGCAGCATTGCTGGCTACAAGACTGAATACTGCACGTGCTTCGATAGTTGACCGACTGTTGACTTTGACTATTGACCGACCGTTGACTTTGACCATTGACCTTGACCGGATGTTTGACTTTGACAGTTGACCGACTTTGACCATTGACCAATCATTGAATTTATGTAATACTGGGCAGGCTGGTGGGCTGCCTCGGTTGGCTGGTTAGCGGGCTTGGATAAGGGCCAAAAGATGATTCAAGTATCAATTGGGCCTATTGAGTGGTATTTTTACTTATGGTACAAACAAATACTTTTGCGACATGTTAGGAAAAATGATATTGTCGCGTCGATTTTTTCAGTCCCACCTAGTAACTCTATCGCTCAGCTGTTTTTCTGTACTGGCGTAGCTTATTGATGCAGAGCGGAAGCATTGAACAAAACTAAATCCAAAACTCATACATTTCTGAGATAACACTCAAGAAACACAATTATTTTTTAATTCATTCAAAACTGTCCAATACTAAAAAACATAGAGCTCCTTATATAGATAACTCCATAAAAAAAATAATTTCATTTCTGAATATGTCAACAATATTATTACCTAAGTATAAAATATAATTCCTAAATAATAAAAGAGAAAATCAACTAATTAATATTACAATATACTTAAAACGGGCCCTAGCTCAGCTGGTCATCCACGTTTCCCAAAGTTTGATGCGTTCCAGGAGGTCTCAGGTTCGAGCCTCCATATACTTGATAAATTATAAAAATATGCAAGTAAATTTTGTTTCCCTAATTACTCCACCCCTCATTTTTTTTTACCTTTGTGCATGAGAATAGGCATAACCCAACCCCAACGTCTAACCCATAATCACCCAGAAAGTAAAATAGCGAGCCTGGTCCGATATGTCCCGCTACATATTAACGCGTGTCAAGAAAAAACCATTCTCGTATCTCTCCTCAAAAACATATCACGCTAACTCTTATCCCTTTCGACAAACCAAAGGTACCTCCGTTTTCTTTTTCATTCTCAAAACCCTAACAAATTTCATCGTTCATGGCGGATTTCAATAATCTCCCCCTGGAAATCAAATTAGAGATATTAAGTCGTATTCCAGCTCAATCTGTACTCGATTGCAAATTAGTCTGCAAATCTTTGAAAAATATTGTTCATATTGTTTCTAATGATCAATCGTTCTCTCAGAAGCATCTACATCATCTGAATCATCCATATACTGCTGCTGAAGGTTCTTGTAAGCTGGGTTTTCTCGCTTTCTCCTTCGATGAATTATACTTTTTTGAATATGATCAGAATCAGGAGTTAACAACACCCATTGAGAGAATTAGAAAGATTAATCCATCACCACTTTATGGGGGTTTCTTAATTGGTTCGTTTAATGGTTTAATTTGTCTTGCTATAGGTCATCTTGATATACCTGATTGTCCTGTTTGGATATTTAACCCTTTCACCAAAGAACATCTCATGCTTCCAGAAATCAGGGGGACAGATGAATATGATGAGTATGATTCTTGGTATTTCGGATTTGGTTACCTTTCTGCAACAAATGAATACAAAGTTGTAGGAATTTATTGGTCCCCAATGACCAAGTTTATAGAAGTCTACATATACACTCTAGGAAGTGGCAACGGATGGAGAGACCTTGGAAAGTTAAATCTCGAATTCAGCCCTAAGCCTTTTTCTGAACATGGTAGTTTCTCCAATGGAGCTTTTTACTGGGTTAATGCTAAGGCAAATACCATCTTGGCCTTCGACTTGATTGAAGAAAAATTCTGCCAACATCTTGCACCTCCTCCATTGCCACCAAACACTGATTTGCAAATCGATACAGTAGGGATTTTGGATGGGTTTTTGTATATTGCAGTATAGGAAGGAGATGATTGTTTTGATGTATGGCTATTAAAGAAGAAGAATGATATTCACGACAAGAAGGAGGGGAAAAACATCAGTCATTGGGTTGGAGTAAAGAGTTTAGGGTTAATCAAAGCCATTCATTAGCTGTTACAAAGGGTGGCGGTGTTTTAACTTACACTGATAATGAGTACTCTCTCAACATTTATGATACTAAAGCTTCAACTTCGAAAAGGCTTGTGGATTTTGAGGAACGAGTTCTTCGAGTATTCCCTCACAAGAATACCTTTGTTTCGCTGAAAGAATTAGGGGAAGAACATGCCTACATACTTAGTTGAAGAAGACAGAAAGCCTTGATTCGCCCTTGAAGCAGCTACAGGAGGATGCAAACCCTGAATACACAATTATAAACTGGTAATGTTAACTGAGTCTCTGCTGTAATATTCATATCATTCTGTAGACTTAGGAGTTTCATTAACAAGCACTCTGTGTGTTAGTGAGTGATATATATATTTATATATAGATTTTCTAAATTTTCTAAATTTTCTTGTATTTTGTCGTTAAATCGTTGATCCAATTTTTGGCAGTGTTTTCTATTTTGTGTTAAAACTACACTGCTTAGTAAATAGTGCCTTTTGTTAGTGGCGCGACCTTAATTTGTTGGGTATGAAGTACACTGTAGTGGCATTTTTCGTATATACATGGTGGTCGAATAAGCATATGCTGGTAAAATCATAAATTTGAGTAGGAAACTGCACTGAAATTTATCTCCATCTGTCAATAAATTTCATAAAACAGTTATTCAATCAGGCATAGTTCTCTGTGATAACTAACTATCGTTATGCTTCCATTGTGTCATTTACTATAACTGACCTAATTGCTTATCGCCAATGAGTTACTTTTCCACCTCCATTGGAAGGATCAATTAGCTAGTTACCTTGCAGACTACAATGAGGATTCAGAACTATGACTCCTTAGTCAGACAGAATTTGGCATTTTCCTCTAAATGGATGAATTTGCACTTAAATTGTGGTTATTCACACACTTCATGCCTACTTCCAAAGTTGTATCAATTTCCCATGTTTTAACTCTGATTCAATTAGATATCAAGTTGCATCATTGCAATCTGATGATAACAATGGCATAAATACGTACGCATTTAAGGTGTATTCAGTAGCCAACACTAGCTCAGTTGCATTAGCTCTGTAAACATTCACTACTACTAAAACATTTATTGATATCTCATTCTGTCAATACCATTTTCATTTTCCCCATCGTTTGCATCTCGAGATATCCGAAATGCTTAATGTTATCAGCTGGGCTTTGCCCGTTTTTTATCAACAGTCAGCTCTCATGTGAAAAAGCTTTTGAAGCTCTCTGAGGAGATACAAAACTGACAGCTTTTACACTATTTTTATCAGGGTTGATGACTATGATCACTAGAAAAGTTAGTCAATAGGTACAGGTGTCTGTGATAACTATGTGTCATTTACTGCAACCGACCTAATTGTTTATTGTCGACAAGCTATTTTTACATCTCCACGTGAAGGATCAATGAGCAAATTTCCTTTCAGGCTAGAACCAGGATTCAGAGTAATGATTCGCTTGGCAATGAGAATTATGACATCTTGAGTTTGCTCTTAAATTGTGGTTATTCACACACTTTATGCCTACTTCCTCAACTGTATCAGTTTTCCATACCTCTGATTTAGTTAGATGTCAAGTTCCTTCATTTCGGTCTGATGATAACAATAGCATCCATATATATCTAAACTTTATTAGTAGCTACCACTTGCTCAGTTGTATTAGCTCTGCAAACAGTCACTACGTCTGAAACTATTGTTGATGTTTTATTCCTTATCCATGAGTACCATTTTATCCCCATCATTGGCATCTAGAGAAATCTGAGTGAAGAAGGCTTAGTGTTATTAGCTGGCCATGATTTGCTCGTTTTTTGTCAACGGTCAGCTCTCTGGGGATACAGAATGCCAGAATTCACTATTTTAAAACATTAAGTCTTTGTTGGCCTGCATAGAAAGCCTCTGGTGCATCTTGTAAAGTGTCCTTAACTCATAGTGTCATCATCAGCTGGCGATGCTTTGCTTGTATTTATTGACGTTCAGCTTCCAGGTGAAAAAGCTTTTGAAGCTCTCGAGGGAGATCCACAATAATAGCCTTTCTCTGTTTCATGGCCTGCATATATAGCATCTGGCACTTTCGGTCACTTTAGTAATGCTGTCTATATGCCACGTCCATCATTTCATCGTCATACTGCATTTCCTTCTCCTTCTTGTGCATCACAGAACCATCATCAGTTTCTGCCCCAATTCCAAATTGGGTCATTGTCATACTTGTAGTAATGATAAATTGTTATGTCAGTTTACCAAGAAAAAATCTAGGGCATAGAAGAGCGCATTCAGAGATTCTAAGTTTACTAGATGGTACAGGTTTTGATAGTGAATTAGGTGTTATTGGTTGTTCTGGTATTGATGGTTGTCCTTCTGAGACTGAAAATGATCTTTTTCCATTGTATGATAATTCAATATGGATTTATTTACTTCAGCAGCATCAAATGAAAATACTAGTACTAGTAGAAATGTGGAACAGAAGTCGATGAGTTCATTGAATTATGAGAGTTTAGTAATCGGTGGTGGATGTTTATAGTTTTATTAAATCTGATTTGTTAATGGGTAGTGGTGGTCCTCTTTCAAATGAAGCTAATTAAGAAAGCTTTTTCTTCTGCTAAGCTTTCTGAGTTAGTTTTCTAAGTAATATCTTAAAATGAATACTCTGCATAGTCATAATTTAGTATAGGATTCACTGCTAAGTAAACAATGAATGTTAAACTTACCATGATAAGATAGAATTGCGTATGTTCATCCCCTCATACCTCTTGCCTTTTTGTTTCAATCAGCATCATTCCTTATAATAGAAATTAGTGGAATTTAAGTGTTTGGCCCTCCTCCACTTGGTTCTTGCTCTCATTGCCTTGGGCTTAAAGAGAGCTTAAATTTGTTTAGTCCACTAGAGAAAGAGGGCCAACAGAGAAAATTTGAGGGCCATGAGAATAAACTGTGTGATGTTAGTTCCTTTTCCTTAACAAAAAATCAAAAATGCTAGCTGAACAGCCGACTGACAGCTGAACAACAACGGTGCTCATCAGTGGTTCAAGGGTTCCTCGTGAACATCCTCAGCAGTGGTTCAAGGGTCAGGCTTACTCGGCAACTCAGAACAGGAAAATGGTGATTCCTCCAATCATCCTGAGCCATGAAATATCCCCAGAAGTTGCAGTTTGAATTTTTTCTGAAGAACTTAATATGAAAATGATGCTGTCAGACAGTCAGAGCCTATGTGCTCTCTTTTTTGGATTGATGATCTGCATCTGCTGTTAGTTCTCTTTTTTCGGGTTTAGTCTCCCTTATCCCGTATTCCAGGCTTTCTGTTTTAGTGTAATGTTTCTTTCCTTATCTGTAATCTGGATTTAGCCTGTTTCGGTGCAGTTGTTCTTACCCTGTTGTTGCTTTGTTTAGGTCATTGTAATATATTCTGGCTTTAATATACCTCTTGTTCATTCTTACCATTACTGGTCTGCATTTCTTAGTTCATTCTTAGACTATCTTGTTTCTGTATCTGAGTTCTCTAATCCTGGTATTTCTGTGGATGTCTTGTAAAGCTCATTTTAGCTATTTCTACTTGTGGTCTGTGCATAATATTTCTGAATTGGCTGCCTTCCATCCTTGTACTCTCCTTGTGTCTTACATTAAGAAAACTTACTATTCTCGAACCTGTTTGTGTTCTCTCTGAAATTTCAGTATATCTCTGTCAGGTTTATCCTCTTCTTATACTGGTGTGTTGAACTCTCCTCTCTGGTTTTCTATCGTCAAAAATCACCACCTTTCATTTTGTTTTTCATGTTTTGTTTATCACCTGGTCTGTGTGAATACTGGGTATTATTTCCCATATCTGTTACTGAGCTTTGCTTTTTCTTTCAGAATTTTGTTACGGGGAAATTAGGCTAAGGCTAAAAAAAAAAAAACTTGTTGTCAGGCCCACGATTAGTTTTAGTTTCCATCACACCCAAAATTATCCGAAATTATTAAGAATCTTTACATAACTCGTTATGCATACTCTTTTTTTCAGGGGTATAATTGTAAAGCAAATTTGGATATATATCATATCTAAAAAACCGCGCCTTGAAATTTTACAAATTTTATATCGTTGGAAATCTTTTAAAGAGAGCTACTCAACGAGTACAAACAAGAATATCAAATTTTTGTTTTTCATGAAAAAATCGGAGGTGATCATCATTTTAGGCAAAATTTTCGAAAACTTGATACATAACCGTTATGTAGCCACCAAAAAAGATGCATAACACATTCTGCAGACACATAACGAATTATGCAACCATTTTTTCCACTGCATAACAAAGTTATGCATCTATAACAAGTTATGTAGCCATTGTATTAGTGCGTACATAAAAATTTGATGCATTATGCATCTTTTTTCTCGATGTATAAAAGATTGTGCAACAATTTTCTCGATGCATAATGCATTATGCAACCATATTTTCGCGATTGCATAACATGTTATGTAGATATTATTGTAGGTGCATGACAAGTTATGCAGTCTTTGTTTTTGTTGGTTTTAATAGTGATAAAAATATTGTTGCATAACGTGTTATGCAACCGTTTTCTGGACTGCATAGCAAGTTATGCAACAAATTTTTTAGATTCATAATAGGTTATGCATCCATTTTCACGGCTGCATAACATGTTACACAAATATTTTCTCGACTGCATGACAGGTTATGCAGTCATGATTTTCTTCTCAATCCCTATTTATGAAGACATGCGTCTCTCTCGTGAAGTCATAGCTTCCTGGAGGAGCGTTGCTTCACACCATCTGTCTTTCATCTTCTCTATAAGTTAACTTTAAACAGAACACAAAAACCCAAAATCAAGAGACACCGGTGAGTTTCACTGACAGAATTATCATCATCGGTTTCGAAGCAGAACCTGAACCTACCTCGGAAACAAAGCTATCACTTTTTTCACTACCTAATCAATCACCGGAACCAACAGGGATGTTAACACCACCACTAAGACCAACAACATCAGTTCCTTTCCAATTTCATCACCAGACCCCTTCCAACAAATCATCCCTCCAATCCTAGTCTTCTAAGCCCCATCGATGTCCAGATTCGACCTAATTTCTATCTCAGTTTCAAATTTTGTTCTTCTCCTGATCCCGACAGCACCATCATCATCTTCAACTTCTAATTCCATCAATTTCTTTCAGAAACAATCTCAAACCCTAACTCATCAGTCACCTACAACAGCAACAGGAACCCGATCTCTAATCTCTCTTCTAACACAGTCTTAGCCGTAATCAATAAAACGGTAGCTGGAAATAAACAAAAACATAATTTCTAAAAATATGGGTTTGTGCGAATTGTTTTCCCAAAAACAGGTGGCGCGCGTGAAATTTTCCGCCTATGGGTTTCACGGTGATGGAAGTTGAGAAAATGGGTTTGGTGGTAGTTTTCACTTTTGTTATCTGAATTTGATACTCTCCGTCAAAGGTTTGTTATATTTGTGTTTTAAAATCTAAAGACTTAAAGGCCTAAACAAATAAAGCTCCCGCGTTGAAACCCTCGTGTCCTATTGGCCAAAATAGGCCTTTTTTTAAGTTTTGTGAAACGAGCGTTTTGGTGAGGAAACTTCGCAACGTATGATTGGTATAAAAAGATTAAAAAAAAAAAAGGAAACCAAATTCAATTTCGAATTCATGAAGTTATATTATAATATTTAGGTGAGGACATTTGGCAACGTATGATTGGTTTAAAAACTACAAACTTAAAAGGAAAACCTAACTTACCGTATTTGGATTTTTTGGGGCTACAAATTCAATTTGGAAATCGAGTAATTATTATATTAGGACTATTTTTTCCAAATTTAGGGATGCACATGGGTCGGTTTGGGTCGTTTTTGAGCTCACCCACTACCCAACCCACCGATGGCGGGTTACATATGTTGTCACCCACAACCAACCCACTATACAGCAGATTGGTTCGGGTGGGTGACGTGTTAACCCGTCATAAAATGCAATGAGCTGTATGAACATGAAAAATAAGTAAATAACTAAAAGTGAAGACAATTAGCATCATAAGTTACTTAAAAGTTAAAACTAAAAGTTTACAAAATAAAAATGAGTTCAACTTCTAAAAGCTCAAAACGTGAAATACTAGCATACTGGCTACTCTACTGTACTAAATCTAGTAGCTGAAGAAAATAAAGATCATGTGATTTGACTCATATCAAGCGACCAGCTTCCTCCATAGAAAAATGTAGACATTTAACCCCTGAATACGCTGGAATCTTGAAATTAATCATCTATGATGATGGAAGAAGTAGCAAGGTCACCAAATAGATCTGCAAGGGAAATGGAACTGCCAGAATTTGACGGAACTACTGAAGCTTGATAATGCATCTTCCGAAGAAAATCCCTACAAGGATACAACTGATCAAATATCCGTACGCACACACACCAGCTAGCATTCATAAGAGGCTCAGTAGTTCCATACAACCCTGTCTTTCTATCGATCGATTATTCAATCTCAAAAATCGCGGCACCAAAAAAAATATAGCAATAATAGAAATTCCACTATTGAAAATAATAGAAAGAACAAAATTGCGAGTATGCGACAAGGAACCAACAAACAATTAATACCATGAAAATTAAAAGCTAGTCGTTTTCATATAGGTAAGATCGACGTACATAGAAGGATTTGACTCGGACAGTGGTGGAGGGAACCCACTCCTTGATCCCCCGCCTCTAGACTCAGACGAGTTAGTTCATTATGATAATAACTTACTAAACTAGATTCCAATACTTATTAGTAAACTGGTGGAGCATCATATGGCAGGGAATTCACCACGTCAAGTATGTTGTTCCAGTAATCTTTGCTAATATGTTGTTCCGGTAATCTTTGCTAATAAAAGGCACAAAAATGATACAAATTCAGAACAAAATATGCAGAGTAGCAGATAAATAAGATAAAAATCCTACTTCATTTTAATTTGTAAAACTACTTCGAAATTTCTTGATTAAGAAATAAATTTTATAACTGAACTACAAACCCAAGAGTCCAATACTGAGAACAATATAACCAAATTATGAGGAATTTTAGTTCTTCTCTATCAAAAAAACAACATCTGTAGGTCATGAATGCAACAACGGTGTATATAAACTCCACGAAACCAAATTGGGTTTTACATAAGATTAATGATAAATCGAAACAAACCCAGAAACTTAAGATTATAGGTATAGAAATGAAGAAAAAAGAAAATGATTTTTTCCTAATTTCTCTCATATCGCAGGATCAATTAATCAAAGATTATAACAAAAATAGATAAACCCCAAATTGAAAAAAAAAACCCTAAACAGATACCCCAAATTCGAAATCAAAGAAAATCACATAATCAATTAGTCTGTCTTACGACTCTTACCTTCCATTATTGGATTTCTGGTGGTGAATCTAGTGATCTGAGTTGAGAATTGATACAATTGACAGACCGAGCAAAGGAGAGAAGAAGCTGAACTTCAGCCGCTGAAGAGGAGTGAAGTGAAAAGGGGTGCGTGCGAACTGCGAATGAAAGTTGAGGTGATTAGGGTTAGCCAATATATATGGTCTTTTATGTGGCTGAGATTCATCCTAGGATAGATAATCCAAGGGTGAGGGAATTCTGGCAGGTGGGCGGGTTGGGTCGGGTGATGGAAGTTTCTACCCGCAACCGACCCAACATATGGCGGGTTATAACGTGCTCACCCATAGTCAACCCACTCCTAAGTGGGTTGGGTCGGGTGCGGGTTAATCTTGACGGGTGCGGGTTGGGTCGGTTATGTGCAGCCCTATCCAAATTACTATATAAAGGGGAAAAAATCACATATTTTCTGCGAAAATAAAAGGAAAAAAAATAAAAAAATTACACATATCCTCCACCTATTTAATGTGTTTGCCCCGCCACAACAAATCAAAAATACATCTCCACGGGGCGGGGAGAAGCCCCGTGCACACCAAATGAAAAATGCATTCCATTGGGAGGGGAAAATCCCCGCACACCAAGTTAAGAGGAAATAAATAAATAAAATCTGCACATATTTTCTACCTATTTAATGTATTTGCCCTACCACACCAAATCAAAAATGCGTCGCCAAGGGGAGGGGCAAAGCCCCGCGTACACCAAATAAAAAATGCCCGCGTATACCAAATCAAAAAATGCATCGACATGGGGCGGGGCAAATCCCCGCGCACACCTAATCTAAAATGTATCGCCACGGGACGGGGTGAAACCCCGCGTCCACCAAGTTAAAAAAAAAAATGCTCAGTGCGTAGCACGGGAAAAAATCTAGTGATAATAGAACGTGTAGGGCATTGGACCCCCATCACTAGAGACCATTAAATCTATCTATGCCTTCCTCACAACCCTGACATGATTTTTATTTCCGGTATAAAGGCTCCTTACTCTCATATGGAGCTTTTATTTTAAGTCATATTTTCTCTCTTCTCGAAACTCCAGCTCCTATTTTCCGACGTTCCTCATTGAATTCCGAAGTGTTTGGAAATATCCATAAAAATTAAAATCTTTGAACTCTTAAACTGAAAATCTACACAAATCTAGAAAATTTCTTTCATATACAATAAACTCAAGAATTTACAAACACAATTTGGTAGATGGTAGGAAATCAGGAATGACTACTACTACCAACTATCCCGCGACAAATTCATCAAGGAATTTGATCAAAATATAGAATATTTCCATGCTTTAGCCTCTACTAGGAAAATAATAAAAGATATTCACTCTCTTCACGAACCTCTGGTCCTTCAGATTTCAGATAGTGACCAAAATAAGCACTTCCCAGTTCTTAGAGTATGGATTTTCCTTTTCTAATTAATTTAATAGAGCCCTGCATTTCAGAGTCGAAAAAATTATCCCTTATTGAGATTCCTTCCAAACATGAGGAAATTTCTAATACTCTATCAAATATAAATACTTGGGGAGCCACCAATCCAGTCGGTTTCTTGCCATGTTTTTTTCAAAGCTAATTGGAATACTCTAGTTCCTAATATTATTTTGACTATTCAGAATTTTTTTAAATGAGGCTCTTTATATACTAATCAACATCACTTTGTTTTCATGTATCCCAAAACATTTACTCCTAAAACACCCTGGGATTTCTACCCCCATTAGCTTGAGAAACATAGTTTACATAAAAATATCAAAAATTCTATCATATTGGCTTAACTCTATTAAATATATTAATAACCCATGTTAGAGCATTGCTCGGTTGAACCTACAAGTTTTTCTATCCCAAGCTTTTTGTCAATGTTACGTGATCAAAACTATATCTTGATTTCTAGTCTGCTATGTCAATTTTCGAATAGGTTAGAATTGTAGCTGAGTATCAGAGATCATCCTTGAAGACTGAAGATCGACGAAGACATTTTGAAGAACTTTTGTTAGGTATGTGAAGACTGAACCATTTGATTTTACTCACTATACCATTATTCTATCTACTGAGACAATGCCATATGATTTATAGTAGATTAACAAAGAAGATGTTTCGGATCAAGCTTGTCTTGTGAAAAATCTTGAAATATGATTTAGCGATTAGATGTTCAAAGATCCTTAACAATATTAATTCTATGAATTAATTTGTGGATCAATTGAAAATTTCCCATGCAAATGATTATATCACTTGGGAATGTTTCAATCATCAAAAGAGAGAAATATGAACTTACTTAATTTCTACACAAGATAGGTTGGCGAACTCAGTTTGCAAACCATAGATACCTGAGATTCATAAATATAGGAAGGTTGGTGAACTCGATTCACAAACCATTGCACCCTGACTCATGAACAAGCCTTGCGGTTCACGAACCGTTGTACCAATTGTCCTGACAATGTTTAGCAGATGCTCAAAGACTTATTATTTTAATATGTTTATCATTTCTAGAACTCTCTTAATCACGTCTAATACTTCATTAATTTATTAAAACACTTATGCGTTTGAATCATGATTAATTTCTTAGGTGTTTAAAAGAATATCAAGTAGTTTTTAGCTCTTTGGATAACTTGCCAAACTGAACAGTCATTATACACGGTTACCGAACTCGGTCTAACCAGACCTATGTGTATAGTATTCCATTGTAGTTCGAAGACCTATTTTGTTTGCTTGATTCTGAAGTTATCTTAGCTTGAATTCTAAGATAACCCTAGTCTTTGAAAACTATAAATAGAGCATCCCTGACCATTTATGTCCTAGTTGATTCTAGAGTCGCATCTATTGACCTTTTAGGTCTACGACTAAAAAGACTCCGCTTGAGGATTCGTTAAGCCAGGTCTGACTATCTTTACCTTAATAGGTCGTGAATCCTGATCTTGTTTTTTTGTTATCGAGGTTTTTATAATCTCTTTCAAGCAGGATAGATAGTAGTCACAAAGTTTCTTCATCTCAGACTTTGTGATTCCTCAAGATAGATATCTAAAAACTGATTTTAGCTGATCTTTCAACAATTGTTCTTGAGAGGTGGTTAAGAATATAAGATGCTCTTCGGGAGTCATAATTTCCAGATTTGTGAGGTTTTCTATCTTGTTATTAAAAACATATTTCCACACCTTGATCTTTGATCTAAACGAAAATAAAATATACTTAGTTGTTAAAGAAGGATAGGTATTAAAAGTCTTCACTTCGGCTGAAGTAACTCTTAGGCTATAAAGGACATCATCTAAGGGAATCAAGTACGTAAAACCTTGCGAGGTTCAATATACGTAAGGAGCGCGACTGTAACTGAATCGCTTGAAGGGTAGATTCGGGCTCAACTACATTCTAGTCTGAGGTATGATAGTAGTCTAGTATTTCTAGCAGCTTAATACAGTGTGGTGTTCAATCTGGACAAGGTCCCAGGGTTTTTATGCTATTGTGATTTCCTCGTTAACAAAATTTCTGGTGTCTTGTGTTTTTCCTTTTTCGTATTATATTGTTTATCTTTATAATTGGATTTACACAGGTTTGTATGTATTCAATCTACGTGGATAATTCCTCTTAATTATAGTCGATTACGAGATTAGTTTCTTGTAGAATTCGTATCTTGAAAGATAGATAACAAGTTTAACAACTTGATAGAATTTGAATTGAATTATTTGGATATAACTAGATTGATCTTGGATATTGATTTTTGAGATCGTCCAAGTACTCTGCTTAAAAATCATAATTGGTATACATATTAATAGGGTAGAGGTTCAGATATTAGCTTTATACATATTTTCAATGATCTTCTAGCAATTGTGTTAAGTTTTGTCTATACAGGTTTCCGAACAAAAAAGTTGGGTACATTTGGTATCCCATCGTTATTAGTTGGAATCAGAGCAAGAAAACATTGTTGACCTAATAAGTCTATGTTTGTTTTTTATCAAACCTGTATCTACATACTATATAAATGACACCAACTGGTTTTGATTATGCCAAGTGCTTAGGGCTTACCTCGAAGGATAACTCCTCAGTTGATTCTTCCAAATCCAGAGGTGAGAATGTTTCTTTAGTTACTAAGGATATGTCTCCTAATTGAAATAAACTAAAAATTAGATGAGGATCTCACTAAGTGTTGTCATGAATCTCAGTGTATTTAAGATCAAGCCTTATAGATAAAATCTCTCTAGGAGAAGCTTTCTTTGTATGCTTATGAACTTAGTTAATCTCTAAATAGAGAGAGCAAGTTGTTTGAAACTATTGATACTTTTACTGATGGTATTAAAAAACTCACCCAAGAAATAAAACTCAGAAAAGATAGAGTTGATATTCTTGAAGATACTGTCAGGAAAATAATTGTTCAATAAAAACTCATGATCAAGACTCATAATGCTAAAATTGATAAGCTTCGTATTCTAAAGGATTTCATATCTCAAAAACTGTATGATTCTTTAAAAAAGGAAATTACTACTTTAAAAGAAATATCTTGTGTTAAGGAAATTTTTCCTGTGTATTCCAAGAAAAATGTGAGAACCTTATCTAGAAAACATCTTATAAGAAAAAGTCTGTCCCAGATCATGTAAAAGTTACTTCTTAATCTTTTGGTTCTCCTATTGATAGGAAGGGACATCTTCCCAATCAGTGCAATAGGAAATCCAATGGAAAAAGTTCGCATAAAACTTTTGATTGTAAGGTTGATTCTTTAACTAAACATGGTTCAAAGGATTGTGTTTCAAGACTTGAAGATTCAAAATTGTCCACTTTACAAAGGACTCTACAACATATTGCTTGTTGTATTAGTTATCTCAAGTATGGTGAAAATAAAAAGCATAACTTCAAGTCATACCGATCGAAGAAAGCCTCATCTTCTCACAAAGTCACTGATTTTTCAGATATTAACGAAAGAATCTATGTTCTTAGATCTTTGATTAACAGACTAATACGTGGCATAAAAAGAGCAAAACATTATATTTCTTCAGGTGATTCTCTTTCATCTTTATCTACTAACGTTAAGGGTTTAAGTATTGAACTTAAGAATGATGTAGGATCAGAATATCGCAACAGCAACACCCTTGCAAAGCCATCATCAAAAGTACATTGCGAAGCCGTCGCAGACTAACTACAGAAATGACGTAACAGATGACGACAACTTAAACACGAGAAAGATGTGAAGACCTTGCGATATTTAAGAATGTTGTGAATATCAACACTTGAATACTTGCGAGATTATCGCAAACCAGATCCTAAAATAAAGGACAACTTAGTTGTCGTCCATATGTAATATCCTATATAAAGACCCGAATAGGAGTAAAGAAGGGAGAGATATTTTTGGATTGTTGAGAAAGTTTTGAAGAGAGAGAAAGTCCAAAACAGTGTTGTATTCTTGATTTCATTTCCTTCTTGTAACATTTCTGGAATCCAATAATAAAAAGTGTAGTTTTTTATCATAAAGATGTGTTGATTATTATGAATTCTTGTGAGGGATGTATTGTAGGATTTCCTACAACTACAAATGAATCTAAGGATTTAGTTGAGGATAAGAACCTTGCTTATTCCTTGATAACTTAATTCCTTTGTCTAGTACTTTCTCTAGTCTTAGAGAATGCACGATAAAGGGAAACTTTTTGCTGTATAAGAGAATGTAAACAGTTTACATCATATTGGACTAAGAAACTGAGTGAAATCTTTTGTGCATATGTTTAATATTTATTTTATTTTAATGATGGATGATATTTCTTAGGTCTTGTCACCCAGTCACGTTTTGTGGCTTGTGGGTTCGGGTACGTTAAATTATATTACTCTACAAGTTTTCGATTACGGAACCAATAACTTATTTTCCTTGTTAACTAAAAAAAAAAGTGTATAGAAAAGGACAGTCCTTTTATAAATATGAGTTGAGACTTCTCTCAATATTATATTTTGTGTATAATTTTTTATCTCTTGATCTCAAAATATATGGATGCTTCTGGTGTTAAAAATTGTATGATTAAAGGAGAAAAAAGAGTCAAAAAGATGTTGTTAATGAAGTTATTGGATTCTATGATTATCCTTTTACCATATCTTGCTTCTTTGCTCAAGAACTTAGAGATCCTAAACTTATTCAGATATCTTCTAACCTAGTTGGGAACTTGATGAGAGATTTTGAAGTTGTGTTTGATCAGCTTGCTACAACTAAGAAGAATATGATCTTCTAAAATCAGACCTGGAGACATTATCATCTTTCATAGTTAAAGTTTATTAATTAAATTTTATTTTGGAAGATGACTTGCAACACCTGATCTTTATGGTTATATATATATATATATATGTATTGCTTATTTTGTGAGATTTTTTCTATGCTATCATTATTGGTGATTAGAACGTATATCTCATATTTTTTAATAGGTTAAGCTCTTTTACTCCTGCAAAGAAAAGTAAATTATTTTGAGAATGGCAGTTTTGATTTTCATGGTTACACTTTTTGTGAATAAACTGCTACAGGATTCCGTAAGAAGTTCTTTAGGGATCGACTTATCTCCTTGATTGTGTAACCACCAGGAATAAGTGGTAAACTTTAATCTCTACATTCGTACATGGATAGAGAAGTTATAATTCTTATGTTGAGTCCATGGTAGTTAATATCGCGTATCGGTATCGTATCGGCCGTGTCCGATACACCTATACAAAAGATATTACCTGTTTTTATCGGTGATATATCATTAAAATTAGAATTTCAATTATTTATAACACCATAGAAAATATAATAAAATTGATACACGTATCTCAAATTTATAAAACATAAGGTGGAAAAATCTTACGCGTTGTGGCTGTTGTCCAATTTTTTCGGTAAAATCTTTCTTATTATCCTTGCTTTATAATCAAAACAATCACAATACAACTACGTTGTCAATAACAACCGCTCAAATTCTCCATTATCTTTTGCCATCCACAAAAAAACCCAAATCCATTCAAATTTTTCCTTGAGTATGTATGGTGTCCAACTTATTTCTTACATATAGTCATTGATTTTATATCTTAAATATATTAGGGTTTTTAACATTCTCTAATTGATGTTCTACTTGTCTGTAAAGACTAGATGCATGTTGCTCGAAAAACTTATTCACTTTATTTGGTGGTGATTTTGATAATTGATTATACTTGATGGTGCCTAGTTTTACCTTTATAGAATTCATCTTTACCACAGATGATACTGGAATGCCTAATTTTCCCTTCTTAGGTTTCATCTTAACCAAAGATGATTTTGGAACCGATATTATCATTGTATAGGTAAAACCGATATTATCGGCCTGCACCGGCCTGTACGAACGTTTTTATCGTTCCATATTCGTATCACCGATATTTTCGATATCGTATAGGTATTTTCCGATATCCGATAAAAACCTGTAATATCGGCATGTACAACCGATATTGACTACCTTGGTTGAGTCATATCTCACTAATTGTTCTGTTGTTTGTAATTGGCATAGAAAATAGTTTGTGTTAATGATTGTTCTCACGTAAATATTATATCTTAGTGCCTTTAACATTAAGATCACTATTTTTAACTTCTGTATTCCTAACTGGCGAGAAGAGAGAAAAATATTGGATACAAATTTAATTTGTTCGTAACTGGCATATTATTTTTAAAGTCCAAGAAAATTCTTCTCTTATGACTAGAGTAAGGTCGCTCATGTCGTTCTTTCGGGAATGACATAAATAGTGGAGATTTATTTTTGAACTTGTGATTAATGGTAATATCTTTGTGGGGAGTGCGGATGTGTAATTATAAGGGATGCTTGTGCCTTATGTCTCCCTGATGCACACCGAGATTTCTTGGTTGAAATCGTCTAAAATAAAGGTTGTTATGTGTTCTCTAGTCTTGAAACTCTTTTGACTAATTCATGATTATCCCTATTTTTCACCTTTGCCAATTTTGTTGATAAAAACAGAGAGAATTATTAAGTAGTATCTTACTACATATACATGGTTTTTTACAAAGCATCATGTAAGGGGGAGTGAATTATTATCTATAGGTTTACCTAATTTTTAAAAGTAGTATGTATTGACTAAGGGGGAGAACATATCACCATAGTATTGCTTCAAAATTGTGGTGCAATCACTACACCAAATTCCTGGATTAGTAACAGGAATTCGTAACGGCCCATTTCCCATTACAAATGGCCGTTACTAATTTTTTTAAAATTCGTAACATAGCTAAGCCGTTACGAATTTTTTTTTAGGCGTGCCAGTCACACGCTTGCTCACACCTGGGTGGTAACACCTTTAGAATGTGCGTGTGATATTCACATGCGTGGCATTATGTTTCCACCCACGATGAGTTATACCAGAGGATATTTCCTCCCAGCGTGTGTGATTCACATGCGTGCTTTTGAGGATATACGCTTGTGAAACCAGATCGAATCTTCATTTTCGTTTCGTTTTTTTTTTCTCTTCTGCTCCTGTCTCTCTTCTTATCAACAGATGAGTCGATGAAATCATCACAGAAATCTCACAGAATTTTCATAGAAACCTATTCAATCATCGATCTGTGTAAGTGTTCATCGATCTTTTCAATAAGTTTTTCGATTTTTAGGGTTTCTAAGTTTTCAATCGTCTGGTTTTTAGGGTTTTGATTTGTTTCTAATACGATTTTGTAAATCCGTGAATCTTATACAATATGTTTCATCTTAATTTCGATTGGTTAAACTTCTTCAATTAAATCTAATTCAATTTGTTTTTTCTGATTTCATGTTAGGGTTTGAAGAACATTGAAGAATTTCTGCCAACTTAGAAGGTTTAAGTTTCAACATATGAACTGATTTTAGGGTTTTATGTTAATTTTTATTTTAGCGTTTGGAAATATGAACTGATTTTAGGTTTGTTTTATGATTTTAGGCTTTGTGTTGCTCATCAAAATTAACTTTGAAGAATTTGTCAGAGTTGGAACTGTGTAAGTGTTCATCATCATAACTAACTATTTACTTTTGCGTCTCTTTCTCTAGATTCTTTTGTTTAATTTCATGCTACAAATTGATATTGTAGTTTTTGAATTCATTTCTCTTGTAAAATGACTGAACTTTATTGCTTTGAAATCCCACCATTTTTTCATGATAACCCTTGCTTAATGAATTGTGTACGGTTTGAATGGTTTAGATGGCGCTTTCTTTGAGAAATAAGAAATGATTTGTATCCATGCAAGTACTAGTTTTTTTTCATAAATTGAGCCTTGTACTGAATTTTTAAATTTGCCCTGTTTCTGTTTGCTAAAATGATTGAATGAATTTCGTATTAAAACTCCACCGATAGCCGAGAATTTGAAACTCATTTACTGGATTTGTTTTGTATTTTTTAACCTCCTTCTCACCCTGAAACTTCAAGTTCCAAGCCATTGATTATTCTTGTATCACTAACTTGTATTTTTAAAATCCATGTTGTTCTCAAATGAGCTTAATCCACTCTAATAACTCTTGCACATTGAAGAGATTGAAGAATGGTCGACTGGAATTTGGCTACACTACCTATGGGAAATAGCCAAGTTCTTATTTTGATCATCAGTAGTAGCAACTCAATATACTCAATCCACCAATAGTGTAAGAAAGTGGTATTTCATTTGCTCCCTTGTCGCTAAGATTTTTGGAATGTTTTTTTTTTTATCACCAATGCTATGATTGCATGTTACTTCCCAGTGATGAGATATGAAAATACTGCCTATAATTATGTTGTGATTGTTTACATTAAAGCTTAATTGTAACCGATAGTAAATGTACATGGAAATGGTTTTGATGGCATGAATATAAAAATGGTATGAGTTGCTAACTGTACCCTATAATGTGACATGTTAGTGGTAAAGAAATTCCCCATCTATGGTGTGTGATTTTGTTTTACTGTTGTTGAAACATCCTTGTGAACCGACTAGGGTGTGATAGTGGTAATGATTGGTGTTGAACATATATAATATCTTAGTCTGCAATTCCCAATTATTTCCATAAAACAATGGTGGGGATACTGACACTTAATGGTTGTATTATAGTTTCATTTCGGATGAAGAATTTATTGACACATTGTCGTCTTTCACTTTTAATGCAGGTTGTAATTTATTGATGCTTGAAGCCAATTATTCCATTTTATGGCTTGATAAATTATTTTTGGATTTCTACTTTGGAGATTTTATTATCATTTATTTTCTCCTAGTCTTGGTAACCTTATGCGCCAACTTAGTTTGCTAATTACTTTTGCGACTAATGAATTTTCCCAAGCAATTCTGGTCACTTCCTTCGGTGCTGTCAGCATTATTTTCAGGCATGAAACAAATTCCTTCCCTAGGTTGTGTGTACTTCTTTAAATATCTTGGTTCTTGTGTATGAGTTACTTTGAAGTTGAGTTAAATAGGTTTCGTTTGTATATTTGAAGTGTCTGTATGCGCTATTTCAGTTTGATCCTCAAGTAAATTAGATCATGCCTATGGAGGAATCATCTCCAATATATTTATTCACTGGCTGCAAGGCATCAAGTGGTTGATGAAAACTTAGTATTGACTTTATAAGATAATGTTGAATATATTGAAATGAAAAAATCATATTGGTGAAGTTAACTTGGATAAATTTTTTATGCGAATGACACACCTGAAGCTGCTTCCTTTAGGGAGCTAGTTTTACTCTCTTCGGCTTTTTTTGCATCTTCTCCTGGTCACCATATTCTTCTTTCCTCTTTAAGTTTAGGTGTTTCAACTGATTCAATGTGGATTATCATTTTCATAGGATATGCATGGAAGGCATTGCTTGATGCATCTGGAATGATCACGCAAGAATATGATCAAGAAGCCAGAGTGACCCTTAATAAATTTGGCAATCATTTTCCCTCATTTATTAATCAGGTCTCTTTTCTTACTAATCACCGTTATATATGAGACTTATATATTGTAGTGATTTTTTGCATCAATAACTGGTTTATTTACTATACATGTTAACTGTCTGAAAAGATCTTGTTTACGCTTGAAATTTGTATAAATGTTGATTGTATATCTCAAGGACGTTTATATGAAAACACATAGAGGTCGAGAGAATGGTGAAGGAAGATGAAAGGTTTGCAGGTCAAGAGTTGATGCAACTCGGTCAATCTCTTTACAACCATCCAGGTGAAGCACCTGACTTAGTTATGTTATATCTTCTACTCCATGTGAATTATCCCTAAACTGTAGTTTGGTTATGATGGGTGATCTTGATGCTCCAGCTTGGCGTCTAGTGTTTGGATGCTTAAAATAAATGGGTTGCTTCTGAAATAAGCTGCAGTGATAATGTTGCTGCTAAGCAAGTGATATTTGTAAGTATATCAATTGCTTAATCTAGTTAGTGAATCTTACTCTTTTGACTTGATCCGGATGATTTCAATGCGGAGAATATCCTCCGCTAATTGAGAATTTGATTATTAAACTAATTAATTAAATGATTGCATGGTGGTACCATGGTAAAATTTACTTAGTACCATGGTTGAGTTAGAGTGAGATTATGTTGGATTAGGATTTTCTTAATCACTCAATGAATGTACAACTTCTATATTTTTTTAGGATGACACTTGCATTTTGACATCTGCAGGAGATCAAAAGGAAAGTTAAAATGGTTTTTAGTTATGTTGATTCGGTTATGTATGTTTGCTTGATAAAGAAAAGGAGGATCTGCTTATGTTTATGAGATGTATGTATGACTAAACCTTCTTATAGAACTGAACTAATGTGTTGTATAAATTTTGGTTATATAGATAAAGATTCGGAACGTGGAAGAAAGGGTTTCCATTGGCATTTTAACTGGTCATACAAGAAGTGTAAAGTCAGTATGTCCCCACCCATCTAGTCCTGGTAAATAAATGATCGTTTGAGATATTTTCATCCATGTGAAAGTCTTGGGAGGTCTAATTGCCTTAGAGTTTGTTAATTTTTGTGAGATATTATAGTATATGATTCAAGAGAAATATCATTTGCTTAGTGGGATTTGAGATGCAAACCTTAGCCACATAAGTGATCATGGAGAAACCTCCTTAAAGCAATCATTTGTTATCCCAACTGTTTTTTTTTGTTTGATCCTTATTGATTTTTGATCCAAATACATTTCTCTACTGCAGATCAACTTCTATGATCAAAGAGGCTCACACTTCAATTCAAGGAAAGCGTGTTAGGCATGGCAAGGGCATGGACTCTGTGGGCTGGTCAGAGTGTGGTTTTAGCTAAAGAGTTTATGACCTTTGTGCACTGCCTAATCTTTGTAAGGACCTATGTGCATCACAAGGGTGGAGAACAAAGCAGCTTCAAGTTTTGTAAGTTCCATGTATTCAAGTTTTGTAAGTTTTGTAGGTAGTTAGTAAGTTTCTATGTGTTCCCTTAGAAATTTGATACTTAACAAAACCAAAAAAAAGTTTTGGTACTTAGAGAAATTCAGTCCTTTTGAAATTTATATAGTGTTGATAAATTTCAATTCTTTTGAAAGTTTAGTTCTTTGTAATATAATATTGATATGAATGTGATATGAATAGATTACAAAAGAAGTGGATGAATTGTTATTGAGTAGATGTATGTAGGTATTGTATTTAGAATTCTGGCTTATTTTCGGCACTAAATGAACTGCCGGCCAGTCTTGACCTGGTCAAAATTAGTCAATATTGACCAATTTTGACCAGGTCAAGGTTGACCGGCAGTAAAAAAAAATCTGTTACGAAAAAAAAATCGTAACGGCTCTAAGATGTTTCAAACTGCCATGTAGTAACGGCTCAAGCACGTTACTAAACTTCCATGTAGTAACGGCTCAAGCACGTTACTAAACTGCCACGTAGTAACGGCTCAGCTCTGTTACGGCTACGATGTTATAAAATTTTAGTAACGACTCTAAGTTGTTAACACGTTTCAATTCGTAACGGCCCTCAGCTGTTATGGACGCCGTTGCAACCAAAAAATCACAACGGTTGCATTACCATTACGAAAAAATGTAACACCCACTTTTGAAACAGGCGAGAGCCGTCATAACCCGTTTTAGTAACGGCTCAGCTCCGTTACGAATCCTAGAATTTGGTGTAGTGAATTGAATTTTGAGGAAGGTAACAATACTATGTTTCTGTATAACGACTAATGAGTAGAGTGTATTTAACTCACTCTATAAAATCTCTAATAATTATTCTCATAAGTTGTTATCACCATGGATCTTCAACAACAAAATGCTAAACGAACATATGCATAACATTAGAAGAACTTGAAGTACGAAGAATTAAAGACATGTGTTGAAGAACCAAGGAAAGCAAGCATAGTGGATTGAGTTGAAAAGTTTATTTTATTGTATCCATATGTATTGAATATTTTTTTCACTAAAATTGACAAATGTGGAGATTGTTAGAGCATTGCTCGGTTGAACATACAAGTTTTGCTATTTCCAGCTTGTTGTCAATGTTAGGTGATCAAAACTATATCTTGATTTATAGTCTACTAAGTCAAGTTTTGAATAGGTTAGAGTTGTAGTTGAGTATCAAAGATCACCCTTGAAGTCTGAAGATCGATGAAGATATTTTGGAGAATTTTTGTAGCAAGTATGTGAAGACTGAACTATTCTATTTTACTCACTATATATACCATCATTCTATCTATTGAGACTATGTCGTATGATTTATAGTATATTAACAAAGAAGATGTTTTTGAGTCAAGATTTTCTTGAGAAAAATCTCGTAATATTATTTAGCGATTGGATGCTCAAAGGTCCTTAACAATATTAATTCTATGAATTTGTGGATTAATTGAAAATTTCCCATGCAAATGATTATATCACTTAGGAATGTTTTAATCATCAAAAGAGAGATATATGAACTTACTGAATTTCTATTCAGGGTAGGTTGACGGACTTAATTTTCAAACCACAGATATATGAGATTCAGCAATACAGGAAGGTTAGCGAACTCAGTTCGCTAACCCTAAGTTCAGTCGGGGACAGTTCACGAACCTGGTTGGCGAACCTTGGTGAACTTAATTATGGGGTGGATTATTTGGCTAGCAGTTGGCGAACCCAGTTCACGAATTATGGTAAACTAAGTTCTAGAGTCTTGTAGGTAAAACTACGAGGGTACCTAAATGCACTGCAATCTTTTAATTTTACCGATAAGTCTAATATCTTAAGTGATCGTCTATGGACAAAGTCGAGACAATAAAACTTCAAGATATTCACTTGATAATAGTTACAGTTCGTAATCGATTTACTATAGGATCAATATCAAGTGATTAGAATTAACATACAAATGTAATTTACTTTATTATAATAAGACAACTAGGTATCACCCCGGCCGTAGGCCGGGGCTCAAAATTTTTCGATTTTTATTTGTTGTTTGGCAGGCTAGTCAGCATTCTCTCACGAAATTTTAGTCAGTTTGTCGAGGTTGTTTTTAGTTAGTCGAGTCATATTCAACCATTAAGGACGGTCCCAATATTTAATTACTCGTGTCATGATATAGTATATTAGTTAATCAAATAATCGTAGCGTGTTTAATTTTTCGGACCACGGTAACCATTTAAAAGTTCCTACGGCCGGGGCTCAACCTCTTTCGAGTTTTGTTTGTTGTTTAGTCCACCCATCTATATCCTCTCACGATATTTTATTAAGCACCGCCCTTGTGTTTAGTTAATCAGGTCTATCCTATTTAATTAATTGAGTCATATTATGTTGGTGAAGTATCGCAATGTTCTCTAACAGGGGTTTACTCAATAAATACATTTGTAGATTTCTAAGGATTTTAAAAGAGTTATGAAGATTAATAACTTTGTGAGAATTATACAGAATTGAGCGAAATTTTAGCGGAGTTATACAGAGTTGTCTAATGTCTTGCAGATATTTGTAGAGTCTTGAAGAGTTATAAAAACAAATTTTATATGGAAATATGCATGATAGACATAAATACAAAATTTATTGTAGTTTATTTATTATAGTAACTTCAACTAAATTAAAATAAATTATTATTATTTTATATATATAACTTATTTCTTTTGTTCAATAAAATACAATAAAGTGTAACAATAAATTAAAATAATTATTATTGTACATTTGTACGTAATAATAAAATTAAAAAAATGTTTAATCATATCATATAATTTTTGCTCATCTATAATAGGAGTTTTATAGATTATGTAAATTAAAAGAGAATGAACAACATTTTTATAAGAAATTTGGAAGTCTTCCAAAATCTTACATATTTTGCAAGATTTTTATCAAGGAAAATATATAAACAAAAGTCACTCAAAGTCTTGAAAATAGGTAAGTATGAAAAGTCTTTGAATTTTCAAGTTTACAACGAGTAATACAAACTTTAGAAGACCTTTTGAAAATCTACAACGAGTAACATAAACTTTGAAAGAGATTTTAAAAGTATACAACCAATAACACAATACTTTGTAAATCCATTGAACTCTTTGGAAATCAATAAAAGTATCTATTGAGTAAACCCCTGTAAGTCTAAGGGGAAGTCATCCTTGTTCACTGAATAATAATGCATCCAATCAGGGGATCAAGTTTCTAGGTTAGTTGGGTCGGCATAGGTAATATCTAGTCATGATATATATGTGGTCAAGATCCCTTATATCGATTTCTAATCGGAAAAAAAAAATTCAAAAAAAAAAGGTCACGCCCAAGTCTTATCGTGAGAGAAAGGTATTTAAAAGACAATTGGGCGTTGTTGTGTACTACTTCTTGTTTATATTTGTGGTGATCACTTAATTCACCCTTTACAACTTCAACCTTGTGCATTTTTCTCTACTTTATCCGTTTATGCTTAGATCAGCCGCTTCTTCTTCCAACTTCCGGATAGCCATGCAAGAATCCGCCATTATCCCCGTAAATATGACCACCAAATACTTCATTCTTTGCAAATGTTCTTAGAAGGTCAAGATCGAAATTATGGATTCGTGGCCATTCACACTGCGAGAACTTACTCTGCTACTCATTCCCATGATAAGATTAGAACCTTAATCTCCTTAAACAAAAATAAAAAAGCGAAGTTATAACTATTCATAGAAGATATATTTTCTAGTAGTTTCTTAAAATCCGACAGTAAGCAGTGTTTTCCTTCACATTCGGTGATGAAACTTGAAAAATAAAGTGGGCACTCATTCAAAATGACTGTAAAAGAAGCACTCATTCAAAATGACAAATAGTGGTATAATTAAAAGAAGCCACCACATTCAGGATATTCACATCAAATCCTTACAATATCCTGCAAAGGAGAATCTATTGTGACTTGTAAAGCTATTGGGTAAGTTCCCTAAAATTCTAGGATCATTTGATCTTTGAACTTAACCAAAGTAGCTATAGGGTGGTAGTATTCCTTAATAAGCAAAGGAATTGGTTAGTTCTTGGGCCACGATTATTTGATTCAAGATGATGATGTAAGTGTTTCCAAGCTTGGAATATATTAACCAGAAGTTTACACTCGAGAAAAAAAATAAGCTAAATTCATATAGCTTGGATTAGGAAATTAAGTTAGTTTAGGAAACCTACTTTGTAATTGATAATCGTATCCCCCATCAGTCCGAATGGTAGTTTGTCTCTAGAAGTTTACTCATGGGCACCTGGGCATCAACTTGCAAAGATTATATGTATGATTCATATAAGCTCCGCAAAGTAGTCGATTCATGAGCTCATCATAAAGTGAGGATTCTTCGATTGTATGTATGTTTTTTCAATTACAAAGTTTAAGAAACATACATACTTTTGATTGAATATGATGCTCATATGCTCACAATGAGGTTATTTAATTTATAAGATAAACTGAAAATCTGATTCAATTTTCATTTACAAATTTAACGACATAAGATCAATTGCTTAATCTTCATTTGTGGAATCTGAACTCTATGATTTCGCTTTACTCGTATGCTTCTCGCTTATAAACAGTTTGTCAAGCTCCGAAAAATACATGATCAATGAATTAAGAATGGCTATGAAACACGGAAATACCAAACCTAAATATATTAGGAAACATAATCTCGCATTAAAGGGTTATCGTATTAATGTCTATGGATGTTCATATTTTTAGTAAATCGATTAGCAGGCTCTTAAATTCGAATTCGAGAGTTTACCATCAAGGGGAAGTTTAACTTAATTTTTAGGCCAGCTTGTATTCATGATCATAAAATCTAATTGAATAAGTTTGGTTTTGATTAGGAGAGGTTCCGGTAATGAAGTAGTAAATATTAGGGAAAGTTTCTCTACTAAGGTTAGTTTTTTGATCCTTTGATCAGCAAGGAATTGATGCGCCACTGATGAGTTCAAATTCTGAGGTTTCAAAGTTCAATCTGTAAGTAGGTGTTTTTTTCGGGCCGCGTCATAATTGCCGACATTAACAGAAAATCTTTGCCACCTACATAAAACGAACGTTCAGATTTGTCCCACCCATTTAGGATGGTGGATCTATCCCTAGATAGAGGCAACATTTTCTTATTCTATAAATTATAATGTGGAAGTAAAGTAAATGACACAACAAGATTTTGTTAATGAGGAAACTGTTATAGCACTGCTCGGTCGAACTCACAAGCGTTTGTATCTCAAGAATGTTATCAAGTTTAGTTGCCAAAACTATAAGGCCCCTTCCTATGGAAACTGGCTAAATCCTTCATTTGTCATGCCAGCTAGCCTGGAAAACTGGCTGCGCCACTATGGTAAAAACTTTTAACGATTTAGTCTCAACCTACCGGTCGAGGCTACATTGGTAGCGGTTACTTAGAGACATGCAGGTGTACATTACACCGTCACCGGTTTAATCTCCACAGGTCACGGTCGGTGCTCTACCTCCTATAAATCCCCCCATTCTCTTCATTTTTTTATTCACAAAAACTATTCTCCCTTCCTCTTCAATTTAGATCAGAGCAGAGCGAATTTAAAAAAATGAGTAGTAGTTCCAAAACAAACATGCAAAGGAAAATAAATAGGAAAGACAAGGGAAACTCTATTGCGACTAGTAGGATAAATATCACGAGTTCGCTAATGTTAGGCAACTAGTTGGAGATGACGTACAATCTACGCATTTATGTAACCATCCCGAGCGAGTTTCGTTACCTAAATTAAGAGGTGGGTGGTCTGAGCTAACTGAAGTGTTTGAGTTACTACCCCAAGGTATTCAAGTATCCTTAGGCGTTTATATTTCATGAAAGGCAAAAACCACAGGACTCAAGTTGTGCGAGTTATTTGTGAACGTTGGTGGGACACTTCAAATACGTTCTTTTTCAAGGATTTCGAGTGGGGTAAGTTCTATTTGTTCCATTCAATAGTTTAATTTTTAATTCAGAAACAAACTTTAATTTTTAGAGTTTCAATTATTTAGTTTGATACCAATTTTAGTTTCACATACAAACTTTAATTTTATGACCATGTTGTTTTTAGGATTCACACCGTTAGATTTGTATATGTTGACTGGAATAAAAAGTGATGGTCAAATAGTGCAATTTGACCAGTTAAAGTGGATGTCAGAAGGAAAATGGAAACAATTACTCCCCTTGTACTCAAATGATACTGAAGGATCACCAGAGTCAAGACGGTTACAGTCATTTGGATTAAGAGTGTCTGGGTTGAAGGCATTTTTGAACCGTTACAATTCCAAGGGGATAGACAGAACTGAAGATTATCCCGAGCTTGAACGTATTTTTGTATTATGGATGTTAGGCCAAGTTTTGTTCCCCAATGCTAGCAGTGTTTCATTGATTGGTTTTCTGGAATCTTTAGAAGATTTAGACAAAGCGCCAAATTATGATTGGGGTTCTGCAATTTTAGCTGAGCTATACATATGTCTCGGTGAATGCTCAACTACGAAGTCAGATAGATTAAATGCATTTTGGATCGTTTTGGAGGTAAGAAATATTTATTAGATTTATTATCGAGTTGAATGTATTTGTATTTGTATTTGTGGTGAATGTAGTAACACATCATTTTTCGTCAATGTTATTTTTCAGTATTGGTGGTATACTTACTTTACAGTCGGGGAACCAGATCTTCACGATAAACGAATAATTTTCCCAGTCGTGTACAAGTACAAAGCTGAAAATTGGATTGGCCAGATCAATGATGGTCAAAATACTGTTATTGTTCAAAGGATGCAACAACTATGCAGAACTAGTGCCAACATTAAGTCAATGCTGTATATGGAAATTGATGAGTTCCATGAACAAATGGCACAAGAGATGCTTCGGTTAGTTTTTAAAGTGAACTTGTGTTTTACTGATCGATTAGGGGTCAGGGTATTTGGTATTATGGAGAAAGACATTTGTTTCATCTACAAGGAAGAAAGGTAAAAGCAATCAACCCTTTTTCAACTTCCATTATTTCACATGATGATTGGATAAAGTTGATAAATAATGGACAACCTTGGGAAGACGCTGATGATTTGATCCAAGAATCAGAAGATGACTATGATTACTACAGTTGGTTCCAAAAGGTATGCAAGCTAAATATTTCTATTCATCCACATAGCTTAGGCAGTGTTGACTTTCCAGCAATTGGAAATTTTCCACTTACAGATCTTCCATCCCAACCCCCACCACCTACGGGGGAACCATGTACGTACCCTAGCAATCAATTTGGGTAGTCACATATGCCTCAATTGCGATGGGAAGTCAATACTTTATCACAAAGTGGAGATATTGTTTCAGTTCCAGTCACTACTGAAGGTATGCAGCTGACCTATCCATATGATGTTGTGGATGCAACCAGAGAAGAGTATCAGAAACGATATAACAATTATGAGCATCTTATCCAAGGTTTCCAACGTCTTCACTTGAGTCAGATGTAGTCTTTGAGGGAAAGTATGAGTTTTGAAATGCCTGACACTACAAGTGATAGCAATACAATAAGAACTAGAAGTTGTGCAAGTGGAAGTCATGCAGGTGCAAGTCGTGCAAGTGGAAGTCATGCAAGTGGAAGTCGTGGAAATGGAAGTCGTGGACGTGGAGCTCGTCAACGCACTCCAACTATCATGGACGAGACTTTGGTGGAAGAGACTCAACTACAACCAACAACAGATTTGCAGTCTCATATTGGTTTCATGCCCCAAGGTCCTATACTTACTCCTGCCGGTGAACACGTCAATTTGGATGCATTTAGGCAATCCCAAATTTATACCCCAAGTTCAGCATTTCACCGATTTCAAGCACCACCTACAATGGCTCCGATACCATTTCAAGGTTATGAATCTCCTGATGCTACTCAACCACCATCTCAGACTCCAAATAATGAGTTTTCACAAGATTTTGTATTTCGTGGTAATCGTTAGTTTTAGAGTTTCGTTTAGTCGTTACTATGAATTGTGGTTTGTTTAAATCGTTAAGGTTTCACCACTTTTATTTGATAAATAATTGCGAACTTAGAATTGTGGTTTGTTTAAATCTTCATTTCAAGTTTTCTACATAATTGCGAACTTAGAATTGATAACCTAGATTAAATTGGGGAAACACTTTTAAGATTTCATAACAACTGGCATATCGGAACTCCTCTCCGGTGTCACAGAGCCACTTTGCACGACATCATTAAAACGCGTCCCCAAAACGGAATAAGTCGTAATGATCCATCAACAATTGGATGATTAGTGAAGAAAACATAATTTCGGCAGATGCATTCATCTTCTAACGTGCTAAAATCGTGTTATTGTGCAACTCTCCAACTTTTTGCTCTTCTTAATTCATTTTGCATTCTAGCTCGATCTGCAAATCTTCGAATTTCGACTGCATGTTGCTCTTCGATAAATTGATCCATAGACATGTTGTGATCCATTAGAAAATCTAAGAAAATAGGAAGAAGGAGTGAGTTAAAATGGTAGAGGAATGTGGTATTTATAGGGGGAGAATATCGACCGTTGGATCAGATTTTAGTTAGCGGTGTAACAAGAACCTTCCGGTGTTATGGAAACCATTAACGGTGTCGTATACACCTGTTGGCTTAAAGTACACCTACCGATCGAGACTCGACCGGTAGGTAGAAACTCCACCTGACCTGGCTAAGTGGCAAATTTTCCACTTATCCAGTCCAGTTTGCCAGTTTTCCCCCTCCATAGTGGGTGCTTAAATGGAAAATCCATTGATTTTCCACACCCATAGGACGGGTCCTAAGTATTGATTACTAGTCTACTTATAGCTAAGTCTCGGATTAGGATAGAAAGTGTAGTTGAGCATTAGACTTCACGGTGTTCATCGATTGAATATGAAGAACTACTAAGGGGATCTTGTGGAACTTCATCAACATAGGTATGTGGAGACTTGAACTCATCTATCACTCAAAAGTCTATCTACTCTATCTCCTATTTGAGACAAAAATCGTATAGCTATATAGACTTCAATTATACACATTTCATATTTCGAGCCGAGTTTAACTCGCTTACATATTTCTCGAAATATGTGCTGGTAAGATTTCGCTTTAACCAAGTTCATCTTATATTCTTGACGAAATTCAAAAGATGATCATGTGAAAATCGCCTGGTAACATCTTACATGGTTTGTGTGAGACAGTCATTTGATATAGACTCGAAATGTTTCTTATCGATCATTCAATCACTTGAAAATTGATTTGAATCTAATAGTTTATGTGAGACAGCTATTACCATCTTCCAAGAATGTTTCAATGGTTGAAATGAGAGTTTAGAACAATTGGATTTAAGCATAGTTTGCGTACTTTCATATATGTAATCCATGTCCGAGAACCATGGTATGTATAACCGTATGCGTACTGGTTGGTTTGTGAAGTCTGGGAACCTAGTATGCAAACCGGTACGCATACTAGCATAAGATTCAGGTCCGGGAATTTCTACCGAGTTTGGATGGTATGTGTACCAGTTTGCGTACTGGCAAAACCCAAACTTGGCCCGGCTACTTAGGTATGCATACCTATATGCATACCTAAGTATATGATGTTCTAAAATCGGTTTTTCATGAACTAATACATTTATATAATAAGGAATGCAATCTTTTGCAAACCATGGCTATAATTTTCATGACTTGATTCGAGTGAATCAAAATTGATTTTGCTTCAATTGTGTCTTGTATACTTCTATGAGAATATAAGCAATTGAACAACTCTATAAATTGTTTCATTTGAGTTATTTGAACTAGTTATGGTTAAGATGAATAAGGTTGATATGAAAGTGTTCATATGGATAACGTCGCTTAACTATTGTTGAGCCAACAATGTGTACACGTTTAGGTAGGGTTAATCATATCTAAATGAAGGTACATTTCATTTGTGTGTAATAAGCTAAGTTCGATCTAACGGTTGAAAGATATTATCTTGAGTCTTATCAGGTTTTCATCTAACGGTGAATATTGAATGCTTTGTTACCAATGTGACATTGATTGCAAACCCTGATTTGAAGACTATATAAAGGAGAACTCTAGTAATTGGGAAACCTAATTCCCATACCTCCTGTGTGATACTAGTTGCGACTAGAGTCAATTCTCCTCTAATCTTAGGATTTCCACGAAACCATATAGGTTAACGACTTAAAGAGTTCATTGGGATTGTGAAGCCAGACCCAATTTTTTTTTTTGTAGTTGTGTGATCTGATCTTGATGTTTCTTTCATGGTTGAGTACTATCTTCTCTAAGATTTTCTCGAGAGTTAATCTATGATAGGCAAGATAAAAAGTAGTCACAAACATCTTCGTCTCATCGTTTATGATTCCACAATATCTTGTTTTGCTACCATAAGATTAATATTATTGTGAGGTGATTGATATTTCTAAGTTGTTCTTCGGGAATATAAGTCTGGTATATCAATTATTTCTTGTTCACCTTGATTTATCAAAAGACGGAACAAAACTCATAGGTTTATCTGTGGGAGACAAATTTATCTATAAAATAGACTTTTCTGTGTGAGACAGATCTGTTTATTAAGTCTTCGAATTTGGGTAGTAGCAACTCTTAGTTGTGGGTGAGATCATCTAAGGGAATCAAGTGCGTAGAGTCTTGCTGGGATTCAGAGACGTAAGGAGCGCAACTGTACCTTAATTAGTATGAAATTGGTTAAGGCTCAACTACATTGCAGTCTGAAGTTAACTTGGAGTAGGCTAATGTGTGTAGCAGCTTAATATAGTGTGGTGTTCAAATATGGACTAGGTCCCGGGGTTTTTATGCATTTGCGGTTTCCTCGTTAACAAAATTTATGGTGTCTGTGTTATTTCTTTTCTGCATTATATTTTGTTATATAATAGAAATATCACAGGTTATGCGTAGTTCAATCAATTAGAGAATCCAACCTTTGGTTGTTGATTATATTGATTGACACTTGAAAATTGGTCTTTGGTACCGTTCAAGTTGTTTCACATAATAATCAGGTTCATGAATTTCTATCTATTTGATTTGCTGATTACATTGTGAAACAGAGATAAAACTCTTGGATATATTTCCATTGGTTGAGTATGATTTTCTAGTTGATTCCCTTGGAATTATATTGGAGTTTGTCCATACAGATTGCTAAGCAAAATATTGGGTGTGGTTGTTAGACCCCCATTTTTTTAATTGGTATCAGAGTAGGCAAACACATTTAAGACCTCATAAGTCTGTGTTTGTAGTGATCTGACTCTTTGGACAATAGTGTTATCTCTGAAAATTGCATCACCAAAAACAAAAGTTATGTTTCTATGAAATCTATTAAAGAGAAAGATTTCTCAATCTCAAATATAGATGAACCTTGTGTTTCAACGAAACAGACTTGCATTAACAAATGTTACTCCGATTACTTTTAAACGAGTCTGACTCTGTTGATGAAAGTGAAGCAGCCAAAGAGAGTGAACTGATTCTAAATATTATTAGAATCCAGGCTGATAGAATCAATCAGTTGAAAAATAATGTCAATGTTCTTCTCGGTATAGTGAAATATCGTGTCTCTAAAGTAAAGGCTCCTATCAAGGAAATCGCCGAAGTTCGCTCATTACGAACCTTACTCGAGGTAAACCTCAAAAAAGGATTCTTTGGAAATTCGATATCTTTTGAGTAAACTCTTTATTCAAGGATGTTCCAAAGAGTCCACTATACGAACTGCTTCTGTCTCAACTGTAAGAAATTCAGTTCCAGAAGTAAAATCGGAATCCCTTTCTATTATAAAAGATATACTTGTGTCTTCCTCTAATCAAGGATACTTTGCATCACTCGGAAGGAATAAATCTGACAAAACGGGGGTCTAACAATACCACCCAATAATTCGATTAACAATCTGTATGGACAACTCCAAGTTGTTTTCTAGAGAATCAACAAGACTCAATCAATAGAAAATATCTCAAGGAGTTATTATCTCAATCTCTCAATTTGATTTGCTCAAGCAAATATGATTTGCGAGTCTAATCAAAGAGAGATAACTTGGATGGTACCAAAGACCAATATCCAAGTGTCAATCGATTTACACTCAACAACCAATAAGGTCGGATATTCTAATCGATTGAACAATGCACAACCTGTATTATTTTGATTATATAACAAAATATAATGCAGAATAGAAATAACACAGACACCATAATTTTGTTAACGAGGAAACCGAAAATACAGAAAAACCCCGGGACTTAGTCCAGTTTAAACATACATTGTATTAAGCCGCTACAGACACTAGCCTACTACCAATTAACTTCGGTCTGGACTGTAGTTGAACCTCAACCAATCTCACACTGATCCAAGGTATAGTTATGCTCCTACGCCTCTGATCCCAGCAGGATACTCCGCACTTGATTCCCTTAGATGATCTCACCCACAACCAAGAGTTGCTACGATCCAAAGTCGAAGACTTTAATAAACAAATCTGTCTCACACAGAAAAGTCTACAGGTAATAGATAAATTCGACTCCCACGAATAAACCTATAAGTTTTGTTCCGTCTTTTGATAAATCAAGGTGAACAGTAACGAATCGATAAAACCATACTTATATTCCCAAAGAACAACTTAGTTTCATCAATTACCTCACAATAAACTTAATCGACGCAGTGAAGAAGATTATTGAGGAATCACAAACAATGAGACGAAGATGTTTGTGACTACTTTTATCTTGCCTATCGGAGATAGAATCTCAAGCCAATTATTACAATTGTACTCGTATGATAGAAAGAGCAAGATCATATCACACAAATACGATAAAAGTAGTATCGATCTGGCTTCACAATCCCAATGAAGTCTTAAAGTCGTTAACCCGAGTTTGGATAGAAAACTCAAGGGTTAATGGAGATCGACTCTAGCTTAGATAAAACTAGTATTATACAAGAAAAGTGTGTGCGGATTAGTTTTTCCAAAAGCAAGAGTTTTCCCTTATATAGTCTTTCAAATCAGGGTTTGTAATCAATGTTAGCTTAGTAACAAAGCATTCAATATTCACCGTTAGATGAAAACCTAATTAAATACAAGCTAATATTCCTCAACCGTTAGATCGAAAACTTAGCTTGCCATATACACATGTACTTGACGATTTTGGGTTTGTGTAACTGTACCCAAACATGTACAATAGTTGGTTCACAGCTAGTTAACCAAAAGGTTAGCCAAATGATAACTTCCATATCAACCATGTTCTTCTTCACCATAACTTGTCCAAATGACTAAAATGAACTAGTTAGAGAGTTGTTCAATTGTTATGAGATATCAAGTACTACAAGAGACACAATTGAATCAAAAACGATATGATTCACTAGAATCATTAATCATGAACTATAAATCCACGGTTTGCAAAAGCATCCCTTAGTAATATAAAATAAGTTCACGAACAACGTTTTCAGACATAACCTCTTGAGTTCGCGGACTCAAGCTAACCGGTTGAAGTTATAAACTCAAGAAATTCTTGGGTTCAAGAGCTTGAGTGATTCGGATCTGGGTGGGTTGGATCGCACATGAGCTATAACTCCAGCAGAAATTCTCGGGTTCGAGAACTACGCCAGTTCACAGACTGGGTTCGCGGATTGAGTTGCTACTCACGTTCCGGTTCCACTTGATCAACAAAGTTCACAAACTTCGGTTCAATTGCTAAGGACTTATACATATATGTGTTTCCACAACAATGTTTATATCCCCTAATGGTTATATAGTCTAAACTCTCATTTCAATCATTAAAACATGCTTAGAGGGAGTTATATAATTGTTATTCACAAACTATTTTTCGTCAGAACATTTTCTAAGAAGATTTAAACTTAACATGACTTTTGTCACTAGGCAAAGATGAACTTGGCTAAAGCGAAAGCTTTACCAACACACATTTCAAGAAATAGATAAGTGATATTTACTCAGCTCGAAATGTCACATGTGCATATTCTTAGTCTATATAGTAGAACTACTTTTTTCTCAAAGATAGGAGATAGAGTAGATAGACTTTTGAGTGATATATTAGTTCAAGTCTCCACATACCTTTTAGTTGATGAAGATCCACTGGTTCCTTGAGTAGTCCTTCGTCTTGTATGATGATTTCCATGGAGTCTTGAGCTCAACTACACTTTTTATCCTAGTCCGAGACCTTAACTATAGTAGACTAGAAATCAAGACTTTATAGTTTTGATCACTAAGATTGACAAACATGCTTGAGATAGCAACGCATGAGAGTTTGACCGAGCATTGCTCTAACAAAATCTCATAACAACAGTGTTAAGCCTGTTCATTATAATTACTCAGGTGATCAGAAAGTGTGTCTCTTTTGCGACTCAAAAGGACATGTTGAACGGAAAAGAAAATCTAGGTTGAATAACAATTCTATTGTTCGTCTTCAACACACCCTAGATTTAATACTCCAAGGTGTAACTGACATTTGGATGTCTAAACTTATTGGTTTTAGTACTCACCCTGTGAACTCTACGAGGAAAGTCAGTTATACTTTCTCATCAAATGTACGGAAAAATTGTAAATCTAATTCAATTTGGTCAAGGAGATTTCAGAAAGGCCCCCCCTCATCCTAATGTGAAGAATGAATGTTCAATATGTGAAAAATATTCCTTTAGTTAGAATCAAAAGTGGAGATATGAAGGACAACCTTAATCTGATAATTGAAGGATACAAGATTCTTATAAGCAAGCTTTCAAAATATTCCACACAAATCTCTTCTGGTAAGGATTCTAACTCTGTCTTATATTTTGATGACAACGAGTTTCATGATAATTTTTCACATCCAAAAGGTTTTTCTCCTGGTATTGGAAGAAATAAAAGACTCAATAGTGAACACCATTCATTTAATGAGCTTAGGGCTCATACTTGTGCTAATGGATCACAAGGTTGAAAACTCACTCACAAAAAATCCTGGTTGAGTGAGATATGATCAGGTATACTTGATGGAAAGATGTTTTATGATTCTCTATCTTTTTTCTTATCGTTCTTAGCTGGATTATCATTCACAAACATTTTTGCATAGGTATTTGTGTTTGGTCCTGTCAAGGTTTTGATTTTTAATTTCTTTTTGAAATTTTCATTATGTAAAAAGGCTACTCTTATGCTCTGAATTTTTCTCCGGTGAGAATGTAAAATTTATTGAGCTAAAAATTGTGAATTTATTCAAGTAGCAAAATATTCTGTATAAACAACGTCTCATGTCATGTTTTTCGCTATCTAATTATTTTTCGGGTATGGATCAAGGTTGTGTTCATACGGGTACCCATGTTACATGTCACGAACCAACTTTGGAAACCCTAAAATTTGTTTCCTGTGAAACTCTTTAAATAACCAGCCTTTTCTAGGAGAATACGTATACTTCAGGTTTTGTTCTCTTGTTAAGAATGGGATCTCCTTCTGGATCTTGTAGTTTTATAAAAGGTTTTCTTGATAAGGGTCTTGGTTTCGATATGAAAGAGGAGTAGAAAAAGACTCTTGTAGAAGTTGATGACACCTCTTCTCAATTGGATGAAAATTATTCAGATATTGAGGACAATGAAGAGATTTCTGCTGAAGTTGTACAAGACTTTATCTGTCAGTTTAACGATGCAAAACTTTGCTTGTTAATATTTTGAAAGATCTTGATGTGTTAAGAACTGGGTTGAAAAAGTTTAACTCTGACCTTGCACTCGTGAAGACATATGTTAAGGATCGTCTTAATAAGTATGTCTCCTCCAAATAGGTTGTTGATGCTGTCAGTCACAAGCTCAAAAGTTTAGAAACCCATGAAGATTCTGAACACAAACTCTGATTTTAACGTGTGTTCAGTTGTGTTAGCCTTAGAGTTGTTTAGATTTTAATTTGTGTCTAGGAAACTTATTATGAAAATTTATTCTTATGTTTTAAGAAGGATAACTAGAGTTTGGAATAGCCATTATTGTGAGTACACATAGGTATTTCCAATGATTTTCATCTTGCAATGTTTTTAGATTTATTTATTTAAATTCTAAAGTTTATTTGGAAGATGATTTTGCAGTATTAATATTTAAGGTTTCATATACTTGTTATGGGATATGTGTGTTTGCATCCGTGAACTATGATTGTCCCATATAGGTCAAAAGTTAAGTCTTTCATATGTCATTATGCAAATATTGATAAAAGATAGAATGAACTTTTGACAAACATAAGTAAAGCCTATTATGTCATTATGCAAATATTGATGAAAGATGTGATGTATTTTCTTTTACAAAGATTAAGTATATTATATGTCTTTATGCAAATAGTGATGAAAGATAGAATGAATCTTTGTTTATTCAGCAATATTGATCTTCCATGATCCACATCTTTGTGTAAATACTGTGCGGCTCTGTAAGTTCTCTTATGTGAGCATTTCCGGTTAAATTAATCATGGGTTCTCTTGTGGTTAATTTAATTGAATATTTTGGATACAAATTCATGTTTCATGTGATTTGTTAATGTCCAAATAAATTATTCTTTTCTTGTGAAAGTAAGGTCGCTCTTGTTGTTCTATCGGGAATGACATTATATGGGGGAGAGTTCTTAATTGAACTTGTGCTTAATTACCAAATCTTTGTGGGGAGTGCGGCTGTGGAATGTTGTAGAAGTTATCATGTATCTTTATAAACTCCTTGATGAATGCATTTAACTTCGGATATATAATGGCATCTAAACAAGTTGATATGTTGTTCTCTTTTGGTCATGAAGTATCTCTATGGAAATTTCATTAGGATCCCACTAATTTTCGTACATTTGCCAATTTTTGTTGACAATAAGGGGGATAATTAATGTGTAGTTCACACTACAAATACATATGGTTTACAAATCATTATGTAAGGGGGAGTGGTTTTCATGTGAGACGTAGTATTGTCCAAAGGGGAGTGATACATATCACCACAATATTGTTGTCAAAGTTGTGATATAACTGAACTTTGATGTTGTGTAATAATACTATGACAATGTATAACAATGATTGAGAGCAACTATTTTCTCATTGTTATAGCTACGGATCTTCAACAACTATGATGCTGATTTGAACACGTTCAGAAACATTGGAGCACTTGGAAGTGACAAAGATTTCGAGTAATGTTGAAGAACCAAGGAAATCAAGCATTTGGATTGAGAGCTACAAAGTTTATTTATTTTGTATTCCATATGTATTAAAAGTTTAGTCACTAAAATTGACAAAGGGGGAGATTGTTAGAGTACTGTTCAGTTGAACTCGCAAGCGTTGATATCTCAAGCTTGTTGTCAAGTTTAGCTTCCAAAACTATAAGACTTGATTTCTAATCTATTTATAAATAAATCTCAGATTAGGATAGAAAGTATAGTTGAGCATTAGACTTCACGACATTCATCGATTGAAGACGAAGAACTACTAAGGGGAGCTTGTGGAACTTCATCAACAAAAGGTATGTGGAGACTTGAACTCACATGTCACTCAAAAGTATATCTACTCTATCTCCTATATGAGACAAAAGTCGTATAGCTATATACACTTCGATTATACACATTTGATATTTCGAGCTGAGTTTAACTCCCTTACATATTTCTCTAAATATGTGTTGGTAAGATTTCACTTTAACCAAGTTCATCTTATATTCTTGACGAAAGTCAAAAGACGATCATGTGAAAATTTCCTGGTAACATCTTACATGGTTTGTGTGAGACAGTCATTTGATGTAGACTCGGAATGTTTCATATTGATAATTTAATCACTTGAAAATTGCTTTGAAGCTAATAGTTTGTGTGAGACATCTATTCCCGTCTACCAATAATGTTCAATGGTTGAAATGAGATTTTAGAACAATTGGATTCAAGCATAGTATGCGTACTTGCATATATATATTCCATGCCCGGGAACCATGGTATGCATACTGGTATGCGTGATGGTTGGTTTGTGAAGTCCGAGAACCTGGTATGCAAATCATTATGCGTAATGGCGTAAGGTTCAGGTTCGGGAATTTATGTTGAGTTTGGATGGTGTGCATACCAGTTCTCGTACTGGCGAAACCCAAACTTGGTCCGGCTACTTTGGTACGCATACCTAAGTAGATGATGTTCTAAAATTGGTTTGTTCATGAACTAATACATTTATTTATATAATAAGGAATGCAATCTTTTGCAAACCGTGGCTATAATGTTCATGACTTGATTCGAGTAAATCACAATAGATTTTGCTTCAATTGTGTCATGTACACTTCTATGATAATATAAACAATTGAACAACTCTAAAACTAGTTTCATTTGAGTCATTTGAACTAGTTATCGTTAAAATGAATAAGGTTGATATGAAAGTGTTCAAATGGCTAACTTCGGTTAACTATTGTTGAGCCAACAAGGTGTACACGTTTAGGTACGGTTACTCATATCTAAATGAATGTACATTTCATTTGTGTGTAACAAGCTAAGTTGTATCTAACGGTTGAAAGATATTAGCTTGAGTCTAATTAGGTTTTCATCTAACAGTGAATATTGAATGTTTTGTTACGAAGGTAACATTGATTGCAAACCCTAATTTGAAGATTATATAAAGGAGAACTCTAGCAACTGGGAAACCTAATCCCCACACCTCCTTTGTGATACTAGTTGCGACTAAAATCGATTCTCCTTTAACCTTAGGTTTTTCACGAAACCCTATAGGTTAAAGACTTAAAGACTTCATTGGGATTGTGAAGCCAAACCTAACTATTTTCTATGTAGTTGAGTGATCTGATCTTGCTATTTCTATAATTATTGAGTACTATCTTCTCTAAGATTGGCTCGATATTTAATCTCTGATAGGCAAGATAAAAAGTAGTCACAAACATCTTCGTCTCATCGATTGTGATTCCACAATATCTTGTTTCGTTACCATACGATTAAGATTATTGTGAGGTGATTAATATTTGTAGGATGTTCTTAGGGAATATAAGTCTGGTATATCAATTGGTTTATGTTCACCTTTATTTATCAAAATACGGAAGAAAACTCATAGGTTTATCTATGGGAGACAAATTTATCTATACAATATACTTTTATGTGTGAGACATATTTGTTTATAAAGTCTTCAACTTTGGGCCGTAGCAACTTTTAGTTGTGGGTGAGATCAACTAAGGAAATCAAGTGCGTAGAGTCCTGCTAGGATTCAGAGAGGTAAGGAGCACAAATGTACCTTGATCAGTGTGAGATTGGTTAGGGCTCAACTACATTCCAGTCCGAAGTTAACTTGGAGTAGGCTAGTGTCTGTAGCGGCTTAATACAATGTGGTGTTCAAATTTGGACTAGGTCCTGGGGTTTTTCTGCATTTGTTGTTTCCTCGTTAACAAAATTTCTGGTGTCTATGTTATTTCTTTTGCGCATTATATTTTGTTATGTAATTGAAATATCACAGGTTGTGCGTAGTACAATCAATTAGAGAATCCAACCTTTGGTTGTTTATTAAGAGAAATATTGGGTGTGGTTGTTAGACCCACGCTTTTTCAGAAACCGCAAATTCAAATACAAAAAAAAAAAAAGAAAAACGGGACCTAGTACAGTTTTGAATACTCTCGTAATTAAGACGCTATGCAAAGAACAAAAGCTAACTTCGTATAGTTGAGACCAAGTAAAGTACCCCTAGTTACTTAGTTTCTTCAGTATCCCCGCGTCTTCGACCTTTTGGTCACGCACGTTAATCTCAAGACAAAAGTCACTATCTCAAGTTGCTTTACCAAGTAAAGTATTTATGTACTCAACTCCTTTTGATCATATTTCAACCAGTAAAGGAACAAATCTGCTTGGTAACCACTCTATCCAATCTTTAAGAAAATATATGTTGAGTCGTTGAAAAAGGCTCTTATGTTTAATCTAATAAACTCCTTTGAATGGTTAGATCAAACCGAATCTTAATTACCGAAATAATCAATTTTCGGATTTGCAATCAAACAATATAGAAACTCAAAGAGAAATTATAAAGTGATACCGATCTTATCAACTAGATAATCACAAGTCTATCAAAGATAAACAAGATCTAGCTGGATCCCGGCCGATCAAGATGTGTGCATAAAATTCACAAGATAGGAAACTAATTAGATAAATCTTCTTTATCTTCTTCATCTTCGATTATCTTTAAAGTACCTGCACACAAAAACTTGAATCCTCTTGTGATTAGTCACGCACAGAACATAGTCTGTTAATAATGGATTATCACAAGATGTCTTTAGATCTAACAATAGTTCTAAAGATACCGTCGATACTTTGATATAGTTTGAGTGACCCTTATTTCCGAAGATAAGGCTCTCAAGAATAATCAAACTAGGTTCAATCAAACTTTCAACAACTGGTAGTCAATCAAATTAATAATCGAAAACTAAAATAACAACGCAGTTATCTAGTTTCCCACCAATGGTACTCGTAGAGCTTCTTGATCCCACAGAAGTCTTTAAACGAGCAGTCGTAAGAGATTTCGCCTAATTAGGTTACTTTCCCTTCTGGATATACGGCTCCACCGAAAAAAACAAGAATGCAGTTTTCCTGGCTCTTAAGATAGTTTGCAAGAAATGCAAACTCAAGTATTAATAGACCAAGGTAGTTTAAACAACAAGAAAATTCCAAAACCGAAAATATTCTCAAGATATGTATTAAAGTACCTAATTTCGGTTTTCCTATTTTCAATAAATGTCAAACAATATATTCGAAATCTCTCTTAGAATTTTTATTATTATTAGTTTAGCAAATTAACTAATAATCATTTTCTAGAGTATATGTTTTAATTGATGGTAATTAAAATATATAAATTGGAAATCATAATTAAATGCTTTTCAATATTTCGGTTTGGGATCACCTTGAGCATAAAAAAATATATGTGAATAATTAATGATAAGAGTTATGCACATGTTCAAATAATATCGACATCTAGAAGTTTCCTATCTTAGCAAACCCTAATTCCAAATTCACACACAACATAAAGAAATATGTGAATATGGGAAACTCGGTTTTCCTCTTGGGACCGGTTCTACCATGACTCCCAAACTAAGTTAGAACCAATTATACCATGACTCCCAATATAGTTTATGACCCGTTATACCTTGCTTCCCAATACTAGTTAGGATTAGTTATACCTTCTCACACAATATTGGCTATGACCGGTTTAAACCTTGTCTCCAAATACTAGTTAGGATTGGTTATACCTTGTCACATAATATAGGCTATGAACGGTTCTACCTTGATTATCAACATGAATTAAGAATGGTTCTACCTTGTAATCTTTCATTGGTCATCCAAATAATCTATAATGAAAAAATGGACCAATACACTGGTTTATTTCCCTTTCAATTATGAAACAAGTTCATACATCTACTTACTTAAACCAATGTAATAATACATATTGTTTGAGCATAGCTCGGTTGAACCAACCAAGTGTTGGTATGTCAAGTTTGGTTGTCATATTTTAGTAAATCAAAACTCATCTAAGAGTTGCTTGATTATGTACTAGAGACAACTTCGTATAGGTTAGACTAGAAAGTCTAGGATTAAGAAACATATAAGTATTACTCGAAGGCCTGAAGAATGTGAAGAAGTAACAAGTTACAACGACGACATCATCCTTCCTCTTGAGGTTAGTAATATTGACTTAAACTGTTTCATTCCTAATGTATCTTTCAAGTCGTGCTATATTGAAAACATAACTATGAAGCTGTGAATAATTATACTCTAGTAGTGAGACATGATCACATGTCACAGTGTTAAGTAATTAGAATACAAAGTATAACGATTATCTTTTGAACTTCGTATATATGACATCGACATAGTCGTATGAATGCTATTGTGATTATATGTATGGTTAAAGGTGAAGATTTCATCCTAGGAAACAATTTTTATATTTGTTTAAAGGAATTACATTCATGAACTTGTTTTATGAATCGAAAGGAAAATCACTAGGCTTATTAGTATTGTTATTCATTGCATATCTTTGGATTACCAATATGTGTGAGTTAGTATAACCGATCATAACTTGTTATGTATCTTGGTATAAATAATCACAGTGCCTGACTTATGATTTGGTATGACTGGTTTTTATTAATTAGTGTACCCGATCCTAAGTAATCACCTGAGATGGTATGATCGATATTTGTAATTGGTGTGACTGATCCTAGAAATTGGTGTGTCCGATCACAAAATAATTGTGTAATCGATCCTTGTAATTGGTATAACTAGTCCTAGTAATTGGTGTAACCGATCCTAGTGACTTCTGAAACCAATCACAAGCAATATACCATGAGTATATGGTAACCGTTCTTGGTAATTGACGTAACCGATCATGGTAACTGATGTAATTGGTCCTGGTAACTTGTGTGTTTGATCACAAGTAATCCATATTGATGTAGAACCGACCCTTGTGATTGGTAGAACCGATTGAACCCATGGTGATACTTGATCAATCACATAGTTATCTTGGAATACAGATTATCCAATTCTAAACTTGTTAGGAAGAATGTTATAATTGATTCCAAGATTGTAAATATGAAAGAGGATTTACAAAGAAAAAAATGTCAACATACTTTGAACACGAACAATAACTCTTATCTTTTATTGTTCAAAGACATTCCTTAATTACTCAAGGAGATCCCGGTCCGAAATAAATTAAGAATCTTTTAATTAAGGTTGTTAGTTTTATATGCTTTAATTACCAGCAATTAAATGCATATCTCTAGATAATAAAAATTAATAATGTACATTCTAATTGGAGATTTTATATTGAGAGATTTCATAAAATATTGGACAAAGCATTTATAGGAATTATGAAAACCGATTTGGGCATTTATTGCATATCTTGAGAATATTCGGTTTTGGAAATTCCTTGGTGTCCAAACATCCTTGGTATGTAAATACCTAAGTATTCATTTCTAGAAAACTATCTTAAGAGCCAAGCAAACTTCATATTTTTGTTTTTTCTGGTGGAGTCATCTACCCGGAGAGGAAAGTACCCTAATTAGGCGAAATCTCTTACGACCGCTCGTTTAAATACTTATGTGGGATCAAGAAGCACTACGAGTACCGTTGGCGGGAAACAAGATAATTACAGTTTATTAGTTTTCGATTGATTTGATTGACTAACGCTTGTTGAACTTTGATTGCACCTAGTTTGTTTATTCTTGAGAATCTTCTCTTTTGGTATAAGATTCACTCAAACTAGATCGAAGTGTTGATGGGATCTTTAGAACTATTTGTAGATATAAAGACATCTTGTGATAATCCATTGTTAAAAGACTTCGTTGTGTGTGTGATTGATCACAAGAGATTCAAGTGGTGTTGTGCATGTTTAATTGAAGATTAAATAAGATTTGAAGACGAAGAAGATTTCTTTTTGGTTTCTCATATCTTTGTGTAGCACAAACCTTGATCGGCTGGGAACCAACTAAAATAGGATTTATTCGAATAATTAGTTGCGTGAGATCGGCATCGCTTTATAGTTTCTTATTGGATTTTATATTGATTGATTGCAAATCTAAACTCTGCTACTTCAGTAGTTATTGGATAAATTGATGTAACCAGGCAAAAAAGTTTATTAGTTTAAACGGAAGAGCCTTTGCATATGACTTGAGATATCTTTATCTGAAAAGAATCAATAGATTTGTTACCAAACAAATTTGTTGTTCCTTTACTGTTTGGAATACGATCCAAAGGAATTGTTCTAGTGCGTGCACTTATTGAATGTCGGAAGCGCAGGGATACTGAAGAAACTAAGTGAACTAGGTTTAGTTTCTTGGTCTCAACTATAAGAAATTGGTTTAGATTTTGTATATCGGCTTAATTCCGAGAGTATTCAATTTTGGACTTGGTCCTAGGGCTTTTATGTATTTGCGGTTTCCTCGTTAATAAAATCTTGTTGTGTCTTTTACTTTTCTATTTCTGCAATTGTTTATTATAATTAAAAGTAAAATACACAAACGTTAACTCCGTATTACTTGATAGTGATCCTATAGAGTTTGGTTAAGTCCGAACCTATTATCAAGTAATCTCACTTTGATTGTTTTATTGTCTCGATCTCGTATCCATAGACGATCACACAAAGTGTGAATACCGATTTGTCTTATTGTCTCGACTTTTTTCCACAGACAATCACTTTCAGTAAGAGGACTTTATAGGTGGATATTTTAAAGATTGTGGTGTATTTGGGTACCCTCGTATTTTCACATAGTTTTCTAGGATGAAATCACACATATATTACACACATAATCAAGTAACTAAATACATAGATTATGTTGATGTCGTATTTACGAATTTCAAAAGATAAGCGTTATACTTCGTAATTCAATATAATTCCTTGACACTTTGATCTAAATGCTATGACCAAGTCTAATCACTAGAGTGTTATAAGTATATCTTCGCATGTTATGTATTCAATATAAAGCGACTTAAAATATACTTTAGGAATATTACTAACCTCAAGTGGAAGGATGATGTCTTCATTGTAGTCGTTACTTCTTCACATTCTTTAGGTCTTCAGAGTAATACTTATAAGTCTCAACATTCCTAGACTTTCTAGTCTAACCTAAACTAAGTGGACTCTAGTACATTTAATCAAGAGACTCTAGATGAGTTTTGATACTAAAATATGACAACCAAACTTGACATACCAACACTAGGTGAGTTCGACCGATATTTTATCTAACAGTAGGGTTGGAAAACTCGGTTCACGAACCGTTGCACCCTGAATCGTGAACAAGCCTTGCGTTTCACGAACCGTTGTACCAACTGTTCTAACAATGTTTAGAAGATGCTCAAAGACTTATTATTTTAATATTTTTAGCATTGCTAAAACTCTCTTAAACACTTCTAAAACTTCATTGATTTATTAAAACACTTAGGTGTTTGAATCATGATTAATTTAGGTGTTTAAATTAACATCAAGTAGTTTTTAGCTCTTTGGATAACTTGCCAAACCGAACAGTCATTATACACGTTTACTGAACTCGTTCTAACCAGACCTATGTGTATAGTCTTCTATTGTAGTTTAAAGACCATTTTTTTTACTTGATTATCAAGTTATCTTAACTTGAATTCTAAGGTAACCCTGGTCTTTGAAAACTATAAATAAAGCATCTCTGTCAACTGGGAAAATCAATCCCTCACATTTTGTGTCCTAGTTGATTATAGAGTCGTCTCTATTGACCTTTTAGGTCTACGACTAAAAATACTTCTCTTGGGGATACCCGTGTATATTATTTTTATGGAAAATCCTAACTATTCCAATTATTAGAATGTTTTTATGGAATCACCACCACATAAGGCACTTCTAACTTCCAGTCAGCTTGCCGCTTATTTGGTGGCAATTTCTCTAGATTACCCCACGTGTAATTCTCAATCACGGAAATATAACAACATTTTTTCATAGAGTGCCAGAGCAATTTGGTTTTCATTTTCTCTAGCATACGTAAATTCTAAATTTTTTTCCACGATTTCCATTAGTTACTAGATATATAATTGGTTATGCACTACAGAGTTTTTGCCAATTTTTAACAAAGTGACAATCATCTCATGGTTCATTGGAAAAACAAATGTTCTTTTATTTTTGAAAAAGTTACTCCCAACCCATACTTAGTGATTGAACTAATTAAAATCATCCACATGTTAATCCCGACTAATTCTTTGCCAAATATTCTTCGGCCTTATCTTTCGGGATCAATTAAACCTTTTGGTCTAATATAAAAACAGATTGAATTATATTTATTGATGCTTCCTTTAAGAAGAAGCATTCATATTATATATACTCGGTAAATCAAGAATCGTTATGCACATTGCGCTGAGTTCGAGTTAGGCTATTTCAACTCTCCAAGCAGCTGTACATAACCCAACCCAATGTCTAACCCATAATCTCCTGGAAAGTAAAAAACCGTTTAATCCTACAACTGGGACAGCAGGGGATGGTCCATACCAGTGTATTCAAAATCGCTCTCCAAGGCCGATTACTCTCCGAGTAATCGCTACAGGTTATATGAACGAGGCGATTTCCGATTCCAAGGCCAATCTGATTTTTAGCGATTAAGGCTGCCGATTTGGGCCGATTTTTGAGCAAAACGAGTTAAAGATTTATCCGAGTTGGCCTTGCACGCACTAAAATTAGAAAATAAAATTTTCATAACCCTTAAATGAGAGTTATAAAATAGGAAAACCTCTAAATACATGATAAATACGTTTATATATAACAATATTACACACTTAATTACATGATAGTGTAAAAATTTTAAGTACAAATCATGACTTATGGGAAGAAATATACAAATTATTATTAAATAGATTCCAAGTATTAGACCAAGTTTTGACGATTTCCAAGTCCGAACTTATTGCTCCTCGCTCCAAGCTCCCCAACCGAGTAGCACCGAGGAACGACTTCGACTACTTTGGTCCATACTTGAGACAAGATGTCACACAATCTCAATGGTAAAAAGGGTAATGTCTCTAGTATTGGAATTGGTAGCGAGATGAAGAAGGGAGTGATCAAAGGTCTGGATTCATTGTTCCAGACTTGGACCATAAAACTTGTCCCGACTTTAATGTTTTCCGTTTAAGAGAAATTCTGGACAGACCGTCCAAAAAATGATCTCAAAACTGTCATGTGAGGGATCTCTCTGGGACCCACTTATTGGGAATTAGCAAGGGGACCCATTTGTGGGTGAGTTGGGTCCATCACTTGTGTCTTAACGGTTTTGGGGAGTTTTGGGGGACGGTTTGTTAAGAATTTTTTTCCGTTTAATTACCCACTATCCCTGTACATCTTAAATACTGAGCCTGGTCCGATATGTACCGCTACATCCTACATATTAACGTGTGTCAAGACTCAAGATAAAAACCATCACTCCTCAAAAGCATAAAGAATCACGCCCCGTTTTCTTTCCCTTTTCTTTTCCATCCTCAAAACCTAACAAATTTCATCCTTCATGGAGGATTTCAATAATCTCCCCGTTGAAATCAAATTAGAGATATTAAGTCGTATTCCAGCTCAATCTAAAATCGATTGCAAATTAGTCTGGAAATCTTTGAAAAATACTGTTCATATTGTTTCTAATGATCGATCGTTCTCTCAGAAGCATCTACAACATTTTAATCATCAATCTACTGCTGCTGAAGATTCTTGTAAGTTGGGTTTTCTTGCTTTACTATTTTGAATATGATCAGAATCAGGAGTTAACAACACCAATTGATAGAATTAGAAAGATTAATCCAACACCACTTTATGGGGGTTTCTTAATTGGTTCGTTTAATGGTTTAATCTGTCTTGCTATAGGTCATCTTGATATACCTGATTGTCCTGTTTGGATATTTAACCCTTTCACCAAAGAACATCTCATGCTTCCAGAAATCAAGGGCACCGATGAATATGATGAGCATGATGATTGGTCGTTCGGATTTGGTTACCTTTCTGCAACAAATGAGTACAAAGTTGTAGAAATTTATTTTTCCACATTGACCGAGTTTGCAGAAGTCTACATATACACTATAGGCAGTGGCAAAGGATGGAGAGACCTTGGGAAGTTCAATCTTGAATTTAGCCCTAAGCATTTTTATGAACATGGTAGTTTTGCCAATGGAGCTATTTACTGGATTAATGCTGAGGCAAATACCATCTTGGCCTTCGACATGATTGAGGAAAAATTCTGTGAACATCTTGCACCTCCTCTATTGCCACCAAACAATGATTTGCAAATCGATACAGTAGGGATTTTGGATGGGTTTTTGTATATTGCAGTATACGAAGGAGATGATTTTTTTGATGTATGGCTATTAAAAAAGAAGAATGAAAATCACGACAAGAAGGAGGGAGAGGAACATCAGTCATTGGGTTGTAGTAATCAAAGCCACTCATTAGCTATTACAAAGGGTGGCGGTGTTTTAACTTACACTGATAATAACTACTCTCTCAACATTTATGATACTAAAGCTTCAACTTCGAAAAGTCTTGTGGATTTTGAGGAACAGGTTCTCCGAGTATTCCCTCACAAGAATACCTTTGTTTCGATGAAAGAATTAGGGGAAGAACATGCCTACATACTTAGTTAAAGGAGACAGAAAGCCTTGATTCTCCCTTGAAGTAGCTACAGGAGGATGCAAACCCTGAATACACACTTATAAACTGGTAATCTTCACTGAGTCTCTGCTGTAATATTCATATCATTCTGTAGACTTAGAGCATTTCCTATAGCAATGGCCAAAAACTAAATTATGTTCAGCCAGGTGGATGGATAAACTGGGTTTTCCACTATGGTAAAGGACAGGGCGACGAAACAGTAGACACGCGACATGCTGAATAACGCGGGAGATAGCCAACCTAGCGTTGGAGATGTTAATGATTGCGGCAGCGACATCTTACTGAACGTCAGTGTTTGGAACAAAATCGCCAATAACGGCAACAGAAGGTTTCCAACGGCTATAAATAGGCTCGAATTTTATCTCACAAATACACAACAATCTTTCATCCGATCAATCTTTTATTAATTCGATTTTCTCTCAATTTCCAATCATGAATTCTGATTCTTATGAGGAGGATATGGAGATGAATGACATGTTGTATGAAGAAGATGAAGAAATGTGTATAGAGTTTTTGAACCAATTGGATGAAGATGCATATCAAGATAGAAGAAGACGAAATTTGATTCTGCAATTACAAACCGGGATCATACCAAAGACTTTAGAGCCAAATGAAGTTGCAACTAGAAGATGGACATGGCGGAATCAACATTTTTACCACGAAAAGCTGATGCATGATTATTTTAATCACGACACGGTCTATTCCGATGTGGATTTTCAGCGTCGATTCCGCATGGGCCGCAACTTGACGCAAAGGATTATTGCCGATCTTTGTCAGGTACAACCTTTGTTTAATTATCAGTATGATTCACGACATGTACGAGGATTTAGTCCCGAACAAAAGATCACTGCGGCCCTCCGTATACTATGTTATGGGGTACCAGCGGATTCCACAGACGATTACATTCGTATGGGGAAAACAACCGCCTTTAGGTATCTCAAACTGTTTTGCGAAACAATAATCGAGCATTTTGGTCCAACTTTTTTAAGAAAGCATACTCAGGAAGATGTTCAAAGAATAACTGCAGAAAACATCGAGAGGGTTTTTCCAGGAATGCTAGGCAGTGTTGACTGCATGCACTGGACGTGGCATGCGTGTCCGGTAGAATGGGCAGGCCAATATAAGGGTCATTATCCAAAACCAACTGTAATTTTAGAAGCTACAGCTAGCTACGATTGTTGGTTTTGGCATGCTTTTTTTGGACTCATGGGTTCAAATAACGATCTCAACGTTTTATATAAGTCACCATTATTTGAAGATATTAAGAATGGAATCGCGTCGAACTGTAATTTCACTATCAACGGTAATCACTATAATCAGGGTTATTATCTAGCAGACGGAATCTATCCAGAATGGTCAACTATGGTTAAATATTATAAACAGGTAGGCTTTGGTCCGATGACTTCGAAGGATATGCAATATTTTAACACACAACAAATGGCATGCAGGAAGGATGTTGAACGCGCTTTTGGAATATTGAAAAGAAAGTTTTCCATCATAGCTGGGCCGGCACGCTATTTTGATATTCAAGAAATGAACAAAATTATGCTGACTTGTATTATTCTGCATAATATGGTCATTGAAGAAACCAGGCGTGACCCAACCTGGACTAGTTTTGAAGATGAAGATTTAACCCAGAATCTTGTGGTAGAGCGTGGGCGTCCGGAAAGAGAATATAGACTTTCCACTGACAGACTCGACAATTAGGGAATCTGTGCAATGCTAAGACAAGATTTAACAAAGCACCTTTGGGCTATAAAAGGAGCAACAGACGATGCGGGAGGGAGAGGCAGGGGAGATGGAGAGGGAGAGGGAGATGATTAATAATTTTGTTTAATTTAAAAATTGTTGTTTATTTTAATTAATATGTTTTTTAATTTAGGAGTTGTTTGTTACAATTGATGCAATTATAAAAGTAATTTTAATTAAACTAAACTAACGTGTTCTTAGCAAGACTGAATTCCTATTCATGCATTATCAAGATTGAATTCCTCTTCGTTTTCTTCCGAGGAATCACCTTCGTCTGCAACATTCACAACTGAATCAGCCCGATCTTTATCGGCCTGGACTAGTTCCGCCTGGACTTGATCCATTTGCGTATTCCATGTAGCATATTGTCGTTCATTCATTTTTTCGGTGTCCATGTTGAGTAACTTGTTTAGCTTATAATTTCTGTAGTGTTTTTCTCGCGAAAGACGAACTTTCCGTTGATTTTCTAAAGCAATGGCACGGTCTCTCACTCTATCTGCCTCCATCTGCATCTCCATTTGCTTGTGATCAGCATAGTTGAACTCGCTTGAACCTCCTTCTGATGCTCGTTAGGCTGCGTCTCTCGCTGCTTTTGCAGCTTTCACACCACTTCCTCTTCTTCTCTTGCAGTTGGTGTTAACATCTAGATTACTATTGTGTTGAACATGACTACTTGGAGTTCCATCAGGCGAGGAAGCAGGCCCTCCATTCTGAAAATCCTGCGAGATTGGACCATGTGGTGATCTTTCAGGCACTTGATGACCTTCCAGCAAGTATGGGTTAAACTTGTTAAGCACCCTCAAAATGGTGAAACAACTTTCATATTGGAAGCTTGAACCTTTGTGGGATCTTTGCCACTCTTCCCGACATCTTCGTTCCACATTTGGTTCGCTTTTACCACTTCTTTTGTTGTTCCACATTTGAGTGATAATAGCTACATATTCACTAACGGCTGCTCCAATTGTGCAAAAACGATGACATAACCCATCCACATCACGAGCAAATTTGTTACCGGTTTCCTTGCAAAAATTTATTAAAATCTTACCGTAAAAAGAGTTTCTTTCTTGACTGCAACCATTAATATTATCTACTGTGTATAATACATAATTTCTGCAAAGTGACTCGTCTTCATCCATTGTATAGTTCGGACCATGAATTCTTGTGCTCTTTTGCTGTGATTGTCGTGGAATTTTTTGTGGTGTTTGTTGTTGTGACGATGACATACTTGTGAAAATGAATTGATACGAGTAGTTTTGTTTGAAAAGAAAAAGAAAAATTAGACACGGTATGGAAATTATGTAATGTTGAGGAAGGTGTGAGTAAAAGTCTGAAGACGAAAATAATTTATAGGGGAAGGGAAGGAGGATGGGAATACATGGGCGTTCTCACTATGAACTCGGCGACATCAGAGATATCGTTGGCGCCTACCTGACTAACGCGCATTTTCATGGAAATTTCCAGCGTCACCTTGGATGTCGCCCGAGTTGTTATACATGGTGCGCGCCATTTCACCAGACGTGCGTCTATTGTACTGTCTCAATGTTCAAATGAACAGATCTGTTCATTTGAACATCCATTTTCTTGGTTTGTTCATCCCATAGTGGGATCAAAATGAACAAACTCTGAGTTTGTTCATCCCATAAGAATTGCCCTTAGGAGTTCCATTAACAAGCACTCTGTGTGTTAGTGAGTGATATATATTTATATATAGATTTTCTAAAGTTTCTTGTATTTTGTCTTTAAATCGTTGATCCAATTTTTGGCAGTGTTTTCTATTTTGTGTTAAACTACACTGCTTAGTAAATAGTGCCTTTTGTTAGTGGCGCGACCTTAATTTGTTGGGTATGATGTACACTGTAGTGGCATTTTTCGTTTATACATGGTGGTCGAATAAGCATATGCTGGTAAAATCATAAATTTGAGTAGGAAACTGCACTGAAATTTATCTTCATCTGTCAATAAATTTCCTAAAACAGTTATTCAATCAGGCATAGGTCTCTGTGATAACTAACTATCGTTATGCTTCCATTCTGTCATTTACTATAACCGACCTAATTGCTTATCGCTAGTGAGTTACTTTTCCACCTCCATTGGAAGGATCAATAAGCTAGTTACCTTGCAGACTACAATGAGGATTCAGAACTATGACTCCTTTGTCAGACAGAATTTGGCATTTTCTTCTAAATGGATTGCACTTAAATTGTGGTTATTCACACACTTCATGCCTACTTCCAAAGTTGTATCAATTTCCCATGTTTTAACTCTGATTCAATTAGATATCAAGTTGCATCATTGCAATCTGATGATAACAATGGCATAAATACGTACGTATTTAAGGTGTATTCAGTAGACAACACTAGCTCAGTTGCATTAGCTCTGTAAACATTCACTACCACTAAAACATTTATTGATATCTCATTCCTATCTGTCAATACCATTTTCGTTTTCCCCGTCGTTTGCATCTCGAGATATCCGAAATGCTTAATGTTATCAGCTGGGCTATGCTTGTTTTTTCATCAACAGTCAGCTCTCATGTGAAAAAGCTTTTGAAGCTCTCTGAGGAGATACAGAAGTGACAACTTTTACACTATTTTTATCAGGGTTGATGACTATGATCACTAGAACAGTTAGTCAATAGTTACAGGTGTCTGTGATAACTATGTGTCATTTACTGCAACCGACCTAATTGTTTATTGTCAATAAGCTATTTTTACATCTCCATTTGAAGGATCAATGAGCAAATTTCCTTTCAGGCTAGAATCAGGATTCAGAGTAATGATTCGCTTGGCAAGAGAATTATGACATCTTGAGTTTGCACTTAAATTGTGGTTATTCACACACTTTATGCCTACTTCCTCAACTGTATCAGTTTTCCATTTGTTTACCTCTGTTTTAGCAATAATAGCCTTTTTCTGTTTCATGGCCTGCATATATAGAATCTGGTACTTCCGGTCTCTGTAGTAATGCTGTCTATATGCCACGTCCATCATTGCTTCGTTATACTGCATTTCCTTCTTCTTGTGCATCACAGAGCCATCATCAGTTTCAGCCCCAATTCAAAATTGGGTCATCGTCATACCTGTAGTAATGATAAAATTTTATGTCAGTTTACCAAGAAAAAATCTAGGGCATAGAAGAGCACATTCAGAGATTCTAAGTTTACTAGATAATACAGGTTTTGATACTGAATTAGGTGTTATTGATCATTCTGGTATTGATGGTTGTCCTTCTGAGACTGAAAATGATAGTTTTTCAATGTATGTCGATATGGATAAATTTACTTGAGCAACATCAAATGAAAATACTAGTACTAGTAGAAATGTGGAACAGAATCTGGTATTGATGGTTGTCCTTCTGAAATCTTACCTTTGATGATCTCTTACCTTTGATGATCTTTTTGTTCCAATCAACATCATTCCTTATAATACAAATTAGTAGAAATTATGTGTTTTGCCCTCCTCTTGGTTCTTACTCTCATGGCCTTGGGCTTAAATTGAGCTTAAATTTTTTCATTCCACTAGAGAAAGAGGGCCAACAGAGAAAATTTGAGGGCCATGAGAATAAAACACAGTGTGATGTTAGTTCCTAAACAAAAAATCAAAAATGCTAGCTGAACAGGTGACTGACAGCTGAATAACAACGGTGCTTATCAGTGGTTCAAGGGTTCTTCGTGAATATCCCCATCAGTGGTTCAAGGGTCAGACCTCCTCCTCAACTCAAGGGCAACAAGGCAACTCACCATAGGAAAATGGTGATTCGGTTCCTCATCATCCTGAGCCATGAAATATCCCCAGAAGTCGCAGTTAGAATTTCTTTAGAAGAATTTAATGTGTAAATGCTGTCATAGTGCCTATGTGCTTTCTCTTTTGGACTGATCTTCTGAATCTGCTGTTAGTTTTCTTTATTCTGGTTTAGTCTCCCTTATCCTGTATTCTAGGCTTTCTGTTTTAGTGCAGTGTTTCTTTCCTCGGTACTCTGGATTTAGCCTGTTTCGGTGTAGTTGTTCTTTCCCTGTTGTTGCTTTGTTTGGTCATTGTAATGTATTCAAGATTTAATATATCTTAGTTCAGTCTTAGACTATCTGTTTCCTGTTTCTGTATCTGAGTTCTCTAAACCTGGTATTCCTGTGGACGTCTTGTAAAGCTCATTTTAGCTATTTCTACTTGTGCGCTGCGCGTAGTATCTCTGAATTGGCTGCCTTCCATCTTGCTACTCTCCTTGTGTCTTGCCTTTACATACTATTCTTAAACCTGTTTGTGTTCTCTCAGAAATTTCAGTACATCTCTTGTCAGGTTTATCCTCTTCTTATACTGGTGTGTTGTGCTCATCGCTAGTACTTGGATATTGGTTTTGTTCTCTGTTCATCAAAAATCATTATTCATCACCTTTCATTTTGTTTTTATTGTTTTGTTGATCACCTGGTCTGTGAGATTATTACTGGGTAATATTTGATATTTCCCATATCATAAGTATTGCTAGCCCACTAATTATATCTGTTACTGGGCTTTGCCTTTTCTTTTAGAATTTCCAATTTGATTTCTCTGTCAGAAATTTCTTGTTCGTTTTTGTGTTTTAAAATGAGAATCTTATCTTAGAACGCACAGGGCATTACCATAACCATCTCTGCCTTTATCACAAGTGGGAATGTTATATATGCCCCTCTTTTTGAAGGTCCTTCAAACATACCCTTATGACCTTTACAAATACCCCTGACTAATTCCGAGGAAAATAATTTTATTTGTACTTCCTCAAAAACCCTCCTGATATTACAATCAACTATACTTATATCGAATCAACTAGCATTAGTCCGGTTGGCCACGAGTTGAGCTCACAACCAATAAGTTGCGGGTTCAATTAAAAAAAAAATCATTTAAATTTCAGATCTGAAGAAAAAAATTCCCTTCTCTTTCCTCCTCTATAGATATCACCACCACCTCGTCGCCGTTCATCACCTCCGTCAAAAGATCGATAGAAATTTTAAACCTACAGAGAATCTAGAGAAATTTGTTTACTGCAACTTCCCAAATCTCACTACCATGGAAATCTCATTGATTTTTTCTCATCTTAGAGAACAACATAAGAGATATCTTCGTCAGATGGAGAAATCAAAAGTTCTTCTTCATTAAATTGAAACTCGTTTATCACTAGTGTTTTTTTTATACCAGTTGAAGATCGAGATGGAGAGATCTGATTTCAGATTTCAATTTCTAGTAATTTTGGGTTTAGGATTTGCATTTTTGGTTTATTAATTAAAGATCAATAACTAATCTGATTGAGAAATAACTAATCCAGGCGGTGGTTTTGGTGGTGGAGGTGGTGGTGGTGGCAGAGATTGTGGTGGTGGTGAACTAAACATATGTTATGATTTGGGTATCGTTCAAGTTTTTATTTGGTGAGATTAATTTTTTGAATTTTTCTTTAGAGGACGATGGTTGATATTATTTATTGCTGGGGATTGCAATTGCTCTAGTAGTGACCCGGAGATCATTAAGGTTGCATGTTGTACCACAAAGGAGGCAACAGAAACGACAAGGTAGTAATTCTAGTGTTAATACCGTTATAGCACCTCAATTGTTTCCTCTAATGATTCAAGAGCATGATATGTATTCATGAGTATTTCCAACCAATTAAGGTACTGTATAGAGCATCTCTCATTGTTCCCTTTTAATTTTGTTTTGCTAAATATTAGTTGTTGTATGAATAATGCTTATTTGCAGCCATCTTTAGCTTAAATTGTAAGGTACAAACTAAGTGACCGGAGAAAGGTAACTAATTAACATGAAATTGTTGTAAGAGTACATTATATTGTTTTTAGGCATTTGTTCCACTTGTTTTGTACTATGTTTGGGGTTATAGTTTGTAACTTAGGACTATTGTCGGGGAACTGGAATGGTAGCTAGTTGTCGTCATTTAAGCTGAAATGATTTGATGTATATGTGAGTAAATGGCTGTATGATTGAGGTCATGCCAAACAATTGACTCCCTTGCTTATTAGCACAGATTATAGAGTCTAGGAAGTAGAGTTCATTAGAGCGTTTACCTTGATCAGAAATCTTTAGGTTTCATGCTTCTTAGAAATCTTACTACTAGTGCATATATAATTACTAAAAGTGAGTAATCTTTCAAGAAATGATGCTTTTGGATTTATAAATTTTCTTTAGTCTTGCTTTTGAGTTAAAATGACTTATATTGATTTGCTAAGCTAGTAATCACTATTGAGTATCCGAAGTTATTAGGCCGACCGAGCGAAGCGAGGGAGGACTCTATATATGGTGACTTTGTGTCAATGTGAAGCGTGATATTTTTTCCAATTACACAAAAGAGATTGAATTTTGGTCCGGACACCTGGAAAAGACTAAGCTATCCCTTAAATCAAATTTTAATTTTTTTCCTTTAGACATTTTCGTAAATAAACCAAAAAGGAAGCGAAATAAGGTATTAGATATTTTCGTAAATAAACTAAAAAGGAAGGGCACAATAGTAAATGTATTTTTTATATATTTAAAAACCTCGTATATTTCAAACTGCAAGTCGTATTTTTATAAATTTTATATATTTGGAAAGCCTTTTAAATTAGCTACGCAATGAGCACAAACAATGCTATCAAATTTTTGTTTTTCAATTTTTTTTATTATTCTCCAAATTTGTATATTTTCTCCTTAAAAATTAGGCATAGCTTAAAATTAGACATATCTTAAAAAAAATTAAAAAAAACTACAAGAAAAATAAAATGATTGACTAAGTATAAAAAACAACTAATTTTAAAATGAAAATCACAACATATGGTGTTGAATCACCACCAAATTATTTGCAAAGTAAAAATATATCATGGCCTACATGCCTGGAAAAATGATATTTTCGCGTCGTGTTTGGAAAAATTGTACATTCGTGCCATCTCAAGAAAAATAATATTTTCACCCTACAGCGGAACTAAATTGTGAACACAAAATTTAGTTTTACGTCATTTTTTTCGGTCGGCCATCCCACCGTGGTAGCGGTCATCTAGTATAGTATCATTCCATAGATAAGATTTTTTGAAATGTGATAATTATTTGTGTGAACGTGACATTGTGTTAGTGTGTAAATTCTGCATTTTAGTATTGACTTGGCTTAATTTCAGTGGGAGTGATTTACATTGTAGAGACTTGTTAGAAACATTCTTACTTTACCAATTAAAATTAGAGATATGATAGTTCATTCCTTTGTTATGGTTATAAAAGTTTATGTATGGATTCTACTTAGGTATACGTGTTCATGTTCTGTGTTGTTTTACTTGCGGTCAATTTGGCCTATGGATCGTTTTTAGCTTTCTGTATAAGTCTACTTATTTCATTAGTGATTAGTCATTTGTGGAACAATCAAACCTTATTAATTTATCTAGTTATTGCCTTCCCGTTAGTATGTAGGTATTGATTGTCATTTCAGTGCATTTAGTTGTAGTGTTCGAGCAATTAAAAAGTATATTATCTTCGATTTCGAATGATTCAACTGCCATGGTTGTGACCTTTAACGTGAATTGCTTGGATGTAAACTATATTTTCCTGTGTTACAACGATACGCCTAAAAATAATAATTAGCCGTATCAATACATATTTACACGGATATGCGTACTAATACTTCCAATACTTCAAGATACAACTCAGTTAGAAAACTTTGACTAAATGTTAGAAAATTTAGATATTTTACTAGATTCTATGAGAAGTTTTAACTATAGTGACAAAATGTTAGTTCCGAATCTGTCCACTGATCTTGCTCTAGACTTTCTTCCTTCTTATCCAGACTTTTTCTCACCCCAGTGAGGTTAATCATACATATTATATTTTAATCATGCTAACACATGTATGTATTTTGTTAAGTTTCTATCTTATCTATAATATATTTATGTTAAACTACTGATCAATATTGAGTATGCCGTATCGCCGTATTTTAGTTTTTCAAGTTGGTGTATCATAGTAGCGTATTGGTATCGTGTATCCGATATCGTATCCGTATTGTTGCAACACATATATTTTCTAATGCTGGTGCTTCACTTTTTTTTTTCTCCCAGAAAAATTCAGAAAATCTACCTAACAAGTGGAACATGTTACAGTTTCAAATGGATTTCCATGCCTAACGTAATTTCAGCAGCCATCAACTCAAAATGGTGTGTATCCATACAACTTATAATAGATGAATTTGCTGATAATGTTAAATCACTAAAACAAGTTTTGTTTACCCATGTAAAACAATGTAATTTTGCTGAACTTCATTTCATTTTTGCTGCTTCCACTGACTGTTGCATGTGCTGTAAGTATTTCTCATTTATTTTTTCTTGAGAAGGTTATTCATGTACACTTATTTTTAGACACAACTTCTACTAGTTGCCTCCAAATTGGAAACAACTTGAACAAGTTTCCTTCACATTTGAAGACAACTTGGGCTAGTTGCCTCCGGATTTGAAGTCAACTTGAGCTAGTTACCTCGGAATGGTGATGTTGCTTGGAGGCAACTAGTAGAAGTTTCCTTCATATTTAAAGACAACTTGGGCTAGTTGCCACCAGATTTGGAGTCAACTTGCACTAGTTGCCTCGGGATGATGAAGTTTCCATAGGTTATATTTTTGAAAACAACCTCATCAAATTTCTTCCACTGTTGGAGACAACTTATGCTAGTTGCTTCGTTTTTCTGGAGATAACTTGTATTTGTTGTTTTCGTATTGAGTTTCGTTTTTTTTTTTAATTTGTTTGGGTTTGTTTTGTCGGATAAAAATGGTTGTTATAGAGATTATTCTTTATTCCAAACCGGTGGCTTATTATTCATTTGTCATCTGCAGCTTGGAAGGTGGACCGTAAAGCAAGAGTATTTATCTGCTGGTTAGTTGTGTGCTCAAAATTATGCTTTAGAACCAATCATCAGGATTATGCTTGAGGTAGTCATTTACTGGTGTTTCTTTATTTATTTGCTTTAGAAGTTATATATATAGTATGAGTTTAAGAACCACTACTATATTATCCATCTAGGACAAAAATGAATCCATCTTGAACTTGGTATATAGTATCTTTTTTGGTTCTATTTTCTCCATGGCTTTAGCTTCTGTGATGTTCAATGTTCTTGAAGGATTAATAACTGCTATACACCCTGTTGATGTTTTTAAAGACAACTCAAGAAGAATCTGTAGTGTAATGATAACACGACTGACTCTATGTGAGAAAAATGTGTGTTCGAGCACACCATGTTCACTTAATTGTGTAATATTTGGAGACAACTTGTGCTAGTTGCTTCCATATTTGGAGACAACTTGAACAAGTTGCCTCTAGATTTGGAGACAACTCGGACTAGTTGCCTTCATTTTGTTTTAACAACCTGAGCTAGTTACAGATTTGAAGACAACTTTAGCAGCTCCAGCAAGTTGACTCCACATGGTGGTGGTGGTGGTAGCGGTGACAGTGGTGGTGGTAGCGGTGATAATAGTGGTGGTTGCTGGTGGTGATTGTTGGCGGAGGTGGAGGAAAGTGGTGTTGGTAGGCGGCGGCGGTGGGATGTCCGCGGTGTTGGTTGGCGGCGACGGTAGTGGACGGTGGTGGTTAGCGGCGGTGGTGGTGGACGGTGGTGGTGGTAGATGGAAGTGATGGTAGGAGGTGGTGGAGGGAAGTGGAGGTGGTGGACAGTGGCGGTGGTTGACAATGGTGGTGGTTGTTGACGGTGGTGTACAGTGGATGACGGCGGTGGTGGACAGTAGAGGTAGTTTTTTTTTTTTAATAGTGCCTAGTGGTAATGGTTTGTATATATACTATATAAAAGAGGGTATTTTTGTAATATATTAAGTTTAGGGGTATAATTTAAGTTGATAAAGGTATATTTCAACGGGCCTCATAGTAGGGGTGTATAGATAATGTTCCCATTACAAATAAATTTATTTTCCTCGGAATTAGTCAGGGTATTTGTAAAGATCATAAGGGTATGTTTGAAGGACCTTCAAAATGAGGGGCATATATAACCTGGCTTGATTGGGGTATACCCAGATTAATTAGGGTATACCAAATGAGACAAAATAGGGTCATTTTGAAGTAAAAGAGGTTACCCCTTAACCAAATATTTTCAAAATGGCAAAAATTTCCTTGTTTAATTAACACTAAAAAACTGATTAGGTTAATTAATTGAGTTTAGATTAAAATTTTGAAAATGAAAATTCGGTAGGTTAAACCTTTAATCTGTCTTATGAGTTCGATTAAGATCAAAAAATTGGTTTTCAAAAATGTGATAGGTCGGCAAGGTCGACGTTTGAATAAGGTGCCGGCTATATTTTCCCGGCATGGTATACGTTTGAATAAGATGCCGACCGGGTTTAGCCGACATGGTGCTTGGATGAAGAAAACGCCGACCATTTTTTGGCCGGCAAGGTATTTAAATGAAGAACATATCGACTTTATTTTTTTGACACACAGGAGATGGCTATTGAAAAATATTAGTCGGCAAGGTTTACAAAAAAAACCCGTCGGCTGTTGAAAAAAATATTGGCCGGCAAGATATTTAAAAAATACCCTTCCGGCTGTATTTGGCCGGCAAGGTATTCAAAAAAATACCCTGCCGGCTGTATTTGTCGGCAAGGTATTCAAAAAAATACCCCAATTTGTTGAAAATTTTTGATCGCCGCCATGGTCGTTATGAAAAGTCGGCAAGATATGCATGTTACGTCCTTGCCGACCTAAAACATAGAAATCATAATTTTCGATTTCTAACCTAATATAACAATCAAATCACACAACATAATGATGGGTTTGAGTTTAAACATCATTTAATTATAGTCTTCTTTTCGCTGGTAGAGTCAACAATTTTTTTGGAAAATCAAAGTTGAAAATTTTTATGTGGCTTTGGTTGATGGAAGATGAAGATGAAGATGAAGAAGAAAAAGAGAAGATTAAGTGTTGTTTAGTTTTTTAATTTTAGGGTTAATGAAATTAAGAAATGGGTTTATTTTTAAGATTTAATTAGTTAAAGGGTATTAAAGTAAAATTACTCTTTTTAATAATGACACACCATGTCCCCTTGAAATTGGGTATACCCCAATCAAGCCAGGATATATAACAGTCCCACTTGTGATAAAGGCAGAGATGGTTATGGTAATGCCCTGCGCGTTCTAAGATAATATTCTCATTTTAAAACACAAAAAGGAACATGTATATTAGTAAGCACCATTTAGACCCTAGTCTTACTATGCTAACCGTAGATTTCACCAACGCTTTCAACCTAGTTGACCGCACAGCCATGCTTCTTGAGGTTCGTAGACTTTGTCCATCTATATCTCCATGGGTGAATTATTTGTATGGTCAACCGGCAAGATTATATGTGGGAGATTATCATATCTATTCTTCGACAGGGGTGCAACAAGGTGAACCGTTGGGTCCATTGTTGTTTTCTTTGGTGCTTCATCAACTTATAACGAACATAAATGAAGAGTGCACATTATCCTTACAGGCTTGGTATCTTGATGATGGTACTATTATTGGTGACACTGTCGAAGTAGCGCAAGCACTTACTGTCGTTCAAACAGAGGGGCCTCGGTTGGGACTTATATTGAATATTAAAAAAACTGAAATATTTTGGCCCTCTTGTGATGGAAGAAAGGTAAGGGATGGGATGTTTCCTACTGAAATCTCAAGGCCAGACAATGGGATCAAACTTTTAGGGGGTGCAGTCAGCCTTAATGATGAGTTTGTGAAAAGGCTTGCTATTAGGAGAGCAGAGAAGGCAGTGGAGTTGATGCAGATTTTGTCCAGACTACGTGATCCTCAGAGTGAGTTATTACTTCTGCGTGCATGTATGGGCATCTCTAAGTTGCTCTTTGGCCTTCGCATTTGTTTCCCGGGATACACTATAGAGGCAGTAGATATATTTGATAGAGGCTTGAGGGAGGCGATAGAGAGAATCGTTGTGTGTGTGGAGGACCGTTTTTTGGGAGCTGCAATGGAGACTAGTTACACTGCCTATCAGATATGGAGGCCTTGGGTTATACACGGCTAAGGAAGCATCACAATACGCTTTTCTTGCATCACGTGTGAAATCTTGGGAATTGCAAGATCACATACTTAGGGATAGTGGAGTGGAAGGTATGGTCGATAATTTTTATATGGCATTGAAAACCTTACAAGAAACTCTGCCCGACCAAGACTTTAGTAGTTTTACCAATAAAGACACCGCCCCACTTAAAGCACAAAGCAACCTGGCGAGTACTCTTTTTGGTAAAGTTGTTAAAGATATGGGTAGGGTTTATGGGTTTTCGGACAGACAGAAAGCAGTTTTTGGTTGCCTACAAGCAGCGCATGCGCAAGATTTTCTTCTTGTTATCCCGATTGAGGGCCTTGGACAGAAGATGTCCCCCTTGGAGTACCGGTCCATCCTTAAATACAGGTTAATGATTCCCCTATACCCTTCGATTCTCGTTAATGATTCCCCTATACCCTTCGATTCCTGGTTTTAAATATAGACATGAACATGTGAGAGATATATTATATGATGTATTATGGAGGGCTGGTATTTCAGCAAAGAAAGAGGCGTCGGTAAACTTTTTGACGGATCCTCTTGAAGGGAGATCCACACTCATGCCAGCAGATGTTCTTATTTTTGGGTGGGCCAACGGAAAACATACGTGTGTTGATCTTATTGGGGTTTCTCCATTTTAAGGCTCTTTCATAGACATGAACATGCATGAAAAGGCATGAGATATATTATATGATGTATTTATGGAGGTTGGACTTAGCGGGTTCAAAGAGTTGTTGCCGATTCGAGAGAATTTGTGTTTAAGAGGATATGGTTTGCTATTCAAAAAGGGCTTGCGGGTAGCTTATTGCTCGCTTGACTACTATGTAATAACTCGTGATAATAAATAGACAAATAACTAAATGTTGTCCTCTACCACGATTTTTTTTCTTCAAAATAAACTCTTCTATGAAAAAAATAAAATAAAATAAAATAAAATAATTTCTGACAGAGAAATCAAATTGGAAATTCTAAAAGAAAAGGCAAAGCCCAGTAACAGATATAATTAGTGGGCTAGCAATACTTATGATATGGGAAATATCAAATATTACCCAGTAATAATCTCACAGACCAGGTGATCAACAAAACAATAAAAACAAAATGAAAGGTGATGAATAATGATTTTTGATGAACAGAGAACAAAACCAATATCCAAGTACTAGCGATGAGCACAACACACCAGTATAAGAAGAGGATAAACCTGACAAGAGATGTACTGAAATTTCTGAGAGAACACAAACAGGTTTAAGAATAGTATGTAAAGGCAAAACACAAGGAGAGTAGCAAGATGGAAGGCAGCCAATTCAGAGATACTACGCGCAGCGCACAAGTAGAAATAGCTAAAATGAGCTTTACAAGACGTCCACAGGAATACCAGGTTTAGAGAACTCAGATACAGAAACAGGAAACAGATAGTCTAAGACTGAACTAAGATATATTAAATCTTGAATACATTACAATGACCAAACAAAGCAACAACAGGGAAAGAACAACTACACCGAAACAGGCTAAATCCAGAGTACCGAGGAAAGAAACACTGCACTAAAACAGAAAGCCTAGAATACAGGATAAGGGAGACTAAACCAGAATAAAGAAAACTAACAGCAGATTCAGAAGATCAGTCCAAAAGAGAAAGCACATAGGCACTATGACAGCATTTACACATTAAATTCTTCTAAAGAAATTCTAACTGCGACTTCTGGGGATATTTCATGGCTCAGGATGATGAGGAACCGAATCACCATTTTCCTATGGTGAGTTGCCATGTTGCCCTTGAGTTGAGGAGGAGGTCTGACCCTTGAACCACTGATAAGCACCGTTGTTATTCAGCTGTCAGTCACCTGTTCAGCTAGCATTTTTGATCTTTTGTTAAGGAACTAACATCACACTGTTTTATTCTCATGGCCCTCAAATTTTCTCTGTTGGCCCTCCTCTTTCTCTAGTGGACTGAAAAAATTTAAGCTCAATTTAAGCCCAAGGCCATGAGAGTAAGAACCAAGAGGAGGGCCAAACACATAATTTCTACTAATTTGTATTACAAGGAATGATGTTGATTGGAACAAAAAGATCATCAAAGGTAAGATTAACATGCACTGTTTACATAGCAGTGAATCCTACACTAAATTATCACTATGCAGAGTATTCATTTTAAATTTATTTTAAGATATTACTTAGAACTCAGAAAGCTTAGCAGCAGAAAAAGCTTTCATAATTCCACTACCCATTAACAAATCAGATTTAATAAAACTATAAACATCCACCACCGATTTCTAAACTCTCATAATTCATCGACTTATGTTCCACATTTCTACTAGTACTAGTATTTTCATTTGATGCTGCTTAAGTAAATTTATTCATTTTGACATACATTGAAAAAAGATCATTTTCAATCTCAGAAGGACAACCATCAATACCAGAATGATCAATAACACCTAATTCAGTATCAAAACCTATATTATCTAGTAAACTTAGAATCCCTGAATGTGCTCTTCTATGCCCTAGATTTTTTTCTTGGTAAACTGACATAAAATTTTATCATTACTACAGGTACGACGATGACCCAATTTTGAATTGGGGCTGAAACTGATGATGGTTCTGTGATGCACAAGAAGAAGGAAATGCAGTATGACGATGCAATGATGGACGTCGCATATAGACAGCATTACTACAGAGACCGGAAGTACTAGATTCTATATATGCAGGCCATGAAACAGAGAAGGGCTATTATTGCGCATCTCCCCCAAGAGCTTCTAAAGCTTTTTCACCTGGAAGCTGAAGGTTGATAAACACAAGCAAAGCATCGCCAGCTGATGATGACACTATGAGTTAAGGACACTTTACAAGATGCACCAGAGGCTTTCTATGCAGGCCAACAAAGACTTAATGTTTTAAAGTAGTGAATTCTGGCATTCTGTATCCCCAAAGAGCTGACCGTTGACAAAAAACAAGCAAAGCATGGCCACCTAATAACACTAAGCCTTCTTCACTTGGATCTCTCAAGATGCCGACGATGGGGATAAAATGGTACTCATGTGTAAGGAATGAATCATCAATAATAGTTTCAGTCGTAGTGACTGTTTGCAGACCTAATACAAAATGATGTCATTGTTATCATCAGACCCAAATTATGCAACTTGACATCTAACTAAATCAGAGTTAAACAAATGGAAAACTGATACAGTTGCGGAAGTAGGCATAAAGTGTGTGCATAACAATTTAAGTGCAAACTCAAGATGTCATAATTCTCATTGCCAACAGAATCTTTACTCTGAATCCTGATTCTAGCCTGAAAGGACATTTGCTCATTGATCCTTCACATGGAGACGTAAAAATAGCTTCTCGACAACAAATAATTAGGTCGGTTGCAGTTAATGACACAAAGTTACCACAGACACCTGTATCTATCGACTAACTGTTCTAGTGAAATTTATTGACATATGAGGATAAACTTCAGTGCAGTTACCTATAGATTTATGATTTTTCTTGCAAATGCTTATTCAACCCCCATGTATAAATGAATTAAGCCACTACAGTGTACACCATACCCATAAAAATAAGGTAGAGTCGCTAACAAAAGGTACAATTCACAAAGCAATATAGTTAAACACAAAATAGAAAACACTCCCATAAATTTGGATCAAGGATATAAAGACGGAATAAATGAAATTCTATATATGTATTACTCACTAACATAATGTCAATAACATCGAGGTTCACACAAAGGTTGCTTGTCAATAAAACTCATAAGTCTACAGAATCATATGAATATAAAGTATGTATTCAGGGTCGGCCTCCTGCAGTAGCTACTTCAAAGGTGTATCACGGCTTTCTACCTCCTTTAACTGACTTCAACTTTTTCGTCTGTTCTTCCCCTGAGTCTTTCAGCGATACGAAGGTGTGCTTGTGGGGGAATACTTGAAGAACCACTTCATCTTTGAAATCCCAAAGAATTTCCGAGGTTGAAGCTTTTGTATCATAAATGTTGAGATAGTAATCATTATTATAGTAAGTTAAAACACCACCACTCTTCGTAGCAGCGATTAGTTCGTGTTGATTAACCCTTAACTCTTTACTCCATTCAAATGACTGATGTTTGTCTCCTTCCTTGTCGTGATTATTATTCTTCTCCTTTAATAGCCATATGTCATAACATCCTTCTTCCATATAAATTGCAATATACAATATGCCCTCCAAAACCCCTAATGTATGATCAATCAAATTGCTGTTTGGTGGCAAAGGAGGTGGTGCAAGATGTTCGCAGAACTTTTCCTCAATCAAATCGAAGGTCACAATCTTTTGCACCTCATTGCCAATCCAGTAAATAGCTCCAATTGCAAAGCTACCATGTACATAACCATATTCGGGTCTAAATTCAAAACTGAAGTTTGTTCCAAGGTCTCTCCATCGGTTAGTTCCTACAGTATATATGTATACTTCTAGATAGCCGGAATACGACACATATATCCCTACAACTTTGTACTCATTTGTTGCAGAAACGTAACCAAATCCGTAAGACCAATCATCCCACTCATAGTCATAACAATTATCAAATGGGTCTATAGGGATTTCTGGAAGCACAACATATTCTCTGGTTAAAGGGTTAAAGATACAAACAGGTCTTTTTCCGTCATTTCGAGCAAGACAGATTAAGCCATTACAGGAACCAACTAAGTAAGAACCCTCATCAATGTTTCCTGAATCAATCAATCTATGTTTCATAATTGGTCTGGTTAACTCATGATTCTGATCATCATTATATTCAAAATAGTTACATCCTCTCTCAGTAGTAAAAGCAAGAAATCCCAACTTACAAGAATCCTCAGCAGCAGATGGATGATTGAGATGCATCCGAATGAATAATGGATCTTTAGAAACAACACCAACAATCTTTCTCCAATTTCTGCAGACAGATTTACAATCAATCACCGTGTCACCTGGTAAACGACTTAGGATATTAAAATGAGTCTCGTATGGCAGTTTCTTGAACTGATCATGAAAATGAATATCAACAACCCTTCTCCAATTTCTGCAGACTGATTTACAATGGCGTACCGATTCAACTGGCACACGAGTCAATATCTCTAATACAATCTCGAGTGGTAATTCTTTGAAAGGATCCATGATGAAATACTTATTAATCTTCATACTGAGAAACAACAACTTGTTTAAGAAAATGGGGATTATGTCTGTAAAAAGAAAGATTTAGGGTTCAAGACAAAGAGTTTTCAGAAGTCTTGGATGGTAGTTTGTTGAAATGATTCATGAAATTCTTGAAATCTTTGTACACAGAAATTCTTGATTCAAGAAATTTTGTTAGGGTTTTGAGAAAGGAAGCAATTGGAAAACGGGGGTTCGGTCTGTGGAAGTGGAAACAGATTTGTGGGATTTGTTAAGTTTCTGGAGAGAGATGAATCATCATGACACGCGTTAATATATAGCGGTACATTTTGGACCATGGTTACCACTAGGTAATTCCTTTACCCGAACTTTCGGCTAAAACTTAAATTGCTCCCTTCCAGTTAGAGCTAGCACTATGGTGCATCATTTCCCTTCCCTATCCCTCCATTTCTTTTAAAATGCCAAAAATCCAACCACTATAGTTTCTCATATCCCTACACGAGTAGAAATAGAGACCACCATCCCTACACGGGTGAACAGATCTGTTCATCCTTGTAGGGAAGGGAAATCACACGGGGACTCAGTCCGCGTAAAGCCGTTGATACGCGGACTGAGTACGCGTAGCATTTTGTACGCGGACTCAGTTCCCGTTTCGACAAATAATATTTGTTTGACCTTTTTGGTTTACACCTCTCTCACACCCAATCCTAACCATCCATCACTAATAACGGCTCTATTTTGTACGCCGTCGGATCCCAACGGCCATTTTTTCAAAATCCCCTATAAATACCAATCTAATTCTCTACTCAAACAACACCAAATCAATTTCTTCTTCCTACACAAATTGATTTCTTCACTAAAATCTTTCCAATTTTATTATTGTTTAAGTAATATTTGTAAATTTTGTTTTTCTTATCAATGGATGAGACTCAAAGCCAAAAAAAGGAAACAAAGAACGAGATTTAGTGTTTTGGAAAATCATCACCTTATTACTCAGTACCTTGCGGTTGGTTATAGCAATTATGATGATAAGGAAGAGTTTTGGGCGGTGCTTTTTAATAAATTTGTCGAAGCTTGTGGTGGAAATCGATACGATTAAATATCGCAAAAAAGCGTTCGTAATCGGTTTAGCAAAATCAAGAGTGAAGTGGATAACTTTTCCGGTTGTGTTGCAAGAGCTACAGTCGCTAATCCGGGCACTGACTCAATTAATCGGGTATGTAATTAATTTTTTTTTTTTTTTGTATATGTTGTATGTATAAACATTATAATTTACTAATATGTTATTTACGGTATCTTTACATTGATGTAGATCATAATTGCAAAAAGCTTATATGTTGACATATAACGAATTTTTTTTGAACGAGATGCTGAGTATGAAATGCTTAAAGATGTTCCAATTGTAGCAGTCGGTGCAACTGAATATATGGAACAAGATTTTAACCCTCATTCATCTCAAATGAATGCAAATTTCTCTAATATGTTTAATTCCCCACCCTCTAGTTCCCAAAATCCCCCGTCAAACCAGTTTGTCGAAAATCCTTTTGAAAATAACATCCCTTGCGGTATCCCTTTTGCACCAGGATCTACCCGTACTGCGAGCCCAATGACTATACCTGGAATATGGTCAGGTGGATTTACAGGAGATAAACGCTTTTCCAAAGCAGGAAAAAATGCGAAAATTATGAAAAAGCGGGTTTCGAAAAATAAACCCGACACACCATCCTCGCAAGACTCTCAGATGAGCGACGCGGGCAGTAAACTTGTTGATTATCTAAAAGAATCCCGATCGATTATCCCACCCCGTCAGATACAACAAAACCAAATTATGGAAAGGTTGCTAGACACAGCTCAACAACAAATTGAGGCAGCTCGAATGAAAGAACAAAGGGAAATAATGCAAATGGATCTCGAGAAGATGACTCCAAAGGCAAAAAAGTACTTTGAATATCAACAGAATGCCATACTGGCCAGGCAGATGCAAAGGCAACAAGATAATCCGTTCCATTTTTAATAGCTTCGCTTAAGTGTTTATTCGTTTTAATTAATGTCCTATTTAAGTTCTTGTAATCCTTCCAATTTGTAATAGATTAGTTTAATTATAATTTATTTTAAGTAACGTTGTATTTCTTTTTCGGTAGTGTATTTAATTTAAGTAACGTTATTTTAAGTAACGTTGTATTTGTAACAACTATATATGTATTTATAATTACGATAATTTGAATAAAATTAAGTTATTCCAACGGATATTTCGTAACGGCTAATTCCCAACGGCTAAATTCCAACGACCACTTTAAATGCCTATTATAAATTGTGAATTTATATCGCAACGGCTAGTTTTTAACTGGTAATTTATAACGGATATCTTTGAGGGATATTCACAATTGTGTTAACTATCTTCAAACAACAAACGACTATATTTCCGAAAACTTGATTAACATTATGCTTAAACATACACAGAAATACAGAAAATTACATAAATATAAGATAGAACATTCAAATTCAATCATTCTTCAGGATTGTTGTTCCGAAGACTTGATTAACATCTGATGTTGAAACACACACAGAAATACAAAAAATTTCATAAATATAAGATAGAACATTCAAAGTCAATAATTCCTCAGGATTGTTGTTCCGAAGACTTGATTAACATATGATGCTAAAACACATAGGCGATGTGGCTACATTTGGTATGGATTGTAACTATCGTAAACCGCTTTTAACAACTGATAACATTTATCATGAGGAAAATTGTCGCCTGTCTGGTTAAGAAATCCTAAGCGAGCAGCACTTATCTGAAATTTCATAAATTAAAATTATCTTAACTAGATTGATTTACTTCAAAGTGAAAGAATTCTATAAAACTTATTTAACCTTTCTTCATATGCCCTTCCAGGGTTGCGTATGTTAACATCGGCCTGAATAGTCACAAAAATCCTGATCTCCTCGTTCATCTTGCTCCACCTAGCTCTAACACCTCCCCTTTGTCTAGCGTTTGGATTTCCGGATATGTTATCAAAAATTTCAAAAACATTCTTCCATAATTAGTTGCATGACGCCTGAACTACGTTAACAATCTTGTTGGTTGCTTCAATCCATGTTTGCTTAAGAGAAACATCTTCTTCGTTGCTGAATCTCACCATTTTTATAAAACTAAGGTATGAAAGATAGTTGGGATAGGTTCACTTTGGAAAGTAATTTGATAATTAAAGAGATATGATGAGAGGAATGATAAAAACAAAAGCCGTTATACAGTAAAAGTAGCCGTTATAAGCCCAAAATAATGACGTTATACAGTAAAATAATCATTCAAAAATATAGAAGAAAGTAAGGAAAGTCTTAAGTAGCCATTATATTGTAAAATAAAACAGTTATGTTAAGAAATTTAAATACTAGCCCTTTTTACACATCAAACCAGGGAAAATGGCCACTACCCTGATGTTGGTACGTGGTTGTACTTTGGTTTAATGGCTCAGACGGATTTTGACCTAAGTAAGGTTCTTATTGACTATTTGGAACAAAAGAATTGGTCGACGGTCCCGAATCCAGAGACTGGACTTGGCTAGATGACTCACATGTATATGTGGCTTCATACGGTTTCACAAATCTCAGACGGGGTGGTTCACCGTATTTGATTTGGTGTTGCAGCTCTGTTGTGTAGTCATAATAATGTTGATGTGTAGCCTTTTATTTTTGTTCCATATCCACATAAGCATCACGTCACATCTCCTGTAAACAACAAGGAAGGACGTGAGTATAATTCTTTTTTCACAAGTCAAATATATTGGAATTAAAGGTTATATTATACTCACAGGTGTACCCAAGCTGACATCATAGTTGGATTTAGGAAACATTCCCAAATACTCCATTCCAACTGGTACCTCAGAGGCCTGAAAGTCGGGGCCACATATCTTAGCCGTCGTTTGGCTTGGTGGATATGGGAAGGGATGACGGTCGACGGGCACCAACTCTTGTGTGTATGTTCTTTGTCGTTGCGGGGATGGTCGGCGTACATACGCATCGTTATCTTCGGTGCCATACAAATCCCTATTTGCTTCATGTACAATTACAACCCTATACTTCCCTATTGACATCTTCTTCCACCATAACTTGTACTGTCGATCAGACACTTCACAAAATTGTAGGCTATTAAGATTATGGTCAGTGTACAAATATGCATTAGTGATATCTACTATTGAATCAGGAGGGTTGCACGATATTACGGTCAATCCCAGAACTTGTTTGAGACATCGTTCGCCCAGGTACAGGACGTTGTGACCAAATGGATCGTAAAAAACCCTACGTGTTACTGAGATTCGTTTTGCCTCTTCCACCTCGGGTTTATTTCTCCATTGACTCTCCTCCCATGGCGACCAGTATACAGAATCGAATGCAAAGTTATCAATTTAGTTACGAACAATAGTCATAGAATGGGTACCTGAACCTCTATGTCCGCCTCTTTTCCTTTCTCATTGGGAATCATCATATAACCTACCAGCCGGCCACGGATCCATATTTTCATTTTCAGCCTTTGTATAGGGAAATAGACATCGAAAATAAGCCCAAAACCATGGCTGTAAAATTAAACGTTGTTATTAACAACTATACAAAAATAGTAGTAACAAAATTAAATACAAAGGAAAGTAAGATTACGAGAGGGTAGAGATTTTTACCATCAAAGGAAACGAGAAGAACTGCAATTTACGGAGAGTTGCTCGTGACTCCGGTACTCAGGCCCCTTAACATAAATGCATACACCGCCGAACCCCAATCATAATTCCTCAACACACTTAAATCCCTCATTATACGAAGCCATTTAACCTCAACAACACCGTTTTTGTTTAGGAAAAACAGATTCACAGTATAAAAAATCAAAAACCATCTTGCCATATGCTCCTGCATTATTACATCGTTCTCCATCCCGAATCTATGTTCAAGAAAAGAGCGAATTATATTATTCTTGATCCCGTTGCATCTATCCACAAGTTGTTGTCTCAAGGGGACTATTTATTCATCTCTAATTACCTCTCTTACTCCAGAAACGATAACGTTGTTCTCGCCTTTTTTTCTTCTACCAGTAGGTTTCGCCTCAACATATGGGAGCAAACAGTCTATGGTCTGTGGAGCAATTTCATGTATTTGCTCCATACTAATTGATTCCAATGAGATGCGATCTCCTTGACCGATTGGAATTCCGGAAATTTGAGTGAAGTCTAATGGGGTAAACCCTATTTCAAAACTAGGGAAGTGAATTGGTGGTATGCCACCACCTTTCAAAAATTCCGGTAGTAAGGCAGTTGTCTGGTTGTTTTGGATATTGTACTTGGAAAATTGAACCAAACCCACCATTGTCTACAATCACTTTAGCATGAGGAAAATTAGAAATTGAGGTATATATATCATGAATTTGACTTTTGGTACTGCGATGTCTCAACGAATTCATCCTAACATTATACGGATCAAGAATTTTCAATTTATGATCACTATGTTCCCTTGAAGAAACCGGAAAGCTCTCTTCCATAATTCGAGCAAAATCAACATTGTTCATCTACGGCACACATGTACACAAAAATCATCACAAAACAATCATGAATCATGTATGTTACATATTAACCACATTGTCTACCAAAATCAAAAATCATCAAACATAATACCATATCCATATACATTTAATCATTCTTTAATACCAAAACATTCATCAATTTCACACTAATGTGACATATACATAATACATATGCTCTTAATCATTCTACAATCCCAAATTATCAATTACACTATCTTATACATATCAAAATTCATTCATACACAACACCATATTTCAAAAATTCTTCAAAAAATCATTAAATCAATCAACAATGTCCATAACTATGAAATAACAATCAATGACGCATTAAAACAACCCAACATCTCAAATTCGATTAAAATCAAATTCAAAAAAAAAAAAAACCCTAAATTTTAAATAACTCACCTTGGATGATTTTGTTGATGAAACAAGAAATTGATAAAGGCAAACGCTTCACGGGATACTAATGAACATACCCAATGAATTATAGCTCCACAAACATACGGGAAGGTCTTCAAATCGATTGGGAGAAGAGGTGGAGAAAAATGGAGAAGAAGAGGAAGAAAAGAAGAAATGGTCGTCTGCTGCGCTCCTGAGTGGTAAAACCTATCAAACGGAGACTCAATCCGCGTATTTGGTCAAGTCAATGAGTTGACTAATACGCGGACTCAGTTCCCGTTCTGCACTATTCATACGCGGACTGGGTCCGCGTATAGTATAGGGAAGGGATAGCTAGGCACCATAGCATAGTTTCCTTTCGTGTGCCATCCCTTCCCTTTATTTGAGGGATAGGGAAGGGATAGCTAGCACCATAGTGCTAGCTCTTAGCGCTACACACTAATCGCACCGTAACCGCAATAACCGAACCGTAATCGCACCAAACTGATGATCCAACGGTCGTTCACGGTTTTCATTTTAATAACTGTTAGATCTACGGTTTGGTCAATGGTTCTACCCATAACCACATACTAACTGCACCGAAAAACCGATTATATTGTAGCCACTAATCTGAATATTATTTTTAATCCTAACCCTTCATCTATGTATATAAACCTAAGTTTTACCTAACCCTAAAAACTAAATCACATTCTCTGTCTCTCTGTTCATTTTCTCTTCAGCGCCTCTTCTACAATCTTCACATCTCGGGCTCTCATTCACCGTCAATAGAAGTCTATAACCACAGACAACTCCAACTTCCATCACCACGACCTCCTCTCCATTCTTTTCTTCTGATTTGTTCAGTTTTGGAAGAAGAATAAACCATCTCCATCAATTGATAATAATTAAAGATGTAAAGTTGAATTTAATTGGTATAATCCCTCCTATATTTTCAATTTGGGGTGTTTTTGATTTCTAGGGTTTCAATTTGATCCCTTCATTTATGTATTTATTTATGCATTTTTTCTCTTCTTAATTTTCATTTCTAGGGTTTTTAATTTACCGCATGAATATGTGTATGTATATATATGACTGCAGGTAGGAAACACGATTGACAAGAGCAGTAAGAAGAAGAAAAAAGCTCTACTTGTGTTGTGTGAATAGATCTAGGTCATGTGGATGGTTTTATTTATGATTTTAATTTGAATATCCCTCTAAACTTTTAGTTATAACTATATTTCTCTTAGATCCTGTAGGTTGGAAATTTTAATATAATTTTTGTATATAGAGAATTTTGAAATTTCGTTCAATTGAATCTAATGGTTTTGTATGGTTGAACTTGAATGTGTGAAAACATGATAAAAAGTTAAAGGAAATCCGGCAAGTTTCAAATATAGGAACTTGCATTTTAAAACCGAACCGAATGTAAAAATCAAGACATATAGTTTTGATCACTAATATTGACAAACATGCTTGAGATAGCAACGCATGCGCGTTCGACTGAGCAATGCTCTAACACATATGTCACTACTAACATGAGTAATACTATGAAAAATGTGAATAGTAACTTTCTTAGTTACTACCATAGCTTTGGCTCTACTCATGACAACAACATGATTTTTTTCATAACACTAAAAATAAGGTTATTCATATTACTCTAAATACACCATCAGATAACAACAAAAAAAGACACTTAGAATCCTCAACGAGCTAGAAGGAAAGTCAATATAATATGGATTTATCATTTAAATGAGAGGTGTCAATACAAAAAGGAGACGGAAACCATACATGAATGACTAGAAAAAGAACACACAACAAGAGCATGCATAACAAGTTCATTTTGAACATAACATCTGGTACCTTCGACAGATGCCATGGGAATTCTAGATTGAAAGACCAATTTAGAAGGAATGACATTTTTGACAGCCTTTCAAAAAAATAGTTAACTATGATGAGGAATTCTAATTTTACAAATGTACTTCCAAAGGTTACGTACTACTTGGGGACGGTCTGAGACCTCTAATACCTAAGTATGCTAATTTAAAGTTAAAAGTATCATTCTTGGAAAGCTCCCATGCTCTCCTATCATGAGTACATATATGGTTGAAGGGAATGGTAGCAATTTTCTTACCAAAATCATTGTCAAAGTGGGTGTTTAATATACTTACATTTCAAGTTCTATTTCATGATTAATGAAGTAAGAAACTTTTATAATATGGTCTTGAGCCATCTCAATGACAGACTCTCCTATAATATCTCGATGTTTTTGGTAAAACGACCAATAAATCCATCAGGACGTAAAGATTCTTTCCCTCCCACTAGGAAAATTACATTCTTTATCTCTGTAATAAATATGGGGTGTTAAGAAATTACTATTTTTACACTAAAGAATTTAACAGAAAGATCAAGAAGGATATCATACTTGAATTGGGTAGGATTAAAGGAGTAGATATTCTTGAAATAATATGTCAAGGATGTTCATATACTTTCCTTATCAGTTAGGGTAGTACCAAACTTATCTTTAATCCAACTAATATCATTTATTTTCTTCTGGAAGAAAGTAACTCTAAGAAAAATAAAGTATCTATATCTCCTCTCTAATGATCTAATCCAAACGTCCATAAATTTATCCTTCAAATAAAGTTCCTCAAGGTTGTATAGAAAGACCAATCCAGTTTAAGATAGGTGATGGATCTATAATCAGTTGGGTTGGAAGTTTGAGTTTTTAGTCAAGTAATTTCTGGTGGTAGTTATATTAGTTGAATATTACCACAAAAAAGACTTATTCCACATGTGACCCTTCTTAGTACTATGCATTCATCTTGAAAGGCGGAGGTCCCACAACATTAACATACCAAAAATTAGCTTTGATGTCTTTACAAGTGGAACCCAAATCCAAATTGTTAGAGTAATACTTGGTCGAACTCGCAAGTGTTGCTATCTCAAGCTTGTTTGTCAAGTTTAGGTATCAAAACTGTAAGTTTTGATTTCTAGTCTACTTATAGCTATGTCTCATATTAGGATAGAATGTGTAGTTGAGCTTTAGTGTTTACGGTATTCATCATTGAAGACGACAATCTACTAACGGGAGCTTGGAGGTGCTTCATCAACAAAAGGTATGTGGAGACTTAAACTCATCTATCACTCAGAAGTATATTTTATTCTACCTCCTATTGAGACAAAGTCGTATAGCTATATAGACTTTTAAATTATTCACATTTGATATTTTGAGCTGAGTTTAAATCGCTTATATCTTTCTAGAAATATGTGTTGGATTTTTTTTGTGCTTTATCTACGTTCGTCATTATTCTTGACGTTAAGTCAAACGATGATCATGTAAAAATTGCCTTGCAACATCTTACATGATTTGTGTGAGACAATCATTTGATGTAGACTCAGAATCTTTCGTATTGATCATTTGATCACTTTAAAATTACTTATAAGCTTATAGTTTGTGTGTGACAACTATTGTCGTCTTCTAAGGATGTTTCAAAGATTGAAATGAGAGTTTAGAACAGTTAACTATTGACTGGATATAGCAATGTGAATTAGGTCCGGGAACCATGTTTGCGTACCAGTATACGAATGATTTTAATTGTTAAAGTCCGGGAACCAAGTTTGCATACCCGTTTGCGAACGGTTTCACCTGAGTTCGGTCCGGAACGAAAGTATGCGTACCCATTTGCAAACTATCAGAAAAGATCAAAGTCCGGAACTTAAGTTTGCGTATCTGTTTGCAAACTTATGTGGTTAAGTTCTAAAATCGGTTAAGTATGATTTCATACTCACGAAAAAATACATTTATATATTAAGAAATGCAATATTTCCAAACCGTGGTTAAATGTTCATGAATTGATTCTCTTGAATCAAATCCGATTTTGGTTCAATCGTGTCTTGTATACTTCTATGAGAATATAAATAATTGAAGAACTCTATTAGTAACTAAATTAGATTTATTTGATTATCAGTTGATCTAGAAGTGTTGGATGAATGTGGTTAATACAAAAGTGTTCATATGGCTAACTTCGGTTAACTATTATTGAGGCAACTCAATATACACGTTTCGGTACGGTTACCCATATCTAAATGAAGGTATATTTCATTTGTGTGTAACAAGCTAAGAAAATCTAACGGTGGAGAGATATTTCTTTGGATTTAAGAAAACTTAGCTTGAATCTTAAATTAGGCTTTCATCTAATGGTGAATATTGATTGCTTTGTTAGTAATATAACTTAGAATGCAAACCCTGATTTGAAATACTATATAAGGGAGAACTCTAGCAACTGGGAAACCTGATCCCCACACCTCCTATGTGATACTAGTTGCGACTAGAGTTGATTCTGCTTTAACCTAGGTTTTTCCTAAAACCATTATAGGTTAACGACTTGAAGACTTCATTGGGGTTCTGAAGCCAGACCCAACTATTTTCTCTGTAGTTGTGTGTTATTATCTTACTTGTTCTACCATATTGAGTATTATCTTCTCTAAGATTGGCTCAAGATTTATCTCTGATAGGTAAGATATAAAAAGTAATCACAAAGCTCTTCGTCTCTTTATTTGTGATTCCACAATAACTATAACAAGTTATTGTGAGGTGATTGATATTTCTAAGTTGTTCTTCAGGAATATACGACCGAATTATCAAATTGGTTCATGTTCACCTTGATTTTCAAAAGACAGAAAAGAAAACTTCGTAGGTATTTCTGTGGGAGATATATTTATCTATCATAATAGACTTTTCTGTGGGAGACAAAAAAAAATTATAAAGTTTTTGACTTTGATTCGTAGCAACTCTTAGTTGTGGGTGAGATCAGCTAAGGTAATAAAGTGTGTAGAGTCCTGCTGGGATTCAGAGACGTATAGAACGCGATTGTACCTTAATCGGTGTGATACTTGGTTAGGGCTCAACTAAATTCTAGTCTGAAGTTAACTTGTAGTAGGCTAGTGCCTGTAGCGGCTTGATACAATATGGTGTTCAAATATGGACTAGGCCCCTAGGTTTTTATGCATTTTCGGTTTTCTTGTTAACAAAATATCTAGTGTCTGTGTTATTTCTTTTCCGAATTATATTTTTTTATATAATTAAAATATCACAGGTTGTGCGTCGTTCAATCAATTGGTAAATCCAACCTTTGGTTGTTGATTGAAATTGATTGACACTTCAACATTGGTCTTTGGTACCATTTAAGTTGTTTCTCAAAATAATCAGGTTCACGGATTCCTATCCGTTTGATTTTCTGATTACATTGAGAAACAGAGATATAACTCTTGGATATATTTCTTTGATTGAGTCTGGCTGTCTAGTTGATTCTCTTAGAATTATATTGGAGTTAGTCCATACAGATTTCCGAACGGAATATTCAGTGTGATTGTTAGACCCTCGCTTTTTCAGACATTACCATAAAATGAAATGGTTTAGGCATGCAAACATTTTCAAAATTGAACCCAATATGCATGGAGAGGTGGTCAGAGGAATCTTTCTGCAGATTATTCACATAAATCTTAGGAAAGATAATTTCAACGTGCTGATTAATCAGACATCTATTCTAACCTTTCAAGAATAATATTGGTTCCAGATTGCATATTAGACTAAGTAAACCTATGACCAGAGAAACCAGGATCATGCAAATCAAGCACATGCATTACAAAAGTTCCTTAGATTATAAAGATCTTCATCATTTACTTCTAAACCCCAATTCTTATCTTTAGATCCTAGAAAGGAGTTAAAGCCACTAACAAAAAAAAAAGTTTCATCATGAGGTATAAGTGGAAAAAATATTCAGATAAATTTGTTTCTTCCAAACTAAGACCAGACCAACACTTCTGCCCATGTAAGGTACATTAAAATTACAGGGGAAACTCATATTTCTTAATTTCCTAACAACATTACCCATGTTGTGAAATTAAGAGGTTAAGCTCTTAATTTTCAAATATTCATTTTCCCTTTAGTAGTAGAATTTTTCCTAGTCCACGTAATTCTGGGATAGCATGTACACGTTATTAGCCAAAAATTCAAATATGGAATAGTATCGGTGAAATTTTCACTAACAAGGGAAAAAATTGAGATATTTACCGGATTGACAAAGTCAGTACTAACATTAAGTTGAGAATATGTAGGATCACCACTGATTTCGGAAATTTACCCAGTAATTAGATCCAGAAAGGTAGCTGTTAAGTGCATATTTTGCATATATTTTGTGTCAAATCCATGCTAGTAATTGCTTATATTCTTGCAAATTATTGTATATTACTTTTGTTTTTTTCTTTATTTGTGTTTTACTAGGTGAATCATCCAAAAGAAGCGAATTGGCACTTAATTGTGCAACAAAAGAAGTTAGCCGCAAGAAGAGAAGAGCTAAAAACCAAGTGTAACTCATTCAAATCAAGGAGTTCTTGATATCATCTCGAAGATGACGAAAAGACAAAGCCTATGGCAAAAGAATGGATTCGATCTGATGTCGTATGAAGAAGTTATGAGCAAAACGAGAAATTAAGCATGTCAGTTCCCGAAAACTGACAGTTATATGAGAGGTGCTAAAGGAAGACGATGGAATCATTTGGGGACATCTAAAATTCAAACAATGTTGAAGGCACCCGGTTGTTTTACGCAGGTCACTTCATCCTCTTTAACATCAGTTCTGCATGCATGACAGTTATATGGAGTTCTAGCTCGAGACTAGGTGATGCTGTGGTGTCGAACGGGAAGAAGGGAATGGCTTGAGGTTTCATTGCTACCATTTTCTGATGAGATATGGACTGAGCCTGGCAATGTATGGACGTGATTATGGCAGTTGAGACTCGAGTGTTTGGATGAAGTTGTGGTCACTGTTAACGGTGATTGGAAGAGATGATGGAGGCTACTGTTATTGATGATTGAAAAAGAGAGAATGGGTTTTGTCTCATGTTAAAGATGATGATGTTCAGCATGATTTAGAGCTTGGATTTGTTGGTGCTTCTATTTGTGAGTTAACTGAAGGAAGGACGATGGTTATTAACTTAATTACTCGATGGTTTAGAGGATAATGGAGTTTGGGTTTTGAAGCGAGACTGTTGGCTGGTGATTGATAGGTGTAGAATACACCGTATTTAATATCTATTGGTTATGCTTTCTTTGCTATTTTTCTTATAAATTATGTATTTTACGTGTGTTTTTGAGTTATTAGGTACTCTAGAGTCGCACGGAGGAAAGAAGAAGGAATCACCCAAATTTGAGCAAAAAGGGCAGAATTGTCATTTCATAGGGGGAATACTATCGGGAGACGACCACGGTTAAGGGGCACCTCTATTTTGGAGAAGTATTAAATACAGCCAGCTCACGGTTAAGGGATAGCCTGGGTTGTGTTTGCTAAAAGCACCAGGTTACATACTTATGGCACCATTGTATTAAGAAATTGGGGATCATTGGGCGGCCCCTAATAACACCCAGATCCGGACCCAACTCTTATAAGCCAACCCTAGAATCGAGAGATATTTATCTCTTTCATTTCATTTCACCACCTGAATCGAGAAGAAAGGAAATCAGCAGCGGCTGCTGCCATTAAAGCCGAGAACTGAAACATAGAGAGAAGCATGAAATCGGGAGACACTCATTTGTTTTCATCTGAAAGAGAGACGAAGAAAAAAAGCAGCGTATGCTGCTGTTGAAATTAAAAGATAGAGAGGGGATTGAAGAGCATCTGATGTCCAAATCGAGAACGCAGAGAAGGGTTTTAATAGAGCTGAGAGATGTGATGGTTGCATTCGGAGTTCGACGAAGGAAGATGAATTTTGAGATCGAGAATTGAGAGGAGAGATTCAGGGGAGGTGCAGTTGTTGTTGAAGACAAGAAGACATGGAGATGAACCTGAGTGTGTTGATTCGAGTGAAGGAATTCCGTGGCTGTGGAAACAAAGAATGGGTTGGATTTGCTGGTAGAGAAACCAAGAGAATCGCTGCTGTTATGATCAAGAAATTGTTGTGAAATATGAGAGTTCGCAATTGGAAGGAATTGGTGGTAGATTTGATATGGGTTTGTTGGGAATTGAAGATTTTCATGGTTGATGTTTGAGAAACTGAATCCGAAATGGGTTTATATGAGGATTGAGGCTGGTGGAAATTGAGGGTTCTGTGTTGCTGTTATTGGAGATGGAAGAAATGGAGTCTGGGTTTGATTTAGTGTTGGATTTCAAGGGTTTGATCTGAGCTTCTGTTGAGAAGTAAAACAACAAGAAATTGAAGAATGAGTTCTCAAAATTGTGAACGGGAGATTTGATTATGCACTGAGGATTGGTTGCTGGTTGATAACCAAGGAAGAGGTGCTGCTGTGATTGAAGCAAATGGGTTGTGGAACTCTGTTAATGAATGAATGCTTCACTTAGATGTATGCTAGGAGTGTTGCAGGGGAAGAACGGCCTGAAATCGGCCTGAGAAAGTCCTATAAATATCCGAAACTCGACCGGTAGTTCATTTTAGTGAGTTGACACAGTGAGCTCGATGACCGTTCCAACTCGGTGAGTCAGCCGAGTAAGATCCGCAGTAAGACATCTAATTCAGTGGTTGACTTCTCCCTTGACCAATTGACTGACGATCTAACCAAACTGACCGTTAAATTTAACGGAATCTTAACGGAATATTCTTTCGACGGCAACAAAGCTCATGTGTCGGCGGTGACGGATTCCGGCCTAGTTCCGGCCAAAAACCCAGTTTTCCGGCAAGCAAAAGTTGCAGAATTTTGTGTATATTTCTCTCATGGGATGTGAAGAGTTGGACTTGGAATTGGATGAAGAATTTGGTTTGAATATGGAAAGAGGAGATGGAAGATTTGAGAAAGGCTTGGATTTGGAAATTGAATTGCTAAAGGAAAGGGATTCTATTCCTTGGAAGATATGGAGAACATTGAAGCCTATAAATAGAGAATTTCTCTACTTTTCTATAGACACTTACACACACTTTTGTGCACATCTTTGCACACTTCTACACACACAACACTTTTTCTTTTCTTTATTCTTTGTGTGAAATTTTAGCATGAGTAACTAATTTGATTGAGGATGAATTCCGAGTTCTTAATATATGGTTTGAGTTTTGTTTCAATTCTACTTTGAAGTTTTTCATATGATTATCGTTTGTTTTTGCTAATATTAATGTTTATGTTTGATTGATAGGTCGTTTGGGTGGCCAACTAAATTGATTTGTTAATTGATCTAAAGCTAGTGAAAGTTAGGGGATAAGTAATCGTTTCTTAATATTTTACTTCCGCCGCCAAATTCCCCCACACTTAGATAAGTAGTGATGAACTTGCTCTGAAGTAGGGATAAGAACGAAATTTATTTGTTAATTGATCATTAATTTGTTAATAGAATGAGTTCTCCTTGTTGTAACCACAACAAATTAATTAATATTTTACTACCTAATTAACAAGTAATATAGGGTAGTCAAGGTTGATCCCACGAGGAGCACGAGATTTTAGTTGTCTTATAATGTCACAAAGGGGGGTATGTTTTAGATAAGTAAAATAAAATAAAATAAATAAACAAAATAATTAAAAAGATAAGAGAAATCAATAAGAGAGATTAGATCAAGGAATCCTTCTTCGTTGCAAAACAATGATTCAAGTTATGTTCTTTTCCACTTCTTATTAGTCACAGATTATCACCAACCGTAGGATAGCAGGTTCGCTTAGCTAACCCCAAAATTCCTTATTTCACTGAGTAACAGGTCCGCTTAGTTATCAGATTCTATTCAAAAGAACCACCTTGAGGTTCGCTTACAAGATGTAATTCCCCGAACGCATTAAGATTTATGAATTTAGGTTAAGTACTAGTAGTTAGACTCGGTTAGCTTGGTCCACTTTCTAGCGTTGTTTTCACACACAATTGCTCCACGGAATCCCTCCGTAAGGTCTCGTGTTTTCTACTTGTGTAATGAGTCAAGAAACTATTACGTATTCCCTAACTTTCACTAGCTTTAGATCAATTAACAAATCAATTTAGTATGCATCCTAAACAACCTATCAATCAACCATGAATGTATAAATATTCCTAATAGTAAAAAAAAACGATAATCATGTGAAAAACTTCAAAGTAGAATTGAAACAAAACTCAAATCATATATTAAGAACTAGGAATTCATCCTCAATCAATAAAATTAGCTACTCATGTTAAGGAGTTCACACAAAGAATAAAGAAAAGAAAAGTGTTGTGTGTGTAGAAGTGTGGAAAGATGTGTGTGGCTAAGTGTATATATGTATAGAAAAGTAGAGCACTTCTCTATTTATAGGCTTCAATGTTCTCCATATCTTCCAAGGAATAGAATCCCTTTCCTTTAGCAATTCAATTTCCAAATCCAAGCCTTTCTCAAATCTTCCATCTTCTCATTCCATATTCAAACCAAGTTCTTCATCCAATTCCAAGTTCAATTCTTCACATCCCATGAGAGAAATCCTCACAAAATTCTGCAACTTTTGTCCGCCGGAAAACTGGGTTTATGACCGGAAATCAGCAGGAATCCGGCACCGCCGGCTACCTGATATTCTCCCCGGTTAGGGAATATTCCGTTCAAGATTCCGTTACAGTTAGGTCAAACTAACGGTCAGCTGTTAGTCAGTCGGGTCAAAGGAAGAGGAGTCAGCCATCTTGAATCATCTTCACAGTCAGTCTTACTGAGCTTACTGGTCTGAATTACAGGGATAGATCGGTTAACGGACTCGCCTAGAACGGTAATTGTCGGTATTGAGTCGACCCACCTGAGCATAAATCCGGCCGAGTTTCGTTTATATCCAGGGCATTTTTCAGGCCAGTTTTAGGCTGATCTTTCTTCACCTGTTACAATCCTAACATTCATCTAGCATTTCAAACACATTTCAGTACTGCTTCAATCTTGCCATTCATACACAAACTGGACTTCACAGCTTCACATTCTTCATCTGAGGTTCATGGCACCAATCATCACTACCCTGCTTTATCTCTTTCACGGCAGCAACATCTCACATGAGCAATATGTTCTTCATTAGCTTCACCATTATCTCATACTTCAGATACTCCATTCAAAACCCATCTTCTACAATTTCATAATCAATTCAACTGTTCAAACCTCAGACTACCACCATCTTTCTCCCTGTAATTCAATTCCAGAAACCCATCTATTTCAGATCAAATCAACCACAGATTCAATACACATAACCCACTTCTGATGTCTCGAATTTCCCAAGAACAACATCTATATCTCTCACAGATTGAACCCATCTTCAATTTAGTCGCTTTACTTCACAACAACGCCACCAACCCATCGATCTCTCCATATCTAATAGCAGTAACTTCAACCACCAAACCATCGAATTCCATCTCTGATTCAATCTCTCAAACATCAACCCATGAAAATAGACATCAAATTGAAACCACACTCCATTTCTCTACAACTGAATCAAGAGACCTTCACTCAAATCACCACCAATTTCCGATAGCAGCAACCAACTCGATCTACAGCCACAAACCCATTTATGATTCCTTATCAATTTCATCTCCCATATACAAGACCCATCTCTGTTCTTCTTCGATTGAATTTCCGGCTATCAACAGTTTCAAATCAATTTCTCGATCTGTTTCTTGATTATAACAGCAGCAATTGCGTTGCTTCTCTTCGTTTCTCAATTTCAGGGGAATGGGGTGAATGAAAGAAAATGATTGATTTAGGGTTGGGGTTGATAAGTACACCCCAGGGTATTTACACCCGATAATTACACCCACTGCTAATACACCCACAGATTAGGTGCCTATATAAATGGTCATTTTCTGATAAGGGCTAGCCAAATGGCAGCCCCTTAACCTTAGCTAGTCTGTCTTTAAAACTTCAAAAGAGTTGTCCCTTAACCATTTCCGAGCTCCAGATAGTGCTATCCTGTAAAATTACGGCTTTGCCCTTTTTGCTCAATTTTGGATAATTCCTTCTTGTTTTCCTCCATGCGACTCCAGAGTACCTAATAACTCAAAAACACACGTAAAATACATAATTCACAAGAAAAATAGCAAAGAAAGCATAAACTACTAGATAGTAAATTAGGTGTATTCTACACCTATCAGTGATGGAGAGGATTCGTTTGCATGGAAGTTGGTGAACTATGAAGCTCTCTACCAATACCTATGAAGAGAATGGAGATGATTGACTACCGGTGATGATGATTGGCTGCTGCATGTACGATGGAGGAGATGAGCAATGGTGCTGAGATCGATGGAGTAACGAGCTAACAGGGAATGATGTTCGCTTCCATCGTTGTAACAGAGAAAGGTGGAGTTGGGGCCAAGAAACAAAACATGAAGGTGTTTTAGGTACTGCCATTGGCAGTAATGTGAATAAGAACGTGATGGACTATTTGCTGGTGGAATGTTGAAGCCGATATCAGAGAGGGGAAGAATGGCAGTGTGATAATGAAATCTTTGAATTGTTGGTGGACTGTTTAGGAAAAGAACAATTTTTGGGTTAGGGATGTTACACAATGCAGAAATTTGTGCTGAGATATTTGAATGTTCTTGTTCTCAACTTCCTTTGACTTATCTGGGAATTCAGTTAGGAAGCAAATCTAGAGGTAGATTAATGTGGAATGAGGTAATTAAAAAATTTCAACAGAAGTTATCGGGGTGGAAAAGAAGTTATTTATCCAAGGGACATAGGTTGGTGATGATTCATAGTGTTCTTGGTAGCTTGCCTGTATACTTTTTAACGTTGTTTCAGATGCCAATAAGTGTAGTGAAAGAACTTGAAAGAATAATGAGAAATTTCCTTTGGGGATCGAGTACTGCTAAGAATAAAAAAAGTTGGGTTGAATGGACGAAGGCTACTCTTCCAAAAATCAGAGGCGGTCTAGGGATTAAGAAGTTAAGGCTAGTTATTAAGGCATTACACTCGAAATGGATATGGAGATATGGAAGTGAAAAGCGTGCACTGTGGAGAAGAATTATAGCTGAGAAATTAGGAGGAGATATTCAAGCTATTTTCCCTAATATCTCAAGCAGGACAATAGGAAGGAGTCTTTGGATGGGCATTCTAAAGGCAAGGGATTTCACTAAAGGCGGTACTTCTTTGATTATAAGAAATGGGGCTAGTATATACTTTTGGGAGGATGTCTGGGTAGGTGAACAACCTCTTAGAAATATTTTTACAACTTTATTCAATCTTTCCAAGGGTAAAAACTTGACGATCAAGGATATGGTGTCTAAACAAGGTGCGTGGAATTTTACAGTTTCGAAGAGCGATGAATGAGCTGGAATTGCAGGAAGGTATTCAACTGTTGCATCTTATTGGTGATCCGTATGATATTTTATCGGATGTTGGAGATGACAGACATTGGAGATATGGATATGGACAAGGCTTTTTGGTTGCTTCTGCTTATTCGGCTCTTGAAACGGAAGGTTTTATATCTTTTCCGGACAAACAATTATGGAATCCTAAAATTCCATTAAAGGTTTCGTTTTTGGTTTGGACGTTATGCTATAATGGTGCTCCAACGCTAGATTACCTTTTTAAGGCGGGTATGGTTCAAGATGTAAAATGTTTGTTCTGTGGTGTGTATGAGGAAACTAATATGCATCTGTTCCTATATTGCAAAATTACTTTTGAGGTTTGGACTTATTTCTTGAATAGTTTTGGAATCAGATGGGTTTTTGCAAGTGATGTTAGAAGAACGTTGTGGGAATGGAGTAACAAGAAGAGAAAATACATAATTAAGCGCCTTTGGGGATATCTTCCGTTTGCTATTTGGTGGCGTTTATGGGGAGAAAGAAACAACAGGCTATACAAGAATGTTACTAGGAGTATCAAACAGATTCTGGTGGAAGTAAAAGTTTTGCTTTTCAATTGGACTAGACGCACGAATATTTTTTCCGGTGTTGATCTATCCACTGTTATCTGTAATTGGGATGCGGTGACTTACACATCCATGTAACCCTTTCAAGGTATTCTTCACTGCTTTAGTGAGGTGATATCATTTTTATTGAATTTGCTCTTTGCCGTCAAAAAAAAAAATAATGAGCCTGAGAAGAACAGCTAATGGATGAAAGTGATGTGCTCGAATTAATGGCTGCTGCCATTAACAGGGGACCGAGTATAAATCTAGTTACCAGATTATCCCAGTGATCGATCCATGGTGGAGCTGCTGTTGGAGTTCAACAACGATGATGATTAATGGTAGAAGTGATGCTGTCGATGAAGAAGAGCTCGAGATATTCAAGCATATCGGTGGTTGGCAGTGGATATGAGAGTAGCTGGATGTGGTGTTGATGGATCTCAAAATGGAAGAAAAGTATTTTTGCTTCCATTGTCATTGACGAGACGAGATTTGAGAAGAAACAAAGGCAGTTGAGACTCGACTCGACTGTGATGGAATAATGAAGATGGGAGATGCATAACTGATGGTATTCGATGAAGCTATACATTGACATGAATTGGTAATGTAGCACTGACGATGGAGCTTGGTCGCTGCTATAGCTGTCGATATCATGGAAGTATCCAGCGATAATGGAGAAGAAGTTGCAAAGAATGAAAGAAAAGAAGAAAAGATCCAGAAAAAGCAACGTATGGGAAGTCCTAGCCGTTATAAAAAACAAGAAAATCCTAAAAAGTTACAGGAGGACTTACGTCTACAATATCCCGGCCGTTATTGAAGATAAGATTTTGAGTGAAAACATACATGAGAAGTTACGTATAGGATATCCCATCCGTGAAGAAAGAAGAAAAATAGGCTGTCAGTTTCGGAAGACTGACAAGCCAAATGAAGCTGAAAAGTTGGATTGGGCTAGGCTTTACTGTTCATGTGAAGCCCATGAAGTTTGTGGACGTGGGCTATGGGAATTTGCACGAATTTGGCATTCTTTTGGCTAGTTTTTGGTAGTTTTGGCAACCATTCGGCCGTTATTGAAGATAAGATTTTGAGTGAAAACATACATGAGGTTTTGATATCCCATCCGTGAAGAAAGAAGAAAAATAGGCACAGTTTCGGAAGACTACAACTTGGGTACTATATAAGAGACTATTCTAATATTTTTGGGAGGAATATCTTAATATTTTATCAAGCTATTAGAGAAGAACTCAAGAGAAGAAAAGCTAGGGTTTTGGAGCGATTCATCACCGTAACTATTTCTTTATCATTTTATCATATGAAACTCATGGGTTTTGTTAGTACCATGAGTAGCTAAACTTCTTAGTGATTGGGGATGAATTCTAAGTTCTAATATATGATTCAATTTAGCATATAAATCTATTTTAACTCTTCACGTGATTATTGTTTGTTTTTACAATAATTAATTTTATGTTTGATTGATAAATTGTTTAGGTGGGCCAACTTAACTAGTTTATTAGTTAACCAAATGCTAGTAAATAATTAGGATATCCGTAATTGTTGAATAATTCTCTATTCAAGTAGAAACTGCGAAACCTTGCAGAGGGATTATGTGGAGCAATCGCAACTAAAAACAACACTAGAAAGTGAACCTTGCGCTAAGAGTTCACAACTATGATTGGCCTAAATTCACAAAATATAAAGCATTCGACCAAATTACACTTAGAGTGCGCTACTTCTAGGTGGTTTATAGAATAGAATCTGGCATTCGAGCGCTTCGGTGTCCAGTGACTTAAGGAATTTTTAGGATAACACTGCGCTAGCTGCTTTCCTACGGTTGATAATAATCTGTGAATGATAAAGAATAGATGAATATGCTACTTTGATGACTATTTAGTAACGAAGAAGGATTCCCTGGTCATATTTCTCTCCATTGCTTGCAACTTAATTACTTTTCATTGCTTTGTTATTTATTTCGATTCAAAATCTAAAACAATTCCCCTTTGTGACACTTTTGACAACTAAAACTCCCTGCTCTTCGTGGGAACGAACCTTATTTAATGCTATATTATTCATTAGTAAAGTAGAAGATAAGTGAATTAATTTGTGCACCTACGACACGCATCAAATTTTGGCGCCGCTGCCGGGGAGCAGTCGGTAGATTTAGTTGTTTCTTTCAGTTTTATTTTGTTTGTAGTTTTTCTTTTTAGTTATTAAATTTTGGTTTTCTAGATTTTTGTTTTAGGTACTTAATCTCTGGCATCGAAGGATTGGAATTACCAGAGGTGCGGAATTCAAACTCGCAAGGTAACGGTACTACAAGCACGTCCAAAGTTGCAAGAAGAACCTTCTACATCAATAATGGTAGGCGGTACAAATAATTCACCTACACCTCCACCTTCGGAGAGGAAGACGTTGAGAGATATAATATCACCATGTTTAGAATCTCAACCACTATGTATTACTCTAATTTACACAGTGGAACTTAAGTCAAATCTTCTTCATTGGGTTCCAAAGTTCAAGGGATTACCGGGTGAAGATCCTAATCGACACCTGCAGCAGTTTCAGAATAAAGTAAGAAGTATAAAAAAGAGCGATGATGATGATGATGATACATCTTTTCTACAATCTTTTTTGTTTTCATTAACAGACCAAGAAGAACCATGGTAATATTATCTCCCTTCCGGAAGTATTACTACATGGACCGGAATGAAAAAGCTATTTTTAGAGAAGTATTTTCCTGCTTCTAAAGTTGCAGCTATTCGTAAGGAAGTCAGTGGAATTGTGCAGATTACTGGAGAATCTTTGTACGATTATTGGGAGAGGTACAAGAGATTTTTGGCGAGTTGCCCACACCATCAGATATCACCACAACTTGTCATTACGCACTTCTATGAGGGGATACTACCGCATGAGAGACACTTGATTGATGTGGCTAGCAGTGGTGCACTGGATAATAAAACTATCGAGGAGGCTACTAGTTTGATTGAAAGCATGGCTGCAAATACGCAGCAATTTTATATTAGAGATTCATCGGTGGTTAGAAGAGTTAGTGAGATGGGAGATTCTTCGCACATGGATCAACGAATGACTAATGTGGAAAAAATGGTACAACGTATAACATCTGCAGTTGTTCCTTCATATGAAGAGGATTCCGAGGTAAATGCTATATTTCCTAATCCGAGGACAAGGTATGATCCCTACTCTAATACTTATAATCCTGGTTGGAAAGATCATCCAAATTTTAGTTATGCGAATAAGCAAGCTCCAACTCCTAATCCATATGCGAGACAAGGAGGTTTTCAACAATAATTCCAACAGCAACAAAAACCTCCAACTGAAGAGTCTAAGATGGATATGCTCATCTCCATGTTTCAACAAAGTCAACAGAAGTATGATCAAAATCAGTTGAAGACTGACAACGCTATTAAAGATTTAAAAACTCAGATGGGGCAAATGGCAACAGAGATGAATTAGATGAAAGCACAAGCTTCGAAAAAGTTTCTATCACAACCTTTTGTGAACCCAAGAGATCACATCAATGCAGTGACTTTAAGAAGTGGGAGACAAACTGAAGAGCCACAACAACAAAAAGAGGTTAATAACGACATCGAAAAGGAAGTATAGGAGGAAATCGTCCCAAAGGAAAATCCAACCTCAAACGGCCAACCTAAGGATACAGTTCCCACCTTTACCACACCACCTCCTTTCCCTAGCCGTTTTTCCAAATCAAAGAAGCAATCTCAAGATAAGGAGCTCATGAACATTTTCAGCAAAATACAAATCAACATCCCATTTATTGAGGCCATTAGAACCGTACCCAGGTATGCTAAGGTTTTGAAGGATTTGTGTACAAGGAAGGATAGGTTGATTTCTAATGAAATTACTCAGGTGGGAGAAAGTGCAACATCTATGTTATTGAAGAAGATGCCTGCAAAGTGTGAAGATCCTGGGGGTTTCACCGTGCCAATCACTATTGGTACCAAGAGGTTTGAGCGTGCTTTACTTGATTTGGGAGCATCCATAAGTGTTATGTCATCCGATGTTTATGATTCTTTGAATCTTGGACCTTTGAAAGAGGCGAAGATTACTATTCAATTGGCAAACAAGTACAATATATATCCTAAGGGAGTCGTGGAGGATGTGTTAGTTCAAGTGAATCAGTTAATCTTTCCGGTTAATTTTTACATTGTGGATATGCATAATGGAGATAATTGTTCATCTACTTCATTACTTCTTGGGAGATCGTTTATGAAAACAGCAAAGACGAAGATTAATGTGGACAATGGTAAACTCACTATGGAATTTTATAAGGAGATCAGTCGCTTCAATATATTTGAGGCCATGCGTTATCCTAGTGATGTGCACTCCACTTTCTCTATTGATGTTATTGGTTCATTGGCACAACATATGTTTGATTTGAACAAAGAAGATGAACTTGAATCAGTGCTACAAAATATCATTGATTTGGACGTCCATGGCATTCCTAACTTGGACGTTGATATTCCCAAGGAGTTTGTTGAGACATGTGGTGCTTTAATGGCGTCACAAGAATTTAAAACATGCAATGTTTCATATATGTCTTTACCTATAACTGATGAAGTTCCTTTACCTTCTGTTGTGCAGGCACCTAAATTAGAGATGAAACCTCTACCTGATAACTTAAAGTATGCTTACTTGGGTGATGGGGAAGATCTTCCAGTAATTATTGCAAAGAATCTCATAGCAATACAAGAAGAACGCCGTATTCGGGTTCTGAAGGAGCACAAAACGGCTATTGGTTGGACAATTGCTGATATCAAAGGCATTAGTCCATCCATGTGCATGCATAGAATCCTTATGGAAGATGATGTAAAGCCAGTACGTGATGCTCAGCGTAGGCTTAACCCCCTAATGATGGAGGTCGTGAAGAAAGCGATCCTCAAATTGCTAAGTGTGGCGGTGATTTACCCAATTTCTGACAGCAAATGGGTTAGTCCAGTGCAAGCGGTTCCTAAGAAATCAGGTGTCACTATTTTTAGAAATCAAGATGATGAACTTGTTCCTACAAGATTTCAAACAGGATGGAGAGTGTGCATAGACTACAGAAAGCTTAATGCCGCAACTAGAAAGGATCACTTTCCTTTTCCTTTCATTGATCAAATGCTAGAGAGGTTAGCGGGACACTTATATTATCGCTTTTTGGACGGTTATTGGGGTATAATTAAATTGTTATTGCACCGGAGGATAAATAGAAGACTACTTTTACTTGTCTTTTTGGTATGTTTGCCTATAGACGGATGCCGTTTGGTCTTTGTAATGCCCCTGCCACTTTTCAGATATGTATGGTTAGTATATTTTATGACTACGTGGAAAATATCATTGAGGTATTTATGGACGACTTTAGTGTTTATGGTGATTCATTTGATATTTTCTTAAATAAACTTGAACTCGTTCTAAAAAGATGCATAGACACTAATCTTGTTTTTAATTGGGAGAAATGGCACTTTATGGTAAACCATGGTATAGTGCTAGGTCACATCGTGTCCTCTCGAGGGATTGAAGTCTACAAAGCAATGATAGACTTAATAAGAAACTTACAATACCCCACTTTGGTGTGGGAGATTCGCTCGTTTCTTGGTCATGCAGGTTTTTACAGGCGGTTTATAAAAGATTTCTCCAAAATCTCAATGCCGATGTGCAAATTATTGCAAAAAGAGGTTGCTTTCGACTTCAATAAGAAGTGTAAAGAAGCTTTTAACAAGTTGAAAGAATTGTTGATAACTGCGCCGATTCTCAAGTCACCGGATTGGAGTTTGCCATTTGAATTGATGTGTGATGCAAGTGACTATGCAGTTGGAGCTGTCATGGGTCAAAGAGTGGACAAGCTGTCCCATGTGATTTATTATGCATCTAGGACCCTAAATGATGCTCAAATAAACTATTCTACCACTGAAAAGGAGTTGTTGGCTATAGTGTTTGCACTTGAAAAATTTAGATCATATTTGGTGGGTGCAAAAGTGGTTGTGTATTCCGATCATGCAGCCCTTAGGTAACTACTTAAGAAGAAAGAAGCTAAGCCAAAACTTATACGGTGGATATTGTTGTTGCAAGAATTTGATTATGAAATCAAAGATAAGAGAGGTGTTGAAAATACTTTAGCTGATCATCTTAGTAGACTTGTTGTTTCAGAAGAAGAACTTCCTTTACAAGATCGTTTTTCAGATGAACAACTTTTGTCAATTGAAGATTCAACACCTTGGTACGCTAATATAGTGAACTACTTGGTTACAAGGCAAGTACCTAGTACAATGTCTACTTTTCAAAAGCTTAAGCTTAAAAAAATAGCCAAGCAGTATGTGTGGTATGAGCCCTACTTGTGGAAATATGGTGCTGATCAAATTATCCGCATGTGCGTACCAAACTTTGAATTTATGTCAATTTTATCTTTTTGTCATTCTTATGCTTGTGGTGGTCACTTTGGTGCTAAACGTACCGCTCTCAAAGTCCTTGAGAGTGGATTTTACTGGCCTACCTTGTTTGAGGATGCATATAATTTTTGTAAATCTTGTGATAGATGCCAAAGAACGGGAAATCTAGGTGCTCGAAATCAAATGACACTCATACCAATTCTCACTGTTGAGATATTTGATGTGTGGGGAATTGATTTTATGGGCCCTTTTGTCAATTCGAATGGAAAATTTTATATTCTTCTTGTTGTGGATTATGTTTCAAAATAGGTGGAAGCTAAAGCCACCCCTACTAATGATTCTCAAGTTGTTTGTGAGTTTGTGAAGGAATATTTTTTTTCTAGACATGGTACACCAAGAGTGGTTACCAGTGATAGAGGTTCGCACTTCAAGAAATCCTTCCATGCTCTTCTCAAGAAGTACAACATAAATCACAAGGTCGGTACGCCATATCACCCAAAAACTAGTGGGCAAGATGAAATTTCAAATCGTGAGATCAAGTCCATCTTGGAGAAAACCGTTAACACAACACGGAAAGATTGGAGTTATAGACTCAATGATGCACTTTGGGCGTATATAACGGACCACAAAACACCGATTGGTATGTCTCCATATCGGTTGGTTTATGGAAAAGCTTGTCATCTTCCGGTTGAACTTGAACACAAGGCTTATTGGGCGATAAATATGTGCAACATGGATTATGACAATGCGAGGAAACATAGAAAATTAAAACTTAATGAGCTAGAGGAGATACGTAATGATGCTTACGAGAGTGCTCAGATTTACAAGGAGAAGACTAAACTTTTCCATGACAAGATGATTTCTAGAAAGAGTTTTTTTATGGGACAAAAAGTTCTTCTATTTAATTATCGTCTTAAGTTATTTCCCGGTAAGCTAGGGTCACGTTGGAGTGAACCATTTGTTGTTACTAATGTTTTTCCTTATGGTGCAGTTGAAGTTATTAGCCTCACGAAAGGGACGATATTCAAAGTAAACGACCATAGATTAAAGACATATTACGAAAACTTCCCTACGGAGAATGTGGACGTGATTGAGCTTCGTGATTTGGAGAATGCAAAGTCGGGCTGAGGATGTAAAACTAAGCACTAAATGGGAGGCAACCCATCTGTTTTGTATCTCTATCTTTTGTATTTTATTTTTCTTAGCTTTTCATATCATGTTCGCATCCCCATGTTTAATTTCATTGAGTCCGTAATCTATCTTAGAAGAGAATTATGACGAATACCTTTTCGTCAGAAAAATTCAGATTGTGCGTAGTTCAGTCCAGATACCATAAATGTTAGACCGTTCATCGAAACACTGTGCCCGACACTTTGTAGAAAACACGTAGATGAAAAACTTTTGTGAAATGGAGTTTTTCCAAATTCCTTACCAATTTGCACAGTTTTTGCATTTTATCTGCTGTTACGTCAGAATTCAGAACTTTCGGTTTCACACATTGAGGATAATGTGAAGTTTAAGTGTGGGGGAGCATTTTGCATATAGATTTTACAAAATTTTGCATAAAAAAACCTTCAACTTGTAGAGATTCTAGAGTCACTAGCATACTTCTAGGTATGTTTACATAGAGAATTCTGACTGACATAACTGAACTTGGAAGTGTTAGAGAACTACGTTCGGAATATTCTTATGTATTGGAGTGTTAAATAATGGATTTAATCATGCCGGTGATGCAAATTAGGAGCAGAGAGAAATGCATTATTAGAGTTGCTGATCAATCATTAGTGGAGACTACCTATTTTCATATCAACCGAGGCATCAGACTAAATTTTATTTGTAGCTGACTAAAGAGCTTTATTTTGAGTGTGTGTCACCGTACGTTAATTCCGGGTAGAATGGTGAGCTACCCAACTTCACACCATTTTCAGCACTATTTTTGATCTCTTGAGTGCTAATTTTGTCAATCATGAGGGTGACGTCTATAGATGGAAACCACCTTCTTGTAGTTTGATTTGCAGTTAGCACCATTCTCTCTCTCGCTAACAACAGATCTATAGAAACACATCATCATCAATAATGAAGCGACATAAAAATCTACAAGGAAAGTTGAAGGCGTTTAAGGTTTACAAGCCACAATTCAAGGAAGAGTCAAATTTCATATTCAAGTAAGCAACATATACATGAGCAGATTTTTATATACATGTTGAAGACTTACATATAAGGAGCGAAATTTTATATCAAAGTATGAAGACTTATTTACAAGAGCGAAGAAAATCAAAAGATGAGAGTTATTGAAGTTTATGATACGAAGGCATTACAAGTTGTGAAGATCAAAGTGGTAACGTACTTCTTTCATGGTCATGTTAATTTTATTTCATATTTATTGTTTTTGTTGCAATCTCTTCGGAAAAAAAAATATATACAAAGAGATTTGCATTTAGGTTGTTATTTTTTCAATAAGGCCATGTGGAAGAAAAATATATAAAGAAGTTTCAAGCAACAAGGAATTGAGGAAAAGAGTACAAATTGTCGAAGTTCTACAAGTTCAAGAGTTTATCATCAACAGTTGAAGACCGAAGACCAAGATGAAGAAGACGATCCGAAGGAAGGAAGACGTTTCTATTATATGCTGTGAGAGTGGTGCTTTCATCATTGCAATCAGATGTGAAGGTGGTAAGTACTCTCATCCTTTCTATAGTGGTTGATTTCCTTTCTTAGAGATCAACAGAAAATACTTTTTTTTCCACGATTTTGTGGAGTCTCCAGAAATACGTTGGAAGGTTTCCTTCCCACCATTCAACGTGTGTAGGATTCTCTCTTCATTCCTACCTACACACATGTGAGACCCATAAAAAAGCCGTCTTATTGAGTCCAATTATCATAAAATCCTTTTAAGTGAGGCAGAACTAGAGGCGAAATTCTTATTGATCGTTCTCAAACACACGTTTCTCTCATTATGGTGTGGTTATTTCTCACTCAAGATTAAAGAATGAATATGTTCTTTGGTATTTCTAACTTCTTATTACTAGCATCCAAAAACTCTATGTCCTCATATCTCTTTGGATGCTTGGGAAGCTGGAACGCTTTGAAGTTGGAGTAGGTTTTGTGGGTATATCTCTCGTAAGCCCTCACGAGACTATAACTCGTCCACTAGGGACACCTAGGGGTTTAAAGGCCTGTTATTCATGCTAAAAGTAACCGTATCCTCGGCGTCATGAAGTTATTGTATTTTAGATAGTTTGCTAGCAAAAGCCAAGTGTGTGGGAATTTTTTAAGTGCATATTTTGTATCGAATCCATGCTAGTAATTGCTTATATTCTTGCAAATTACTGTATATTAATTTTGTTTTTTCTTTATTTGTGTTTTACTAGGTGAATCATCCAAAAGAAGCGAATTGGCACTTAATTGTGCAATAAAAGAAGTTAGCCGCAAGCAGAGAAGGGCTAAAGACCAAGTGTAACTCATTCAAATCAAGGAGTTCTTGATATCATCGCGAAGAGGACGAAAAGACAAAGCCAATGGCGAAAGAATGGATACGATCCGATGTCGTATGAAGAAGTTATGAGAGAAACGAGAAATTAAGCTTGTCGGTTCCCGAAAACTGACAGTTATATGAGAGGTGCTAAAGGAAGACGCTGGAATCATTTGGGGACATCTAAAATTCAAACAGTGTTGAAGGCACCTGGTTGTTTTACTCAGGTCACTTCATCCTCTTTAACATCAGTTCTGCATGCATGGCAGTTATATGGAGTTCTAGCTCGAGACTAGGTGATGCTGTGGTGTCAAACGGGAAGAAGGGAATGGCTTGAGGTTCCATTGCTACCATTTTCTGATGAGATATGGACTGAGCTTGGCAATGGATGGACGTGATTATGGCACTTGAGACTCGAGTGTTTGGATGAAGCTGTGGTCACTGTTAACGGTGATTGGCAGAGATGATGGAGGTTGCTTTTATTGATGACTGAAATAGAGAGAATGGGTTTTGTCTCAGGTTAAAGATGATAAAGTTCAGCATGATTTGGAGCTTGGCTTTGTTGGTGCTGCTATTCGTGAGTTAACGGAAGGAAGGACGATGGTGATTAACTTAATTACTCGATGGTTTAGGGGATAACGGAGTTTGGGTTTTGCAGCGAGACTGTTGGCTGGTGATAGAGAGGATTCGTTTGCATGGAAGTTAGTAAATTATGAAGCTCCTTGCCAATACCAATGATGAGAATGGAGATGATTGACTACCGACGATGATGATTGGCTGCTGCATATAGGATGGAGGAGATGAGCAATGGTGCTGAGATCGATGGAGTAACGAGCTAAACAGGGAATGATGTTCGCTCCATCGTTGTAACAGAGAAAGGAGGAGTTGGGGCCAAGAAACAAAACAGGAAGGTGTTGTAGGTACTGCCATTGGCAGTGATGTGAATAAGAACGTGATGGACTATTTGCTGGTGGAATGTTGAAGCCGATATCAGAGAGGGGAAGAATGGCAGTGTGATAATGAGCTTGAGAAGAACAGCAAATGGCTATAAATGATGTGCTAGAATTGATGGCTGCTGCCATTAACAGGGGACCGAGTATAAAGCTAGTTACCAGATTACCCGATGATCGATCCATGGTGGAGCTGCTGTTGGAGTTCAACAACGATGATGATTAATGGTAGAAGTGATGCTGTCGATGAAGAAGAGCTCGAGATATTCAAGCATATCGGTGGTTGGCAGAGGCGATGAGAGTAGCTGGCTGTGGTGTTGATGGATCTCCAAAAGGAGGCAAAGTATTTTTGCTGCCATTGTCATTGACGAGACGAGAGTTGAGAAGAAACAAAGTCAGTTGAGACTCGACTTGACTGTGATGGAATAATGAAGATCGGAGATGCAGAACTGATGGTATTCGATGAAGCTGTACGTTGACATGAATTGGTAATGTAGCACTGACGATGGAGCTTGGTCGCTGCTATAGCTGTCGATATCATGGAAGTAGCCAGCGATGATGGAGAAGAAGTTGCAAAGAAGGAAAGGAAAGAAGAAACTATTTTTTTTTATTTGCACAGATTTATAGGAGAGAGGAGAGAGGAGAGACTTCATGAACATCAATTCTCGTTTAAACCGATCATGGATATCAACCATAACCGGAAATAATGGTAACCAAGATCAAGGAAACACATCAAGGACATTATATGTACCTGGAAACAATGGAAATCAACCAGTAAATCAAGATCCGGTGTCATCATCAAAAACAGAACCAAGACCCAAGCAGTGTGTCTCAATAGGAAAAAAAATATTCGAACTTTCAATAATTGTTCACAACAATTCGAACATGGCTTACATTAAGCAAATTAACACGGGTTTTAAGGAATTTGTTATCTCACTTCAAGCTTTGGAATGGATTAGCAAAATCCTTGAGCAGGAATCCCAATCTTTAAGAAACAGACCAACTTATTGGAGTTTCAACAATAAGCTATCTCTTGTGAGGAATTTTTTTGCAGACGGAGAGATGATTAAACTCACAAAAGTTGGAGCTAAAAGAGACCAGGCGCAGGTATGTTTCTTCCCGGCAGGAGGAGAGGGAAGGGGCTGACACGATCTGGCTAAAGCCATGAAGCTTTGTCTGGCGAAGACAATTCAGTGTAACACGCGTGATCTCACAGTTCAGTGTAACACGCATGATCTTACAATTCCGATCAACAATCTGCAGGCAACTCCGGGTTCTGACGTGATATCTAATAGATGGAAAGGAGCCCTAATCTGCGAAATTGAAGACCACAGTATTTCATGGAGCAAGGTAACAAGCATGCTCAAGAATCTTTTCAAATTGCAGGGATCGGTGTCTCTATCTCCTTTCTCAACTACAAAAGCTCTTTTCTTCGTGGATTCTCACAGACAAAAAAATTATATCTTAGGAAAGGAAATATGGGATGAAGATGGTATAAGTGTGAGATTTTCTGAATGGACACCGGAATCCAATAGCTTGAGCTCTTTTGGAACAAAAATTCTTAACCCCGTTTGGCTGGCGGTTCATGGTGTTCCACATCACATTTGGAATTTAAGGACTTTTAGAAAATTGGGTAAGGCATGGAGCGGGTTAATTTCGGTTCATAAGAATTCTTTGAACGGAACAGATTATTTTGCTATCTTCCTTCAAGTTGCAGGACCAGTGCAAAGCCCGGTAGATTTTAAAATGATACACATCGATGGCTTATCCTTCCCTGTGGCGGGCGAAATCATTGATGGTGAAGAGATCATCGGTAACTCGGAGTTTCAAACTGTCGAAGTGGTAGAGCAAATTTTTTCTGAAATTCCGATTAACGATAACCATGGTAGCATCATTCCTCCTCACCAATATCAGGCCAGGTCCGACAATGCCAATTCCAGTAATTTGGATATTCAATTAGGGGCAGAACAAGAAATGGCATTAATCCCTCCTAGAAACTTTAATGATGAGGAAATTTTCAAAAGCACTACCATCGAAGCAGTCAATGATGTTATGTTCACAGACAAGGTACCAGTTCCTCCACTACATAAAGTTAATGTAAATTCAAATTTGGAATTCAACTTTTTACAGGAACCTGAGGAAGTGAATGCCGGGTGGGTCGACCCGATAACAAATAAAAGTCCAACTAATTACGCAACGCACATTTGTTGTCCACTAGAAGTTACCCCAATGGGAGAAAGGCCCACTCAAAATTTTCAATACAACTCTTTTGACTCCGATCTCTCTTCCATTGATATTCGATCACCGGAGATTAACACTGTATCGAATTCATCCAATTCAACTAGACATCTAGAACAATCAGAAGCGCTGCAATCGAAACAAGTGGTGATAACTGAGCAGCTAGAAGATTTAAGTAACCTGGTGAATCAATTTAAAGATGCTGGTCCAGATTTGGGAATTTCGTTCAAGCAAACGGAAGAGAAACTTCAATATCTTTTACATAAATCCACCTCAGGTAATAATTCTTCTCTGCAAGAGATCCACTATCAATCTACTTCAGACAAGGAAAATGAATCTCAAGAGGTCATTGCATCAGCTCACTTGGTTGATCCATGAAGAACAAACTTATATCCTGGAATGTTTCTGGCTTAGCGGATTTTAATAGGAGGGAAGAACTAAAGGTTTTGATCCGTTTGTGGAAACCAAATATCATCTGTATTCAGGAAACTCATGTGGCCAATTGGGATCGTAATCAGGTAAACCAAGTTTGGGGAGCCAATAATTTTGACTGGGTTGCTCTTGATTCCGTAGGTCGCTCTGGTGGTATTCTTATTATGTGGAACGTCAATAAAATTGAAGTAACTGATTCTCTTTTAGGTGCTTTTTCGATTTCTATTAAGTGCAAATACCTTCATGATAATTTCGAGTGGTTGCTAACTTCAGTGTATGGTCCGGTGTTAAGCTATGAAAAAAACCAATTTTGGTGTGAATTAAGAGACATCAGATATTTGTGGGAAGATCCTTGGGTCTTATGTGGAGACTTCAATTGTGTGCGGTTTGCTCATGAAAGATCGGGGATTCAATCCAACTCTAGGAATATGAGAAAATTTGCTTCTTTAGTTCAGAGTCAGCATCTCATGGACCTCCCGCTTAATGGTAGTCACTTCACTTGGAGTAGGAATGACTCTTGGAGAAAACTCGACAGATTTCTCACCTCCTCTCAATGGGAAGATCATCATCATCGAATTGTGCAATCTACTCTTCCTAAACCGTTCTCTGATCATGTCCCCATTATGCTCTCTACATAAAATGAAGGTTGGGGTCCTACTCCCTGCAGATTAGAAATAATGTGGTTGCAAGATGAAACTCTTATGGGGATGATGAAAGATTGGTGGCAGTCTTTTCATTTTGATGGAACTCCTGGGTTCATTCTTGCCAAGAAAATTCAAGCCCTTAAGGAGAAGCTAAAAGTGTGGAATAGAGAAGTCTTCGGCAGAATCGACAATTTAATTCATGGAAACTTGTTGGCTCTCCAATCTATTGAGGCAAAAATTATGCTCAACCCCCTGGATACTCATTTGAAGAATGATCATATATGCGCTAAGGCTGAGTTCAAAAGGTTAGCAAAAATGCACAATGATTTCTGGAAACAAAGAGCCGGTATCAATTGGGTAGAATCTCATGAAAACAACACCAATTTTTTTCACAAATATGCTTCTGCAAATCAAAGGAGCAAAAATTTCTCTCAACTGAACATAAATGGAGCAATGACCAGCGATAAGGAAACTATTAAAAAGGAATTGGTATCATACTATAAGTGTCTGTTTGAAGAAGATTCTTTCTCAAGACCTCAATTGGACGGGCTGATTTTTCCGACTATCTCCAACTTGGATGCAAACAACTTGGAAGCTAGATTCACTGAAGAGGAAGTGCACAAGGCGATTATAGAGCTAGGACAATGTAAATCTCCGGGTCCAGATGGGATGCCGATTTTTGTTGTTAACAAGTCTTGGGATTTTATGAAAGAGGATATTTTGAATGTTATGGAAGAACTGTACAGCAACAAGGTGATTGATTGGAGACTTAAATCGACTTTACTTGTGCTTATTCCAAAGGTTCGAGATCTACAATTCATCAACGATTTTCGACCCATCAGTCTATTAAGCAGTATTAACAAGATCATCTCTAAAGTCTTCGCAACCAGACTCAAAGTTGTCTTACCCAAGATAATAAGCTTTCAACAGTCGGCTTATGTGGAAGGCAGACAAATAATGGATAGTGTGATTATTGCGAATGAGTGCATAAATTCTGCACAGCGGGAACATTGTTCAGGTATTTTGTGCAAAATCGATTTCCAAAAAGCTTACGACAATGTAGCTTGGTCTTTCATAGATTACGTGCTTCAAAGAATGGGTTTCGGAGTTCTTTGGAGGATGTGGATTGAAGCTGCAATATCGCATGTCAATTTCTCTGTCCTCGTGAATGGGTCTTCGAACGGGCGTTTTAAAAGCTCCAAGGGCTTGAGACAGGGTGATCCCCTATCACCCTTTCTCTTTCTCATAATTTCTGAATCTCTTAATCTTCTGTTTGAGAAAGCAGCGCAAATTGGGTGGCTGCAAGGTTTCGAAATTACTCCGGGTGGCTCAAAGATTACACATCTACAATTTGCTGATGACACGCTTGTTTTTATCAAAAATGATCAACAATGCATTTCTCACCTGCGCAATATTTTAATTTGGTTTGAAGCTATTTCAGGTCTCAAGGTAAACTTCCATAAAACTTCTATGATGCCTGTTGGAGATGTTCCCAACTTAGATTTGCTTGCTGCTTCAGTCGGATGCAAAACACAGGCCCTGCCTTCAACTTATCTTGGTCTGCCTCTTGGTGAACAGTACAGAGGTATGAATAAATGGATTAAAGTGGTGGAAATGGTTGAAGCAAGATTACCAGCTTGGAAATCAATAAATCTGTCGCGTGGAGGAAAGCTCGAGCTTATCAAGTCGGTCCTATCTGCCTTGCCCATTTACTATTTTTCAATCTTCTTGGCCCCTATGAGCATTATCAAACAGCTAGAAAGAATCATTCGTAACTTTTTGTGGGATGATGGTGACAAAAAAAAAATCATTTGGTTGATTTTTATGAAATTGTTAAACCCAAAATGAGTGGTGGGTTAGGCGTCAAAAATCTACATCTGATGAACTTGGCTCTCTTAATGAAATGGCTATGGAAATTTGGTGAAGAAGATGACCCTTTGTGGAAGAATCTCATTGCAGAGAAGTATGGTTTGGCTAAGTTCGAGTGGAATTCTAATCCACCTAAGCAGGTTTACGGGTGCAGCATTTGGAGAGGTATTTACAATCTCACTGAAAACTTTAATTCCAATTGCAAATTTGTGGTGGGAAACGGAATTAAGGTCGGTTTTTGGACAGATATTTGGGTGGGCAATACAACTCTGGCAGAACTATTCCCAAATGCTTTTCAGGCTTCATCTACAAAGTCATACTCAGTGGCTCAAGTTTACAATAACCAAAACAGCTTCTGGGACTTTGGTATATCAAGGAGAGTGCAAGATCATGTCATTAGAGACATCGCAGGTTTATTATATTTGTTGGAGACCAACGATGTCTATCCCAATAACAACAATGGTGTCGATTGTAGGAAATGGATCTGCAACAATTCAGAGGGGCCTTTTTTGGTCAAGAGATGCTATAATTGGTTGGTTTCCAAGACAAATCCTCCTTCTCCAGACGCAACTTTTGTCCACCCAAACAGACTTTGGTCACAGTTATGGCCATCGAAAGTGAGCTTCTTTCTCTGGGTAGCTGCTAAAAACAAGGTACTTACTCAAGACAAGTTGTGTAAAAGAAAGTGGAGACCGTGGGCTAATCATTGTTATATGTGCATCAAGGATGAGGAAACTTCCATACATCTTCTTCTCCACTGCGACATAGCCAACCATATATGGAACTTCTTCAAAGCGGAGTTTAAGATAATATGGATGCTGCCTCCTTCAATTCACATTGCTCTTAACTCTTGGCCTAGACCTCAAAGTAAGTCAAGGAAAGCTCTTGTGGTGAAAACTCTGCCAGCTGCAATCATTTGGACCATGTGGAAGGAAAGAAACAACCGAGTTTTCAAAAACAAGTCGCAGACGATTCCGAAGCTCATCGAAAAAATCAAATTCACAACTGCTTATTGGTTGTACCTTCAGCCTGCTTTCAAAGGGGTGTCACTGAAACATTTCATGTTGAAGTGGAAAGATGTCGTCTTTGAACCACCATGATTTTTTCGTTTAAGTTTCTTTTAAGTTCGGTGTTTTTTGTTTGTTTGTTTGGTTTTTGCTGTTAGGTCTTTCTTCTGGCCTATCTTTGTTGTCAGTTTGTTGTCTTGTGTTCATGTTTTGTGAACATTTTACCTTCCCTCAATAATTTATTTACCGATCAAAAAAAAGAAAAGAAAAGAAGAAAAGATCCAGGAAAAGCAACGTATGGGAAGTCCTAGCCGTTATCAAAAACAAGAAAATCTTGAAAAGTTACAGGAGGACTTACATCTACAATATCCCGGCCGTTATTGAAGAGAATATTTTGAGTGAAAACATACGGGAGAAGTTACGTATAGGATATCCCATCCGTGAAGAAAGAAGAAAAATAGGCTGTCAGTTTCGGAAGACTGACAAGCCAAATGAAGCTGAAAAGTTGGATTGGGCTGGGATTTACTGTTCATGTGAAGCCCATGAAGTTTGTGGACGTGGGCTATGGGAATTTGCACGAATTTGGCATTCTTTTGGCTAGTTTTTGGTAGTTTTGGCAACCATTCGACACGGGATTTGAGCACGGGCGCACCTACAACTTGGGCACTATACAAGAGACTCTTCTAATATTTGGGAGGAATATCTTAATCTTTTATCAAGCTATTGGAGAAGAACTCAAGAGAAGAAAATCTAGGGTTTTGGAGCGATTCATCACCGTAACTATTTCTTTACCATTTTATCATATGAAACTCATGGGTTTTGTTAGGACCATGAGTAGCTAAACTTCTTAGTGATTGGGGATGAATTCTAAGTTCTAATATATGATTCAATTTAGCATATAAATCTATTTTAACTCTTCACGTGATTGTTGTTTGTTTTTACAATAATTAATTTTATGTTTGATTGATAAATTGTTTAGGTGGCCAACTGAACTAGTTTATTAGTTAACCAAATGCTAGTAGCATATCCGTAATTGTTGAATAATTCTCTACTCAAGTAGAAATTGCAAAACCTTGCAGAGGGATTCTGTGGAGCAATCGCAAGTAAAAACAACACTAGAAAGTGAACCTTGTGCTAAGAGTTCAACTACTAGGATTGACCTAAATTCACAAAATATAAAGCATTCGACCAAATTACACTTAGAGTGCGCTACTTCTAGGTGCTTTATAGAATAGAATCTGGCATTCGAGCGCTTCGGTGTCCAGTGACTTAATGAATTTTTAGGATAGCACTGTGCTAGCTGCTTTCCTACGGTTGATAATAATCTGTGAATGATAAAGAATAGATGAATATGCTACTTTGATGACTATTTATTAACGAAGAAGGATTCCCTGATCATATTTCTCTCAATTGCTTGTAACTTAATTACTTTTCATTGATTTGTTATTTATTTCGTTTCAAAATCTAAAACAATTCCCCTTTGTGACACTTTTGACAACTAAAACTCCATGCTCTTCGTGGGAACTAACCTTATTTACTGTTATATTATTCATCAGTAAAGTAGAAGATAAGTGAATTAATTTGTGCACCTACGACACGCATCAGTAGCATCATGAGGAGAATTATTGCGGACATCATGGATATCTAATGAATTGCAGTTATGATTCACAAGATTCTCACAGGGATTGACAAGTAGGTGACTGGTGTGAGCTAAGATTTATTTTGGGATATTTAGTAGAGAAGAGATACAAGCTTGGTAATTGTGGGACAACACTTGGTATAATCCGGTGATTCCGATAAAATAACTACCGCACTTTTCAAAGTTGGTTTAGCAGTTTTACTACGATTTCTTAGCTCAACTCTAGGATTGATTTTCCGTTTGATATTTTTAAGTATCATGTTCAGCATCAAGAGAGACAACCACTTATCTAGTTAGGGATGATGGGTGAGTTGCGATAGTCAAACTTTTAAATCGCCGTACTAAGTTGGAAGTACTAACCAGACCATTTATCTCATGTTCAACCAGACCTTTGTTGAGTGATATAACACCTACGATTATCAGATAATTGGTTTGACAATGGGAAAATTAGGGGCAGGCCCAAAAAAAAAATTCACACAAGCAGGCCCACGATTAATTTTCCCTACGGTCGCACCCAAGGTTTTTTTAAAAAAAAAAAACTGTGTAGAAAGTCACTAATACCCTTCAGCGGTTTCGTACGGTTAGAATAACTCCCTGAAACGTACACATTTATTTCAATTCCACCAGTTACTTCTATTTCTTCTTCATCGGTTTCTGCTACTCGATTCACAGATCTGTAGATTCTTTTTTTCTCTATCATCATTCGCAGAAACCAAACCCTAGAAACTACTTACAGATTAAAACCCTAGAAACACATTTCATCAAAAATGGATGAAACGCCAAGTAAAACGCGTCTTCAGAAGTAGAAACAGAAGAAAACATATATTGAAACTAGTTTTAATCAATGTATTCTTTCCTGCATTTAGTAGATTTGATTATTTTTTTCGATTTTAACTTTTGTTCTTGATGTTGAAGACGAATGAGAAATTCAATCGAAGAAAAATAAAAAAAATGGTGAGATTCAACAATTACTTCATCTGTTTGTGTTTTGATTTTGTTTTTAATTTGAAGTTTTGTTGTACCAGAAGTCGATGATGAACCAGAAGCCGGAAATCCGAAAAAGAAGAACAAATCTAAGAAGAAAATTATTTCTGGTGAAATTTTCATCCTAAATATGTTCACCCCTAATTTATTTTGCTCTATAACTTACCCACTCTTTGATTTTAACATCAATTTTACCTGATGATGTTGAAGATGAAAAAGTAGAAAGTGATAGTGACCAACCACCGGTGAAGATGCAAAAGAAGGCAAATAAAGATATTGTGGAAAGATTGGAAGTCTCTGGTATGGATCCTCACTAACTGACGTGTGATTATGCATAAAAAAAACTGCATAACAAGTTATTTGAGTGCATAATAAGTTATGCATTGATAGGTGTCTAAAACACCTTATTTTATATTTAGTATTTATGCTTTCTTTGCTATTTTTCGTGTGAATTATGTATCTTATGTGAATTTGAGTTATTAGGTGCTTTGGAGTCATTTGGAGCAAGAAAAAGGAGAAACTACTCATTTAGAGCGAAAAGGGAAAAAAGGTCATTTTACATGCAAGTACTATCTGGAGCCCAGGCAAGGATAAGGGACAACCAGTTGAGTGATGTACTAAGGACAGACTACAGAGCGTTAAGGGGCGCCTCATCCTTCCTTACAACTAATCTAGGTCGAGAGAAGATATTTCCCAAATTTTCTTAAACTGAGAACACAGAACACAGATTGAAATTGGAGTTAGTTAGGTTGATTAGCCAAAAGAGAGTGAGAAACTAAATGCAATGGCTGCTGCTGTTGAAACCAAGAGAATCAGTGGGATGAGTTGATGACAAAGATCAATTGATAGAATAAATGAGATGAATCCATTGCTACTGGAAAATTAGGTTAATAAAATGGAGGAAATTATGTTGTTCTGCTCGAGTGAATGACACAGAGAGATGGGTCTTGCCAAAATGAAGAAACTGATGGTGGAGTTACTGTTAATCAATACTTTGACGCAACTGGAGTTTGGGGAAGAATTGAAGAACAAGGTGAAGAGTATGATTTCAGAGAAGATTTAAGATTGTTGCCGTTGGATAAGAACAGATCGAGAAGGAGTCTTGGTTTGAAATATACTTGCAGGGAACTTGAATTTGGGAGAAAGTAATTGAACCAGAATTGAAGAACATTATGACCAGTCAAGAGACATATCAAGTGCTTGAGAAAAGTCCCCAAAGAGTTTTGCTAATTTTATGCAATTATAAGCCTTTGTCTGAGTGAGTCTTGGAGATGAATGAAGGGGAGCTTGAGTTGCAGGCATTGATAGAATGGGGATGTGCAGAATGGTTGAAGCGACAGCTGCAGTGGTGTAGGTCGAGCCAAGTGCAGCTGCTACTGAACATGATGGAGTCTCAAGCTTGGGATGATTTCCAATGAATGAAGCCGGTGGTACGTGCAAGTGGAGAGAGGCGGGTATAGTTTGATGTGCTGGTGCAGTTGTGAAATATAGCATAGATGATGAGTATAAGATGGAATTGAAGGCATCAATGGAGAATGAGGTGAATTGAAATTGCAGGCTTGGAATGTAGACAAAAAATGGGTTTTGGTGATTGTATTGGCTGTGTAACAGATGCAAAGGGACACTTGAACTGAAGCCTGTTATGCCTGAGATAGATGGGACAATAAGGGAAGGAGTTGGCGTTGCAATGGAACTGCAGGTGATGTTGTGATGCTGCTCTCAAGGATTGGTTGGTATTTTATTTGTTCTTGTGCTACTGCAGGACAATAAATGGAGTTACAGGTGAAATGGGCATAGCAGGTGCGTTAGCTGAATTCTTGCTGTAGAAGAGATCGATTGGAAGGAAAATTGAATCTATTTTGAGGGGCTCAGGCAAGTTTGATCTGCTGTTGTGCAAGGCATAAGCTCAGGTTGTGTTTAGCCTGAGATGAAGATTGCAGTGGTGAATGGAAGCTGTGGGTGAATTGTAGGTTATGCTCATGGTGGTTCTGGAAGGTGTTGTGGTAGTAGATCTTTGGTAGATGAAGTTAAGAGCATGGAGGAGTTAAATGTATGTTTTAGGTTGAAGGCACAGGTGGTGCTCTTTTTGGTGGTGCTGGTGAAATTATAATGAATATTACAGGATATGATGGGTTGTGAACTTGAACTGAAGCTAGAGTTAAATTTAGTTGGCTGTCAGATAGTTGTCATGGGCTGGTGGAGTTTGCAAGGGAGCTACAGATGCTGAGAATCTAAGCTGTTGCCGCTGCTGTGTGGTGTTGTTATATAAGGAGCTGGTGGAATGTATAGTTACATCATGGAAGCATTTGAGATGTTACTTGAACTAGAGGGTATTAGGATGATTTTGTTACATTTCAGAGAATGGAGTTAATCTAGACAGTTGCTGCAATGTAGAGAAAGAAGGCACAACCATCATGGCTGAAGCACAATGGTTGCAACGGCCTTGGCCAAAACCAGTCAGACGAGTTAGCCAGCTGACTCGGTTTTGACTCATTCCCTAACTCAGTATAGCTTTGACCTGGTTGACTAACGATGACTGTTAGGTCAACGGTTAACCTTGACGGTGGACTGACAGAATATTTCGTCGACGGAGAAGAATTTTCAAGCGACCGGTGACCGGATTCCGGAGAACTTCCGGCCAAATCCCCAGTTTTCCGGCGAGCGCTTTTGGGACAGAATTTCTACACGGGTTTCTCTCACTCATGGGCTTGAGGACTTATATCTATTGGACCTTTGAAGGCTAGACCTAATTTTGGAACAAGAAGAGCTATAAAAGAGAAGACTTTTCTCAAAACACAATATCTAATCTTTTATCATATCTCGAATATCTTATATTATCTCTACTTTTGTTTCTAGGGTTTAGACAACATGATAGAATTTCATTTTCTCCTTGTTATGAACTCCATGAACATGAGCTAGAGTTTTATTATTGGTTAAGGAATAAGTTGGATTTCCAAGCATGGGTTTTGTTCAATAGATTAGTTTTGTCTCTATACTTTATCGATTATGATTTGCTAGAAATATCGCATGTATGATTGATTGTTAGTTTCGTCAAGTTGCAAATTGTTAGAACTTCTAATCACATCTATTGCTAGTTTAGGGTTTATTATACGTAAAAGTGATAATCCTTGAATACAAGTAGCATAAATATGATTATAGTTTGTAGTGATATATTCTTATGATCATATGTGAATCGTAACCTTTGTTAAATTGAATTAGTGCGCTTTCCACGTTCAATTACTTTGATTGGCCTGATTTCATAGAACTTAATGCATCTAGGGAATTAAACTTGATTAGTGCTTTTACATGTTAGGTTGTTCTTTTAGATAGAACTCATACTCGCATCTTTTAATGTGTTTGTTGATGACAAAAGGAGATTCGCGGGATGTTCTTGCGATCAAGATATCCTAGGGCTTTTGATAAAAGTTGAGATTAAAAATCAATTCTAGTTATTGTGAAAAGCATGTTAGTGAATGAAAACGAAATCCTTAACCAATATCTTTTCTATTGATTTGTTTACTTTACTTTGTTTTGCTTTTATTTTATTTTAGTATATAAAAATCAGAAAAATACCCGGTGTTTTATATAAAAAACCGAAAATATATTGACAACCTAGTCCTTTCTGTGGGATCGATCCTTTCTTGCCCTTGCTATATTTATATTTTGAGTAGTAAGAAAGTGTGAATTATTTTTGGCGCATACGACATCGATCAAATTTTGGCGCAGTTGCCGGGGAGGCAACGATTGTTACTTGTTTTTGGTTTCTTATTTTTGTTTTTCTTATTTTCTTATTTTAACATAGTTTTGAGAACTCTTGTTTCAGGTACCAATTTCTATGGAAGGAGTATATTGGAGCAATGGATATGACTTTCAACCTCTTCAACACTATGACAATTTCCCACCATCTATGGGATGCAATCAAAACCAATTTATTGGATATGATGCATATCCTAGAGAACCTTATGGTGATTTTCATACATACCAACAACAACCATGTAGCGGGTATGTAAGTAAAGCACCTAGGTGGGATAATTTTACTTCTAATTGGCTTCATTCGAGTTGTATGCATATTTTGAATGGATTACAAGACATGCAACAAAGGCTAAACCAACTTGACCGTGATAGAGAGAACGTCGCACAAACCAATTTCTGGAATATTTCTTATTACCCGACTCCAGATCGTTGTTATGATCATTCACCCATTCAAAGGGAAGAGTCATGGGAAAGAGAACCTATTGTATCAAATGGTGGTAAGCGTGTGAACGTCAGGAAACTTGCGCAGAAATTATACAAGTTGGAAGACGATGGATACTCGGAAGAGCTTGTCCATGAAATTAGTAGGACCTTTCATATGGAACTCAAGCGACATCGTGATAAAGGTTGGGAAACCGACGACGATTCTTATTATGGTGAGTCTGAAGATGAAGACGAAGATGATTGTGTTGAAAAGGACCAACTTTTGGAGATATTTGATGACGTTAGTGTAGTTGACTCAACTCTTGATCTTTATAATGATCAAGCACCTATTCAAAAGGTACATAAGTACGATAAAACTAGTGTTTTATAGAACTTTGGAACAAGGTTTGAGTCTTAAAAGAGGAGTGTGTTGAGAATGTGACCGTTATGACCAATATTGTGGAAGACCCAATTGAGCTTGCATATGATTGTAACGATGATTGTAACAGATGAAGAATGGTTACAAGGTTTGATAGAGGACCATGATATACAAGAGGTGAATAATTCACTTGAGTTTTTCAAGGATGAAGAGGATTCCGTAATTCAAGATATTGTGAGAGGTTTGTCTAACCCTTTGCGTATTGTTTCTTCTCCTTTACCTCTTATTGGTTTGAATGTATGTGCTTCGAGAACATTTTTGAATGATTTTTTTTCTCGATATCCGCCATTAGAGAAACTTGATTCTCATACTATGCAAGTTTGTGAACAAGAAACCATGGAAGTACCCGAATCCTATATTCTTTATGCACTTCCAAGTGTGGACAAGAATAAGTGTGGGGGAATCTTTTATCGGTTAATAGCTTCGTTTCTGTTTTATGTTACTAATATTTGTGTGAAGCTAGTGTTTGCAAAACAGGTGCTATGGGTGGATCCCCAACTTTTCCGATTATTGGTGTATGGGTAATTCAACTTGCATGTCGGGATGACGACTTTAAACCAAGTGCTAATGGGAGGCAACCCACCGGTTTTGTGTATCTATCTCTATATTTTTATTTTATTTTAAGTCTTTTATCATTATTTTCTTATTTTGTATATTTGCATATCAAAACTCCAAATTTTAGAGATTTTTGAACAATTTAGAATAAACACTAGCCTTTCTAAGTAGATGGACTTTTTTCTTGGCGGTGCGGTGTATATTGGCTGAGTTGAGATTAGATTCCAACTAAATAGCCTATTTAGTGTTTATCCTCTAATGTTCTGAAATATCTGTGAGTTGGAGTAATGAGTTTTTATCATGCATTTTCTTTTGATATATTTTGTAAAAGGGTCGTAACTATATTGTCTAACTAGGGTCTGGGTCGTAAAACATGCACTTGATGCATTAGGGTCGGAGACTAACCATAGACCGTGAAAACCCCATTAGTTTGAATTTTTATATTTTAGAAAAGCCCCTGACCGTATTTGACTGTCTAAACCCTAATAAATATGCACGGCCACGAATTCTAAACCATCCGGTGTCATTGAAAGCCCTCTTTCTTTCTCAGGAGAAAAAAACAAAATGAAGATCGAATTAAAAAGCAGTTGTGTTGATGCCCAGAATTATCGAGAAGAAAGACAAAATTTAAGAAACCATTTTTGGTACTGCAGAATACGAGAACCATTTTGGATTCAATTTTAGATGGAGGAGCGTGAGACAGAATGGGGAAGTAATCTTTAATTCAATGAGGACTGAGGCAGAATTGGAAGTACGTTTTAATTGGGGGTTTAAAGTAAGAGCGTAAAAGAAGGAAGAGAAGAAAAAACCTCAAAAATTAGAAAGACCAAGTGATTTTGCAAATCCTAATTACCGAAATCAAAATTGTCTTCTTCCAATTCGATCAAATTTAATTGAGTTATGTTAGAGTGATAAGTAGTTGATTGAATTTTGTGGATGTGAGATCTAACAAATCAAATGAAATATTTTATGGTATGTAAACCATTAACAAAAGCAGAAGTAAAAGGTAATTTACAACCAACCTAATGTCTGTCCATATACTGTTTATGGTAGTATACATGGTCAATTTGATGATCTTATTGAATGCTCATGTTGCTGATTATCTTTTCATGGTGGATTATGCATATAATGGGTTCTTAAGGTTTTTGAAAATTTTTGATTCGTTTACATCAAATAAAATGTTATGATTGTGCTGAGTTAGGTTTAGGTTTTACGTGAAATATTGATCATCAGGTGTTTGGTATTTGAATGCAAGGCGATGGTCGTAACGACTCAGTTGAACCATAAGGGGCGTTAAGATAATGTCCTTTACCTATTTGATAAGGGTATTTTAGTAAAAAATCAAACGGTCAAAGTCAGTCTCCGACCCTAATGCACCAACTGCATGTTTTAGGACCCAGACCCTAATTAGCTAATATAGTTGCGACCCTTTTACAAAATATCTCTTTTCTTTTCTTATTGTGTATATATATCATGTTATGAATTTCCCATCTTGAACCTTACTTTGAATGACTAAATTTTACATTGGGGACAATGTATAGTTTAAGCGTGGGGGGGTGTTCTCATATAGAGTTTTTAGCCTTGTTATTTTTCCCTTGTGTTTAAAAAAACAAAAAAACAAAAAAAATAGAAAAATAGAAGAAAAAAAAGTTGTTTTATACACTCCGAAACATAGAAACTTGTGCCTTTAGGATGAAACCATTAGCGGATGGAACCATTTTGATTGCAGGAGTTGAGGAACCAATTAACTAAAAGGGACGAACATAGCTCAGAAATTACAAATTATTTGATAGTTGTTACCATATCTCGGAATATCACCATATCACATTCTATTTTTATTTTTTCATATTTATCTATTGTTCTCTAAGTGATTTGGTGGGTCACTAACATCGAATTTTTATTACTGCTAGGATGAAATAGAGTGATTGAGTTGCTAAGAAGAAGAAAAAAAAAGTGAAAAAAAAAAAAAGATCGACCAATTAGACCAAACGGAATAAAAAGACACTTGGATAGTAGTATGTGTGAAACGTTGTCCCTGTCTCCGTCGCCTAAACAAGCGTGGAATGTAGGATCCAAGGAAACTATCACATTCTTGCTGACAAGAAGCATGCACTTGGATCCAAAAGATCTAATCATGATGTCTACAAAAAAAAAAAAAAAGTGAAAAAAATAAATAGAAATAGAAAAAGAAAAGAAAATATTATATTGGTTGAATAAAGTCACTCCTGGTTCCCTTGTATATGCTAGTGAGTTGATGTATAATTCAAACCAGTAGCTCAATCCAATAGGATGCATAGGTTCATCTTGGAAGTGACCTTCAGACAGATATGGGAAACATCGATCACTTGTGAACATTCGCCAACATCTACATCTATATCCATCTTCTTAATCTTTTCATTGTGATTGTGGTTTGTTAGTTTCCGAGTATTATGGCTTGTTCGACTATCTAATTAAAGCTTTATTTACTAATATATGAATTGAATTTTTGGAAGGTACCTCTTCCTGTAGTCATTTTGGATTCGTTCATAGATTTGTCACAAATAGACGGAGTTGGAAATATAGGTTTTGTAGGTAGACCTCTTGTAAACCTTCACCAGACTATAACTCATCCACTAGGGACACCTAGGGGTTTAAAGGCTTGTTATTTATGCTAAAATTAACCGTAGCCTCGACGACACGGAGTTGTATGTATGTTTTAAAATTGTTTTGTTTGATTTGCTCGAGGACTAGCAAAGTCTAAGTGTGGGGGAATTTGATAGGTGTCTAAAACACCTTATTTTATATTTAGTATTTATGCTTTCTTTGCTATTTTTCGTGTGAATTATGTATCTTATGTGTGAATTTGAGTTATTAGGTGCTTTGGAGTCATTTGGAGCAAGAAAAGGGAGAAACTACTCATTTAGATCGAAAAGGTCATATTACAGGAAGGTACTATCTGAAGCCCAGTCAAGGATAAGGGACAACCAGCTGAGTGATGTACTAATGACAGACTACAGAGCGTTAAGGGGCGCCTCATCCTTCCTTACAACTAATCTAGGTCGAGAGAAGATATTTCCCAAATTTTCTTAAACTGAGAACACTAAACACAGATTGAAATTGGAGTTGGTTTGGTTGATTAGCCAAAAGAGAGTGAGAAGCTAAATGCAACGGATGCTGCTATTGAAACCAAGAGAATCAGTGGGATGAGTTTATGACAGAGATCAATTGAGAGAAGAAATGAGATGAATCCATTGCTACTGGAAAATTAGGTTAATATAATGGAGGAAATTATGTTGTTCTGCTCGAGTGAATGACACAGAGAGATAAGTCTTGCCAAAATGAAGAAACTGATGGTGGAGTTGCTGTTAATCAATACTTTGACACAACTGGAGTTTTGGGAAGAATTGAAGAACAAGGTTAAGAGTATGATTTCAGAGAAGATTTAAGATTGTTGCCGTTGGATAAGAACAGATCGAGAAGGAGTCTTGGTTTGAAATATACTTGAAGGGAAATTGAATTTGGGAGCAAGTAATTGAACCATAATTGAAGAACATGATGACCAGTCAAGAGAAATATCAAGTGCTTAAGAAAAGTCCCCAAAGAGTTTTTCTAAATTTATGCAATTATAAGCCTTTGTCTGAGTGAGTCTTGGAGATGAATGAAGGGGAGCTTGATTTGCAGGCATTGATAGAATGGGGATGTGCAGAATGGTTGAAGCGACAGCTGCAGTGGTGTAGGTCGAGCCAAGTGCAGCTGCTACTGAACATGATATTGTCTCAAGCTTGGGATGATTTCCAATGAATGAAGCCGGTGGTACGTGCAAGCGGAGAGATGCGGGTAGAGTTTTATGTGCTGGTGCAGTTGTGCAATATAGCAGAGATGATGAGTATGAGATGAAATTGAAGGCATCAATGGAGAATGAGGTGAATTGAAATTGCAGGCTTGGAATGTAGACAAGAAATAGGTTTTGGTGATTGTATTGGCTGTGTCACAGATGCAAAGGGACACTTGAACTGAAGCATGTTATGCCTGAGATAGATGGGACAATAAGGGAAGGAGTTGGTGTAGCAATGGAACTGCAGGTGATGTTGTGATGTTGCTCTCATGGATTGGTTGGTATTTTATTTTTGCTTGTGCTGCTGCAGGACAAAAAATGGAGTTACAGGTGAAATGGGCATAGCAGGTGCGTTAGCTGAATTCTTGCTGTAGAAGAGATCGATTGGAAGGAGAATTGAAGCTATTTTGAGGGGCTCAGGCAAGTTGGATCTGCTTTTGTGCAAGGCATAACTTCAAGTGGTGTTTAGCCTGAGGTGAAGATAGTAATGGTGAATGGAAGTTGTGGGTGAATTGCAGGTTATTCTCATGGTGGTTCTGGAAGGTGTTGTGGCAGTAGAGCTTTGGTAGCTGAAGTTAAGAGCATGGAGGAGTTAAATGTATGTTTTAGGTTGAAGGCACAGGTGGTGCTCTTGTTGGTGGTGCTGGTGAAATTATAATGAATATTACAGGCTAGGATGGGTTGTGAACTTGAACTGAAGCTAGAGTTAAATTTAGTTGGTTGTCAGATAGTTGTCATGGGCTAGTGGAGTTTGCAAGGGAGCTACAGATGCTGAGAAGCTAAGATGTTGCCGCTGCTGTGTGGTGTTGTTATACATGGAGCTGGTGGAATGTATAGTTATAGCATGGAAGCATTTGAGATGCTACTTGAACTGGAGGGTATTAGGATAATTTTGTTGCATTTCAGAGAATGGAGTTAATCTAGACAGTTCCTGCAATGTAGAGAAAGAAGGCACATCCATCATGGCTGAAGCACAAAAGAGAAGACTTTTCTCAAAACACAATATCTAATCTTTTAATATATCTCGAATATCCTATATTATCTCTACTTTTGTTTCTAGGGTTTAGAAAACATGATAGAATTTCTTTTTCTCCTTGTTATGAACTTTATGAACATGAGATAGATTTTTATTATTGGTTAAGGAATAAGTTGGATTTCCAAGCATGGGTTTTGTTCAATAGATTAGTTTTGTCTCCATACTTTATCGATTATGATTTTCTAGAAATATCGCATGTATGATTGATTGTTAGTTTCGTCAAGTTGCAAATTGGTAGAACTTCTAATCACATCTATTGCTAGTTTAGGGTTTATTATACGTAAAAGTGATAATCCTTGAATACAAGTAGCAAAAATATGATTATAGTTTGTAGTGATATATTCTTATGATCATATGTGAATCGTAACCTTTGTTAAATTGAATTAGTGCGCTTTCCACGTTCAATTGCTTTGATTGGCCTGATTTCATAGAACTTAATGCATCTAGGGAATTAAACTTGATTAGTGCTTTTACACGTTAGGTTGTTCTTTTAGATAGAACTCATACTCGCATCTTTTAATGTGTTTGTTGATGACAAAAGGATATTAGCGGGATGTTCTTGCGATCAAGATATCCTAGGGCTTTTGATAAAAGTTGATATTAAAAATCAATTCTAGTTATTGTGAAAAGCATGTTAGTGAATGAAAACGAAATCCTTAACCAATATCTTTTCTATTGATTTTTTTACTTTACTTTGTTTTGCTTTTATTTTATTTTAGTATATAAAAATCAGAAAAATACCCGGTGTTTTATATAATGAACCGAAAATATATTGACAACCTAGTCCTTTCTGTGGGATCGATCCTTTCTTTCCCTTGCTATATTTATATTTTGAGTAGTAAGAAAGTGTGAATTATTTTTGACGCATACGACAGCGATCATGCATACTTTATGAATAATTGCAGAACAGGTTATGAATCTGCAATTATGAATGCGAGACTAGTTCTGCATTATGCATGACAGGTTATGCAGCATAAAATCTAGTTATGCATTATGCAGCATCAAAATAAATGTGCATAACATGTTTTGCAGATGCATGCCAGATTATGCTTTCAAAAAAACATTGCATAACACTAAGTGTTACTTTTTTCATTTTAATCTATTTAAGTTTTAACATCATTTTTACCCGCTAAAGATGATAACCTAGAAGTGGAAAAGGCGGAAACTGATGGTGAACATCAGCAAAAGGAGACGAGAACCAACGTAAAGCCCGGTGCAGCCAAGAAGAAAAAGAAAGTCTCTGGTATGCATTTACATTCCTTCATGTGTCTGTGATTCATGTTTGCATAACATGTTATGAAACAAAACAAATCTGAATAACATGTTATGCAGAATAAAAAAAATGTGCATGACTTGTTATGCTTACCGAAATTATTGCATAACCTAATATGAACAACATATTTATTTGTGTGTCAATAAGATCCCGAAGCAACAACCCCATCAAGGAAGTCATAGAGATTGAAAGATCAGGAATCACCTAGTTCACCTAAGCCTGAAGCACAAAAGAAAACAAAGAGAGCACAGAAAGCTTCACCAAAGGAAATTTTGGGTGATGATGATACAGTTAGGATGATAACACAGATGATGAGAAGGAAGTATATGATGACAAGGAACTAAATGATAACACAGATGATGAGAAGGAAGTAGATGGTAATATTTTCTTGTGATATATTTTGTGTGATATATTGTTTCTCTAGTGTAATTGATTTGTTTCAATATTGCTTTGGTCCATTTCAGTTAGGAAAGCCGTTGACCAGATGAAGAAAAGAAAAAGACATGAACCTAAACAATCAAAAGACCTGAAAAATAGGAAGAAGAAGAAGCAATCTGAAACATACGAAAGTGAAAGGGAAGAAGAAGAAGAATCTAATAAGCAATGTGTTGTCTATAAACAAGGTACGTTGAATTCCTGTTATGCATCAGTTAATAAAATTCTCTTATCAATTACGTTGCTTGTTTATATGCTAACAGCTTGTAAAACACGTGCATCATGCTTCTTAAAAAAACATAAACACATCATGCTTCTTAGATGCTCTAACCATCCAAGTACACTTTGTCATTTTTACATAATGCATAACTAGTCATGCATTAACATTTGCAGCTGCATAACTAGTGATGCAATTATTTATAAAGGTGCATAACATATTATGCATTCATAATTCACCAATTATTTATAATGCATAATTGTTTATGAAGATGCCTGAGAAGTAGGCATGCGTAGTTATGCAGTTCTAAACAGCAGTTCTAAAAATGCAATTTTTTTTTGTTCTTTTGCTTATGCAGCAAAACCCAAATCTGCAGTTCAAGTAGGTAATTACAGAGGAGGTTTTCTAAGGGTTGGTCACTTGTTTGACAAGATAAGAGAAAGAGGTGGTTTGTCTCCGTTGCAGGCTAACATGATGAATGTGTGTCCATTTGGGAAATTCTATAACTGGTTATATGATGCAAACATGGCGTACTTGGATGGTAAGAGCAACCAGATGATGGATGAAGTCTTTCTATCATATGACCATGATGATTTGAATCAACATTCGTTCAAGGTGTACGAAAACAAGTCGATACAGTCAACGTCTAGTGAGCTTGCAATTACTTTTCTGATTCCAAGAATTAAAGGAAATAAAGGAAATGATATTCTGACTTCAAAGAAAGAGATAGACCTGACTCAGTCACATGCCCTCGTCAAGCAATTCCCATTCAAAACAAAGGAGGGTTATATCAGTACAGATCCCAAATCACGGGTGACAAAAGTGTGGATTGATGATATTGAAAAGCTTGATAAGAAAGGTGATGAAAAGGAAGTTTTCTGCCTTGTCTTCCTTTACATGCTAGTTGTATTATTATTTTGTACTTCATTGGGAGATAACTTGGACGTCTCATATGTTGGTTTGGTTAAGGATTTGGAAACCATGGACTCTGTATCTTTTCCTGATTTGATTCATGAACACCTGATGGATGGCATAAATACTATCAAAAGAAAGAATAATCGTATCAAGAATTGCAATGGATGCACTATATATTCTCTTGTGAGTTAGTTTTTTTTTTACTCTCTGTTGATGGTGGTTTTTAGTTTAGGGTTAAAATCGTAAAATGCTAAACCCTAGCATACATTTAAAACAAGCATTTACTAGGCGCATTTAATAAAAGCTTTTAATATGTCTCTAATAACTACCGGGGTATATTTTTCAAATTAGGGTTACGACAAACCGAACCCTAATTCCCCCGTGTGCGAATGGCAAATCATGCTAGCCACACCTATCCCAAGCTAGACGCGCCATGCCAATCTCACCGTGCCATGTCCCTAGCTACGCTAGCCACATCTCGTGTGCCAATGGAAAATCATTCCAGCCACACCCGAATCGCGCCAAAGCATGCCAACCATGCTAGCCGCACCCTTGTGCCGATGGAAAATCATTCCAGCCGCGCTAAGCCAATCGCACCATACCATGGCCCTAGATATGCTAGCCACATATCGTGTGCCAATGGAAAATCATTCCAGCCACACCCAAACCGCGCCAAAGCATGCCAACCATGCTAGCCGTACCCTTGTGCCAATGGAAAATCATGCCAGCCACACCTATCCCAAGCTAGCCGCGCCATGCCAATCGCACCGTGCCATGGCCCTAGATATGCTATCCACATCTCGTGTGCCAATGGAAAATCATGCAATCCACACCCGAATCGCGCCAAAGCATGCCAACTATGCTAGCCGCACCCTTGTGCCGATGGAAAATCATGCCAGCCACACCTAGCCCAAGCTAGCCGTGCCATGCCAATCGCACCGTGCCATGGATCTAGCAGCACTAGCCACATCTCGTGTGCCAATGGAAAATCATGTCAGCCACACCCGAACCGCGCCAAAGCATGCCAACCATGCTATCCGTACCATTGTACCGATGGAAAATCATGCCAGCCACACCTAGCCCAAGATAGCCGCGCCATGCCAATCGCACCGTGCCATGGCCCTAGCTATGCTAACCACATATCGTGTGCCAATGGCAAATCATGCCAGCCACACCCGACCGCGCCAAAGCATGCCAACCATGCTGGTCGCACCCTTGTACCGATGGCAAATCATGCCAGCCACACCTCGACCAAGCTATCCGCGCCATGCAAATCGCACCGTGTCATGGCCCTAGCTATGTTAGCCACATCTCGTGTGCCAATGGAAAATCATGCCAGCCAGACCCGAACCGCGCCAAAGCATGCCAACCATGCTAGCCGCACCCTTGTGCCGATGGAAAATCATGCCAGCCACACCTAGCCCAAGCTAGCCGCGTCATGCCAATCGCACCATGCCATGGCCCTAGCTACGCTAGCCACATCTCGTGTGCCAATGGAAAATCATGTTAGCCACACCCGAACCGCGCCAAAGCATGCCAACCATGCTAGCCTCACCCTTGTGCCGATGACAAATCATGCCATCCACACCTAGCCCAAGCTAGCCGCGCTATGCCAATCGTACCGTGCCATGTCCCTTGCTATGCTAGCCATATCTCATGTGCCAATGGAAAATCATGCCAGCCACACCCAACCGCGCCAAAGCATGCCAACCATGCTGGTCGAACCCTTGTGACAATGGAAAATCATGCCAGCCACACCTAGCCCAAGATAGTCGCGCCATGCCAATTACACCACGCCATGGCCCTATCTACGCTAGCCACATCTCGTGTGCCAATGGCAAATCATGCCAGCCACACCCGAACCGCACCAAAGCATTCCAACCATGCTATCCACACCCTTGTTACGATGGAAAATCATACCAGCCACACCTAGCCAAAGCTAGACGCGCCATGCCAATCGCACCGTGCCATGGACCTAGCTACGCTAGCCACATCTCGTGTGCCAATGGAAAATCATGTCATCCACACCCGAACCATTCCAAAGCATGCCAACCATGCTAGCCGCACCCTTGTGCTGATGGCAAATCATACCAGCTACACCTAGCCCTAGATAGGCGCACCATGCCAATCGTATTGTGCCATGGCCCAAGCTATGCTAGCCACATCTCGTGTGCCAATGGAAAATCATGCCATCCACACCCAACCGCGCCAAAGCATGCCAACCATGCTTGACGCACCCTTGTGCCAATGGCAAATCATGCCATCCACACCTAACCCAACCTAGCCGCGCCATGCCAATCCCACCATGCCATGGCCCTAGCTATGCTAGCCGCGTCACCCTGCTGTCCTTCAACTCACGACTACTAAAGTGAATCCAGGCGACAATCCACGATTTCCCTTCAATCCCAAGAGAAAATCTTGGCCGTATAAAGTCCCCTCACGACTTTTGGCCCAAAACCCTAACTTGGTCACGCGCCTAGTCCAAGTTAGCCGCGACATGCCAAACCATGGCCCTCATGCCGCGCCACCATGCTGGCCTTCCTCATGTGGCTACTAAAGTGAAGTCAGGCGACAATCCACGGTAGCCCTTCAATCCCAGGAGAAAATCCTGTCCGTCTAAAGTCCCCTCACGACTTTAGGCCCAAAACCCTATCTTGGTCACGTGCCTAGCCAAGCTAGCCGTGCCATGCCAAACCATGGATTCTCATGTCGTGCTACCATGCTGGTCTTCCTCATGCGTCTACTAAAGTGAAGCCAGGCGAGAATTCACGGTTTCCCTTCAATCCCAGGAGCAAATCCTTATCGTCTAAAGTCCACTCACGACTTTAGGCCCGTGACAAAGCTAGCCGTTCCATGCCAAACCATGTCCCCTCATGCCGCGCCATGCCAAAACATGTCCCCTCATGGAGCGCCACCATGCTGGCCTGATAAGTGTCTAAAACACCTTATTATTTATCTATTGTTTATGTTTTCTCTGCTAGTTTTCTTGTAAATTATGTATCTTATGTTTTGTTTTTGAGTATTTAGGTACTTTGGAGTCATTTGGATCAAAAGGAGAATAAACATCGCGAAAGTCTCATCTCAAGTGCAACTGTGGTTGGAGGCAAATTATTTCTCATTATTTGCTTTTATTCCTTCATCTCTGTCTGAAAAGTATGTCGGCTTTAGTGATGCAAATTATGTCTGAAAAGCATGACAACTTTAGTGATGAAAAGACATTGAAGGGAAGAAGTGAATATGAGAAGTAAGAGACGATATCGTTGGCGACAAAATTCGAGAAGGGAAAAAGCGTCACTCTCAGGCGTCCGGTTGGAGCAAAAAAAGAGCGGAAAAGTCATTTCACAGGCAAACATTATTTGGAGCACAACTAAGGATAAGGGGCTAGAAATTTGGTTAACCCTTATCAAGAATTGATCAACCATTATAAGAACCCCATTCTGGGGTGGTTTCTATTATTGGGGTGTACTCATCCACCCCAAATCATTACCTACACCTAAATTTCAGAGAAGCCATCATTTTTCTCTCTGCCTGAAGTCGATGGCGGCTCCATCATTGGTCACAGGGAGGTGAGAAAATGGAGGAGATTAAGATGCAGAGTTTATGTGGAGTTTAAATGAATGATTTGAGGTTGATAAAGACATAGAAGATGGGGGTATTTGTTACTTTAAGTTCTAGGTTAACTCTCTCACTGATTTGAGGTGAATTATGGATTCCAGATCGAAAATGGGTTTTGGTTACTGGTAATTTGAGGAGATTGATGGAGCTATTGTGACTGATTGATGTCAAATCAGGGTTTGGTTTGATTATAAAATGGTGCTGCTCATGGAAGAAAGTGGATCTAGGGTTTGTTTTGAATCTGAGATGGGTTTGGTAGACGAATTTGGGTTGGTGGCATATGAACTGAAAGTGAGTTGTTGTTGTATTTTCCATGAGATGGTGTTGGTGGTCTTGATTGTGGTGGTGCTGTTTAGGAGGAGGAGATGGTTGGCTGTGAAGCATCTGGTGATATGGGTCTGAGTTGGAGCTACAGGTGGTGCAGCTGGAGTTCCTAAGCAAGATAGCTGAAAGAAATAAACTGGAATTGAGTTAAGTAGGGAAGCTAAATTGGTGGTGCTAGTGACATAGTTGTGATACAGGTTCTGGTGTTTTGAATTGGTGATTAGTGGTCACTGTGACTGAATGTGGATTGAGAAGGAGGAGAGTTGGGTGTGGTTTGTTCAGTGGAGGATAAGAAGGCCTGTAGGTGGTGGCAATGGAATGCTTCTGCAATGAAAGTAAATGGGAAACTGCAGGTGTGAGAAGAAATGGCAATGCAGTTGTGTTGTTGTTGGTGGACAGGTTATGCAGCTGATGATGGAACTAATTACAAGGAATAATGGCTGTCCTGGTGAAGCTATAGAGTTGTTGTTGCTGCTAAGTGATAGTGTTGCAGTGGACTTGGTAGTTTACATGTGAACTGGAATCACAGTTTTGCAGCTGTGAGCTATAGCAGGACAAGTTCGTGGCATGGGCGATGGAATGAGAAGAATTGAGCCGCAGAAGTGTAACTGGAATTGCAAGAGAATGGAAGTGCATATTGGGAGGTTTTTCTGGTGATGCTAGACTGCATTGAAGGAGGTATTACAGGTGGTACTGGAAAGATGGAGCTGAATGTACAGCTGGTGCCGAGAAGAACTGAGATGTGGCTTATCAGCTGAATTGGCTAGGTTAGAAATGCTGTTGTGTCTGGGGTTTTTGTTGAGAATTGGCTGGGCTTGTGTTGGAGCTAGTCATGGTTCCAGGGAGGTCTGCCAAGGGTTTGTATAACTAAGCTGGAACTGCAAGGGCCGAGATGATGCTGCAGTTGACTGATTACCAGGATTACATGGAGATCTTGGAAGTGCACGAGAAGATAATGGTTGCAGGTATGAATTGCAGCTGTTGACATGAATTTCAAGGCAAGGAGGAACTGAGGTCTTGGTGGTGAATGCACAGGCAGGTGGAGTTTGGCTGTGGTGTTGGAGGTTTGCATATGGAGATGCTGAGAAGCTAAAATGGAGGCGGTGTATTCAAGAAATTGCAGAAGAAAACATGGCTGGCTTGTGATGGAGAGAATCAAGATAAGCTCGAGTTGGTCTTGATGAGAGAATGGCTAGAGGTGTGGTGTTGTCTAGTGAAGATAGAACTGAGTGCAGGAAGGGAGATGGAGCTGTGATGCTGTAGGGAGTGGTGATACAGCCATCTTGGCTGTGTACAATGGTAAGCAGGGCCATCTGGGCTATGCAACAACTGCAACAGCACTAGCCTTGGCAACTCATCTCATCCAGCTGAGTCAGTGAGCTGACTCGTTGTGACTCAGATTTGACCCGGCTGACTAACGTTTGACCGTTAGGTCAACGGTTATCTCTAACGGTGGACTGACGGAATATTCCGTCGAATATTCCTCCGACGGACATAATTTTCAGGTCATCGGCGGCAACTTTCCGGTACCGATTCCGGCATATTTCCGGCCAAAAACCCAGTTCCGGCGAGCGTTTTGGGGACAGATTTTCTACATGGGTTTCTCTTGCTTGTGGGCCGGGTGAATTTCCAACTAATGGACTTTGAAGACAAAACCTATTTTTGGAAGGAGAAAAAGGCTATAAAAAGGAAGTTTTCTACACAATTTCGGATATAATGTTTTATTCTATTCTTGGAGCTTTTGCAGAGAACTACTACTAGGGTTTGCTTTCTTTTATGTTTCATCTTATTTATTTGAATATTATGATGATGAACTCCATGAATATGTGTAGCTAAATACAATAATTGGTTATGGGATAAAAGTTGATTTCTTCAAGCATGTTATTTGATTCTATGAATTAGTTTTGTCTCAATTTTATCGTTTATGATTCATCGTTTTTATTATCATATGATTTGAATGCTAGTTTGGTTGAGTCCGGAATCAATTGGATTTGTTTTCATCTCTATAGCTATATTAGGGTTTTAAATATGTAAAAGTTGTTATCTCTGATTTTTAGTAGCATCTTGTGGTTAATACTTGTAGTGATACATCTTTTTAATCGCATATGAATCATAACCTTTGTTAAAACAAATTAGTGCTTTTACACGTTTGTTTGCATCGATTAGTCTTATTTCATAGAACTTATTGCTCTTAGGGAGTTAAATCTAATTGTGCTTTTACACTTTAGGTTTCTTTTTAAGAAGATTTCACAATAGCATCTTTTAATGTTGTTTGTGATAAAATCAGGAAATAAACGGGATACTCTTGCGATCAAGATATCCTAGGACTTTTGATAATTGAGAGATTAAATACCAATTCTAATCATAGATGAAAAATACATGTTTGTGAATGATACTATCCCTTAACCAATATCTTCTCCTTATTGATTATTCCAACTATTTACTTTGCTTTATTTAGTATTATTACTTTGATAAAAACAAAAACACACCTTGGGTTATTTGGTTACATAAGAATCTGAAAATTGCATAACAACAATCGCCTCTCTGTGGATACGAACTCTTTCTTATCGAATACTATATTCATAATTAGTAAAGTGAGGAAGTGAATTATATTTGTGTCGTCTGACAAGCGATCAAATTTTGGCGCCGTTGCCGGGGAGGCATTGGCCTTGTTATCTAGTTTTTAGTTTCTTTTTATTATTTTTCTGCTTGCATACTTGTGTTTCGTTTTTTTTTTTGTCTTGTTTCTCACTTGTTTGCGAGAATTGTTTTTCAGGTACCTAATCTCTGGCTTCTAAAGATTGGAATTATCCAAGGTGCGGGATAGCTACTCGAAAAGGCAAAATACTCCAACCAAGTCAAGGCACGACGGAAGAACACAACTTGGAAGTAGAACACGAAGTTCTTCGGCAAGAAGGAGAGGAAGTAGAACACGATATTCCTTTTGAAGAAGAAGGAGAAGGAGAAGAAGCAATGGGTGACCCTGCAAATCGTTCACTTAAAGACTTAGCTTCTCACAAGCTGGATATACGGCAGGGTTGCATTCAAACCGACTCTACTTTTGAAATCAAGCCGGGACTTCTTAGAGAATTACCAAAGTTCCATGGTTTGGTGAATGAAGATCCAAACAAGCATCTTATGGATTTCCACACCATTGTCATGGCTATGCTCCCAGCAAATATGGAGGCGGATGGTGCTATGTTGAAGGTTTTTCGATTCTCATTGGAAGGTAATGCTAAGGATTGGTTATACTACTTGCCTTCCGGGAGTGTCACAACTTGGAATGGGCTCAAGAAACTCTTTCTAGAGAGATATTTTCCTTCATCTAAGGCTACTCAAATTCGCAAGGAGATTTTCGGAATGAAGCAAAATGTGGGAGAATCGTTATATGATTGTTTGGAACGATACAAAAGGTTGGTGGACAGCTGTCCTCATCACCAATTTAGTGACGCCATGATCATCCAATACTTCTATGAAGGACTCCAATCAAGTGATAGGAATCTTATCGACGCAGCTAGTGGTGGTGCACTAGTGAGCAAGACGGTGGCACAAGCTAGAGAGTTGATTGAAAACATGGCAGCAAACTCTCAACAATTCTTGAGTCGTGGTTCGGATGTGCTTCTTCGGCGAGTCAATGAAGTGAGCGAGGTGGAGGAACTTCGTCAACAAATGGGAAACATCACAGCAATGCTACAATAAGTTTCAGCTGCAGTGATACCAAGTTCTCATGGGTATGAAGACATCAATGAGCAAGCTAATGCGGTCTTTCCAAATCAGCCAAGACGGTATGATCCTTATTCCAATACTTACAATCTGGGATGGAGAGATCACCCCAATTTTAGCTATGCGAATAAGAAAGGAGCGGTTCAACAACCTACTTTCAATAATTCGGGTGGATTTCAACCTTAACAACAACAATTCCAGCCGCGTCAACAATTTCAGCAACCACAACAATCAATGCAAAATCAAGGTTCCGATATCGATGCAAAGCTTCAAACAATGATGCAAGGCATTTATTCTATGTTTAAAGATAGCCAACAAGAAACCAAGAGTGCGATCAGGGAATTGCAGACACAAATGGGTTCCATGGCTACTGAGTTGAACCAATTGAAGGAACAAAATAGTGGGAAACTCCCTTCTCAACCTATTAACCCAAAAGAGGGTGTGAATGCAATTAAATTGAGAAGTGGTACACAACTTGTGCCACCCGAAGTTGCTGATTCGGGCAAGGTGGAAGCACCAAAGGAACCTGTTTTGGAGGAGAATAATGAGGATTCTCCCCAAACTTCTGAGATACCTATTCCTAACTCTAAAACTCCTATTCCTACTTATGTTCCTCCTTTACCTTTTCCTCGCAGATTTGAAAATTATAAGAATGAGGCACTAGAAAAGGAGATTTTGGACGTTCTTAAGAAGATTCATGTGAACATACCACTCATTGATGCTATAAATCAAGTTCCAAAGTATGCAAAAGTGTTGAAGGACTTGTGTACCAATAAGCAAAGGCTCTAAGGTAATGAAGTGCTTAGTGTGGGGGAGAATGCTTCGAAAATCTTAAAGCACAAACTCCCACTGAAATGCAAAGACCCGGGAAGCTTTGACATCCCCGTCACAATTGGTACCACTACATTTAACAAAGCAATGTTAGACTTAGGTGCATCCGTTAATGTTATGCCTGCATCTATGTATAAGTCACTTGATTTAGGTCCTCTCAAAAAGGCTGAAATTGTGTTGCAATTAGCCGATCGCTCTAATGTCTACCCAATGGGTATTGTTGAGGATGTTCTTGTGCAGGTTAATCAACTAGTATTTCCAGCAGATTTTTGTGTCTTAGAGATGGATGAAGGTTCACCGGACTCGTCTCTTCCATTGCTACTTGGGCGTCCCTTCATGAAAACGGCGAAGACCATTATTAATGTGGATAAGGGAACTCTAACTATGGATTTTGATGGAGAAGTAATACGTTTCAGCATTTTCGAGACGATGCGGTATCCTAGTGATGTCCACTCTTGCTTCTCCGTTGATGTTTTGGATACTTTGGCACAACAAATGTTTGAATTGAATGGTGAAGATGCTTTGGAAACCGTTCTAACTACATCCATTGATAATGGTGTAGAGTGTGGTAATGAGGTCAAAGAAGCCCTTGGTGATCTCAACTCACTACAAGGATGCCCGGAAACTCATAATATCTCTTTTATTTCTCTACCATGCAGTGATGAAAAACTTTTACCATCTATTGTTAAATCTCCAAAGTTAGAATTGAAACCTCTTCCTAGTCACTTAAAGTACTTGTACTTGGGTGACAATGAAGAGTTACATGTGATTGTTTCTAACGAGCTTAGTGAATTACAGGAGCAAAAACTTCTAAGGGTGCTAAGGAAGCACAAGACGGCCATAGGATGGACAATTGCCGATATCAAGGGTATAAGCCCTGCCGTTTGCATGCATAAGATTCGTTTGGAGGACGATGCAAAGCCTACAAGGGAAGCGCAACGTCGTTTGAACCCCCCGATGATGGAAGTTGTGAAAAAGGAGATACTCAAGATTTTGGAAGTGGGTGTTATCTACCCCATATCCGATAGCAAGTGGGTGAGCCCGGTACAAGTTGTACCAAAGAAATCAGGGGTGACCGTGGTGGAGAATGATGAGAATGAACTTGTCCCAACTCGTGTGCAAACCGGTTGGAGGGTTTGTATTGATTATAGGAAATTGAATGCCACTACTAGAAAAGATCACTTTCCATTACCTTTTATTGATCAAATGCTTGAACGTCTAGCTGGACACTCTTATTATTGATTTCTTGATGGCTATTCAGGTTATAATCAGATTGTGATAGCGCCGGAGGATCAAGAGAAAACCACTTTCACTTGTCCTTTTGGTATTTTTGCTTATCGAAGGATTCCTTTTGGCTTGTGCAATGCTCCATCTACTTTTCAAAGGTGTATGGTAAGTATATTTTCAGAATATGTTGAAAACATAATCGAAGTGTTCATGGACGACTTTAGTGTCTTTGGTGATTCATTTGACCTTTGTTTGAACAATTTGTCATTAATCCTTGAACGATGTGTTGAAACAAATCTTGTGCTTAATTGGGAGAAGTGCCATTTTATGGTAACTCATGGCATAGCTTTAGGCCATATAGTATCTTCTAAAAGCTTGGAAGTTGATAAATCTAAGATAGACCTTATTCGTGCTCTAACCCCTCCCACTACGGTGAGGGAGATACGCTCTTTTCTTGGTCATGCAGGTTTTTATCGTAGATTCATCAAGGATTTTTCCAAGATAGCATCACCACTTTGTGCCTTATTGCAAAAAGATGTGGTTTTTAACTTTGATGAGAAGTGTATGGCGGCATTCAATCATTTGAAAGAACTTTTGATTTCAGCCCCTATAATTAAACTACCGGATTGGAGCAAGCCTTTTGAGCTCATGTGTGATGCAAGTGATTATGTGGTTGGTGTGGTGCTTGGGCAGCGTGTGGGGAAGATACCTCATGCTATTTATTATGCTTCTAGAATGTTAAATGAATCCCAACAAAACTACACTACCACTGAAAAAGAGTTATTAGCTATTGTTTTTGCTTTGGAAAAGTTTCTCTCTTATCTAATTGGTACAAAAGTTGTTGTCTTTTCAGATCATGCAGCACTTAGGTACTTGCTTACAAAGAAAGAGGCGAAACCGAGGCTCATACGATGGATTTTACTCTTGCAAGAGTTTGATATAGAAATCAAGGACAAGAAAGGAATTGAGAACACCGTTGCGGATCATTTGATCCGTCTTGCTATGGACAAGGAAGCTATCCCGTTGCGTGAAAGTTTCCCGGATGAGCAACTATTCTCAATTGCATTTGCGGAACCATGGTATGCGGATATTGTTAATTACTTGGTGTCTAAACAAATCCCAAAGAACTTGTCTCGTGCTGAGAGGGACAAACTTAAGAGGTTAGGAAACCAATATATATGGGATGATCCATACTTGTGGAAACATGGCAGCGACCAAGTCATACGAAGGTGCGTTCCCGAATCTGAATTTAACTCTATCTTGTCTTTTTGTCACTCCTATGCTTGCGGAGGAAATTTTGGGAGTAAAAGAACAGCTCACAAGGTACTTGAAAGCGGTTTTTATTGGCCAACTCTATTTAAGGATGCACATATATTTTGCACAACTTGTGATAGGTGCCAAAGGACAGGCAATCTAGGTGCTCGAAATCAAATGCCACAAACTTTTATTCAATTTATTGAAGTTTTTTATGTATGGGGTATTGATTTTATGGGTCCTTTTGTCAACTCTCATGGGAATTTTTATATCTTACTTGCTGTTGATTATGTCTCGAAATGGGTGGAAGCTAAAGCCACCCCAACTAATGATTCTAAAGTGGTTTCAGATTTTGTGCAAGCTAACATTTTTGCAAGATTTGGAATTCCAAGAGCCATAATTAGCGATGGGGGATCTCACTTCAAAAACAAGTTCTTACAAGGATTGTTGAAGAAGTACAATGTGTCGCACAAGATTGCAACACCATATCATCCCCAAACCAATGGACAAGCCGAGGTGTCGAACCGAGAGGTGAAATCCATACTAGAGAAGACGGTGAATCCAACAAGGAAAGATTGGAGCATGCGACTTAATGATGCTTTGTGGGATTATAGAACCGCATACAAAACACCTATTGGGATGTCTCCCTTTAGGCTTGTGTACGGTAAGCCTTGTCACTTACCCATTGAGATTGAACATAAGGCGTTTTGGGCTATTAAGAAATGCAATTTGGAGTTAGATGGTGCTGGAAAACAAAGGAAGTTGCAACTCCAAGAGCTAGAAGAGTTACGTAATGATGAATTTGAAAGCTCGCGCATTTACAAGGAGAAAACTAAGGCATTTCATGATTCTATGATTTCTAGAAAACAATTTTGTGTTGGGCAGAAAGTTCTTTTGTTTAATTCTCGCTTGCAATTATTTCCGGGTAAATTGAGGTCACGTTGGATCAGACCTTTTATTGTTACTAATGTGCTTTCTCATGGTGCAGTATAAATTCGTAGCATAGCTACAGGAAAGGAGTTTAAAGTGAATGGACACCGGTTGAAACCATATTATGAGAACTTTACTTCCGAAGTTGTGGAAGGTGTGAACTTTGTGGAGGCATCCTCGCTGGAGGAGTCTTAGTGAACAAGGAGAACGTCGGGCTGACGACTTTAAACCAAGCGCTAAGTGGGAGGAAACCCACCGGTTTTGTATCTTTACCCTTATCTTTTTATTTTTATGCATTTACTTTTCGCTTTATTTTCTTTGTTTTTGCATATTATTTGCGGAATTTCCCACCTTGAACTTTCTTTGGATGATTCAATTTTACATTGAGGACAATGTAAAGTTTAAGTGTGGGGGAGCATTTATATGTTTGTATAGTGTGTTTTAGTGTGTTTTATGCCTTTAAAAAAAAATCAGAAAATTAGAAAAACCAAGAAAAAATTTGTGCTTTTTGAACTCCGAAATCTAGAAACTTGCCTTTAGGATGACACCATTAGTGGATGGAACCATTTTGAATGCAGGAGTTGAGGAACCAATTAACTAAACGGGACGAACATAGCTCAGAAATCATAAATACCATGATAGTTGTTACCATATCTCGGAATATCACCATATCACATTCTATTTTTTATTTTTCCATATTTATCTATTGTTCTCTAAGTGCTTTGGTGGGTCACTAAACATCGACGTGTTATTACTGCAAGGATGAAATAGAGTGATTGAGTTACTAGAAAAAGATTAAAAAAAAAAAAACAAAGGAGACCGACTAATTAGACCAAAACGGAATAAAACGACACTTGAGAATAGCAGTATGTGTGAAGCGTAGTCCCTGTCTCCGTTGCCTAAACAAGCGTGAAATGCTGGATCCAAGGAAACTATCATGTACTGGTTGAAAAGAATCATGCGCTTGGATCCAGTTTGATCCAATCATGTTGTCTAAAAAAATAAAAAGTAAAAAAAAAGTGAAAAAAAAGAAAAGAAAAAAAGAAAGTATTATATTGGTTGAATAAAGTCACTCCTAGTTCCCTTGTATATGCTAGTGATTTGATGTAGAATTCAAACCAAGTATCTCAATCCAATAGGTATAGGTTCATCTTGGCAGTGACCTTCAGACAGATATAGGAAACATCGAACACTTGTGAACATTCGCCAACATCTACATCTATATCCATCTTCTTAATCTTTTCATTGTGATTGTGGTTTGTTAGTTTCCGAGTATTGTGGCTTGTTCGACTATCTAATTAAAGATTTACTAATATATGAATTGAATTTGTTCAAGGTACCTCCTCCTGTAGTCATTTTGGATTCGTTCATTGATTTGTCACAAATAGACGGAGTTGGAAATATAGGTTTTGTAGGCAGACCTCTTGTAAACCTTCACGAGACTAAAAATCGTCCACTAGGGACACCTAGGGGTTTAAAGGCTTGTTATTTATGCTAAAAGTGACCGTAGCCTCGACGAGACGGAGTTGTATGTATGTTTTAGAATTGTTTTGTTTGATTTGCTCGAGGACTAGCAAAGTCTAAGTGTGGGGGAATCTGATAAGTGTCTAAAACACCTTATTATTTATCTATTGTTTATGCTTTCTATGCTAGTTTTCTTGTAAATTATGTATCTTATGTTTTTTTTTTTGAGTATTTAGGTACTTTTGAGTCATTTGGATCAAAAGGATAATAAACATCGCGAAAGTCTCATCTCAAGTGCAACTGTGGTTGGAGGCGAATTATTTCTCATTATTTGCTTTTATTCCTTCATCTCTGTCTGAAAAGTATGTCGGCTTTAGTGATGCAAATTCTGTCTGAAAAGCATGACAACTTTAGTGATGAAAATACATTGAAGGGAAGAAGTGAATATGAGAAGTAAGAGACGATATCGTTGGCGACAGAATTCGAGAAGGGAAAAAGCGTCACTCTCAGGCGTCCGGTTGGAGCAAAAAAAGGGCGGAAAAGTCATTTCACAGGCAAACATTATTTGGAGCACAACTAAGGATAAGGGGCTAGAAATTTGGTTAACCCTTATCAAGAATTTATCAACCATTATAAGAACCCCATTCTGGGGTGGTTTATATTATTGGGGTGTACTCATCCACCCCAAATCATTACCTACACCTAAATTTCAGAGAAGCCATCATTTTTCTCTCTGCCTGAAGTCGATGGCGGCTCCATCATTGGTCACAGGGAGGTGAGAAAATGGAGGAGATTAAGATGCAGAGTTGATGTGGAGTTTAAATGAATGATTTGAGGTTGATAAAGATACAGCAGATGGGGGTATTTGTTACTTTAAGTTCTAGGTTAACTCTCTCACTGATTTGAGGTGAATTAGGGATTCCAGATCGAGAATGGGTTTTGGTTACTGGTAATTTGAGGAGATTGATGGAGCTACTGTGACTGATTGATGTCAAATCAGGGTTGGGTTTGATTAGAAAATGGTGCTGCTCATGGAAGAAAGTGGAGCTAGGGTTTGTTTTGAATCTGAGATGGGTTTGGTAGACGAATTTGGGTTGGTGGCATATGAACTGAAAGTGAGTTGCTGTTGTATTGTCCATGAGATGGTGTTGGTGGTCTTGATTGTGGTGGTTCTGTTTAGGAGGAGGAGATGGTTGGTTGTGAAGCATCTGGTGATATGGGTCTGAGTTGGAGCTACAGGTGGTGCAGATGGAGTTCCTAAGCAAGATAGCTGAAAGAAATAAACTGGAATTGAGTTAAGTAGGGAAGCTAAATTGGTGGTTCTAGTGCCATAGTTGTGATACAGGTTCTGGTATTTTGAATTGGTGATTAGTGGTCACTGTGACTGAATGTGGATTGAGAAGGAGGAGAGTTGGGTGTGGTTTGTTCAGTGGAGGATAAGAAGGCCTGTAGGTGGTGGCATTGGAATGCTTCTGCAATGAAAGTAAATGGGAAACTGCAGGTGTGAGAAGAAATGGCAATGCAGTTGTGTTGTTGTTGGTGGACAGGTTATGCAGCCGATGATGGAACTAATTACAGGGAAGAATGGCTGTCCTGGTGAATCTATAGAGTTGTTGTTGCTGCTAAGTGATAGTGTTGCAGTGGACTTGGTAGTTTACATGTGAACTGGAATCATAGTTTTGCAGCTGTGAGCTATAACAGGACAAGTTCGTGGCATGGGCGATGGAATGAGAAGAATTGAGCCGCAGAAGTGTAACTGGAATTGCAAGAGAATGGAAGTGCATATTGGGAGGTTTTTCTGGTGATGCTAGACTGCATTGAAGGAGGTATTACAGGTGGTACTGGAAAGATAGAGCTGAATGTACAGCTGGTGCCGAGAAGAACTGAGATGTGGCTTAGCAGCTGAATTGGCTAGGTTAGAAATGTTGTTGTGGCTGGGGTTTTTGTTGAGAATTGGCTGGGCTTGTGTTGGAGCTAGTCATGATTCCAGGGAGGTCTGCCAAGGGTTTGTATAACTAAGCTGGAACTGCAGGGGCCGAGATGATGCTGCAGTTGACTGATTACCAGGAGTACATGGAGATCTTGGAAGTGCACGAGAAGATAATGGTTGCAGGTATGAATTGCAGCTGTTGACATGAATTGCAAGGCAAAGAGGAACTGAGGTCTTGGTGGTGAATGCACAGGCAGGTGGAGTTTGGATGTGGTCTTGGAGGTTTGCATATGGAGATGCTGAGAAGCTAAAATGGAGCTGGTATATGCAAGAAATTGTAGAAGAAAACATGGCTGGCTTGTGATGGAGAGAATCAAGATAAGCTCGAGTTGGTCTTGCTGAGAGAATGGCTAGAGGTGTGGTGTTGTCTAGTGAAGCTAGAACTGAGTGCAGGCAGGGAGATGGAGCTGTGATGCTGTAGGGAGTGGTGATACAGCCATCTTGGATGTGTACAATGGTAAGCAGGGCCATCTGGGCTGTGCAACAACTGCAACAACATTAGCCTTGGCAACTCAGTTCATCCAGCTGAGTCAGTGAGCTGACTCGTTGTGACTCAGATTTGACCCGGCTGACTAACGTTTGACCGTTAGGTCAACGGTTATCTCTAACGGTGGATTGACGGGATATTCTGTCGAATATTCCTCCGACTGACAGAATTTTCAGGTGATCAGCGGCACCTTTCCGGTCAAAAACCAGTTTTCCGGCGAGCGTTTTTGGGACAGATTTTCTACATGGGTTTCTCTCTTTCGTGGGCCGGGTGGATTTCCAACTAATGGACTCTGAAGACAAGACCTAATTTTGTAAGGGAGAAAAAGCTATAAAAAGGAAGTTTTCTACACAATTTAAGATACAACGTTTTATTCTATTCTTGGAGCTTTTTGCAGAGTACAACTTATAGGGTTTGCTTTCTTTTATGTTTCATCTTATTTCTTTGAATATTATGATGATGAACTCCATGAATATGTGTAGCTAAATACAATAATTGGTTATGGGATAAAAGTTGATTTCTTCAAGCATGTTATTTGATTCTATGAATTAGTTTTGTCTCAATTTTATCGTTTATGATTCATCGTTTTTATTATCATATGATTTGAATGCTAGTTTGGTTGAGTTCGGAATCAATTGGATTTGTTTTCATATCTATAGATATATTAGGGTTTTCAATACGTAAAAGTTGTTATCTCTGATTTTTAGTAGCATCTTGTGGTTAATACTTGTAGTGATACATCTTTTTAATCGCATATGAATCATAACCTTTGTTAAAACGAATTAGTGCTTTTACACGTTTGTTTGCATCGATTAGTCTTATTTCATAGAACCTATTGCTCTTAGGGAGTTAAATCTAATTGTGCTTTTACACTTTAGGTTGCTTTTTAAGAAGATTTCACAATAGCATCTTTTAATGTTGTTTGTGATAAAATCATGAAATAAACGGGATACTCTTGAGATTAAGATATCCTAGGACTTTTGATAATTGAGAGATTAAATACCAATTCTAATCATAGATGAAAAATACATGTTTGTGAATGATACTATCCCTTAACCAATATCTTCTCCTTATTGATTATTCCAACTATTTACTTTGCTTTATTTAGTATTATTACTTTGATAAAAAAAAAACACACCTTGGGTTATTTGGTTACATAAGAATCTGAAAATTGCATCACAACAATCGCCTCTCTGTGGATATGAACTCTTTCTTATCGAATACTATATTCATAATTAGTAAAGTGAGTAAGTGAATTATATTTGTGTCGTCTGACAAGAGATCATGGCCTTCCTCATGCGGCTACTAAAGAGAATCCAGACGACAATCCACGGTTTCCCTTCAATCCTATGAGCAAATCCTGGCCGTCTAAAGTCCCCTCACGACTTTAGGCCCAAAACCCTAACCATGCCATATGACCATGGCAAACCCTTGGATCTTCATACCAAGTCCAAACACACCCTAGCCGTGCCACCCTATTGGCCCTCACTACGTGGCTACCAAAACGAGGGCGTGCAACGATCAATGGTTGCCCCTCCTCTCTAGATGCAACATCTCGACCGTCGAAGGTCACCTGGATAGAAAGTTCCCCAATCTCGACTTTCCAAGCCACAACAACGTTTTACATGTTTTCCAGAAAATTCGAGACATCAACACAAATAGGGGGATTCTCTTTGGGTATTGGTTTGGTGGTCTACATCGTGCGGCGTACACTATGCCCCTCATAAGGAAGTGTCATAAGGATGAGGCGCCTAGTAAATATAGGAGTTATGTGGGAAACGTTCATGGGACATAAATGCGTGAGTTAACAAACTTTATGGAACATCAATTCCATAACGTTAACAGTTTCATGAAAACCAATTTCATACGTTAACCACTTTATGGGACATCAAGTCCATGCATACGGTTACCACCTCCTCACATTTACTTCCCCACTCCTTAAAGAGACCAGGGTACGTTTCTACCTTGACTTGTATAAATAGGTCTTACTTATTTCCATTTGAACAACAAGTTCATTCGGCCAAGAGAACACTCAGAATACTTACCTGCTAGCTCCCCTCGTGAGCTCTGCTAATTTTCTGAAAACAAGTTGTAGAAACCCAACTACTCTTCTAGAATCAACTATTCCGGTCTCAACACTTTCTTCACTTCCCTCCCCAAAACCAACCCATTCTCCTCCTCTTTGTGACCGAAGCAAGTCTGGAACGACCATTTCTTGGTTTAGGCCGGACTTGTATAGATTGATCTCTCGAACTTAAACTACTCCCTTGCAGTACTTTTTTTAGGGTTTAAACAGTTTCTCACCTTTCACACCCGCAATTACCAAAACCGGTAAAAACTATTTTCACATATAAACAATTGGCGACCACAGCGGGAGGATTTATCTATGGGTTACGATACCGACTCCATCTACTTGTTTATTTTCCCAAACGTCAATCCCAATATGGTGGAACTCAGGCCCGGAGCGGCCGCCGAGAATACCAGCACAGAATACGTCCATGATGTTATCATCTCTCCCAATAATGTCGTTGCATCACCTAAAGACTACGGCAACTCCGAATACATCCCCTCGAGCATAAAACCACCAGTCACCAGGGCCAGATCCGCCGCTGCGACTCCTAACGTCTCGTCTAACATGGCACCTCCAACCGCAACTAAGGTTCCAACTACCCCACCGACGGGATGAGAAACCGGAGGGACCAGGGGAAGCCGTCCCTAAGTCACCATCGCTGATTTGATGGAACGACAATAAATGCTTGCCATGGACCAGACAGATATGGTTACAACACAGAAGGAAGTACTCGTCTTTCTCAAGACCCTGACGGAGCGGCTACCACGTGAGTCGCTCCTCCAGAGCCATTTAAAAGCGTCTCCAACAGCCCCGGCGCCATCACCTCAACGGAACGCGCCTCCGCGGATGAGGAGATTCGCGCCAGGATTCCATTGAAAATAAATCAGCCATCCAACTTCGTCACGCGGGAAGATTTGGAGAAACTTATCCGCAACCGAATCAAGGATGATGAACTGGACATGCATCAACACCAACCCCCTTACCCATCGAAATGCAAAGAATTCCTTTCCCAAGGGGGTACTCCTCTCCTCAATTCACCCTGTACGATGGTACCGGGAATGCACATGAGCATGTTTCTCGTTTTTTGGAATCCTTGGGTGAACATGAGTATAATCATGTTCTTCGTCTGAGGGAGTTCTCAAAATCACTTACCGGAAGGGCGTATACATGGTACAACAACATCCCGCCAAACAGTATTCCCAACTGGAGCAGCATGGTTACAACATTTTACAGGAAATACTTATTCGTGTCTGAACAAGTCATTTTTTCGGACCTCGGAAGAATGTACCAGTGGGACAACGAACATCCAAACGACTTTGTCAAGAGGTTCAGGGTTCAAGCACTCGATTGTCACGACCCAAATGTGACTGAACAACAACTGGTGAACACGTGCATCAATGGTATGGTTCCCATTTATCGTGCCTTCCTAGAAAACTTGCGCTTCCAAATATTCTCCGAACTCCATGAAGCTGATAGACGATCCGCAACGACAACACCAACATTACTGTGGAGAACTAGGTCAACCCGAGTTGAAAACGCTCGTGAGACTCGTGGGAATAGACGCCTCACCAGCAAGCAATTTAATGTTGGCTCGCCTTCCGTGAACATAGTGAATGAAAGGGGGAAAAGGAAGGCCACATATACATGTCATCAGCCAAAACGTGAAGCACCGGCGCAACGGGAAGCCCTTCCACAGAAGACTTCCACTAAAACCCCCATGCATCTTCATGAAACTGAAGGGAACACTCTCGACTTCTCGTTTCCCATAGAGGAGGTAATCGACCTCCTGGAGGCCTAGGTTCAAGATGATGTTATCAGACTGCCGCTTCCTAGACGTCCACCAACTGAGGCCGAAATGGCGAACCCCAAGTACTGAAATTACCACAGGTTCGTTCATCACCCGACCAGTGATTGCAACAAACTAAAGCATATTTTTAAAGAAAAGATAGAAGCGGGAGAGCTCCAGCTAGGAAACGAGGGAGTACATCGAGACCCGCACCCAATAAGAAACTGCGGGTCCTGTGGGGACTCTGTGCACGAGACTGTACAATCTATGATGCAACATGTATGCGAAATTCTTTATCTTTCCAAGGTTTAACCCCAAGATATTTTCGCATCTCTCAATCGCGTCGTATCCGACAAACGACTTTTTCTCTCCCTGGAAACCACGCCAGGGACCCAAGATTTCCAAACAAGCGGAGGAAAAAGGGGGAACTTGGGACTGCTGACCACGTCTCGTTTAATAGGTATCGAACTTGACAACACGCTCATCCACATGGCCTCTGACCTCAACATCGTTACTTTCAAGACGCTAAAGGCAGCGGGATTTGCAAAACAAGACGCTACCCATTCCCCGTCTGTGATTAAGAACCCGAGAGGAGAAGCTTTGAACACGCATGACTACATTAACCTCGAGATCAAGGTGGGAGACGCTGTAACGCATAGAAAATTCCACATTGTCAGAGAACTGGGTCATGACATAATATTGGGGAGTTTGTGGGTACTCAAAAACAAAGCGAAACTAGATGTGCATCCTTTACCGACGCCCATTCCTGAAGGAGTTTCCAATGGCTTATCCCACCGGTTATCGCATCAACAAACTATCAAAGGAACCCATACGTCCGGAGGAGACCTGCTGGCGCTAGCTCATGAATTTCAAACGCAAGTAAGTATGACCGAGCGACCTCCTATACACTTAGTCATTCCTTCCCCCATCCTGTCACGGGGACTCGACGCGACTATCAGCATCAAAGCTATCAAGAAATGTGAATGGGGAGCTAGGCCATTTGAACACTTTGCGAAAAGCTTGGAAACTTCCATTGAAACCGACGAAGCCAAGACTCAAACGGTTGCACGAAATCTGAACCCGTTTTCAATCGAAGATGTGGTGGTCAAGGCAAACTCGTTTCAAGTTAGGAAGATGATGGTAAAAATGGTTATTGAGATTGATTCGCCCGACGGGAGAGAAGATGAACCATATATGGTGGCGGACATCCTTTTAGGAGGATATTGCAAGATCATCAACGCCGACGCACCTGAAGACGTGATAATTGACTCGCGATGGTTCAGGGCCTCCACTCCTTAAAATGTTGTACTTCCCAGTCATGCTCCTTTTAGTATTTCCTTCAACAATTTCTCTTAATATTTGTATTTCCCCAAGATGAATACTCCGTTTGTATTCTTCTTCGGAATTTCTTTTTCGTCAAAAATAAAATAAAATAATACATCTCTTTCCGAATAAGTTTTTCGGATATCAGAGAAATACATCAAACTAACCCAGAAAACCATTACCCATCATATTACAACCAAAGTACCTCGTTCAATCATTCAAAAAAAAAAATAGACAAGCGGAACGTTAACTGGTGAAGAAAAAAGTAAAAAGGAGTCTACAAGGACATCAGGACGACTAAGAAACAGGAATAACGAAGGGGAGGAACTAGCCCTCGAAGGATGGAACACGGATCCCCTTGGTCAAGGACATCTTCAAGCACTTTCCCCAGCAATCTCTCGGGCAACAAAGATCCCATTCAACGGCATTAGCAACGGAAAACTCAACGTCCCATCCCGAAGCAACCACGACAGTAAAAGTGTCCGCTTCGACGACCGGTCCAGCATACGCCACCGTGACCCCTCCAGTATCACCAACGACACCTCCGACACTAAATTTAAAGGTTACTTCGTTTCCGACAGATGCTCCTTCGAAAGTTTTCTCATTGACCCCCCGAAGAAGATTTTTCGATTCATCCGCATCAAGACCAAGAACCATGGTGCTCTTCTTCAAAAGCTTCACACACTCGATCTTCCGTTTCTTCGACCTAGTAGAAGTTCGAGTCGCCCTACAACTGGACCGAGGAAAGGCTTTGCCGCACCGGGACTTCTCAGCACACCAAGGTTCCTCCTTGATTTCCCGTCCCTCCTTCATGCTCACTGAACCCAAGAAAATCCGAACACGCACCTGCACTTCATGGAGGTAGATAGAAGGAATGCCCTGTATGACCTCACCAACTTCACATAACAGGGATTCAATTCTAGCCAGTGCCTCCTCATGAGAAGAGGATCCAATTCTGAAAACCTTCTTCGAAGAGATGAAGACAGGGTTTTCCCTGGAGGATCCCATCATGCACTACATAGAACAGGGAGAATGATCAAGTTCCATCCTACCTATAAAAAAAGAGAGGCGATACCTGTAAAAAGAATGGACGAATACAAAATACCCTGATGTAGAGCTCAAACCTCTAAAGGGAAAGTTTTTATACCAGTCGTGAATCAAGGCATAATATCATGTCTCAATTAAACCCCGTGCCTGTCTATGGGGCATAATTACGGTTGGTGATAAAGCGTGAAATAACGTGCTCGAGGCACGCTGAAGTGTGTTTTCCCTTCCCACCGCCAACGCTAAACTTCAGAGACAAGGCCGGCAACATCACGGAAAACAGAAAGAGGAGGAAGAATTTCCTGGTCAAGTAAAATAAAGAAAGAGGCAATTAATCCCTTGAAGTCACGTCAGGCCAAGCCATATCTCCATTGCCGCGGCCTCCACCACGCCTAGCCTTCCATGCAAGCTCCACCATGCCATTGCCGTGGTCAAAGCCATGCCACCTCTCGGCCCTTTCGGTCCAAGCCATCCACCTTATCCTCCTTCAAAGACAACGCCCCCTTTCTGTGATTACCAACATGGAAAGACAAAACTCGTTCTACCACTTAAAAGGTTAGTCGGAATCTCCTGACCATCTTTGCAATGATTTACGTTGTCCGTCACCATCATATGCTTACCCCGCAATAAGGCACCTGTTCCGAGCTAAGCAGGGGACTTAATGTTGATGGTGGTTTTTAGTTTAAGGTTAAAATCGTAAAACGCTAAACCCTAGCAGACATTCAAAACAAGCATTTACTAGGCGTATTTAACAAAAGCTTTTAATATGTCTCTAATAACTACCGGAGTATATTTTTCAAATTAGGGTTACGAAAAACCAAACCCTAATTCCCCCGTGTGCCAATGGCAAATCATGCCAGCCACACCTAGCCCAAGCTATCCGCTCCATGCCAATCGCACCGTGCCATGGCCCTAGATACGCTAGCCACATCTCGTGTGCCAATGGCAAATCATTCCATCCACACCCGAACTACGCCAAAGCATGCCAACCATGCTAGACGCACCCTTGTGCCAATAGAAAATCATGCCAGCCACACCTAGCCCAAGTTAGCCGCGCCATGCCAATCGTACCGTTCCATGGCCCTATCTATGCTAGCCACATCTCGTGTGCCAATGGAAAATAATGCCAGCCACACCCAACCGCGCCAAAGCATGCCAACCATGTTGGCCGCACCCTTGTGGCAATGGAAAATCATGACAGCCACACCTAGACCAAGTTATCCGCGCCATGCCAATCACACCATGCCATGGACCTAGCTATGCTAGCCGCGCCACCCATCTGACCTTCTCCTCACGACTACAAAGTGAAGCCAGGCGACAATCCACGGTTTCCCTTCAAGCCCAGGAGCAAATCCTGGCCGTCTAAAGTCCCCTCACGACTTTCGGCCCGAAACCCTAACTTGGTCACGCGCCTAGTACAAGTTAGCTGCGCCATGCCAAACCATGGACCCTCATGCCGCGCCACCATGCTGGACTTCATCATGCGGCTACTATAGTAAAGCCAGGTGACAATCCACGGTTGCCCTTCAATACCAAGAGCAACCTGGCCGTATAAAGTCCCCTCACGACTTTAGGCCCAAAACCATAACTTGGTCACGCGCCCAGCCATGCTAACCGCGCCATGCCAAACCATGGCCCCTCATGCCACGCCACCATGCTGGCCTTCCTCATGCGGCTACTAAAGTGAAGCCAGGCGACAATCCTTGGTTTCCCTTCAATCCCAGGATCAAATCCTGGCCGTCTAAAGTCCCCTCACGACTTTTGGACCAAAACCCTAGCTTGGTCACGCACCCAGCCAAGCTAGCCGCTCCATGCAAAACCATGGCCCCTCATGCCGCGACACCATGATGGCTTCCTCATGCGGCTACTAAAGTGAATCTAGGCGATAATCCACGGTTGCCCTTCAATCCTAGGAGCAAATCCTGGCCGTCTAAAGTCCCCTCACAACTTTAGGCCCAAAACCCTAACCATGCCATACGACCATGGAAATCCCTTGGCTCCTCATGCCAAGTCCAAACACACCCTAGTCGTGCCACCCTGTTGGCCCTCACTACACGTCTACCAAAATGAGGGCGTGCAACGATCATTGGTTGCCCCTCCTCTCAAGATGCAACATCTCGACCGTCGAAGGTCACCTGGCTAGAAAGTTCCACAAGATCGACTTGCCAAGCCACAACAACGTTTTACATATTTTCCAAAACATTTGATACATCAACACAAACATGGGGATTCTCTTTGGGTATTGGTTTGGTGGTCTACAGCGTGCGGCGTACACTACGCCCCTCATAAGGAAGTGTCATAAAGATGAGGTGCCTAGTAAATACAGGATTTATGTGGGAAACGTTCATGGGATATAAAGGTGTGAGTTAACAAACTTTATGAAACATCAATTCCATAACGTTAACAGTTTTATGAAAACCAATTTCATACGTTAACCACTTTATGGGACATCAATTCCATGCATACGGTTACCACCTCCTCACATTTAATTCTCCACTCCTTAAAAAGACCAGGGTACGTTTCTACCTTAACTTGTATAAATAGGTCTTACCTATTTCCATTTGAACAATAAGTTCATTCGGACAAGAGAACACTCAGAATACTTACCTGCTAGCTCCCCTCGTGAGCTCTGCTCATTTTCTGAAAACAAGTTGTAGAAACCCAATTGGTCTTCCAGAATAAACTATTCTGGTCTCACACTCTCCTTGCTTCCCTCCCCAAAACCAACCCATTATCCTCCTATTTGTGACCGAAGCAAGTCTGGAATGGCCATTTCTTGGTTTAGGTCGGACTTGTACAGATTGATCTCTCGAACTTAAAGTACTCCCTTGCAGTACATTTGTTTAGGGTTTAAACAGTTTCTCACCTTTCACACCCGCAATTACCAAAAACGGTAGAAACTATTTTCACCTATAAACACTCTCTTAATAAATTTGCACTGTATATTAATTTACAAAATATCTTATTAGTTATTGTTTTTAGCAGCTTTGGTTGGCTGAGCACTCCAACATAGATGAGATATCATCCGACATCGTCAAGGTTAGTCCCAATGCTACGCAAAGAGCTGCGAGGTAGGACTTGGCAGCAATGAAGAAAGCAATGCTCAAGAAGCATATTACAAGCTTAGAGGTACTTGTTTATGATCCTTAAAAATGAATGCATAATAAGTTATATTAGCAAAAACTGAAAGTGCATAATAAGTTATGCACCTTAAGAAAAGAATGGATAACATCTTATGCATCTCAATTATGAATGCATGGGAAGTTATGCATTGTTAATCAGGGTTGTGTTTTTCAGAAACTATAAATGCATAATAAGTTATTCACCTTAATAAATCAATGCATAACATCTTATGCAGCTCAATTATGAATGCAAGAGAAGTTATGCATTGTTTAGAAATCAAAAAGTATTAATCAAGGTTGTGTTTTAAAAAAAAAACTATGAATGCATTATAAATTATGCACCTTTATAACTCAATGCATAACATATTATACAACCTAATAAAAATGCATGACTAATTATGCATTGTTTAAACTAGTTGCATCACAGGTTATGCATATAAAAAATGTTGTTATATTGGTTTTGCATTCTCTTGATGAGTATTATAAATCATGTCGCAGTTCCATGAGAACTTCAGAGATGAGTATAGTGCAATGGAGTTGGAACTCTGTGAACCAAAAGAACCAAGGAAAAGGTCAGTGATACTTGAACTCGTTGCAATGAATCTTGAAGTGAACAGGGACAAGTATGAAGAATCATTTCAGGATGCAATGAAGATAATTGAACAAGAAAATTATCCCATCGATAGTGTAGAAGCAAGATTGCAGATCATTCAATCAAAGATAAAAGACATGAAGCATACTTAGAAGAGGAACAAACAGAGTGGAGGAGAGTTCAATGAAAAGTCGTATGATTACGTGTAGGAATTGCTTGTTGATTGTGGGAACGAAGAGGTGTAGGTGGATTCGTCAGTTGGCCCTAGAATTGATGTATCATCAGCAGAGCCAAGCGTCCCACTGAGCCAAAACTTGCCAAGGAATGAGAATCTTGTAGAACTGGTATCTTCAAATGAACAACCTACATAAGAATCAGTGCCACAAGTCATCAGACTTGATAGCCAAGACCAAATAGCTAGTCAAGGAATCCAGTCTTCACCTTTCAAGTTTATGGACTTGGAAAAAGCTGTTAATCTCTTCAGCGAAGACAAGGAAACAGAAACTCAAGAGGAATTGCAGACAACACCCAATGTTGCAACAACACAAGAAAGGATTGAAGCACAGGAAAAAGATTTTTTGTCCGGTGGTGATGATAACATTCTTCCAGAAACTCAGAAGAAAGAAGAAGAATGTGAAGTGCCCACATTTATCCTGCATTTGTCACAACCTGCTGCTGAAACTAAAGATAATGTTGAAGAACCACAACAACAACAACAAAATGAAAAACCACAATATGAAGCCGAGAAGGAGATGGTTGTTGACACATTCGTTGATGTCTTGAAGTATCTGGCAGAGATTCCTCTAACTCCATCCACACAAAATGCTGAAAAATAAAAAATCTCGAATGAAGATGCAAAGATAAATACAAAAGACCTAGTATATAAAATATAAACAAATTATGTTTTTTAAGAAAGCAGCATAACATCTTTATATGTTTCTTTTTTAAATGTCAAATGAACTATGTACTATTTATTATTTTAATCAACTACAAACTATTTACTATGTTGTTATTTTGCTCTTTAATCAACTATTTCGAAATAAATTATTTATATCTAATATATTTTGGTTACATAAATCTCTAGGAAGAAGAACATGGAGGGGAATGTATACCAAGAACAGAATTTTCCAAGACGACACCACCAGTGAAGAAAAGGCCAGTAGAAAAGAGAACAGACGATGGTAAGCAGAAACAGAAAGATGAGAACCATGTGGAAATGGGAAGGAAGGTAAAAAGAATCAATAATTGGACAGCAGGTGAGGAAAGAACATCCAATGTACTCCTCAAAGATTGTTACTTAGGGAAGCAGCCGAAGAAAATAAACAAGCTTACAAATGATAAAGTTAAAGAAGTAACTGCTCGTAAATCTGGTAATCCGTTCACAAAATTACCTCGACTGGAAACAATGGAATGCTTTCAAGCTTACAAAGATACATTAGAACCATCCACCGTTGAAGTACTGGGGAGATACTTTGAGCATGCCAACATCCTGTGAGTACATCAAACTACTTTATATGCTTGTTAAAAAAATTCAATGCATTACACAAGTTATGTTTCTTAAATTTAAATGCATAACAAATTATGCATTATAAACAAACAATGCATAACATATTATGCTTTAAAAACATCAATGCAGCACAAGTTATGCATACAAAACAGTCAATGCATAAGAAATTATGCTTCTCATATTTCAATGCATGGCTATAGGATTCATAATGCATAACAAATTATGCTTTATAAACAAACAATGCATACCAAATTAATCTTTAAAATATCAATGCAACACAAGTTATGCATACAAAACAATCAATGCATAAGAAATTATGCTTCTCATATTTCAATGCATGGCTATAGGATTCATAATGTCTTATGCATAACAAGTTCTACATACAAAAAAATCAATGCATAAAAGTTTATCACATTTTTTGGGTGACTAAAAAAAAAAAACTTATCTTGTCTTCTGCAGCAATTCGGCTTGGTTTATCAAAGACGCATAATCAGATGAAAACATGTACCTGGAAGAACAAGTATTAAGCTTCTACTGTTATATGTTGTTCCGTAAGCGGAAAATTGAGAAGGATATGATGAATGTTCAACATAGGTATGCTGAGACATCATTCATGAGGCCAGCTGCTTGGGTAAGTTAAAGAACTGTTACACCCATTGACTTCAGTTACATAACAACTATTTTTTCTGCATGAAAAGTTATTCATCGTTGTTTTACTACATAACCTGTGATACCCACATTGTTTCTTCTGCATAATAAGTTATTCAGCATTGTTTACTACATCTGATGTGCAATTTTATGTTAAAAGCAAGGACCTAGTTGGGATTTCCAAGTATGTTGAACAATTCATCTTAAATCTACATGTGGAAGTTGACAAAATGTTCATTCCAATGAAATATATCACAAAGGATATCCCTACTGGTTCTTATTGGACATTGTTAGAGTATGACTTCTCTGAGGGTGAGTGGAACTTCTTCAACAGTCTGTCGAGCTATAAAGTTAAATGCAAGCATCAAGCCGTTCAGATGGAAACTACTTGTATGCCTTATTTGATCCAAATATATGACAACATGAAACTATCAGCAGAAGCCGTGGATATAAAGAGAGATAAACTTGTATACAAGGATATAATTTTAAACAAGGTCCGTGAACAAGGTTCTTACCCCGACTGCCTCATATATGTATGTTACTATATGAAGATGAGGATGAAGTTAGAAGGCCAAAATAAATGGGAGAAGTTGACGATTGAACAAGCAATAGCGAAAGTCAACAAAAAGAGACTAGGTTGGAAGTGAAAATGCTGACAGATATTGGCAACAGTTGGGCCATAAATGCCAATAAAGAATACTGGGATACAATACCAGATATTGGGGTTTGAACTGGTATCTATTTATAGCAACCGAAAAACTTTAAGGGTGTAATGTGTAAAGCCTAACTTCAGTCTCTAAATATTAAATCGAAAGTAGTTGGTGTAATGTTTTGGTTTATCTTGTTATATTACTATGAAGATTAGAAAAACTAAATATCTTGTTACTATGTTTATATATATTAATACTTGTTTCAGTGCATCTATTTGTTTCAAAACTTAGTTAACGAGCGCTCCCTCTACCCCCGATTATAAACATAACATGTTATAAATCTTACAAAGTATTGAAGTGAAAACAGGTTGCTAAAAGAATGAAGTGAAAACAGGTTGTTGAATCTTACATAACAGGTTATGCAATACAAAAAAAGAATGCATAACATATTAAGCACTGTAAGAAAAGAATGCATAACAAATTATGCATATCTTAAAAAACAAGCATAAGAAATTATGCATCTAAAAATAATTGCTTCACAAATTATGCATTTGCAAAATAAAAATACATAAGACAGGTTCGGCATTAAAAAAGAAAAGGCATAACACACAGTAAAAAAGAAAGTTCTTTTTCATAAAAACCAATACGTACTAAGTAAAAAAAAAAGTCTTACAAATTAAAAAATACTGTAAATGAAATATGAATTAGGTTCGAACACAAAAGTAATAGTCTGAAGAAACCAACAAGCTAAATGCTCTCCCTTAACTTCCCTTAGGATTCTTCGGCGTCTTTGGAGGCTTCTTGTAACAGATAGGATTTGTACAAGTTTGCTTGTTGTGATTACTAATCTCACAATAATTAACACATTGCATATCTCTCCTAGGAGGCTTCTCGTAACGACTCAAACGTCTATTAGATTGTGGTCTCCATGGCGGCCTCCTAACATCAGGTACATCGATAATATCATTACCTTCATTAACTTCAGGCATGTTGTAGTTCGGAATAGGATGAATTGCATGGCTATAGACATTATTGAAGTATGCAGTAGTGAAATAAGGTTCAACAAAATCATACGGATTATAACCAGACATTGTTATCGAAGCAAAAGCATGCACACATGTAAATCCATATACGCGCCACCTCTGACAGGTACATGTCCTTGCCTCAAGGTTAACACTATAAGAACTCTCCCCTCCCTCCACTTCATAAACATAAGTATTGGACTGTATAACCATCCAGGTTAAACCCTCATCAATAAGAGCCTTCTTCTTAGCTTCATTCTTCGGTGTGAGAATTGTTATGAAACTTTTACCAGTATTACGTCTTTCTGACATTATACCCATCACATCCTTCCTTATATGATCCAGAAGAACATTTGTAGGGAGCTTCTTGTGTACCTTCATCCAACTATTGAAGGATTTAGCAAGAGTAGAAGATGTCCTACCATACCTACAACCCTGAAAAAAGGAATTTGACCACTTTTCAGGAGGGATATCTTCGATATAGTCTGCAACCCAACCACAACCAAGATCCCTAATTGTAGTGATAGAAGTTTGGAAACCTTTGGGACTAAGAGAATACGCATAAGCTTTAAATGCATCAATAACAACACCATACCTTTCGTCAGAACCATTAATTGGTAAGTTCATCTTCAGATGATAGTAGCAGAAACTATGGAAGGCTCCAGGAAAATAAATTAGAATAACTCTCTTTAATACTTCTGCACGATCAGATAAAAATGTGATTGGCCTTTGATCATGATCAAGAACATAACTCAAATTCCTCATGAACCATTCCCAGTTATCATTATCTTCACCAGATACCAGGGCCATGGCTAGTGGAAAGAACCCTGCACAGCAAAAAAATATAAAATCAAGCCAGCGTAAACATGAAGTATGTGCAGCTAAAAATAAATGAATAATGTCTTATGCATCTAAAAAAAATAATGCATAAGACATTATGCACTTGCATAAAAAAGGATGCATAAGATCCGAAAAGTAAAAAAAATAATGCATAAGACATTATGCAGCTAAAATAAAAAAATGCAGAATGTCTTATGCATCTAAACAGAAATGATACATAACCAGAAAAGTGAAAACAATAATGAATAAGACATTATGAAGACAAAATAAATAATGCATGAGACATTATGCACATAAATAAAAAGTATGCATTATCAGAAAAAAAAAATACCATTTTCAGCATTGATAGCGGTTGCATCCATGAGGCATCCTCTATATGTCCATGTAAGAAAGGTAGCATCGACATATATCATGGGACGAAGGTAATGGTAACCATGGATGCATGTCTCGAAAGCAATAAAAAGACGCACAAACTTATTTGAAGGTGCCTCATCTTCTAATTCAGTTGAACTATCTTCGTTCAATTCAGGTTTATCCATTTGAACTTGAAAATCAATCCAACTCCCAAGATTTGTGTTACGAATGACATCTACATACCATACCAGATGCGAATACGACATGGACTCATCACCAAATATATCCTCATATACTTTCTCTCTTCCATTGTAAGATTGGTAATATTTCATATTGATCCCGTAACTAGATTTAATTTTTTTTTTCAAATCAGATGCTTTGAAACTCGGATCACTTCTAATTTCATCCTTGATAAGACTAGCAATAAATTTACTACTGAGCCTGTGGGAAAGCCTTTGACATCCCACACCACAGGTATGACTGCTAACATACTTCTTAACCTTAAGCATCGTGTTTTCAACATCAACATCACAAACCTTATACTCCCAAGGGAATTTTTCTTTAGAGAATTTTGCATAGAATCTGGTATGTTCATTCTTAGTATATACAAGAACACGCCCAGTTTTTAACTCATATTTCTTTACTGCAATACGTACCTCTGCTACACCTCCAAAAACAACTTTATCAACATCACCGAGTAATTTATCCCAGCCCTCAGTCCTAAGAACCTTGTTAATAGGCACAGAACCATCTTCATGGAAATTCACCATAGCTTCTTCTGGTTCAGGTTCTATTACACGCCTACTTGATGAAGCTATACTACGACTGTTGAAAGAATTGAAGCCAACTTCAACAAGTAAATCAAAGATCTTCTGACCTTTACAGTGGAAACGAGATTCAAAACACTGAAGCAGAACATCAGAATCAACTCGCATAAACTTGCTTCCATCATTAAAAGAAAATTTGACATGATGAGGTAGTAAACGAGTCCACTTATGGAAAACGACTGTCTTCAAACTCTCCAGAGTTATTTTGACATCAAAAGGATGTGCTAAGAATTCACTAAAGTAGTGAATTACAGCTAGTGCACTAGCAGCTGGCATTTCACCCTGCAAAAACACAAAAGACAAAATTCTATCCTGAATATGGCTTCACAAGAACTCTTACTCAAAATTAAAAGATATAATCAACAACATCAAAGACAAATCTACATTAACCATAATCAGATCAGAAATCAACAAGATACCAAAATCAATAACATCTCCATTAACGTAACAGAAAACAGATCAAAAATAGGAGTGGAAAAACAAATCAAATGAAAAATCAAATAGAACATAAGCAAAACCTAAAAAATTGGTGTATCAACATCCGAACATGAAATCGAAACAAACATATTGAATCGAAAATACCTACATTGATGGTAACAAATTCAGAACCTAGAAAAATAAGAAAAAAAATTCAAAAACAAGCTTAAAAGATCTAAAAACCGATTCAAAAACCTAAATTAAGCTTCGGAAACCTAAAATAATAGATCCTAATGTTACTGAAACTAAAACCTAGAATCGAAACAATATTAAACTAAAATCAGAATCAAGATTGGAATGTAGCTCGAACTTGAAGCTTGAATTTTAGAGTAAATTAAATTCCTCAGTCAGCTTCTTCTCAATCTCAGAGCTATCAATCTCTATCGAAACTGAATCTCAGAAAGTGAAAGTGAGGCTAAAACTTCAATTATCTTCGCTAGGTAAATTCAATCTCCAAGATCATATCCTTCTTCAGCTCTCGATAATTGAATCTCCCATCTCTAGCTGGTATTGTATCTCCTTCACTCGCTGGTATTTTTATCTCCTTCTCCTTCTCAATCGCTCCGCTATAAATCTCTCTCTCGAAACTGAATTTGTGAAAACTAAAACTGAAGCTGTGAATAAGTTTTTGTTTGGTGAGGTTAAACTGGGAAATATAATAAAAAGGAAATTTCGAAAACTTTGGGTGCGCATGTGACATTTTACGCGTGTGATTTTCACATTATGAAAAGTTGTAAAAATGGGTCTCCCTGTAGTTTTAGGTTTTCCAATTGCTTATGGATAATTGGAAGGCCCTTATCCACTATGGATGAGAAATGGGATTATAATGGGCCCATATCAAAAATCTTAAAAGTTGGTGACATATTGGAGGAAGGGCCCATATTGATATCTCTTCTCAAAATGTCATATTACTTTTATCTTTAAGATTGATCAACGACAATGTACTTCCTCTTTAAGTTACTTCTCGTAACCAAATTATCTTCTTAAATATCTGTTACCACATAATGACGAATTTCCGTGGGATTCACAACTTCAGCAGTAGAATATGATTTTGTTGATGCAACAACTAGGGGTACTATTTTTATGTAACTTTTCTTTTTCCTCTTATTCTATATAATTCTGGTAGAACAACTATACATTCTTTTTCCTAAAAATCTTTCCTTTTGACCAAAAACAAAAACCATCCATGCGCACAAAGCCTAATTTTAGTTTAAGAAAAACCCCATCCTTTCTTGTGGGATGATGGGGCAAGATTTTTACTCATTGATTCCTTCGAACATGGCTCTGTCCCTTGTGGTATGGTGGTTTCCCCTTTCACTGGAACTTGGGAGCGTAATTTTGATCTTGATCGGGCTATGGATATTGCGGTGGCGAAAAAGTGGGCCAGGTATTTAGAGAAATGTAAGTGTCATAAGCTGGGGTTTTGGGTTCTTGCTTTCACGACCTTAGGTGGATTATGGAGTGATACTGAGGAGTTCCTGAAAAGGTTGCGAAACTATATGGCTAGTCATGATGAGAACGTTTCTATTGGAGATTTTCTTTTTCATAGGATATGTGTGGTTCTTAATAAAGGTATTGGAGCATAGCTTGTTGCCAGGCTTCCATCCAATAGTTGTAAACTCCTTGTTGTTGATGATGATTAATAAATTTGTTAGTTAGAAAAAAGAAAAAGAAAAAGGGTCCTTCGATCTCATATTGGGTGGAGTTTTGTTATTCATCTCCTGCAAAGTTGTATTACATGGATAAAACTTTTGTTTCTGCGCAAGGAGTGCAACAAGGGGATCCCCTCGGACCTCTTCTGTTTTCTTTAACACTCTATCCTCTTATCCACAACATTGCTAGACAGTGCAAGATGGAACTACAAGCTTGGTACTTGGATGACGGGACCTTGATTGATGACACGCTTATGGTGGCTAAAGCCTTGGAGATTGTTCAACAAGAAGGTCTGACGCTTGGGTTGCATCTTAATATGGCTAAGAAGGAGATTTATTTTCCTATAATTGATGAATGAGGCTTGTTACCAGGTGTTTTCACGGATGACATTACCAGACCCTCAGACGATTCAAAGTTGCTTGGCGGACCTGTAAGTTTGAATGAACAATTCTGTAGAGATTTTGTGTGTAGGAGCGGAATATCGCAACAATGTTCACTTGCGAATAATTATCAAAAGAGGTTTGCGAAGTGAAGTTACAAAGGTTCGCAAGATAATTCTCAAATCCGAAATGGCGGGACAACACAACTGTCATCTTTTGTAAAATCATATAAATAGCCATTTAGGCATGAGAAGAGGGGATGATCTTTTTAGGAGGAGAGAGAAATTATTAGGAGAGATTTTATTTTCTTTATCATCTTCTTCCCCAAAAAACTAGAGCTCCAAATATTCATTAATGGAGTCTCAATTGTAAAATTATGTAATTACATACAATCACTAGTGAAGAACCATGGATGTAGATCACAATGATCGAACCATGTAAAAAATATTTGTGTCTCTTTTTATAATTTTAGTATTTTAATTCTTAATTTCATATCAAATTAATTAAATTTAGGAATCATTTTAATGGATTCTTATGAGGGTGTAGTTGTGAGATAATCCGCAACTACATAATTGGCGCTAGAAACAGGGAAAAATGATACGACATGCGAAGGACAAGTGAAGGTTTCCCAGGAAGGAAAAATTGTTGAACCAAGGAAAAATTATTGAGCGCAGATTGCCCAGGAAAAAGAATAGACGAAGAAATAATGCATAAAAGGCAGTAACATTAGAATGAGTTTAGCAAATCTCACCTCAATTTCGCAAAGCAGGGGATATCACGATTGGTAACAAACAAAGAGAATGGGTTTGAAGACGCGGGTTCAAGTCTCCCTATCTGCATAGAATTTTTGCTTCGCAAATGAACGCTTCAAAAACATTATATCGTAAACATTTTCTTCGCAAATATTAACCATGCGAACGTTCGCATCATGAACTTATATCGTAAACATTTCCTTCGCAGATGTTTACTTCGTACAAATGTTTACTTCGCAGATGTTCGTCTACTTCGTGCAAAACATTACTTCGCAGATGTTCGTTTACTTCGTGAAAATTATTACTTCGCAATATTTTTGGATATTTCGCAAAAAGAAAGTGGGAGATTATTTCGCAAGAAATGGCAAATCATATACTTCGCAAGAGACAACAAAAAACCGCAAAAGGTAAGTACCATTTCCTTGAATATTTTATTTACAGAAGACAAAATATTTTTGATTTTATTTACCTAAAGCGATATACTCGCAAGATTTCTACAATTTATAAGATTTCAAAACATTTCAAAGATTTTTAAAATTGGTGAAAAGCGATACAATCGCAAGATTCAAAAATGAGTACATCGCAAAAATTTAAAGATCTCAAAAATTTTCAAAGACGTCAAAATTACAAAAAACAGAGAAAATTAAATTCCTATATTTCTATAGAACAATTTTGATTTAAAGATATGATATGAATACTTCTCATACTTCTTATAATAAAGATTTTATGAAAACATTCAACATTTTATGTACATGAAAAATTTACGATGAATTTTTACGAAAAAAAAGAATTTTGATTCTACTGATAAAAGGCGAAAAAATACCGCCAAAAATTTATTGCGATTAACTTTCATTGAAGAAATACGTAAAAATTTATTTGCGGATAAAAGACCGCAATCTGTGATCAGCTTTCAAAAAAGAAAGAAAGTCGCAGAAATATTACACAGGCAAACCTTTGTGGCGTACACCCTAGTTCGCGAAGATACATTTCGTAAGAGGCAAAGTCCTAAAGTGCGTCATTTAAGGGGGTACCTATAAGAAAGGATCAGGGACACCGGAACACCACCAAGGAACCTGAGTACATGGAAATTTACGGGGTACAACCCAATAACGGGGTACCTATCCAGGTTAGACACCTTGGATTCTCACCTAATCTTGCGACATTACGCGATATTATGCGATGTAACATGATTTAGGTTGGGAGACTAAGGCATACTGTCTTTCCCAAGAAGTGCAGAAAACAATCAAGGAGCCGAGGTACACGGTTGAGTCAAGAGTGCCGGGTGGGCTTGAAGCACATCTTCCATTTTTGACAAGTCTTGGCAAATGATGCACTTGGACCAAAGATACCCCATAGGGTGCAACCTCGTAACTATAAGCCCTATAGGAAAAAAGGATAAGAGGTTGCGATCTAAAACTGGTTGTTTGCAGAACCGGATGGGAAGAGCTAACCTTGTATGGTCGATGTACGCTTCTTTGAAGGGGCAACCAAGGGGAAGATAAAGGGAAGCACCCTCCATTAGGGAGCTGATACGTGCTATAAGACGCAAATGTCACGAGGCTTTTTGTTCGCAAGAACATAAAGTCTTGTCATATTTGTGCAACAACTGAATTTCTGCGAGCCTTCTAAAAAAATAAAATAAATAAAGAAATAAAGAAAAGAAAAAAGAACTCGCAGAACATAATAAAGAAGTTAAGATGAGATCAATGGGTCACTACATGAAAGTGTAGAGACGTCCTGCGATTTCATCGCAAGACGGCAATGTCATGGGGCTTTACGTTCGCAAGAATATTTAGAACTATCATATTGTCGCAACACTTCCTGAAGAGGCTAAAATACTACACAAAAATATTATCACAAAAGAGGTGGCAAAATAATACCTTTACTTAGGAAGGCATGATAAGACCACATCAATTAATGAAATTAATTCCATCAATATCATTGAAGAATTTTTACAAGAATATATATCATGAAGTCCTAACAAAGAAGACAATTCCATCAATATCATTGAAGAATTTTTACAAGAATATATATCATGAAGTCCTAACAAAGAAGACAATTCCATCAATATCATTGAAGAATATTTACAAAAATATATATATCGCGAAGTCATAGCAAAAGAGGCGATTTCATTCGCAATCAAAGACGGATACATGTAAGAGAATACGAAAATAAACTTGTGAAGATGATTATATTGCAGGAATGGAAGCAACTTAAAGTTACATCAATTTTAACGCGGAAAAATGAGCTAAGTAACAGAAACTTGAAATATACATTGCAATAGATAATCATTCGCATCATACAAGCATCATACTCGCATCATCCAAGCATCATATTCGCATCATAAAAGCATTGGATAAGCATTGCATACACATTTTATAACATAATCATTACATAAATATTATATTCGCACAAATATTTTACAAAATTTTACAGGATAATACCGCGAAACTTCGCAGAAACATTCATAATTCGCAGGACTATTCATAATTCGCAACAATATTTGCAACACTATTCGCAACACTATATTCGCAACACTATTCACAACACTATTCACATCACTATTCAGAAGTTCAAAAATTCGCAGAAAAACTCAGAAATTCGCAGAAATATTCAGAAGTTAGCAGGATTACCACTTTAGGCAGAGGAAAGTATATACTTTAATAATTCAATATTTTTCAAGAATTATCCTTCATAGATAAAGAACAGAGGCAACTATGGATACCCAAGAAAATATTTTATGTTCTTTATCTTCTCAGCAAGAATCTTCACCAAAAATGGAGTAATAATTTCACATGAACAGAAGCAATATTTATCACTCTCATTCAAGGACGAATACTTCTTATATTTCAAGGATTAAGTACTTCTCATACTTCTTAAAGATACTTCATACTTCTTATATATTTCGAGGATTAAGTACTTCTTATACTTCTTAAGGATACTTCATACTTCTTATATATTTCGAGGATTGAGTACTTCTTATACTTCTTCAAGGATATTTTATATTTCTTATACTTCATACTTCTTTAAGGATACTTCGCACACTTCATACTCCGCAAGATGATACTTCTAATTACTTCTTAAAGCTTCAGAACTTCGCAAAAGAATAGAGGCAAGTATATACTTTTTGAGTTTGATATTCTTTCGCTCGTTCCTTCATCAACAAAGATCAAAGACTACTCCAATAACCACAGCAAGTGATTTTTTCCTGAAGATCGCTCTTCAAGCAATATTCAAGAAAAAAGAGGAAAAATGTAGGAGCGGAATATCGCAACAATGTTCACTTGCGAATAATTATCAAAAGAGGTTTGCGAAGTGAAGTTACGAAGGTTCGCAAGATAATTCTCAAATCCGAAATGGCGGGACAACACAACTGTCATCTTTTGTAAAATCATATAAATAGCCATTTAGGCATGAGAAGAGGGGATGATCTTTTTAGGAGGAGAGAGAAACTATTAGGAGAGATTTTATTTTCTTTATCATCTTCTTCCCCAAAAAACTAGAGCTCCAAATATTCATTAATGGAGTCTCAATTGTAAAATTATGTAATTACATACAATCACTAGTGAAGAACCATGGATGCAGATCACAATGATCGAACCATGTAAAAAATCTTTGTGTCTCTTTTTATAATTTTAGTATTTTAATTCTTAATTTCATATTAAATTAATTAAATTTAGGAATCATTTTAATGGATTCTTATGAGGGTGTAGTTGTGAGATAATCCGCAACTACATTGTGGTTAAAAGAGTTCAGAAAACTACAGGTTTAATGGACGCAATCAAAAAGCTTAAGGACCCATGGTGTGAGATCCTTCTTTTGCGTAATTGTTCTGGGGTTTCCAGACTTTATTTCTCTATGCGAACGGACAAACCAGCACATTTGAGTGAAGCTAAAACTTTTTTTGATGAGTTTTTGATGGAATATCTTCAACATCTCATCACTGGAGATGGTACAGGATTTGGTAAGCTTCAGCAAAGGTTAGTTACTTTACATATTCAACATGGTGGTGCAGGTATTTATATTATGCATGATACTACGCAATATGGCTACGTTGCATCTAGTCTGCAAACTATTTTGCAACAGAATAATATCTTGCGTCACTCTGATGTGTTTGGTTTTAGTCCTAGTATGGAGCAGGCTATAAGTGCTTACAATCAAGTATGTGGTATTGCTGAATCGCCACTTAGTATCCATCATACCGCCCCCCAATCTATGCGTTCTTTGGCGATTAGATACTTTAGTGTTGTGTTGAAGGAGTTACCCTTAAACTTTAATTTTTCTACACATGATGTTGCTCTTTGGCAATGTAATAGGATGAAACATGCACAAGATTTCTTGTTGTTCTTTCCAATTGAAGGTCTTAATCAGAAGATTGGTCCTAGACAATTCAGCGTGGTTATGTGTTATAGATTGGGTATACCACTTTTTGAGGAGGGTATCACTTGTCCTTGTTGTGGCAGAGACATGGATATTTTTGGAGATCACGCTTTACATTGTGTCAAGGAATTTGGGCTTAAATTTCGTCATGACCTTGTTCGTGACACAATCGCTGACATGTCTTACCGTGCAAGTGTCCCAGCCAGGAAGGAAGTCGACGTGGGTCTCCTTTCCAATACCGGCTTGGATTTAAGACTAGCGGACATTGTAGTCTATAATTGGATTGATGGGCTTGATGTGTGTATGGATGTGACAATTTTTTTCCCCTTCACATGTGACGGAGTACGTGCTTTTACCCTGGGGAAAGCTCTCGCCAATGCTATTGATCGTAAATGTGTTAAATATCTTGAGAAATGCACAGAGAAGGGGCTGGGCTTTGGAGTTCTTTCCTTCACTACTCTAGGAGAGCTCGGCGATGACACTATAAAATTCCTAAAGAGACTCCGTAATTATATGGCCAGTAATGATGCAAATTTCAAAGTTTGATATTTTCTTTTCCACAGGTTAGGTGTTGTCATTCAAAAAGCGATAGGGGCTCAGCTTGTTGCTAGACTCCCGTCCAATTTCTTACCACTTGATAGTGTAATTGACAATTTCATATGAATAAAAATAATAATTTAAAAAAAGAAGAAGTAGAAAGTTGTTATTGTGATTATATTTTGCTCTACGTATTTAATTGGTATTACATTAAGGAATGATGCTAATTGGAACAAAAAGGAAAGAGGTATTAGAGCATTTCTCGGTTGAACTCACCAAGCGTTGGTATGTCAAGTTTGGTTATCATATTTTAGTGAGCCAAAACTCATTTAAGAGTCGCTTGATTTAAATGTACTAGAGTCAACTTCGTATAGGTGAGCTTGAAAATATTAGGGTGAGACATTACAAGTATTGCGAAGACTTGAAGAAGTGAAGAAGAACAGAGCTACAACCACAACATCATCTTTCCACTTGAGGTTAGTGATATTTGACTTGAACTGTTTCATTCCCTAACGTATCTTTCAAGTCGTGCATATTGAAAACATAAAACTGGGAAGCATGAACACTCTAGTGTTGATGGTGGATTTTAGTTTAGGGCTAAAATTGTAAAACCGATATTTTATGCCTCCATCCTGCAAAGGATAAGGCTATTCGATAAATAATGAATACTTCTCTGCTTTATTAATTCACCTAGAATGGAGCATGTAGCAACAATCCCCAAGTATTCTGTGAAGTTTGGCATTATTAATTAATGCATAAAACGCCTTGTATTTCCAGTGTTGTTCTCAGCAGAACTCACATTGTTGGTGTGGCATGATGACTGATTTTTACTCTCAGCAGAGTAACATGAATATCCAAGTATCAATAGTGAGGCATGCACGAAATACCCGTACATGCTACACCATTCTCTAAAAAAGAGAATCGTCTCTCGGCGTGTTATACTTGCCCGATTGAGCATTTGGACTGTCCACATCAGTCTCAGAAATGATCACGACCATCCAACTTCACCAGCATGATTGGACGGCTTAGATCAGATCCATAACCCTCAGGAAGGTATTGGAGTATTCATCACCAGCCCAATGCAGACCCCACATGGTCATCCTCCCCAAAAGGGAAGCGTGGCTTACCAATTCGTCCAGCCAAATCAGCGTGGACGTGAAACCCTAAATTAGGGTTTACGACACATTACATGTGTCGCAAATTAGTCTCAACCATCCATCTTCGCTGGCATAGATGGAAGGTGTAGATGTAGATTCAAAGGGCCCAGATCATGTCAACACAATTACCATGGGCCCGCCTACATACCTGACCAATCGTTCAAGGCCAACTATGGTTGGTCGTCACAAATTCGTACGCCCAAACAAGGCGTGACGCACGGCCGGCAAAATCCTAATTAGGGTTTGTGTCGCGATCACGAGTGTCCATCTTCTCCTGCTCGGATAAAGGGTCCAGAAATAGACTAAGCAGGTCCGGTGAGTATCAACACGATCACTGCGGGCCCACCTATCTCCACACCCGATCGTCCAAGTCATACCGTGGCTATACAACTCGATTTGCGTGCCCAAACCAGGAGGGGTCGCACCTCCCAATTGTAAACTGGTCTCGACCGCTCAACTTTGCCGGACAAATTGAGTGGCTTAGATCATGTTTCTATGGGACAATGAGGTATAGGCGTGTACACCAGCCCGCCGTATGCACGCCCGACTGATCATCCAAGATCGACCAGAATTAGTCGTCTCGAAACGCGTGCCCAAGGTCGGCATGACGCGCGGCCTTTGCGGCACTGGATTTCTGTCGCAATTTGATCTTAACCTCTCATCTTCACCGCACAAATTAAGTGGTCTAGATCACACTTTCACGAGACAATGAGTTATGGGCATGTACATCGGCATGATGTTTACACGCATGCCCAATCGGCCCTACCAAAAAGTTTTCCCAAGCTTGGTTTCAACCAAGATGAAGAGTGATGCTTGCGCACTTCTTCAAGAAACCTAATTCCACCAATGGTTGCAGATGAGTGTCTCAAGATCATACCGTCCGTTCAACTTCACCTGCTTGGTTATACATCCCTAGTCAGGAGTTAATTTGTCAATAAGGCGTCATGATGATTACCATCCGCCACTATACCACACCATGTGGTCAGACAAAGGAGGACTTGCTTGCACAACCTCCAAACCATCACATGAAGTAGGATGGACATGATGCTCAACAGCGATGCTGAATATATTCGATGCATTACCTGCATAAAATACACACGATATTTCATAAATGTTCACTTCCCAAATAACTTTGTTATTTAATCTAGCATTACATGCTACTTTCTGTGGATCCCACGATCCGCACACTCGAGACATCAATTATGTCACAAACTGGGGGATACATACTGGGGTATTGGTTTGGCGGTTTACAGCGTGCATCGTGCAGCGTGAAACGCGCCATCACAAGAACGTGTCTGGAAGGCATGGACGGTTAGTGATAACTGGAGAAGTTGGCAAGATTGATCATGTAACACTGACACACAACCCCACTACTCCATCACTCCACTTCCTCCACTTCCCACGAAAGACGTGAATAAGGCTCAACTGACTTGTATAAATAGGTTCTCATCCCTATTTCCAAGACAAGACAAGACAGAAAACCAAGTGTTGATACAATCATATCCAAACACCAAAACTAATAGCTTATATTATTGCAAGCCAGTTCAGTATTCTGATACAAGTCATAAACATCCTACACCTTCACAATCTCAACACCTTCTTAGCTTTCCTCCTTAAGATCAACCCCATCTCTTTTACTTTGTGACCGAAACAAGTCTGGAACGGCTATTTCTTGGTTTAGGACAGAATTATATAGATTAATTTCTCGAATCAAAAGCACTCCCGTGCAGTGCATTTGTTTAGGGTTTAGATTCATTTCTCATCCACACACCCCAAATTACCAAATCCAGAAGAAATAGTTTTCACCCATAAATAATTGGAGACCACAGTGGGAGATTAATCTCTCGGTTGCAATATAAATTTCTTCAATACCCAATCCCATTTGGCTGATTTCAAAATGGTTGGTCTTAGGACTTCTCCAACAAAATCAGGTTTGGTTCGGAGTTCCTCCAATGAAAATGCTCCTTTTTCCAACGGTATGTCTGACGGCGCGGACGGAAGAATCCCAATATTGATCGAGTTAGCGCGGGTACATGAGATTCACACGAGGAACATGGACCTGATCAAATAAATGATAAACGACATACTCGACCTCCTCATCAAGATGACATCGGAAATGAGCGGTTCCCATGTCACATAGATTTCTACACCGGGGACTGATCCTTACAATGATCTTTCTCAAGTCAACAGTTTCAATATGAATCAGATGTCGGTGGACCAGGAAGCGACTTCTATAGTAGAAAGTTTATGCGAACTGTTGCACCTCTCGAAGAATCAGCGGGTGGAGACGTTTGCTGCAATCAATCAAATAGCCTTGGACGTACAGTTAACTCATTTGCGTCCAGAAGCCTCCAAAGCACCGGAAATGTCTGTGAATAACGTTACATTTACAGAAGAAGACATGATGACGGAGGAAGGTCACAACCGTGCCCTACATGTTACTGCACGCATCAAGGATTCAGAGTTCAAGAGGGCCCTCATCGACACAGGAGCGTCTTCGAATGTGATTACCCTCAAGACACTCAGGACGACCAAGGTTCTCCCGAAAAAGATCATGCGGTAGCCTACCATGATGTCTAACTTTGAAGGAAACCAAACCAACACGTACGGGTATGTCAATCTGAAATTATCTATAGGACCCGTCCAGTCTAAAGTGAAATTCGAAGTCATATAAAAGGATCCGGACTACGACATGATATTAGGGAGATCGTGGATTCATGTCAATATAATTGTTCCTTCAACGTATCACCAGTGCTTGAAGACCATGTTGAATGAGGAAGTCATTCGTACTCCTGCATCGTTCTCTCCTTACGCACCAATATGTGGCGTAGAGTTATTTGAGCCGAAAGAAGCTCCACGGGTAGAATCAAGGAAAGTTCATTGCATCTCACTCCCCACGTGGGAGTCAATCCAGGACGAGGACCGACTTGCATCATTGAAGGCTAAGCCCCACGATATGTCAGAACATCCTTCTTCATCTGGTAAAGCCGCAATTCATGTCCACACTAAAAGAGAGCGAACTTTTGTGGCGATCCATGATGATAAGGGGAAGACCGTATACCGACGCCGCTATTAGAAATTAGTAGGGGAGACTACTACCCAGTCTCTCCGCCCAATGTAATGTTACAACAACGAAAAGCCACAGGAAGAGGTGTTGGATGCTCCACGACAGTTGCAGAACGGCACCAACTCCACGACTGACGATCTTGAAGTCGTTAATATCGGGAATGAATAATCCCCCAGACCTATCTCCATCAGCTCAACCTTGTCCACAGATGAACACATGAAACTTGTGCAACTTCTCAAAGAATACCAAGACATATTCGCTTGGACATATGAAGAAATACCCGGTTTAGATGAAAAATTGATCACCCATCATCTGCATGTCATACCTATATCCAAGCCGATCAAACAGTCTTGTAGGCAATTCAGGCACGAGGTGGAAGAGCAGATCAAGACTGAGATACAGAAGTTGCTAGCTATTGGCTTCATTAAACCCATTCATCACCCGACCTGGTTGACTAATGTGGTTCTAGTAAAAAATAAAAATGGGCATATCAGGTGTTGCGTGGATTTCAGAGACTTGAACAGATGCTTCCCCAAAGACGATTTTCCTCTACCTAAAATCGACATGTTAGTAGATGCAACCAGCGGGCATGCCATGTTCTCCTTTATGGATGGATACAGCGGGTACAATCAGCTAAGAATGTATGAGCATGACGCAAGTAAGACAACTTTTCGAACTCCTCTTGGGAATTTTTATTATACTGTAATGCCATTTGGTTTGAAGAATTCTGGTGCAACCTATCAATGCGCTATGATGGAAATCTTCCACGACATGATGCATAAGCAAGTTGAAGACTACGTGGATGAAATAGTAGTCAAATCGAAAGCTCGGGCGGATCACACAGGAGTCCTGCGGCAAGTGTTCGAAAGGTGTCGTGAGTACAAATTGAAGATGAACCCATTGAAATGCGCTTTCAGTGTTTCTTCAGGAAAATTTCTGGGATTCCGGGTAACTGCTAAGGGAATCGAGGTGGACCCATCCAAGACTCAGGATATCCTCACGATGCCACCACCACGGAATGTGAAGGATCTCCAAATCTTCATGGGCAAGGTAAACTACATTCGGCATTTTATACCTGGTTTGGCCCAGCTCGTCTCTTCATTCACCCCCTTACTGAAGAATGGAGCAAGCTTTGTCTGGACCGCACTACAATAGGAAGAATTTCAGAAGATTCAACGGATATTGTTGTCTCCAGTAGTCATGAAGTCCCCTGTCCAAGGAAGACCGATGTATCTCTACACTTCCTTCAGCAATACTGCCATAGGGGATTTTCTTGCTCAGGAGGATGACGAGGGAGTCGAACATCCCATATACTATTTCAGTGGAGTATTAAGTGAGGTTGAACTCATATATCCCAAATCAGAGAAAGCGTTCTTATCCATGGTTCATTCCATTCAGAAGTTCAGACATTACCTGTTGTCCAACAAAGTAGTGCATATATCTAAATCTTATCATGCGAAGTTTTTACTATCAAAGCCAGTCTTGATGGGAAGGTAGGCCAAGTGGCTTCTACAAATGTCAGAGATAGACATAACATTTGCATCACCCAAGGCTATCAAAGGACAATCCGTTGCTGATTTACTAGCGTCATTCCCTAGTGAAGATACTATTGCATTACATGAAGATCTTCCCGGAGAATTTCCAGAGATCTCCGTTGTTGAAGAAGAGGTATGGATGCTATATTTCGATGGCTCCGCCACTCCTAGAAATAACACTGGAGGGGCAGGCATGGTCCTAGTGTCTCCAACTGGTGAAGTTTTCTCACATTCCTTCAAGTTGGACTTCAGTGCACCAACAACTCAGCAGAGTATGAAGCCTTTCTCATAGGACTGTCAATAGCCAAACAAGCGGGGGCCACTCTCCTAGAGATGAGGTGACTCCAAGCTACTGGTTAATTATATGAATGGAGTGTACGCATTAATGGAGACAACATTGGACCCGTATCGGTCAGAGGCGCAAAGATTACTAAACTACTTTGCTGACGCAACCGTAACCCATGTTGGTCGCAACAACAACAAACATGCTGATGTTTTAGCCACACTGGCATCCAAATTGCAGTTTGAAGGTCTTGAAGAGACCCTGACGGTATAAAGGAGGACAGTTAAATCAACATGGATCTCACAACGCGAAGACATTGGTACCTGTGATTGGTGAACTACTATCATCCAAGAACTCATCAACTCGCTTTATCAAGGGAAGGTCAGTCTCAAAACTCTGCAGAGTTATTTCATGCTTCATGGTATACTATATCATCGAAACCCGGATGGTTCCCTGTTGAGATATCTCGGAGATGAAGAAGCGCAGTTGCAGCTTAACCGCATTCATGATGAAACTTGTGGACAAACGTCGGTGGTAATGCTCTACCGACGTCTTCAATGCCTGGGCTATTATTTGCCAGAGATGGAAACTCAATCTCGTTCACTCCAGAAGTCTTTCACCAATTGTCAAGTGCCGCCACATCAATTGGAGGTTTTAAATGTAAATCATGTTGGGGACTGGAGAGAACCGTACATTAGCTGTCTCCGTGATGGAGTGGCTGCTGTCAATCAAAGGGATGCTGTCAAGATGAAGCAAAAGGCGAAGCAATTCATATTCCACGAAGGAATCCTATATCGTAAAAGCTTTGGAGGCGACCTATTACGATGTTTGTCTAAGGAAGAGATTCCGACTATGTTGAAAGAAATGTATGAAGGGGAACATCAAGTGAAGAGGAAACTGTTTCTCTAGATACATGATAAATACTATTGTCCAACCATGGAAGATGATGCAGCCGCATTTGTCCAAAGCTTCCACGAGTGCCAAATTCACGGGAACCTCGTTCACGCACCTTCCACTTCTTTACACTCGATAAGTAGTCCATGACCGTTTTATAGCTGGGTACTTAACATTATCGGGAGGATTAATCTATCATCATCAAAGAAGCATGAGTATATCATAACTGCGACGGAGTATTTACCAAACGGGTTGAATCCATTCCTATACGAGGAACTACATGAGCAACAATTGCCGCTTTCATTAAAGAACACATCATTTGTCAGTTTGGTGTACCTAAGCATATCATCACCGATAATGGCACTCCCTTCGCAAACAAGCAGGTACGAGAGCTGCTTAAAGAATATGGGATTAATCAGGTCTTCTCCACCATCTACTATCCTCAAGAAAACGGACAAGCTGAGAGCACCAACAAGACGCTGATCCGGATTCTCAGTCGAACGGTATATGGAAATCCTAAGGACTGGCACGAAAAACTGCCTATATATGGCTCTGTGGGAATATTGGACGACACCTAGAAGTTTCGTTTGGGTTTATCCATATTCACTTGTTTGCGGTGCGGACGCAGTCCTCCTAGCAGAAATCAGGATTATGTTAGCTAGGATTGCAGCTGCAAGCGGGGTCCAATGGAGCGAGGCCGAAGCATCCAACTCAAGAATCGTTGAGTTAGACACCCTGGATTCCATAAGAAGCAAGGAATATGAACGCGCTCAGGTGTACAGAAATAGGATCTCCAGGGAGTATGACAAGACTGTGAAGCCATGTGTTTTTAAAGTAGGAGATATGGTCTTGAAGATAGTTAAGCATATTTAGCAAGATATGTATGCACCAAAGTTCTCTCCGAAATGGGAAGGTCCCTACGTGATTACTAAGGCTTACAATACCGGCTACTACAAAATCATTAAGGTGGATGGACGCAAGTTAGAAGAAGTCATTAACTGAAAGTGGCTCAAGACATACCATGCTTGATTATTGTCCCATCTCATGACATGACAATCCAGGAATTTTCATTACATGTTTGAGTTGTCAATTTATTCAAAAAAAAAACGTTAATAAAAAGAAACTTTGCCCATCCACCAGAAACCAATGCAATCAAGAACGTTCAAAAGGAAAATTGACAATAAGGAAGCATAGCTTAGAAGAGGCCGTCCAGCAGATTGTAGTTCCTCGAAAGCATCATTTTCAGCCTGGCTTGGTATCTCTCCATCCTATTTTTCAATCTTTAATCCGCCTGCTCTACCCTCTTTGACTTCGCAGCCAGAGCTTTCTCCTCCTCCAAGATAGCTTTTGTAGTAGGAATAACATTCACAAGGATACCAGCTCGATCAACCTTGATGATATCAAGACGCTTCCGCAACCATCCCACATTGAACTCCATGGATTCGCATGTAGATACCATGATCTCCCAATTTTCGAGGTTTGATTCATCAACGTTGCGGATAAAAATATTCTCCATCTCAGCAATCATAGGAAGAAGGAAGTTTACCGTGGTGACCAAAGCAGATGAACAGTGTCGGACTACATTCCTGGTTGCGATGTGGCCATACTTTCTCCATACCTTTGTGTACAAAGGCACAAACTCTTTCCGCACTAAGAATCCACCGACGTCTTGGTAGCTAGAAGATAAGCATTTCATGCGAATATCGAATGAAAGCCACGCATTCGGGTATTCATAAGACGAGACCCCCAGATCAGCATCTTCAAGGTCCGCAGGGGAAGGAATTTTTGAACTCGAAGGAAGAGGACTAGTCAAGTCGTCATCATCAATAACCGTCACGCATGTTCCCGTGGGATATATCTGCAAAAAGAGAGGATTATTCGCCTGATCATGAAGAACAAACAACTGTTCAGAAGAGAAAAGAGAAAGAGGGACGAACTGGTATGATCTTCTTGACTCGGAGAACACGAGCAGGGGATTCATCATGAGGCTCAGACGCAGGTCGTACACGTTTAATAGAAGACCCTAGATGGTACGATGAAAATGATCCATTGTTGCTTGACATGACGAGTAAATGAAGTTTCTACCAAGTAAATTTTGTCACAAGATTGTAGAAAATGGTTCAAAATCCCTACATATACAATATGTCAAGAAAACCCAAAAGGAAGACTAAAGCGGTTGTGGAAAAGCCTACCCTATATATGAGGATTCAACACCGACCAAGTCATGTTTTCTTGCAAACCCTAATCGAAGATTGGAGGAGCAGCTGGATATGAGAGATTTGGCCAGCAGTGTGTAAGCGCCCATGCCGGGGGAATCCCAATAGAAGAAGAATTCTATTCCTAAATACATAAAGGAGTAATCCGGTCCCACCAAGGCCCATGGTCACGCATGCATGGAGGATTACCCACGATTGGTCAGAATTCCTCCAGGTAGACTTCCTTCATCTTGTTTTCTTATGTTGTATATGTCACCATCTAATGCCTACCCCATAATAGTGTAACCATCATGTGTTAGGCAGGGGACTTAATGTTGATGGTGGATTTTAGTTTAGGGCTAAAATTGTAAAACCGATTTTTTGTGCCGCCATTTATTTGATAAATGATAAATACTTCTTCGCTTTATTAATTCACCTAGAATGGAGCATATAGCAACAATCCCCAAGTATTCTGTGAATTTTGGCATTATTAATTAATACATAAAACGCCTTGTATTTCCTGTGTTGTTCTCAGCAGAACTCTCATTGTTGGTGCGGCATGATGACTGATTGTTACTCTCAGGAGAGTAACATAAATATCCAAGTATCAATAGTGAGGCATGCACGAAATACCCGATCAGGCTACACCATTCTCTAAAAAAGAGAATCGCCTCTCGGCGTGTTATACTAGCCCGATTGAGCATTTGGATTGTCCACATCAGTCTCAGAAACGATCACGACCATCCAACTTCACCAGCATGATTGGACGGCTTAGATCGGATCCATAACCCTCACGCAGGTATTGGAGTATTCATCACCAGCCTAATGCGGACCCCACATGGTCGACCTTCCTAAAAGGAAAGCGTGGCTTACCAATTCGTCCAACCAAAGCAGCGTGGACGTGAAACCCTAAATTAGGGTTTACGGCATATTACATGTGTCGCAAATCAGTCTCAACAGTCCATCTTCGAATGCATAGATGGAAGGAGTAGATGTAGATTCAAAGGGCCCATAGCATGTCAACACAATCATCGTGGGCTCGTGATAGGTGTGTAAAAACACCTCTCTAAGTATAGATTGGTTATGCTTTCTTAGCTAGTTCTCGTGTGAATTTGTATTATTATCTTTCTTTTTATATTTTATGGGAATTTTGGAGCTTATTCCCGAAAAGAACAAGAATCGTCCAATTTATTAGAAGAGAGGCGGAATTATCATTGCATGGAACCACTGTCGGCAGTCATGTGGGCAAGTTATACAGGGAATTTTATGGTTTGCTGTGAACGTGAAGTAAATAATGAGATAATGGGATGAGCTTACACAAGGGGTTTATGGTCTTCAGTGTACGACATGAGTAGTCAATGATAACAATACACGGGCTAGACTTCAACAGCCCATTGAACTGATTGATTGATGCTCAGCTCAAGGAGATGTATCGAGGTTGTTGCACAGTGGAGTTTATTGATGGTTTTCTTCCAGTGGATGGGTTAGCTGCAGACGATGGATCGAATGCGGTATGGCATGAGGAGTTGCAGCTGGATGGTGTTGGTTGAGTGACGCACCGATGGTAGTTGAATGAATGGCAGTTGATAGAACGAGAAGGAGTGGAGATGTAGTTGGTCTTTGGAAAATGCTCATCTGTTTGGCGACTGCAGACGCTGAGAAGTACGTTGGCAGTTGAAGCTGGTAGCGTACAAGGACAGAGAATCAAGGTTGTTGCTTCCATAATTGGTAGTTGGTGTTGACAGTGGTGACGCAAAGAGAGTTCGATTAAATAGCATTAAAGTTCGAAGCTACTTCCACTGAGAATGAAGTAGCTGCTGTTGTTGGTAATGCTGACGACTGAAACGCGTTCAGCTGCTGATGCCATGAGAACGATGGCATGGGAGTGATGATGGAATGGATCTCGAGAGTTACTGTCGAGTTTGGTTCTGCTGGGTTTATTAATGAATAATGATCGTCCATGGAATGGCTGGGTCGAGATACAAAATCCGGTCGAGTTTCAGTCGACGTATGGAAGTTGACTGAGAAGCTTTTGGAGCTCGAGAGTATTTGGCAGTTAAGAATCTCGGGTTTCTGAGGCCGAAAAGGCCAATGAAGATAATATGTTGGGCTTTGCCAGCATCCCATGACTTCTGTGAAGTTAAGCTAGTAAGTGGGACGGCTAGATCATATTGATGCAAACCCAACAGGCTTTGAGCCAAATTTTAACACGATCAGAATAAGGGTAAAACCAGCTGCCGTGGCCCACTTCGAGCAGCTGGCCGTGACTTTGGGTTTTGGCAATATTTGGCCGTGAGTTTGTGACCTACTTTTGCATGGGGTTTGATGCACGGGACACTCTCCTATTTTTGCTAGGTTTACTAGTTTTCTTCAAGAGGAGGTGCACTTTCCTATTTTTGCTAGGTTTTATAGTTTCTTAAGAAGGAGGTTACAAAAACTCTATATATAGAGAACCCTAGGCAGAATTTTGGATCTTATCTTCTTCACACATATCTTCTTTTCACCGTTTTTCTCCCCCTTAGGGGGGAGAACTATCTCTTTTCTATATTCTTTTTATTGTAAGGATGAATTCAAAGTTCTAATTGTGAAGCTCAGTTATTTTGCAAGTTTGTTTCAAGTTTTAAATTGATTCATTGTGGATTGTTTTTACCATATCGAAGGTTTATGATTGGTTCTTAGATTGGTTTGGGTGAGCAACCAGATTAGTTTATTAATCATTCTAATGCTAGTAGAGAGGTGAGTCGACCCGTAATTGTCTCTTATCTCCTACACAAGTAGAAATCGCAAGACCTTATGGAGGGATTCTGTGGAGAAATTGCGAGTAAAGACAACACCAGTAAGTAGACCGAACGTATCGAGTTTTACTGCTGGGATCAAACCTAAATTCACAAATCTTATTGCGTTCTGGGAATTACATCTTGTAGTCGAGTGCTTCCGTGTCAAGGTGGTTCTTTTGAATAGAATCCGGTAGTCGAGCTCTTCCGTATCCGGTGATATAAGGAGTTTTGGGGGATTGCTAAGCGTACCTGCTTTCCTACGGTTGGTGACAATTGTTTCTAACAAGAGATAAACGGGTACAATATTGAGTAAACGGTTAGTAACTGCGAAGGATTTCTTCAATATCTTTCCTTATTATCTTTTATCCTTCTTTTATATTTTCGCCGATTTAGATAACATATCAATTACATTACTCTTTGTGGGAACGATCTCTTACTACCGCTATATTATATTTAATTAGTGGGAAATATATTTTTATTTTGTTGAGTAAACGACGCTCACCATCTCGCCTACATACCTGACCGATCGGTCAAGACCAACTATAGTTGGTCATCAAAAATTCGTGCGCCCAAACAAGGCGTGACGCACGGCCGACAAAATCCTAATTATGGTTTGTTTCGCGATCACCAGTATCCATCTTCTCCTGCTCAGATGAAGGTTCCTGGAATAGACTAAGCAGATCCGGTGAGTATCAATACGATCATTGCGGGCCTAACTATCTCCACACACGATCGGCCAAGGCATACCGTGGCTATACACCTCTATTCGCTTGCCCAAACTAGGTGTGGTCGCACCTCCCAATTGTAAACTGATCTCGACCGCTCAACTTCGCCGGAAAAATTGAGTGGCTTAGATCACGTTTCTATGGGACAATGAGGTATAGGCATGTACACCAGCCCGTCGTCTACACGCCGGACTAATCGGCCAAGATCAAGAAAACTTGGTCGTCTCGAAACGCGTGCCCAAGGTCGGCATGACGCGCGGCCTTTACGGCACTGGATTTCTGTCGCAATTTCATCTTAACCACTCATCTTCACCGCAAAAATTAAGTGGTCTAGATCACACTTTCATGAGACAATGAGGTATGGGCATGTACAGCGGCATGCTGTTTACACGCATGCCCAATCGACCCTACCAAAAATTATTCCCAAGCTTGGTTTTGACCAAGATGAAGAGTGATGCTTGAGCACCTCTTTAAGAAACCTAATTCCACTAACGGTCGCAGATGAGTGTCTCAAGATCATCTCGTCCGTTCAACTTCACATGCTTAGTTATACAACCCTAGTCAGGAGTTAATTGGTCAATGAGGCGCCATGGTGATTACCATCCGCCCGTCTACCACACCATGTGGTCGGCCAAAGGAAGACTTGCTTGTGCAGCCTCCAAACCATCATATGAAGTTGGCTAGACATGATGCTCAACAACGATGCTTCATACATGCTGAATATATTCGATGCATTACATACATAGAATACACACGATATTTCATAAATGTCGACTTCCCACGATCCGCACACTCGAGACATCAATTATGTCACAAACTGGGGGATACATACTGGGGTATTGGTCTTGCGGTTTACAGTGTGCAGCGTGCAACGCGCCAACACACGAACGTGTCAGGAAGGCATTGACGGTTAGTGATGACGGGAGAAGTGTGCAATATTGATCGTGTAACACTAATACACAACTCCACTACTCCATCACTCCACTTCCCACGAGAGACGTGAATAAGGCTCAAATGACTTGTATAAATAGGTTCTCCTCCCTATTTCCAAGACAGGACAAGATAGAAAACCAAGTGTTGATACAATCGTATCCAAACACCAGAACTGATAGCTTTCATTATTACAAGCCAGTTTAGTATTCTAATACAAGTTATAAATAGCCTACACCTTCATAATCTCAACACCTTCTTCGCTTCCCTCCCTAAGATCAACCCCGTGCAGTGCATTTGTTTAGGGTTTACATTCATAGATTGATCTCTAGAATCAAAAACACTCCCGTGCAGTGCATTTGTTTAGGGTTTACATTCATTTCTCATCCACACACCCAAAATTACCAAAACCAACAGAAATAGTTTTCACCCATAAATATCTAGATAGACATAGTATTAAGGAATACAATATGAAGTTTCTTTCTTAACCATTAAACTTTATATATAAGACATCGACATAATCGTATGAATGCTATTATGATTATGTATGGGTATGCGGTAAGGATTTCATCCGAGGGAACAATGTTTACATGTGTTCTAAGGAAGTAAGTTCATGATATATGTTGTGAACCGAAAAGGAAACCTCCAGGCGTTATTGGGGATGTTCTTCATTGCATATCTTATGAACGACCAATATGTGTGATTAGTATGACCGCTCATGACTTGTTTGTGCTCTTGTTAAAACTATTCACATGAGGTATGATTTATGTATTGGTATTACTTTTATTAGTGAAACCAATCTTAAGTAACCACCTGGGGTATGATCGGGTTTGTGAGTTTCTGACTAATTATTAGGAAAAGGGGAACCGATCCTAGTCAGAGGTGTAGTGCATCACAAGGGGAACCGATCCTTGTATGAGGTGCATCAAGGTTTATGGAAGAAAGGGGAACCGATCCTATGAACATGTGCAACACGTTTTTGGGAAGGGGGAACCGACCCTATGGACATGTGCAATATATGCATACAAGTTAGATACCAAATATATGTGGGGAACCGATCCTAGTACCTAGTCAGCTGAATTATGGTAAGCTAGTGTGACTATGCACAGTACTCACATGGATGTAGAACCGAAACTTATTTTGGTAGAACCGTTAAACCCATGGTTTGTGATTGAGTGATACTTGATTAATCACATAGTTCTTGAAAGTCATATGAACCAATTATAAACTTGTTTGGAAGTGTATTAAATCGGTTTCAAATGAGTAAGTATGAAAAAGGACTTGCAAGAGTAAGATGTCGGCACACTTTGAACACGGTGCATTAATGCTTATTCTATATTGTTCAAAGATATTCCTTAAATGCTAAAAAGGAAGTAAATACCAAGATCAAATTTAAATAAATTAAGAATCTTTTTAATTTAGGGTTTTTAATTATATATGGAAAATAAGAATTAGTAATATGCATTTAATAGTTAAAGATTTTCCAAGGAGATTTCGACCGTATTTTTGGACAGTGCATTCACAGGAATTATGAAAATCGAATTTGGTGTAGTAATGAAAAATATCTTGAGAATATTTTCGGTTTGGAAATTCCTTGGTGTCCAAACTTCCTTGTCTATAAATAATTTGAGTTTGCATTTCTAGCAAACTAATCCTGCGTAACAATAAACTTCCTCTTTTGTTTTTGTTACTGGTGAAGCCGCCTATCGGAGAGGAGAGTAATCTAATTAGGTGAAATCTCTTACTTCCACTCAATTTAAAGTCTTCTTTGGGATTGAGAAGCTCTAGCATGACCCGTTGGTGGGAAGCTAGATATTGCGGTTTATCTTTAGTTTTTGTATTGATTTGATTGACTAACGGTGGTTGAACTGTGATTGCACCTAGTTTTTTTATGCTTGAGAATCTTCTCTTCTGATATAAGATTCACTCAAACTAGTTCAAGGTTTCGACATGGATATTTAGACTGTTGTTAGATCTAAAGACGATCTTGTGATAATCTGTTGTTAACAGACTCCGTTCTGTGTGTGATTGATCGCAAGAGATTCAAGTAGTTGTGTGCAGGTGTTTATTGAAGATCTAAGAAGATTTGAAGACGAAGAAGAGATAGAAGATTTATGACTTGGTGTTTATAATCTTTGGTGTGCACAATACTTGTTTGGGGAAAAGAGGATCCAATTAATAATCGGTTTATCCTTGTCATAGATTGGATTGATTAATTGAGGAATATCGGCATCAACACAATTCTTTGGATTAAGAGTATTGTTGGATTAATCTTTACAATTTCCTTTGGGTGATTGAACATAAAATAGATCTTGGAACCTGGCAAAGGAGTTTATGTTAAGATAAACAAGGGAACCTTAGCGCAACTCATATCACTTGGTTGAAGAGAGTTGATACCAAACAGATTTGTTGTTCCTTTACTATTTGGAATACGAACCAAAGGAATTGGTCCAAGTACGTGACTTTTTTACAGGTTGGAGGCGTGGGAATACAGACGGAACTAGGTGAAATATAGGTTTAGTTGCTTGGTCTCAACTATACGAAGTTGGTATTATTTTATATATCGGCTTAATCCTGAAAGTATATAATTATGTACTAGATCCCGGGGTTTTTCTGCATTTGCGGTTTCTCGTTAACAAAATCTTTCTGTGTCATTTACTTTATATTTCCGCATTATAATTGTTTTATTATAATTAAAGTAAATTGCACAAACGTTAATTCCTATTTACTTGATACGTGAATCCTATTGTGTTTGGTTAAGTTCGTACCTTTGTATCAAGTAAACACACTTTGTTGTTGTATTGTCTCGATCTCATATCCATAGACGATCACACAAAGTGTGAACCAATTTGTTGTATTGTCTCGACTCTGTCCATAGACAATCACTTTCGGGGAAAGGACTTATAGGAAGGAAAAGTAATAGCTTGAGGTATATTTGGGTATCCTCGCCTTTTCAAGAGGTACTAGGGGATGAATATGCAAGTAATTATATCTTACCATGCGTGGTTAGAAACTTGGATTAACATGCGTTGTTTTTATTTGAATAGTTACGTGATGGTGAACAATCATGAATATATACAACATAATGCAAACTCTCTTTTATAACCCTTTAAACGATGAAACGATGAAAGTGACCAAGACGGAGGAAACATCAAGACAAACGGATATACAAATCAATATTGCTCTAACAATGATGAACTGTGATGCTAAATCGAGAATCGGGATGACTTTGTGTGATTATATAGGAAATACCAAATAAGTTATGGGGATGTATTCTATAGAAACAAAAATAGACCAACTAGAGATAGAAGGTGCTGAAGCATCTTTCAAATGGGACACAGAGTGGAGTGGACGTACGATTACCTTCAGAAGTAATTTGGAACCTACTCTTTGTTTCTTGTAGGAAAGTATGTAAAGGAAAGACAACAAAGATACAAGATCAATGGGGAATTATGCAACAACACTAAGTTTGACATCAATTCCTTAGTTAACGCTTTTGTACTAGTTAGGAGATCAACTTTAATTTAGGAAGCTAATATATCAGATTTTTTTAACAAATTCTCAATCAATCATGCCTGGACAGGATATGCCTTATGGGAGGGCAATCTTAACTTTTTGAATATTCAGAATTTGTAATGGTTCACAAAACTTTCAACTATGGATATCATAGTACTTTATCTTATGTAACATGAAGGAAACCTATTTTTCTATATTAAAAAAAAACATGCGTTGTTTTTCTAGCAGTCAATGTAATATATGCTAAACTCTCATTGTATATGTGACACCAAAAAGAACATATCAAAAAAATAAAATATCATTGTATTCTTGATAGCCATCCTAGATCATTCATTTTAGATATCTTTACTTGGAAAAGTAACTCTCGTACACGGCAATTGAATAAACACCAAGTCTACTTAGTTGACTAGAATAATCAACCCCAACTAAGACAATAGATCCCAAGTTTTGCTAGTTTTATATTATCTCTAAACATCGATAACTGAACTAAATTAAATGAAGATTATACATCAAGAAGAATGATCTAATGATTTCTAAGAATTACTGCTTCAGCAAGGAATGATCGTTAATGACTCGATTCCAGGAGTATTATTCAAAATTATGCCACCTAATTCTTGTTTAGCAAAGTTTTACTATTGAATCCTTCTTGATATAAATACATGTTCAAAACTTGCATGTGTACTATGGGTAATTTAAATATTAAAGAAGAGAAAAAAAAATAAGTAAGAAAATTGAATCGGGTCAATGCGTTAAAGCATGTCTCGGCGCTCTACCAATGGACGTACTCATACTGGGGTTGTTTTTAGTATATACTGCAATCGAGGCTGCAGATACGATTGATGTAAAGATTTCCGTAAACTCCTATGAGAAAGTTTGTAATTCCATCCCCAACAAATTTTTCCACCCCGCAAAACTTATTTATGCCATACCAATTTTACGTGGCAATAACCGCCTCAAGCATATGAAAAAGTGAGCGGTCCATTTCGTTATATAAAAGGAAGAATCAAATGAAGAGAAACATAACCTTTTTACTTCCTCTCGCTCCGATCTTCTCTCAGATGTCTACACTCTTTCTCTCTTTAAAATCACTATTTCTTGATTTTTTTTTCTCTTTCTAAAAAACAGAAGAATCCATAAAGAAAAATCTTGTTTCAGAAGTTTGAAGATTGTTTGATAATGGAAACCCTAATGATGAGTTTGTCTTCTTTTTCCTTCTTATCCCTTGTTTTTGTACAGTAGCAAGAATAAATTATTTTATCCTTTTAAATCATCTCTTCTTCTCTCAACTAAGAAACCTGAATTTGTTAGTTTTCATTGGAAACGTAATTACAACAATGTCGATATATCTCATTCGATTTCACTATAATCTAAAGATGCTACCAATTCTGCTTCTTGCAAATCGTCTTCCTCTGAATCATCTTTTCTCCCACAATCAGAGGTAATTTCCTCATTTTCTTGGATATTTTACTGATTCTAATGGATCTTTCTTAGTAGAATTTAGTTGATTTATCATTTAGTTTCTTGATTCTTTTATACATTTCTTTTTCAACTTTCATCTTTAATTTATTGTGCTTTTTTCATGCTGAGAAAATTTAGTTGATCATTGTATATTGTGTTTCTTTTTCTGTTAATCTACACTTGCATCCATCGATCGATTATTACATTCTAACAATTTGATTATCACAGTTTAGTTTTTTTCAAGTTATATTCTCAAACCTTAAGGGAATCTTGTGTTATAAACAAATTGCTTTAATCCTTTATGTCTAATCGAGAAATCAGATTTTTATGTAGAATGTACATCTATGATGGAAACAACGAAATTCATTCTCTCACAAAACGCATAAGTTAACCTTATTATTATATTCTTCTAGGTATGTTATTACTCGATCTATGGTTATTGATTATACATTCGGTTCTAATATATATATGGTTTTTATTTTTTCGATACTATAGGTATCACTATGTCCTAATGGCCCCTGCTCAACCTTCTATCTTGGTATGTTATTTTTTAGTCAAGGTTATTCAACATATGACTTGTTAATCTAACATCGAATAATACATAAATTACTTCCACATTTTCATCAATATTTGAGTTCATATATAGTAATTTATTGGAAGATAAACTTCTAACATGTTACTATATTTGTTTTCTAGTTACCTAATTGATATAAAAAACTAATTTGATTGCTCATTATTTTTGGAACAGTTGCATGTTAATATATATCCTAAAGAAAATAACAATTGTAACAGGTTTCTAAGGTTCTATTGAACCTATATATATATATATATAACTCATCCAATATAAGTTAATATGCATGTTTGGATCATATGATCATAAGAATCTATTAGAGCACTGCTCGGTCGAACTCGCAAGTGTTGCTATCTCAAGCTTGTTTGTCAAGTTTAGTTGCCAAAACTACAAGCCTTGATTTCTAGTCTACTCATAGCTAAGTCTCGGATGAGGATAGTAAGTGTAGTTGATCTCTAGACTCCACGGCGTTCATCGATTAAAGACAAAGAACTACTCAAGGAACTTGTGGATCTTCATCGACAAAAGGTATGTTGAGACATGATCTTATCTATCACTCAAAAGTCTATCTACTTTATCTCCTATCTTGATACAAAAGTCGTATTGCTATATAGACTTCGATTATACACATTTTTTATTTCGAGCCGAGTTTATCTCGCTTATCTATTTCTTGAAATATGTGTTGGTAAGCTTTCGCTTTGGCCAAGTTCATCTTACTCATGACGAAATTCATGTTGATTTCAATTACTTGAAAATCGCTTTGACAAAAAATAGCTTGTGAATAACAACTATATAATGTCCTCTAAGAATGTTTCAATGATTGAAATGAGAGTTTAGAATATAACCTTGAAAGGATATAAACGTTGTGTGATAACTCATATATGTATAAGTCTTTATTCCTTGAACCAAAGTATGCGTACTTTGTTGGTCAGGAAAACCTGAACTAAATTCCGCGTACCAGTACGTGTACTGTCGGAGGTTCACATCCCGTGAATTCCTATTGGAGTTTGTGAACTAAAAACAAACTTATTCCGGGTACTTAAGTCCGCGTACCAGTATGCATACTTAAGTGGTGAACTTAATCTTATATAAACTAAGGAATACATTCTTGTAAACCATGGCTAATTGATTCGAGTGAATCAAATCGTTTTTACTTCATTTGTGTCTTGTATACTTCTATGAGATCTAAGCAATTGAAAAACTCTCTTACTAGTTCTCTTGAGTCATTTGAACAAGTTATGGTTAAGATGAATAAGGTTAATATGAAACTGCTCATATGGATAACCATTTGGTTAACTACTGTTGAACCAACTAAGTGTACATGTTTGGGTACAGTTACACAAACCTAAATAAACGTGCATTTCATTTGTGTATAACAAGATAAGTTCGATCTAATAGTTTAAAGATATTAGCTTGAATCCAAACAAGTTTTCATCTAACGGTGAATATTGAATGCTTTGTTACTAAGCTAACATTGATTGCAAACCCAGATTTGAAAGACTATATAAAGGAGAACTCTAGCAACTGGGAAACCTAATCCCCACACCTCCTGTGTGTTACTAGTTGCATAACTAGAGTCGATTATCCTTTAACCTTAGGTTTCTAACGAGACCCTGTAGGTTAACTACTTGAAGACTTCATTGGGATTGTGAAGCCAAACCCAAATATTTTATTTGTAGTTACGTAATCTGATCTTGTTGTTTCTATCGTATTTGAGTATAATAATAAGATTGTCTTGAGATTTATTTCTCTGATAGGCAAGATATAAAAGTAGTCACAAACATCTTCGTCTCATCGTTTGTGATTCCACAATATCTTCTTTCACTAGTCGATTAAGATTATTGTGAGGTGAATGATAATTCTAGGCTGTTCTTCAGGAATATAAGTTCAGGTTATCAATTGGTTCATGTTCACCTTGATTTATCAAAAGACAGAACAAAAACTCGTAGGTATTTCTGTAGGAGACAAATTTATCTATTACCGTAGAATTTTCTGTGTGATACAGATTTGTTTATTAAAGTCTTCGACTTTGGGTCATATCAACTCTTAGTTGTTGGTGAGATAAGCTAAGGGAATCAAGTGCGTAGTATCTTGCTGGGATCAGAGACGTAATGAGCGCAACTGTACCTTGGATTAGTGTGATATTGGTTGGGGTTCAACTACAGTCCAGACCGAAGTTAGTTTGTAGTAGGCTAGTGTCGGTAGCGGCTTAATACAGTGTGTGTTTAATCTGGACTAGGTCCCGAGGTTTTTCTGCATTTATGGTTTCCTCTTTAACAAAACTTCTGGTGTCTGTGTTATTTCTTTTCTGCATTATATTTTTTTATATAATTGAAATATCATAGGTTGTGCGTTGTATCAATCAATTATGAAATCCAACCTTTGGTTGTTGATTGGAAATTGATTGATCCTTGGATATTGGTCTTTGGTACCATCCAAGTTTATATCTCTTATATTCAATCGAGCTCGCAGATTTATATTTGCTGATTGCAGATTGAATTAGAGATTGAGATATTTAACTCCTTGATTTATATTTCTTAAGATTGAGTCTAACTGTCTAGTTGATTCTCTTGAAAATATATTGGAGTTGGTCCATACAGATTGCTAAGAGAAATATTGGGTGTGGTTGTTAGATCCCCACTTTTTCAGAGAGAGAAACTTGACAAAAAAGGATAACATATTTGTAGTCTGTGTTGTTATGTGAATGATGATTAAATACCTGTGATTAATAAAATAAATCTGGCAAGATGTGGCCCCTAAACAGAGTGCATCGAATTTATCCTCCACAACACCATCTGAACCCCAAGTAGCATATCCTTGGGCAGAAAATGTTTGGGATAGATGTGTCAGTGTCACAAATTCTCCTGCACAAGCACCATCACTAGATGATTCCCCAGAGTACATTCCCAGCAAAATTTATTATTTCAGGAGACTCTTCACAAGTTTTGGATCGCCTTATTGAAACAAAGACCTTGCCAAGGAAGATGTTGTGTTTTGCAAAGAAATCATAAACACTACCAAGATATGCTGGGAAAAGACTATGGAACTGCTTGAAAATCCTAATTTAAATCCCCGTTCGTTTACTAACCTTCATCCATAGGCAGAAAATACCGGGAACGAATGTGAAAATCTTACAAAATTAATTAATTTAAATATATATTTTTCTTCCAAAATGAATAAAAACATTGATCAATGGGAACAGTTTCATAGCACGCTTAAATTATACATGTATGAAATTTACTGATGTTAAGCTCAATCTGATTAATCAATGGGAGCTAGGTTCTCACATAGTTAGATTCATGTCTATGAGTAGAGGCTTTTTTGTGATTATGTTACAAGATCCAATTACAAAAGACAAAATTCGTAGCAAAAAGTGGTATGTAAATCAACAGGAGTTGAGATTAATGGATTGGTACCCTGGTTTTGATCCTGAACGCCAAAACACATCTCACTCCGCTGTATGGGTTCATTTTCCAGGTCTCCATGCTAAATTATAGTCTAAACGATCCTTGTTGGCAATTGCTAAATCAATGGGTAGCCCAATTTGTGTTGATCAAAAAACCCTTAATCTTGAATTTGGAAATTTTGCCTTAGTCCTGGTAGATGTTGATTTTGCTAAAAAAAAAACCTGAAAGGGTTAGACTGACAGCAGGTGGAAGAACTTTCTGGCAAGCTATTGAAATACCTAAGAAACCGAAGTTTTGTACCCTTTGTGGAATTATTGGTCACTCATTTCAAGAATGTAGGAGGAAACCTAAGAGTATTGATCAACCTAGAGGAGGAGCCAACCAGGGCTGGCTGACAGCAAAGGCAAGAAATAACAGAAGAAAGGATGATGATGGCTCAGGCGGTGCTCAAAAGCAGGATGATGCTTTAACTACGACTGAGGTTTTGGTGATTTATAACCAGGGGGAGGCTGCAAAGGTTGGGGAGGACATTTTGGGTGGAGAAGATAAGGGGGAGGAACCGAGAGAGGAACAGAGAGAGGATGCTAATGAAGATCATGTGGAGGTTATGAAATCTCAGGAACAAACTACTCAAGCTGGTGACATTCGTTCTGAAGAGAGCTTTGAAAAACAATCTTCTTCGGTAACTGAGTTCAATGCTATTCTTGAATCAGAAGTTTTAATATCTCCCAATAAATTTAATGTTTTAAGTGATGAATTAGACCAGTTAGGTGAGAACACCTCTTTACAGGGAGATAACCATTCAGAAGAAAGTTCGTATGATGAGATAACACCAGAGAAAGCTGCTACGGGAGTAAAAGGTGTGAATTGGGGAGAAGTGCCGGAGGATGAAGCGAAGCCCATCCCTTTGGTTGATACAATCCAGGGATTGGAGAAGGATCAATCTATTGAGGATAATGGTGATCTTCGGAAGAAAGCAAGTAAGGGGAAAGCGAGAATACTAGAAAGAAGAGGAGTGCAAAGTGTTCCTCAGCTTCCTAGAGGTAAAACCAAAAAAAAAAATAGTAGTTTCCAATGCGTGTAATCTTTTGGAATATTAATGGTGTGACGAAGAAAGAGGCTGATTTGAAGTTACGTAATATGGTTATTGAGTTTAAGCCTGTGATTATTTGTATTACGGAGCCAAAAATTCGGTATTCGGATGTTTTTATTTCTAGACTTAATTTGGTGGGTTTTAATAAAAAGGAGATTCATAATTCTACGGAGGCGACTGTGGGTAACCTGTGGATCCTATGGAGAGATGATATGGATGAGCCGCGGGTGATTAATTGTTCGAGACAAGCTATTACGGTGAAGCTGAATGGGATTTTCATTTCCTTTGTGCATGCTAGTTTTCTGCAAGATATCAGAAGAAGGTTGTGGAATTTTCTCTCTGGTGTCGTGTCTGATCAACCCTGGCTTGATATTGGAGATTTCAACTGCATTCTTAGAAATGATGAGAAGAAGGGAGGTAGGATGCCAAAAACCTCTTGCATTAACGAGTTCAGTGACTGGATGGAAAACAAAGATTTGTTTGAGGCTGACTCCTTAGGTACAAAATTCACTTGGACTAATGGCCAATCAGGTGTTGGTAGAATCATTAGCAAACTAGACATAGCAATTATAAATGAACAGTGGTTAACTAAGTACTCGAATTGGCGGTGTAAAGCTCTTCCTAGGGAAGTTTCTGACCATTCTTGTCTTATAGGGTATCCTTTCTACGTTCAGAGACCGTCCAGGGCTCCGTTCAGAATTCAGTAGATGTGGTTTCTGCATCAGGACTTTATGCGTATGGTGGAATCTTCTTGGAGTGCTCCTGATGTTGGCTATGCAGATTATATTTTCACTATCAAACTGAAACGGCTCAAGTCAGCTATCAAAATTTGGAATCAGACGGTCTTTGGCAATGTCAATGTTTCTCTTAAGTATGCGCAACAGATATTTGAAGCGGCAAGTAGAACCTCAGATGAAGATCCTCAGAATGTTAACAACCTGAATGTTATGAAAAATGCGTGGGTGGCTGTTCAAGATATCCAGATGAAGAAGAGTATTATGCTAAAGCAAAAATCTAGAAACAAGTGGCTGGTGGAAGGTTCGAGCAACTCGGCTCACTTTCATAGATCTATTAATTCTCGCAGGAGTGCAAATACTATTTCTGAGTTGGTTAATGGCGAGGGTGTCACTATTTCTAACCCGGATGAAGTTATTAATCATGTTGTGAATTACTATGACAATATGTTTAATGGGGAGACTCTCCCTGTTATTCCTCAGCTGTTTGATTATGATCATGACAGAATTACAGTGGAGGAAAGCTCGATGCTGGATGCTATGCCTACTTTATGCGAAATGAAAGAGGCGGTTTTTGCTTTGGGAGCGGATAGTGCTCCGGGTCCGGATGGCTTCTCGGGGTGCTTCTACAGACATTGTCGGGACTTAATAAAGCTATACCTTTATAATGCTATTACCTTGTGCTGGTCTAAAAAAAGTGTTCCTAATGGTGCTAACTCTAGCTTCATTCTTTTGATTTCCAAGGTTAGAGGGGCGGACAGTTTAAGGAAGTTCAGGCCTATTGCTCTTAGCAATTTTTTCTTCAAGATTTTCACCAAAATTCTTTCTTCAAGACTTGGAAAAGTGCTAGATAAATTGGTCTTAGAAGAGCAGGTGGCTTTCATGAAAGGCATAAATATTCATGAGAACATAGCGGTGGCTTCAGAGATGGTTAATGAACTACACATCAAAAGAAAGCATGGTAACCTGGGTATTAAGCTTGATATTTCTCAAGCATTCGATACAGTGAGTTGGCCGTTTGTAATGGAGGTTTTCAAAAGTTATGGTTTCTCGAACCAGTGGTGTGCTTGGATTCTGAAGATCCTCAACTCGGCGCGTATCTCGATTCTGCTTAATGGTAGCCCCGAGGGGTTCTTCAAAATTAATAGAGGTTTGAGGCAGGGTGACCCGCTGTCTCCTCTTATTTTTGTCTTGATTCAAGATGTTTTGAGAAGAAACATAACTAAACTGTTTGCTAACAAACAAATGAGGCATATGGTTAAGCGTAATGGTGTAGATCCGACGCATCTATTTTTTGCAGACGATATCATGATATTTTGCAAAGGAAATATGGATAGCTTGAGAAGTCTTCGGAAGCTTCTTGAAGACTATCATCGTGTTGCTGGACAGGAGATATGCAAGGAGAAAATCAAAATCTAATTCGGAGGAGGTTCTTTAAGTAGGCGACAGAACATTGCTTCTTTCATGGGTATGGGGGTGACATTCTTCCCTGAAAAATATCTGGGAGTTCATATCATGCCTGGGACAGTTAGATACAAGCATATTAGCAATGTGGTGGACAAGCTAAAAGCTCAACTGGCGGCTTTCAAAGGTAAAATGTTTTCCTTTCAAGATAGGGTAGTCATCATAAACAATGTTCTTTCTAGTTACTTTATCCACAATATGTCTGTGTATAAATGGCCGGCTAAATTCGTTCAACAATGCGAGAGAGCTATCCGAAATTTCCTATGGTCAGGGGACTCAGATCTGACGCGTGCTTTCGTGGTGGCGTTCGAAAAAAATTGCTGCCCTGTAGCTAAGGGTGGATTAGGTTTAACTGATTTGAAAACCATGAATAGATAAATTCTTATGAAACTTTGGTGGAATATAAAAGCTTCTGATAAGAAGTGGGCTAGGTTCTTGGAGGCAAAATTCACCTTAAGGGATGGCAGAGTGCATCGGAAGGGCCTGAAATCTTCTATACTGCCTGGTATTCGTTGGGTTCATAGTGATGTCGACAAAAACACCAGGTGTATCATTGGCGATGGTAGAACAATGTCTATGTTCTATGACATATGGTATGGTAATATTCCTCTAGCTCAATACTTGGGTCGTACTGATCTTTGCAGAATGGCGCGGGTAAGTGATATAATCATTGAAAACACATGGGATATTCAAGGTAATAATTACAGTGTTCTGAGAGAGGCGGGTATTCATCTTGCTTCTATGCCTCGTATTCATGGAGGCCGTGATAAACGCATTTGGATGCCGGACATCAAAGGTAAATTCTCAGTGAGGTCTTCAAGAGAATTGATCAGGAAGAAAAACACTGTTCTGGAGGTGGCCAAGATCATTTGGAGAAAAGAAATTCACCCTTCCTTATCGGCTCAGATTTGGAAAATTGAAAGAGGTGCCTGTGCTACGATGGACAAGGTCAGAAGCAGATTCAAAATCAACTTGGCTTCGAGATGCTGCTTATGCAAAGTGGCAGAAGAGTCACTAGAACATATTATTTGGAGCTGCAGTTTTTCTCAAAAGGCTTGGAGTTGGATAGAAGGTATCTTCAATATCAAACCTCATTATAATTTGATTATGTCGAATAAAGCCTCTAAGGGAAGAAGCAAGATGATTAGAGACATTTGGTTGCTTTCTAATATGGTTATGAGATCTCAACTATGGTACACTAGGAATAAAATGGTTTATGAAAAGAAGACTCTGAATTGGTCTCTCTTCCAAAAAAGGGTTTTCCATCTGATCAATGAATTCTCGGTTCGTCTAAAAGGGATGATGCACAATACTTCAGCAGACTTGAAGATTTTGGATTTTTTCAGGGTAACCTATAGAAAATCATATCACTGCACTCCGGTGGAATGATTTTGGTCGCCTCCAATGACTGGGGAAATTAAGATTTGTTGTGATGGTGCGGAAAGAAACAATCCAGGGGATGTTGTGCAGGAGTTTTGGCTAGAGATGTGGGTTTGCAGGTGCTGGGTGCAATGGAAATTGGGATGGGCTTGACCTCGAACTACTTGGCGGAATTGTATGCAGTTATCCTAGGCTTAGAATGGGCTCTGAAATGGGCTTATAGGAAAATCCTGGTTAGAACGGATTCCTCTAGTGTTATTACTGCGATCAGTTCTTCTTCTCTCCCGTGGTTTGTCAACCAAATATGGATCGACGTCTCTTCCAAGTACGAGGCTATCAGATTTGAACACACTTACCGTGAAGCCAACTTTTCGGCGGACAAGCTGGCAAAAAGAGGTTGTAAATTAGCAAGAGGTTTGGCCTTACATTATGAGGGTCGACCGGGTTTTTTATTTTCAGTTGAAATGCCAAATGTGTCATACTTCCGCTTTAATTAATTTTTTCTAGTCTGAGGGATTTGTGGCTCTCAGATAGGAAAACTTCTTCTAGTTATTTAGAGTTGTAATTGTTCCTTTTTGAATGAAATTTTGATTTACCAAAAAAGAATAAAAACATTGAACTTACCTCTATTATTTTCGAAGTTTTAAGTATATTTATTTACACATCAATATGTTTTTGTTTAGATTTTCTTTTTAAAGTCGTGAAAAGCCCATGACAATTGGAAAATTGCCAATGCTTAAATCTAAAATGTCCAGAGACCACCAGTCAACCAATAGGACGTAAATATTACGTCCGGGGCCATACCTCAAAAAGGAAAAGGGAAATTAGTTCAGGTCAGCACGGCACGCTGACCGCTTAAAATTTAAAAACTTTAATCAGTTCTAGTCAGCACGGCACGTTGACTGCTTAAAGTTTAAAAACCTTAAAAAGGAAATTATATGCGGTAATCCTTTTGCTAGTTAACTAAGAACTATAATAATCCTTTTTCTAGTCAACTTAGAACTAATTTTTACCCTATATAAGCAGGGTCGTACCTTTAGATCCAATAGTCACAGTAAAGTGATTGATTCTGCGTTTCTACTAGTTATAATAATCCTTAAAGTTTTTTTGTACGTCCAAAAAAAATGGGAGACAAGAACCTTGAAGACTTGAAGGGTAAGGGTGTTGTGGTATACGACGACGATCATGAAGTCAATCAAGAACGCATTCAACATCAGTTTCAGTACTACATTGCACCTGGTTTCAAGTTTCTGCCGTCTGACGATGAATTGGTGTTCATATACTTGAAGCAAAAGATTCAAGATCCTGATGGTTTCCAGCCCCCTTTTATCCCAGTAATGAATGTGTATGATTATCTTCCTCAAGAGCTGCTAGGTACGTAGACGCATGCTGTTCTTTTGGTTCAAGTCTATTCTTGTAAATTTTGTACGTAGATTACATGCATATATTCCATCAGATTATATTATCTGCATCTATGAAGTATTTCTTGATCAGCTTCATTTAGCTCATGTTGCAAGTTGTTTGCTTTTTTTTTTTTTTTTCCCGTTCTTGTACTGTTTTGTGGCCCTTGCTCGTTGGAAACTATTGAACCGCACCGGTTTGATTTCAGTTGATCTCTAATATGCTTTAGTGTTAATATTTATTGTGCAGATGAATACGAAGATAAAGATGCTTATTTCTTTACACCAAGAAATAAAAGACATGAAAATGGGAGTCGAGCTGCTAGAACTGTTAAAGGAGGCCCTGGATACTGGAGAGCAGGACCACCCAAAATAGAAATTAAAGGAGTCGACGATAGAACAGCTGCGGTTAAGAATAGCCTTAGGTTCTTCCAGGGTAAGAGTAAAACAGATGGTACAGATTGGCAAATGAAAGAATTTGTCATGTGCAGCGACGAAAAAGAAAAAGCAGGATGCAGCAGCAGCAGCAGCAACATGAAGCTGGATGATTGGGTCCTAACCCATATTTACTTGAAAAAAAGGGAGGAGATTAATCAAAGAATTTCAAATCTATCTCGAAGTTCATCAGATACAATTTATTTATTTTATCTACAGATCAAGAATTCAGCTTTAACTAACTTTGTTGTTCAAGTCCGTTTCCATATGCGACTAAGTATTTCTTGTTTTGCTGATTTTAGCTGTTATGCACATTGCAAATTTAAAATACTTTCGTCGGTGTTTGTGTTTTCCCTGCTACATTTTCATTTTAATCAATTCATACAAACCAATAACTTGAAGACCCTATCTCTCCACATGTGCTCATCCCTATCTTCCTTTGATCATGTTCCTTTGTAGGTTTCAATTTGTATTTTTACACCATCAGATGGTTTGTGGTGAAGAGCTGACACAATACCGCAAAAAACGGAAATCAATTTTAACAGTCAAAAACTAAATGATTGATAAATCAGCAGTTTAGAAACGAATCCGCATGACTATGTTAGTTCCATATCGAACTCAAAGGTGAACTGACTCTATGTTAGTTCTATATCAATCTCAACTCACAAGCAAGGCCAGAATCACGCTTACATCAGAATCCCCTAGTAATCCAGGCATTTGAAATAGGATTGGAAAGTGTAGTAGTGATAATTGAAGTGTTTGCGTGTCTGCCTTTGAAAGCCATTGATTGGTCTTTCTTCGAGATTTGTGTTTCTACTAGTAAGCAGTGTATGATTTTCACTGAAACATTAGCATGAATGAGGGTACGGAGAAATACTAATTAATCTCCCTAATGCATATAAACATCTTTTGTTTATCCAGGACAGTAAACTTTTGCTCAAATGTCATGTCTACAGATTATGCTAATGGTCGTAATAGAGTATAACGACTAATCAAATTATAGTTTTGTTTTTTCAATTCCATAGCAACAGGTTTATTTTCTAAATGTTAAATTTTCTATAGGCTCAAATATTGGAAGTGCTACTGTTGAAAGAGTTAGGCCTGTATCAATTACGCTAGGTTTTAATGTAATTGAAACAGAAAAAGCTCCAGAAAGAGCGATTCATTCCAGCCATAATGCGTGCAGCTAGAGCGAACACAAGTGTCAGCCGAACCTAAAAGGATAGAAAGACGAAAAGAATGTAGAGCTAGCTTATTAAAATAATACGAGAAATAAAAGCTGAAATCGAGTGAATGGGTATTTCCTTACCATGACTCCTGACAAATATACTGATGTTATGATATAAAGGACAGCAAAGGAACTGGCATCTGATAGCGGAAGAATAAAATTCATCAGAGAGTGAAAACCAAGGAAATAAAATACATGGACCAAGATGGTTGCAATCAAACAGAAAGGAAGAGAACAGACCGAATATTATGCCAGCTGGAACCAAGAAGGCCATTATGGGCATATACTTGTTCTGTTCAAGTTATGCAAACGGGATCAAGAAGACTCAAACTGCGACCACTACATCCCTTTGTAGGGCTGGAGGCCACCTCTGCTACAAGTATTGTCACAACCGCAGGAAAGACCAACCCTAGGAAATTAATAAAGAACAAAGTTTCGGCTCCATTTGATATGTTAGACAGTAAAAATACTGCAGGCAAGGGAACTATTTTACGACTTTACAATTCTACGATCTGTCTTAGCAGTAGAATGAAGAGTACACATTTATCAGGCGCCAATACACCACATTTGGTTAAATGGTTACTTTTATCTGTTGTAAACTTTCAACGTCCTTCAACATTTACTAAACTATCATAAGTTGTGGGAGCTTACATGCCAACAGATACTACAAGTGCCACAGCCATTTCACATATTTGCTGACAGAGGAATCCCTTGATGTAAAATACACAAGAGCCAAAACCAGGATAAAAGAAAAAGAACAACAACAGAAAAAAAACAATGTGTCACAAGGGAAACAGATATTAAATATTTAAATTGGTTCAAAGCAGAATGGGAGAAGAAAGCAACCACAATTTTGATTAGAGTAGGATCTATAGGAAGGTGCCCAATTGGCCACCACATCCGATTAACTCACCAAAAACAACGCTAGTGTTCCAAGGTCATCACATCTTTGAAGCCAATAACAAGCACCAATGAAGCCAATAATGTACCCAGGGGCCAGGACCACCTGCATGAACGAGGTTTCGCATTTAATGATGCATAGAAAGAATGCTAGATTAACCAGTTCTTTCTTTATCATACTAAGGAAGCCTGAGGAAGCATATGCTGAAGCAAAGTGTACAAGTTAAGTTAACTAGGTTCAAAGCATAGCAGCATATCACAAACACTACTGAAAAAGTCTCGAGTACTACTTGAAATGCGGCAACGGTAAGAGGCACTTGATGTCCAATACTTTTGTTTGCCCTATATAGCTCTTATATTTTCCTTTTTACAACTTAAGATTTATTTTCCCGTTAAAATCGACTAAAACTAATGGGTGTCATACTAAAATATGGGTGTATTCTAAACAGAGACAAGATACTTACAAGAGGAGCATACGCAACATACTGCCAAGGAGAGTAACGACCAGTAGTTTTAGTCGATTAATAATAAAGGTGTAACCTCCCAAAGAGCACGCCTGAAAAATAGAATGTGACCAAAACATGTAAATAAGAACAAAAGGAGAATAACCACAGTCAGTCCGTCATACTTACCATGTAGATAGTATGCTGAAGCATTTAAAGTGGCATAGAAGAAGGATCCGGTGTTCAACGTATGTCAACAATTTGATACTGTGATCGAAAAACAGTTCATTGCTGCAGAATTATCGCTTCTCATTTCATCTTAGATATACACTCACCAGTCTCTACATGCCCATGAGAAAGTGAAGTTGATAGAACTACTCAGCCAAGCAGTCTAACTTTCAAGAAAACAACACTAATAAATTCAAACCTTAAATAAAAATAGAAAGCGAAAATCAAAGCAAATATAGCTACAGCTTCATTGTCATAGCTTCCAGCTTCAGAACGAGATATATCAGGAGGATCCTACACAGACTGTACCAGATATTTAGTTGAAGAATGTAGAGGACATAAAGCAAACACGAAAAATATATAAAAGGCGAAATCAGGTGAATGGTAATTTACTTACCATGACTCCTGAGAAACATACTGATGTCTCTATAAAGAGGGCATCCAAGGAACTGGCATCTGATAGTGAAAGAAAGCATGCCTGTCCAGGGAATAAAATTCTCTGAAGATGAAGAAAGTGAAAATTAAGCAAATAAAAGACGTGGACCATAAAGTAAGAGAAGAGATTGGGACTTACAATTAGGCCAGCTGAAACTAAGAAAGCCAAAACGTTGATGCCCAAAAAATTAAGATGGCCATGCTGGAGGCTGGTGTTCACTTACAATTATGGGTATATAATTGCTAGCATAAGTTCTATTCATATTGCGCGAGCAATATGTATTTGTAAACAATAACTCAACCTGCAGAATGAATCTCTCCACTGAGACACGGGCTCACATTAAATGAGCTCCAGGAGTATCATCTTTTCCAGAAACTTGCCGTTCATGATTTGCTACCATTTGTTTCCATTCAAAAACACTGGGACAAACACTTTCAACAGTTTTCTCTACAAAAGATTGCCCCATTTGGATCACCACCCCCATTTTTCAATAACTAACAGTAAATTGCCAGCTGGTTTCAGCCATAACTGAGGAAGATGAAACCTAATTTTAATCATATTACATGGTCGATTCACTTTTTTTCTGGACAATCAATGCTATCGGAGAACTTAGGCTAGCATTGGCTACTGAATAAGGCTTAGATACATAATGATAAGATTTTTATCATCAGATTGAAATGATGCAACTTGAGATCTAACTATATCAGAGTTAAGCAAATGGAAAATTGACACAACAGTGGAAGTAGGCATGAAGTGTGTGAATAACCACAATTTAAGAGCAATCTCATTCATTTGGAGGAAGATGTCAAAATCCTCGCTGCCAACGGGAATCATTGTTCTGAATCCTGGTTGTGGGCTACAAGGTAACTGGCTTATTGATCCTTCCCGTGGAGGTGGAGAAGAAGCTTGTTGATGATAAACAATTAGGTTGGTTGTAGTTAATGACAGAATGCCAGAATGGATACATAATTCATGTTAGACATCAGAGAGAACTGTGCCTGATTGACTAAATGTTCTGGTAAAATCTGTTAACAGATGAAGACAAACTTCAGTGCAGTTTCCTTATCAAATTTATGAATTTTCCTGAATATGCTTATTCGAACCCAAGAGTAAACAAAATAAGTCACTACAGTGAACATCACGCCAATTAAAATAAGGTTGGATTCCTACCAAAATGCACAATTCACAAAGCAATATAGTTTAACCCAAAATAAAAACAATTCCATAAAGTTGGATCAATGATATAATGACAGAATAAAAGAAACCTGTGTATATTACTCACTAACACAATGTCAATAAGATTGAGGCTCACACAAAAGTTACTTGTTAATGAAACTCAAAAGTCTACAGAATGATATGAATACTACTGCGAAAACTCAATGAAGATTACCAGTTTATAAGTATGTAGTCAGGGTTCACATCCTCCAGTAGCTGCTTGATAAGTGATCACGGCTTTCTGTCTCATTTAACTGACTTCATTATTTCCTTATCTTTTTCCGCTAATTCCTTCAACGCACGATTAACTGCCTTTTTTATTTCCATATCTTTTTCCCATAATTCCTTCAACGATACTATTTCCGTATCTTTTTCCCCTAATTCCTTTAACGATACGAAGGTGTTCTTGTGAGGGAATACTCGACAAATAAATTCCTTAAAATCCACAAGCCCTTTCGGTGTTGAAGCTTTTGTGTCATAAATGTTGAGATTGTTATCAATAGTACAGTAAGTTAAAACATGCCCCCTCTTAGTAACGGCTAATGCATGGCTTGCATTAGACCTAAACTCTTTACACCATTCCAATGAGTGATGTTCCTCTCCCTCTTTCTTTTCGTGATTATCATTCTTCTTCTTTAAGAGCCATACGTCAAAACCTCTTTCTTCTTCATCGATAATAGAAATACACAAAAATCCATTCAAAACCCCTATTGTATGATGTATCAAATTGGAGTCTGGTGGGAGAGGAGGAGGTGCAAGATGTTTGCAAAACTTTTCCTCAATCAAGTCGAAGGTCAAGAACGTATTCAGATCAGTGTTAACCCAATAAATAGATCCATTGGCAAAGCTACCAAGTTCATGATCTTGATTATACATAGGGAAGAATTCAGAATTGAACTTTCCAAGGTCTCTCCATCCATTGCCACTGCCTAGAGTGTATATGCGGACTTCTATAAACTTGGTCTTGAACACATGTATTGCTACCACTTTGTACTCATTTGTTGAAGGAAGGTAACCAAATCCGAATGTGCAAAAATTTAAAACATTACCATCTATCCTGATTTCTGGAAGGTTGACATACTCTTTGGTGAAAGGGTTACATATACAAACAGGTTTACACGCTTCTTCTCTAACAAGACAGATTAAACCATTAAAGGAACCAACAAAGCAACTACCCTTAGTTGGTGTTGTAATCAGCCTTCTAAATCTCTCAATGGGTTTTCTTAACTCATGATTCTGATCATCATTATATTCAAAATAGTAAAATCTATTATTCTGAATTAAAGCAAGAAAACACAACTTACAAGAATCTTCAGCAGCAGAAGAATGATGTAAGTGCATCCGATTGAATGATCGCCCATTAGAAACGATATCTCTCCAATTTCTTCAAACTAATTTGCAATTCAGCAGCGATTCAACTGGTACACGAGATAATATCTCTAAAGTAATCTCATCCGGTAGATTTTTGAAATAATCCATGCTTGAACAATTTTTGATCTTCATACGGAGAAACAGCAATTTGATTTGATTAAGAAATTTGTTAGGGCTTAAGAAATAGCGATGGAGAAAAAAAGAAATTTGTCTAGGGAACCGGAAGGGTTCAAGAAAGAGAAGTTTCGGAAGAGTGTGTTATGTTTTGGGGAGAATAAAAGGGAAAACTGTTTTGGGGAATACGAAATTCTTTATGGGCATACAAATCAAGGATTAATTGGGTGCCGGGAGAATTAATCGGGGCCATGAAAATTTTATACCCACACCCAAAATTTTAGGGGGATTCCAAAATAATGGTGAAAGTATAATTTTACCCTTCTCATAAAAATAACCCTAAAATCCTATTAACCCAAAACCAAGGCCCCATTTCATTTTAACATTTCTTCCCCCTCCCTCTGCGTCTCCTCCTTCCTCCATTAACGACTTTGGGGTATTATTTTTTCCTTTGAAATCTCAGTATAAGAGTCGGTCATCAATAAGGTTAAATGTATAACGATTTTTCATATTTGCTTAACGATTTTTCATGTTTAGTTAACGATTTTCGATTTGCATGTTGGATTTTGGAAAAATCATCCACCATTAGTTTATGTGAAAACGACCGTTTCAGTTTTTTTTACGACCATTTTTATAAACAGACGACTGCATGATTATCCAAACCCCCTCTGTGACCAATAGTGAAAATGTCGTCCACATAATTTGTATAAACGGCCGACCCTATCAGTTTTTTCTAACGACCAATTTTAGAACCCAACGACACTGCACCAAAACAGTAAAAAGGCCAACCATGTGATACTTCCTTCTGCCATAGCCGATGATTCTATTTGGGTCGAAGTTATCTGTCATGTTCCTCAGTTCTTCAATTACAAATATTTTCGCAGCCTTTTCAACTCTACCATCATTTGAAGTGATCTTCTGCTTTAACAACAACCAACCATTTCTCTCGAAGTGCTTCTGCTTTAGTTTCATTTGCTTTCTCCTCTCAAATCTTCTGTATAACCAATAGCCAACCACAAGCAGAAATATTACAATTATGATTCCCTCCAATACCTGAAGAAAATGTACAGGGATGGGTTAAACATATACCTCTCATCATGTTCAATTTCATTAAGTTTGAGTTTTGTTAGTAAGAATTTCTGCCACAGGCGTACGAGCTTCTATATGTTTGAGCTTCTTTGCATGTCATGACGTCGTTTATCGCCCAATCCAAGATTACAGGTACAAAAGAATCACTCTTAGACGATAGTAACCTCTCAACCTTAGAAAACTCACGGTCGATCACAAAATCACGGACACATGGATAACTCGTGGAATCGTGAGTGTCAACGGGGAGACTACTTGTTTGTACCGACACATGTGTAGACTACTGTTAGATTTATGTGATGTTATGGAAAACGAACCTCAAATGTTATGGAAAACGACCCTACTTTGACCAATTAACGACCCTATTATGAATAGAGTTTAAAATAACGACTTAGCCAATAGTCGTTATCATTTTATTGTTATACCACGACGACCCTTCCATTTTTAATGACGACCCTTCCATTTTAAGGTGACGACCCTTCCATTTCTTTGGCCAGAGAAATAATTTTTAGTTATATAGAATCGTTAATGTATAAAAAGGGGTCGTCATAGTAGGGTCGTTAATTGGTTCTATAATATATTGACGACTCTATTCTGGGGAAAAAAAATCTTAAACCCAAAAAAAGAGTCGTTATCTCCTACACCTTATAAATTAACGATTTTTCATATAAATACATGCAGATGAAAAATCGTTATCTCCCTCCTCATATATCCTAACGATTTTTCATAGTCTCTACATGTAGATGAAAAATCGTTAGGATTTAAGATTTTGGGTGGACGACCCTTTAACTGTAACTGATTTTTTTTTCTTAGTGTCGTCAATGGAACCGAAGATAGTTGAGAGAGAGGGAGAAAACTGATTTTGTCTAACTTAACTAATTAATAAATAATCTAACTTAACTAATCAACTCAATTAACACTAATTAATTTGGGGGTAGTTTAGGCATTTTAAAAAATTAGGATAAGGGGTAGTACCAAAGTGCTATTGGGAGACCAACTATTCAAGCCCCCAGTTAATTCTCCCGGCCCCCAATTAATCCTTGATACAAATAGGTAGCTCAATTACTTATATATCCTTAATACAAAAAATCTAAAATTAATTTTCTAAAAAATCAAAATCAGTTTCCCTTAATATTTCTTCTTCTTCCTCCTCTAGCCGAACTCTTCCCTTCCCGCGAAAAAAAAAATTCATCACCTTGATTAATTGTCGATTCGTAAAAATTTGATTGTCGATTAAACTGAACTACATAATGATTCGTAAAAAGAAAAACAGGGACTAGGAAAACCAAATCGTCTTTTAATCCATCAATTGAAGAAGAAGAAGAACCAATTGAAGATGAAGGTGTAGAAACTGAAAATCAACCACCAATTGAACCAACGTACTGCATCTCCAACTCCGGAAATGAGGATAAGAAAGTAAGTTTTACAAACCCAATCTCCTATTTGATGTTTTTCATCGATTAAATGACAGTTACGGTGTTGGGTTCAGCTCAAAATTGAGTTGCGTTTTTAGCCGAACTGTTCTTCACAAAAGCTTCCTGTAAGTGTATATGAACAATTCGGCTTGAAATTTCATGAATTTTCAAGCCGAACCTAGTCACAGAAAGAGATGCATAGGGGTTCGGTGTATTCGATAATCATAATATGTGCCGAACCTAACACATTTACGGGGTTCGACTATTAGGATATTCACAATATGTGCCGAACCAATACAAAATTATTAACCCATGAATGTACATGATCAGATTCAGATTATATTCTACTTATTCAAATAGCCGAATAATGTATTTCCAACAGGTTCGGCACTTACGAATTTATAAATATAAGCCGAACCCTAAACATTTTTTCTTCCAGACAGTTTAGTGTAGGGTTCGGCTTGTTAGGACAATTTGAACAAAGCCGAACTCTAGTCTACAAGGTAGGTTCGGCTCTTAATCAACACTTTTAGTTAGCCGAACTGTTCATCCAGACTAGCCGAACCTTTGTGAAAAAACACAAACTTTTGATGATTTAAACCTACAAAAGTGAGATTAAACATAAGATATGTTGGGGAAATTTCCAGGGTTTGTTGAAAATTTAAAACTAATCACTAATCAGAATTATTTTAACTAATCATTAGTATTAACACTAATCCTAAAAGGGCAGATTTGCCATTACCAAAAATATTTGGTTAAGGGGCTTATGATTTTGCTATTTACACTCCTTTTTGTCTTTACTTGGTATGCCCAGAAAGAATTTGGTATGCCTAAAAACAGCCTTCATAAAAAGACCACTATTGAGTTAATTCGCAATTGGGACAAACATAGTAGTTTTGAATGAACGCGCAATTGGGGGATATATTTATTAATTGGGGGATATAGCTACAGGACAAAAACGGTGTCCCAATAGCAATTCTGGGTGACCCCTTATGTAATTATTTTTTTAATTCCTAATCTAGCCCTCACTAATCATGTTTAGTGGTTAATAATAATTAGTAAATTCTTAAGTATTTGGGGGATAGATTAGTGTGTGTTTTTATTTTAATTTGTGTGAGTGAGGAGTAGAAGGAGAGAAAAAAAAAATTAGTGGAATTTTTTTTTTTTTGAAAATGGAAGATGATTGTGATGAAAGAATTGTTGCTAAGAGGTTGAAATTTTGATTTTTTTCTTTGAATCCACCATTGTTGCATCTGAAAAATCTCGGTGTCGGCATGGTATTCAACCAAAAAAGCATTTGCTGGAAATTTTCATAAATTGTTTGCCACTATCCGGGGGGGTTCGGAGGGGCGTAGTTATATGATTTTCGAGCATGCCGGAAGTAGTTCCGTCATGGTTTTTGCTTAAATTTCTATGCCGGAACATGATGAAAAGTATCCAGAAAATTGTTTTTTTTCACTTAACTACCGGCATTGATAGATTTATATCGATCATGCCGGCATCTAGTTCCGGCATTGAATTTCATCACTTCCGGCATGGTCTTCATAATTTCCGACATGTTCTTCATCACTTCCGGCGTGGTCTTCATCCTAAATAAACATGCCGGAACTCACTTCCGGCGTGGTCTTCATCCTAAATTTCAATGCCGACACATGATGAAAAGTATCCAGAAAATTGATTTTTTTTTCACTTGACTACCAGCATTGATAGATTTATATCGAGCATGCCGGAATTTAGTTCCGTCATTGAATTACATCAATTCCGGCATGGTCTTCATCACTTATGGCGTGACCTTCATCATTTCCGACAAGGTCTTCATCAATTCCGACTTGGTCTTCATCAATTCCGGCGTGGTCTTCATCATTTCCGACATGTTCTTCATCACTTCCGACAGAGAAGGAGAAGAGAATTTGAAAGGAAGTGGGGAAAATTTATAATTTGAAATAGAATGGGGAACATTTGGGTTTCAAAGTTTTAACCCTAAAAATATTAATAAGAAGTGGAGATGGAAATGGGGGATATGATTTTGTTTTTTGATTTTAAGTTTTTTGATTTTTATTTTGAGGGAAGGGTGTTTTAGTATTTTCGCCCCCAAAAGTCACCCCTTAGCACACACCATGGGTTGAGGGAAGTAATTCATATCCCCTAATTAATAAAAATATCCCCCAATTACGCGTTCTTTTAAATCATAGTATCCGAATTTAGGTATAGAATGGATAAGGCTGGGAGAATTCATTGATTGCTTTGCACACAAAAAAAATAAAATAAATAAATAAATTGGGGACCATGGTTTTATTAAGCCAACCTCCCTATACTTAAGGGGTGTCCTAAAATTAGATAATTACATATTTACCCTTTACTTTAATTTAAATTAAAACTAACCTAATAATTATATAAATCTAATCATATATACAAATCTAATCATTATACATGTAATTTAAATGAATCATTAACAAAAATCAAAAACACAAAAAGAGATAGCAGGGTCATCAAAAAAGTTTAGTTTTGAAAAAAAAAAATTCTTCCCTTCTTCTTCTCTCTTTCCTTGACGTTACTCGTTCGACTGAAAAACCCATCACTTTTAATTCATTTTTTATTGAGAAAACTGAGTAGAAATCATCAAAATATGGTTTAAATGGAAGTTACAATGGCATGTTCGGTTAGGATTAGTTTAAAAAAAACTAGTTTGCTAACCGAACATTCTGAAACCAAGAACACGAAGAACACTTCGGTTATCACGAATTAATTTTTTCTTAACCGAACTCAGAGTTCGGTTGGTTAGCATATCAATATGTTGCTAACCGAACCCTTCTCTGAAAATCAATATGTTGAGTTCGGTTGGTTCGCAAAAAGTCTAAAACTATTTTCTACCCGAACTTTGCCAATATTACAAAAAAAATAAAAAAACCAATGTAACCGAACTGTGCTATTTTTCCCACTATGTTAAGTTTTGATTTAACCGAAATTTTCCCACTATGTTCGGTTGGTTCGCAGAGAAGGCTAAAACTATTTTCTAACCGAACTTTACCAATATTAAAAAAAGAAAATCCAATGTAACTGAACTGTGTTATTTTTCTCACTATGTTGAGTTTTGATTTAACCGAACTTAGCCCACTATGTTCAGTTGGTTTGCAAAGAAGGCTAAAACTATTTTCTAACCGAACTTGACCAATATTACAAAAAAAAAAAAAAAACCAATGTAACTGAACTGTGCTATTTTGACCCCTATTTTGGTTTTCAATTTAACCGAACTTGTTCCACTATGTTCGGTTTGTTCGCAAAAAACCTTGACAAACCGAACTCTTCACTAATTGCATATATAGTTCAGTTAGATATTGGTTGGTATGAAGTTTGCGAAACAACCGAACTTTGTACACTTGGTAAAATCTTAATCCACGTGAAGTTCGGTTAGATATAGGTTGCGAACCAACCGAACTTCTAGATCCTAAAGTTCGGCGAAATTGCGGGCAAACCGAATATTACTCTGTAAATCCTATAAACAAAGTTCGGTAACATGTGTTAACCGAACGAATAAAAACCTCCATTAAGAGCAAGTTCGGTAACCTGCGTGTTTGGAAAAAGTAACCGAACTACACTTTCAGATGTGTTCGGTTACCTGTTCTTCACTTAAGGTAACCGAACAAGCCCAAATCTACTTTAAAAAATTACATTTGTTTTGAAATTTTGGATCAATTCAACCTACATTATCTAAGTTTGAAGCATACCTAGGTACCCAAATACTCTTCATTCGGTTGTGGTTGGTAAAATCCATGTTTTTCTTCTTCATCTTCTCTAACTTTACTCTCTCAATAATTCTACTTCTTTTTTAAAAAAACTCATCTGATTTTTTAATCTCACTAATTATCTTTAACTTAGTCATTTAACTTAGTGGTCCCCCAAAAAAACCATGGTCCCCAAAAAATGGTTCCAAAAAAAGGTGTCCACAAGAAGTTGTTGGATGCTATAGGGCTTAGTTGCGAATGATTTGCTTGCCAGGTGAGGCGTTTGTACCTAGAAGTTGTAGAGTATGTTCATATTTCTATGTATGACAAGACAATCTTATCCGGGGGTTTTCTCTAGGGATGTCTATGTTTAAGATTTTTTGTACCGCAAGAGGGTGGAGATGGATAAGTTTGTTATATATCCAATTATGGGAATGGGGATCAAGAAATCTGCCACCATCGGGATAGGGGAACACTATGTTGGATCAAGGTTTTCATATTGTGGGATCCAATTTGGTTGGGTAGGGGTTCACATGCCATTTTCGCTATGATGGTAGATGTGTTGGTTAATTGTAGGTATGGGGAAGATAATTTCCTCCATTATGGGCTAGATGAAGATTATGTGGTTTTTGTGTGCGTAAAAACGTTGTAGAGCTCGATGAAGCAAATTGCATGAACCCTTAAACAAATGTATTGCACAGGAGTACTTTGAGTTCGAGAGACTAATCTGAAGGACTTTAGCCTAAACTAAGAAATGGTTGTTCCATATTCAGTTCGGTCGCAAGGTAGGAGAAGGGTCGGTCTATAGGGAGGGAAGCTAGGAATGTATAAAGATAAATGGAAATTGATTGATTGTGCATTATGTGTTGAACTGCTTTGAAGATGATTTCTATGTGTAAGACGAGGGAAAGCTTCTATTTGTGATTAATGATTAATTGTCGTAGATTTTTTTATGTTAAGTCTTGTTATCAAGTCATAGGCGGAGGAACCTATTTACAGAGGTAGTTAACACATTGATCTCCTATAAGTGGTGAGGGTTGCAGAGGAGAAGAAGAATGGGAAAGTATGAAAGTGGGAAATCGTGTGTAAACCAGTTCCACTTTGCTTGGTAGACTTGGTTAATTGTCTATCCACTATTCTATTTACTCCTTCAAATGTCAGCACAACTTTCTCACATACACAAGTTATAGGCTGTCAGACCAAAACCCTAGTGAATATCCCCCCATGTGATACGACGATTGATGTCTCATGTAAAAGTTTGTTTTGCAGACGAATATTTATATGGTTAATTGTTGACCTAGTTAGACTACGAGTCTTTACTAATTGAACATGGTTCATAATTAATGGTTATGTATGATAAAACACGAAGTATTTATTGAGGCATCAACAATGCTTTTTGGACCATAAACGTTGAGTTTGATGAGTCAATGAATATTGTGACAACTGAGGTGACAATGATATTCGAATAATTTGGATTGATAAGCATAAGTCTAATGAGATTGTTGGATTGATCATAGATCTTGTTAGAATTCTTTATGTGGAAATAATATTGGATCACATACCTCCAGTTATTGTCGATTTGATCGAAATAAATAAGAACCAATAATGAAAACCATAAAGCCAATCCTTTTGCCCAAAAGAAGTATTGAAACAATTATTACAAGATCTTCTGCTCTCTTACTGTTCCTTATATCTCTCTGTTTGATGGTTATAAAAATATGTTGAGATTGTTTTCAGTGAGAGCAGGGACCCTTTTATATCTCCTTAAGTGACTCTTCCATCAAGAGTCAACAGGCATGGGAACTAATTCCAACAAACATCTTCTTTCAAGAAAAAGGGACACAACCTAAGTGAAGAGACACTTCGGCTACTTGTAACCATTCCTTATTATGATGTGGCACATGGGACACATCACTGTTTTCTAACATTCTCCCACTTGGCCCATGTGACATAAATAGACATTTCCCTTTATATTATATATGATGATCAATTTGGAATATTCTTTATATGGCCAGTGATAGTTCTCAAAAATTGGAGCCTATAAACAAAATAACGTACGAATCATGGCGGTCAAAGCTCAATCAACTAGCAATCCCTTCCATGCATCATGATAACATTATTTTCATAAACAGGTCCATCATAATGACTTTATGAATAAGTACCAATGACTTACTCATGTCCAACTGTTTTCTCCAACGAGACATAACCGAGTCAACACGAGTCAACGTTGGTATTTACGATCAACACGTCACTATATAACCGAGTCAACACGAGTCAACGTTGGTATTTAGACCAAACGCAAAGCCTGGACAAATGTTAGACCAAACCCAGGTTTAGGTCAAAAAGTAAGTACCAAAAACTAAATAACCCTTCTAATTTTCCCAAAACCTTATGTATACAACTTGAATGGAAAATATAGAAATTTAATTCCCAAATGCTGCAAGTTACATAATTCAAAAAGTGTCGAAACGCACAATACATAATACACATAAAAGTTGATCAGACCCATATGCTTGACAAGATCCACATACAACCGATCATTAGTCACGTGATTTAACTTGACACATTTTCTGACAAAAGCTACTTAATATCGATATGATAATTTTTACTCCCACTTTTCTTAATGTTCGAGTAGAAAATTGCAGCTGAGTTATCACAACACAATACTAATGGCTTAGATATATAATTCAGAATTCTAAGCCTTGTGATAAAACAAAAAATTAACCATATAGCTACAACTTTGTCTTCATAGTTGACATTAAAGTCAACACTTGTTTGCATTATTAATATCTTATGAAAACGTAACTTTATCATGCTCAACTCCGATGTCACAGTCACATTCTTGAAAATACACTTTATAGTATGAGGAAATTGCAGACTTCCTTGATATTTAGGATCTTCTTAACAAACAGTTCTTGAATCACCACTTCTTCTTGTATGACAATTCGTGGAATGTCATGCGAAATGGTAATTATAAAGAATGTGCATGTATAGTTATCGGATCACACACTTCTTCAATGACTATTCTTTGAAGACTCCCACTGATGTTGCCATCCTCTATAAATCTTGCATTTCTAGCCTCAACTATTTTTCTCTATGTATCTTCCATAATATTCACCTCCTTTATCTGATCTTACAATCTTTATTGCTTTATCAATTTGTTTCTCTACTTCGGCCTTAAATGAATTAAAAACATTTAATGTTTCACTTTTGTCATTAAGAAGATAGAGATACAAAATCTTATATGATCATCAATAGAGGTGATGAACCATTTTTGACCATTCAAACATGGAGGTGTAAACGGTCCACATATATTAGTATGAATGATTTCCAAAATTTTGGAACTTCTCCTAGCAATTTTCTTTATCTTGTTAGTCTGTTTTCCATTTATACATTCTACACAATCACCGAAGTCAGAGAAATCAAGAGTTTGCAAAACACCCTCTTTCAATAACCTGTTTAACCTTGCAATGGAGATATGTCCCAATATTATATGCCATGCCAAAGATGACGTACTCTTTATTCACAATACTACACTTTATGCCAATACTTTTAGTCGTGGTGCAAAGGTTATGGTTAAAAATAAGAATCTAAATTAAGCTTGTATATATAAACCATTCTCAACGTTTTGCAAAATCAACGACATCCGAATCTTTTAACAAACTTACAAATTATTAAATTAAATTTAAAACCTAGAAAGCATAAGTCTTGAGACAAAAATAAGATTTCTAGAAAACGAAGTAATGTAAAAGGTTCTTTTCCAAATCCAAACGAAAAACAAAGTCAAGGATAAGTCTATAGGCTCCAACAACTCCAACAGCTTTTACAGTAAAAGGAATCTTGTTTCCAGAATAGATACAAAATTCACTATTTGTCGGTTTCCTTTGGCTGAGAAAGCCCTGCATAGTATTGGAAATGTAAACTGTAAAACTAGAATCAATCCACCAAGTATTGTGATAATCAATCATATTGGATTCAAAACATACTAAAGAAATGATAAGAGTACCTTTATTTTCAAACCATGCTTTTATACTTGAGGAAATCTTTCTTCACGTGGCCTTTCTTTTTGCAGAAGAAACACTTAATGGGTTTCTCTAAGTTGGTCTTGTTGACCGTCGACATATTATTGTTCTTCTCTTTCTGAGAAGGACTTTCCCCTTTTTCCCCTTGTCCTTTTCCCTAAGAAACTAGATGGTCACTATCTAGATTCTCCTGCTCCAACCTTCCTTCCTCTTGAACACACATAGTCAATAATTCATTCATATACCATTTTTCCTTTTGTGTGTTTTAAGAGATTTTGAATTGCCCAAATTGAGATGGTAGGGAAATGAGTACTAAATGGACAAGAAAATCTTCTGAAAGTTCCAATTCTAAAGCCCCAAGTTCATAAGAAATATCTCTCATCTCTATAATGTGTTCACGTACACCGTAAGTTCCATTGTACCTCATTGATGACAGTTTTTACATTAAGGTTCCTGCTAGGACTTTGTAAGAAATAGCAAATTGTTCTTCAATATCTTGAAGATAGTCCCTCACGTTGTCATGTTCAGGAATTGAACCTCTGATACTCTTATTAATGTGAGACTTGATAAGCATCAAACTTAGACGATTGGATATCTCCCACCGCTCATATGCTTCTTTCTCAGCCTGAGTACCAATTGAAATAGAAATTGGTGGTTCATCCTCACGGATTGCTAAATCAAGGTCCATACATCCTAAATACAAGAGAATTTTCTCCTTCCATTCCTTATAATTGTCACCGTTTAATATTGGGATAAGAGAGGATGAATCATTCAAAAAAGCGGATTGCATAGCTACATATAATAGCAAATATGCTCACAATTAATTAACGAAGAAAACAAAGTCTAGAAATTCAAACAATGTTTACTAATCTAGTTTAAAAAACTTCAAGTTATTGTAACCCTCATGTGGGTAAAAGTCACAGCAACACATAATATCATAAATACAAATGACACATATGTATATATGATGTCGTATAATATGACTCTTAAATTTAAAAGATCAAATTAAAAACATCTTGTACCTATGAGAATGAAGAAATTTTCAATCTAATATTCCATTCAATATCATATCCCAAATAACGCCTAAAGACTTCCATATGGGGCACGGTCTTATACCATTATGGTTATTTGCAGTTTTCAAATTATAAGATGTTGTGGCTAATCTTATAGTACAAATTAATTAACAAAGAATTCCACATGATTCAAAATCTAATTAATTACAATCAAATAATATCCTAAAATATCCCATGAGACAATTATGGAAATAGTAATTAATGAATATACGTATGAGATACAGAACCCCCTATTGTATCTCATGTATTACCGTATTTTACCATCTCATGAATAAAATGCACGCAGATAATTAAGGAATAATACAATATGTACAAACGCATTGATTGGTGACTTACGTATTTTAAATCCGTAAATAAATCAACAGTTTCAAACCTAATTTATAGGATACAAATATATATATATATATATATATATAGGATAATTAATCTTAATTACCTAAAACAGATCATAGGAGATAATTATGGAAAGCAAGACTAGATATCTTCAAATCCAAATATTTATTGCCCTATTATCTCCACTCTCTGGTTTAACTGTATTTTTTTCAATGTTACATGAATGAAATCTCTAGTTTAGCATGCAATATATTCTGCAGATTCACTATGATGACTAAACTTATATACGGTTAAAACCAAATTAAAACCAAAACATATTGTACTAATCATAACCAGATCCTATAACAATCAAAATACTTAAATAATGTAACAGAACAAAATCCAACGGGTTTACGCACTTCCGTAATTACAAGATTTCAACTTGTTTTAAATTTTGTTGTTATATAAATTTACGATCTTAAATCATGATTAATATTATCAAATCAAACAAGGAACAAAGCAGCCTATGCTCTGATACCAAATGTTAGAATTCTTTATGCTGAAATAAGATAGGATCACATACCTCCAGTCATTGTCGATTTGAACGAAATAAATAATAACCAATAAAGAAAACCAGAAAGCCAATCCTTTTGAAAGTGATGTACGAATGCTAGAAAGAAGTATTGAAACAATTATTACAAGATATTCTGCTCTCTTCCTGTTCCTTATATCTCTTTGTTTGATGATTACAAAATTATGTTGAGATTGTTTTCAGTGAAAGCAGGGAGCCTTTTATATCTCCTTAAGTGACTCTTCCATCAAGAGTCAACATGCATGAGAAGTAATTCCAACATACATCTTCTTTCAAGAGAAATGGACACAACCTAAGTGAAGAGACACGTCGGTTACTTGTAACCATTCGTTATTATGATGTGGCACATGGGCCACATCACTGTTTTCTAACAGATCTATGTATTTTTTATGTGTTAAGTATTTGACAGGAAGTCATATGAATATGAAAATGTTGATTGGTTATAGAAGGTCCATCATGTCATGAGAAATTCAAATGACTAAGCATGGATATTATTGTATTAAAATATAATTGGTTGAAAGATCAACAAAATATTAATTGATGAACCAACTAACTATTGGTTGATGAATCGATGAAATATTGATAGCCGGATCAATATGAAATAATATTGCTTATCATGGAAACCGAAGATGCCTGATGATTAAATAGTTACTTAAAATATTGATAGCTGGATCAGTACAAAATTATTGGTGTTTGAACCTGTTCATAATAATGTTTTGCAGAGCATTAAGTTCAAAACCCTAATTTGATAGACGAATGAACCAATAGTAGTTGAGAAATAAGCGACCAATGAGTAACGGGACCGTCCATTGGTGATGATGAGACTAGTCGTGTGGTTCCCAAGTACTTAGCAGAGGACTTACCAAAGTCAATTATAGAATATTCGGTGTAAAGATGATTAATCGGGGCTTAAAACTAAATAAAATTGTGCTCTACATAGAATTAGGTTGTAAAACCTAATTATGGTAGAGATAGGACGAACCAATGGGTATGATGACCAGCCGTTGGCAGTGGTGGGGCTGGCTATGAAGTTATGGATGATGGTCCAAGTTGGTGTAAGGATGGTGAACCAAAAATGGACTACATAGGATTAATTGAGTGATTAATCAATCAATGAAATAGGGTCGGCCATGGTGTCCTATGGACCGACCATGACCATCCATGGTGGTGCATGGTCAACCATGTCTTTCGTGGACCATTCTTAAGCGTTTTGGTATTTTTTGATGATCCATCGAGCATTATTTTGAATTTTCAGAAGAAAAAACCATGTCCTGTCTCATTTTCCATGTATTCTTAAGAGTACATGAAAATGTTGGGATACCAAAATACACTACCAATTTTTTCTTAGGTAACCTGTATGGACTAAACTCAAGTACAATTCCGAGAGTTGCAGCTTAATGTATCTCAATCAGGAATTATATATGGAGAGTTTATATCTCATTCTCTCACAATCAATATGTAAATGGAAACAAGTCCGTGAACTTGATTATACAGTGAGAGTACTTGGATGATTCCAAAGATCAATATCCAAGATCAATCAAGCCGTGTTCAATCAATAATGATGGATGTAATTTGATTGATTTACATACAACCTGTGATAATCATAAAGATAAACGAATATAATACGGAAAAAAAAAAACACAAACACCAAATTAATTTTTGTTAACGAGGAAACCGTAAATGAAGAAAAACCCCAATACCTTGTCCATATTTAAACACCAAACTGTATTAAGCCGCTACACACTCTAGATTATGATAAGCACGAAAGTGCGACACATTTTTACTCATAACTACATTAGTTGGGACTCATTTTATCACTAATAAACCTGTTTGTATGTGTTTTTGGCAAATAAACATTTCTGGAAAATTCGGCTCGAAAAGTTGTTAAAAGGCATCCCAGAGGACATTTGATAAACGGACCCCTGCTTTGGATAAGGGGCACCTCAGTTGGACACCTGTTATTTGCACCCCAGACCTGGAAAGGGGGACACCCATCTTCCTCACGAGAGAATTATTTTTGGCGGGAAAATAAACCAGGTTTTGCGTAAACTTTTGAAAGTGATATGGGTGAGATTTTATCGGAAATTTGGTTTGGATTTGAACACGTATTAACCTGTTAGGACAAAACAGGTTTGGTCAAGTGATTAATATTGGTAAAAAAGGGAATAAATCTTGTCAAGATACAATGCAGAGGAAGGAAATATTTACGGAATATGTTGAGATATTTTTGGAAAACAAATGTGTGTAGGGAACGTGCTGGAGAGACATTAAATTAATCTTGGGTGTGTTTATGACGTTATGAGTGTGCACCATCAAGAAGAAAAAAAGCGTGAAAGAGTTAAATTAGGGAAATATTTTCCGAGAACGGTATAAACAATAATGAATATATTCTTGTATTTATTATGAGAGATTTTGGTTGCTGATCTATAAAATTGTATTACGGGGTTCATAGAAGGTATCGAGAGTTGGGGGACAAGAATCGAGAGTTGCAGAGAAACTTCTCTACTGCTGCAGAGAAGAAGAAGAACAAACTAATCTTGTAGTCTGTCATTTAGAACTGTCACTGTTTCTTCCATGAACGACAGTTTTCTTCGACATAACAAAACAATTGTTTTCTAAACAGTCATTGTAACAGTTTTATAATGGCTCTATAGCGTTGCGAATTCATTGTATTATTAGTTTTCTTCAATAAAAACACCATTTGAGCTATTAATTATATTTTTGAGTGTGTTTTCATTATGAGAAGCTAAACCCCAGCACTGTGTCAACCGAGGAAGCCGACCCTCATACATGGGTGATCTTATTTTATTTTTCTATTTGACTTTTGCATTAATTAAAATAGAATTATGATTTGAAAAAATTAGTTATCATTTTATTAGATGGGTCATGCTTGCTTAGATGTTGTATGTCCCATGCTTACGATTTATAACTAATGTTTGGAGAATCTACCTTGGCAAAAATAAGAGTCCTTGTTGTTTTATTTATTGAGCGATAATTACTGAAGAATAAATAATTGAACCTATTGATATGAATTCGGTGAAATCCTAGGACTAGTAACTCTCGCTTTTGTTTATTATTTTCGTTGAACCTGTTAATTTAATCTCAACAACGTCCGAGTGAACGACAACCCTTTTACTACTACAACGACAATTAAAAAAATCTTATCATTTTTGGCGCCGCCGACGCGGACTTGTTTTTAGATTAATTTTTAGGTTTTTTTTTTTTGTACAGTATTTTTATTTCATTTTAGATATTATTTTTTCCTTTTTATGCGTTTATTTTTGTATTTCTTTTCAGGGACTTTTTGAGGATGATGACTTCTTCTGAGGAGACGTCACCTACGATGACGCTGGCGGAATATATGCATAAAAATTCAAATTATCAGGAAACCTCATCTGAGATGACGCTTGGTGAATATATGCATAGGCAATGGTATGGAGTTTTTGCTCCACAAATGGTAAGTGAAGAATCACATTAAACTATATATGAGAAGTATTACAAACACACACCGCCTAGTTTGGAACAAAGATTGAGAGTTCTTGAATGTCAAAGATTATCTGCTGATGATGATGAATATGGTAGTGACTCTCTTTTCCAAATAAAATATATAGATGACCTTGTGGATGATTGTGAGGATGATTCGCCTAATTCCATAGATGAATCTACCTCACAAGATTATTCACCCGACTTAGAGGTTGTTTCTAGACCCCTGGACTTCCAAAAGTTGCCTAATTTAGGGTTAGAATTGTGTGCTTCTAACATGTTGTTGGATTAATTTACATCTAAGTACCCAGAGGACTTGCATGTTCCTGATGTTGTGAATGAATTAGTTGATATTTCCACAGTCTCAATAGAATCCCCATATTTTGTTCTTTACGCACTTCCATGTGCAGTAAAAACTTGGTTTAGGGGTAAATCTTGGTTTCTGACAGTTTCAGTGTCCCCATTTGTTCATAAAATAATTGTGAAGCTGTCGTTTGTAAATATTGTATTTTGGGTCGATCCCCAAGTTTCCAGGTTATTAGTTTATGGGGATCCATTTTTGTACATTCCAGTAGGTATAAATATTTCTTTCTTTCTTTTTGTTTATATATTTTTTTATTTATTGTTGAATTTCACATCTTAATTTTTGCGTTGGATGACTCAATTACATTGAGGACAATGTAATATTTAACAAGAACTAATTGGGGGCCCTAAACAATAATTGGGGGCCTCAAAAAATTTATGCCCACACCAAAAATTATAGGGGGCTTCCAAAATGAGGGTGAAAGTTCAATTTTACCCTTCCCTTAAAATTAACCCTAAAATCCTATTAACACTAAACCTAGGACCCAATTTCATTTATTCCCCAAAACCATTCTTCTCCTCCTCTCCCCCTCCCCATGTCCATTCATCATCCTCCATTAACGATCGTGGAGATTTTTTTTTCATCCGATTCATTGTCGATACGAATGTAGTTGCAGAATAACCTACAACTACACCCTCAGTAGAATTAGTAAAACTTGAGAAGTTATTGATGTTGAATGACAACTTTTTTATTAATTCTCTCAATTGATTACAAAGAAGTATCTAAATGGAACTAGAATAGTTACAACTTTTTCTATTCTCTTTCCTAAGATAATTTCTAATACTCACTAAAAGAACCTCTTGAATTTTACATTTGAACTCCTATTTATAGTGAAATTTGTACAGTTGTATATGAATTGCGAAGTATCGCAATTCATCTTCGCAAGATTACTCTATCTTTGCAAATCTTCATACTTCCCCGTGCTTCCTCTATCATCGTATCATTTTGTAATTCTTTCCTCTTATATTTGTCACGATGTTCGTAAGCTAATGCCTTGTGATATTCAGTACCTACATCTTGCCTCTTCTCATGTCAATTCTACGAAGAAGGAATGTCATGAGAACCTCTATTCTCATTCATTTAGTATAGTTATCACCACCTGTTAAATTTGCAACACATATTTTTTCTTTTCCATTATCTTTTTGACACGTTTCTTCGTAACCGTTCTTTTCAACCGTTCACGTTTAATCGCATTGATGAGTTTCTATCTTCATCGAATTCTCTCTTCTTTATAAATATTACCCTTTGTTTTTCTTTTTATTCTCTTATCCTATTCATCCTCCTTATCACTTATGCCTCTACAATTTATTCTCTTTTTCTGCTACTTCGATTTCTTATCTCTTTCATCTCTTTTCTTTCCTATTTTCTATCTTATATCCAATGGCTCCAAAGAAGAAAACTATTGAACAAATTAACGCAGAGCTTGCTGATAGGGACCTCATTCTTTCTGAAATTGATGGTTATGACAATAAATCTTCTCTGTGTGAAGCTCTTTACCAATTATATTTGGAATGATCAGAAAGTTTTAATCTCACGAGGTCAAATCCTCGCAGGTCTTCCTCTTCCTCTTTATGATGTTAATCTTCCTTTATTCTATGAAATTATTTCCCACCCTAATTTTTCATGTGCCATTTATCAATTGACTGGTGATTGCATTCGCATTCTGGTTGAATTCGCAACTCGTGCTGCTATTGGAAGATCTTTGTACTCAGTTGATCTTAGGAAATCTGGATTTCGAGATGTGGAAATTATCGCTGCGGACTATACAGTTGAGGGTTTCTTTAAAAATTACACATTAATTCCTGCGAGGAAAGAAGATAAACATTGGGGTGTTCGTCTTCATCGTAAAGCTAATATCTCAGCAGATGACCTTCTCATGCACGACATTGATTATGCCTCGGGAAATAATAAAACACCTCGTCGTTCTAATGATGAAGATTGGTATAACTACCCTTTAGTATTATCGGGTCCTTATATTTTTTGGATAGTAGATCTTCCTGCGAACCTTCGTGACCGCAATTATCAACCTTGGGTTTATAAAAATGTATGTACCTCCATCTCTTTATCTTCTACTTATTTTCAAATGAGGTAAGAAACACTCTTTTATGCTTTTTAAACAATATATTGTTGCCTCTGTTTCTTATCCTTATTTGAATTTGAAGGTTCTTTCTGATCTTCATGAGGTTGTTGTGAGTGAGAATAAGAGTTCCACTTCTTCCAAAAGATTAACTGTGAGACAAAAGACACTTCGCTCTTCGAAGGATACCCAAACTTCTGGTAGTCAAGATGATGCTCTTCGCAAAGGAAAAAGAAAACTTGAAGATGTTGCTTATGAGAGGAAGAAACAGAAGAAGTTCTCAACCAAGTATTATTCCCATGTAATCTCTTCTAATGAGAATGTTGAGGAAGATCAAGGTGATGAAGATGATAAATTTACTGATAAGGACTTTGACTCTAATTCTGATACCCTTTCTGATAAAGCAGATGATGATGATGATGATGCTAATGAAAGTGAAGATGAAGATTATAACAACCCGGAAACTTTTGCTTCAACAATGATTCGTATATCTGAGGCTTTTCTCCATTCTTCTCGTCGATTAGGAAACTCTCCTACTGCGAATGCTCGCAAGCTTATTGCAAAGGCTTGCAAAGTTCCTACTTTACTCAATAACAACTCTCTCAAAGGAATTTCAAGATTTGTCTCTCCTGCTACATTATATGCTTTAGGGAGTATGGTAAGTTTCTTCTCTATTCCTTGTTTGTTTCCCTTATTTCATTAATTTCTAACCCTTTTTACTTGTTCAGGTTGGAAGAGTTAGTCATGTTATTTGCTTTTTCAGATTGGGAAAGACGTCATTCCATTGCTGAGAAGAAAACTTTAAACCGTTGTAAGAAGTTGGAGATTGAAAATTCAAAATTTCGTCAGAAAATAGAGGATTTAAGTATTGATATCGCCGAACTAACATCCCGTCACGAAGATAATCCACAATCTGCGAGCATCGCAGCTGATAGTTCTTCTCTTCTTGAGGAGAATAATCATCTAAAGCTTGAAAACTCTTCTCTTCATAATGATAAAAAGCAATTAGAAGGTAAATTCTTCATAATGGTGAGTATTTTAATTACTTTTCTTTCGTAATTTGCTAACCAATTCCTTAACTTCTCTCCTTGTTGCAGAAAATTATGCGAAGATGAATGATGATCTGGAAACTATTCATGCCAGTCGTAAGAAGAAGATTTCTGATTTAAGATCTCAACTTCTAATTACCCAGCACAACTATAGTTTATATGTCACGCGTTTTCGAGCTAAGATGACTCGCAAGATTTGTGAAGACAATCAAATTCCTCTCAAGAAGTACCATACGCTCCTTTCTAAAGAAATTCCTGAAGATACCCCATATATGGAAATCTCTGATAGTGAAGTTGAAGATGATCTCTCTGAAGAAGAAAAAGAAGATCATTTTGATGGGAATAAATCCCTCGAAGAATAGCTTCATTCTTTTTTGTATATCTGTTCTAGTTCTTTTCATATTGTCTGTTTGAGTACAACATTTTCTTCTTTCTTGCACTTTTGATCAACCAACAATTTCTTTTTGAGGCTTAAGTCGTATTAATGTCTTAATTTTGTGATGATGAATTGATCTTTCTTTGATTGCGTTTTTCCATTATTCGCATGACTTGATTATGTGGAGAGAAATAATATATCTTAAAGATCTAGTTTAGTATTCCCTTTCCCCCTATCATTTCTCTTCAGATGATCAAATATCGTTGGAAGTATTAGAATATCTGCTTCAATTTTAATTTGCGAAGCTTCAACTTGTTGCGATTAATAATTCCTCTCTTTGGAATATAAAAAATACGAGGTATGAAATATCCTAAGCAATACGAAGTATGAAATATCTTTAAGAAGTATAAGAAGTATACAATATCTTTGAAGAAGTATAAAAAGTATTTAATCTGTGAAGAATTCCTCAATATATGAATGAGTATAAGAAGTATTTAATCTTCGCAAAATATGATAAATGTGAAATATCCACAGAAGAAGTATAATAAATATGAAACGTTCTTGAAGGACTATAAGAAGTACTCAAGTTGTGAAGAAATATTCAATATATGAATAAGTATAAGAAGTATGTAATTCTCGTAAAATTTGATGAATTCTTCACTATCTGTTTTTGATTGCGAGAAAAATCGCATCTTCTGTTATGTCTTCATGAAAATTCTTCAATGGGGTTGTCTTCTTTGTTAGGATTTCTTGTAAAAATTCTTCAATGATATTGACGGAGCTGTCTTCTTTGCTTTAACTTCATGATATATATTCTTGTAAAAATTCTTCAATGATATTGATGGAATAAATTTCATTAATTGATGTGGTCTTATCATGCCTTCCTAAGTAAAGGTCTTATTTTTCCACCTCTTTTGTGATAATATTTTTGTATTTGCGATAATATGACAAGTTTGAACATTCTTGCAAATATGCAACTTCGTGACATTATCGTCTTGCGATGAAATCGCAGGACATTTTTACACTTTCATGTAATAACCCATTGATCTCGTCTTAACTTCTTTGTTATGTTCTGCGAGTTCTCTTTGGATATTTTTTTTTTAGAATGCTCGCAGAAATTCAGTTGTTGCACAAATATGACAAGCCTTTATGTTTTTGCAAACAAGAAGCCTCGTGACATTTGTGTCTTATAGCACGTATCAGCTCCCTAATGGAGGGTGCTGCCCTTTATCTTCCCCTTGGTTACCCCTTCAAGGAAGCGTACATCGACCATACAAGGTTAGCTCTTCCCATACGGTTCTGCAAACAACCAGCTTTTGATCGCAACCTCTTATCCTTTTTGCCTATAGGGCTTATAGTTACGAGGTTGCACCCTATGGGGTATCTTTGGGCCAAGTGCATAATTTGCCAAGACTTGTCAAAAATGGCAGATGTGCTTCAAGCCCACCCGGCACTCTTGACTCAACCGTGTACCTCGGCGCCTTGATTGTTTTCTGCACTTCTTGGGAAAGACAGTATGCCTTAGTCGCCCAACCTAAATCATGTTACACCGCATAATATTGCGTAATGTCGCAAGATTAGGTGAGAATCCAAGGTGTCTAACCCGGATAGGTACCCCGTTATTGGGTTGTACCCCGTAAAGTTCCATGTACTCAGGTGCCTTGGTGGTGTTCCGGTGTCCCTGAGCCATGCTTATAGGTACCCCCCTTAAATGACGTACTTTAGGACTTTTCCTCTTACGAAATGTTGCTTCGCGAACTAGGTTGTACGCCACAAAGGTTTGCCTGTGTAATATTTCTGCGGCTTTCTTTCTTTTTTGAAAGCTGATCACAGATTGCGGTCTTTTATTCGCAAATTAATGTGTGCGTCTTTCTTTAATGAAAGTTAATAGCAATAAAAATTTTGAAATTCGTAATTTTTGCATATTTCCTGCGAGCAAACAATATTCGTAAAATTTATCATAATTTTTTTTTGTGTTGTAACATACCTCATTTCAACTTCTTTTTTCTGAATGGATATCTTGTTATACTTCTCGAGCAAACATATTGATTACCTTCTTGTTTCATTACTTTCTTTCTTCTTTCTTCGCAAATCACAACCCTTTGTTATCATCGCAAATTTCCTGCATGATTAACATCGTAATTTTATTCTTTCATGTCTTAATCCTCTGCCATTAAGTTTTCACTTCTTTTCACAGCCTTTGCTCTTTTTCTCCAATTTTTTTTCTCAGTAGTTTTTCCTTCGCAAACTTCTACCTCTGTATCGTAACATTTCTTTCCTTCAGCCCAATCACCCTTGATAACTCCAACACCCTTCATATGAGGAAATTTTATGCATTGATGTAGAGTGGAAGCTACGACCAGAATTCCATGGAGCCAGGGTCTTCCTATCAAAGCATTATATGGTGATTCGACATCAACAATGCAAAACAAAATTTCAGTTCGCATTCCACTTAATGGAATTCGCATGCTTACTTCTCCTTTAGGCTTATTAGCAGTTCCATTAAAACCATAAATACTGTAGGTAGATGGTATTAAATCTGCGTCTTTTCCCCCCATAGTTTTGTAAGCAGAATAGAATAGGATATTGACAGAACTTCCCGTATCAATCAAAATTCTGTTAAGACCAATTGATTCTTCCTCCATATCATCTTCGATTTCTTCCATATTCATACAAATTGCTAATCTTACTACCAATGGATTATCATGTGCTTCACAAACTTCTGGAATTTCAGTGGCTTCAAAAGAAATTTCACGTTTCTGCCAATCTTCAAGTCGTGAAATTTTTGCGATGTTCATTACTTCCTTTCCTTCACCATCCCTCGCATATACCCTGCTTAACACATTATCATGAAAATCCTCTATGGTTTTATATGAGTGAACAATAGAATTACAGAAAACATTCCTTGCTTTTGATCCCACTTCTATATGTAGGGTTTCTTCTCCCTTTTCTTGTGATGTGTTCTCCATGCGAGTTATGACTGGAGCCTGTGGTAATTTTTGCGACTGTGTTTGCTTAAGTAAAAAGTGATTCAATTTTCCTTGATCAATCATTTGCAAGATTATCCTCTTGATATTATTGCAGTTATTTGTAGAATGTCCATGAAAATGATGATATGAAAAAAATTCATGACTTCTTGGACCCATTGGTGGTTCCTTTCCCATATTCCATGGAGTTGGTATATGTTCTATCAGAATAATTGCCTGCCATATCTTCTCTACACTTGTATTCAAAGGTGGAAACTTTATTTCTTCCCTTATCATTCTTTGACTTCCTTGACCATTGTTATAATTTTGTCTCTGATTTCCTTGTCCAAAATAATTTTGCCTTTGTCCCCCATAATTTTCTTGCTGTTGATCTAATCTTGGGATCTGGTTATTTCCTCCTCGATTATAGAAATTCCTCTCTCTATCATACTTTTCTTGATCTTTGCTACCCATTGCTACTATTTTTGGCTGGCTATTATTGATTTTCTTCTCTTCTGAAATTTGCAAAGAAGTTTGCGAGGATGTTTGCGAAGTACCTGCTACGACGTTGATTATTTTGGGAATTAAATTTGCTCCTGCGTCTTGATTGTTAGTGTTTGCTACTGGATATGACTCCATATTGCTTTTCTTTTCCTCTAGTGTAATGTACTCTTCTTGCAATTCTCGTAACTCTGTCATCATTATGGAATTCTTTCTTCTGAATATTTGAACATACAGTTGTTCAGTTGCGAACATCGCATTTATGAAAGACAGAATCAAGTATCTCTCATCCACGTGCCCTGCCATATCACTGCACATAGTCTTCCATCTTCTTACCAAATGCTTCAAACTTTCACCAATTCTTTGTTTTAAACCAAACACATCTTCAATACCAAGCCGTGAGGAATGATTTGTGATATATTCTCCAAGGAAAGTTGCTTGTAAATGATTAAATGACGTAATAGTGTTCTTAGGAAGTCCTTCGAACCACTTTAGAGCTTCTCCTGTTAAGCTTGATGCAAAGTACTTTCATAATACAGCATCATGATTCTCCCATTGTAACATGCATCTTATGTATGCTTTAATGTGTTGAATAGCACATGAAGTCCCATCAAAGATACTAGTAAGTGTAGGCAAATTGCATTTTGGTGGAATCCCTCCCAATTGTACTTCTTTAGCAAATGGAGTCCTCGCAGTTTCTTCTATTGCTTCATCTAATTGCCTTCTATCTCCTCCTCTTCTATTGTTTATCATCCCTCTCATTTCCGTTAATTCTCGAAAGATCCGTGCATTTGCTCCAGAATTCTCATCCATTGGCCTCTTCAGCGTAGCCTCTCTTCTTCTACGTTCTTGCGTCTCTTCTCTTGCGATCCTTCGCATTCTATCATATTCTTCATTAATGTTTTCATTTGCACAATTTTGCAAATATCTTCTTTCTAAATTATCACAATTGTTTTGTTGCAGAGCATCTTGAAATTCTTGTTCTTCCCTTTCAATTCTTCTCATCCTTCTCATGCGAATATCGGGAATTTCTTCTTCTTCATTTCTCCTTATTCTGTGATTTATTTCTTCTTGATTTGCGTGTATTTTAGTTCGAAAATTTGGTTCATTCCTCGCTGTTTCTGTTCGTTGATTTCCAATTCTTCTCTGAATTCTTTCATACTCAACATTTTGATTGTTACGAGCCTCTTCACGTCTTCTTATTCCACTCTCGTAATTGTTCTGATGTACTGCTTGTTGTCTCTCAGCTGACTCTTCTTCTTGATTTTCTTCACCATTCTGATTGTTTTCTCTAGGATTTGGCCTAGTTCGTAAATTCTCCATGTTTTGTTCATGGTTTGGTATTAAAATGAAGCGATTCTCTTGATTTCTTTCAACTTGAGTCTGTGCTTGTCCTTGCATAGTACTTTCATCATTGATTGTTGGTGAATTCTTCCCTTCTCTCTCTGGTCTGGCATTTGATCTTGCAACACTTTGAGATTTCCTCCTTTGTAACATCTCATTCTCCATCCTTAATTCTTGATTCTGTCTTGTTAGATTAGCACGTTCTTCAGCTTCAAACCTTCGTTCTTCTTGAATTCCTTGTCTCAATGTTTCTAACATCTCCCTTTCTCTTTCAAGAATTGTTCCTCCCATCAACCTCCCATTTTCTCTAATTTGTGGTTCTCTATATTCTTCTGCTGGTGTATCAGGTCTCCAAGTGTGTATACTCACTCGATCATGATCTATTGTTTGTTGAGCTTGATTTCTTCGATTACTCCCTCTCCTACTAGGTTCTCCTGTTATATTTGCTTCTCCTCCTACGAGTCTTACACTTCTTCTTACTGCAGTTAATGGTTCTGATATATTTCTTCTTCTTGCCATTTTTCTGATACAGGAATCCTTCAAATCCCTGTTTCTAGCGCCAATTATGTAGTTGCAGAATAACCTACAACTACACCCTCAGTAGAATTAGTAAAACTTGAGAAGTTCTTGATGTTGAATGACAACTTTTTTATTAATTCTCTCAATTGATTACAAAGAAGTATCTAAATGGAACTAGAATAGTTACAACTTTTTCTATTCTCTTTCCTAAGATAATTTCTAATACTCACTAAAATAACCTCTTGAATTTTACATTTGAACTCCTATTTATAGTGAAATTTGTACAGATGTATATGAATTGCGAAGTATCGCAATTCATCTTCGCAAGATTACTCTATCTTCGCAAATCTTCATACTTCCCCGTGCTTCCTCTATCATCGCATCATTTTGTAATTCTTTCCTCTTATATTTGTCACGATGTTCGTAAGCTAATGCCTTGTGATATTCAGTACCTACAACGAAAACTTTAATCGACGATTAACTTCTTTTACAAACATGGCACGAACTAAGAAATATAGGGTTTGAATCGAAGAAATATATTTCTCAGAACGGTAGTCGTTAACCACGAAGTTTGAATGTCTAACGATTTTTCATCCTTGGTTAACGATTTTTCATGTTTTGTTAGCGATTTTTGATTTCCATGTTGGCCTTTGGTTAACGATTTTTCATGTTTGGTTAACTATTTTTCATGTGCATGTTGAAAAGAAAGCTAACGACCCTTGCTAATATGAAAATAAAATGAAAAGAAAGCTAACGACCCTTGTTACATGTAAAATGAAAAGAAAGCTAACGACCCTAACAAAGCTCTTTGTAACAAAGTTAATGTAACGACCCTTGTTCAAATTTTAAATGACGACCCTAACAAAGCTTTGTAACACATTAACGATTTTTTCATTTAACAAAGCTTTGTTAGGCTAACGACTCTTACAAGGCTAACGACTCTTGTTCAAATTTTAAATGACCCTAACGACCCTTAGAGTGTTAGTGACAGTGAGTAAAAGGTTTTTAAGTCTTTGGGTTATAACTAGTACGACCGTTTCCACGGTGGGAGGGCCGACCGAAGAAGAATCTGAAGATGGGGTTTGTCTGCGACTATTTTCGTCCCGTTTAATAAAAGGTGATACTTTCGCCCCGTTTCGGAAAAAAAGTGATACTTTCTCCCCGTTTCGGAAAAAATGATACTTTCGCTCTGTTTCATAAAAAGTATCACTTTTTCTGAAACAAAGCGAAAGTATCATTTTTTCCGAAACCGAGCGAAAGTATCACTTTTCCAGAAACAGAGTGAAAGTATCACTTTTCCTGAAACGGGATGTGAAAGTACCACCTTTTCTTAAACGGAAAATTATTCGATCCATAAACCAAAATATGGTTGCATGATGTGCTATGCATTCAATTTTCGAGAATTGTGCCTAAAATGAAAGTATCATTTTTCTTGAAACGGAGGGAGTACATCGTTTTATTAGTTGCAACGGAAAATTAGTTGATGAATAAACCAAAATTTTGCTACATAAACTATTATGTATCCTTTATGGTGGTTTGCATAATGGATATACACTTAATTTTCTAAAATTGTGCCTAAAATGATAAATACCTCTGAATTTTTCGTAAAAACTCAAAATTTGATATTGTTGTTTGTGCTCGTTGGATAGGTTTTTTTATTAGCTTTCCAACGAGATAAAATTTGTAAAATTCCAAGGTGCGGATTTTTAGATATGTTATATTAAAGTTTGTTGTCCAATTATACCCCAGAAAAAATAGGATACACAAGGAGTTATAGTAATTGGACTAAAAGGGAGAGATATTTTTGGTTTTTCAGCCCTAACCATTTTCAATCTTTTTTTGTCAATTGATGACTTAGGATTTACAAAAAAAAGTGGCCATATAAAGGTCCTCCCTCGCTTCACTCGGTCGGCCCAAATATATTTAGTGAACGACTCTAAATGACCTACAAATGGAGTCGTCAATATTTTCAAAAATGTTTGACGATTTTTCATAACTGCAAATTGGAGTCGTCAGTTTGTTCAAACTTGAATGACGATTTTTCATAACTGCAGATTAGAGTCGTTTCTTTCCTTGACTAATAACTAACGACTCTTAAGGGTCGTCTTATTAGTATACTCCCGACCTAACGACTCTCACACTGAGATGCTGCATAGTGACCATGAATCGACAACTTGGAGCACCATTCATGCGATTTGAAGAGTATAGGAAGTTTAACTGATTGTTTAGAGATTTGGGTTTTTCATTTTGAGTATTGGTTCCATCATTTTGAGAAAAAGGATCTTCATTTGCAACCATTTTAACCTAAATTTTTCCCAAAAACTCACTTTCTTCCTCTCTATCCAACACAACAACACAAATTTTCTATTATCTAAACTAATTAACAACTAATATAACTTAACTAATCAACTAAACTAACACTAATGGTTTGGGGGTAGTTTAGCCATTTCGAAAAATGCGGATAGGAGGTAAGCACAAAATGCTATTGGGAGACCAACTGGTCAGGCCCCCAATTATTTTTTCTGGCCCCCAATTAATCCTTGATATTTGAGCGTGAAGGAGTGAGTATTAACTTTTAATTTTTCTTTTAATTTTTTTCAGGAATTTTCTTGCGTATTATGACCAGCTCTTGAGCGGGTCTAAAAAGATAATAAAAATATAAATATTATGACCAGTTGTGTAGCGGGTCTAATTTTGTTTTTATCGGTGTTAGGCTTATGACCAGCTGTTGAGCGGGTCTATTTTCATGTATTTCCTTATTATGACCAGCTGTGTAGCGGGTCTTAAAAAAATGATTTTTAGGGTTATGACCAGGTGTGTAGCGGGTCTTTTGTTTTTCCTTGCATGTTATGACCAGCTGTGTAGTGGGTATAAATTTAAAAAAAAAAAAATGTCGCGGGTCTTGTGTATGGCATTTGTCATGACCAGCTGTGTAGCTGGTCTAAGTCTCTCTTATTTTATGACCAGTTGTGTAGCGGGTCTTCTTTTGTTTTGCTCGAGGACTAGCAAAATGTAAGTGTGGGGGATTTGACAAGCACGAAAGTGCGACACATTTTCACCCATAACTACATTAGTTGGGACTCATTTTATCACTAATAAACCTGTTTGTAGGTGTTTTTGGAAAATAAACATTTCTGGAAAATTCGGCTGGAAAAGTTGTTAAAAGGCATCTGGAGGACATTTTCTAAACGGACCCCTGCTTTGGATAAGGGGCACCTCAGTTGGACACCTGTTATTCGCACCCCACACCTGGAAAAGGGGACACCCATCTTCATCACGAGAGAATCATTTTTGGAGGGAAAATAAACCAGGTTTTGCGTAAACTTTTGACAGTGATATGGGTGAGATTTTATCGGAATTTTGGTTGGATTTGAACACGTATTAACCTGTTAGGACAAAACAGGTTTGGTCAAGTGATTAATCTCGGTAAAAAAGGGAATAAATCTTGTCAAGATACAAAATAGGGGAAGGAAATATTCAGGGAATCTGTTGAGATATTTTTGGAAAACAAATGTGTGTAGGGAACGTGCCGGAGAGACTTTAAATCAATCTTGGGTGTGTTTATGACGTTATGAGTGTGCACCATCAAGAAAAATAAGCGTGAAAGAGTTAAATTAGGGAAATATTTTCCGAGAACGGTATAAACAATAATGAAGATATTCTTGTATTTATTACGAGAGATTTTGGTTACTGAGCTATAAAAATGTATTACGGGGTTCATAGAAGGTATCGAGAGTTGGGGGACAAGAATCGAGAGTTGCATAGCAAATTCTCTGCTGCTGCAGAGAAGAAGAAGAAGAACATACTACACTTGTAGTATGTCATTTAGAATTGTCATTGTTTCTTCCATGAACGACAGTTTTCTGCGACAGAACAAAACAATTGTTTTCTAAACAATCATTGTAACAGTTTTATAACGGCTCTGTATCGTTGCGAATTCATTGTATTATTAGTTTTCTTTAATAAAAACACCATTTGAGTTATTAATTATATTTTTGAGTGTGTTTTCATTATGAGAAGCTAAACCCCAACATTGGGTCAACGGAGGAAGCCGAACCTCATACATGGGCGATCTTATTTTATTTTTCTATTTGACTTTTGCATTAATTAAAATAGAATTTTGATTTGAAAAAAAATAGTTATCATTTTATTAAATGGGTCATGCTTGCTTAGATGTTTGATGTCCCATGCTTACGATTTATAACTAATATTTGGAAAATCTACCTTGGAAAAAATAAGAGTCCTTGCTATTTTATTTATTGGGCGATAATTGCTGAAGAATAAATAATTGAACCTATTGATATGAATTCGGTAAAATCCTAGGCCTAGTAACTCTCGCTTTTGTTTATTATTTTCATTGAACCTTTTAATTTAATCTCAACAACGTCCGAGTGAACGACAACCCTTTTACTACTACAACGACAATTAAAAAAATCTTATCAGCTTACTATCAATACATCGAACTGAAATATAATTGAGACCGAATCCACCATCATAGTAATTCAGTTACAGTCGCGCTCCTTACGCCTCTTGAATCTCTCAAGACTCTGCGCGGTTGATTCCCTTAGCTAACATCCTTTATATCCTAAGAGTTATTGCAACTCAATTGAAGATTTTAAACCAATTTTCCTCCCACATATAAGCCTATATGTGATTTCCTTTTTGATCAAAAATCAAGGTGAGATAGGAAATCGTTTTCAATAGACAAAGTCTAGCAAACCTCAAAATCCGGTACTTACGACTCCCGAAGAGCAACCTAGATTATTATTCACCTCACAAGTAAAACTTACTCCGATTTCAACAAGGAATTGTTATAGAGGAATATACATGTGGAATCACAAAGTCTGAGACGAAGAAACTTTGAAATTTCTTTTTATCTTGCCTAATCAGAGTAATACTCGTTAATCGGTGGCAAGATCAGGATACATGAACTATCAAGATAAAGATAGTTGGACCTAGCTTCATGAATCCCTAAGTGAAGTCTTTTTGGTCACTAAACCTAAAAATGTTTAAAGGAGAGGACGACTCTAGTTTACAACTAGGACACACAAGAATAGTGTCGACGATTCAAAGATCCCAGTTGCTTGAGGTTTTCCTTATATATGCTTTCAAGATCAAGGTTGTTTTATATTTAAGCTAAGGTAGCTTCGAAATCAAGCAATTAATATCCACTGTTAGATGAATTACTTGACTTGAGATTAACATTACATAATATACACTCTTTTTAGGATAAAACATAACCAAACCGTGTACAATGATTTGTTCATGAAAAGTTAGCCCAAACTATCAAGACGAACTATAAGCTTAACCATTTTCATATAACATTCTAAGACTTTAATCTTGAGTCACAAACATAGGTTATAATGTGATCAAAATATGTCTTTGGCGTGTTTTTAGAGAGGTGTTCAAATGCCGATTATCTCATGGAAATAATTCTGATGCATCTGAAAATATTCGACAGGGTAAGTACGTGTACCTGGTATGTGTACTTACTTCCAGTTGGTGAGTTATTTGGTCATGGTACATGTACTGGGTTTGTATACCCTAAAGACAAAACGAGTTCAGGAGTCCACATAACCTTTTAGGTATGCATACTAGGTATGTGTACTATCCTAAGTTCACGAGTTAACATAACTTTTTGGGTTTGAATTCTTGGTATGAAAAGGCGAGGGTACCCCAAATATACCTCGAGCTATAACTTTTCCATATTATAAGTCCTTTCCCCGATAGTGATTGTCTATAGACTGAGTCGAGACAATACAACAAATAGGTTCACACTTTGTGTGACCGTCTATGGATACGAGATCGAGACAATACAACAACAAAGTGTGTTTACTTGATACAAAGGTTCGGACTTAACCAAACTCAATAGGATTCACGTATCAAGTAAATAGGAATTAAGGTTTGTGCAATTTACTTTAATTATAATAAAACAATTATAATGCGTAAATATAAGTAAATGACACAGCAAGATTTTGTTAACGAGGAAACTACAAATGCAGAAAAACCCCGGGACCTAGTCCAGAATTGAATACTCTCAGGATTAAGACGCTATACAAAATAAGATAACTTTGTATTGTTGAGACCAATCAACTATAGTTCACCTAGTTCCGTCTGTATTCCCACGCCTCCAACCTGTAAACAAGTCACGTACTTGGACCAATTCCTTTGGTTCGTATTCCAAACAGTAAAGGAACAACAAATCTGTTTGGTATTAACTTTCTTCAACCAAGTGATATGAGTTGCGCAAAGGTTCTCTTGTTTATCTTAACATAAACACCTTTTCCAGGTTCCAAAATCTATCTTATGTTTAATCACCCAAAGGTAATCACTAAGATTAAGCCAACAACACTCTTCAATCAAGTGATATGTGTTGATGTCGATCTTCCTCAATTAATCAATCCAATCTACCACAAAGATAAACCGATTATTAATTGGATCCTCTTTTTCCCAAACAAGTATTGTACACACCAAATATTATAAAAACACCAAGTAAGAAATCTTTAATATCTTATTTGTCTTCATATATTCTTAGATCTTCAATAAACACCTGCACACAATCACTTGAATCACTTGTGATCAATCACACACAGAACAGAGTCTGTTAACAATGGATTATCACAATATCGTATTTAGATCTAACAACAGTCTAAAGATCCCTGTCGAAACCTTGAACTAGTTTAAGTGAATATTATATCAGAAGAGAAGATTCTCAAGGATAAACAAACTAGGTGTAATAAAGATTCAACCACAGTTATTCAATCAAATCAAATGAAAACTAAATATAAACCGCAATATCTAGTTTCCCACCAACGGGTCGCGCTAGATATTCTCAATCCCAAAGAAGACTTTAAATTGAACGGGCGTAAGAGATTTCACCTAATTAGATTACTCTCATCTCCGATATGCGGCTTCACTAGTAACAAAGACAAAAGAGTAAGTCTAGGTTACGCAGGATTAGTTTGCTAGAAATGCAAACTCCAAGTATTTATAGACAAGGAAGTTTGGACACCATGGAATTTCCAAAACCGAAAATATTCTCAAGATATTTTCATTACTCCACCAAATTCGGTTTTCATAATTCCTGTGAATGCACTGTCTAAAAGTAATGATCGAAATCTCCTTGGAAAATCTTTAATTATCAAATCCACATTACTAATTCTTATTTTTCATATATAATTAAAAACCCTTAATTAAAAAAATTCTTAACTTATTTAAATTCGATCTTGGGATTTACTTCCTTCTTAGCCTTTAAGGAATATCTTTGAATAAAATAGAATAAACATTAATGCATTGTGTTCAAAGAGTGACGAAATCTTACTCCTGTAAGTCTTTACCATGCTTGCTCACTTGAAACCGATTTACCACACTTACAAACAAGTTTAGAATTGGTTCATCTGATTTTCAATTTTAGTGACAAAACTCTAACAATCTCCCCCTTTGTCAATTTTAGTGACAAAACTCTTACAATCATATGGATAAACAAATTACAATAATTCATTACACATACGCTTGATTTTCGAATCCACAACACATAACCTGCATTCATTCAATCCTCAAAAATGCAGCAGATGCACTATAATAACAAAGCTTATACTCCCCCTAAAGGTGAGCTAGGTAGATATTCAATCTGCACATCTTTGTTATCCCTTTCATATGATATGTTATTGCCCCCTTAGTCTATGCTTTTACTCATTCGTTGGATAAACGTTCAAGCACCATCGTTCTCTTCCCTAGTGACACCAATCAACCATAAATTGATACCTTCATCACTTGTTTACTCCATATATTTCTCCCCCTTTTGTAGTTGCAGGAATTCCCACACTACACCCTATTCAAGAATTTATCAATATTTATGACATAATTTGAAGATTAAAGACACTTTTTCATTAATTTGATCTTAAGGAATTACAGAAATCAAGAACACAGAACACTTGATAAAAGATTTTCTCTCTCCTAAAAACTTTCCTAGCACTCCAAAATTCATCCCCCTCTCTGGAACTATTCATATCCTTTATATAGGTATTTACATAGTGGATTACAGCTCATGACAACTCATTTACATCTAAGATCCCCTTCAATTTCGGATCTGAGTAACTGCGATAAATCGCAGTTAGCACCGCCTTTATCTTTCGCAGGTTTTATTGATATATCGCAGACATGTCACACTTTCTTCGTGCTTCCGTCGGTTTCAATCATTACGTCATTGTTTAAGTCATCTTTGGATGTCTCGCAGAATATCATTGATGTATCGCAGAAATGTTGTTTATTATTGATTTGTCGCAGATCTGTTGTTTATTTCACAGGAATATTGTTGTAACAATATTCTGATCCTACATCTTGCCTCTTCTCATATCTTTTCTGCGAATAAGATAAAGATCATGAGAACTTAAGTTTCTTGATTTGCCGCAACTCCTTGTATTTTCACATTCCCTTCATTCTGACACGTCTCTGCATCCATCGCTAAATATTATACGCGTGTTTTTTCTCTCATTTATCCCTTGACACGTCTTTTTTCAACCGTTGAATTCTGACCATTCATGTCTTTTCTTCATTAAATGCATTGATGTTCTCGATAATCTTCTTTCCTTATAAATATATTCTTCGCTAATCTCCCCTCTTCTTTTTACTCTCTCTTTTTTCCTTTCTTCTTTACTTCTTCTCTGCAACTCTACTGTTCTTCATCTTCTTCCGCAAATTCCGGATCTATTACTGTTTCAATTTTATTTCCTTATTCTTCTTATCGTCGTTCCCATACTAAAAATGGCCCCTTCTAAAAAATTAGGTCAACCCACTTTAATAAAACACCAGCAGAAACTTCAAACTTTAGGTTTTGCACTTTCTGAGATTCCTGGTCAATCTTCAGACTCTGACCTCTCCATTGATCTAGCTTCAAGATTTCCTTCTTCTAATGAAAAGATCCTTATTTCGCTAGGTCAATTAGAAGCTGGCCTTCCTATCGCTTTTTATGACCCAAAACTCCCTCTTTTTTATAAAATTATTTCTCATGCCAAACTTTCACGAGCAATCTACCAATTAAGTGGAGATTGTATTCGTCTCATTCTTGAATATGCCTCTCGTGGAGATGGTAAAGGATCTCGCTATCCTGATTCTGCTAGACATCCTGATTTTAAAGATATCCCAATTATTCTAGTGAAATATACCGTGGAGAATTTCTTTGCGAATTATCAAGTAATTCCCATGAAGAAAGAGAGCACGTGTTGGGATGTTCGTTTAAATAAGGATAAAAAAGTTGCGAAAGATAAAATTCTTATGCAAGATATAGATTATCATTCAAGTAAAAACCAAGGTCCTCGCTTCTCAAAAGATGACAAGTGGTGCAAATTTCCTCTCCTCCTTGAAGGTCCATATATTTTTGGCACTCTTGATATTCCTGCGGATCTTTCACATCTTGCATCGTATCGTCCTTGGGTTTTTAATTGGCCTGAAAAGAATTCTGAGGTATATCCCGCAAATTTTTATCATTATTCGCAAACTTAGTTAAATATATTATTCTTACTAATTATTGAAACATCTTTTATCATATTGAAAAAATGAAGGCTAGTTACGCCAGTACTGGGAATCCCAATCTCTTACAAATTTTTAAAACCTTCACAGATGAAGTAAGAAACAATCTTCTATAATCTTTAACAATATATTGTTGCCCCTGTTTCTTATCTTTATGTGTGATTGTTTTCAAGGAAATTCCATTTGTCGCGGTGGTTGAAGCCAAAGATAAAGGCAAAAGAGTATTAACTCCAAATGAAAGTTCTGGTACTTCCCCCCGCCGCAATAAAAATCAAACCACAGACGGTCCTCCAGAGAAGAGAAGAAAAACTCAACCACTTCTTCCACTTAGAGAGACTCCTATTATCGCTGAAAAAGATAAAGAATTTGAAGAAAATGATGGGGTAAACCATGACGTTACCGTGGGAACTTCAACACATATTTCTTCCGCAAGAATTAGATATGTGATGGGTTTCTCTCATCCTAAGACTCCAATGGATCAACTGTCAAATATTTTTAGGAATCCCATGCAAGGTGTTGGTGAGGATGATATAAATCATACTTGCGATTATCTCTCGAAAATCTGCGACGCTTCGATCTTGACTAATAATAAAGATCTTAAAGGAGTCTCAAGATCTATCGACCCAGGTTTTCTTCATGCGCTAGCTTCGTTGGTATGCCCCTTTACTTTATTTTTATTGTAGTAAATTTTACACTTATCATGAGTAATATCGAAGATCTTTTTCTTATCCGCACTCATTCTCTCTTTTATGTCGCAGACTGCTAGAGCTTCTTTTTCTGTTGCTTCAGATTTAGAAAACCGATTATCAACATCGCAGAAAAGGCTCACTGATTCACAATCTGAATCTACGATACTTAGGGAGAAAAATAAACAATATGAAGCTGAAATATCCCTTTTTCACGAAAAATGCAAACACTTGGAAGTATCTGGGAACACTGAGCTTCTTAATAAAAACAAATCGCTTGAAGTAGAAATTGAAGTTCTTCAACATAAATTAGTTGACAAGGAGAAGTTCTGCAAACAAGTTATCGGTATAAATCTTTTTTCTCTTTAATAATTTTTTTTTTTACTTTTCTCTATTCTTGCTATTTTAGCTTATTCGAGCAACCATTTTGTAGATGCCTATAATCTTACTGATGAAACTCTTATTCTCAATTCTTTTGATGAACCCATAGATGAAACCACTCTTCTTCAGCGTCTTAATGATGCTTTAAATAATTATTCAGACGAAAAAATTAATACTCTGTCCCTTGATGAGCTTAAACATCATGTTTCCCTTATGAGAATGGACTATAGATCTACCTTGAGTATGTCCAATAGTTTAAAGACTTGCAGAGATGAATTTAGAGAAAAAATCAAAGTTTTAAAAGCCAAGAAGAGTGAACTTGAGAAGGATAAAGAACGCATTACTCTTCAAGGCGATGAAGATCTATCAAAATTTCGCAATACCCTTATTGATACTGAACTTGATAGAGATAGACTTAAGGATGAAAATATTAAACTTCTTAAGAGAGAAATACAAATCCGTTCCCATCTTCTTATTCAGAATGATTATGAATTAGCATGGGCTGCGAAAATTCTCGATAATGCTAGGAAAAACTTAGCGATAGATGTCAGTCTTCATACCGAGCAAGCAACCTTGATACAAGAAATGATTCATGAAAGAGAAGGTTATTTATTGCTCCTCTAACATCTTTATACTTTTTGTAGATTTTCAACAAATTTCTAATTTATTGTTGTATCATCGCAGAATCTGAAGAAAAACATTTTGCAAGGATAGCAGAACTTGAAGAAGAAAAAAGTGATCTTGCGAAAAATATTGCTTCCCGCAATGATAAAATCACTAGACTCCGAGAGAAAATAAAGATATCCAATTCCAATTTTATTAGTAATCTTCTCACCGTTCGCAATAATTCTATTGAGAAATTTTGTAAAGATAATGATCTTCCTCTTAGTCTATATCCTTGTCTCTTGGATAACATCCCAACCAGTATTGAAGTACCAGTTATTTCTGACAGTGAGGTTGATATAGATGAGAATGAAAGCGAAGATGAAGAAGAAACTGATGATGAAGATAATGAAGACAAAGATGAAGATAATGATGAAAATAAATATCAATAGTTTTGTTTTTTCTTTTTAACCTTCTCTTGTATTTATTTATTTCTTGCGATAATTATCTGCGACAAATTGTATCATTCTTTCTGCAAGATATTTGTAACTCCTGATGTCTTTCAATATATAAATTCCCTTTTTTGCTTCTGTCTGTCTGTTATTTATATGAATTTATCATATAATGATGAATAACAATATTTACTATGATATACATCGTTCCCATACTTGCCTCTTGTTATTAATCTGCAATATGATAAATGAATTATCGCAAATATTTCTGCGAACCGTCTGTTATATGATTCGCAGATATAACTTCTCTTGTGGTCTTATTTCGCCTTCCTAGTTAAAGGTCTTATTATGCCACTTTTATGCGACAAGATCGCATGACATTCTTACTTTACATGTAATAATCCATTGACCTTGCCTTATCATTATTTTTATCTCTGCGACAATATGATAAATCTAAGCCATATTGTGAGATTAATCTCTCTTTGCTTTTTAATACTTATGACATTGCCGTCTTTGCGATGAAATCGCAGGACGTCTTTGCGATTTATTTCCTCTTATTATTGATTTCATTTATCTCATCTTTTGATCTTATCGCAAAAACCCATTGATCTCATCTTAACGTTTCTCTTTAGGCTTTTTGGCCAGTCACGCGGCAATATGACGGGCCTAAATATTCTTGCGAATATAAAGTCCCATGACATTGCTGTCTATGTCACGCGACAATATGACGGGCCTAAATATTCTTGCGAATATAAAGCCCCATGACATTGCCGTCTTTTTTATACACAGCTCCCTAATGGAGGGTATCGCCCTTATCTCTCCACCCGGTTGCCCCTTCAAGGATTATACATCGGCCATACAAGACTAGCACTTTCCCATCCGGTTCTTCCAACAACCAGTTGTTTTCGCAGCCTTGTCCTTTATGCCTTATATGGATTATAGTTACAAGACTGCACCCTAAGTGGGGTTTTCTTCAAGACGAACACATCGTAAGCCAAGACTTGCCATGGATGGCCAGGGTAGGTTCATCCATCCTGGGCACCCACAGCTCAACCTTGTACCTCGGCGCCTTGATCATACGTTGCATTCCTTAGGAGAAACTCTCGGGCGACCAACCAAGGTATAACCTTATACAATTGGGAATCCAAGTTATCTCTCCCGGATGGATTTTATATAATCCCAAATCTCCATGACTAGGTTCCAGCAGCGGTATAGCCTTTCCCATATCCATGCAAAGAGATACCCCCCTTATGACGCACTTTAAGTACATTGCCTCTTACGGAATAGAATCTGCGAACTAAGGTGTACGCCATAAAATTTCGTCCCGTTCTTATATATTTTTAGGCAATTTGCGCCCTTCTTATGCATTTGCATTAAAAATTCTTATATGATTAGAAATCATCATCTTTTTCTTTTTAATAGAAAAATTCTTATTTTTGAGCAGAGTTTTTCTTTTAATTCTCACAACAGAGTTTTTCATTTGTTCGCAACATGATATTGTTGCACTTCTTTTCTTCTGTGACGAATGATTATTCGCAATTTCTTTTTACTTATTTATCTTATACTTGTTTGTTCTCCTGCGAAGAATGAAGGTTTCTACTTTTCCCCATCTTCGTATGATTAATCGCCATTGAATCTTTTGGGACAAAACTATTCTTGAAGTATATCCTTTCCCCACAACTCTATATTTTCCACCATCAATTTCTCAGCTCTCTGATTTTGCCTCATGTTATGTTGCCAATTACGATTTCGGGCATTCCTTTCTTCGCAAGTATTAATGTCAACTTCATAACACTTTTTTCCTTCAAACCAATCACCTTTAATTATTCCAATACCATGAGGAAGTGGAAATTTTATGCATTGATGATATGTTGATGGTATGCCCAAGATCCCATGGAGCCATGGCCTTCCAATTAAGGCATTGTAAAGAGATTCTATATCCACTACACAAAACTTGATTTTTGAAGATATCTTGTTCAATGGAATTTCCATAGTAATTTCTCCTTTTGGCTTGTTTGCAGTGCCATTAAATCCATAGATCTTGTAAGTTGAAGGAATTAATTCATCATCTCTTCCACCCATTGTGCGATAAGTATGATAAAACAAAATGTCTACTGAGCTACCAGTGTCAATTAAAACTTTATCTATTTCCCAAGAATCACTTGCTGCGTCATCATCATCTTCTTCTTCTCTGTATTTTGGATTTATCTCTAATTTCACCACCAATGGGTTGTCATGCATCTTTCCAGGCTCTGGTATCTCTTCTGCAGTGAAAGAAATAACTTGTTTTTGCCGTTCTTCTAACGGAGAAACCTTTGCAATATTCATCACCTCTCTTCCCTCTATATCCCTTGCAAATACTCTGCTTAACGCATTTTCATGGAAATCCTCTATCGTTTTTTGTGAATGTACAATTGAATTGCAAAATAGATTTTTTTGTTGTAGCTCCTACTTCAATGACAAATGTTTCTGCTTCATTTGCAACATTAACTCTGCGAATTTCTGGTGCTTGTGGCAATTTCTGCGGTTATAAATATCTTGCTAAAATATGATTTAATTTTCCTTGTTCAATCATTCGCAAAATGATTCTTTTCACATTTCTACAATTATTCACAGAATGACCATGAAAATGATGATAAGGACAAAATTCTTGATTTTGGTTGTTGGGATGTGGTTCCTTCCCCATGTTCCAGGGTGAGGGTATATTCTCCATTAAAATAATCGCTTCCCAAATCTTGTCTATACCAGTATTTAAAGGTGGTAATTTGATGTCTTCCCACATATTCCTCTGACCTCTTTGCTCTCTTGAATAATTCTGCCTCTGTCCACCATAAGTCTCTTGCGGTTGATCAAACCTTGGGACCTTATTATTGTTATTGCGATTATAAAAATTCCTCTCCTTTTCTAATTCCTCTTGATCTCTACTCCCCATTGCTACCATCTTAAGTTGATTATCAGTCTCTATTTTCTCACGCGGATTTTGGGAAGTACTTTCTACTGTGTTAATCATCCTTGGTAACAAACTTCCATTTGCTTGTTCTTGCAAGAATTGGATAAGACTCCATCTCATTTTGTTTTTCCTCCAAAGCGATATATTCTTCTTGCAATTCTCGCAGTTTTGTCATAGTGATTGTGTTTTTAACTCTGAAGACCTGGATGTATAATAGATTTGTCGTAAACATAGCATTTATGAAGGACAAAATGAGATATCTTTCATCTACTCTTCCTGCCATTTCACTACACATTGTCCTCCATCTTATCGTTAATTGATTTAAACTATCACCCACTCTCTGTTTTAATCCAAACACATCTTCAATTCCAGGTCGTGTAAAGTTATTGCTGATGTATTCTCCTAAGAAAATAGTTTGCAAGTGCATGAACGAAGTTATTGTATTCTTGGGAAGACTCTCGAACCACTTTAGTGCTTCGCCAGTTAAACCTGACGCAAAATATTTGCACAAAACGACATCATGGTTCTCCCATTGCAACATACATTGAATATAAGCTTTGATATGTTGGACATCACACGTAGTCCCATCAAATATACTGGTCAACACCGGTAAATTGCATTTTGGAGGTATCCCACCTAATTGTACCTCTTGAGTAAATGGAGTTTTCGCAGCTTCTTCAATTGCCTCATCAAGTTGTCTTCTTCCTCATTCTCTTCTGTTATTTATCATTCCCCTCATTTCTGCTAATTCTCGCAAGATTTGTTCATTCATATCAGAATTTTGCTCCATTGGCCTTTTCAATGCATCCTCTCTTCGTCTGCGTTCATGTATTTTTTGTCTTGCAATGTTTCACGCTTCTTCTCCAACATCTTGGCTTTGCCTTCTTCTGCGATTTTCTTCTTCTTGCAGGTTAATTTGTCTTTCATTCTCCTCTCCGCGAATTTCCTCATCTCTTACTGTTTCTCTTCGTTGCCTTTCTATGTCTCTGCGAATTCTCTCATATTCCTCATTGAGATTATCATTATTACGATTTTGCGCACGTCGTAATTCTCGATTATCATGATTATTCTGACGCAACGCTGTTTGAATTTCTCGTTCTTCTACTTCTGCTCGCAATCTCTCTCTTTCTCCTGCTAAATGTACTTGTTCAATATAATGCCTCTCAATATCATCTTCGATTATTCTGCGATTTCTTCGAATCTCTTCATCACGTAACATTCTCCTTCTCTATTCTTGATTTTCTCCCTCACCCTGATTATTTCTAATGTCTAAAGTTTCACCGCGTGGAATATAACGATCATTTATCAAATTGTCTCCAATATTTTGTATAGGGAGATTTTGTCTTGTTTCTTCTCTATATGATCTTGAATTTGATCTCATGCTGCTCCTCGATCTTCTATTTTGCAGCCTCAAATTTTCCATTCTTAATTCGTGATTTTGCCTTGTAAGATTGGCACGTTCTTCTGCCTCTAATCTTCTTTCTTCCTGCATCCTTTGTCTCAAATCATCTACTACTTCATGTCCTTCATGAATTAATCCTCCATCCATTTCTTGATTTCTTTCCTCTTCTTGATTTTCCTCCTCTTCTATCGAATCCGACCTCCAAGTATGCACACTCACTCTATCGTAATCCTCATTTCTATCTTGTGCTCGTGTTTGTTGATTTGGTGGTTGGATTGAATTTTCTGCTCCATTTCTCATTCTACTTCTTCCTGATCTGATCCTTAAAGATCCCTCCAATTCACATGTTCTTTCCCCTGCAATTCTTTTACTTCTTCTCACTGTTGTTGGTGGTTCTGATGTATTTCTTCTCCTTCTAGCCATTTCTTCAATTATAATAATCTCTTCAAATCTTCAAGCTGTAATTTGAAATTTCTCAAATTGATTCTCCCTGTTTCTGGGCGCCAAAATGTAGTTGAAGGAATTCCCACACTACACCCTATTCAAGAATTTATCAATATTTATGACATAATTTGAAGATTAAAGACACTTTTTCATTAATTTGATCTTAAGGAATTACAGAAATCAAGAACACATAACACTTGATAAAAGATTTTCTCTCTCCTAAAAACTTTCCTAGCACTCCAAAATTCATCCCCCTCTCTGGAACTATTCATCTCCTTTATATAGGTATTTACATAGTGGATTACAGCTCATTTACAGCTAAGATCCCCTTCAATTTCGGATCTGAGTAACTGCGATAAATCGCAGTTAGCACCGCCTTTATCTTTCGCAGGTTTTATTGATATATCGCAGACATGTCACACTTTCTTCGTGTTTCCGTCGTTTTCAATCATTACGTCATTGTTTAAGTCATCTTTGGATGTCTCGCAGAATATCATTGATGTATCGCAGAACTGTTGTTTATTATTGATGTGTCGCAGATCTGTTGTTTATTTCACAGGAATATTGTTCTAACAATATTCTGATCCTACACCCTTTTTGTCACAAAAATGACAAAGAAAAGAACAAATAATGGACAACACGAAAAGGATCTTACAAATCTCAAAAATAGACTTGCAACCTGTTAAGTCAAGCACGAGGGTTTACACACCATTTTTGATAACCAATATCAAAACCGAAACTACAAGTAATTATATTTTGATATGTTATCATGGAAATAATTGCCCGAAGCAATTTTCCCAACTAGTTTAGCAAAACGAAAATCAACTAAGCAACTTAGTTCGTTTTCTAAACCGATTGTATAAATAAACCGCTTCATTCGATAAGACCAAAACAAAGATAAACTCCATTTTTCTCATCAGGTTCTAATTATCCATATAACTTAGACCTTTAGATTTCAAACAAGCCAAATACTAGGTTATTTAACTAGCATTTCCTTGTTTAGGCTTTTGGCTAGACTTGAATAACCGAAACCTCCACTTTGATAAGTCTAACCAAGATCAGAATTAACTTAGCTTAGTTTATCCAAAATCGAATTGGACTAAACAACTTGTCCCATCAAAATATAATTCGTTAAGCCATAAATAATTCATACAAACCAATAAATCAACTTGCATAATTATTCACCTCAACCGGATACAATAGAAACAAACTATATATATACCACAGTTTCACTATTGCACCGAAATTTTATAATCTTAAATAATTCATACTACACAATAAAGCAAAGTAACAATTGTTTTACTTAACTGGAAGCAATTGAATTAACATAGACATTAAAGCACCGCAATTGCACCAACTTTTGTAAGTCTAAACTATTGATATCACACAAACAAAGCAAGATAATAAAATTTTTACTTAACCGGTAACAATTGAATAACACACACATCCATACATTCATAATGGAATAAACACATCAATTGTACCAATAATTTCTTTTAAGCAAAAGCAATATATATATATATATATATATATATATATATATATATATATATATATCAAATACAAATAGGCTTTTCTTAAAACAGGAAAACAATTAACTAATAAGATTGTTACCTCAATTTCGCATCCAACTTCTCCAAATATGATTCCATCGCTTTCTTCTTCCGGGAGAATTGATATCAAAATACCATCATGTTGTCATTATCATGCCAAAAACAAAAGAATAACAACAACCAACCTTTACCAGAGAAAGGTTGAAAATCAGTTTTAACAATTGCAAGCAAAAGTTGAAAACCGTCGAAACACATATGCTTTTATGCTAAACCAAAACCGATTCAACATATTGTGACTTTTTCACATATTGTTTCTACAGGAATCCCTCATGATCCTTTGATAAAGCCTACCAAATTGGGCTAGAACTTAATCCCGCTAAATCAAAAAGTTACCCAAACCATAAGGTTCGCAACATATTATGAGATCGAATATCAAGTCATAAAACTGAAATCAAACATCCCATAAACATGCATAACATATAAAATAAATCATTAAAGTACCGGCTATGTAAATCAAAAACTATCACAAGAAAAATTATAAATCAAATAACTTTATTCATAATAGACTCATACAATCAATGAAAGCAATCAAAAATTGATATCTATTTTTTTAATATTCAGATCTCTTCACAAGTTTGAGATCTCTTTCGCTTAATAAGAATAATTCTTCTAATTCCTTGAAGCGATCCTTGATTGAAAAGTAATTCCTCAACCTTATGAAAGTTGGGTTCTCCCTCGTTTACTCTTCTGGAGAGTAAATCTAGTTTTTTGAGGATCTGAGCTTGAACTAGTAGAGATTTTTCAAGGCTTCGTTTCAATATCAAAACTTCCAACTTAGTTTCAGCACAAGTTCGAGCCATCTTGTGAAACTCTTGTTCGTAATCAATCATACAATTCGAATGATTCATATCCATATGAGACTCAGCTTTGGTTCTATTGAAATTTAGAGAACCGAAAGAATTATAAGCCATCTTCTCAGCATACCGTTCTGAGACTTTTGAAGACAACTTTGCATAGTAATCAGAGTTGTTCATGACTCCCGATTACATGAAATTTGAAATTTCATCAGTATTGAAAATTTATATACCAATAGTTACTAAAAACTTGTTCATTGATTAAGGAAATCAAATATTCTCTCTTAATAGAAAAACCGAAAAAACAAATTTACTATTAAGAATTTTAGGAAAGTGCCTTCCTGTGAATATCTTCATGACTCTATAAAAGTTTTTTGAACTATTTCACAATATACACTGGACTCATCAAACTAAGTTTAAGAACTTCATGAGTCAGTGTATTTTCCCAGATATTAAGTATCTGAATGAGTCAGATCAAGTTTTCCATGTTTAACACGAAACTTCTTCTTAACTGATTTACCAAGGATTCCATCCCTTTTTATCAATAAATCAAATTTATCATAGAAATCACTATCATCAAGATATTTAGGGATTAACTTATGTGTAGCCTCTCTGGAGTTATTGCCTGCTTCCTTGATTTTCTTTGGTACCCACTTCTTAGTCTCCTGGTCCTTCTTTCGTGTGAGATGATCAGCATAAGATGAGTTCACTCTGAAATCCTTTGATTTAGACGAATCAGGTTTACATATGCTTCTTTCAAAAAATGATCTCATATTATACTATAAATCTGAGAACACCCTTTTGGGTTCGAATAGAAAAGATGTTCACAATTCTTGAAAACCTGACCCTTGTTCCCATACCGAAAACATCATTTTCGATGATCCAGATGATATGGAGAATTCAGATGTGAGTGATACTTTTTATGATCTTTTACAGATTTATTTTTACAGGATGAAGTACTCTTTTTAGTGTTCTTGTGAACAACATTCTCCTTTCTTTTCAAAGAATAATTTGATCCGGAAATTTTTCACCTTCCTAGAGAAGATGTGTCCAATAGTTGTTCGGACATTAAAGAATACTTATCATTATTCAACCTTTTGACATGTTCTAGAACAGTCTTTATCTCATACTGACATGAGATTTTTAAGGCGTTGTAGTTATCAGTGGAAGTCTTCCTTAACTGCTATGTTTTCTTTTCTTGATCAATGCTTTTTCTTAGTTTTCCTTCTAAGGATTGGATCTTCGACGAAGCAAAGTCTTGATCAGTTTTATATGATGAGAGTTCTCGTTTGAGTTGATCATTTTCAGCTTTCATACGACATAAGTCTTTGAGGAGTTTTCCTTATCTTTTTAGTGCAAGTGTAATCTCTATTGCACATGAAAGAAACTCTTCGCTTAGATCATCAAGCTGAGAAGATACATAATCAACATCCTCTTTATCATCAAGTGATTCAGAATCACTGTCATGAATTGTAAGCACAAGGATAAACTTAATCTCTTCTTGAGAATACTGGGACATATTTTCAGAAGAGTATGTAGTGCTCTTAGAAGACATTCCTTTTAAGCATTTTCTAAAGTCAAGCCCAGAACGAGTCTTACTCAAATCTTGTGAAACGTTAATTGAATCATTCATGAATTAAGTTCTTATAGGATGGATCGCACCAAACACAGATTGTTAGATCTTTTCGTGTTTTCCTGCTCTGATACCAATTGAAAAGGCGACGGTACCCCAAATATACCTCAAGCTATATCTTTTCCTTCCTATAAGTCATTTCCCCAAAAGTGATTGTCTTTAGACTGAGTCGAAAAAATACAACAAATCGGTTCACACTTTGTGTGATCGTCTATGGATACGAGATCGAGACAATACAACAACAAAGTGTGTTTACTTGATACAAAGGTCCGGACTTAACCAAACTCAATAGGATTCACGTATCAAGTAAATAGGAATTAACATTTGTGCAATTTACTTTAATTATAATAAAACAATTATAATGCGGAAATATAAAGTAAATGACACAACAAGATTTTGTTAACGAGGAAACCGCAAATGCATAAAAACCGCGGGACCTAGTCCAGAATTGAATACTCTCAGGATTAAGAAGCTATACAAAATAAGACAACTTCGTATAGTTGAGACCAAGCAACTAAACCTATAGTTCACCTAGTTCCGTCTATATTCCCACGCCTCCAACCTGTAAACAAGTCACATACTTGGACCAATTACTTTGGTTCGTATTCCAAACAGTAAAGGAATAACAAATCTGTTTGGTATCAACTCTCTTCAACCAAGTGATATGAGTTATGCAAAGGTTCCCTTGTTTATCTTAACATAAACTCCTTTTCCAGGTTCCAAGATTTATATTATGTTTAATCACCCAAAGGTAATCACTAAGATTAAGCCAACAACACTCTTCAATCAAGTGATATGTGTTGATTCCGATATTCCTCAATTAATCAATCCAATCTACCACAAGGATAAACCGATTATTAATTGGATCCTCTATTATGCACACCAAATATTATAAAAACACCAAGTAAGAAATCTTCAATATCTTCTTTATCTTCAAATATTCTTAGATCTTCAATAAACACCTGCACACAATCACTTGAATCTCTTGTGATCAATCACATACAGAACGGAGTCTGTTAACAATGGATTATCACAAGATCGTCTTTAGATCTAACAACAGTCTAAAGATCCCTGTCGAAACCTTGAACTAGTTTGACTGAATCTTATATCCGAAGAGAAGATTCTCAAGCATAAACAAACTAGGTGTAATACAGATTCAACCACCGTTAGTCAATCAAATCAATATGAAAACTAAAGATAAACCGCAATATCTAGTTTCCTACCAACGGGTCGCGCTAGAGCTTCTCAATCCCAAATAAGACTTTAAATTGAGCGGCCGTAAGAGATTTCACCTAATTAGATTACTCTCCTCTCCGATAGGCGGCTTCATCAATAACAAAGACAAAAGATTAAGTCTAGGTTACGCATGATTAGTTTGCTAGAAATGCAAACTCAAAGTATTTATAGACAAGGAAGTTTGGACACCAAGGAATTTCCAAAACCGAAAATATTCTCAAGATATTTTCATTACTCCACCAAATTCGGTTTTCATAATTCTTGTGAATGCACTGTCCAAAAGTAATGATCGAAATCTCCTTGGAAAATCTTTAATTAGCAAATGCACATTACTAATTCTTATTTTCCATATATAAATTAAAAACCCTTAATTAAAAAGATTTTTAACTTATTTAAATTCGATCTTGGGATTTACTTCCTTCTTAGCCTTTAACGAATATCTTTGAACAAAATAGAATAAGCATTAATGCACCGTGTTCAAAGAGTGACGACATTTTACTCCTGCAATTCTTTACCATGCTTGTTCACTTGAAACCGATTTACCACACTTCTAAACAAGTTTAGATTTGGTTCATCTGACTTTCAAGAACTATGTGATTGATCAAGTTCCACTCAATCACAACTCATGGGTTTACGGTTCTACCAAAACAAGTTTCGGTTCTACCTCCATGTGAGTATTGTGCATAGTTACACTAGCTTACCAAAGATACAGATGACTAGGTACTAGGATCGGTTCCCCCACATATATTTGGTATCTAACTTGTATGCACTGCACATGTCCATAGGATCGGTTCCTCCTTCCCAAAAACTTGTTGCACATGTTCACAGGATCGGTTCCCCTTTCTTCCATAAATCTTACTGCAGCTTATACAAGGATCGGTTCCCCTCTTCCCAGTAATAAGTTCAGACATACACAACCGTATCATAACCCAGGTGATTACTTAAGATCGTTTTCACTAATAAAAGTTATACCAATACATAAGTCAGGCCTCATGTGAATAATTCTACCAAGAACACAAACAAGTCGTGAGCGGTTATACTAATTCACACATATTGTTCGCTCATAAGATATGCACTGAAGAACAACCCCAATAATGCCTGGAGATTTCCTTTTCGGTTCAAAACACATATCAATAACTTACTTCCTTAGAACACATGTAAACATTGTTCCCTAGGATGAAATCCTCACCTCATACCCATACATAATCACAATAGCATTCATACGATTATGTCGATGTCTTATATACAAAGTTTAATGGTTAAGCAAGAAACTTCATATTGTATTCCTTAATACTATGTCTATCTAGAGTGTTCATGCTTCGCAGTTTTATGTTTTCAATATGCACGACTTGAAAGATACGTTAAGGAATGAAACAGTTTAAGTCAAATATCACTAACCTCAAGTGGAAGGATTATGTTGTCGTTGTAGATTCATTCTTCTTCACTTCTTCAAGTCTTCGAAATACTTTTAATGTCTCATCCTAATACTTTCAAGCGAACCTATATGAAGTTGACTCTAGTACATTTAAATCAAGCGACTCTTAAATGAGTTTTGCTTCACTAAAATATGACAACCAAACTTGACATACCTACGCTTGGTGGGTTCAACCGAGCAATGCTCTAGCATGGTATGTGTACAAAAAGTCGTTTCCAAACTATAGCTACACCGATACGTGTATTGGGTATATGTATTGCGTCTCTAGACCTATAACATTTTGCGCCAGTATGTAAGACGGTACTGTACTGTCATTTATCCATATTTAAAGTAGTTATGCATCTCTCTAATAATCAATTTGAAACATTCCCAAATAACATCAATGACACGTATCACTATTCCAGGCTATTTTCAAATGATCAACTTAAATCATGATTTAGGTCATAAACAATAAATTTTTCTTAACCAGATTCATCCAGTATGAAAAAATGTTCTTAAGCTTAGTTATCAACATATTTTGAGAATAATTAACAAGATAAACTTGACTCGAAATTTATGTTGTGCATGTAAAGTCCAATTTATTCATGTGACATTGTCTCATAGATAGAAAGGTGAAAATTGAGTAATATGTGTTTGTATGGGCTGTCGTAGGCTCAACAAATTAATAAATATATTTCCCACTAATTAACTAGTAATATAGCGGTAGTAAGAGATCGTTCCCACATAGAGTTGTGTAATTGATAGGTTATTTAGTTCAGCAAAATAATAAAAGACAAGAGGGATTGTTTGATCAAAGCAAAATAAAAATATAATAAGAAAGCAAAGATGATTAAGGAATCATTCAATTCGCCGCCACTGAACAGAAACTTAATAGAAGTACTTGTTTATTTCTTGTAAAATTTCTATTGTCACCAACCGTAGAATAGCAATAAGCTCTGCTATCCCCGGAATTCCTTTTTACACTGGATTCGGAAGAGCTTGACTACCAGATTCTATCCATCTGAGCTTCCATGAATAAGCTCTCAAGGTGTAACCCAGTCGAATGCATTACGTTTTGTGAATTAGGTTGATCCTAGCATCAGACGCATAAGCTCGGTTTGCTTACTAGTGTCATCTCTATACACAATTGCTTAACAAAATCCCTCTATCAGCTTTTGCGATGTACTACTTGTGTATGGAATTGAGTGACTATTACACATATCACCAATCCCAATACTAGTAGAAGAATTATTATCAGGTTAATTCACATGGCCAATTGAATAACCCAATAATAATCTTAGACGCTAAAAATAATAGAGACAATCGACCAGAAAATTAAACTCAAAATAAATTTGTGAAAATAATTAAAGTTCCATTACTCAGGACTTTGAAATCATCCTTAATCGATAAAAATTTAGCTAAAACCCATAAAAATATATATAAAAGAGAAAGAAAATAGTTTGGTTTCCCCCTAAAAATGTAAACCCTAAAATATGAAATGAAGAACCTTTCTCTCTTCTCACTGTGTATTTTTCTCTCGCAAAAAGTTATATTTTTCTATCTTGGCTACTGCTCCTTATATAGGCTTCAAAAGAAACCAATGTGTGTGACAATTCCTTAATTGGTAAGGAAGTAAAGTCGGTTCATAGAGTTTCAGAACTTTAGGAAGCATATGTTTTGATTCGCTGGTTCACGCAGTATTTTAACAAGATGGATACGACCTCTGATTAGGCAAAACTCTAGTGGGACCCCCTAATGGACGGGTGTGGCTTCTCGTAATGCTATATAAACATACAAATCTATATTCCTTGTTGCACCAGATCCCCATATTTCCATTCCGCATCGAATATTTCTTCTGCTCGGAAATCTTCTATGTATCTATCCCCAACATCGTCTTCTGAGCTAGTTTCTCAGTCAAGGGACTCACCCATTCTCAGTTTCGTATCTTCCTCAATCACGAAAACTCATTCTCAGCTAACCGAACCCAACAGTACCGCTTTATCCTTCTCTGTTGATTAACTTAAGTCTCCAACTGACTTCTTGACTAACCCACAACCACAATACACATCCTTACCACTAAATGGCTATCCATTCTGTCCAACTGGAGTCCAGCATTAACCAAACTCTGTACGTAGACATAGCTCGATCTCTGATATCATCATTGTCAATCTCGAGTTCCAACTTCGAAACGCCATTCTCTCTGTTTTCTCAGCAGTCACTGTTGGAAAAAACTGGGTTGCAATAGAAGATGAAACAAAACAGGAAGAGATTGTTGTACTCCAAAACTTTCAAGGCTCATACGATTTCTTTTAGACAATTATTTCTACCCTCCCAATAAATTGGCGATTACAACATGTATGTGAAATAATGCCTTCAGGATACAATGAAAGACCTACAACAGAAATTGAATTCAAGGTTTGTACCCCTTGATTCAATCAAGAACACATGTAAACACTGCTTTCTGATGATGCTTTAGAAGGAGAGAAAACAGAAAAAGTTTTTTCTGATGTGCCTGAAACGAGTTTTGGGAGATGCTATTTATATAGGTTTTCGCGTCTGTTGGGAATGGACATCTTTTCACCAACACGTTTCTCTTCACCATCAGACATCAATGGCGTCCGTTGGAATCGAAGATTCTGGATATGCTTGTAACTGTCGTAACAGTTACTTACAACTAAAAAATTCTTCCGAGGGCGTTGTCCCCTAAAAACCCCCACCATCAGACATCAATAGCGTCAGGTCGACCACAGCCTGGGGGATTACGCCCCCCCAGGACCCCCCTTTGATAGCGCATTTGAAAATATTCCAACAGTCACTTCGATGGCAACAAGCTCCTTGAGTTCCAATACTCCATCATCACTGCTATGCTATCAGTGGCAGCAGTCATATTTCTCCACCGTGAACATCAAACGGCATCACAACTCCATCTTCTATGTTCTTTCTTCTTGAGCTCCACCTCTGCCGGGATCATCAACAACAAACCCGAGCATCAACTATTACTGAACCACGATCATCATCACAGCATCTTTTCATCGATTAGCGGCAGTACTCATGATCCCCATTGCAATGCTCGAGTTCCAACAACCGTCACTTCCAATTGATGACCGCGACCCAACAGACCACCAACGATCAATCACCAGCTAACCCAAGTCTTGAAACAGTCTCGAGTACCCCACTTTCAATCACCGACTTTGATTCCTTTGACATCAGTCACCAATCACCATGATCATCAACCGTCACCGGTACTTCCCTGAACCGGTCGTATAAACTGAAAAAGACGGTGGCGCCCTGGAGATAATATGAGGGTGCCTTTAACAACAATTGAAAATGTGGCTTTCCCTTAACAATGGACGCCCCCTAGTAAATGACTTCCTATGAAATAGTTCCCCCTTATCAGAATAACTGCCCCTTAACGCACAGTGGGGTGTAAATAGCACTTGACCTTTAAAATGACCATTTTTCCCTTGTAGTCTTCTAAGTTCTTGTCTTGCTCATAACTTCTTCATACGAACTCAGAATGACTCCGTTCTTTCGCCATTGTCTTCATATTTTCGTCCTCTACAAAATAATCTTGGTAAAGGGGCGGCAACCAAATAAGATAAAAAAAAGGTCATTACAAGTAAATTCAAGTGCCCCTTATCTATCATCATCTGGAAATGACTAATTAACCCTTATTGTTAATAATCAAGTTTAGTAATGATAATCAAGATTAGTGTTGATAATCAAGATTAGTGTTAATAATTAATTTTCACTTATTATAACTCTAAAATCAGATTTTTAGAGTTATAAAAAAAAAAAGAGGAGAAGAAAAAAGAAAACTTATGTGATACTTGTGAAACCCTAGATTTTGATTCACTCAACCAAAATGAGTGATTCCAGTGACACGATATACTTCTAAATTAGTTCCAATTAGCTTTTTGTCGCTCAAAATTATCTAAATTACATAACAAAATCAAAACTTTTGAATTTTCAGAAGAACTTACGGTTGCAATTTTTCTCATGACCAACCGTAACTCTTAGTTACGGTTCATAATTTATCGAATACCAACCGTAATTGGTTAAATTTGGGGAAGATCCAATCGTAAAACCAGTTATGGTTGTTAATTAAGTTTGGGAAACAACCGTAACTAAATTACGGTTGGTAACTAATGAATCGATACCAACCGTAACTACCTACGGTTGGTGTGTCAACTTAACTTTTGAACCGTAAATCATTATTTGATAAATTCTTAAGACACAAGATTATTTACGGTTGGTATGGTTGTTTGAGTAACAAACCGTAACTCAATTACGGTTGATAAATATGATGCAAATAAAAACCGTAACTGAACATATTCTCAAAAGTAAGAACTTACGGTTGGTATTTGAGTTTAAACCAACCGTAACATCAACCCAATCTACAGTTACGGTTCGTATTTGAGTTATTACCAACCGTAACTAGCATAAACCCAGAAATTTCAATTTCAATTTTCATACAAAACCCTAATTTTTGATACAAAATTAACTTAAATCCAACACGATAATCTAAACCCTAACTGGGTTTTTCCAAACATTTTTCAAATCGCCGATTAATCGAAGACGATGACATTTTCGTTTTTAATGGAGGTTAGGGTTGATGGAGGAGAAGAGAAGATGAAGAAGAAGATGAAAAAAAAACTGATTTGATTTTGGTTAATTAAAAAAAATATTATTTGATTTTAGTTAATTTAAGGTGAAAGGGGTAATCTAGTCAATATACACCCCTATAGGACACCCCCTAACCAATAAGAGGGACATTGCTATCACACTTTCCGCCCCTATACCATTTCTTGCCTCCCCTTTACCAAGCTTGCTACAAAATGATAATTAGGAATCCTCCATTTGAACGAGCTCCACTGGGTATTTGGCCCTTCTTACTTCACTTTTGTAGTTATTTCCACTTCTTTTAGGATGATTCACCTGATGAAAGACAAATACAAGAAAACAAGCGTAATATAAAATAATTTGCAAGAATATATAGCAATTACTAGCATGGATTCAACACTAAATATATGCACTTAACAGTGTTTCAGTCTTCAATTACCTGTTGTTGATGAAGTTCTCTAAAAGCTTTGGTTGATCTTCATCTTCAAAAGGTAGAATGCAGTGATGTCTGCTACTCAACTACACACTTCTATCCTAATCCGAGGCGTAGACTAGAAATCAAGATATAGATTTGATCAACTAAATTTGGAAACAATCTTGAGATAACAACACTTGTGAGTTCGACCGAGCAATGCTCTAACAGTACATAAACCCAAGCTCAATTTATTGCTTTCTTTATCTTACATAAACCTTTTTTTTTTTTGGATCAACAACTTCAAAATCAATATGAAAATAAAGAGAAATATTTTTTAATACAGTCATTGTCTAGGGAAAATTGAAGAGCAAATAAACCACCGCTTCTTCATTATTCTTGCAAAAAGTACAAGCTCGATCAATGTTATTATTATTGAGTCACGGGATATTAACTAAAACTGCCAACCCATTGTTTAAAATCTTCCAAGCTAAAATCATAATCTTCAAGAGATACCAATTTTTTTCCAAGTAAAAGAACTAGATCGGCGTTTTAGGAATTAAATCAACAAAAATCTTTTGTGGATTTTGTGGAGAATTTTCCTGAAGTAGTGCAAAACCAAAAGAATATCTTTTTCTTCCTTTTCAGAGATGACTATATCCTAACTGCTTATAACATTTATCGAAAATATTATTTGAAGAAGATTATTGTTCTAACTGGTAGTTTCCGGAATAAGAAAATCTGAAACATACTGAATATTTCCACGAGAAAGTTATGATCTCGGAATGAGATGTTATAATCGATCTGCGGTCCAAGGTTCATCCCATATTCTGATATTATAATATTTACAAACATGCCAAAATATCTTATTTTCCAAAATGGGTTTTACCTGAATCATATTATTCCATATATAATAACTTTTTTTGTTCTCATCCACACTCCAATAAAACTCACCTTTGAGATACTTAATAGACAAGAGTTCTACCCACATAAAATCTTTGTATTTTATAAATCTCCAACCTGATTTACTAATAAAAGATTGATTTACATATTTAACACTTTCTAATTCCCAAACCACTGAATTGTTTATGCCATAACAACTTATCTCAATTAGTAATATAAGCCTTTCTTGTATTATCCGAATGACCCTACCAAAACCTTATGATGATTTTTTCTATTTGTTGAGACATATCTTTCAGCAATAAACAAAATAGCCATAAAGAAAATAGGAATGACACACAATACAGTAGTTTAAAGTATAGTTTTACTTGCAGGATTTAAAAAAGTGTTTTCTACACCCTGATAACTTAGAATTAAACTTCTCAAATTGAAAATCAAAGCTTGAAATTTAGTAATCCTTCTTTAAAGGATAAATCCCTAAGTGTCTTTCATCATGTTCCATTTCTTTCATCCTGAGTTCGGAAATTTCTTTAAGATGCCCAAAGGTATCCCAGTGAGGTTTCATTTCTTTATTGCAGAGTTGAACAACATAGCACGGATCACTTTCCACTTTTAAATAGCGTACGTCCAAGTCCATATATGAACGCAAACCATCTCTAAGTGCCCAGACCTCAGCCACATTATTGTTGATCTTAAAATGTGTTTCCCATAACATGCAACAAAGTCTCCAATTTCATCTCTAATAATTCCACCAATTCCGGCAAAACCATCACCATTAGAAGAACCATCAATATATTAAGCTTAAAATAGCCATTCATTGGAGGTTGTGAAGCAATGAAAACCGCTTTCTTGTTATTTATCACATGATCCAGATCCTTAGTGACATGTTGATATTCCCTTGCCATTATCAAAGCTTTATCCAACACCCATAGAGCATTTAACTTATTTCTCTCAAAAATACATTTGTTCTTATGAAACCATATACGCCAAAAAATAAAAGGAAACAAGTCCTTCCATTGTAAGCCACCAACAGAACCATCATAAGAACACAAATCCTTAAGAAATATTGGAGAAAGGATATCTAAGTTAACCTGCAATCCGATCTAATCTTTCACTCAAAAAACAAGTGTAAGCAAGTTTCTATGTCACTTTCACAAAGAATGCAACCTGGATAGTCAGTAATTCCTTTCATATAAAGTGACTCATTAACATGAAGCTTGTTGACACAGTTGCCAAATGGAAAATTTGTATTTAAAAGGGCACTTTAATTCCCAAAAAAACTTCCAATTATTTTCCTGATCTTGATTGCCATGTTTTATAGCATTTGTATAAGCTTCACTTACAGTAACATTGCCAGATTTACTAGAAGACCAGATGGGTCTGTCGCTAAGACCTGGAGAAATCCAAACAGAGATAGACTTAATAGACTCAACTATGTCAGGACTCAGACAACTCTATATATTAGCACAGTCTCGTTCTTTGGAAACAAGATCGCGAAAAACTAGTTGTATCCAGATTAGATAAGGAAGTTATAAATGAGTTACCTATCCATTTATATATCCAAAAATTGACCCTTATCCCATCTCTTATGTTCCACCTACAAAATTATATTTCTACCACAAATACATGCTTGTCCAACTCTTAGATTAATATTCTTATCATGAACCAACACTCCAAAAATCATGCACCAACTCTTAGATGAATATTCGGCAACCTAGAAATTATGCTTTCTGGTTCAGAAGATATCTTCTAATTCATTTTAGTAAGAAAACAAATTGTTAACATTCAACCCTCTTAGGTCTTCAGTTTTACACACCGTAGAACCCGATTTACATTATGCATATTCTCTTTTCTTTATCACCTCCCAAAAGAAATTTCTTCTGACAAAAGAGTAGTTTAAGGAAGCTTAATAACATACATTATGAAAAAGCGGGGGTCTAACAACATCACCCAATATTTTGCTTAGCAATCTATATGGACTAACTCCAATATACTTTTAAGAGACAGCCAGACTCAATCTTAATAAAAAGTATATCAAAGAGTTATATCTCAATTTATCGAATCAATCCCAACTCAAACAAATAGAAATCTGCGAGTCTGATTGAATACAAGAGAAATAAACTTGAATGGTACCAAAGACCAATGTTCAAGGATCAATCAATTTCAATCAACAATCAAAGGTTGGATTTACCAATTGATCGATACAAACGCACAACCTGTGAGATTCCAATTATATAACAAAATATAATGCGGAAAAAAAATACCACAGATACTAGAAGTTTTGTTAACAAGGAAACCGCAAATGCTGAAAAACCCCGGGACCTAGTCCAGATTGAATACACACTGTATTAATCCGCTACAGACACTAGCCTACTACAAACTAACTTCGGTCTGGACTGTAGTTGAACCCCAATAAATCTCACACCGATTCAAGGTACAGTTTCGCTCTTTATGTCTCTAATCCTAGTAGGATACTATGCACTTGATTCCCTTAGCTGATCTCACCCATAGCTAAGAGTTGCTACGATCCAAAGTCGAATACTTTAATAAATAAATTTGTATCACATAGAAAAGTCTACACGAATAGATAAATCTTCCTCCCACAGAAATACCTACGAGTTTTGTTCCGTCTTTTGATAAATCAAGGTGAACCGTAACCAATCGATAACCCAAACTTATATTCCCGAAGAACATCCTAGAATTATCAATCATCTCACAATAATCTTAATCGACTATCGAAAAAATATATTGCGGAATCACAAACGATGAGACGAATATGTTTGTGACTACTATTCTATCTTGCCTATCAGAGAAATTAACCTCAAGCCAATCTTACGATTATACTCAAATACGATAGAAATAGCAAGATCAGATCACACAACTACAAAGAAAATAGTTGGATATGGCTTCACAATCCCAATGAAGTCTTTAAGTCGTTAACCTACAGGGTCTCGGTAGAACCCTAAGGTTAAAGGAGAATTGACTCTAGCTTATACAACTAGTATCACACATGAGGTGTAGGGATTAGGTTTCCCAGTTACTAGAGTTCTCTTTTATATAGTCTCAAAATCAGGGTTTGCAATCTAAGTTATCTTGGTAACCAAGCATTCAATATTCATTGTTAGATGAAAACCTGATTAGATTCAAGCTAATATATTTCAACCGTTAAATCGAACTTAGCTTGTTATACACAAATGAAATATACGTCATTTAGGTTTGAGTAACCGTACCTAAACGCGTACACTTAGTTGGTTCAATAGTAGTTAACCAAATGGTTAGCCATATGACCACTTTCATATCAACCTTATTCATATTCACCATAACTAGACCAAATGACTCAAATAAACTAGTTCAAGAGTTGTTCAATTGCTTAGATCTTATAGAAGTATACAAGACACAATCGAAGCAAAATCGGTTTTGATTCACTCAAATCGATTCATGAACATTATATCTACAGTTTTCAAATTGAATTCCTTAATATATAAATGTTTTAGTTCATGAACAAACCAATTTTTGAAAGTAACATACTTAAGTCTGCGTACGGGTATGCGTACATAAGTAACCGGATTTGAGTTTTTTTTGGTTTCCAAGCTTAGAAGAAATTCACGGACGTGAACCTTCCGCCAGTATGCATAAGGGTACGCATACTTAGGTAACCGGATTGAGTTGGTTTTGATTTCCAAACTCAGCAGAAATTCATGGTCGTGAACTTCCATCAGTATGCGTACGGGTACGCATACTTACCCAGTCTCCATCAACCATTTAGTATACACACAAGTATGCATACATTTGGTTCTTGGTTTTGGACTTATACACTATTACGCGAACACATTATATGCTTATATCCAAAGATGGTTACATGTTCTAAACTTTTTATTTCAATCATTGAAACATTATTAGAGGATGTTAAATAGAGGTTATTCACACACTATTCTTTATCAAAGCAATTTTCAAGATATTAAAATAATCAACATGACTTTCGTCACTTGTAAAGATGAACTTGTCCAAAACGAAATCTTACCAACACATATTTCGATAAATAGATAAGCGAGATAAACTCGGCTCGAAATAAAAAAAATGCGTATAATCGAAGTCTATATAGCAATACGACTTTTGTCTCAAGATAGGAGATATAGTAGATAGATTTTTGAGTTATTGATAAGTTCAAGTCTCCACATACCTTTTTGTCGATGAAGATCCACTAGTTCCTTGAGTAGTTCTTCGTCTTTGCATGATGAACGCCGTGGAGTCTAGAGCTCTACTAAACTTTCTATCCTAGTCCGAGACTTAGCTATAAGTAGACTAGAAATCAAGACTTATAACTTTGGAAACTAAACTTGACAACAAGATTGAAATAGCAACGCTTGCGAGTTCAACCGAGAAATTCTCTAACAATCTCCCCTTTTGTCAATTTTAGTGACAAAACTATCAATACATATGGAATATAAAATAAATAAAGTTTGCATCCTCACTTCCACATGGATGATCTCCTTGGTTCTTCAACATTACTCGAAATCTTCGTCATTTCCAAATACTCCAATGATTCCAAAGATATGAAAATCAGCATCACCGTTCTTGAAGATCTGTATCCATAACAACGAGAAAAAAAAAGCTCTCAATCATTGTTACACAGTGTCATAGTATCATTACACAGCATCAAAGTCCAATTGTATCATAACTTTGACAACAATACTATGGTGATATGTATCACTCCTCCTTAGTCAATACTTCATCTCACATGAAAACCACTCCCCCTTACATAATGATCCGAAAACCATATGTGTTTGTAGTGTGAACTACACATTAATTCTCCCCCTCTTTTTTAATAAAATTGGCAAAGGTACGAAAACTAGTGGGATCCTAATGAAATTTCCATAGAGACACTGCATGACCAAAAGAAAGCACATATCAACTTTTTAGATGCAATTATATAGCCGAAACTAAATGCATTCATCAAGGAGTTTATAAAGATACAAGATAACCCCTATAATATTCCACAACCGCACTCACCACAAAGATTTGGCAATTAAGCTCAAGTTCAATTAAGAACTATCTCCCATAAAATGTCATTCCCGAAAGAACAACAAGAGTGACCTTAATTTCACAAGAAAATAAGGATTTATTTGGACAACAACAAATCACATAAGAATATGAATTTGTATCCAAAATATACTCAATTAAATTAACCACTAGAGAACCCATGATTAATTTAATCGGAAATGCTCAACATAAGAGAACTTACGGAGCCACACAATATATACATAAAAATATGGATCAGGGAAGATCAATACTGCATAATAAACAAAGATTCATTCTATCTTTCATCACTATTTGCACAATGACATACAATAGGTTTAATCTTTGTAAAAAAAGCTCATACTTTCTTCCATCAATATTTGCATTATGGCATAAAAGGCTTATCTTTTGTTTGTCAAAAGTTTATTCAATCTTTTATTAATACTTGCACTTTTGACAACGTATGGGAAAATCATAGTTCACGGATGCAAACACACATATCCCATAACAAATTGCAATATATAAAACCATAAAGATTAATACTGCAAAAATCATCTTCCAATCAAACTTTCGAGTTTAAGTAAATAAATCTAAAAACATTGAAGATGAAAACGTTGGACATAGCTATGTGTAATCACAATAATGGCTTTCCAAACTCTAGTTATTCTTCTTAAAAACACAAGAATAAAATTCTCATAAGAATTTTTTCTAGACATTGTAGAGATTTCTCAGAGCATCTACCGAGAATTCCTTCTCATTATTGAAAAACCCATTGATTATGGGATCGTTCAATTCCTCTAATTCTTCAGAAATATCAGTCAACTCACTAAGTTCTCTTTTTAGCTCACACAAGGTGTTCTTTGTTAGAGAAAACATTTGTTCGCAGTGAGTTATCTTTTCTAAAGAGGAAACAATTTGAGATTTTAAATCATTTCTTTTGCTGATGAAATCTTTCACCATACCTCTAAAGTTATTATCAAAATGATAAACAGACAAGAGGCAGTTAGAGGAAGAACCTTCTCCATCATTTGTAGATCTCTCTTCTTCATTCTTGAAGAAGATAACCCTTCACACGGATACACATTAACTGCTTTAAATGCATCACTTTTTGTTGTATTTCTAGTTACAGGAGCCATGAAACTGTATCGTTCAAGGAGAAAAGAGATGAAGGACTTTCACTAAAAATGATTATAAATATATTTATGGACAATCAAACCCTAGAAGAGCTTTGAACAAATCTTTTATGGTTAGATCATAATCCATTATCTAAAATATCAGGAGAATATTTTCTTAACAAAAATAAGCAAATAATGCACAAATACAAAGACTTGAGCCACCTTGATGCACGCCTAATTTTCCCAAGTTAAAGATGAGGATGTAGACGTCACTGGTATTAGACAATGATAGAGTGAGCTGAATTCTCAGAATGTTTACCACCTAGTGGCTTATCAAGATTTGTTGTATAAACAAACTTCTTACCTCGTCTGAATCTGGAATTTCTGGGTTTTTTATATAAATCATGTTGATCATTTATCGCCAGATTCATCCTCTGCATGTTCTCCTGAAGTTTGGAAATTCTTTTGTTGTTCCTCTTGAATCTCCAACACATTCTTTGAACATGATTTGCATTTCCACAAAACGAACAAATCAATAAGGATTTTTTGTTCTGTTGAATTGCCTTCTGTATATCACAACATTCAACATACATTGTTCCAGCATTAGTCGGAACAAGAGAGTTGTTTGTGTTCACAATTTTTCCTGTAAACCCCAAACCATTTGTGTTTCCAAAGGACTTTTGACCAAATAACATTGCTGAGATTTTTTGAGAAATTCTGGATAACCTTTGCAGGTCATTCTCAAGAGTATTAATCTCTTTTTCCTTTTAGAGACACGGTTTTTGTGAACTCATCATTAAGACAATCTATCTCAAGATTTTTCACCTGGAGCGATGATTCAAGTTTCCTCAACGAAGCTCTTAGTTGAAGATTTTCTTGGTGAATCTCTCTACTTTTATTCAAGAATTCACAAATATTTGTGTCAGACTCTAGTTCTGAATCAGAAATTGAGTAGGTGGAGGATTCTTCTGCAAGAGTTGAAAGTTCATTGTGCATGACAGATGCATCCAAGATGTTGACACCAAAAGAAGATTTTTCTTGTATTGAATCATCTGAAGCAAAAACTGGAGAGAGACGTTTATCACATCTTTTACTTCTTTTCACAAATTCTTTGATATTTCCAGTTGTTAGTGATTTATCAAAATCAACATGATTGGAAGAACATTCATCAGCCCAAGAAAAGTTAGAAAGTTTACTTGTGTTGGTCACATCATTGAACGCAGATGTTCTGACTGTGTTTTAATCAAGATCAAGAATTTATAACTTTCCAATTAGAGTATTTCTGGAAAGTGTATCAAGGTTATTTCCTTCAACAATGGCATGCTTCTTTGAATCGTATCTAGATGGCAGTGATCTGAGAATTATCATCACAATGTCCTTTTTAGGAATAGTCTTACCCAATGCAAATGATGCATTAACAATTTCAGACACTTTGTGATTAAACTCATCAAATGAAACAAGCATACTAGGTATCATCTGAGAGATTTAGTTAGAACCAATGATCCCGACATCATTTTTCTAGCTGAGACTAAAAACAAAGACATGAAAATGAAGAGATATACAAAATAACTCAATTATCCCTATTACTGCTATGTTAATCCCATTGGTTTTCCCGGAGGTCTTTTCTTTCTTTGGAAAGATGGGGTCATGCTAGATATTGTTGAGTACAACCAAAATTTCATTGTTTGTTCTATGCAATTTGATAATAGAAGTGGTCAAACTCTATTAGTTTGTATGTATGGTGCCATTGATGATAATGGAATTGCTAGACAATGGGACTACTTAATTAGATTATCGGGCAGATTCAATTGTCCTTGGGTTGTCATAGGGGATCTAAATTTTATTACTAGTAATGAGGAAAAACTAGGTGGTGACCATGTCACTCAAACTCAGTTAAATATGGTTAATGGTCATCTGGATTTCTTAGATCTAAATAGTATTAAGTTTATGGTAAACCCATATACTTGGTCTAATAGGAGGTATAATGCTAATTTGATATTAAAAAGGCTTGATAGAGGTCTAGGGAATCATGAATGGTTCAATTTGTTTCCTAATTGCATTGTTTATCATCTGCTTGCTATTGGAAGTGATCATTGTCCGATTTTACTTGTCAGTTCCAAGGAGGATAATCCCACTAAAAAACCTCTTAGGTTTAATAGATGTTGGCTTATGCATGATAATTGTAAGGACATCATTAAAACAAACTAGAAGACCTCTGAAAGAGATTCTCATGCTTATCGACACTCTAGGTCCTTAAGAAATGTTAAGTATGTTCTTAGAGAGTAGAATATTTATACCTTTGGGAACATCCAATCCAAAATATCTTATTATCAGAATCAGCTTGAATACCTGAATAGCAATATTGTAACTCAGGGAAACCAAAATGAGATAAAAGAAACCGAGGCTAATTGGAACCATTGGTATGATGTCCAACATGATTACTATATGCAAAGAGCTAAACAAAATGTTCTTAAATTTGATGATAGGAATACCAGGTACTTTCATGATAAAGTTAATTTTAGGAAGAAAATGACCCAAATTGATAATCTTCAAAATAGAATGAGAATCTGGATGACAGATAGAAACTGTATAGCAGATGAATTAAGAAACCATTTTTTTTTATATTAGTAGCACTTCAAATCCCCCTAGACTTGACTATTTTCTTCAAATAATTAGTCCATGTATTTCAGATGAGGATAATGAGGCCCTAATAAGAACTCCTTCTTATGAGGAAATTAAGGAGATTGTTTTTCAGATGCAACCTTGGACTTCCCCAGGTCCAGATGGGTATCCTCCGGGTTTTTACCAAAAAATGTGGGATGTTATTGGTGATGACATAGTTAAAATGGTTCAAGCTTTTTTCCATTCAAAACACTTATTGAAACAGATGAATCATAGCTTTATTTCCTTAATACCAAAATCTAATTGCCCAAAACTTGCTTCTGATTTTAGGCCAATTAGTTTAAGTAATATGTCTTATAAGATTATTTCCAAGCTTTTAGCTTCTAGGCTTAAGAAAGTAATGGATAAATTTATAAGTCCTTACTAGGATGCTTTTTTATCCTCTAGACATATTACTGATAATGTTGTGCTTCCTCATGAATTGGTCAATACTATGAGAAAATGCAGGGCAACTAAGAAAGGTTTAATGGCTATAAAGCTTGATATGTCAAAAGCTTTTGACAGGATTGAGTGGATTTTTTTGGATGATGTTCTTAAAAAACTAGGTTTTCATGATGATTGGTGTAAAATGATACATGAATGTGTTTTTACTGTTTCTACTTCTGTTTTATTGAATGGTGCCCCGGGTGAGTTATTTTATCCCACAAGGGGTCTTAGACAGGGAGACCCCTTGTCCCCTTACTTGTTTATTATTTGTATGGAGACCTTCTCTAGATTACTAATTGATGCAGAGAGTAAGAACTTTTTACAGGGTATCAAAGTGACTAGAGACAGTCCAGCAATTAGTCATATGTTTTTTGATGATGACTGTCTCATCTTCACTAAAGCAAACAATGCTAATGTAAAACAGTTAGAAAGCATTATCAAGGATTTTAGCACTTACTCAGGTCGGGCTATAAATTTTGACAAGTTAGGTATTGCTTTCAACCCTAAACTTGATAATTCAATTAAGGTTAGCATCTCCAATTTGTTGAATATCAAGAATCTTTCTCTTAGTGACAAGTATCTATGTGTTCCCTTGATCATCCAAAAAAACAAAACTGAAAATTTTAGACATTTGGAAGATAAATTTCATAGTAGATTAGTTGTTTGGAAAGGAAAGCATGTTAATCAACCAGCTAGGACGGTTATGACTCAATCTGTCTTAGGTTCTCTAGCCGCTCATCACCTAGTTGTTTTTCCCATGCCTAAAAAGTTAACTGATAGGCTTGATAGTATCCAAATGAATTTCTGGTGGAATAAAAGTTAGGAGAAAAAAGGAATTTATCTGAAAAAGTTTGACAATGTAACTAAACCTAGAGAGCTAGGAGGGTTAGGTCTTAAAAAAACTGCTGATATGAATTTTGTTTTACTTGTTAGACTTGCTTGGAGGTTACTTCATAAATCTGATGCTCCCTGGGTCAAAATTTTAGAACATAAGTATTTTTATAACTCCAGTCCTTTGCGCTGTATTTATGAAAATGGCTCCTTCATTTGGAAAGGAATCTGTATGGGTATTCAAATTATTAGAGAGAATTTCTGTTGGGAATTAGGAGATGGGACTAAAGTGTCTATTTGGGATGATATTTGGGTACCTGGGTTGAATAAAAAAGTAAGTGATCAATTTAGGTCTAATAACATGAAAATTGTAGATCAGATAATGTTTCAAGACCAAAAAGTTTGGAACATAGATGTGCTAAATATTTTGTTTGATGCTGACACTGTTGAAAAGATCAAACAAATTAGAATTCCCAAGTCAGGGACTGATAAGTTAAGATGGACTCATACTAAAAATGGCTTGTTTTCTGTGAAATCAGCTTATAGAGTTATTAATGATGCTGGTAATGATGTGGTGTATTGTGCTGAGCAATTAAATTTTCCTTGGATAAGATTCTGGAAAGCTAATTTGCCACCGAAGATTTTACACTTTCTATGGAAGTGTGTGCATAACTGTCTGCCTGTGAATGAGAGACTATCTAAGCATGCTCATAACATTGATGCTATATGTCCTTTATGTAACTCTGTGCATGAAACTGTTGACCACTTACTTTTACACTGTTCCAGGGTGATATGGACAACAGTAGAAAACAATTTTTCAAGTGTGATTGGAAATAATGACCTGAAAAACTGGATAGCCAATTGGTTCACTGGTAATGTTAACATGAACCAACTAATCATCTCTGCAGGTTTACTCTATGGAACATCTGGAAAGCTAGATGTTCAAAGGTTTTTGAAAATACTGACTTGCAGGTTAACATAATAGTGAGGCAACTACAAAAGGAGAAAGCTGAATGGAATGAACATCTAATGAAACAAGTAGTCCCAAATAATATTCTGTTATCTACTAGCACTGAAATCAGATGGGAAATTCCGAAAACTGGATATGTTAAAGTCAACTTTGATGCTTCTTTTTTAAAAGAGGATAAATCTATGGGTATAGGACTAATTATGGTTGATAATGCAGGGAATGTCACAGGAGAAAGGAGTAAGAATGGAGTAGCTGAAGATGAGGAACATGCTGAAGCTTTGGCGGCATATGAAGCTATAAATTCTGCAAGACTTGCCAATATTCATCACTTACAGTTAGAGGGTGATGCTCTTAATATAGTCAATGTAATAAAAGGTGTTGTAGGCACTGTGGGATGGACTAATAATTCCATCATTTCAGATTGTTTAGATTTTCTTAAGTTTTTTTCAAGTTGGGAGTGCACTCATGTGCCAAGGAATACCAATTCTGTGGCAGACACACTGGCCAAAAATGGAAGGATAACCGGATTTAATAATGTCTGGGGAACTGAATTACATATATGGCTCTGGGATCTTGTCAATGAGAAACTTTGTACTCAAATTTCAAGTTAAAGTAATAAAATTTTCTTTCTTATTAAAAATAAATAAATATAAAAATCAAATGAATCTTCATCTGCCATACGAAGGTTTTCCCAATCAGAATTTAGGTTTTGAAGCATGGATTCCTTTTCACTGGTATTCCCTTCAAATACGATTTCTAAGATATCCCAAGCATCTTTAAAATGAGTGCACATAGTCACATGGTGCTGAAGATCTGGGGTAATGGCATGTATGAAGGTATTCAAACCGTCGGAACTTTGCTTTGCAGCAAGTATCTCATCAGTGTCATATGCACCAATATCTTTAGGAAAGGTAGCATTTCCTACTGCCATAACGGGAGCATCATAGCCATTAACTACATAAACCCATGATTGAAAATTATACGCTTGAAGAAAGGCACGCATAGCAATTTTTCACCACAAGTAAGTTGAGCCATCGAAGATTGGCGGTACATTAATTTATAGAGATAACACTTCTGTCCATAGAGTCAGATCGCTACAAACACATACTTATAAGGTCTTATACGTGTTTGTCTTCTCTGATACCAATTGAAAAAGCGAGGGGGGGGGTCTAACAACCTCACCCAATATTTCTCTTAGAAATATGTATGGACTAACTCCAATATACTTTTAAGAGAATCAACTAGATAGTCAGACTCAATCTTAATAAATAGTATATCAAAGAGTTATATCTCAATTTCTCGATTCAATCCCAACTCAAACAAATAGAAATCTGCGAGTCTAATTGAATACAAGAGAAATAAACTTGCATGGTACCAAAGACCAATGTTCAAGGATCAATCAATTTCAATCAACAACCAAAGGTTGGATTTACCAATTGATCGATATAAACTCACAACCTGTGATATGTCAATTATATAACAAAATATAATGCGGAAAAGAAATAACATAGACACTAGAAGTTTTGTTAACGAGGAAACCAGAAATATAGAAAAACCCCGGGACCTAGTACAGATTTAACACAAACTATATTAAGCCGCTACAAACACTAGCCTACTACAAACTAACTTCGGTCTGGACTGTAGTTGAACCCAAATCAATCTCACACTGATTCAAGGTACAGTTGTACTCCTTACGTCTCTGATCCCAGCAAGATACTATGCACTTGATTCCCTTAGTTAATCTCACCTACAACTAAGAGTTGCTACGACCCAAAGTCGAAGACCTTAATAAACAAATTTGTATCACACAGAAAAGGCTACAAGAATAGATAAATATGCCTCCCACAGAAATACATACGAGTTTTGTTCCGTCTTTTGATAAATCAAGGTGAACAAGAACCAATCGATAACCCTGACTTATATTCCTAAAGAACATCCTAGAATTATCAATCACCTCACAATAATCTTAATCGACTAGAGAAACAAGATATTTTGGAATCACAAAGGATGATACGAAGATGTTTGTGACTACTTTTTTATCTTGCCTATCGGAGATATTAATCTCAAGACAATCTTACGATTGTACTCAATACGATAAAAACAGCAAGATCAGATCACGCAACTACAAAGAAAATAGTTGGGTCTGGCTTCACAATCCCAATGAAGTCTTTAATTCGTTAACCTATAGGGTCTCGGCAGAAACCTAAGGTTAAAGGAGAATCGACTCTATCTTATACAATTAGTATCACACAGGAGGTGTCGGGATTAGGTTTCCAAGTTGCTAGAGTTCTCCTTTATATAGTCTCCAAATCAGGGTTTGCAATCTAAGTTTCCTTGGTAACAAAGCATCCAATATTCACCGTTAGACGAAAACCTGATTATATTCAAGCTAATATCTTTCAACCATTAGATCGAACTTATCTTGTTATACACAAATGGAATATACGTCATTTAGGTTTGAGTAACCGTACCTAAAACTGTACAGTTATTTGGTTCAACAGTAGTTAACCAAATGGTTAGCCATATGAGCATTTTCATATCAGCCTTATTCATCTTCACAATAACTAGTCCAAATGACTCAAATGAACTAGTTCAAGAGTTGTTCAATTGCTTAGATCATATAAAAGTATACAAGACACAATCGAAGCAAAATCGGTTTTTATTCACTCGAATCGATTCATGAACATTATAGCCACGGTTTGAAAATTACATTCCTTAATATATAAATTTTTTAGTTCATGAACAACCCAATTTTAGAAAGTAACACACTTAACTATGCGTACGGGTATGCGTACTTAAGTAACCGGATTTGAGTTTGTTTTGGTTTCCAAACTCAGCAGAAATTCATGGACATGAAATTTCCGCCAGTTTTGATTTCAAATTCAGCAAAAATTCACGGTCGTGATCCGCCAGTATGCGTACGGGCACGCATACTTACCCAGTCGCCATCAACCATTTAGTACACACATAAGTATGCGTTCATTTGGTTCCCCATTTTGGATTTATACACTAATGCGCGAACACATTATATATATGCTTATTTCCAAAGTTATTTACATGTTCTAAACTCTTTATTTTAATCATTGAAACATTCTTAGAGGATGTTAAATAGAGGTTATTCACACACTATTCTTCATCAAAGCAATTTTCAAGATATTGAAATAATCAACATAACTTTCGTCACTTGTAAGATGAACTTGGCCAAAGCGAAAGCTTACCAACACATATTTCGAGAAATAGATAAGCGAGATAAACTCGGCTCGAAATAGAAAATGTGTATAATCAAAGTTTATATAGCAATACTAATTTTGTTTCAAGATAGGAGATAGAGTATATAGACTTTTGACTGATAGATAAGTTCAAGTATACACATTCCTTTTTATCGATGAAGATCCACTAGTTCCTTGAGTAGTTCTTCGTCTTTGCATGATGAACGTCATGGAGTCTAGAGCTCAACTACACTTTCTATCCTAGTCCGAGACTTAGCTATAAGTAGATTAGAAATCAAGACTTATAGTTTTGGAAACTAAACTTGACAACAAGCTTGAGATACAAATGCTTGCGAGTTCGACCGAGCAATGCTCTAACACATTACATGATAAAAGACAAGATCAATACATGCACCTAACAGAGTGAACCTACCAGCTAAGTTAAGATTCATATACTTTCATCCCTGCATTTTGTAAATCATTTTACCTACAATATCAATAAAAGTCTTTTCACTAACCTTTCCGCTGTAACGGAATACCTAAGTACTTACCAAGATTAGTAGAAACTTGAACCTGCAGAGCATTAGTCATACCTCTTGTAAAAAATTTACCCAAATTTGCAGTAGCAATGAGAGTAGACTTATTGACATCAATTCTTTGACCTGTACAAGAACAAAACTTGTCCAACAAAGATCTAAGATTAAGAGTATTCTTGTAGTTGGCCTTCAAGAAAATAATATTGTCATCAACAAACAAAGAGTGAGTAATCATAGGAGCTACTCTAGCAATAGTAAAACTAGAAATAGACTTATTTTCAATGCCACCATTAATAAGTCTAGTTATGGTCTCTAGACAAAGGATATACAGAAAGGGGGATAAAGGATCCCCTGTGTTAGATCATTAGAGGTCTAAAACTAGAACTAGGAGATCCGTTAATGATCTCTTGAAAGGAAACATAAGAAATACACTACATGATCCAGCCAACAAAATTATGGTCAAAACCATTGCAAATTAAAAAAGAAATCGATAAAATCCCATCTAATCATGTCATAAGCCTTAATTAATTATCAAAATCTAATTTTAAGGCCATCCATCCTTTCTCACTCTTCTTAGGTTAGAAATATTTATGAACTCATTGCAAATAATAACAGAATCAAAGAGAGGCCGAGGATTGAATTAATTATCAATCGCTTGTTGATCTAATTTTAATGGCACCACTAAAATCCCGGACTTAATGAATGTCGTTACAATAGGGAGGGACAAAGATAGTGCTTTACCCAATATCACCATAAATTAGTTGTCTCATTGAACCTTGATTTTGGAAATCCAATCAATGAATCATGATTATCAGACACAATCTTACCAATTAAAGGCCCGATTCTGTTAGTGATAATCTTAGTAATAATCTTCATGCCAAAATTACATAAGCTAATGGGCCAATATTCCTTTATACAGTTATGAATATTGCTCACCTTAGGTATCAAAGAAATGTTAGTTTTATTGAGCCTAGCATCCATAATCCCGGTGGCAAAGAAACTCTTAACCATAGCAATAACACTAGCCAATACATACTTCCAATACTTACGGTAAAAAATTCCTTGAATGCCATCTAGTCCATTGGCTTTAAGAAATACCATTTGGTTAATAGCCAGATTAATCTCATCAATACCAACATCTCTAGTGAGCTGAGCATTTTCATCAGTAGTAATAGATGGAGGAAACAAAGAACTAATTTCACTATTAAGAGCATCATATCTAGAAGAGTTAAAAAGATGAGTTATTTAGCGTTTGGGTTGTAGATTTTGGTATCCTTTAGTGTTTGGGTCCTAGGTTTGTCCAATTTAGTATTTGGGTCGTTGACCCGTTAGTCAACTACATTTTTTGGTCAAACCGTTATTGAAGTTAACGTCAGCTAGGTTAATATCGACCATTCTTAATTCTTCTCTCTTCCACTCTTAATTTGTATCTCTTCCACACTTTGTTCATCACGTTTTCTTTCACAGTCTCTCACTCCGATAAAACCAGTGGTCGGATTGAACCAGTCACGATAGAAAACCGGTACTTTCATTAACCTTACTGGTACTTGACATGTCTATCACGCGGTCAACTCTGTTTAGTAGTATACCTACTTCTCTGATATTTTTCATCACCCCTCCGTTTCATCATTCATTGAACCACTATTGTTCTTGATTGTAGGCTGACTAAATGCAATGTAAATTGTTTCTTTGATGTCTAAAGTTGATTGATTATCATTCATTCTATATTGTTCAATTTCTATGCATCTTACTGTGATATTCCAGAACTAGATTAAATTGATTTCGATTGGTATCTTTGAATTCGTCTCGTATTATTAAACTACTGTATAGTTCAAGTATTGGGTTGTCTGTCTTAGTGAGTATTGAGTATGAATTGATGAATGTGTGAAGGCATACAAACTGTTTGTGTTATTGTCTTAACCAAAACATATATCTATATAAGTGAAGTTAAATGTAACCAAACAGTTTGACCAGAATTGGGGTTGACCGTTTTGACTAATGGGTCAACGACCCAAACACTAAACTGGACAAACTTACGATCCAAACACTAAAGCATACCAAAATCTACGACCCAAACGCTAAATAACTCTAAAAAGATCAGAAAAATGATTTACAATATAATCGGCTCACCTCTCTCATTCTTTAGCATAACAATAGAATTTATTTTCCTACTAGCCAAAGTGGACGTGTTTTAAAACCTAGTATTAAGATCACTTTCCTTAGGCCAACAGACCCTGGATGTCTGTTTCCAAACGGTTTTTTCAAGTTTAAGAAGTCTAAGATACTCGATTAAATAATTTTTTATATTATTCCTAGCGGCATCCGAAGGACAATTTCATAAAACTGATCAAATTCTCACCGGAAAATGACATAACAAAAAATCAAAATAAACAAAGAAAGGGAAATCACGAGTTATTACATAGCAGGCAAGCGAGCAACAAGCTGCACCGCAAGCCTTTTTTGAATAGCAAACCATATCTTCTTAAACACAAACTCTCTCGAATCAGGAGTCATGACATTTCTGTGCATGGCTCTTTGAACTCTCGCTAGAAGTCCAACCGCTTCTGGCGCTAAATACCCAAAAGTGTCAAATGCAAAGGGAATGTGAGATTTAAGACACGAGAGAACCGGCAGTGAGGGTTAGCCATAGACCTAGAGAGAAACTTAGAGAGAGAGAGAGGATTAGGAGAAGATATTGAGAAAGGAAAGAAGGACGGACCTACATATCAATTGTCCGCCATCTGTACTGTGTTCGGTTTACCCCGATTTGACCAATAGTGCTCCGATTCAATCCTAACTCGAACCGCGTGAGTTCACATGGTTAAGTTCCTGAACCTGTGGTATTTAGCAGTTGCCGTCGGGTGTTATTTAGCAGTTGCCGTCTTAACTTAGGAAACTAGACCATCGCAGCTCAAGATTTAGAAGCTGAAGTTGGTTTCTAAATATTGTCTTCAGTAACACTACAAATACTAGCAGCAAGGTCTCAACCAGAAACAAAAATATTCAGGTATCTCTCTGGTAATATTCTCCTGCAGTGCTTTATTTCATAAGTCTAGAGTTTCTCTTCTTTTGCTTCTTATTCTTCACCAGAAAATAGTCATGGCAGAGGGTGGTGACTTGCTTGATCAAAAACAGTATTGGTACCATCGTTTATTTGGTAGTAGTGATTTCGAAGATGAACAACCACTTCCAAGTCCTCCTATTGTTCAAACAGAACCGAAACAAAGATGTAGTCTCAAGATTAGAGTGAGAAAGATACCTGGAACCAATTTATATGAGAACCTTTCTTATCAGGAGCCCAAAGTTGAAGCTGCTAAAAGAAAATTACAGTGCGAGGAAAGACAAGAAAAGGCAGCGGGGAACAAGATTACTGCCAAACCGAAGCAGCAGGTGAGCAAGTATGAGAACCTTTCTTATCAGGATCACAAGAAACAAGCTGATGTAATTCAGGAGCCCAAAGTTGAAGCTGCAGCTAATAGGAAATTACAGTGTGAGGAAAGACAAGAAAAGGCAGCAGGGAACAAGATTACTGCTAAACCGAAGCTGCAGGTGAGCAAGTATGCTAAAAAGAAGCATGGAGACAGCGTCAGGGCGCGAATAGAGTGGAAAAGCAAACATCTAGGGGTCCGGAAAACTAAACATCTAGGGGTCCACAAGCCCAGTCTCCTGATGGCATTCTGATTTTATTTTTTCTCTTCCTTCCACTTTTGCTTTGTGCATCGGACGTAATGATCCCTATTTGGATTTTGTAAAGGGTTTTAAGGCTTTAAGAAACTAAACCTCTTATTCATAATGCAAGTTTATTGATTGTGTCTGTCTGTGTGTTTGATGATTATACCTGGTATTGCCTTTACGTTAGAGCTTTGTTTGATTGGATTCCAGTTTAATTTATTAGCTCAATTGATCATGTCAGGAATCTCCTGATGGGATTCGGATTTTTTATATATTTTTGTGCATCGAATGTAATGTAATGTAGGGAACTGCTGTAAGGCTTCAAGAAACTAAACATCAATTTATGTATCTGTCTGAATAATAATTAGACCTGTTTTGCCTGATTTTGGAGCTTTATTTGATTGGAATCCAGTTTTATTAGCTCAAAATTGATCACGTCAAGAATATCGTCAGATAGAGATGTCACACATACAACAATTTGTGCATAATACTTAATGACTTGAGTTCGTGTTTGTGACAACACTTGAATTGCAGAATGTATCTCTCCAGTGAGACACGCACATCCCTACTATAAAACCGAACCACACATCATTGGATGCTTCTTTCCTTTGTGCTAGCTGAGCTTGATTTTGAATTCTGCATACAATACAAGATGCTAGTGAGAAAAGATGTGATCGCTTTTTTAAGGAAACCCAAGATATGTTCAAGCTGATAACTACAGGCTTTTACCGATTTTGATTTCTCTGTCTTTCCTTTAATCCTGGTTTTGGGAGGCTTTAGTCTGTATAGCCAGACCATCCAATGATGCGTGGTGAAGACCGCACAACACCAAATAACAGAAATAAATTTACACATTAAAAAAACTATGGGGATTTAGATACCCCTAAATTGTACTTTTCAGAACCTCCAGGTATATATAATAATCAGTTTCAACTCAGTTTCACCGGCACGTATTATGTATTCACAGTTAGAACAATTATGCAGTTACCTGCAACCCATTCAGATTAAAAAAAATAAAAAATTCTTCTCTATATAAACTTTCACCAAACCGGGTTTTGAAAGCATCCCCAACTACTTTGAAAGCTAAAGAAAGCAATATCTTTAAAGTATAGACACCCTTTCCAACTTATTACACTCTCCAAACAATCTTGAATCCTAAGTATGGCTTCCTCATCAACCCGTTTTCAGTTTATGTTTATGGCCTTATTCATCATTTTGGCTACTTTGGCTTCTCAAACTATGTCAAGTAGAGTAGTAATACTCCATGAGCCAACCATGGTTGATAGACACCAACAATGGATGATTCAATGCTTCAAAAAAAAAAAATGGATGATTCAGTACGGGAAAGTCTATAAGAACCAAGCTGAAATGGAGAAGCGCTTTAATATATTCAAGGCCAATGTTGAATTCATCGAGTCCAGTATTGTTGGAAACAAACCATATAAATTAAGTGTCAATGAGTTTGCAGATCATACCATTGAAGAATTTAAATCTTCTCGCAATGGATACAAGAAGTCATGGAGAAGAAGTCCACAGGAATCAACAGCATTCAGGTATGAAAATGTTACTGCAGTACCTTCCACCATGGATTGGAGAAAGAAAGGAGCTGTTACACCAGTTAAGGACCAAGGGCAGTGTGGTAAGTAACAACATTTTCCATATTCGGCTAAAATAAATCCCCAGAAAGTCTGTTCTACCCAAATCGCACATGTGTATTCTCTTTCACTAATACGTAAAAGAAACGTCTTCAATTTCTAAACTGATCCCTAACTTAAGATTTTCATGTTTTGTGGAAACAAAACACAGGATGCTGTTGGGCATTCTCTGCAGTGGCAGCCATGGAAGGAATAACACAACTGGCAACTGGTAAGCTAACCTCTCTATCTGAACAAGAGTTGGTAGACAGCGATACTAAAGATGAAGATCAAGGCTGCAAGGGTGGTCTAATGGATGATGCCTTTGAATTCATCCAAGAAAACCGAGGTCTCACAACAGAAGCAAACTACCCATACAACGGAATCGATGGAAGCTGCAACACTAAGAAGGCAAACACCCATGCTGCCTCTATCAATGGTTATGAAGATGTGCCGCCAACAACGAGGCATGTCTACTAAAAGCCGTCTCCAAGCAACCTGTTTCAGTTGCCATTGATGCTAGTGGCCAGGACTTTCAGTTTTACTCAAGTGGGGTATTCACAGGAACTTGTGGCCTTGTGGGACCGAATTAGACCATGGTGTTACCGCAGTAGGGTACGGGACTGATAGTGATGGAACTAAGTATTGGCTCGTGAAGAATTCATGGGGAACTTCATGGGGTGAGGATGGATACATAAGGATGCAAAGAGATGTTGATGCTAATGAAGGTCTATGTGGTATTGCCATGGAAGCCTCCTACCCAACTGCATAAGAAGAAATGTAACTATAGATGAATATTTCCTCTTGATATATCTATGTTTATCCATTTCTTATACTAAATACTACAAAACCGCTCTCTGGGAAAAGAATGTGTTTGATGTATAACCTCAAAGTTTCAGAACTGAAAATATATGAAACTTGGAAAGAAAATATCCAAAACAATCCACTAGTTTGTAGAAAGTAATAACCAACATACATCAGAAGATAATATGATTCAAGAGTTAGTAGTATGCTGTTATAATTCAAAGAATTATTGACATGGTGGACATCCATGACACCTTTCTGTAATCAGGATTCGGAATGTTCTAACCTCTAAATTCTCAAGGGACAATCAACTATTCAACAAAAATTACCTCCTAAGCCTGTAGAACTCGAAATCCAATCTTTGAGGAGAAATATTTGCCAAGCAATGTGGAAATGCTGCAGATATCCCACTGAAGTTACATTATTGTAACATCTGCATTACTTTATGCATGTTTGCCTTCAAACAGTTCCTAAAGCGGAACACAAGATTGTTAAGAAAAATAGAGTTCCTGTTCAAAATATGAATGAAATTGCAATATGTTGAATTCATTGACAAAAATCAGTAAGCTATTTCGTCAGTAAAATGAAAATGGATACTGTTGCTTTGAAATACCTTCAAGCGAAGTGATCCCCAAAAATTGCAATCAGCTTTTCCATCTCAGCTATCAGGTCTGCAAGTGCTATGTTTGCACAGGTGCCTTCTTTATAGATATGCAAAAACCAAAATCCCACGAGTTATAAAATCAAGATAACCATCTCAAGGAATGCATATCACACAAAGAGGAGCTGCATCAACATTAATTAAGCTGGTAATTTAAAGGCCTAGTCTGAAGATTCTCTCCTTCCCTCCATAATTATTATATCAACGTTAATCTTTTTTTATTTTTTATTTATGTTGAATCAGTAATATTTTAGAGAGAAAACAAAAGTTAAAAAAAAAAATTAAAAAAAAAGTTCACTCACAGGGTTCTTCATACAATTTTGAGGATCCCTATAAGTTCAATGTAAGCATCTGCAATGCCAGTAATGAAGCCAGAGGTAGATAAACCACCAGTTTCTCGGTCATGTGAACCATTCAACAAAAACACCTGCATTTGGAAAAGCAGTGTAACAACTACTGTTACTAATTGAATTGACTCTTCTTACGAACAAGTTAAGCTGCTACGGCAAGGAGATAAAATTTCCTTACTGAAAAGAATTTCATCATCGATAATTTACAGGGACATAGTAAAGACACGAATTATCGGAGAACTCTTTTCAGTTATGAACGGGCAACCAAACACTACAGCACTTGATGGAAAAAATTACCTTAGGAGTTAGGACAAGACCTTGAGAAAATGACCTCCCCAAAGCCAAGAAATACCTACATATTTCCAGACATAAATAGAGATAGAAAAAAGAAAAGAATAATATACTTTTCCCAAAGAAAATCGAAAATAAGCATCCTATTAGTACACCACTTCCTCTTCAGGAAACTGTAAATCGTATCAGTTGATAAATGAGGGAATTGTATAAATACCCCTCATTTTCAGGATCCTTAATAAATTTGGCTTTCATAACAACAAATAAAATAAAGATGTGAGTATCCGTAAATCAATCTGCCACTTTTTCTTTTGGTCATGTTTAGTATTCTTAAAACATATAGATGCCTAAAAGTGGCCAAATGATCACATGATAAAAGTCCTGATAGGCCAACCACCACAGTACTTCACCCTACGGCATCCCAACAAAGGACTTCATCCTTAGTACCGTTCAGCCATAACCCAATGCCTAATGTGAATATATTGTTTGTGTTGCGTTGCGTTGCGTACAATTGAAATACCTGTCTTTACAGTTTAATAAAATGAAAACCATTTTGAGACAGAAAACTACTAAATGCCCAAATATGCTCATACTAAGTCATTTTAAAGCTTTCAGATCCTGACTTCCCCTTTCTGGAATGAGCACAAGAAGAAACTTAATCACAATGAAAACAACTACGATTTTGAAGGTTTACAACGCCATCTTCGTATAGAAGAGGACTCTTATCAAATTGAAGTTCATTCTAAAGCAAACAATGTGGAAGAAAGAATTCTTTGAAGCTTAAAAATGATACTCAGCTTTAAGAAGAAAATTCCTAACAAGAATTGTTGGATGTTTTCTGAAATCGAAGAAACTAAAAAGGGTTTCTGTGTCATGATGTTTTCTGTCATTTAGTGTAACTACCTATCAGTTATACTAACAGACAGAAATCCTTTCAATTTTCTTGTGAAATTTCTATCTACAGTTTTCTATGTATTTTGGCTAAAAAACAGATTTCAAATTTAGAGACAGAATCAACTAAAGATTTTAAAGGTATTAGCGGGTGTGGGTGTCAGCGGAAATATTATATGTGAAGGCGTCCTACTTAATCCAAAAAGATACACTAACTCTATTCAATATTACCCATTCAAACTCATTTTGTCCTTTGTCCCTCTGAAATTCTGGATACAAGCGTGCTCAAGATCTGGAGAGGTGTATTGTCGTTCCAAGGGAGACTAGGGACACAGTAATCAGTTTAAGCTAGTGAATTTCTTCTGAGGAGGTGGGAGGCATGGCCCCTCATAAAACTGTCAGTGAATTTGATGTGGGGGTTCGCAAAGAGGGGAACTCACTACTTTTAGTAAATAAAAGTGGGTGTCAGGTAATGGCATAAGACATGGACGGGTGTTACCGAAAGATTAGCACATTTAATAGGAAGTTGGTGAGTCTAAACTAACCTGCGTAAAATACAAGAGATCTGGGGAAAAAAATTTAAAAAAATCAGACAACCAAGAACCATAAAAATCACTAACCTCGTGTAACAAGTTTCTTCCCTCGCTTGACGTGTAGAATATTCTCTTTGTTCTTGAAGCCAATGCTGGAACAGAAGAGCCTTTCTATCCATAAGAATAAAACAACGAAATACGCAGCTATAGATGTCAACGCATACAAAAGAATAACTATGTTAACAGTAGATACAAGGTATAGCTTATGTGCATAATGTCTATCACATAAAGACAAAAGTAAATCGTCGTCAATAATGTATATCAACTAAAATTAGTATGCATCCGCCAACCTAAAAAACACCACTATACTGAAACCATAATTCAGCAACTTTTTATAGTCATGTCTCTTTTGACATATCTTAATGCAAAAAGTCATGCAGGATATGCAACATTAACATCAAATATGATTATTAAGTTTCCCATCAAATGTTTCAGCATTTATCCTCAGTATTGATTGCTGGATATTGCAAGCCGTCTCTTTAGGTAAGAAATCATAGAAACAGGGCATCAAACAGAATTTTTAGTAGATAAAAAACCATGACCACTAAAGAAACAATGAATCAAGGTTCATAAAGTGAGTTTTTTTACGGGTCAAAAGATGATTATACTGCTCGATATGGTACCATGGACATACTGGCAGATAAAATGATAAACTTGAGGCCTGACTGAGTTCTTTGGTAATATGGCTTAGAATTGACAACTTGACCATCACTTGATTAAAATAGTAATTACTCAATAGTCAATACCCCCATTTAACATAAAATGTCTACTTATTTAAACAGAGCAAGAAAGAAAAAAAGAAATAGAAATAACTTATTGACAAAATTGTGAAATACCTTGTCAACAGGTTGAATAGATCTAATAGGTGCGATAATTAATTTTGCCCATGTATTTTGGTTCCGTCCTAAACACAAATGTTACAATAACGGAAACAAACTTGAGATCAGTTACATGAAAAACTATGATCACCGTAATCGACAAACATGTTCACTGCTCATTTGGAAAAAAAATATTTATATTTTGCACTAGTATTTACGAAAATAGATGAAAAACATTAGCCGACAACCATACCCATAACTCACATCCCAACGTAAGTCTGTCATTAGTGGATATTACAGGGAGCACGAGACTTTCTGTCAGAATATTTGTAACAAGTGAAAACAAGAGTACTGCAACATCTAAAGACTGGAAGAATATTCGGGCACCTGCAAACAAAAAATTTCCAACGCTGTCAGCATAATGGAAGTCAGTTCCCAGCAATGACCCAAGAGGAAGAGCGCAGTTCAACATGCAAATCTTTTGGTAATATTAAGCATGTAATACTCTTGAATTATAGGGTCCTTACAGAAAACAGAAAATCAAGGTATAGAGGTGCCATGGGTGTTATTTTTTATAGCAGAACTAGGTCACTAGCAACCCGTACAACTATCTCTTTCCTTTTTCAAATAAAATCCACTGCTTTTCTTTGTCTAAAGTATTACGTTTCTCGCATTTTTCAAGCTTCAACAACCATAAACACCATCAGATAACAACGAAACTACTAATACGCTAAATATAACTGTGTCTCTAGACTCTATACAAACTAATCTGCTGCCTCACAAAAGGGAACCATTATACCATCCCAAGCATTAAATCGAGACCAAAACAACCTCAAAGATTTCTCAAACATCTATAACAATTGCCAAGAACCATTCTTCCATAGAGCTTCTCTTGAATGTAAATCCACTACCTAACAAAACTGAAATTGATTTCATAGATTTTCTTACTCCATAACCAACTCAACCACCTCCCCTAGCGGTAACAGTCTAAGGAGTACAACATGACATTTATTTCAAATCTTACCACATTAAAGTGGAAAAAGTGAAAGCGGCATAAGAGGGTTAGGCAATTTCAAACCTTACCACATTAAATCGGAAGAAGTGAAAATAGCAGCATAAGAAGGTTAGGCTGTCCAAAACTATGGCGAAAAATGTGCACCATTAAGCATCAAATTGAGTATACATCAAGTGGAAGATAAAGTCTTCAGTGAATTGAAATGAACGAATCTCATCATAGCTATTTCAAGCTCCATCAAGAGGTAAAAGCGGTGTCCAAGCAATCTTCATACAGCAAGAGCTTCAGAAGACAATCTCAAACATCTAGATCTAATCAAATGTCTCCAACAGCTGGACTACCTATACAAAATCACTTTCTATCATTTCAAACAAACAATCGATTCAATTTCAATTCAATCAAACATCAGAACATTATTTGGGAGAAATCTAACTTGTTAATTAAAATTACCAAGTAGACGAAACAATTGTGCAGTATGTACTTCCTCCGTCATCAGAAACAGGAACGACACCATCAAATGCAGTTCCACCGGACACAATTTCATCAAATTCTCACCAGAAATTGACACAAATTCATCAAATTAGCATGTGTAAGAGAGATTTGAGACCTGATTCTTCAAAGGAGATTCTCGAGGGAGGGATAGACATGGCCCAGAGAGAAACAAGAATCTGGAAATTTGAGCAGAAAAAATTGAGAAAGGAAAGCGGGAGGGGCCTACAAATAAATGTGAGCCATGCTTCAAAAAAAAAAAAAAATGTGAGACCCAAACAACTGTCCGATTTGACTTAACCGATTCAATTTAATCCCAACTCGAACCGAGTGAGTTCACACGGTTATGTCATGTGACTGAACTCTGCAGTCTGCACCTCTGGCTGGTACGCCGGTGAACTCGGGAATTATTTAGCACTTGCCATCAAGTCTTGTATTAGGAAATACTTCCTCCGTTCCATTTTAGATGATGTTTTTGGAGTTTTTACACAGATTAAGAAATGGAGAGAAATATGAAGATTTTCCACTTATATCCTTAAGAAAAGTCTTCAAACATTAATTAATATTAGTGCATTCAAAAATAAACTTATAGTTCCAAGACAAAATGTTAGGGTATAATTGGTAGTTTTGTGGAAAAATATGGAAACCTTCATGTATTGTGGAACAAAAAAATAACCCTAAAACATCATCTAATATGGAACGGAGGGAGTAACACCATATACTAGCAGCTAAGAGCATATCCAATGGAGTATGGGTATTTATCATATGTGGAGACCTAAAATAAAAGGTATTTAATTAGAGGTGTAAAACGTGCCGACTCGGCACACGAAATCGCGTGCTAGACGTGTCATGTGCCATGTTGTGTTGTGCCAACGATTTAAACGTGTTGTGCTTTACTAGTCAAAAGCTAGGCACAGCACAGCCCACGGGCACAACACACGAATAAACGTGTCGTGATGTGCCGTGCTAGCACACGTGTTATAAACAATTTGAAATCACTTAATGTATGCATTAAGTCGGACATTATCACAAGAATTTAATTAGACAACATATCATTTGAAATTATTTCAAGTAAAATTAACAAGTATATTCAATAAAAAAAAATTGCCCATCAAATATAAAATTGGATTATTGTCATTAAATTAATGCTCTAGTTAAATATAGGTGACGACATTATAACAACAATATTGAAATATATTTTCCAAATATTAAGGTATTATATGTGTTGTTATAAATAAGCCAGCATAAAATGTTAAAAACTAGCTAGAATAGTGACTCTTTTGTGAAATATACGAAAAATGTGATGTATTATGTCTTGTTATATGGTGTATTTGTACATGTTATGACGTGCTTTCTTAATGTGCTGGTCTGGGTTGGGCCACATGCTTATCTGTGCCGCGTGTTGTGCTATGCTACTGTGCCAATTAGTCAAACTCATCACGTCCCATTTAACTAACGTGTTGTGTCGTGTTGGGCTAAGTCACGTGCTGTGCTCGTGTTGGCACAGCCCAATTTACACCTCTATATTTAATAACATAGAATCCAAATACAAATCTTGTTTTGAAATGCATCTCCAGTGGTAGTTGTATCCATATATATATTTTGATATACTTGTCGCTTATTAATAGAAACAAAATCTAAAAAAACTAATTAAAATAATAACAAATTGATGACGTGGGTATGGATGGGAGTCTCTAAAAACCCATACTCTCCTCCAAACTCAAACTTCCACGTCATATTAAATTTTGATTATCCAACCACCACTGGAGAGGTTTTTATTATTGAGAGTTTCTAAAATCCTATGTGGCATCAATTTTTTTGTAAAACTCATACTCCATTGGAGATTCTCCAAGGGGAAAAATTGTATGTGCTATTTTTAAGGCCATGTAGGAATTGTCTAACTTTTCCAACAATTTCATCCCCAATGGAAACGTGAGTATTAATATGTGGCGAACGATTTTTTTTACATCCTCTAACTCATCTTCTAGTTTTAGAGGATCTCTCGGAGGATTTAAAGAGTTCATGTCATTTTACAGTGAATTAAAGTTTTAAGGAAAACTGTAAATCTCTTTTTCAACCTATAGAGTGTTGACAAGTGTATCCAAACGTACTATCAAATTTAATCGGTTGGAGATGTTGTTGTTTAATTTCCAAAAATTAAGTTAAAACTGTTTAAATCAAGAGAGGTTATCTTCCCACGACATCCACACAGGAAGCCTATGGATGTTCCATTGGAGATGCTCTAAGATTTTGAAGGTGAAGAGAGTTTCAAAATATTTTGTTCAGTAACTCTACAAATACTATTGCAAGGGGGTCTAAACCTGTAACATCATTCTGCATTCTGGTTGATTAATCATAAGTCTAGATAGGGTTTCTTTCTCTTTTATTCTTTTTACTTTTGTAATCTTCTTTAGTAAATCATGGCAGAGGGGGTCAAAAACGTTACATGTATGATCGTTTATTTGGTAGTAGTACTGACTTTTGAAGATGAACAACCACTTCCAAGTCCTCTAGTTGAAGATGTTGAACCAGCTGTTGTGATTTGAAACAACATACTGAACCGAGAGAAAGATGCATTCTCAAGATTAGGGTAACAAAGATATTAGGGACCAATCTATATCAAAACCTTTCTTATAAAAATCAAGATGATGTAATTAAAGAGCCCAAAACTGAAGTTGCTAAAAGAAAATATAGTGATGAAGGACAAGAAAAGGGGGGAACAAGAGTGCTAAACCAAAGTAGGCGAGAAAGTGTGCTAAAAAGAACCATGGAGACAACGTTAGGGCGAGAATAGAGTGAAAAAGTCGCCATCTAACGGTCCAAAAAAGTAAACATCTATCGATCCAAAAGCTCCTGATGGGATTCTGTTTTTTTCTTCCTTCCACTTTTTCTTTGTGCATCGGATGTAATGTTGTCGGAACTATTGGTCAATCTCTAAATAAGACTAGACTAGTAGTCCCGCATTGCCTAATACCTCTAGTCTCTATACACATATAACTATATGTGTCACTCGATTGGTTTTGAGTTGGAAGCCCAGAAATATTACTTGATATCAGAGCGAGGCCCATATGTGATTGGTTAAATGCCCAACCGTATGCGATCCACGTGTTAAGAGGCTTAAAAGCAGGCTTACTCATGGAGGGGAGTGTCCAGATTGCTTAAAAGCGTGCTTACCCGTGAAAAGGAGTGTCAGAACTATTAATCAATCTCTAAATAACTCTAGACCAAGGGTTTTAAATCGTGAATCGTTTTTGAAATTTGCGAATCGAATCGTATGTTAACTCGTGAATCGAAGATTCATGGTTGATTATTAAATCGTAAGTGTATGCCTATAAATATCATTGAACCATATAAAATATTCCTAAGGTTTGATATTTGATGTATAATTAGTATAAATATAAAATATATTAAGTTTTAACACAAACAACGAAGGTGGAAGGAAACTCTTGTGAGGAAGGCGGTCATGGGTTCTCGAAACTTGGTACTCTTATTTTTGAACAAATCATGTGTGATTCGATTCAAAGTGATTTTGTAGAAAATGAAGTGAAACCATGCTCTAGACTAGTAGTCCCACATTTCCTAATACCTCTAGCCTCTATACACATATAATATAACTTTATGGGTCATTTTACTCATTGCCAATTGGTTTTATTAGACCTGTTTTTGTGGAGTTTATTTGATTGGAATCCTAGTTTTATTAGCTCAAAATTGATCATGTCAAGAATATTCTCACACACAGATGTTACATATACAACAATTTATGCATAATACTTGATGATTTGAGTTGGTATTCGTTAACAACACTTGACTTGCAGAATGAATCTCTCCAGTGAGAGACATGCTCATCCCTACTATAAATTGTGTTTCCTAATGTCATGGATTCTTCTTTCTTTTTGAGCTATTTGAGCTTGATTTCGAATTCTGCATAGAAAATAAGATGACAATAAGAAAAGATGTGATCGCTTTTTCAAAGAAAACGCATAATATGTTCAAGCTAATAATTAGGCTTTTACTGCTTTTGATTTTTTTTGTTTCCTAGGAGGTTTTTGTTTGTACAGCCACACCCTACAATGGTGTGTGGGGAGGACCTGATAATACCAAATAACAAAAATAAATTTCCACACTCAAAAACTAACTGATTGATAATCATAAATTCAACAACAAATCAACATCCAGTTTAAGACAAAAATTCCATGGTTAGATGAGTACCTCCTCAAAATGTGAAAGCTTGAAATGCTTCTTTCCAATTCCAGTCCTTTTATTCTGTCATAACTTTTACCATCTGTTTCCACAACTCTACTGGAGGAGGGAGATAAAAGTGAGGAAAAAAAAAACATGAAATCCAATAAGGAATTCAGAGGTGAAATTCAGGATTGAAGACTGGAAAGCATACATGCAATATGAGAGTTTGTTCCATTCAGCGTGGTTGGAGACTGATAAATCTCTTTGCTTTCCACCACCAATGCTTCGATGATGCTGTTAATTTTAATAATTGGCTAAATTACTGGTTCATGCAGCACAACCAGTTTGAGAACTGGATGCCTATTTTTAATACCATTTGTTGGTTTATCTGGAAGGCTAGATGTGACCAAATCTTCCAAAAAATTAATCATGATATGGCTAAAGACATTGTTACTAAAATAAAGCAGCACATATGCTCCTATAGTAAAGTAATGCATAACCAAAACCACATCCTGAACAACTTATTTTACAAGAGTTGTGACCAGGAAATCATGGACAGAATCACAAATGACCATATGGTGAAATTTGGTATTACCATTAGCTTGCCATGAGTTATACCATCATGGAAGGACAAGTTGATCTTAACTCCTATACTAACTATATGCTTTCATTGCCATGTCCCATACAAGACTCTGTGTGGGAGCAAGAAGATCCGTAAATTAGATTGCACATGATTCCAACCCAAGGCCGATGCATAACGCTGGAATAAGCTATGCAGGTCTATTATGTAAAACCTAAGATTCTACCTCCGCCAAGGAGAGAATCAAAGATTGCATGATAAGACAACATAACTGGGCCAAAGAGTTGAAGAGAGCTAATATGGATGAATGAATAGCTAGTTTTCATTCACGCACTCGTAAATTAGATTCTTATATACTATTATGTAAAACCTAAGATTCTACCTTTCTGATTGAATGCTCGTTTTCTTATATACAAAAAAAAAAAAGAATATTGTGCAGTAATTTTTCATATAAAGATAGAGGTAAACCTTTATGTAGACAAAAAAATGAACATTAGGTAGTTTTTGTTCTATTTTCAACCGACCATCAGCATTGTTGTCGTGGATAGTTTTTTATTTTATTTCCATTGTAAGCTTATTTCATCTGGGAACTTCGATATCAACTTTAAACCTTCATTATTTCATAAAATAAAAAGACTTTTTTTAAATATAGCCCACGGTTTTATTAATGGTAACCCATAAGACTTGGTCAAGTAAATGGACTAATAGATCAAATTTGACTTTTCCAGTTATTATCCGTAGCCCATGAAATTAAGCTGTAGAAGACCGATCCAACTCTTCTTTTTTATTCTTCTTCTTCCATCATTATTGTCATCATGATTACATTCTAATTAATATCAAATTATAGCCATATGAACTTGGTTTTTCTGAAGAAATAAATTATGATATGTAAATTAACAAACAAAAGGAGTTTAATTGATTTTTGGTTCTATTAGGGGACTTCTATTATCAGAGAATCATAATAGGTTTCCCTAAGTCTTCCAACATTCGTTTTGTGAAAAACTTATCATGTTTTCATCAGGCCATAGAATATCAAAGCTTTGTAGTCCGACCTTTTTCGATTCATCCAACCGGGTTATCACCATTCTTTATTCTCCATCAAACCCTAATCCTTTTTCCTGAAGTTTTTAATGTGTTTTTGGCGATTTATGTTACGAACAAGAGTTTCCTTCAATCTGTACATAACTCCGTTTATCGATCATATGTTGTCCGCATAAATGCCTTTTTTGAAGAGGTTTAAGAATTGGTGGTGGGGTGATATAATACAATAGTATAACTGATTATCAAGCTGTTGAAAAAAAAAAAAGGATAAAAATCGATGATTGTAAAAAGAATTTTGAAAGGAAAAGTAATACCCACCAAAACCGCTTGTTTTCAAGAGTGTCTGGAAAAGCTTTAAAAAATTTGAGTGTCTTGATGGAAAAAATAAAGAAGAACGAGGTCTTCATTCCAGCGAGCTTAATTCTGTGGGCTATGGATAACAACTATAAAAGGTCAAACTTGAATTATGGGTCAATTTGATTAACCAAGTCTCATGGGTTAATAATAATAAAAGCGTGGGTTATGTTTAAGAAAAGCCAAAGAAAAATAAACAAACAAACTTGCATCATCAATGTATTAATTCACCATTACATTGTACGTACTATAGTTCCAATTTGAGTATCACAAATGGGAGATGAAAAACAAAACATGAGAATACAAATTAAGTTCGAACTTGGAACGCCTAACTCATAAGATGAAACCAAAATCTCTAATTATCTGCTCTTCCATAACCATCTAAAGCATCAGCAGTCAACCTACAAATCCTCCGTTCTTGAAAAAGTTGAGCACCCATTTCTTTATAAAACTTAATAGCATTAATATTCCAATCCGAAACACACCATTCAACACGTCCATACACCATTTTCACAGCTTGAGCAGCCACAGCAGATAACAACAATTTCCCAAACCCTTTCCTCCTATAACATTCTCTGATAAATATGTCCTCAATATAAAACTCTGGTTTTGCTAAAAATGTTGAGTATTTTGGGAAAAACAAAGTAAAACCAGCAACAACAACATCAGAATCAACTTGGAAATTATAGGCTTCTGGATCTTCGATATTTTTATCAAGATTCACCATCTGAGTAACCAAAGAACGTTGATTATTTGGAAATGGCAATCTTGAAACTTCAAGAATGAAAACCGTGAACGACTTGAAAGGTGGTGAGTTGAAAAGCGTTGTGCTTAGATTCTCTTCGGTTGCTTCAAATAAGTGTGTTAGACGTTCGGAGACTGCCAATTGATGAATCAATTTGTGGATATGAGGGACATCAGTTGGTACAGCTAGGCGGATTCTGACGAAAATGGAGTTTGCGGCAGGGTTTTCTGGTTGTGTCATTGATGGAATAGGTGTTGGAGTTGGCGGTGGTGGTCCTCCAGCAGCGGCAGGGGCCATTTTTGTGATGTTTGTAGAGGAAATGTGGTTAGTATGATCACACACAAATGATATAACAGCAGAATGTGTAAGAGACTGATCTTTTTAGACGTTCATCAATATCGAATCTCTGCACCAAATCCGAATCATGTAACTTGTGGAACGCACATGCAGCTACCCTGCAAGTGCAAAATTCTGCAAAATAAACTGCAATAATTTTTTAAATTTACGAAATTTTGCAGGATACTGCAAATCAGATTTTGAGATTTTAAACTGTTTAACTAATTGATTATTTATATGGTCAACCGGCAAGATTATATGTGGGAGATTATCATAACTAATTGTTGTTTGCTTTGGTGCTTCATCAGCTTATAACGAAGATAAATGAGCAGTGCACACTATCCTTACAGGCTTGGTATCTTGATGATGGTACTATTATTGGTGACACTGTCGAAGTAGTGCGAGCACTAGCATCGTTCAAACGAGAGGGGCCTCGGTTGGGACTTATATTGAATATTAAAAAAACCGAAATCTTTTGGCCCTCTTGTGATGGAAGAAAGGTAAGGGATGGGATGTTTCTGCTGAAATCTCAAGGCCAGACTTGGGGTCAAACTTTTAGGGGTGCGATCGGCCTTAATGATGAGTTTGTGAAAAGGCTTGCTATCGGGAGAGAGAGAAGGCGTGGAGTTAATGCAGATTTTTTCCAAACTACGTGATCCTCGGAGCGAGTTATTACTTCGCGTGCATGTATGGGCATCTCTAAGTTTCTATTTGGCCTTGAATTTGTTTCCGGGATACACTACAGAGGCAGTAGATATCTTTGATAGAGGTTTAAGGGAGGCGATAGAGGGAATCGTTGTGTGTGGAGGACCGTTTTTCGGGGAGCTTCAATGGAGACTAGTTACACTTCCTATCATATATGGAGGCCTTGGGTTATACACAGCTAAGGAAGCATCACAATACGCCTTTCTTGCATCACGTGTGCAATCTTGGGGATTGCAAGATCACATACTCAGGGATAGTGGAGTAGAAGGTATGGACGATAATTTTTATATGGCATTGAAAACCTTACAAGAAACTCTGCCCGACCAAGACTTTAGTAGTTTTACCAATAAAGACACCGCCCCACTTAAAGCACAAAGCAACCTGGCGAGTGCTCTTTTTGGTAAAGTTGTTAAAGATATGGGTAGGGTTTATGGGTTTTCCGAGACGAAAGCGTTTTGAGTGTCTACAAGCAGCGCATGCGCAGGATTTTCTTCTCGCTATCCCGATTGACGGCCTTGGACAGAAGATGTCCCCCTTGGAGTATCGGTGCATCCTTAAATACAGGTTAATGATCCCCCTATACCCTTCGATTCTCGTTGCCCGCTTGTATTACAGTGCCCTAGACGCATATGGGGAACATGCTGTTCTTTGTAAGGTGGATCTGGTTTCAAATATAGACATGATCATGTGAGAGATATCTTATATGATGTATTATGGAGGGCTGGTATTTCGGCAAAGAAAGAGGCGCTAGGTCAACTTTTTGACGGATCCTCTTGAAGCTGCAGATCAACACTCGTGCCACAGATGTTCTTATTTTTGGGTGGGCCAACGGAAAACATACGTGTGTTGATCTTCTTTGGGTTTCTCCATTAGTAGGCATCGGGCAAGGCTCTTTCACAGTTGGACAGGCAGCTTTGAAAGATGCCTCGGGTAAGATAACGAAGCATGAAAAGGCTTGTATTGATAATGGACATGCTTTTATTCCCTTTGCCTTTGACACTTTTGGGTATTTAGCTCCGGAGGCGGTTGGACTCCTAGCGAGAGTTCAAAGAGTCATGCACAATAATGTCATGACTCCCGATTCTAGAGAGTTTGTGTTTAAGAGGATAGGGTTTGCCATTCAAAAAGGGCTTGCGGCGCAGCTTGTTGCTCACTTGCCTTCTATGTAATAACTCGTGAATCTGTTTAATCTCAAAATTACTGTAAAAACCATATCATTTCAAATTGATACTGCAAATCATTTTTCGAGATTTTAAAATGTTTAATTAATTGATACTGCAAATCATTTTTCGAGATTTAAAAATGTTAAATTAATTGATACTGCATATCATTTTTCGAGATTTTAAAATGTTAAATTAATTGATACTGCTAAACATATTTTGAGCTTCTTGCAATATCTAACTATTCATCACGTTTTCATGTGTTTTCATTGTACTAACTACTACGTATTACTTTATAAATGAGTACTCGATATCATTTTAGCACCATTAATTATGGGCTTCAAATGAAGACACATTTCATACAATCAACTAAGCACGATCAGCAATGCAATAGTCCATTTGTTACTCGTACCGGTTTAGTTGCTATATTAGTGTTTCACAAATAGGAAGAAATATGTAAAGACTATATTTTTCTCCACAAACGCCCTAAGTTAATATTTGATTTTATAGAATTTAGAAGTCCAAATTGTTAGTTCCTAGCTTACTTTAGTTGTAGTAGAGAGAAAATTTAACTCAAAAACAAAAATATTTAGGATTAAGAATATATAGGGAATATTTAAGAATGGTGTTTAGAAAATAGAAAATGGACACTTATCTAAATTAGATAGTAATTCCAAGTTAGGAACAATTTACGAAAATAAAGTGGGGAACATGTAAACCATAAAACTAAATTAGGACAAAAATAAATAAAACTGTAGTAAATTAAGATGGAGGAAATAAGTTATTTCTTGTCCAAGTACGTTCTAAGTTCTAACCTCCAAACAAATTATTAATTTCTTCCTATTTATTTATTTTTATCTTTTTGAGCATTATAGTTCTATAATAAGCTTGGGACTTGTTATCATTTTTATATTAATGTATTTTTTGGTATCATTTTTATTACTCAACCAAATTAGTCATGCATAAATTTATTAAGCAAGTTTGGGAGTTGGGACTTGTTTAGCAAAATTCACCGACCAAAATCTGGAATCGTGGTAATAAGAGAGAAGATTTGGAAAAATATTCAATAGGGGCAAAATTTGAAGGGGACATAGAAGACTAATAAGCCTAGCATTTTTAGGGGCGACTCCAAAAGAATTAGAGGCGATTAATAAGATAAAATAGGGTAACCCAAACGTAAATTTAAGCTACTCCTTATCTCCGATTTTTTGAAATGATAAATATGTCCTTTTATAATCGGTAGCTAATACATCAATCGGTAGTTAACATAACAATCGGTAGGAAATATAGAATCAATAGTTACAAATTAATGTGTGGATATTTCGGCTAATATCCCCTTTTATAATCGGTAGCCAAAACAATAATCAGTAGTTTAAAAAAAAAAAATCGGAAGCAAACACGACAATCGGTAGTGTAGTGTCTATATATTAGTGTTTGGAATATGTTTTGAGTTATTTAGTTTATGTTTTGAGTTATTTAGTTTAAACTTCAAATTTGTGTGAGAGAAGAAGAGGAAAAAGAAGAAGAAAAAGTGGGTATATGTTGCCAACTTCCATAAACATCGATGGGTACGAAGAAGAACGTGAACTTGTTGAAGTTCAAGGTTCACTACCGTTTAGAGAAGACGATTTGGGGTATATGTTGAATGATCCAAATTTTTGTGGAGATGACGCTTTCATGGAAGAAAATAGAGAATTACCCGAGATCGAAGCTAACGATCGATGCATCAAACATACAGTTATTGTGTTAACAAACTCTAATACCCATGTTATGTGCGTTCTGTGTGTTTTTAAACGAGAAAATTCGATTTCTGCATGCATGGAATGCCGTGAACGACACATAATCGGTAGCTAATGGAGTACCTTATCTACCGATTACAAGAAACTGCCTCCAAAATATCTACAATCGGAGGTTTTTGGATGAATAAAACTACTGATTATGAAAAAAACCCCAAATTGAAAGTTATAATTTTTCATAATCGGTAGTTTTATACATCCAAAAACTTCCGATTTTCAAAGTCGTCCCAAATACGAATTTCTCCAAAAATGAAAAGATTGTAATTCTTCATATTTCATAATCGGTTGTTTATGAATGCATTTATCCTCCGATTATGGTAGTCGCCCCAAAAACAAATTTCTCCAAAAAATGAAACTTTTGTAATTCTTCATATTTCATCTTCGGTGGTTTATAAATTCAGTTATCCTCCGATATGGTTGTCTCCCCTGAAAGAAAATAACTTTAAAATTTCGAATTTTACAACATATAATTGGTTGTACTTTATTCACATTAATCTTCCGATTGTTTTGTAATCGAATGTTTGTGAATGAATAATACCTCCAATTATTGAATTTTCTTATACATAATTTTTTTACATTTTTCTATCTCTTTAATCGGTAGTCTAGGGTCGTATATTACTACCGATTGATTGATAATCGGTTGCCTTGTGTCTTATATGATTTCCGTTTGTTCTATAATCGGTTATAAATCTTCTAAATATTTCTTCCGATTATTAATGTATAACTTGTTGTTATCGTACGCAGGCTATTGTAGCAGTTGATGACGATTATTATTTGAGGCCTGATACTTCCTTACACTATGCAAACGATTTGGTATGCTCGTGAATTATCTTTTCTTTTTCAAATCATGTATGTTAAATGGTTATGCTTATTATTTTTGTTTTGTTATATGCACATTTAGACATTTGGAAGTAAGGTGGAGGCAAATGAATGGCTTATGAACAAGGCAAAGAGAAGATGTATGTGGTTGTTCAGAACAGTTGTGTGAAGGACATTCGGTGTGAAATGATTTGTGAGCGAGGTGGGGAGAAAAAAAGTCACGAGGGAAATAATCATAAATAAATTAGGAAGACGGAGAGGAAATACCGAAGCCATACAAAGAAGATTGGATGCCCATTTAAGATTGTCTTCTATAAGCCCGGCGGTAGGGAAAGTGAAGACTGGAAAATGTCTAAAGTTGCCAATGGTTGTCACAAACACGATGATCCGGATACTCCAATTGGACATGTAATGGTTGCCAAGATAAAACCAAAAGAAATGGATACAGTGAGGTCTATGTGGATCCAAAAAGCGAGTGCGATCTTAAGTAAAATAAAGGAGAACAACCCCGACAACTTGGCTTCTTTGTCTACAATTAAGTCGGCCATAGCTACGATCAAAGGGACGGAATGGGATGGTAGAACGATCATGCAACAATCGGAGTGGCTAGATGAGTTACACGACTACACGTTGAGAACGTAAGAAAAGGATGGTAAAGTGGTTCGTATTTTCTTGGCACATCCCGAAATGATCCAACATGCCGTTGTTGAACATAGCTTGCCACACTTCGGACAAAAAAAATGTTTACGATTGCATGGGGTTTAATGGATCATGAGAACAACGTGATTTTCATTTGGATGTTGGAGACGTTGAGGTCCATTTATAACGGAGATGATTTTCTAAGGGTTATTGTAACGGATAACGATCAAGCCTTAATGCATACAATAACGGTAGTATTTCCGGAAATGTAGGTGGCACATTCAATGCAACCTCAAATCAAATTGCCATCATCATTTCCAAGCTAAAAAACCAAGGAAGGGTACCAATCGAAGGAAGAGGATGAGCGAATTAGTAAATTAACCGTGGAAGAACGAGAGGAAGAGAAAATATTATTTGATGAAAAATGGAAGGAGGATGGAATGATTTGGAGAATTTTTATGAAAGCATGGTACAAGATCGTTTGGTCGATGACCGAGGAAATTTACGAACATAACTTGAAAACATTTGAGGATGAATATGGCACGAACTACCCAAAACCCACTGAGTATTGTAAAACACAATGGTTACCGCTTAAGGAGAGGTTTGTGTTTAGATGGACATATTATTATAGTAACTTCAAGAATGAGGCGATAAGCATTGCGGAGGGGTATCATGGACGATTAAAGAAAATACTACTTGGTAGTCAAAATGGAGTTGTGTCGATCCAAGAAGAAATCCATGAATACACTAATCGTGATCTCATAAGGATTAAGGGTTATATGCAATCTAGTGTAGGTAGATTCCCTATGGAACATGATAAGGAAAGATTTCTTCTAAGGGGCGTAGTTCATAAAGTTTTAAGATGGGCAGTAAATCACATGATGGAACAATTGAAGTTATATAAAGCTTACGATGACGAGAATACGGTTTGTGTTTGCAAGGATATGATAGGTATTGGACTCCCATGTCGTCATAAAATGGGTAGGTATGTCGAAGTGATTGACATCAATGATATTCATCCATTTTGGAAGTAATTAAATTTCACTCCAAGCACCCCCATAGTTGATGGTCTGGTTGGAGTCGGAATTGTGTTCACAAATAGCCAAGCGTTATGCCATGACAAATGGCGCCAAGAAGCAAATATTGATGCCATTTGGAGGAATCCGTTCACCCTCGTCTAAGGGAGGTTGATGAACCTATTAAGAAAAAGGGGGCGGGTAGGCCTAGCATCAAAGTGTCGAGGACTATCGAAAGAAAAGAATTAAAGAAGCATTTGTCCAATAAAATAATCTCTAGGCACGAGCGTTCGGAAGACGAATTTGAAGATGAGCCGGAAACTAAGAAAAGAGGTCGTCCAAGAAAGGATCAAAGTGGACCAACCGAACGACAAGTGAGACCAAAGGTCTCTACGGAGCCTTCTCAAAATAGTCAAGCCGAAGTGGAGACCCAAACCATCTCAGGAGTTGTTGAGAAAATGAGCGCCTCTCGACAAACCCAATCAATGGAAATGGTGACTATAAAGGAGAAGTATGTACACTTAATTGTCCTATGGATCTTCTAGGAAGACCAAATCAACCCATATATACAATTATCGAAGAGTATTTGAAACAACTCCCTCCACTCATTGCTTTATTTGTTCTTTCCACTGACGAGGCTGATGGGGATGGCAATTGTGGGTTTCACGTCGCTACATAACAAATTGGTCACTTTAGAGAGGCACATATCCAAGGTGTAACCCAATGCCAATATTTAAGAAATAAGATGGTGGTATAACTAATTAAGGAAAAGTATTTCTATATGGATATGATGAGGCTAGGAGATAGATACGACAAAGAAAAAGAGTTCAAAGAATTAGTTGTGCGTGTAAAGTTCCTAAAGGGATTGAAGACAATCGGATCCAAGTATTGGATGTCTATGCCTAGATGTGGATATCTCCTAGCGGACATTTTGAATTGCGTGGTACATATTTTTGTTCTTCTTAAGTATGGACTTAGTATGATGTTTGCACCCACAAGGTCGGTTTGCGACGAGTCGGTTAAAGATAGAAGAATCGTTATGGCGTTTGTGAATGAAATGCATTTTATCGGTTTAAGGGTAAAGAAAGATTATATGTTACCTTTGTTGAGTAAGTGGCATGATTACTTCTGGCTAAACCATTGCAAGGATTGGGTGAAACAATATGAGTCCAACATGGTTGATTGGGATTGCGTCATGAACTACAATTATCCAGATGGGTTACTCGAATTGATCCCCTCGTATGATGACTATGTTTGATAGTTATGGTTGGAAGATTTATTTTGGTTGCCTTTTTTGTACATGTTTCTTGAAATTTTTTGTGAAGATATGTAATATAATCGGTAGTTATTTTGTACACTTAACTTTCGAATATAGAATCTTCTGATAATTCTTTTTTGATACTTTAAGAATCGGTAGATTACATAACATACTAACTTCCAATTATAACCAAACTCTAAGAAAAAGTTGAAATTTTTTCCCAGGTTCAGTAGATTACATAACATAATAACTTCGGATTTTAACCAGACTTTGACAAAAAAAATTGAAAATTTTACCTGAATCGGTAGGTTACATAACATAACATAACATCTTCCGATTATAACCAGGCTTTGACAAAAAAATTTGAAAAATTTACCAGAATCGGTAGACTTTCCAACATAATAACTTCCGATTATCACCATTATTCTCTATATTGTGGCCGCAGACTTCAGGAATTCATAACTTCCATCATATACATAATATAAATAGCTCTCAATTATAATTATTTTTTACAAAATCCCCAGAATCGGAAATTTTATGAGTGAACTTATCTTCCAATTGTGCTTCAAAATTAAACAGTTTCATATCTCTGCATGTGATTTGCTTGCGAGTCATCGTTAAATGCATTAAGATAGCAATAAAACCATTCATAATCCGTAAAACTAATCATTCACAAACCATAAACATAATGTACTAACTTATAATCCGACTCAAACCTCAAAAACGACATAATCCGTCACAAACTTTGAAAACGACATAATCCGACATAAACTTTGAAATCCATAAAGTTAACAAAACATCGAGAGTTTAGTTGTTCTTTTTTGCTTTGAATTTGCGACCTTTACGACCTCCACGACTTGGTTTACCATCATCATTGGTTTCATCATTTGAGACTTCAACTTGAGTGCTCAATGAGTCCCGAGCTCTTTTGTTCACCTTTTTTACAGGTTTCTTATTCAATTTTTCCCCGAACTGAGATGCATAATCTTCATTGTCAATGTTATCAATTGAATCTTGGTTCTTTTTTATCTTCTCAATTGGAACCGTCTCTCCAGACTTTATGCAACTGGTGCACCATCTGGACCAAACCTTGAACCGTTCCCGCTATTTTTATACATAGCTGTTGATGGTGGTTTTTAGCTTAGGGTTAAAATCGTAAAACCCTAGTCAAATAGTGACGTCACAGAACTTGAGTAATAATGTCTCCACTAAGCGCATTTATTGAACCCTTTAATATGTCTGCGAGAAAATTACCAGGGTACCTTTTTTTAATACTAATTAGGGTTTCGATAGACCAAATATTAATTCCCACACCACATGTGCCAATGGTATGCCATGCCAGCCACAACTCCGCGCCAAGGCATGCGAACCATGCCAGCCGCACCACCGTGCCAATGGAAAACCATGCCAGCCACATCTCCGTGCCAAGGAATGCGAACCATGCCAACCGCACCACTGTGCCAATGGCAAACCATGCCATCCACGTCTTCACACCAAGGCATGCCGACCATGCCAGCCGCACCACTGTGCCATCCACATCTCCATGCCGAGGCATGCCAACCATGCCAGCCGCACCACCGTGTCAATGGGAAATCATGACATCCACACCTCCGCGCCAAGGCATGCCAACCAGACCAGCCGCACCACCGAGCCAATGGAAAACCATGCCAGCCACATCTCCGCGCCATGGAATGCCAACCAGGCCAGCCGCACCACCGTGCCAATAGAAAACCATGTCAGCCACATCTTCGCGCCAAGGCATGCCAATCATTCCAGCCGTCCCAATAGACATGCATGACGCTGGCTGCCAAAACGAAGGGTTGCAACAATCAACGTCCACCCTTCCACCTGAGATGCAGATCTTAGCCGTCCAAGGGCGCCAGCTAACGCGCGGTAACCTTTGTCCCAACGCCAAGACCTAATTTTGGCCACGCAAAAATCCTAGCCTGGCCATGCTAAAATCCTATCCTGGCCATACCACAATCCCAGCTTGGCCAAGTCTCCATGCCAAAGCCATGTCGGCCCACTACATGTCGCTGGCTGCCAAAACGAAGGCGCGCGACGATCAACGGCCACCCTTCCATCCTAGATACAAATCCTAGCGTCCAAGGTCGCCAAACAACGCATGGTAACCTTAGAATTCTTCATGAGTTTTACTTTCAGGTTGTTTTCATCTCCCGAACAATTGTTTCCCCCAGTAGGAGATAGGAAATTCTTTTCCGTACGGAATGGAGGAGCGGACCATCAAAATCCGAGTCTGTATGAGAATTCTACATCGATTCTAGTAAAGGGCGCTAATTAGGGTTTCAACATACCAAACCTAAATTTAGACAAAGCCGCAAGCGCTTCCCTTCCAAGCCACACACTTCCAGTGGATCCACTCCACGATAAATCCATGCCGGCCGTGCTTCCATGACGTTGGCTACCAAACAAATGGTTGCAACGATCAACGACCACACTTCCGTTTAAGATGCAGATCTTAGCCGTCCAAGGTCACCAGCTAATGCATGGCCACCTTTGGCCCAACGCAAAAATCCTAGCTTGGCCACGCCTAACCATGTTAAAGCCATGTCGGCCATGCTTTCATGCCGCTGGCTACCAAACGAAGGGTTTCAATAATCAACGGCTGCCCTTCCATCTAAGATGCAGATCTCAACCGTTCAAGTTTGCCACCTAACGCATGGAAACTTCCGACCCAAGGACAAACATCACGGTTTATACTAAAACCCTAATTTTGTCCACGCCTAAACTATTCCAAGCCATGTCGTCCCTAAACCATGCCGCTGGCTTCCAAACAAAGGGTTGCAACAATCAACGACCACCCTTCCATCTGAGATGCAGATCTCAGCCGTCCAAGGTTGCCAGCTAACGCATGGCCAACTTTGGCCTAACGCCAAAATCCTAGCTTGGACACACCTAACCACGTTAAATACATGCCGGCCATGCTTTCATGTCGCTGGATACCAAGCGAAGGGTTGTAATAATCAACGGCTAACCTTCCTCTCAAGATGCAAAATCTCAACCGTCGAGGGTCACCACCGAGCCAGCAAGTCTCCCAAGATCAACTTTCCAAACAACATCAACATGCTACATGTTTTCCATGAAAACACTTGAGACATCAACGCATGTCACAAACTGGGGGATCCTCATTGGGTATTAGTTTGGCGGTTTACAACGTGCAGCGTACACTATGCCCATTATAAGAAAGTGACATAAGGATGAGGCGTTAGTAAATACAGGGAGTAATGGTGAAACACTTTCTTTTATGGAACATCAATTCCAGGCGTTACCGGTTACCACCTCCTCCCATTTACTCACCCATTTTCCATTTCTTTATGAGACCAGAGTAAGTTTCACTTCGACTTGTATAAATAGGCATTACTTATTTCCGCCGAACAACAAGTTCAGGTCAGGAACATACAACACTCAAAATATATTTGCTAGCTCTCCATCTGTTAGCTTCCCACTTTCTGATACAAGTCGTAAAACAACTACTCTTTCAGAATCAATTATTCTGGTCTCAACACTCTCTTCGCTTCCCTCCCCAAAACCAACCCTTCTCCTTCACTTTGTGACCGAAGCAAGTCTGGAACGGCTATTTCTTGGTTTAGGCCGGATTTGTACAAATCGATCTCTCGAATCTAAAGTACTCCCTTGCAATACATTGTTTAGGGTTTAAATGCATTTCTCACCCACTCACGTGAAATTACCGAAATCAGCAGAAAGCGTTTTTACCCTCAAACAATTGGCGACCACAGTGGGAGGTTGATCTTTCGGTTACAATGTCAGTTTTCGACCATCGATATCATGCTTAGACCCAGACATCAAGATAGTAGAAGTAGGCGATCCTCTTAGGGATTGACGACTCAGTTACCAGATGACCCGATTATCAGTCTTGACATGACAAGGAATGACTGGGGACTATCTAGAGATTAAAAGCGAATGATCCAACTAGGGATCGACGACTCGATTATCATATGAGACGACTGGGGACTTTCCACGATCACGGCGGTACTTACCATAAAACTCGGTCTTACACTAGGAAGGTTCCCTTTTCATCAGGAGACCTGAAAAACCGAGTAAGTCTTACCTAGACAAGATACATGGTTTGTTATTTCAAGTTTTCACGTGAATGATAAAACTGATAGCCATGTTATGTTTCACCCCATGTGATCTACCAACACACAGTTCCATGGTTTTCCTGGGATATTTGCGTCACTTGCAATCGTAACCAAGACAACATCATTCCTAAAACAATCCATTCGAAAACAATTCATTTCAAAAGAATAATCCAAAACCCTCAAGGTAACATTTGTCTATCAACCCAAGAAATCTAGGAAATCAAAACCATAAACTAGGCGTTTTATTTGCCTTTCAAAAAAAAAAAAAAAAAACAGTCGCCACCCGTACGTGCCTACTCTGCATAATAATGATTACCCATCACCATTCATGAGGTAGCCGACGTTACTATGGTGATATTCGACGAGGAATTGTTTATAATGAAGTATTTCTACAAGTTTATGAAAGGAAACCCCATGGCTAGGGTTTACACCAGTTCAGAAGAAAAATATTTCTACAGATTTATGGAAGGCATACCTATGGCTAGGGTTTGCACCAACACAAGAAAACAAGAGAAAAAATTGAAAGAGAAGCGCTGGAGTACATAGCTGGAATATGCTTGCCCATTTAATTGCTACCACGCTACCGCTAACACTAGGACGTGATAATAAAGATACGAGATAAAAAAGGGAGACAACCCCTTTCATAATCATAACACTTTTTGGAATTTGAATAAGGAAAGGATTTCTTGTTTGAGCTACGTATGGAAAGAGTCAACTGGGCTCGCAAGAACAAGTCCGCGCCACGATAAACCAGCGTCGTGCCAAGCCAGCATCCATTCCAAGACGATCCAACGCTAACACCTTGCATATTTCCAGCACCAGCAACTTGCATCCTTTCCAGCGCTAACAACTTGCATCTTTCCAGCACCAGCAGTTTGCATCTTTCCAGCGCCAACAACTTGCATCCTTTCCAGCGCTAACAGCTTGCATCTTTCCAGCGCCAATAGCTTGCATCTTTACATCAGCTTGCATCTTTCATCCTTCCAGCGTTGCTCTTGAATGCCCAGTATAAGGGAATCATCAATATAATTTCATCACACGTGACTTCTCCAAAATCGAAGCAAAGAAAATCAGCAACCCCCCCGAGTTCACAAAAACTCTTTTCCTGTCAGGAGATGCATGATTTCTGGGGACTTCATCCGCAAAATCGTGCAGTCTATGATGAAACATTTATATGAGATTATATATTTACCCAAGGCACAACGTCAAGACATATTTGCATCCCTCAACCGCATTGCATCAGGAAAGCAGATGTTTCCATCCAGGAAGCCGTTCCCAAACCCTAACCTCTCTTGGAAAACACAATTGATAGATGGAACTGGGGACTCCTAACCATTTTTTGCTTGAAGGGTGTCCAGTTTGATAACACACTGATTGATTGATGCAGCCTCTCCGCTTCAACGTCCTCCAGCAGTGACTTCTCTTCAACGTACTCCAGCAGTGACTCCGCTTCAACGTTCGGTTCAACAGTCGCTCCGCTTTAACGTTCGCTCCAGCAGACGCTCCGCTTCAGCGTTCTTTCCATAAGCTGCTCCAGGATCCGAAGACGAAGCTTTAATGTTTTTTTTTTCTTTATAAGTTTCAACGTCCTCTCCAAGAACTGAAGCCGCTTCAACGCCTTCTTACTGCCAATGCTCGTGTTCATGGAAAGTTTGCTCGCTTACGCATCCAGCTAACCTACTTTGTTCCCATGAAAATGTAGTCTAATCTGATCACACCTGCTGTCGAGAACCGGTACCGCTCGTTTGTTGATACCAGCGAGAGCTTCACCAAAGAACGATCACTACGAAGATGGAAACATGTAAACCACATTTGGGGACTGAGGATCTACACAGAATCCCTTCACTGTCAAAGCTCAAAAGACACGGTCAACCAAAAGGTCATAGTCATGACGAGGTCATTTACTCTTCAAGGGTGAAGTGTAAGAATATCATCACCTCTCTGTCTAGAATATGCCTACAACGATTTACAAGGCCGCGGTGGATCCCAAGCCTGCTCAGAAGAAACAACTTCAGAAATTAAAGAAAAGTGTGACTGGGGACTTCCCATCGCAATCCATCTCGATGACCATCAATGATTCATGAGATAACCCCAAAGACACGGATGAAACATTTTCTTGAAGAAAAAGTGGGATCTACGATAAACAACATAACTTTCTCATTCCTACCTCTTAGTTAACCAGAATATTTCGTTCATGTGCATCCCAACAACACATCCAGAAGAATACAATAATCTTGTATCAAATCCCGTGGACATGGATTCAAGGCGATGCAATGAAAGTAGGCTACACAAGGAGACTACCAGCACGGGATGCTTTCACCCCCCCCTCAACCAGGTTATTTCTGATTTCAACATCATCACTGTCAAAGTTTTACGAGCCGCAGGAATTTCTCAACACGAAGACGTACATGTGCATCGAAGGCTCCAAAAGCACGCCACAGAGATGCATTCACATGTTCGGCCGTGCCATCGGATCTAACAGAAATATAACCGGGGACTGCTCACCTCATCCCATTCCATACGATAGTCCAAGATTCAGAAGATGGTTCAAAGGATGTTTTTTGGAACAAAGTCCTTGAAGACTTGATAGAAGCACGTCGGCAATGAAACTTCTCCCAAATCATCTGTTTCATCCAGTGGCTCCGGAAGATTTTGACCATAAAAGCATCCACAACATAATGTCATTGCGATCAGAAGGTCCAGGCACTGAACAACCTAAAATCAAGTATTTTAGACAACGCAACCACATCCATCCGTCCCAAGAATGCAATGGAGCTTGGTAAATTTTGGAATCCACTGGAGAGACACTGCAGATGAAAGCACAGATCCGGACGAGCAACAAAAAATAGAAGAAGGTAAATACCTCTTTTCATACAGATGGGGTTTCTAGAGTTTGCACAGAATAAAGTTTCCTTCTTGCTCCATGAACGAGAATAGATGACTCGGCGCGACTATGCTACCCCAGGCCCGCAACATCCCTCCTGAATTCTTCCTGAGATTCACTGTCGGGATGTTTTCACCTCCTAAAGGAGCTCAAAACCTAAATATTCCTGCGTAGGAAGATAGAAAATTCTTTTCTGATTAAAATGGAGGGGCGGATCGTCAAAATCCGAGTTAGTACGAGAATTCTACAATGATTCTAGTAAGGGGCGCTAATTAGGGGTTCGACATGCTAAACCCTAATTTAGACAAAGTTGTCATTATCCCATGGAACTGAAGCAAGTTTTATCTTCCCAAAGCCAGTCGTCACCTTCCCAAGGAACTGAAGCAAGTTGTTATCTTCCTGAAGCCGTCGTCACCTTCCCACGAAACTGAAGCAAGTTGTTATTTTCCCGAAGCCAATGGTCACGCCATGCCAGGCCAACAGATCAGCGCCCGCGCCAAATTTACGCTAGCGGCTCCCATTCCAAGCCAAGCAATGCTGACGGCTTCCAAGCTAATCTAACGCTCACGGATCCTTTCCAAGCCGCACGATACCTACAGCTCCCATTCCTAGCCAACCAATGTTGACGACTCGCTCCAAGACAATCCAACGCTCACGGATCCTTTCCAAGCTGCACGATACCTACGGCTCCCATTCCAAGCAGATCTAGTGCTAACGGCTCCAAGTCCAAACCGACTAGTGCTAGCAGCTTCCCTTCACACCAAATCTACACTAGCGGCTCCGTTCCAGCCTAACCTTCAGTACCACGAGCAGAATTTATACAAAGCCGCCAAGTATGAGGATCACAGATTCTCCTTACTTCCTGAAAATGGTTAGATGGATCTTCCTGACCATCTTGCATGATTTACGTTTCGATTCTGTTCTTGTCTGTCACCATCTTATTCTTACCTCACAATAATGCCCCTTTTTCGAGCTAAGCAGGGGACTTAGTGTTGATGGTGTTTTTTAGCTTAGGGTTAAAATCGTAAAACCCTAGTCAAATAGTGACGTCACAGAACTTGATTAATAATGTCTCCAATAAGCGCATTTATTGAACCCTTTAATATGTCTGTGAGAAAATTACCAGGGTACATTTTTTTAATACTAATTAGGGTTTCGATAGACCAAACCCTAATTCCCATACCACATGTGCCAATGGCATGCCGTTCCAGCCACATCTCCGTGCCAAGGCATGCGAACCATGCCAGCCGCACCACCGTGCCAATGGAAAACTATGTCATCCACATCTCCGCGCCAAGGCATGCGAACCATGCCAGCCGCACCACCGTGCCAATGGCAAACCATGCCAGCCACACCTCCGCGCCAAGGCATTCCGACCATGCCAGCCGCACCACCGTGCCAATGAAAACCATGCCAGCCACATCTCCACGCCAAGGCATGCCAACCATGCCAGCCGCACCACCGTGCCAATGACAAACCATGCCAGCCACATCTCCGCGCCAAAGAATGCCAACCATGCCAGCCGCACCACCGTTCCAATGGCAAACCATGCCAGCCACATCTCCGCGCCAAGGCATGCCAACCATGCCAGCCGTCCCAACAGCCATGCACGATGCTGGCTGCTAAACGAATGGTTACAACAATCAACATCCACCCTTCCACCTGAGATGCAGATATTAGCCGTCCAAGGTCGCCAGCTAACGCGCAGTAACCTTTGGCCCAACACCAAGACCTAATTTTGGCCACAACAAAATCCTAGCCTGGCTACGCCAAAATCCTAGATGGTCACGCCAAAATCCTATCTTGGCCATATCCTAACCTGGCCACGCCAAAATCCTAGCATGGCCATGCCAAAATCCCAGCCTAGCCACGCCAAAATCCTAGCTTGGCCACGTCTTGATGAGTGCCAAATATTGCATATTCATACACCTTTTCATTGGCACTTAACTCATCTTTCGCGCTTCAAAGTCATATATTATCCAAAATTCTGCATTCTTACCATCTTCAATAATAAATATTTGTATTAATCAAAATAATCATTTTCTTTAAATTTTAAATAATTACAAAGTTAAAAATTACATACTAGGCAAGCGAGCGACAAGCTGTGCCGCTAGCCCTTTTTGAATAGCAAAACCTATCTTATTAAAAATAAAATCTCGTGAGCCATGGGTCATTACATTGCTGCGCATGACTTTCTGGACCCTCTTGAGTAGTCCAACTGCTTCTGGAGCCAAATAGCCAAAAGTATCAAAAGCAAAGGGGACGAAAGCACTAAATAAAGTACTAAATAAAGCTTTTGTATTAATTAATTTTGTGTTTTTAAGTACTACATAAAGCTTGGAAGAATTGAGAAGACAAAAGAGAAGAAAGTTGGAAGCGTTGCAACCCGCTCAAGCATAAGTGGCAACCTGTTTACAAATTCATGGGATTAAACAACCCATGATCCAAAACCCAAGACCCAAATTCATTTCCACCTCACCCCCATTGGATTCTTTCCAAAACATCCACCTCACCCCCATTGGATTCTTTCCAAAACATCCACCTCACCCCCATTGTATTCCATTCTATCCATCAATTAAGAAAACATGTTTTGATTAATTGTTGAGTGGTTGCTACAGTAAAATTCGAATCCCAAGTGTGAGAGAATTTTTGTGTATAAATAGAGAGGGTTGTTGTGTTGAAAACTCATCCAAGAATAGCTTGTTCATGTTAGTTTATCAAATTTCAATTTTGTTGTAATGTTCTTCATGTTCTAATTTCATTTTATAGGGTTTAAATGAAGCCGTAACTCATTGATATGTATTCATATCTTGTATCTTGTTCTTGAAAGTTTAGAATTGTTTAAAGATATAATTTAATCCAAGTTTGTCAACATCTTGCTCTCACAATGTATGCCATGTATCCATTGTAGTTAGAATATCTCTATGTTGATTATGCTACAACTCATGCTTAACCAAATATTGATCCTCAGATTAGTTGTGCTTTAATTAGATAGTTAATGCTTTGGAGAAATACTTTAGTTGTGATTAAATTATCCATCGGAGAAACACCTTAGATATACGGTAGACTTGAATCTACTGTGAGGACAAGAATAATATTACAAGTTGAATGCATATCAATCTGTTAGTGGTGGATTTGAATACCCTAGTATCCATATTCTCAATATTTACACCTTGATTTAATTGCATATTTTAATTCAAATTACTTTATGTTTAAGTCTTTGCAAATATCTCGTCGTATCGAAAAAAACAAACCCCCTTTGGTTACTCTCTGAATCAGTTCTTAGTAAGGATTTAGAATCAACTTCTACACTCTCCAAGTCTCTGTGGTTCGACCTGTGCTTGCCCTGTGTTGCTTGTCGACATTGTGCACTTGCAGTATACACAATAGTAGGTATCTTTCCGATCCTACCAAGTTTTTGGCGCCGTTGTCGGGGACTCGGTAGCGGTGTAGTTGAAGTTTCTATCTCCTGTCACTGTTCATATTTCATTTCCTGGAACTGTTCATATTTCAATGTACATATTTTACTGTACCATAATCACTGTACAATAGGTATTTCACTGTACAACAGGTATTTCACTGTACAAATTTCACTGTACATCAGGTATTCCACTGTTTATATTTCACTGTAGCAGTGTACCTATTCACAATCAATTTTACACTTATTTTTGATTTTTTTTTTATTTTGCTTTTGCTTTAAAACTTTGAAACCCTAACTACCTCTTTTGAGCTCAACAGGTGCCTGAGTAGCTGTTGTAAAGGCGAAGGAAAGGAAGCGAAAGAAGTTTTTATTTTAATTAAAAAAAAAGAGAGAGTTTATTTTATTTATCTATTTTTAGTTTGTATTAGGATTCCTTTACTCTTGTAATTTTCTTTTTCTTTTGCACCTTATTTTGGACTTTGGACTTGGACATTCTATTTTTATTTTTATTTTTAAACCCTACGGAAGGGTAGTATTAAATATCAAACTGTTTGTAGAGAAGGACGGTGATTACAATATCACCTCGGCCCCTCGGGTTCGTTCATGACATAGGAGTCGTGGCCCGAGTCGACAACAACGGTTCATCCCCCATCTGCTACGGGAGGTAAGTTTGTCGAAACACTCGTGAATCCCCTGTTAGCGAGTTACTGTATTCCTTCGGTTGCATATATGTTGAGGATTTGAATACGGCTGTTTTATTTTCCTAGTAAAGGGCAAGGACTGGACATACAAGATAAGGGTTCGGATTTCATCACCGTTATATTCTTGCCCGCCTTAGGAAAACGATACATACACGAACCTAAGCTTTAAAATTTGAAATAGAACAAGACCTATAAGGTAACGAGCTTAGTAGGAGAGTCGTTCGAAAAATATTGGTTACTCTTTAAGCATACTTCGAAGTTCATGACGGTTTCTGTAAATTGAATGCGTGATACGCTAGCCTTGTAATATGGTGAGGCCTTGGGTATCAAAGCTCTAGCATCTTCCCTCGCCTCTATTCAATTTACTTAAACTCGGATTGATTCCAGAGGAGTTTGCTCAGATTGTAACGAATTCCATTTCGAAGGATTAGAAGCTGGTCTAGAAAACAATCTAAGTGGAACCATCATGCTTTTTGTTTGCTAGAAATCAGTAGGTTTTCTGTGGTAGAGTCAACCTTGTTTGCGATTGCATAGAACTTCCCTTCCGTTTATGATTTTTCTTCTTTTATTTTGTTTTTCTAATGTATGCCCGAGGTAATTAGAGAACGGGCTTGAAAAAAAAAACCAATAATGAAAAAAAAAATATATTGGTCTGTTTTCAGTGTGTACATCCCAATCTCTGCAACAAACCTAGTGCTAGTTAGAGATCATGTCAGGATTCTGGTCTGCAGGTGGGGATGGAAACAAATCCATCAGAGAGCTTGCTTACGGGCATGCTTCATATTATGAGCCTCCAATAGACCATGATGTCAATAGTTATATGGAGTTTTATGGACATTTTCACAGTCCTGAGCATCAATACATGGACCCTAATAACTACTCACACATGTATCATCCACCACAGGGTGAAAATGAACATCTTTACAGTGCCCAACTCTCACAATCATCACTTTTGGACCAGTTAGAAGCTGGAACTGCAGCTTTAGAAATGAAAATGCATGAATTTGTCGCATATAATTCTTCTAGGCAATCGGAAATCTATGCTTGTACCTTATGTGGAGGCTTAGGACATCCTGCTGAGAATTGCTATATTTTGCATGATTTTAGGCAATCTAGAGAATATCATGAAAATCCAAAATATGAAATGCCAACAGATTACAAAGTTGATAGTCATTGGGACCATAATCAACCTTTCGAAGGTTGCGATCAGTATTTTATAGACCCTAATGACCCTGCACATATGTATCATCCACCACAGTGGGAAGTTGAACAATTTTGTACTTCTCAATCTGTGGAGGAAAATCTCAGACTCATCGAACAAAATAATTCTAGGAGTGTATTGCATGATAAACCATATAGCATTGATTATGAATTTCCTACTGTTGAAGACTCTCCTTCCATCGAACAACTTAATGCATTATTAAAAATGAATTTGATTCATTTACAAAATGTAGGAAGGGAGGAATTTCAGGATGAAATGTTTGTTTGTCCTAATGAAATAAAATGTGAAAATAGTATGCCTAGTCTTACTCGTGCAACTGATATTGCATATGAACCTGTTTTAAATGAAGGGACTAGAAATAATACGATTTTGAATAGGGAAAAGCATTTCTGTGATAATAATGATGATGATGTTATGTTAGAAGAACATGTTTTTACTGAAAATATTGTCGAACCTTTGGGTTCAGAGACAATAGGCTTCTCTTCCTCGACCTTAATGAGTGATGTTTCTTCTAATGTTCCATATACATGGGATGTTGATACTGATCTTGAGCCTGTGCAATTGTCCTGTGAACAAGAGCATGGCACATTTCTTGTGTCTGACTTAGAAAATGTTAAATCTCATGTCGACACTAATGATATTATGCATGAAAATATAATTGACGTGTCTGATTATATACCTAGGTCACAACATGATGTCTCTTTCGATTTGTCTATGCATGAGAATAAAACTTTGGATGATCATGAAACTGATTTGGGTCTTGCTGAATTGTTCTATGAATGTGAGCATGATGTAGCACTTGTAGATGACTTAGGAGATGTTAATGTAACTAATGATAATGGTACTCTTGATCTCATCCATATGAGCAACTTAGACGTGCCTACTTTCCTGATTAAGTCACCAACTGATGGTCTTGCAGTGGACCTAAGAATTGTTCCTTTGAAGTGTGATGAATCGATGTGGTTGACAGTTCCAAACCTAGGGTTAGAGTTATGTGCATCTCAAATTCTTTTGGACTTTTTTTCCACTAAATATCATGTTATTGAGAAGTCATATCTGGAATGCATTGATGTTTCTCTTCCCATCCCGAACAAAGCCCATTTTGAGCTAGACCTTCTGCGTGATGAACCCATAAAATTGTTAGATTTCGTGCCCAAAAGTATTACTATTGAAAAATCTAGGTTTGGGGGTATCTCATTTTGTTTTACTTTCTCACTTGCATTTCTATCATATCATAATTATGTGAGATTGTTAAAATTTCTGCACTTCATCTTTTGGGTTGATCCTCAACTCTTTAGATTGCTAGTGTATGGTGAATCTTTGTATATAATCCAGTAGATATTGTTAAATCTTGTTTCATGAACCGGTTAAGTTGTATTTTGTATATATTTTGTGCTAACCAAATTTTTGTCTTATCACTCTTATTGTTTGCTTTCAAAGCATTCATCCTTCTATGGTTAGCACCAACCTTTTTGCATTTGGTAATCTCTTTCCTTTGAATTTGTTTTGTTCTCATGGTTTGTTGTTATTTCTGTCATCTTTTGAAACATTGAGGAAAATGTTAGATTTAGGTTTGGGGGAGTATTTGCATATGGTGTTGTGAGTCTTTTGTTGTTATTTTTTATGACCAGCTGTGGAGCGGGTCTTTTGTAGGATCTTTTGTAGTCTTTTGCATTTTTTATGACCAGCTGTGGAGTGGGTCTTTTGTAGGATCTTTTGTAGTCTTTTGCTATTTTTTTTTGTTTTGTTGTCTTCTATGACTAGCTGTGGAGCGGGTCTTTTGTAGTGTGTTATCTGATGACCAGCTGTGTAGGGGGTCACTAAAAAAAAAAAAAATTGGTTACAAATTTTCATGGTTCTACGAAATTCCGAAGTTCATCATCTACAGTTGAAGACCGAAGACGAAGACATTTCTATGGATGCTCTGAAATTGGAGAAGGTTTTGTGGGTACATCTTTGGTAGGCCCTCACGAGACTACAACTCGTCCACTAGGGACACCTAGGGGTTTAAAGGCTTAGTGCATACGCTAAATGCATTCGAAAGACAAATGACAAGTGGTATAGTTAGGATTTCTTAAGTTCTGTTTCACTTGAGGACAAGTAAAATTCAGGTTTGGGGGTATTTGATGAGTGCCAAATATTGCATATTCATACACCTTTTCATTGGCACTTAACTCATCTTTCGCGCTTCAAAGTCATATATTATCCCAAATTCTGCATTCTTACCATCTTCAAGAATAAATATTTGTATTAATTAATTTTGTGTTTTTAAGTACTAAATAAAGCTTGGAAGAATTGAGAAGACAAAAGAGAAGAAAGTTGGAAGCGTTGCAACCCGCTCGTGCATCAGTGGCAACCTGTTTACAAATTCATGGGATTAAACAACCCATGATCCAAAACCCAAGACCCAAATTCATTTCCACCTCACCCCCATTGGATTCTTTCCAAAACATCCACCTCACCCCCATTGTATTCCATTCTATCCATCAATTAAGAAAACATGTTTTGATTAATTGTTGAGTGGTTGCTATAGTAAAATTCGAATCCCAAGTGTGAGAGAATTTTTGTGTATAAATAGAGAGGGTTGTTGTGTTGAAAACTCATCCAAGAATAGCTTGTTCATGTTAGTTTATCAAATTTCAATTTTGTTGTAATGTTCTTCATGTTCTAATTTCATTTTCTAGGGTTTAAATGAAGCCGTAACTCATTGATATGTATTCATATCTTGTATCTTGTTCTTGAAAGTTTAGAATTGTTTAAAGATATAATTTAATCCAAGTTTGTCAACATCTTGATCTCACAATGTATGCCATGTATCCATTGTAGTTAGAATATCTCTATGTTGATTATGCTACAACTCATGCTTAACCAAATATTGATCCTCAGATTAGTTGTGCTTTAATTAGATAGTTAATGCTTTGGAGAAATACTTTAGTTGTGATTAAATTATCCATCGGAGAAACACCTTAGATATACGGTAGACTTGAATTTGCTGTGAGGACAAGAATAATATTACAAGTTGAATGCATATCATAAGTTAGTGGTGGATTTGAATACCCTAGTATCCATATTCTCAATATTTACACCTTGATTTAATTGCATATTTTAATTCAAATTACTTTCTGTTTAAGTCTTTGCCAATATCTCGTCGTATCGACAAAAACAAACCCCCTTTGGTTACTCTCTGAATCAGTTCTTAGTAAGGATTTAGAATCAACTTCTACACTCTCCAAGTCTCTGTGGTTCGACCTGTGCTTTCCCTGTGTTGCTTGTCGACACTGTGCACTTGCAGTATACACAATAGTAGGTATCTTTCCGATCCTACCACGTCTCCATGCCAAATCCATGTCGGCCCGCTACATGCCACTGGCTAAAAAAACGAAGGCGCGCGACGACCAACGGCCACCCTTCCATCCTAGATGCAAATCCTAGTCGTCCAAGGTCTCCAAACAACACATGGTAACCTAAAATATTTTCTTGAGTTTTACTTTCGGGCTGTTTTCTCCTTCCGAATGAGCTCAAAACCTAAATATTCCCACATATAGAGATATGAAATTCTTTTACGTACATAATGGAGGGGCGGACCATCAAAATCCGATTTTGTATGAGAATTCTACATCGATTCTAGTATGACTCATTCATGACTCATTCCAGGCGTTACCAGTTACCACCTCCTCCCATTTACTCACCCGTTTTCCATTTCTTATTGAGACCAAAGTACATTTCACTTCGACTTGTATAAATAGGCATTACCTATTTCCGCCGAACAACAAGTTCAGGTCAGGAACATACAACATTCAGAAAATATTTGCTAGCTCTCTATCTGTTAGCTTCCCACTTTATGATACAAGTCGTAAAACAACTACTCTTCCAGAATCAATTATTCTGGTCTCAACGCTCTTTTCTCGCTTCCCTCCCCAAAACCAACCATTCTCCTTCACTTTGTGACCGAAGCAAGTGTGGAACGGCCATTTCTTGGTTTAGGCCGCCTTTGTACAAATCGATCTCTCGAATCTAAAGTACTCCCTTGCAGTACATTGTTTAGGGTTTAAATTCATTTCTCACCCACTCACGCGAAATTACCGAAATCAGCAGAAACTGTTTTCACCCTCAAACAATAGCATAACATCAAACGGTTATTACTCGGATTTAGATCCATAATATTAAACTAAAATAAGAAAACAATACGTACCAATCTATCATAACCCGGAGGGTTCTCTTTGAGGATACTCTTATATGGTGTTGTGGGCTTTTCTTTAAGATCATAGATTACACGAAGATGAGAAACTTTCCGGTACCAATCCATATAATTGGGAGAAGTTTCAAAACCTTGGTTGGCTGGTCTCCCATAGTTGATCAAGAAATGCCTCCTTCTATCCCAATGGAATTTAACAGATGGTTTACCCGAGTAAAACACCGTGGTAAAATCATTAACAGACTCGCATTTTTCCCGATCCAATGTGAAATTTCCATTCATGTCCTCATTTGGTATACCTTGTGCATAACCGTGTTGTCGCATCACCCTTGAGGTCACATACCCCGTGGGGTGCCACAACGATCCAAAATAAAGTGCCAAATATGACCGACCCGCTATATATATGTCCACTAGCTCGGTCTTCCTTGTATGGATCAAAGGATACGTCTTGGGATTTCAGTGAGTCCAAAACCTCCCTCAAACGAATCAAATGCTTCTCCTTTGTCCTAGAATGGTTGTCATCGAAGACGTACTTTTTTCCTTTAGGGTCACCTTTCATCCACGCCGGGTTTTCAATGGCCAATTCCAAGATAGGGAAGTGGTAGTAGATCCATGTCTATATTGTCATTTTTGCAACTATTAGGAAATTGATTCTTCAATGGTACAAAAATAAAAACATAACTAAGTATGTGGAGTTAATAAAAATACCTGTAACAGATTCACGTTCCCGGAAATTTGGCTAATTCCAAGCCTCGACGCCTTTCTCAACTCTTCCATCAACCACGCATGAAATGCCGTGCCGCAAGAGTACTCATGCACTTTATCCCGAATATACAGAATCGGTAGGTTGAGTTAACCATTAGCCTCCGATTATTCATAATCAGAAGTCAAAGTTTTACATAAGCGGCCGAATATAAATAATCGGAAACAGAAGGAAAGTTTTTTTTCTAGAGAATTTATTTATCAAAAAACAAATAATCTAAAATATCTATCATAATCGGAAGACATATTTCAACATTATCTTCCAAATAAACATAATCGAAACCCAAAGGAGAGTCCATCTTACCAAATAAACAACAATAGGAAGCCATAAAAAACTAATTTCTACCGAATATGATTCATTTAAATACTTAAATTGTTTAGTATGAATAATCGGAAGAAAATTACAATACATATCATCCGATTACTGCGTCTCTATAACTTGTAGTTCCCTAATATATTCGGTAGTAAAAATCACATTTAACTTACGATTATGGTCAGTTTAAGGATCAATAATAAACAAGGTTACACAATCGGTAGGAAATCTATAAATCTATAACCCGAATATGACCACCGTTCTTATGAAATGAAGAATTCAACCACAATCGGAAGTTTAAAAAAATAACCAAATTACCGATTATGTGTAATAACCAAAAACTCTAAACAAAAAAATCATGGATTCATCGAATTGAAGCAATATAAACCAAAAAATGGTAGAATATTACCTAATCGGGGCCATTTGAAGTTGCTTGAGAGTTTGGCTATCAGAATCACCTACATCAGGGACATGATCTTCTTCATCTTCTTCGTGTTCTTCGCGTTCTTCATGTTCTCAGTGAGAATCTCTTTATTACGGGCATGCATTCCAATGTTTGGATCGTCACCACGAAAAACGTTTTTCGTTCGAGCACTCTTACGTTCCTTATTTTTCATCTTTATAGAGAATAATCAACGATGATTCGATTCGACGATTAACGATAACGATGTATTGAAGCGGAGTTTAACGAGGGAAATGTTTTTTCCTCTCTGCAATCAGAGGATAAGAGGAGTTGAAGTTGAAAAGAAAAGAAGTGAAATGGAATGGAATTAGGTTAACATTGGCTTTGTCAGTTAAATGATATAATCGATAGTTAATATCCATCTCATTACAACTGATTTTTACAGTAGCCCCAAATTTCAAATAACCAAAATTCTAAAGTTTTCGAATTCCCTAATCGGTAGTTTATACATTTTCTTTTATTCCGATTTTATAGTAGCCCCAAATTTCATAATAGCAAAATTCTAAAGATTTCGAATTTCTATAGTTTAACAATCGGGTTTATTGAGGTTAATGTTAATCGATTATGATAGAAGCCAGATACACATTTGGCACAAATATATATCAATCGGTAGAATGTTTGCGTTACTTAACTCCCGATTTAGTATTCATAATCGGACACAAAATAACTTTCGATTATGAAAGGGCATTATCGTATTCTACTGAACTTTAGGACATCCCATAACGTTGTATATGGGCTGGGAATATAAAAAGTCGCCCCTAATTCTTTTGGGGTCACCCCTAAAAATGTCAAGCTAATAAGAAGCCTACATTTGTTCTTCGTTTTTTTTTGCAGTTTCCAACGAAATTAAGTTAAGATTTTACACTCCCAATTTACATTTCCTTTAATTTATATTTTTATTAAAAGCTTATTTTATGGTGAAGAAATTGATTATGAAAACCCTAGTACGTTCTAAGTTAAGATTTTACACTCCCAATTTAACTACTTTAAAATCCTAAGTCATATGGGCTCCCACATCGCACGGTGACCATCACCATCCCTTCTCCAAATTGTAGAGAAATTCTCTCTTTTTACGCCATGTCATTCCTAATTTTTCTCTTTTCCCTTTCTACGTCACTTGACATCTCATTTCTACTGGAAAAATATGGCTTTCCCTGCCAGTGCCTCCATGTCTCACCTCTTTCCCTTCTCTGTGTTGTTCTCCATCGATATCTTTCTCTCTCACTCGGTTTTTGATATCAACATATATAGCTCTACCTTATGAGCTTCACAACAAAACCTACCTCTATTTATTTTTTATTTTTTTCTCTCTTTTTCATTCACTCGATTTTCCCCATGAGTTCATTATATTTTTGATAAGATTATTGATTGGTTTTGATTTATCTTATTTTGCAGTGACGATTTTTTACTTTCCCTTGATTTTCCCTGAAAAGGTACGAGCTTTTTACTACGAACCCTAACCATATTTTGCATTTACTACTTTCTTTATATTTGATTTTATAAGTGTTGTAACCTTCATATGATACATTTTGTTATAAGATGCATATCATATTGACTCACCAAAGGTAAATCCAGGTGTATAATTTAGGGTTTCTTTCGTGTTGGTTGATTTATTTCAAAGATTAATTATTGATTGAAAAGTTAAGGATGGGTTTTAAGAACATGACATGAAGAGGAAGATTATCATGCTAATTTGAGGATGTGAATTGAGAAATTAGAGAATTAGGGTTGCGGTATTGAAATTGAGAAATTAGGGTTCATAGAATAATTGTATAAATTACAGGAATTAGAAGGTATGGTTTGTGTGAATCGATGTCATTTATAAATTCAAGAAGAGAAATTGGATATTGATAAAATTAATGTCACTGTTTATTTTTTCTGTTTGCAGTGCAAGTAGGGGTTTTCATCGCTAATACTTGGATCAGGAAAGAAAATTATGGTGGATTCTGAACCTTCTAATGTATCTGAACCATCTAAGGAAGTATTACATGGGATGGGTTCAGCTTAGGTTGAGTTGCAGACTTGCAATTGACAATGTTGAAGTAATTCAGTTGAACTTGGTTATAATGTTGCAATGGAAATGGTTTTTAGCGAAATCTTGCAACTGCAGATCAAGGTAAGCTGAGTTTGTGAGTATGAAACATATTGGATAGATATTTTTATTAAACATATATGATTGATATTTTTATACAATATTTATTTTTGCATCCGGTGATCATAAAAGGACCACTAAGCCGCTAAAATATGAATGTACGTTGCACATTGTATTATTTGATCCAGCTTTCTAGAAGCATCGCTAATAAGGTGATGAATATTTGGGCAGTAAGTTGCATAATTTTGATGTTTACTTGAATAATGATTATTAGAAGCTACTCTATTGTTTAATTGTTTGGATGCGACTGTTTCATGATTACTTTTTACTGTTAGACAACTTGGAAATTTAGTCTCTGGAAAAGATAGGTGGATGCTACGTACATTCTGACACAACAGGCCTTAATTTGGTTAGACTATACTTTCTCTGATTTCGGTTTCACTTCGGGAGTAGAAAAGCCATGGTGGTTTATATTGACAACTATAAGACATGAGTTTTATACATCTCAAGGATATAAGAAAGCACAAGCCTATAGAACATGAGAGGATAAGAGAGGCTGACATTTATAGACTACTCAATCACCTGAAAAAGTTACTTATATTCAATATTCAAAACAAATCAAGAAATCCACATATATTTATGTAAATTGAGGTTAGTTTTGTGTTTTTTTTTTTTTTGAGTTCCTAATTGAACTAGGATTGGCATTAGGGAGGTAGACTTAGATATACACAGAGAGTGTTATGATAGTTATGAAAATGGTTTCTAAAAATCTGCTGGCAGCATAGAGTTCTGGTGGTGAATAAATGTTTTATGCGAGTCTGGTGCAGGGTGTCTTGAAATCCGAGGTAATGCGTAACTACACATACATGTATAGATACATCTCTTACAGTATGTAGTTTTGGCGTCGTATATATTAAATTGTAGAAATCTAATCTTGGTTAGCATATACTTGGTGGTCATAATTCGATACCATTTTTGCTGTCTCTCCCAGGCTGCAAAGATGCCATTTTGTTAATATAGTGAATTAAGATGATAGCCCTACTCAAAGGCATGCCCAATTTCCTTTCTTCTTCTGGATATACTTGAAAAAAGTTTTAACAACTGTGTATAATCATAAAATTGGTACAGAGTCACTCTAGATTCAGTGAAGCATACATGAATCAACTTTTGATTTTAGTCGCAAACACTTGGTTACACTCAATACACGCAAGAATCTTACAAAGTATGCGACTCCTCTACTCGGATCAGGTTAAACTCTAAAAACCATATCTTAAATTTTGTGTAGTGATGTGATTTTATTGATGTGGGCATTCACTGGATCCATAACTAGCAAAGTAATTTTGAGTCAAGACAACTGTTTTACTCTTGGAAACCTGATAGTAGTCACCAAATGCTCAGTCATATCAAAATGTGTTTTAACGAATGTTGTTATTTTTGATACAGTACTAAGGTGCAACCTCTGAGGAAAAAAAAATCTACTTGATCAGGTAATCAAAGCAAAATTAAATGTTTATCATAGGAGTGTTAGCTCTAAAATCTATCTAACTGCTCAATTGGGTCAAGCTGTTGGATTTTCTTCATCTCCAGGTAAAGCTCTATTTGTGGAAAAAAATTTAGATATAGCAATTGTTAACGGTGAAGGATTCTTATTTTGGTTAGATGGCCGGTGTGATGGGAAAACTTTGGCCAACTCTTTTCCAAATCATTTTAGAGACGCAGTCAACAAATATGGAAGCAACCTATTCCCAAGTAAGACGTGTCAGAGACTCGTGGAACCACTTTCTGGTAGTGTAATCTTTATATCCTAAGAAAAATAACAAGATACTTTAGAAACTGCTCATGTTCGCCCTTTAAGAATTAATATTATGAAATGTACCAGTAAATTGAGGTAGATAACTAATAACTATTACTCTTTAAAAGGTGGGGGTTCCATATTGGATTCACTTCAGTTGTTCTAATGAGGCAAGGTTATTACTCTATTGTTACTACTTACTATAGTTTATTTCTGTTGATAAGTTATTTTATTTATTTTTTTTAAAGAGAAGGGTTTGCCAAATTGTTATTGGACCGTATAGAGGGGACCCTTTTAGTTCCTATTTATAGAGATGACAATTAGTTAGCCAAAATCGACGACATGGGTTACATTTTTGGGTTTCTTTCATATTTGGAAGAATCCTTAGATGTGACATAGGGCATTCCATTTTCTTTGGCTTTGATTTTTTTTCAACTTAATCCTCTGGGGAAGGTCAAGGTAATATGATCTAATTCCATTCGCATACTTTTGTATTATGGTTTCGGCTTTTGTAATATGATCCATTTTGCTAAGAGAGAGTCTGACTTCAAGTTCCTAAAATTACTCATGCTAATGAATAATTTGTTAGTCACTTTCGGCTGTTGTCGATCCGCTTTTGTTTTCTTTTTTATAACAGCCGAATGCATATATCTATATCACCCTTTTTTCGAGTGATACACATGAATGTTATGCAAATCATGCATACATATGACCCATCTACTTAAATTATTTTGTACTTTTGACACAATATGTCACTAAAATCAATGGGAAATACCATCAGTTGATGAAGCGACTTCTACATCATCAAAGGCTGCTCGACATGTAATAATTTGTTGTTTTTTTCTTGATTTCTACTGTATAGTTTATTTTTTTTAGTTTTATTTAGAAACTGATTGCACTTAAAAATTAAAAGTGCAGCATTATGGCTTTAACATTATAGGCTTTCATGTGGTTCATGGTATGTAAGCCTGTATTTTGTTTAAGATGTCTCTTATTTCTCATTGAAAATTTCATTAAAATATGAATTCTTCCAGCTGGATGTGTAATCCAATACACTTGCGATGGATTATTAGTCATTGGTTGCTGACTATTTTGATTATTGTGTTTGCATGAGATGATCTTTGGGGAATCGACTATCTTAATGAACCAAAAGAAAGGAAAATCTTGGATCAATCTTTGGATTATTAGTCATTGGCTAATGGCTATTTTTCTCAATCTTCTCTAATATACATACCTCAAAACATGTAGGTGAACTTCAAAACCATTTCATATGAATTGGCTAAACAAAGAAAATTATGTAATTAAGGTGATAATGTTGATCTAAATTTTGAAAAGTAATTGAGGTATTTACCTAAGTTGTCAAATAAGCATGTACCTGTTTTCATGCTTGGAACATTAAGTTCTTTTGTGTAACGAACTAAGGATATGAGTCGGTGGCTTATTGTAATGATGACTGTTAGAGAAACCGAATTCAGGCGTCCCAATTTTGTGCTGAAACTTGGCGACACCAAATCAAAAATGCACCGGGATCAAATAGGGACGGGGCGAGGTGAGGCAAAGCCGAAGTCGAGATTTACCAAACCATATTGGGACTGGGCGAGGCGAGGCGAAGACGAAACCGAGCTTTACCAAATCATATCGGGATGAGATGGGGTGAGGCAAAGCCAAACTTTACCAAATCAAAAATATGGTTCAAAGAAAAAGACGGAGTTGCAATTATTGGCTTATTTTACCAAATCGGTACGTGGCGAGGCGAGCTGAGCTTTACCAAATCAAATCGGGACGGGGCGAGGCGAGGCGAAGCCACTCCTAATAAAAAAGGATCGCGACGGGCGGGGCAAAACCATACAATACCAAATCAAAAATGTATCGGGACGGGGCGAGGCAAAGCAGAGCCACACATAATAAAAGATATGGCTAAAAGAAAAACAAATGCCCGAACGTAGCACGGGCATAAAATTTAGTTTACCTAAACTAATGGTAACCTTAAAGACCGAAAGAATATTATGAAAACCCGATAAAAATGGAGAAATAGTAATTACACAGCCATCATAGTAGTTGTAGTATTACAAATAAATTCTTGTATTTTATTTTTCGTTTAATACTTTAGTGGACCCGTTTTCATTCTTCCAGATCCCGAACACTGTTCGAGGACTCTTGTTGGATCAAGACGCATAGACTGCGTTCCCCTGTTTATAGAGCCAAAACTACCACTGACAATTTTTGTTCAAGTTAAGTGCATAAGAAGCATGCACGCGTATTGCGCGCTAGGTTCCTATGTCTCGTTTTCTGTTTAAGGCCCTAAAGGTCTCCGTTATTACGTAAAAGCCATCAGAGAGTCTTTTTCATATTTTACATTAATTGCACCGAACTCCTTATCTGACGGCCTTCATCGATTCAAGCCAGTGAAAGTAGACAATCCGTCGGGTGTGATCAATAGTTCACACGGAAATTTTTTATCTGAGATCTAACGGTTGCATTTTAAAATCAACCTATCCAACGGTTCCGTTTTATTCCAGTTTCAAATTGGTTAAGCGTTTTCAATCTGGTGTTGCTCTTATTAAAGGGGGAGAGATAACTAGCGTTTAATAATGTTCTCAAACGTTTTGATCAAAATGAGGATCAAATAGGAACAAAAGATTTAACTCATTTGATTATGTTCATTTGGTTCCTAAGATTTTGTTAAATTTATACTCCATAATACCATCTGAAATCAAAAATGATTCATTCCCAAAACTACCGAAAGGATAATTCTTTATCGAAACAATCCCACTGCATTTTTGTTCTTGTGAAATAATATTATTTGCAAATATTCAGTATCATCTAACTTTGATACATGAGGGACGATCAGTCCTAATGGATTCAACAAAGCTTTTAAGGTTGCCATTTCTGGCACTATCAAAGGACTAGGTGTACTTTCCTCACTAAGTGTCAAGTTCTCAAAACTGAAATTTTCGACAGGGCTCTCAAAAGAAAAGTCTCCGAACTCCCTGTTTCTACAAGAAGAACTACTAGGTTCTTCACTAATTAAACGACCTAAAGTGTTTCTTTTCCAAGCCCGTTTCCTAATGACCTCGGGATGACTTCACCAAAACAAGCCTATTGAATCTAGCAAAACTAAAAAACTAAAAAATAAATAAAATCCTAAATGGAAGGGAAGTTCTAAGCAAGCACAAACAAGGTTGACTTCACCAAAACAAGCCTGTTGAATCTAGCAAACAAAAAGCATGATTGCTTCACTTAGATTGTTTCTAGACCAGCTTCAAATCTCCTAAAAGGCAACTAGTTGCGATTTTAACGAACCTCTTGGGATGATCTGAATTAAAGTAAGTTAAAGAGAAGTGGGAGAAGCTCAAGGGAGATTGAATACCCCTACCTCCGTGGCAAGGTTTCTTGGGTTACAAGGCGGCGCGATTCAACTTATATTAATCATACCGAACCTCGAGTTAGGCTAACAAAGTAACCAATACTTAAAATCCTTTTGAAAAACTTTCCTACAAGCTCGTTATCCTATCGATATTGTTCTAGTCAGTATTTTAAGGCTCACGTTCGCGTTAGGGAACATTTTCCTAAGGCGGGCAAGAAGGAAACAGTGATGAAATCCGAGTTCTTCCCAATCTCAAAGGACAAGCCTTCAGGATAGCTTGGACTATGCCAAGAGCATTGCTTCAACTATTTGAAGCGTGGTCTATCAATGTGTTGCAAGGTATAGGTAGGGATGTATGACAAATCTTACACTATGTGATATGTTGGATCTTGTGGAAAGAGAAGCAATAAAAGGGTTTTTGGAGGCCGACACAAGTGTGTGCGAGAAAATATTGATTTGGTCAAGCAATTGGTTGTCTTATGGTCTTGCGACAACGATATCTTTAAGTATGTCGACCCTGCTTAATTTGGAGTAATTGGAACATTCTAATGTGTATGTAGTCCTCTTTGTATTGACCTTGGTTTAATCCTTGGTTCTTTCTTTTTTCTCTTTAATATAACATTATCATTCGAAAAAAAAATAAAAAAAATCGGAGTCCTTATCTTATTTTGGTCAGTCCTTACCCTTCACTAGAAATTAAAACCGTTTTTAGACCTCAACATATTTTAAGGGTTCAAGGTTCATTTAGATCCAACACAATATTGCTTTGAATCCATATATAATCAAAGAGATTTAGGGCACCTAGGTTCGTTTGGATCTACAAGATTTTGGGCAAAATTCTCATTTTTTCTAGGAACATCTTTTATTGAAGAAGAAGAAAATCATATTAAATAGTCGGAATCGATTCCGAATTATACATCATTCGTATTAGGATTTTAATTATCTTATATCTTGTTGTTTTTGTTATTGTCGTAAGCAATCATATAATCACAATTTTAAATAGAGAAAAATCCAAATTATGAATGTAATTTTGAAAAGGTTATCTATCGTTTATCAAGTTGGACGGTAATTTAATTTTTTCCCGTTTCCCAAGCAGATTCTTAGACACGTCCAAAGTTCCCCATTCAATGCGGAAGGATTTCTGAATATCCTCACCGGAATTCATTTCCGGTATGTCTTTGCTGGGACGACTCATTTCCGGTCTGACTTTGCTGGGACCGGTTCGTAGATTTGCTTTTCCATTTTCTATTCCAAAGGCTGAGGTGTCCCTGGAATTTGGACATTAAATCGTCCGAATCGATTCTACTGAGTCATACGCATTCGAGTGCGTTAAACCTTAACTTAGCTGTTTTCTTGTTACATGAAGAAACAAACAACTAGGATGCGAAGCCTCATCATCGTTAGAGGGTTTCATCTTGCGTTTCTTCATCAAGGGATTCAAGCCACCTGGGAAATTTATGCCCTTAGAGATGCCCTGAAAGGGGAGTCAGTTTTTACTGTGCTCGCTCTCTCGGGAAAAAAAATGGTAAGCGTATTAGGCATGCAACATGTATGACAAAATGCTTCAATGATTTTTTTTTGGCTTTATACTAGTATATTCTTGAAACCCCATCTCTTCTATTCCATTGTTACATACATAAACAACCATCAATGTCTAGTAACAATAAATGTATTCCATTATTTGCTGTGACAGAGACATAAGTTTATAAAATAGGAAGGTAACAAAATCCTAAAAAGATTTGATTTTATGTGTCAGTATCTGCATATAAATAACAAAATAATTATTTCTATTAGCTTATAAAATGTTGAGCTGATTATTTATCGACAGCCGAGATCATATGATGATTTTTTTTTGGTATTAGAAAATCAGTGAATTGTTGAAAATCTTTTTTTTTTTTTGTTGAATCGTTATATAACCTTTATTTCAATGGGGGTGGTGGAAGACATTGAGTCTTGCAAGACATAAACCAATAGACAGGAATGATGGACAAGTACAACAAAACTACTGCGAATGAGACTCCTTTTGCGAAAGCTGGATTGCTCAGTAAAATGTCGTTTTGGTGGTTGAATCCATTGATAAAGAAGGGTAAGAAGAATGCACTTGAAGATGACGATATACCCATGTTAAGGAAAGTAGACAGAGCTGAAGCATGTTTCTTGATGTTCATGGAACAAATGGAGAAACAGAAAGAAAGTAACAACCCATCAATCTTACGGGCTGCAATTGGAAAAGGATTCTGATATCTGGGCTGTTTGCATTTCTCAAGGTAATCGCTCTTTCTTCGAGTCCTTTGTTTCTTAATGCCTTCATTGATGTTGCACAAGGGAAAGAAAATTTTAAACATGAGGGTTATGTACTAGTTGGATTACTGCTCTTATCTAAATTCATTGAGTCCTTGTCTCAGAGGCAATGGTACTTCCAATGTAGATTATTAGGAGTTCAAGTCAGATCTCTTCTCACAGCAGCAATTTATAAGAAGCAAATGAGACTTTCTTATGCTGCAAAATCGAATCATTCTGTTGGAGAAATAATCAACTATGTAACTGTGGATGCTGACAGAGTTGGCGAATTCTTTTTCTGGATGCATCAAACATGGACAACAGGCCTCCAAATTTGCCTTGGATTGATTATTCTGTTCTGTGCTGTGGGGCTTGCGGCATTTGCAGCGCTCTTTGTGATCGTGGTCTCCATGTTATGCAATACACCCTTAGCCAATATCCAACATAAATTCAAAAGTAAGCTCGCTGTGGCTCAAGGTAAAAGACTTAAGGCAATGTCTGAGGCTCTGATGAACATGAAGGTGTTGAAGCTTTACGCTTGGGAGAAGCATTTCAAGTCCGTTATAGAAAGACTAAGGAAAGTCGAACGCAAGCTATTAAAAGCGGTGCAGCTAAACAAAGGATATACTGGATGTATGTTTTGGATATCACCCGTGTTTGTTTCTTCTACAACCTTTATGGCTTGTTACTTTCTCAAGGTCCCTCTTAATGCAAGTAATGTGTTCACATTTGTTGCAACATTACGTGTTGTTCAAGAACCTATTAGAATGATCCCAGAAGTTATTGGAATGGTAATTAATGCAAAAGTCGCGTTTAAACAGATTGTAGAACTTCTAGCAGCCCCAGAATTGGAAAGTATAGAAGTCCTGCAGGTGGGAGGTACAGGGCCAGATAAACATGCCATTTGTATTAATTCTTGTAATTTCTCATGGGAAGAGAATCAACCAATCCCAACCTTGAGAAGCATAAAATTAGAGGTTAAATTTGGGGAGAAAGTGGCTATTTGTGGAGAAGTTGGTGCAGGTAAGTCAACCCTCTTAGCAGCCATACTTGGAGAAGTTTCAAAGGTGGATGGCACGGTGAGTTATTCGCAATCCTTTTGGTTGGTCACAAAAAAACAAAATAGTTTGGTGTCACCTTGATATTACTAATATGACCTTAAATATCAATCATTACTATACATATATATAATATATTTAAGGGTAAAAATGTATATTAAACCAATGATTATATATTTACATGAATGTCATTGTTTTAAAATTAGATCTAAAAATTTTAAAACTTGATATCTTTCAAAATACATACCGGATTTTTGTAAAATTAATATATTCGGAAAACTCTTTGATTTATCTACGTAATAAGTACAAATAAGAATATTAAAAAAATATATATTAAGATTTTTTTTTTCATTACCATTAAATTTGGTGTTGTTAAAGCAATAAAAATCAAGCATGTGCATCGCACATGTGGTCTTACTAGTTATTATTATTATTTTAAAAGAGTAATGATTAATTACATTGACGTATCTGTTCTTCTTCTTCTTTTTTTTTTTTTTTATGCCAAGGTATTAGTAAAGACTGTTTTAGTCATTAATTCTATGTCGGATATTGAAGATCACACATTCAAGTTTTGAACCTCTTTCCTTTTCCCACTTCATCTTACAGATTCAAGTCTATGGAAAGATTGCATATGTCTCTCAGTCGGCATGGATCCAGTCTGGAAGTATACAAGATAATATTCTGTTTGGATGCACCATGGATGAGGAAAGATACCGAGAAACGTTAGATAAATGTTCATTGCTACAAGATCTTGAGATATTACCTTTTGGTGATCTCACTGAAATAGGTGAAAAAGGGATAAATCTGAGTGGTGGGCAAAAGCAACGTATTCAACTTGCTCGTTCACTGTATCAGAATGCTGATATATATCTCTTGGACGATCCGTTTAGCGCAGTGGATGCTCATACTGCGACAAGCTTATTTAATGTGAGACATCATCTTTTCTCATTGCACATTATGTTCTATATTTGTATCCCTACGTTAACAGCTACTTGTGCAGGAATATGTTATGGGAGCTCTTTCAGAAAAGACAGTCTTACTTGTGACTCACCAAGTGGATTTCCTTCCGGCATTTAATTCTGTTTTGGTTGGTTTGCAGTTCAAATCATCGAATTATTTTTATTTTCCTAATTAGAAATTTTCATGTTGTATATATTATAACTAGAGTACTTTAATTTCTTGGCAGCTGATGTCAAATGGGAAAATCCAATATGCAGCTCCATATCATCTTTTATTGGCCACCAGTCCAGAATTTCTTGCCCTTGTTAATGCCCACAAAGATACAGCTGGTCCTGAAAGGCCCGTTAAGATTGCTTCTAAACAGAGATGTGTGACCTCTCTGAAAGATACTGGGAAAAGTTGTGGTGAGGAACATCTGAAAGAATCGGTAGGGCATCAGTTGATTATGCAAGAAGAGAAGGAAGGCCGAGATACAGTTTGGAAGCCTTATGTACAATATTTAAATCAGAACAAAGGCTTCATTTACTTCACTATAGCTAATTTTTGCAATATATGCTTTTATGTTCTCCAAATTGCACAGAATTATTGGATGGCTGCTAACGTCCAGAACCCACAAGTCAGCAAGTTACGGCTGATTATAGTGTATATGCTTATAGGATGTAGCTCAATACTCTTTATACTTGCTAGGTCTCTTTCTACAGTTGCTTTAGGTATAAAGTCTTCAGAGTCTTTTTTCAATCAGCTGCTAAACTCGTTCTTTCGTGCACCAATAGCTTTCTATGAGTCTACACCTTTGGGAAGGATACTAAGTCGAGTAAGAATCACAACCACATATTGTCAAAACTTACATTAATCTTTCTTTTCTAGCATTCCTTGCACTAATCTTTCTATGTTTCACGCAGGTCTCTTCTGATTTGAGTATCCTTGACCTTGATCTCCCATTCTGCTTTGTTAACGCTTTCACTATCACCGTTAGTGCCTACGTGAATCTTGGAGTAGTGTCTATTATTACTTGGCAAGTCTTGTTTGTCTCGGTACCAGTGGTATGTATGGTGATTCATATACAGGTAAAATCCAATTATTTTCCTTTTTAGCTGTTTCTTTGTGTAATGAATGTTCTAACCAATTTTATCCATATATAAAATACTCAACCGAAAATATATTACCTGACAGAGATATTATTCGGCTACTGCAAAAGAAATTATGCGGATTAATGGAACAACCAAATCTTTGGTAGCAAGCCATCTTGGGGAATCCATAGCAGGAGCGATGACAATAAGGGCTTTTAAGGAAGAGGATCGATTTATTGCTAAGAATTTTGATCTCATCGATAAAAATGCTAGTCCTGTGTTTCATATATTTTCTGCAAGTGAGTGGTTGATTCAACGCTTGGAAACACTATGTACAATCCTTCTTTGCTCCTCGGCCCTTGTGATGGTTATGCTCCCTCCGAAAACTTTTGGTCCTGGTAAGTGTTGATTTTCTTCTATAACAAAATTTCACATTGACCTTCATATAGATGTCCTGCTAAACAAAAAGCATTTCATGTTGATGCTGGGAAAAATCAATAAAAGTATAACAGACGTACCCAAAAAAAATAATAAAAAAGAGTAAATATTGTTCAATGTAATTTGTTCTCGATGAGCAGCTTCAGTGAAGTTTCAATTAACCAATCTTTCTATTTGCAGGATTTGTTGGCATGGCATTGTCGTATGGTCTTTCCTTGAACATGTTTTTTGTTACTTCTGTTAAACTGCAATGCACAGTATCAGATTATATCATTTCTGTCGAAAGGTTAAACCAGTATATGTACATTCCAAGTGAAGCCCCAGAAGTTATAGAAGGAAATCGACCCATGCCTAGTTGGCCTGCCGTTGGAAGAGTGGAGATCCATGATTTGAAGGTAACTGCATGTGAAATTGGTGTATAACATTTGAAATTCATGTCTAGCAAAGCCTGGTAGTATACTAAAACAAATGGTTGCATGTCAAGCAGATTAGATACCGACTTAATACTCCAATTGTTCTCCAAGGGATTAGTTGCACATTTGAAGGGGGGCACAAGATTGGGATTGTTGGGAGAACAGGCAGTGGGAAGTCAACTTTAATAGGTGCTCTGTTCCGACTTGTAGAACCATTAGAGGGAAAAATCATCATTGATAGCATTGACATCTCAACAATTGGGCTTCATGATTTGCGATCATGCTTAGGGATAATACCTCAAGATCCCACACTCTTTAATGGGACTGTGAGATACAATTTGGACCCGCTTTCACAACACAGTGACCAGGAAATTTGGGAGGTAATCCTATGTTAATTATATTTGTTTACGCTTCGATCCTATTTTTAACCTTCTATGCAAAGTAAATATGACTTCTCATGTATGGATGAAGGTTCTTCGTAAGTGCCAACTTGAAGAGGCTTTACATGACAAAGAAGGTGGTTTAGATAGTTCAGGTAGTTACTAAAGGATCTTGGTTTTCTTACAATCTTTCCATATTTGTAGTTCAACAAGATGGGGTAATAACATTTATATTTCGTATCAGAATCTGTAATAATATTTCGGTCCTTTTCGTAGTTCAACAAGATGGGGTCAACTGGAGCATGGGACAGCGACAATTATTTTGTTTGGGCCGAGCTTTGTTAAGAAGAAGCAAAATATTGGTTCTTGATGAAGCTACTGCTTCCATTGACAATGCAACTGACTATATTCTTCAGAAAACTATACGGACGGAGTTTGCGAGTTGTACAGTTATTACAGTAGCCCATAGGATACCAACTGTTATGGACAGTACCATGGTGCTTGCCATCAGCGACGGTATGTTTATTATATTTGTAGCAACTGAAATACCTATTGATGTGGCCTGGGGACAAATCACAAGTCTCACATAATGCAATTCTTTTTCATTCTGTAGGAAAGATAATTGAATACGGTGAACCTTTGAAGTTGATGAAGGAAGAAGGGTCACTTTTTGCGCAGCTCGTCAAGGAATATTGGTCCCATATCAACTCTGCAGAATCGTCGTGAAAAAAGGAAAAAAAGAAAAAAATAGTACAGAAATGTAGTTTTTTTTTCTTCATTGGTTCCTTTTGATTAAGAATGGAAATATAATCTTACTTTGAAAGACCTACCAAGTTTTTTTTTTTTTTTTTTTTGACAAACTACCAAGTTATTACTCCTACTTCATTTAGTTGAGTTCTTCAATTTCAAATTAGATACCAGCTGTTGCGAAATTCTCCGACGCATGAGTTGAACATGTATCATATACGGCTTGTGACCTTAATGTTTAAGTTTTGTAAATATTGGTCGGGCTGCACAACGGGTAGGGTGGGTAGGATATGGCCAATTTCGCCACCCTACCCGCTGACTGGCGGATAAGATTTTTTTTACCCGCCACCCTACCCAACCCATTAATTGGTGGGTCGGGTAGGATAGGATGGCGGGTATAACCAAATCATGTAGATAAACCAAATCAAATCCTCCGTCTTTTATCACTTCTCACTAATTTTTATCGCAATCAGTTCAGAAGCCCTTTTTCTCTGAATTAATGGAGACACCAACATGAGTCATAGTCTTCACCACTATATGTGTAACTCTTCGATATCTTCTCCGTGAAAGTTCAATCAAATCTCGACGAACCATCTTCTGAATGCCACCATCTCACAGACGGAGTATCAATCAATTTCAATGGCCAATTCATCGACAAAGCGAAACCATAACTTACATATCAGAAAGAACAGGTGCGCCACAAATCTCCCCCCTTTTAATGGCAACAAGGGATTATAAAACTCAAGTAGATATAACCGTTGGATCTCCAAACTATAAAATTCCACTGTTAGATCTCATAAATGGAATTCCGTCCGAACTATTGTTATTATCCGTTAGATCATTAGACTTCCTCTTTTATCAGCCGCTAGATTTTAAAGAAGTGGTATAAAGAATATTTACAGGGACATAAGAGTAAATGCATTTTTTGTATATTTAAAAACCTCATATCTTTTAAACTACACGTTGGATTTTTGTAAATTTTATATATTTGGAAAGCCCTTTAAATTAGTTACGTAATGAGCATAAATAACCATATCAAAAAAAAAATTCATTTTTTTTAATATGTCTCCAAATTTTATATGTTTTCTCCTTAAAAATTAAACATAGCTTAAAATTTAGACATAACTTAAAAATAAATTAAAAAAATATAAAAAAAAAACAGGAAAAAAACAAATAATTGATTTTTAAGTACAAAAACAACTAATTTTCAAATAAAAAAATATGGTGTCGAATCGCCACCAAATTATTTGCAAATTAGAAAAATAGTATCGCCGACGTGCAACGCATATGCTCACTGGTTGCCTACTTAACTCAGAAATCAACCATTTCATCACCACCGGCAGAGTTACTTCCGACCGTCGCTACTAGCTTGTTTCAGGATCGTCATGTTATTCGAAACGATAAGTTATATTTTGTTTCAGCTCATGAGAATCCTAACCAAGCTTTCAAGAGTTGGTCGGCTGTTTATTCCAAGACATTAGGTCAGGTGGCAGCGTAAATGATGAGATCGTTCGAGTGACGCCTCGTGGTGTTGTTGATTATAGTCCAGCAGTGTCGCGCTCAGGAAATATCCTTGCCGTTGCTTCTTACGGGGATCGGGAGTGGAAGGGAGAGTTTCATGATTTGGATACTGATATAGTTGCGTTTAAGGAGTCTGATCCGACTCAGAGAGTTGCAGTTAGTAAAAACAGTGGTTGGTCTACATTTTCCGATGATGGGAGTATCTTTTTTCATCGGAAATGTGAGGATGGGTGGTGGAGTATTTTCCGAGTAGATTTACCTGAGAATATCTAGGAATTAAATGAATTTGAGTTTTCTTCTCGACGGGATACTCCTCCGGGAGTTCATGCTTTTACTCCGTCGGCCTCACACGACGGTAAAAGGATCGCCGTTGCGACTCGGCGTCGTGGAGATAAGTTCAGGCATATCGAGATTTTTGATTTGGAATCGGAGTCATTTTACAAAGTGACTGAGGTGATCAGTCCAGGTTTTCATCACTATAATCTGTTTTTCTCTCTTGAGTCGGGATTCTTTGGGTACCATTGACTCAGAGGTGAGTCGGGTCAAGGTGAATCGAAGATTCCTAATCTCATCTCAGTTATTCAGTTATATAAATAGGCGGGTAGGCGGGTAGGATGGGATAATTTCGAGCTTTACCCATCACCCTACCCATTTAACGACGGATATGAAATCTCTGACCGTCACCCTACCTGCCAGATAATGGGTAGGATATGATACGGTTAATTCACTGGCGGGTAGGGTAGGATTGACGGGTATGGATAGGATATGTGCACCCCTAGTCTTGACGCTCTCATTTATGATATAATGGCAGGATGTGTAAGAAACTGATCTCTTTTTTGACCCTCATCAGCCGTATTCTTATGCACCATGTCAAAAGTTCTCGATGCATGAGTTGAACAACTGAGCGACAGTGCTTCTATCGACATATATTGACTGTATCGCCGGCGATATTATGAATATCGCTGGCGTTGTACTCCACATTGCTCGATGGACACTATATCATTCAACGACTATTTTGTAGCGATTATTTCCCCATACTTCGTTTATATATATCCACGCAATTTTACTTTATCAAATTACTCACCCTATTTCTACGTATATTTTACCTACTCCAATGGAGTTTCTTTATCTGTATTCTCAAATTTAAATTTCACAATATATCATCAATAGCGAGATCCAATGAAGAGAGGAATATTCATATGAATCGGTTTAGATTACAATAAGAAATGTATCAACGGAGGTTGTAACAACTTGATGATGAGGAAGCGGAAGATAAAGAACTAATCGACACTCTGATTCTCATACATTAAGGCCAAATACCTAGAGTTCTAGAACCAAAAGAAGTATTCATATGAAGATATACGTACCGAGGGAGGGAATGGTTCCACTAGAAGATGATGCATAATTATTTTCTTCCCAATTGTATGTACTCTAATCAATATTTCCAATGTAGATTCCGCATGCCCCGACTCCTAGTGATAAAGATTATTAATGAGTTTTGTCGAGTAGAATCTCAATTTAATTATCAGTTTGATACACTAAATAGGTCATAGTCCTGAACAAAAAGTTACTTCGGCTTTAGGTATTCTAGGTTATGGGTTATGGCAAACCAGCGGATGTGAACGATGAGTACCTTCGTATATGGAAAACAACTTCATTCACTTTTCTTTCATTGTTTTGTCTTTCACATTATTTGAAATACTGGTTTAATAAATCATTTTGGTCCAACGCAACAAGCTGGACAGCCCAGGCCTTGGGATGAAAACAAACTCAAATCATGGAAGATGTTAGTAAATGATTATCTCTTTACCCTGTTTCTTAAAATATTGAAGCATACAGGAAGGGAAAATCGAGAATAATGATTGATCTTGGATACTTCATGCAATGAATGCCTAAAATGATTTTGGTATGTTTTTGCATGCTTATAATTCTGTAAGTTCTTTTCTGATTGTGTTGTAATCTTGCACGAATTGTCCTGAAAATGGCTTGTTTAACCAAGGATGGTTTGTCCAAAGGACATAAGCCTGGTTCTGATTCTATTAGAAAGGAATTGACTTTGATAGTACCTGCTAAAGAATGCAAGTCATTGCAAAGGTATGCTGTATTTCTGATTTGGATTTTGAATTCCAGTTTAGGTGCGTGTTTAATTTGTTCCCATATGCATATAAATTTTGATGTATGAACTTTTGATGATTTTATACAACACAAATCTTCATGTCTATAGTCAATATAAGGGTCATTACCCAAAACCAATTGTTATCCGTTTTTAAGTTGAGCTGTTGGATGAACCTCACCATGTCTTGAAATGGTTTCTTATGATTGTTGGATATGTACACTTTGGTCGTATGTTTTTTTGTTTCATAGTTAGGATGGATTGATGTCTTCGTTGATCATGAAGTTGCCAGCTTCAATGTTGATTCTCACTGCTGCAAAGAAATGATATTGTTTTTTATATGTTTCGAGTCTTCAGTCTCGTTTCAAATGACTGTAAAGTTTTGGTGTTATGCCATTAATAAAGTGAAACTTTTGTTTTAACATCTAAAGTATGGAATTTGTCCACAAGTCCATTTTGGCTTTAGGGAAAATCAACATCAATCTAAAATAGCAATGACCATGGTTTCGATAATTCATGTGGCTTTAGGAAAAAAGTGATACCGGATACTATGTCTATAAGGATCTAACAACTTCACCCAATATCGCCGGTGCTACAAATTTAGTGTGACTATTGAATTGTTCATGATAAAACAAATCGATTAAAATGAAATCCATGGACTAACTCTAATATACTTTTAAGAGAATCAACTAGTCTATTAGTCACACAAATTTTATGTAGCCACATACTCAATCTTAATAAATAGTATATCAAGATACTCAATCTTAATAAATAGAGTTAATATCTCTATCTCTCGATTTGATCTATACTCAAACAAATAGAAATATGCGAGTCTTTATCAAATACAAGAGATATAAACTTGGATGGTACCAAAGACCAATATTCAAGGATCAATCCATTTCCAATCAACCACTAAAGGTTGGATTTCACAATTGATCGATATAACGCACAATCTGTGATATTTCAATTATATAACAAAATATAATGCGGAATAGAAATAACAAAGACTCCGGAAATTTTGTTAACGAGGAAAACACAAATGCAGAAAAACCTGGGACCTAGTCCAGATTCAACACCACACTGTATTAAGACGTTACAGACACTAGCCTATTACAAACTAACTTCGGTCTGAACTGTAGTTGAACCCTAATCAATATCACACTGATTCAAGGTACAGTTGCGCTCCTTACGTCTTTGATCCCAATAGGATACTACGCACTTGATTCCTTTAGATGATCTCACCTATAACCAAGAGTTTCTACGACCCAAAGTCGAAGACTTTAATAAATAAATCTATATCACACAGAAAAGTCTACGATAATAGATAAATATGTCTCCCACAGATAAACCTACGATTTTTGTTCCGTCTTTTGATAAAATCAAGGTGAACAGAAACTAATCAATAACCCGAACTTATATTTCCGAAGAACAGCCTAGAGTTATTGATCACCTCACAATAATCTAAATTTTATGGTAGCGAAACTAGATATTGAGGAATCGCAAACGATGAGCGAAGATGTTTATGATTACTTTTTATCTTGCCCTGTCGAAGATATAATCTCAAGCCAATTATTCAATTGAACTCGTAAGATAGAAAATTGCAAGATCAGATCGCTCAACTACAAGAGAAGTAGTTTCATCTGGATTCACAATACCAATGAAGTCTTTAAGTCGTTAACCGATAGGGTCTCGAGAAGAAACCTGTAAGGACCCTCAAGCTCGTCAACGCTATTAGACAAGTCAAGAGATATTTTAGATGATAATAACTCGATTAGTTTAGCATGAACGTTAATTAATTAAAATTAATCTAACAACGATCTACATACGAAACTAGTATCGTTAGATAGATCTCGAAAAGTTAAGTGGAATAGACTACTCGAACGTGTCATTCGGATATCGGACTAAGAAGATATTATCAAATTTATTTGAAGGGCAACGTTAACCGACTGTGGCTGCCCATATATTCAACGAGTGTGGTGGAATTTGGTGTGGTCTTGTCAATACCAAACCGAGAGGATAAACTCGCTCTCTTTTTCTTTTCTTCTTCTTTATTCTTCGTTCTTCTTTTTCTTCTTATCTTTTATTATTCTCCTATTCCTCTTCTTTTGCTCCTCTCCTGCAGTGAATTTTCACGATTTTAATAAATAAAACAGTGGTGTTAAGATCGAGAGAAGAATATATAGGTCGAGTTTTGATTGTTGGTGACGATGTTGAACTTTGTTTGAGCACGGGATGAAGATGTTAGAATTGTTGCTGCAAATTGAGATGTGATTTGTATTGTTTTTAGATGAAGATTAGAAGGGTTGTTGTTTAATTGATGGTGTAAGGTTGTTTTGATGAAGTTAGTCGAAGAATCAAAGAGTTAGGGTTTTTGTTCTTCCCAAATTAAGAACTAGGCTTTCTGTAAATTATTTGGAGTTCGATTCGGAGAAGGGTTAAGATGAGTTAGACGGAATTACAAGATGGGTTTGTTCAATTGAGGAATTTGAAGATGAATTTGATGTTATAGAAGTGAAGATTTGAGATGGGTATTAATCGATTGGATGAATTAGGGTTAGAGATGAAGAGAAATTCGAGTTTGATGAAGTTTGGAATTTGAAGTTGATTGTGAAGCTAGGGTTTGGTTCTGTTAAAAAGGGAGGATGGAGTTATCTCTTGTTGATGTTGAGCAAATATGATTTGAGGTAATTTTCATCTTAATAACTTACTTAAGTTATTTATTTTAGTTAGTGGGTTTATGAATCTATGGATGATGATGAATATATAATGAAACTGAAGTTTATAGTTTAGAGTTTGTTGAATTTGTAAGTAAGTTAGTAAAACTGGTGGTTTGTGAATATTAAGATTGGAGATGGGTTATTAAGAATTGATGGATTTTGCTGAGGTTGTAGTTGTTGAAGATGGTGTTAGTACTAAGTCTTGAATGGGTTGGTGATGTTTGTGTTAAGTTGCAGTTGCAAGTTATGAAGATAAGAATGATGTGTGGAATACAAGGACTGTTGTTGAGTTCTGCTGAATGTTGAGATGGGGTTGAGAAATAAACTGTTGCAGGTGGAATTGAGTTACCTAGTAGTGGCTCTGTGGTTGTTGCTTAGTTGCAAGAATTGTTGAATGTTGAACTGAGTTATAGTGGTAACTAATTGAACTGATGGTGGTGGTAGTGGTGTTGTAGGTGATATGAGTTTAGATGTTTTGAAGATGTGTTAGTGGTGGTAGTGAAGTTATTTAGTGTTGTTAATTATCTGTAATTGATAATTGAATTAAGATCTGTGGTATGATTTGTGAAATGTGGATGTAGTAATTGAGATGGTGGAAATTCAAGATTGAATTAGAAGTGTTGTCTGTAATAAAGTTTCAGATTGGTATTGTATTGCAGTGCAATGGAAGAATAAGCCAAACTCTGGGTTTGTGAGGCATTGGTGGTATTTATGTCTTTGCAAGTGAAGTGTTAGTTGAGTGGGTGGTGGTTGAAACAGAGAAATGTTATATGAGTTAAACTTAGTGTTAATGAACTGATGTTGATAGTGTTTGCTATGAAATCTTTGAAAAGATGCAATTTGCATGTAGGCTTAGTTTCTAATTGTAATTGGAATTCAAAGTTGTTTAGTATAATTGTATTGAGATTATTTAGTATAAATTGTTTTGGTTGCATCATTTAGTCCTGACAGGTTTTATGTTGCACCTTGATTGTGCATTAGAAGTTTGGCCCGTGCAAAGGCATTGGCCTTGAGTCTTTCTTTCCAGTCAGTTTAGCTGACTTGATTTGCTTAGCTGACTCATTTCTTCTGACTGAGTCGAGTTAACCCTATAACCTGAGTTGAATTGGTTTGACTCAGACTGGACCAGTTGACCTTACTTTGACCGAGTTAACCTTTGACGTGGACTAGACTTTGACCTTGACTGTTGACTTGACCTTAGACGTTGACCGTTAGAGATATGTTGACTGTTAGATTGATTGTTAGTGACCGTTAGTTGATCCAATTGGATTGGGCCTTAACTTAATGGGCATGTTTAGTGAACTTGGGCTTATAGTTAGTTTCCATAATAAACATGTATTAGACCTTTGTGGTCTGAATTAGTCTACGACTTCTTATACAAAGTTGTATATCTTCTTAAGGCTTAGCTAATGGACTATATAATCAACGTAATTTAATTAGTAAACCTTATCTATGCTAAATATAAAGAATGAAAGTGTGTAAAGTCATAAGTGGGCTTAGAACCATTAAATATAATTGTATGATTCTTGTGTGATCCTTTGTGGCTAGCTATTAAACTTCTTATGTAATTAACAGTTAGTTATTAACAACGATCGATTCAAAGGATGAACCACTGGATCATGGATCTCGAGGTAGGTATGGCTTGTCATCAAAAGAGGTGGGAATACATTTGACTCTTTTGTAATTATTATTGTTGTTTTTACCAAACTTTATGCTTATCAAACTCATGCATTGTCCATTCGTACATTCCATGCTTTGTTTAAATTGCACTCCGATAATTCTGTTGATTCTGTTAATCTTTCCATGAATTGGAAAGTATTTGTAATGTTTGCTTGAATTGTTATGGGAAATAAGAATTTCCACTTGTGGTATATATGATATGATCCTTCGCATTTATATCTAGTGCTTTTATAAGTAATCGGAGTGGAAGTGGGCTTCAATATTACTAATTGGAGTGGAAGTGGGCTTCAATATTATACATTGTTTGAAGAAGGAGTTTGTCCATATACTTGTTTGTTTATTTCAGTGACTTGGTCACTGTTTAATGCTTCAGAAACATGTAATGTTTTCCAAATCTTGCTTATGATTATTTAGAAGTTAAATGTTAATTATTCCCACTTTTAGTTTCAGTGACAGATCAGAGTAGCGCAACAAAGGCTTCAAGTGTTGAGTTCGCTAGATGATTAACTTCTGCTATGTTTATTATGTTGCATATTCTTTGTAAACCAAATCACTATTGTATATGTATCATTTGAGAGGAGATTATATATATATATGTATATTACAGAGCGGGGCTAGTTTTGGGTTAAGTTGTAGTAGATTTATTTGAATGCTTAAGTGTTTGATTTAGATTTGTTAGTGCCTCTTTATTTAGTTAAATTCTTGGTTTAGTCAGCTACTAGCTTAGAGGGCGCTACAAAACCTACGGTTAAAGGAGAATCGACTCTAGCAAACCAACTAGTATCACACAGGAGGTGTGGGGATTAGTTTTTCCAGTTGCTAGACGTCTCCTTTAGATAGTTTTCAAATCAGTCTTTGCTTACCTTGGTAACAAAGCATTCAATATTCACTGTTAGATGAAAAACCTGATTTATCCAAGATAATATCTTTCAACTGTTAGATCGAAACTTAGCTTGTCACACACATATGAAATGTATTTCATTTAGGTTTGAGTAACCGTACCTAAACGTGTATATTTGGTTGGTTCACAAATAGTTAACCAATGGTTATCCATATGAGCACTTTCATATCAACAATATTCATCTTCTTCACAACTAGTTCAAATGACTCAAAAGAACTAGTTGAAGAGTTGTTCAATTTATTAGATCTTTATACATAGACACAATTGAAACAAAATCAGTTTGATTCACTCGAATCAATTCATGAACAATATAGACACGGTTTGCAAAGATTGCATTCCTTATTGATTTATTGTTTAAGTTCATGAGCTAACCGATTTGAGAAATATAACCAACTTGGGTACGCGTATGGGTATGCATATCTTAGCTATCGGATTTGAGTTTACAAACTCATTAGCAATTTTCGGTTCGAAAATTTCCTCGGGTACATGTACCTAAGGTGAATGGTTTACTAGTTTGCAAACTACAAACTCAGCAGAAACTCTCGGTTCGAAAACTTCCGCCAGTACGCGTACCCAACCTGTCTCCTTTACCAATACTACATGCACACATATGCACGTACTTGGTTTTCGATACATGGATTTATACACTAATGTGCGAACACACTATATATGATTATATCCATAGGTGGTTACATAATCTCAACTCTACATTTCAATCATTGAAACATTCTTCTATAATGTTATAATAGTTGTTCGACATAAGAATCGACTATCGTCATCAAAGCTATTTTCAAGATTGAAACGTCATCATGACTTTCATCATGGGTAAAGATGAAAAGTGGTTAAAGCGAAATCTTACCAACACATATTTTGAGAAAAAGATAGGTGAGTAAACTCGACTCGAAATAGCAAATGTGTATGTATGAAAACTATCATACTTATATGACTATTGTCTCAAGAGTAGGAGATAGATAGACTTTTGAGTGCTAGATAAGTTCAACTCTCCACATACCTTTTGGTCAGATAAAGTTCCACTGGTTCCTTGAGTAGTTCTTCGTCTTCGTAAGATAATCGCCATGGAGTCTGGAGCTTAACTATACTTAACTATCCTAGACCAGGACTTAGTCATAAGTAAACTAGAAATTAAGACATATAGTTTTGATCACTAATATTGACAAACGTGCTTGAGATAGAAACGCATGTGATTTCGACCGACCAATGCTCTAACAAATACACACATGGTTATATCTTGCAGAAGGGATCTACCCAAAATAGTCAACATTGGTTCAATATTACTGTCATCCCCTGCCAGCTAAATAAGTCGTTCATATATACCGGCATTTTAACAAATGCCAAATGGCGTTGAGGAAGGTTGTGGAACGGACTTTTGGAATTTTTAAGACGAAGTTTGCTATCATTTATGGGTCATTTATATCGTGGGTTAAGTCCTTATGAAATGCACAAGACTATACTCACTTACATAGTTCTACATAACATGGTAGTTCAAGAAACCCGTCGTGATAATGAGTAGACTAACTATGAAGATGAAGATTTGATTCCTGAGATTCAACCGTAAAGAGGCTTTCCTGCAAGAAACTATGGTCAAATGGCTAATTACAATTCAGAAGCAGAATCAATATGATTATTTAAGTGAAGATCTGAGAGTGGATCTTTGGGCAGAGTATGGAAGAGCCGATGGGCGTAATTATTAAGTTTTATTTCATGTATTAGTTTAAATATTTAATTGTTAATTTCTTTGTAGTTTCTTATGAACACACAATTGGGGGATATGGAAACTAATTTTGGGATATGATAATAGGGATTTAAATAGTAAATCACAGTTACCTCCTATCCATGTATTTTAACTAATTCCTAATCTACCTCTCACTAATCATATTTAGATAATTATAATTGGCTAAGTTAATAGATTAGTTTGATAAATTATTAGTGTATTATGATTTGGCTGAGGTGAGAGAGTAGAAGGAAGGAAAAAATTTGTGAGCAAAGGTTTTGGGGGAAAATGGTAGATGATAGTGAAGAAAGAAATGTTTTTGAATCTTAAGCTCAACTAAAACAAAGGTTCCATCTTGAATATTTGGCTAATGATAACGATTCACAATTACAACTTTTGTAAATCAAACTCCCTTGAATCATGATATCTATGAGCATGGACATTTACGTGAAGAACCAACCCAAAAAAGTAAGCAAGCTCAACATAAAATCACTCCCAATACTCAGGTACATGTGCTTATGTGTTGAAATTAGACTTATTTCTCATTGATTTCGTCATTTTTACAGCTGTAAAAGCTCAGTGCCGGCATGGACGTAGTATTAATACAGTGCCGACAACAACTAAACCGGTATGGTATTATACTATAACCATGCCGCAAAACCATATCCCCATTTTAAATTTCAAATCGGCATTGTTTAAAAAGAAAAAATCCATGCCAGTATAAAAGTTACTATTTACCTACCAAAGAATATTCCACAAAATATTCTGTGGGCATGGTCCTATACTAAACTCACAATGCCGGCAACTCTAAAAAAACTTACAGAGAATAATAACTTCCAAAGTTAAATACAGGTGTTTTTGGTTATTTATCGAGCACGCCGACACTTATTATCGGCATTGAACTCTATTTGTTGAGCATGCCGACACATAATTTCCCAGTGTTGTTTTCCGATAAAAGTTATATGCCGGAAGCATTTCGAATTTGGCTATAATTATCAGTTCATTTCGATCATATGTACATTGGCGAGCATGCCGGATCACGATAAAGTTACATATGTTATGTTTTTGAACTAATTTACATTTCTTTCCTTTCGTTTCTTAGATTGTGACATATAGTGAGACAACAAATGCCAAATCGTTGGGTCGGGATACGTCGGAATACTATACTTCTATGTTACCAAAGAAGACTTCTCACCTAGTATTTTGAACTTTACTTAGGGATTGCATATAATCTCCCGTGTTTGTCCTTATATAGGGAATAGAAACTAAAGATGATGCAATTAATTGGTTTTGGAGATGGCTCGTAAGAATATGTGTGCTAGTGAGGAATACCAAGGTTTAGATACTCTGTTTGAGGTGGTTTGCGACAGAAATGGGTCGTATAAGAAAAAGAATAGACACACCAGAAAGGATTATGTATATCCAAAGAAGACTAATAGGGTATACAAGACTCGTACGAGGAAGGATGAATGCCCCTTTAATCTTGTATTCCATTTTAGAGGAGGTGAATGGAAATATACGGTGTGGTTTGGCATCCATTACATATCTCTTTGGGAAGAACAACGGTCCATTGTAAAATACAACTTTAGGAAACCTCATCAAGTGGTGATTTTCTCTATCCTTCCTCTAAGGGTCAAACACAAACTCATTGGTAGTTATCGCATCCAAAGGAAGTTTCATATATACATGTGAATCGGCGATTTTTACCAGGATTCAGATTATTGTTGAACACGTATCTCTGATCTCTAGGCTCATCTGGTTGGAAATTATCATTTTTCGACAACACTTTATAGTTCATGCAAAATGTTGGCATGTGTTCATAATTAAGCCCATACATGTGCCAATGAAGAATATATCATATAAAAGAAGTAATTTTGTTTTCAATAATAACGGTATATGTGAACAATAAATAAGAACATAAGTTCAAAAAAAAAAATTACCTGGAGTAGAGTGAAATTCCCGAAAAATTGATTAGTAATAGCCTTAGAAGCAGCTTCTCATCTCCGTCATCAAATGTGCAATTGCTTCGGTGCCCCAAGAATAGCTAAGGACCTCTTCCAATGAATCCAAGTATTGTAGGAAGTTTGCATTCACCCTATTTCCACTAGCGTCAAGGAATACCCTAGTGCCCAACATGAATAACAAGTAATCAACGGCTGTACAACGAATTTGTGCGGGATCCCAGTCATCATATATTCTTTATTTTCTCCCTCGTCCCTCCAAACCTATCCTTAAACATAACCATTTTCAATGTATTTTTCCTACAATTTCTTAGATACATAGAAGCTTTTTATAGAAGTTTCATAGTCCCATCCAAACATCTTATTAGTAAAAGCATGTAACTTCGCCCATTCTAGGTCCTGACAGTTATCTCCTTCTGCAATTGATTTTTCGCCCACCCATAGGCCTAGAATGTCTTAATCATCTTCAAGGATCAAGGTCATCTCCCCAAATGGGAAGTGCATGGTGTCAGTTTCACCATGAAATCTCTCGACGAAGCAATTAACTGTCACATAATCATACTCCACAAAATTTTCAACCAAAGTATGTATACATCCCAGAGTCCTTTACTAATTGTTGGACCCCTTTACATTCCTTAACCAGATCCCAAGTGCTCATGCTTTGGTGTCGGCAAACACGCACAACTTTTTTATGATCCTACAATTAGGATGAGGAAGGAAAGAAAGTATACATAAATAGGAGACAATAAAAGAAAGCATACATAACAATACATAAGCACAAGGTAAAAATTCTTACAAAGGTTTCATAGATCTGACACGTGTCCTTGTGGATAAATAGTCGTTCCAGATCGACGATTTTGAAGGTGGATTGGGTTTTTTTTCGTGGAGGCATGTTTATTGATTTGGGTAATCGACGAAGATATTCTTAAATCGACGATGAAACCGTGTTAACGATGAAGAACGGTGGATTTTTCTTCTTCTTTCCATAACCCCAACCTAGAGTGCCGGAAAAGAAAGGGGAATATGGTTTTGATTTAGATTTAAGTTTTTATTTAGATGGAAGGGTATTATAATTTTTTCTATAGGTTTTTAATTAATTAAAAGAGTATTTTAGTATTTTCGTCCTAAAAATACCTCTTAGCAGAAACTATTGGATGAGGCCCCAATTACGCGTTCTTTGTTATTCAATATTAATTTTTATAAAAATGTTTAATTTTCACTTAGCACTTTTCAGTTGATCTAGCAATAAACATATATTGACATCGGCTAGTTTTCCCGAACAACTTTCAATATATCCCCCATATATATATATATATATACCCACTCATCCCATTTCAAAGTCATACCTTCTACACCAACCTTCTACAAAAATATTCTACTCTCACTATCTAATCTCAATCAATATGCCTAATCCTAATTTACTCTAGACGAAGATTTATCTCTTTGTAAAACTATGTAAGATATTATCGAGTGGGGGTGAAGAGCGACGCCAAGCTGGTTTAGTCAGTCAGAGTGATTGGGGTAATTTCATTAGACCTTATGCAATGACACATGTAATCCTCACAATCGGGATCGTGTACAACTATTCTGTCAATTTTTTTGACTAAGAAAACAAGTAGAATATATTATATAGTTGTAAGTCGTATTGTAACTCGATATAGACTTAGGGGTGAAACCTTTGATGGAATTGTTGTGCGGTCTTGAGAGGAATGACGAAGATGGAAAAGAAAGAATTTTAAATACAAAGCTCATTTAGCATCATCATTATTGAGAATTAAGTTGACATTTGGGTTTCTTGGGATATCTGGTGAAGAATTTGATGGACATGGTAAAAATGGTGAAGAAATTGGTGTGGAGGGAGAAAAAAATATATAGGGACCTTTCAGGTACTTGTTCGATTAGCTGCTAACACGTATGGATTATATTTGGACAACACCTGCGAAATATGATAACAACTTTCGAATTGGAATTTATTTTGCATGCTTGCATTACCAATCTACACGTCATTGTCTTTCTACATCCACATCTGCAAGACCACTATTCCGGCCTTTATTGGCTTGCATTATCGCAGCAATATGATATGCGACTTCCTTATTAATCGTATTGAACCGTTGTGCCAACCCAGTCACATCACGATCATGGTTTGCTCTTGATATCTCAAAAATATGTTATCCCACATGGCGTTACCATGTTGTTGTACACCATCAATACAATCTTGGATAAAATAAACATAATTACGACAAATACATTCATCTTCCGAGAAATTGAATTTTGGACCCCGAACTTTGTTCTTTTTACCTTTACCTTTGCCTTGAGATTGAGAATCCATATTACAATAAATAAAGAAGTGTAGAGAATGTATGACTAGTTTATCTTGTTTTAGATTAGAAGAATATTGAGAGATTGAGAAATTTTAGAGAGATTTAGAAATTATGATGTGAGTGGAAATGACTTTGAAGTTTGATATTTATAGTGGGAAAATTTTTAGCTGTTGGATGAGGAACTGATGAGCGATGATCAAATTGACGAGCGATATCAAGACTGGCAGTGGCGCTCTTTTGACCATCGAGCGTTGTTCTGATAATTGAGCGATGGAGTCCCTATCGCTCGGTAGAAATTTTGATGCTTATGTCCAAATAGTATATTTGACACTTTAACCCCTATATTTGCCACTTTGCTATACCTATAGTGGGTGTAAAAATGACAAGCCATGGTGTTTGACGTGCGCATAGGAATAGGCATCACTGTCAAATCTCTTCGCCAAATCCAAAACATGTAATATGTGGTGGAACGCACATGCAGCTTATACCCTGCAAACACAAAATCCTGCAAAATAAATTGCAATCATTTTAGATTTACGAAATTTTACAATAGTACTACTGCAAATCAGATTTTGAGATTTTAAAATATTTAATTAATTAATACTTCAAATCAGATTTTGAGATTTTAAAATATTTAATTAATTGATACTGCAAATCAGATTTTGAGATTTAAAATGTTTAATTAATACTCCCTCCGTCCCTATTATATAGGCGGAATTTTGATTTTCATTTGTCCCACTAGATAAGCGGAGTCCAAGTTTCAAAATAAATTTTCTCCTAAATATCCTTATTTATTGTGCATGGAAACTAGTAATAGGAATATGACAAGGGGTAAAACAAAAAAAGGTATGGAAAATTATGAATCTAATACAATTTTCTTAATTTAAAAAATTGTCTCCCTCCGCCTATATATGTGGGACGGAGGGAGTACAGCAAATCAGAGTTTGAGCTTCTTGTGATATGTGATTAATTGTATTTTAATTGTCTGTATACGTGTATTCTGCTCCCTCTGTTTTTTTTAACGTCTAGTAGAGATGTCAGCCACTCGCAATATATGTAAGTTATCACGTTGCAAGATTAGCACATCCTGAAATATCCGATTCTGGCTTTCGTTGCTTTGACATTTAAAAGTAGTTCTTGTTTACATAAAGCATTAGTGACAGCATTGACAGGATATGGGGCAATCAGCAATGGAAATTATGGATTCATTGATTTGGGCCATTTGGCATGGAATTCCTCACTTCTGAAAGTATATATATATATAAAGGGGAATAGATACATTGTTTAAACAAGAGCGTCATAAAGCAGAAGTGTTCCTGAGCAGTTGGACCAAATGACCAGGGATATTAGTGAGGCTCAAATTCGATACATCTCCACCACCACAATACGACCAGCTACTCATCAAAATCATAAAGATGGTCAGCAAGCTCATCAGAAGATACATTTAAGTCCGTGGGATCTCAAATCCCTTATCCGCCCATATATGCAACGAGGTCTTCTTTTTGCTAATCCAAAGCAAAGCAAACATGAAGCAGAAAAGATCATCACTCAGCTTAAAACGTCATTGTCCTGCGCACTCGACCACTTTTACCCTCTAGCAGGTCGCATTGCTACCACAGCCCATGATGATAACACTATATCTTTCTACATAGACTGCAAACCAGCTGGTGCAGAATTCGTCCATGCCTCCGCAGATGTTACCGTAGCCGAAATCATGGACTCCACTCATGTACCACGCATAGTTCAATACTCATTCTTGACCCTCAATGATGTCGTAAACTACGACGGTCGATCCAAACCATTGCTTTCTGTACAGGTAACAGAACTAATTGATGGCTTCTTTGTTGGTTGCAGCATAAACCACACTGTTTGTGATGGGAAATAGTTTTGGCTTTTTTTCAATTCATGGTGTGAGATTTCCAGGCGAGGCTCATCAGCAGGAGATCAGCATATATCATGTTTACCTATTTTTGATCGTTCGTGTCTAATGAATAATACAGAAAAAGTTTTGCCCATTCGATTCCCTTTATCAACTGTTGAAAGCTGGGAAGGGTATAAGTATATTCCACCTCCACTTGATGAAAGAGTCTTTATCTTCACTCAAGAAAACATTGCAAAACTTAAAGCAAAAGCCAACTCAAATACTACTGCTTTCGCTCTTAATCAGATGGCGAAAGACGATGCTGACCATAAGAAGGTTATAATCTCGTCTTTACAAGCAGTGTTGGCACATGTTTGGGTAGCTGTAACACGAGCTAGGTGTTTAGATCCAAATGAAGTGACTGCCTATTACTTAGCTATAGGGACTGCAGGCAGGTTAAATCCACCATTGCCTGAGTTGTTCTTCGGAAACTCGTCCATGGGTGAGGCTGCAACTGCTAAGGTGAATGAATTACTAGGAGTGGGTGGTTTTGAGTTGGGAGCATCGTTATTGAACGCGGTAGTTAGGTCATTTGATGATGCAAAAATTCGAAGTTTTGGGAAGTCGTGGATGAAGAAACCTGAGGTGAATAAGATGGATTACTACTTGGCAAATAATTCGTTGCAAACTGGGGGCTCCCCAAGATTCAATATGTTCGAAAATGATTTTGGTTGCGGAGAACCCATTGCGGTGAGAAGCGGAAGCGCAAACAAATGTGATGGAAAGATCACATCAACTCCTGGACCCGTCTCTGGTAGTATTGGCATTGAAGCTTGCCTTTCAGCTAAGACGTTGCAGGCTCTGGAGAATGACATTGAGTTCATGAGATATATTACAATTTAGAATCATTCATTCACATTCTAGTAATTACTTTATAAGAATCCATTGCAAATCATCTTTCTTTGTTTCAAAAAATAAAAATATGTATTTCAAAAAAATCTTCTTCCTTTGTTTGTGTTTCCAGAAATGACTACCAAAATCAATTTGAACGTGACTTTTACTTCCGAAATACCATTTGGTCTTAATAATATTATATATTAAAATTAGTTTGGTCTAGTTAACCTATTCAACTGTTTGTTTGGTCTTTTTAAAAAATATATATTGTTGTTTGGTCTTAAATGTTATTATTTAGTCCTAGGGTGGACAATACCCACGCGCGATGATGCCATAATCTTTTAATAGTGGCATAAATGCCCTTTTTTCCCCGGCTTGATTAGGGTATATCCAGATTAATTGGGGTATACCAAATGAGACAAAATAGGGTCATTTTGAAGTAAAAGAGGTCACCCCTTAGCCAAATATTTTCAAAATGGCAAAATTGCCCTCGTTTAATTAACACTAAAATTTTGGTTTGATTAATTAATTAAGTTTAAATTGATTGAATAGATTAAAACTTATGAATTTAAGTTATGAAATTTTATTTTTGATTGAACTTTTGTGGGATGATTTTTGATGATTTTTTTTTTTTTGAGAATATTTCTTGCAACGAAAATGAAGCACACAACCGAAACACTTCTAAAAAGGGGATTGCAAATCTGTTGTATGAAATCATACTCAAAATCAAAGAAGAAATTAACACATTCAGTTCTGAAAGTATGAAAAGTCGGCAAGGTCGACGAATGAAGAACATGCCGACTATATTTGGCCGGCAAGGTATTTAAATGAAGAACATGTCGATTTTTTTTTTTTGACACACATGAGATGGCTATTAAAAAATAGGGAAAATTAAGAAAATGCTCATGAGGGGAAATCTAATTAAGAAAATGTCCACGTTTTTTTGAAAATTAAAAAAATGCCCATGCCATTATGAAATCCGTTAAGACTCAACTGATTAGTTTTTCGGCATTGACTTTGGTCCATTTTTAATATGAATTTGCTTGCTTACCCTCACAAATCTAATACATCACACTATCGCTCATCGTCTTTCTCACCCGGTCTCCATCATCTCTCTTTCTCTTTTGTTTTACAAGTAGAACATGAATTATCTTTCTTTCTCACTCGGTTTCATTCATCTCTAAATAAAAATCACAAGACATCATCGTCATCAACATAATCACTACTGCATTCCGCTTCGTCAAGTAGCATCAAATGAGGTTTTTAACAAAACTTGAGAAGGTCTGTTATCTCAACCAGTATTAATTTTGGGAGAAAATTTGGGGGTTTGTCAAAAATTGGTTTCAATTCATACAATTTAGATCATGTTAAGAATAGGGTTAACTTGATTTTCCGTTTTTGTGATTTCGTAGGTTTAATTTTATACATTGATTAATTAGGGTTACTATTTTTTTTTACTGTGAATCGTTAACAAAATAGAAGAAGTTTTGATTATGGTGGAGGTCATGATGGAGAAAAATCAAGCGATGAAATGGTGTATTGGGTTTGAAGTTCCAGTAGAATATGAGAAGATTTGGGTAGATTCGGAAAAGATTAATATCAATTAGGGTTTGGTGGATCTGAAATTAAAGTAGGAATTGGGTTTCAGTTGTTGGTTATGGAGCATCGATTGGAAGTGAAGGTTAAGAAGAATAAGGGCTTGAACACAGAAAGAATATGGTGGCAGTATAATTCTTGAAGATGAAGCTACAGAAGAGAAAGATGCAGATGCAGTTCTGGAGCTAAGGCAGGTTGTTGGTGATTGTAATGGTTGCAGTGGTGATGGACTATGGGTTATTATTGTCCTAGATAGAGAAGATGGTAATGCTGCAGTGAAAACTGATGGCGTCCATTGGTGGCCCTACTGACATGGAGTTGCAATCGTGAGTTAATTGCAGGTGTTGAGTAGAAGGCCCAAGCTGTAACTGATGGATTTTGTAGATGAGATGGTGTTGCTAAAATGGTTTTGTGGTATAGCCAGGTTAAATTATGTTAGGACCTCAGTTAGGAATTGAATTTAAAAAGGTGTATCTACATGTGGTTGGGATATGAAATGGGGTCAAGTCTGGTGATCTAATGGGTACTGATGCTGCTCTTACTGGTGGATATGACAATGCAGAGATTAATATGGTAGCACTTGTGCTTACAGATGGATCTGGTGCTGATTCAGGTGGCATGGGATAGATTTAAAAGTGTTGTTGTTGTAAGATGGTGATGATGATGGTGAATATGTTTAATTGCAGGTTGAGATGGCTGTGAACTCGAAGAAGAAATAGTTCGTTTGCATTGCAGTTGCGTTTGTCTGCAGTGGTGATTGATGTCATGTCATACAGTTGAGTTAAGAAAAAGGTCAAGAGGAGATAAATATGGTGATGCAGCTGTGTTGGTGGTTTTGCAGTGGTGGAATTGAGATGATATTGTATGAGATTATGTTTTTTCTGGTTGAGTTCTTGAGAATGAGGAAAATGCAGGTGCAATGAAGCTTTTGTTGGTAATTGGCTAATGTTGGAATGTAAGAGTAGTGATGCTGCTCAACTGGTGTTGCGAGTTGATGGTATGTCGTGTGTTAGAAATACTTGAATGCAACGAGGAACATATGATTTTAATCTGGAAGAAAATTGGATGAAATTTGGTCAAGCTTTTGGCAGTGATAATGTCACGAGTGCAGCTGCAGCCGGCTGCACCATTTTCTGGTCATCTAAACATGGTCTAGTATGTATGTACGAAATTTGTATGCGCAACATCCAGGACCTGACATAGAAGCCAACAGGAAGAGGAGATTTGGGTGTTAATTTATTTCACTTTTGGATATACATTAAACTGTGATGTTGTTGACAAATATGAATGGCGGTGATTGATGGTATTTAATGTTCTTGTTTGTTCATAATTGTAGGATAGTTATCCATCTCGAGATTGTAGGATAAGAAAGCTATATAAGAAGGCGCAAAATACCCTTTTCACCAGAATATTCACGCCTCCAAAGTGTTTACTGGAATTCTTGAAAGAAACTGACATTGTATCTAGCTTCACAAATAGACGGATGATCAATATCAACTGTATGTATTCTTAATTTGTATGTTAAAACGCCTACCATCAATGTATTAGCAATTGCTGAAGTGATTTGTTTGAAATGTGTTAGAAATTTGAGTAAAATTTGATATTAACTCGGGTATGTTCTTGAACTCGCTTATGTTGGTCTGAGTCAGACGATCCTCAATATAACTAGGCCCGATACAAACGATTCAGGGGTTAAGATGTATTTTCACATGGTAGAATTATTGACACTATAGACACTTAACGGTGTTAGCAGTTTTTTCAAAGAAACGGGATGGAAAAGGTCAACTCATGGGCATTTTCTTAATTTTCAAAAAAATGTGGGCATTTTCTTAATTAGATTTCCCCTCATGGATATTTTCTTAATTTCCCCTAAAAACTATTGGTCGTCAAGGTCTACAAAAAAAAACCGTCGTCTATTGAAAAATACCACGCCGGCTGTTGAAAATACCCTGCCGGCTATATTTGGTCGGCAAGGTATTTAAATGAAGAACATGCCAACTTTTTTTTTTTTTGACACACAGGAGATGGCTATTGAAAAAATATTAGTCGGCAAGGTCTACAAAAAGAACCCCGTCGGCTGTTGAAAAATACCACGACGACTGTATTAGTCGGCAAGGTCTTCAAAAAATACCTTTCCAGCTGTTGAAAAAATTTACAATCGCCGCCATGGCTGTTATGAAAAGTCGGCAAGATATGCATGTTACGACCTTGCCGACCAAAAACACAGAAATCAAAATGTTCGATTTCTAACCTAATATAACAATCAAATCACACAACACAATGATGTGTTTGAGTTTAAACATCATTTAGAGTCTTCTTTTCGCTGGTAGAGTCAACAATTTTTTTGGAAAATCAAAGTTGAAGATTTTTATATGGCTTTGGTTGATGGAAGATGAAGAAGAAGAAGAAGAAGAAGAAGAAGAAGAAGAAGAAGAAGAGAAGATTAAGAGTTGTTTAGTTTTTTAATTTTAGGGTTAATGAAATTAAGAAATGAGTTTATTTTTAAGATTTAATTAGTTAAAGGGTATTAAAGTCAAATCACTCTTTTTAATAATGACACACCATGTCCCTTGAAATTGGGTATACCCCAATTAATCTGGGTATACCCCAGTCAAGCCAGGTTTTTTTTCTCTTAATAAAAATAAATAAATAAAAACTTAAAACTAAAATATCTTTTGAACCACATGTCCAAAAATGATAAATTTTATATATTCGGAAAGCCCTCGACGAGAGATTTCCAACGAGTACCATTGTTGCTATGTTTTGGAGCTTTTAATTTTTACCTTATCCTTAGGCTAAAAAATAACTATAAAATGAACTATATACGAGTTCATTATACAAAATTAACTAATTTAACTGTCATGATTAAGTAACATACTAGTTCATTCTACAAATGAACTCGTATAATGAACTACTATTACGAGTTCATTCTACCATATGAAATACCATTATGAGTTCATTCTGCAATATGAACACCTATCACGAGTTCATTCTACAATATGAACTATCATTTACGAGTTCATTTTATAATATAAACTACCATAATGAACACCTATTACGAGTTCATTGTACAATACGAACTATCATACTTGATTATCATTACAAGTTCATTTTATAATTTGAATTATCAATCCTACGATATGAACAACCATTATGAGTTCATTCGACAATAAGAACATCTATCACGAGTTCATTCTACAATGTGAACCATAATAATGAACTACTATTGTGACTTCATTCTTAATAACGAAGTACTTTTATGAGTTCATTCTACAAAACAAATTGCTAGCAAATACGAGTTCATTCTACGAAATGAACTGCTATTATACATAAAAAATTAAAATTCTGAAACATAGTATAATGGGTACTCGTTGGGTAGATATCGACAAGACCTTTTCGAATATATAAAATTAATTAATTTTCGACTTATATTTTGAGAGATATTTCATTCATTTCGTAGAATGAACTCGTATATGCTAGAAATTTGTTTTGTAGAATGAACTCATAAAGTACTTCGTTATTAAGAATGAAGTCACAATAGTAGTTCATTATTATAGTTCACATTGCAGAATGAACTCGTGATAGATGTTCTTATTGTCGAATGAACTCATAATGGTTGTTAATATTGTAGGATTGATAATTCATATTGTAAAATGAACTCGTAATGATAATCAAGTATGATGCATAGTTCATATTGTATAATGAACTTGTAATAGGTGTTCATTATGGTAGTTCATATTATAAAATGAACTCGTAAATGATAGTTCATATTGTATAATGAACTCATGATAGATGTTCATATTGTAAAATGAACTCCTAATAATATTTCATATGGTAGAATGAACTCGTGATAACCAACAGATGTTAACTCTCCTAATAGTTTGACTTGAAAATATGGTTGACTAACGGGTCAATGACCCAAACACTAAATTGGACAAACTTAGGACCCAAACACTAAGACATACCAGAATCTAGGAACCAAACACTAAATAACTCTTTTTTTTGAAGCAAAAGAAATTTTTTATTGAAGAGAATAAACTAACTTGGTACATGAGTTTTATCTTCACTTAACTGAGCTCTGATATCAGGAGGTGAGTATTCATACCATGTAATAGAAAAAGCATTCTCTCTAGATAGTCTAGATAGGAAGCCAGCTACCTTATTACTTTCTTCTGGGATATAGGAACATTTCCAGAATCTATTTTTAAGAAAAAAAAGATTGAATATCCTCGATCATATTCAGTATTCTCCAATCAGTTACATCAATATTATTGACTGCTTCCAAGATCGTCTTCGCATCAAGTTCGAAATGTACTCTTTCCAGCTGTAAACTTTGTACCCAATTAGCTGCTTCCCAAAACCCCGTACATTCCACTTGCGCAACATCCCTACAACTTGTATGATAGATGCACCTTGCGGCTTGTTGATCACATGAAAATTTTCGAATTATTAGACCAATACCCCCAGTCTTAGAAGAGTTTAAGAATGACCCATCATAGTTAATAGTAACAGAATGTAATGGTGGAGGTGACCAATGAACATTAGTTCTATTAACTCTACTGCAAGGTTTAAGAGTTATGGTTTTGTGAGGTAGTTGTTCACTGATGAAGCTACGACTTTTCAGGATGATTATGTTAGGACAAAGGTTGATGTTTTGAAAAACTTTCTTTCATCTGCATGTCCACAAGCACCATGCAATAATGGATCTCCTACATATTTCTTCAGTTGAAATCTTCTTAGCGTATAGGTCATCAAACTAACTCGTTACCCAATATGAGAAAGATACAGTTCCAGTTGAGTTCAAACCTGTGATTGAGAACCAAACCGCTCTTGCAAGGTTATATTCCATTAGGACATGTGCTGGTGATTCAGATTCTTGCTCACAAAAAGGACAAACTTCTGTAATTCCCAACACTTTCAGGCTTAAGACGTCTCTTGTTGGAAGAAGAACAAAAATTGATTTCCATAAGAATTGCTTGATTCTGGAAAGCAAAGGTAACTTCCAGATTGTTTTGTAAACTTTAATCAATATTGGCCTAACTGATTCGGGATTGTGATGCTCTGCATACATCTTTCTATACGTTGTTTTTATAGAAAAATTCCAATTTATTTCCAGCAACCAGACAAGCCTATCTTCTTGAGTGTAATGAATCTGAATATCAGTAATAATATTGACTGTTTGATCATCGAATAAAGTATGTAGAAGATTAATATTCCAGGTCTTGTTATCTTGATTGAAGAGTTGGTGAACAAAGTTATATTGGAGATGTACAGCGCAACCTTGCTTTGGAGTTGGTGGTTTCATCAAATTCTTAATCCATATATGCTTCCAGATTAATATTTTCTTGTTGTTTCCGAGACAACAGCATCTGTTTTGAATAACAAAATCCAACTCTGAGATCATACTTCTCCATGACCAAGAGTTATTTGATTTTTTCTTGAGGTTGAAGAGATCACCATCTGCATAGTATTTTGTCTTTAGAGATTGTGCCGTCAAAGAATCTGTGTCTGAAGCCAGCTTCCAAGCAGATTTAGCTAGTAATACTTTATTAAAAATATTCATATCTCGAAAACCTAAATTGCCTTCTTCTTTTGGTCTCTGAGTTCTTTTCCATTTGATGATATGATTTTCTTTTTAAGACTTTTTATTTCTCCAGAACTGTTGTTATTTTGAACTCAGCTATTTGATAGTAACATCAGGCAGTTTGAAACTTGTCATGTGATGAATTGGGTTTGTGTTAGACACATTCTTAATCATGACTGATCTCGCCACTTCTGACATATTACTTCCATTCCAGGTAGAAAATTTGTGGTCCATTTTTCGCAGAGGATTGAGAAGGGGATACGTTTCTTCCTACTTACAAAAAATGGAAGACCAATGTACTTTTCATCTGAAATGTTGAGAGTTCTAACTTGTAAAGTACCACTAATGTTCTGGAAGGTTTCAGGATCCAGGTTTGAGCTGAAGAAAATCGTTGATTTATTAAAATTAATAAGCTGCCCTGAGTACTGAGAGAATTGTTGAATTGCTTGGAGAAGATTATGCACCTGAGTATCATTAGTTTTGCAAAACAATATGCAATCATCTGCGAAGAGCGGGTGATTAATTTTTGGTGCAGAACGTGAGATTTTCATACCTGTCAATTTACCATACTTCTTACAATGATCTAGAAATATGGAAAATGATTCCATGGCTAAAATGAATAGGTAGGGCGACAAGGGCTCTCCCTGTCGAATACCACGTGTAGGCTTGAAGGAAGATGTAGGAGAACCATTAAGGTTAATCTCAATATGTGTTGTAGAGATGCACTGGGAGATAAGCTGTCGAAATTTCTTTGAAAAACCGAAGTGCTTCAGTATATCCAACAAGAAACTCCATTCCAAGCGGTCGAAAGCCTTGGACATGTCCATCTTGAGTGCTAGCTAGATGACCACTTACACCTTCTTTTTTATTCATTGCCTGAACGATTTCCTAAACAAGGCATATGTTCTCACTGATTAATCTATGTGGTACGTATGCAGATTGCATATGCGAGATGATCTTCCCTATATGCTTCTTCATCCTTAAGGCAATAATCTTCGAAATAATTTTATATACCGTATTGCACAAGGCAATTGGACTGAAATCTTCAGGCTTGTTGCATATCTGAATTTTTGGTATTAAAGTTACTATCGTATTATTTAATTGTTGGAGAAGAAAACCCGAGTGAGAGAAGGATCTAACCAGGTTGCAAACGTCTTCCTTGACCACTGCCCATTGTGACTGATAAAATCCGGGAGGGAAGCCGTCAGGATCTGGAGAGGTCCATGGCTGCATTGTCATTAGTGCATGGTGTATTTCCTTCTATGTTGGGATGGCTTCTAAAGCTTCATTATCTTGTAAAGAGATGCACTATGGAATATGCTTCAGAAATTGCAGACTGCTAGGGGGATTTGATGTAGTCATGATATCTTGAAAATATTTTTTGAGAAGGACAGATAATGCATCTCTGTCGCTACACCATGAACCATCTACTGCCATTAGTGAATCAATTTTGTTTCTTGATCTCCTAAGATTCATTCTGATGTGAAAGTATCTAGAGTTCATATCCATATCATTAAAGAAATGACCTTTAGCTTTTTGCATGTTTGAACTTGCTTGTAATTCATTTAGCCTTATGAGTTCACCTTCCATATTGACCACTACTTCTGTGTTGGATCCATTCACATCTGTAGATTGTAGAGTTTGTAGATCTGTTTGCAACTGTGTTATACTTTGGTTTATATTACCAAAAGAGTCTTTACTCCAAAGGGATAATATGTGCCTAGTATTAGATAACTTGTTTGATAGAATAAAAGCATTAGATATAGAGAAAGTAGAGTACCAAGAAGATTTAATATGATCTACACAACTATCATGTTTAAGCCAATGTTCAAAAAAATTCCAACTTCTTCCTGAAATTTTATTGTTCTTAGCCAGTTCTAACAAAATAGTGGTATGATCGGGTCCATTCTGGTGAAGATGTGTGACCATAGAGTCTGGATAAGTCAAATACCAACCATTGTTACCTAGAGATCTGTCTAACCTAGACTTCACTTGACCCGTACCATGCTTGTTGCTAGTCCACGTATAAGGTTTACACAAAAGCCTAAGTCGGATAAGTCATAGTCTTTGATAAGATCTAAAACCTCACTAGGTGTATTGTTATTAGCTTTAGAAGTTCTATCTCTAGGAGTGAAAGTAACATTTAGGTCACCAATAAGAACCCAAGGCTTATCTATAGTGGTACTGAGGTTTTTAATAAGTGACCATTGAGTTACCTTTTCTTGAGTGTAAGGTGTGCCATACATACAAGTAAGGTACCATTCCCCTTTGCAAGGGTCATTAATAATTCTAGAGTGGATAATTTTTTCATCCTGGTAGGCAACATCTAAAGAGAAACCATCTTTCCAAAGTAATAATAAATCCCCAACAATCCCAACCGATGGAACAAAAAGTTTATTGGGCATTCCTAGGAAGTTGGATATTCTAAGAATCCTATTGTCATTAATTTTTGTTTCAAAAATGAAGATTATATCAGGGTTGTGAAGATTGTTGAGATAAAGCAGGTGATCTCTAGTATCTCTATCTAAGAAACCCTGACAGTTCCAGCTTAAAACTTTCATATCGAAAGAAAAAACAGGATTCAAGCCAAAAATGTAATTAATGTTATAAACAACCGTAGAAAAGACTTGTTGAATAAGAAAGACAATTAAAGAAATAGGGTTTAGAAAGAGAGATACCGTAGGATTTGGAATTGCAGTGACCTCATCCAATGCATGGGGATTCTCCCTTATATTGTTCTATTTCTCGTCAATCAGATCGTGTTCCATTCCATCAAACTCAATAACAGAAGGATTCCTAACAGTGTGTTGTTCATTCAGCATTTCATTATTCTTATAATTCTCATGATTAGATTCAGGTTCTTATTCTTCATTATTTCTCGATCTTTTGGGTCTTCTGTTTTCCTCTGGGTCAGCTTCTTGTTCTTCCATTTGCGCTTTGATAGCTTCACATATATTTTGGACTAGCAAATCTAAATCTTCACAGATTTCCATCCCATAAGTTGCAGCCAATTCATGAAGATATGCAATATATTGCTCATTGGTATATCTTCTTATTTTCAGATCATGAGCTACATTTTCACATCCTTCTTTGTTGTGATCTATGACCCAACATCGTGGAAAAATGTTGCGTGGATGACGCTTCCAATGGTATCTGATCCATGTAACACCTTATGCTCATGTGTTCATCAGCCTCCCCTGAAAAGGGTCTTACTTAAGTCTATTTTCACCCTTGCTGAAATCATGCTACCAAAAGTGGGTCTACAGTTCTCAGGATTGGTCCAAATTTTTGGACCTAATTCAACTAATGCTTCATTGATTACCTGGACCGAATGGTGTTTAAGGAGTAAATCTTTGAATTGAATGGTCCATTCTTGTTGAGAAACTTTCCAATCTTTTAAAGGGATAATGTCATCATATATTTGCAGATTAAGGTGAGACTTACAAACATTCCATGAAGTTTCTTTAGGACTGCCTTCATCAGTTCTTCAGTGGGAAATTTGAATAGATAGATACTTTATATATAGTGCTCGGATCTCTCTGAATTTGTAAGGCTTCCACAGACTTTTAAGTTCTTTCCTCATGTTATCTGTTTCCAGTTGATCTTCATTGAACACTTTGCCAATCAGGGTGTGTCCTCTTTCCTCTTTGGCTGCAGATAAAGCTTTTGTTAAACCCACTGCACGCCTTATTTTCATTGAAGAAATATCTTTGATGTTAGGTTTTTGTAGCTGGTTGGTGATGGTGGAGACATGATTTTTCGAAGTAGAAGCCATTGTTTTTCTGTGAGTGATACGAGCCAAAAACAAATCCCAAGAGATGTGTAGTCTGAGAGTTCTCCTTCCTTGGTTATAAAATGTGGAAATAGCAGCTGGATAACCACAAATGGTTAAGAGAATATATTGAGAATCTCCTATTTTTGGGTTGCTTGTAACTGCAATTCAGATTTTTGGATATTTTCTATTAAAGAAGAAGATGTTTGACTCTGAGTGCTGAGAATGCGCTTTGGTAAGTTGACAATGTTCAAAAATCACATTGAATGGGTATAGGTTTTATTGCGCAATACTCGTACAATAGATGTACTGCCGCCAATCAAGGGGTTTCAAAATTTGAAAAAAAATTGGCTCGCGAAAATTGTGGTGCTTGATTTGAATCGGGAGATCAGTGTTGCCAAGTTGAATCCTGACGAACTGAGTTGAGACGTAGGAATCATAAAAATTAATTCCCATAGCATACTGATACATACTGTATAAATCCATAATGAGAATAATGGGATGCAAAACTGCTGAAGAAGACTATGTGCATAATGCTTTTGATTGCGATGATAGTGTCTATGAAAAGAAGAGAACAATCCAGGTCCAAAAATGGATGCTCCCCATGTTTTAAAAGGATGAGATCCTGCAAAACAAGTTAACAACACATTATCTAGTAAGGTGTGAATCTGGAAAATAAAAACTAAAGAGAAGCGATAAACATAAAAAAATCAGAGGCTTGAAACAAAAAGTTACAAGTTCACTATCAGGAAAAAACTAAAAGTTGAGTACAAAACAAATAAAAAGCTGAAAAGTTGAGAACCAAACCAATAGAATCAGTCCGGCGACTCATGTTTGGTTTTTTCTCTCTCATGTTTTTTGTCCGGCGACTCAGTCCGGTGATTGGGAAATCATCCCAATCTCGGTTTTCATCATGAGTTCGTCAATTTTTAACCTTGTTGTTGCTTTCCATTCGTTTTCCTTTATTCCTTTTCATAATCGATACCCAGTTTTGAGTTGTTTTTGCTTTTCGTTTTGGTCTTTTTCCCTTTGTTCATTGTTTAGGGTTTTCTGAGGCTTTCCTTTGGGGGTTTCGTTGTTACGTTGTTGTTTTTTTCCACGTTTTTTTTTCTCTCAGCTTTAATGCCCAGGGTTACTCATTCTACACAGGGTACGCAGCGACAACCCACCCAGCTTTCTCCCCCACCAACAGTCACTTAAGAGAACGCATTCCATTGTCCCTTCAAGAACGTCCATAACTGCAGCGATGGAGTACATGGCAGAGGCTATGTAAAAGGTTCAATTTTGAAGCATCTTCATGATAAACACCTTTTTTCTGCTGATAGCAAAGACACGATTCAAAACTTGTTGGCAGGTGATGTTTCAATGTACCTAGGAATGGAGAAAGTTCTTGGTAGTCGGCACATGTGGTTGTGTACCAAATTCCTCTACCTGAATGCATGGTATAAACCCTGTAAAGGGCGGGAAGGAGCTTGGCATGACTTCATCCCAAGTCCCCTTAATGGGGTGAAGTTGAACTCTTGATCCACGGTCTGGCTAATCCTGCTGCTGTAGCCTTGGAGGAGGATGATTTAGCTGGTGAGATTACAGGGGATGCAGCTGTTGCTTTGGAAGATTCGGCTGTAAGCGACGATGCTGATAGCCTGTCTACCGGACTGCTTGATAGTGTGTTCCAACGGAATTTTCCCATGGTAAATTGTATTCCTCACAAGTGCAGGCTTGCCTTTTCTAGGGCTCTTAAATCTTGCCTTGATCGAGTTCTTGCTGCTCCTTCCAATTTTACGTTTTGGATTCGACTCATGGTTCTCCCTATTTGCACACTATCCATGTACCATCCTAAGACTTCTGCTGAGCGTAAATCTAGTAGCCGTAAGAGGTTGCAGGTAGCTGCAATCATCCAAGCTCTTAACGTATGGAGAGATCCTAACGGCTGTTCCATTTTGGTGAGAAATTTGCTTCAGCAGCCACTTCTGGGTTCAAAGAAGGCTGATGAGAAGAAGGTGGAAGAGAAGCAACAGGCAGCTACCATTCGCGCCTGCCAAAAGAAGATCAATTCAGGGTACTTTGCAGCGGCCATCCGGGTTTTGTCATCGTCTGGCGTAACACCTTTTGAAGAGAAGACTTATCTTGGTTTATTGGAAAAACACCCTACGGCTTCACCTCCTGTGATTCCCACGGATGATATCAGCTACCAAATTTGTGTGGGGTATAAGGCTGTACTAGGGCGATTAGAAGTTTCCCTAAGGGCACTTCTTGCGGTCGTTACGGACTTCGCGCACAAAACTTAGTGGATGATCTTAGTGGAACGGCGGGGGGCAGTAGCAGATGATTTGGTTGTGTCTATTTCTGGGGTTGTCAACCTTTGGTTGGCCGGAAAATGCCCAAAGGAATTAGGAGAATTTATTGCTAGTGCACCTTTGACACCGTTATTGAAGCCTGGGGAGGGGTGTGGGGGGGGGGGGGTGGAGGGGGTGGGGTCTTAGACCTATTGCAGTTGGTACAGTTTGGCGTAGATTGGTTTCTAAGGTGGCTGCCTTCGTGGTAGGTAATGATATAACTTATTATTTGGGGGATTACCAATTTGGTGTTGGTGTTCCGGTGGTAGGTGAAGGTATTTTACATGCTGTAAACCGCCTTTTGGAATTGAAGAGCCAGTCGAACAAGATGTCAATGTTGCTAATTTACTTCTTTAATGCTTTTAACTTGGTAAGTAGGTCTCATCTCATCAAGGAATTTCGCGTTCATTGTCCATGTATTTCTCGCTGGGTTGAATTTTTTTACTCTCGTCCGGCTAAGCTTTAATATGCTCAATATTCTTTGACTTCTGTGCTTGGTGTTCAACAAGGGGATCCCCTCGGTCCCTTGTTATTTTCTTTGACTCTTCACCCCTTAGTGAAGAACGTCGCCTCCCAGTGTAATCTCGATTTGCATGCCTGGTATCTTGATGATGGTACAATTATTGGTGACACCTTAGAAGTGGCGAAGGCTTTGCGCATAATTGAATCTGAAGGGCCGAGCAGGGGACTACACCTCAACATAAAGAAGACGGAAGTCTTTTGTCCTTCTCCTGATCCTAGAAGTGCAGTGGTAGATGTTTTCCCATCAGATATTGGTAGGCCTTCTAAGGGTGTCAAACTTTTGGGTGGTCCTGTGAGCTTGGATATGGACTTTATTAGTGACATGTTGTTGAATATGGTGCACAAAACTGTTCAACTTATGGATGCGATAAAGAAACTCAGGGATCCTCAAAGTGAGATGCTTCTACTTCGCAATTGTACTGGAGTGTCTAGACTTTATTTTTCTTTGCGAACTACCAATCCTGCTGATATTCAACCTGCTACTGATTTCTTCGATGATCGGTTGTTTCAGTACTTGAGACTTTTAATTACTGGAGACGGTGCAGGCTTCGGTCCTTTACAAAAGAGATTATCTACCTTACCCATTAAATATGGTGGAATTGGCATTTATACTATGGCTGATGCTCGAGTGTATTGTTTTCTTGCTTCTCAGAGCCAGACTACTTCAGTGCAGAAAATAATCCTTGGTGACTTATTCTCAACAGACAAAGGTTCTTCCTATCATTTGGCTCTTTATACCTTTACCCAGGTATGTGGATTGCCGTCTACTTACTATGTCGATGATTCTGCCCCCCCTTCCATGCATTCCCTGGTAGTAGTTTATTTTGATGCAGTTAAGAAGCAAATCCCTGACCAATTTGTTATGTCTGAACAAGATTCTATCTTATGGCAATGTAATCGTGTTAATCATGCGCAAGACTACCTTATGGAGGTGCCTATTAGCAGGCTCAACCAATGTCTCGGGCTGAGACAATTCAGGACTGTATTGTGTTATCGACTCGGTATTCCTATGTTCACTGAGAATAGTTCTTGCCCAAGTTGTAACAAACCTATGGACATCTTTGGGGATCATGCGCTTCATTGTTCTAAGGATATTGGTTATAAGTTTCGCCATGATGTTGTTCGGGATGTTGTTTTTGACATTTGTTACAAAGAAAATGTACCTGCGCGCAAAGAGGTTTCTATTGGCCTTCGAGCAGATGATGGTAGGGATCTAAAGCCTACTGATATTCTTGTTCTTAACTGGGAAAAAGGGCAAGATATTTGTATGGATGTCACAGGTGTATCCCCTTTCACTGGTGAGGGTGTTCGTTCCTTCTCTCCTGGGAAGGCTATTTCTGGGGCTGTTTCTCGGAAACGGACCAAGTATTTAGACAAATGTACTGCACATGGTTATGGTTTAGGGGTTTTATCTTTTTCTACCTCAGGTGAGCTAGGGGAAGATACTATTGTATTTTTCAAACGCTTACGGAATTGCTTGCTAAGCAATGACGCCAGTTGTGGCTTAGGCAGTTTTATTTTTTATAGAGTAGGAGTTGCTATTCAAAGAGGAGTTGGGGCACATCTTGTTGCTAGGTTACCAACCAAAAGCTCTGTGTAATTCATTTAAATTATAGAGTTAGTCACTTTTATAAGAGATTTAAAGATAATAGGAAAACAAGTGGAATAGGTAGATAGAATAAAGCAAATAATTCATGGTGCATATTAGGGAGTAAACATGGAGAAAATGCAAAGACTGAAATAGAAGGTGAAGTTACTGAGTTAACTCAGCAATTGCCGATTTGCAGAGCTTTTCCTCTCAACACTACCCGGCTTGCAAAATACATTCTTATTGTAGCCTCGTAATAGTAGTTTACTAGTTTATTATTCCAGTTCATTTTGTAAAATGAACTCGTTTTATAGTTATTTTTTAGCCTAAGGATAACGTAAAAATTAAAAGCTCTGAAACATATCAACAATGGTACTCGTTGGAAAGCTCTCGTCGAGGGCTTTCCGAATATATAAAATTTATCATTTTTGGACATGTGATTCAAAAGATATTTCAATTTTAAGTTTTTATTTATTTATTTTTATTAAAAGAGAGAAAATGAGAAAAAAATGGCATTTTTGCAATTATTAAAAAATTATGACATTATTGATGACGTCATTCCACGTGAGTATTGTCCACCCTATGACCAAACAATAATATTTAGGACCAAACAACAATATATATTTTTTAAAAGGACCAAACATACAGTTGACTGGGTCAACTTGACCAAACTAACTCTAATATATTGTTATTATGACTAAATGGTATTTCCTATGATGAGTTATAGGTGCATGGCTTTACCCACTGTGGGTCCCACGTGAAGTTGCGAGTGCCAGGACAAGTCATGGGATTTCTCTCCGGCATATGGAGAATTATTGTCGAGTTAATGAAAGCATGAGAGTTGCAATTAGTAGCATTTTTATTTGTTGTTATATATTCTAGAAATCACTGATGGAAAACCTCAGACTGTACCAAGGTAGCTTGGATCACCGATGAATTTTCATAGACGGAATTATTCTAATGATATACAATAAATACCCAATTTTGGTTTTGTCTAATATTAGTTGGTATACAAGTATACTTTTCTAATATATCTTTTAGGCTATTCTTGAGGACACTCCCTTAAAGAGTGTGCATATGACAAATGAATTATATTGGTTACATTTAACAAACAGTAAAACATATCATAAAATCAGTTTTATATATATTTTTTATTAATTGATTATTTCAAGTCTCTGCTATGTATTATATATATACAAATTAGGGTTTATTCAAAGCTTTTGGTTGGCAATCTAGCAACAAGATGGGCACCAACACACTTTTGAATAACAATTCCTAGTCTATGAAAAATAAAGCTACCAAAACCACTACTAGCGTCATTACTAATTAAACAATTCTTCAGACGTTTGAAAAAACATAAAGTATCCTCACCAAATTACCCTAAAGTAGAGAAAGCTAAGACCCCCAAACCATGGCCATGAGAAATACATTTGTCCAAGTATTTAATGTGTTTACGTGAAACCGCACTAGATATAGCTTTTCCCGGGACAAATGAGCTAGCGAATTCCTTCACCAGTGAAGGGCGAGACACATGTGACATCCATGCAAACATCTTGTCCATTTTCCCAATTAATCACAAGAATATCAGCAGGTTTCAAATCTTTTTCATCATTTGTCAAAAAAACCGAGAGAAACTTCCTTACGTGCAGGCACACCATCTTTGTAACAAATGTCAGCGATTACATCACGAATAAAATCATGTCAAAACTTAGGACCTATATCCTTAGCACAATGAAGCGCGTTATCCCCAAACATGTTCATGGATTTGTTACAACTTGGGCACAAACCATTCTCAACAAAAAGTGGGATGCCAATACGATAACAAAGCACAACTCTGAACTGTCTAGGTCCAAGGCACTGATTAAGCCTACTAATGGGTACAACCAGTAAATAGTCTTGAGCATGCTTAACATGATAGCATTGCCACAAGATAGAATCTCTTACAGACATAGAAAATTGGTCTGGGATTTGTTTCTTAACCACATCAAAATAAGTGACTGCGAGGGAGTGTATGGAAGGGGGGCAGTATCATTGACACAGTAAGTAAAAAGTAATCCACATACCTAGATGAATCTCTCAAGTGAAAATCGATAAGAAGAACCTCTGTCTATTGAGAATGAGTTACCAAGGATCACCTTCTGTACCGAAGTAATCTGACTCTGGGAAGCAAGGTAACAGTAGGTGTTGGTGTCAGCCATGGTGTAAATGCCAAGTCCACCATCTTTTATAGGCAAGGTAGATAATCGCCGTTGTAAATGACCAAACCCCGCACCATTACCCGTGATTAATAGTCTCAAATACTTAAGTAAATGATCATCCAAAAGGTCAATGGATGGTTGAAGGGCCGCAGGATTGGTAGTACGCATTGCAAAATATAATCTAGACACACCAGTACAATTGTGAAGTAATAGCATCTCACTTTGGGGGTCTTTGAGTTTATTGATTGCAGTCATTAATTGAACCGTTTTATGCACTCTACTCAACATCATATCATAATAAAGTTTAGATCCAAACTCACTGGTCCACCCCAAAGTTAGAAGGTCTACCAATATTAGCCGAGAAAACACTGCCAACTGTGCTTCTGGGATCAATAGAAGGCCAAAAGACTTCCGTTTTCTTTACATTGAGATGTAAACCCCTGCATGGTCCTTTTGTTTCAATAATACTCAAGGCTTTAGCTACCACCAAAGTATCACCGATAATAGTACCATCATCCAGGTACCAGGCATGCAAATCGAGTTTGCATAGAGAAGCAATAATCTTCACCAGTGGGTGAAGTGTCAAAGCGAATAAAAAGGGACCGAGAGGGTGTCCTTTCTAAACTCCAAGAGCAGAGGAAAAAATATAGTAGTCGTAATAGAGTTTAGCAGGCCTCGAGTAACAAAATTCTACCCAGAAAGAAATACCTGGACAATGGAGAAGAACTTCCTTGATGAGTTGAGATCTGCTCACCATGTTGAAAGCATTATAAAAGTTAATGAGAAACATTGACATTTTTTCCGAGTGACCTTGCATCTCAAGTAAGCGATTTACAACATGTAAAATACTTTATCCACCCGCAGGCAAACCAACCCCGAACTGGTAATCACCAAAATAAGACGACGTGTCCTTTCCAACAGAGAAAGCAGCCACTTTCGAAATCAACCTACGCCAAACCGTACCAACATCAATAGGCCTAATACCACCCCCAGGTTTAACTAACAGAGTCAAAGGCGCACAAGCAATAAACTAGCCCAAAACCGCATGGCATTTATTACCAGCCAACCAAAGATTGACAAGCCCTGTAATCGAAACGAGTAACTCATCTGCAACAGCTACTGCAACCCCACTTATTACGTCGACCAAATGATGTGAACGTAAACCGTCGCGACCACAAGATATGCCTTTTGGGAAGCTCTTAATAGCCCCGACATCAAGGATCACAGGGAGAGGTGCAGGTGGGTGCTTGTCATGTAGTTCCTATAACGTATTCTCATCACATGGTGCTACCCCAGATGAAGACAACACCCGTATAGCTGCAGCGACTTCTTTTGACAAGCCAATAAAGCACTACACCAAAACCAGGATTTTCTCACAGTGTAACCTGTCACAGTTTATTTTTCAGTAACAGATATACCTGTGATAAGTCCTGCAACAGTTATAACTGTAATTAAATTTTGTATTCGTTATAATAATTAGGACTTTTATTAGTCACACAAATATTTGTTGATAATTATTTGAACAACAACAATTATAATCTAAAATGATATTTCCACCCAAAAATTCCACCACATCAAAAACAACCCCGAATTAATCACTTTTAAAATTTTGGTTGTCACTACTTTCGCAACAATTATACAAAATAACAATTTTATTTAATTTCTAAATATCAAAATTTAATTTATTTTTAATTTTAAATTTTCTTAATATTAGAAAAAGGATCAAGACCAAGTCAACAAGTCATGACTTTGTATGACATTTGACTTTTAACAAAAACCAACCTTTTCTTTTGATTTTCTCGACAAAACCACAACAAAAATTTCTGCTTCTTCCGAAGAACGTGAAAATGACCATATTACCCTTACTCGGAATAAGTGCAACAAAAATTCAGAAGAACGTGAAAATGACCATATTACCCTTACTCGAAATAAAGGCAATAAATATTATAGAGACTGTGAAAATGACCAGAATACCCTTATTGAAAAAAAAAGTAAAAATTACGGATTGTGAAAATGACCATATTACCCTTTTTTGAAATAACAGCAATAATTTTTATGGAGAGCGTGAAAATGACCAGGATTATCAAGTTATCGAAAATAAGTAAAGTAAATATTACACACTTTGAAAAAGACCATATTACCCTTACTGGAAATAAGTGCAATAAATATTATGGAGACTATGAAAATAACCAGACTACCCAATTAAGTGTAATAAGTAAAATAAATATTACAGACTCGATAAATGACCATATTACCCTTATTAGAAATAGTGCAATAAATATTATGGAGACTGTGAAAATGACCAAACTACCCTTATCGAAAATAAGTAAATTAAATATTACAGACTGTGAAAATGACCATATTACCCTTGTTGGAATTTAGTGGATTAAATATTATGGAGACTATGAAAATGACCAGACTGTCCTTATTGAAAATAAGTAAAGTAATATTACACACTTTGAAAATGACCATATTATCCTTATTGGAAATAAGTGCAATAAATATTATGGATATTGAGAAAATTACCAAACTACCCTTATTGAAAATAAATAAAATAAATACTACATACTGTGAAAATGACCATATTTCCCTTATTGGAAATAAATGGAAAAAATATTAGGGAGACTGTGAAAATGTCCAAACTACCCTTAATGAAAATAAATAAAGTAAATATTACATACTGTGAAAATGACCATATTACCCTTATTGGAAATAAGTGCCACAAAATTATAAAGACTATGAAAATGACCAGACTACCCTTATCGAAAATAAGTAAAGTAAATATTACATACTTTGAAAATGACCATATTACCCTTATTGGAAATAAATAGAATAAATATTAAGGAGACTGTGAAAATGACCAAACTACCCTTATTGAAAATAAATAAAGTAAATATTACATACTGTGAAAATGACCATATTACCCTTATTGAAACTAAATGCTATAAATATTATGGAGACTGTGAAAATGACCAGACCACCCTTATCGAAAATAGGTAAAGTAATTCGTACAAACAGTGAAAATGACCAAACTACCCTTATTGAAAATAAATATTACAAACTAGGAAAATGACCATATTACCCTTATAGGAAATACGTGCAATAAATATTATGGAGTCTGGGAATGACCAAACTACCCTTATTGAAAATAAATAAAGTAAATATTACAGAATGTGAAAATGACCATATTACCCTTATTGGAAATAAGTGCAATAAATATTATGGAGACTGTGAAAATGACCAAACTACCCTTATTAAAAATCAATATAGTAAATATTACAGAATATGAAAATGACCATATTACCCTTATTGGACAAAAGTGCAATAGATATTATGGAGACTGTGAAAATGACCATACTACCCTTATCATAAATAAATAAAGTAATTCTTACAGATTGTGAAAATGACCATATTACCCTTATTAGAAAAAAAGTGCAATAAATATTATGTAGACTGTGAAAATGACCATATTACCCTTATCGGAAATAAGTAAATTAAATGTTATTGATTGTGAAAATGACCATATTACCCTTATTGGAAAAAGTGCAATAAATATTATGGAGTATGGGAAATGACCAAACTACCCTTATTGAAATTAATTAATATAAATATTACAGAATGTGAAAATGACCATATTACCCTTATAGGAAATAAGTGCAATAAATATTATGGAGTCTGGGAAATGACCAAACTACCCTTATTGAAAATAATTAAAATAAATATTACAGAATGTGAAAATGACCATATTACCCTTATTCTAAATAAATGCAATAAATATTATGGAGACTATGAAAATGACCAGAATACCCTTATCGAAAATGAGTAAAATAAATATTACAGACTGGGAAAATGACCATATTACCCTTATTGGAAATATGTGCAATAAATATAATGGAGTTTGGGAAATGACCAAACTACCCTTATTGAAAATAAAGAAAGTAAATATTACAGAATGTGAAAATGACCATATTAACCTTATTGGAAATAAGTGCAATAAATATTATGGAAACTGTGAAAATGACCTGTAAGAATTTATCGCACTTTTTTACAATAAGGGTAATATGGTCATTTTCACGATCTGTAAGCATTACTTTACTTATTTATGATAAGGGTAGTATGGTCATTTTCACTGTCTCCATAATCTTTATTTCACTTTTTTTTTCAATAAGGGTAATATGGTCATTTTCACAATCTGTAAGAATTACTTTACTTATTTATGATATAAGTGTAGTATGGTCATTTTCACAGTCTTCATAATATTTATTGCACTTTTTTCCGATAAGAGTAATATAGTCATTTTCACAATCTGTAAGAATTACTTTACTTATTTCTGATAAGGGTAGTATGGTCATTTTCATTGTCTCCATAATCTTTATTTCACTTTTTTCCGATAAGGGTAATATGGTCACTTTCCCAATCTGTAAGCATTACTTTACTTATTTATGATAAGGGTAGTATGATCAATTTCACAGTCTTCATAATATTTATTGCACTTTTTTACAATAAAGGTAATATGGTCATTTTTACAATCTGTAAGAATTACTTTACTTATTTATGATAAGGGTAGTATGGTCATTTTCATTGTCTCCATAATCTTTATTTCATTTTTTTTTTCAATAAGGGTAATATGGTCATTTTCACAATCTGTAAGAATTACTTTACTTATTTATGATATAAGGGTAGTATGGTCATTTTCACAGTCTTCATAATATTTATTGCACTTTTTTCCGATAAGAGTAATATTGGTATTTTCACAATCTGTAAGAATTACTTTACTTATTTCTGATAAGGGTAGTATGGTCATTTTCATTGTCTCCATAATCTTTATTGCACTTTTTCCCGATAAGGGTAATATGGTCATTTTCACAATCTGTAAGAATTACTTTACTTATTTCTAATAAGGGTAGTATGGTCATTTTCACATTCTCCATAATATTTATTGCACCTTTTCCGATAAGGGTAATATGGTCATTTTCACAATCTGTAAGAATTACTTTACTTATTTCTGAATAGGGTAGTATGGTCATTTTCACAGTCTTCATAATATTTATTGCACTTTTTACCAATAAGGGTAATATGGTCATTTTCACAATCTGTAAGAATTACTTTACTTATTTCTGATAAGGGTAGTATGGTCATTTTCACAGTCTTCATAATATTTATTGCACTTTTTACCAATAAGGGTAATATGGTCATTTTCACAATCTGTAAGAATTACTTTACTTATTTATGATAAGGGTAGTATAGTCATTTTCACTGTCTCCATAATCTTTATTTCACTTTTTTCCGATAAGGGTAATATGGTCATTTTCCCAATCTGTAAGAATTACGTTACTTATTTCTGATAAGGGTAGTATGGTCATTTTCACAGTCTCCATAATATTTATTGCACTTTTTTCCGATAAGGGTAATATGGTCATTTTCACAATCTGTAAGAATTACTTTACTTATTTCTGATAAGGGTAGTATGGTCATTTTCACAGTCTTCATAATATTTATTGCACTTTTTACCAATAAGGGTAATATGGTCACAGTCTTCATAATATCGTCTTCCGCTCATCCAAACGAGAAACTCAAGTCTAACTCTAGTAGTCTTTGAGCCCGTGCTGTTCAATTCTGATATATTTCGTCTTCCGTTCATCTAAACGAGAAACTCAAGTCTAACTATAGTAGTCTTTGAGCCCGTGTTGTTCAATTCTGATTTTTTTTTTCTTCCGCTCATCCAAACGAGAAACTCAAGTCTAACTCTAGTAGTCTTTGAGCCCGTGCTGTTCAATTCTGATATATTTCGTCTTCCGTTCATCTAAACGAGAAACTCAAGTCTAACTATAGTAGTCTTTGAGCCCGTGTTGTTCAATTCCGATATATTTCGTCTTCCGCTCATCCAAACGAGAAACTCAAGTCTAACTCTGGTAGTCTTTGAGCATGTGCTGTTCAATTCTTATATATTTCGTCTTCCGTTCATCTAAACGAGAAACTCAAGTCTAACTATAGTAGTCTTTGAGCCCGTGTTGTTCAATTCTGATATATTTCGTCTTCCGCTCATCCAAACGAGAAACTCAAGTCTAACTCTAGTAGTCTTTGAGCCCGTGCTGTTCAATTCTGATATATTTCGTCTTCCGTTCATCTAAACGAGAAACTCAAGTCTAACTATAGTAGTCTTTGAGCCCGTGTTGTTCAATTCTGATATATTCCATCTTCCGTTCATCAAAACGAGATACTGAAGTCTAACTCTAGTACACATTGATCCCGTGTTGTTCAATTCTGATATATTCCGTCTTCCGTTCATCAAAACGAGATACTGAAGTCTAACTCTAGTACACATTGATCACGTGTTGTTCAATTCTGATATACTCCGTCGTCCGTTCATCAAAACGAGATACTGAAGTCTAACTCTAGTACACATTGATCCCGTGTTGTTCAATTTCGATATATTCGTCATCCGTTCATCAAAACGAGAAGTCTAAGTCTAACTCTAGTACACATTGATCCCGTGTTGTTCAATTCTCGATATATTTCGTCTCCAGTTCATCCGAACGAGAAACTCTGTGTCGAACTCTTGTAATCTTTGAACTCGTGTTGTTCAATTCGATATATTTCGTTTCAGTTCACGAACGAGAAACTCAAGTCCAACTCAGTAATCTTTGAACCTGGGATGTTCAAATCTGATAAATTTCATCTCCAGTTCACCCGAACGAGAAACTCAGGTCTAACTCTAGTAATCTTTGAACATGTTATGTTCAATTATGGTATATTTCGTCTCCAGTTCATCCGAACTAGAAACTCATGTCTAAATTTAGTAGTTTTTGAACCTATGTTGTTCAATTCTGATATATTTCGTCTTCAGTTCATAAGAACGAGAAACTCATGTCTAACTCTTGTTGTCTTTGAACCCGTGTTGTTCAATTCGATATATTTCGTCTTGATTCATTCGAACGAGAAACTCGAGTCTAACTCATGTAGTTTTTGAACCTGTGTTGTTCAATTCTGATATATTTCGTCTCTAGTTCTTTCGAACGAGAAACTCAGGTCTAACTCTAGTAGTCTTTGAACATGTGATGTTCAATTCTGATATATTTCGTCTTCATATCATCCGAATGAGAAACTAAGGTCTAACTCTAGTAATCATCGAACCTGTGATGTTCAATTCTGATATATTTCGACTCCAGTTCATCCGAACGAGAAACTCATGCCTAACTCTATTAATCATTGAACCTGTGATGTTCAATTCTAATTTATTTCGTCTCCAGTTCATCCGAACGAGAAACTCATGTCTAACTCTAGTAATCTTTGAACCCGTGATGTTCAATTCTTGTATATTTCGTCTCAAGTTCGTCTGAAAGAGAAACTTTGGTCTAACTCAAGTAATCTTTGAACCCGTGATGTTCAATTCTGATATATTTCATCTTTAGATCATCCATACGAGAAACTCTGTTCTAACTCTAGTAATATTTGAACCCGTGATGTTCAATTCTGATATATTTCGTCTCCAGTTCATCCGAAAGAGAAACTCAGGTCTAACTCTGGTAATCTTTGAACTTGTGATGTTCAATTCTAATATATTTCATCCTCAGTTCATCCGAAAACGAGAAACTCAAGTCTAACTCTAGTAATCTTTGAACCTGTGATGTTCAATTCTGATATATTTCATCTTTAGTTCACCCGAAAGAGAAACTCGGGTCCAACTCTAGTAATCTTTGAACCTTGGATGTTTAATTCTGATATATTTCGTTTTCAAATCATCCGGACGAGAAATTAGGTCTAACTCTAGTAATCTTTGAATCCGTAATGTTCAATTCTGATATATTTCGTCTCTAGTTAATCCGAAAGAGAAACTCAAGTCTAAATCTGGTAATCTTTGAACCTGTGATGTTCAATTCTTATATATTTCGTCCTCCAGTTCATTCGAAAACGAGAAACTCAAGTCTAACTCTAGTAATCTTTGAACCTGTGATGTTCAATTCTGTTATATTTCGTCTCCAGTTCATCCGAACGAGAAACTCAGGTCTAACTCTAGTATTCTTTGAACCCGAGATGTTCAATTATTATATATTTCATCTCCAGTTCGTCTGAAAGAGAAACTCTGGTCTAACTCAAGTAATCTTTGAACCCGTGATGTTCAATTCTTATATATTTCGTATTTAGATCATCCATACGAGATACTCTGGTCTAAAGTAATCTTTGAACCCGTGATGTTCAATTCTGATATATTTCGTCTTCAGATCATCCGGACGAGAAACTTATGTCTAACTCTAGTAATATTTGAACCCGTGATGTTCAATTCTGATATATTTCGCCTCCAGTTCGTCTGAAAGAGAAACTCTGGTCTAACTCTAGTAATCTTTGAACCTGTGATGTTCAATTCTGATATATTTTGTCTTTAGATCATCCAGACGAGAAACTCTGGTCTAACTCTAGTAATCTTTGAACTCGTGATGTTCAATTCTGATATATTTCGTCTCCAGTTCATCCGAAAGAGAAACTCGTGTCTAACTCGTAATCTTTGAACTGTGATGTTCAATTCGATATATTTCGTCCTCGATTCATCCGAAATAGAGAAACTCAGGTCTAACTCTGGTAATCTTTGAACTGTGATGTTCAATTGATATATTTCATCTTGATTCTGAAAAGAGAAACTCGAGTCTAACTCTAGTAATCTTTGAACCTTGGATGTTCAATTCGAGTATATTTCGTCTTGAGATCATCCAGGATGAGAAATTAGGTCTAACTCTAGTAATCTTTGAATCCGTGATGTTCAATTCGATATATTTCGTCTCAGTTCATCCGAAAGAGAAACTCAAGTTTAAATACGGTAATCTTTGAACCTGTGATGTTCAATTTCGATATATTTCGTCCCGGTTCATTCGAAAACGAGAAACTCAGGTCTAACTCTAGTAATCTTTGAACTGTGATGTTTGATTCGATATATTTTGTCTCAGATCATCCGAACGAGAAACTCAGATCTAACTCTAGTAATCTTTGAACCCGTGATGTTCAAATTTGATATATTTCGTCACTTTTTAACCCAACAAAATCGATAATCGGTTGTCAGTAACCCCGGAGCGAAAGTCGTTTTTTCTTTCTTTCTGTTTGACCGTTTGTGATTTTCTCAAAAAACACGTAATTCTCGAAAGAACACACATGCTTCTCACACACTCCCCTCAATCCTTATGAGAACATCAAACAAAATGTTAATCGTCCATGTTTTTTGATGGACAAATCTGAACCGTTAAACCTTTCATTTACGTTCCACTTCGTTATCCCTTCCCTTATCCTTATCCTCTTCTCTTTCTCTTATTCTCCAAATCCTATCGTCTCTCTCAAACCCTATAACTAAGAAAAGAAAAAAAAAAAAAAAAACCCTCTCGTCTCTGTCAAATCCTCAAACTAAGAACCCTAATCTTTCTCAAATCCTTTCTAAAAAAACCTTAACCGTCTCTAACCTAATTTTTCCGTATTCACTGCACCTAATTTCTCCGAACCCTAACTCCGATTTGAGGAAAAAAAATGTAAGTTACCACCGAATCTCTTCCATCTTACTTGTTTTCGGAAGATTTAAAGAAGGAGAACAACATTAAGATATATGACGTTCCTCTGGATTAAGTTTAATTTCCCTATCTCTTAAGATCTAGTAAACCACGTTATGCACCAGAAGATCCAACGCTATCTTGCCATGGAAAAGATTGAATCAACCATAAATTTCATTTCCCTTAACCTCTAATCATTTGTAAACCCTAGTTTTTACTAATTCGGGATTTTATTCTTCAACCCATAATTTCTTGTTACACATGGAAGACGTGAGAATTCAATTACTCATTGTGTATCTTTTGAAAATTAAAAGTAGTTTGATTTTACAAATAAATTGTATTTTTGATTTTTTGTTATAATTTTAATGGTGGGTTTTTGGGTGTTTTGTACTTTATGTTGGGAGAAGGGCTTGTACCATCGAAGAAGAAGAATCGAATAGGAAATATGTCATGTTGAAGTCAGAATGAGATCTAGTAACTACAAAAGAAGACCACCAAGTTGGATTAAGATCTCTTCTCCCTGATGCAGGTAAAATAAACCAAACCCATTTTAGCTTAATGTATTATGTTTTTTTGTTAATATTTACTGAATCAGTCCATGCCTCAAATTGGTCTTTTATCTTGTTGTTGGTGTTATTAGATTTTTTAAGCCGTATTTGCAGCTGGTGTATATTTAGGGTATCTACTTGATACATATCTTTTGCCTTTCATGTTGTGAGAAAGAGTGTCTATGATAAGGACTTGAGATTTTGCATAAATCTTAAAATAATGCGACTATTTGTTTTCAAATTGGCTTAAACTGTCTGGATACAAGTACTGCTTGTTGAGAAGAAACAATCTAGGTTTGGGTTGAGTCATTGATTTGATGTTCATAAATTCTTATTCATGCTTACTTTTTGCTTGATTGGAAACTCAGTTCTCTTATTCATGCCTTCCAAAGAAAGAGTCGTATGCTGTCAATATAGCTTGATTGGATTATTTCATACATTTGGTGATAATATCTGGATTTGGTCTGGTACAGATTCACCACCTCATCGGCGGCATTAGATGCTACGAATTCACGACCTCGGTGGCGGGCATTAGACGCTACAAATTCATCAATTAAGTACCAAGCAGAACTACAAAAGTAGTTAAGACCCTTTGAACTGATCTTTTATTGTTAATGTGTTGTGTCCAATTTAGGTTTTTCAATTTTCCTTTCAAAGTTTGTAATGGTTTTGAATTGGGGGTGTGTTTTGCTATTTCAAATTAGGTTTGAATTCGGTTTTGTTTGATATTTCAAATTAGGTCTAATAATTAGTATGTTGATTTTTGATTCTTCAAACTGTGATGGCGATTCCTGAGTTGTAATTTTTATTTTGTCTTAATTTTGGTAAAGTTTTCAGTAATTTTTTGGGTTTAAATGTTACTTATAAGGAAGTGATTGTTAGGGTTTCTTTGTGATAGCATTGGGTTCGATTTGTTGATTTCAACTTCGTAGCATAGGGTTTTTTGTTATATTAATTGAAGTCTTGTTTTGGTTAGCTTTTTATCTTTTGTTCTCTATTAGCACCAGCAAATTTTGGTGCTTTTCTTCTCCAACTTATTGGTGCTTTTCTTCACTACTTACTTGGTCAAAGCATTTGGTGGTATTCTCTGAATTTTCCCTACAAGAAAAAATTCTGAATTTTTAACATAAAAGCCTTCTGGTTGGATCTTCTTGATTGCTTATTTGCTTAATTTCCATTGTATCTAAGTTTTAATATTCTTTTTCTGCTTTCTTCATCTTGAGGGGGCTGCCTCCGGCCTTAATTCCTCTCCACTTTTCTTATCTTACATTTATTTAAATTCTGATTAAGATGGTATTTCTCTTTGCTAAACATTATTTGATTGTTGTTGCATCTTATCTTATTTTGCTAGGTCCATCTAATTCATATAGTGATCTTCTTCATCAGTCATATTATGTTTAATTATTCTTGATTCGGATTTTGTGGTCCTAATGTGTTCATTGTGATGTCGTGAAATGAGACAATAATTTGATTATAATGTTTGTTATTATTACCTTGCTAGGCATGTCGTGGAAACTATGAAACCTATCAGTTAATAGGCTTTTAGCTTTAAAGATGCTGATTATTGGGTGAGCAATCAATATCTATTATCCCTATTAACGTTTATGTATATAAGTTCAAACAATAGCTTGAGTGGCCATAATTGTTTAAGTACTTGAAAAATATGCCAATAAATGTTTAAGTACTCTTTTATTTTCAGATGAAAGTTCAAAATGCTCAACCTAGGCATATCACTGAAATAAGCAGAGATGTAATATATGAAGGATCAGGTCATGGGACTACCAAAATATGTAGCGTGGCACCTTGTGGATTTTCTGATGCGAAAACACTTTCTAAGGATGCCAAAGAAAGTGCAGCATCCATGAAGAAGCTTTGGAGTTCTATTTCCCTTTGTAATGGTTTCCCTGCTTCCAAATTTTTCGACATCAATTGTTCCGTGTGATCAGGTGTAGAAGAATACAAATGTATTGTATCATATCAACACTGCAACTCCTGTTCTCATCCAATCTGTTGATCAAAACGTTAAAGAAAAGATGGTAAATTTTGATTTGAATACCCACTTTTACACAGAATTATGCCTTAGCAGTTGCATTTACGCTTATATTAGGTGTTTGGGTTTTCTTATTCTAGCATAATATTGTAGTTCTAATATTGAAACTTGCTTGCTTTCGTTAGGTAAACTTGGTGAAGATCACAAGGGTACTCCAAAAAATCTTAATGCTGGATTCCAACAAGTAGTTGTTGGTATATTGCATGAGCTGAATGCATATGGTCATATGACTATCCCACCAAGGATGATAATGCGGTAAGAATGAACTTAATAGATTTGTTCTTGTATATTCTGATTTTTTTCATAGTTCGTACAAAACCCAATTCCTAATATCTTCAAATGTGATATATCGGTATGAGATTACATGCCTTCATTTTGCTTCTTAGCTTTCATGTCATACATGGTTAGGGAATTTGTCGTGGCGCATCTTTAATACTTGTTGCTTATGGCTTGTTTTTGTTCAGTATCCATTCTTGATGGTGTCTGATTGATTGTAGGAAATGTGATTACTGTAGGAGAATTTTCTCTAGATCTTTGCGACTAGGAGGAATCCTACCCTTTGTTGTAAGCATTATTGATACTCATTTATCCTCGAAACTCTTTCGCCATTCTGTATTTTTTGTTAGTCACTCAATCTATTTTTTTTCACAACTTGAATTCTGCTAACATACTTTAACTTTGTTCTGCAGTTTGAAGATTTCACAAATCAAGATGCTTTTGAGTTGGTGTTCAATCATGATAAACATGTAATGACTTTATTCAATTTTTTTGTACTATGTTTTTATTTTTTATTCTTGTCATCCTAAAATACAATATCGTAGTTTTAGTAAATGGTTGGTCTCTTCCCCTGTTCTGTGAACACCCTTTCAAGTTTCTATAGACTTATAGTTGGGTTTTACATGAATAATTTATTACAAGCGCCGACTATTTGAATTGGATGTATGCATTAGTATTAAATTGGATATAACTGGTTGTATTAACTTCTACTTGTAGAGTCCAAGCGTTGATATTGTCACTTACAAGAGAATTGGCTTCTGAGAAGCGGTTATTTTGGCGTCTGGGTGATCACATAAAGTTACACGCCCACACCGCATATGAGGCAAGATTGTGTGGGGATATTAGAAAAATTGAATCTGGAGTCCAAATAGTATCTCCCAATTTTTTGTATGTGACTTAAAGTTGTTTGTTTGATTACTTATAAAATGTATCAATAATGCTGACTTTTTATTACGCATACCATTCATGTATAACTACGTATTCATCTAAGTATTGTTGCGCTGCTTGTTTCCTTTCATACTCTTTGGTGGAGTGTAGTTTTGATTAATGGTCTAGAATTATGTGAATTGATAGATTTGTTGTTCTCTTGTAACTTGTTGTCACATTGTTATCTGCAGTTGTCTTTATTAAAGTGGGCTTGTTTCGTATGGTTGAAGCTCGTGAGTGTTGGCTTGATCCTTCACATGGATAATGGTGGTCTTTGGAGCAAGTTGCGAGTGATGAAGTGAAGATTGAAAAATAATAGATTGCAATTGTGTTTCAGATTATTGGTATTGCAGGCCAATAAACTGAAAGTGTAGGGCCATCATAATGACCTGTATTGCAGGTCCGTTAACTGGAAGCCCAGGTCCATGAAAGTGATCTGGGCTACCCATTTTTTTTAATTGTAATTTTAAAGAATTGTCACATATTTAACTGTAACAAAAATTGTAATTTAAAAAAACACGTGTCCTCAAAGGATTTGTTGCTAGTAAATAGGTAACACTTATAGGTATTCTTCGTAATCGTGACAAAAAGTTGACAGGTGTTCATAGGGAATCCGTTGCAAAAAGTATGCAACACTTATATGTGTTATTGTTATCGTTAGAAAAAAGTGACACGTGTCATCACAAAATTGTTGCAAAGTTAGAATAACAATTAAATCTGTTATAATTACTGTGACAAATGAGCCACGTGTCGCTATTCTAAAATTAGGTTAACTGTTACTATTAAATAATGTAACAGTTTATAAATGTGACTGTAACCAAATTTTGTCACTATAAAAACTTTTACGAAAAAAGATAACAATTAATATCACAGCGTTTCTCTAACGGCATATATGTGTTACAAATTTTTTTTGTAACAGAAATGCCCTGTGACAAAATCCGGGATTTGGTGTAGTGAAGTAGCAACTCCTTGTTTCTTATCTTCCTTCTTCGAACCAAAGTGAAGAGGTTGTTGAAGAAGTTTACTTACCAGGGTAGAGAAGCCATTAGGTTCCTTCCAAAAAGTAAGGGCTTGGTTTATGTCCATGACTTGCAAACGTTTCCTGTTGCCAGACTTCTTCTCAGCTGAAGTTCTCGGTTGGAACAAGGTAAGGGTACAGATTGGGAGGAAAAAAAAACCGTAATATCTAACCTAGCCTAAATTCTAGAAGTTAATAACAAACCGTAATCGCCTCTTCATAAAAACGGAAAAAAAAATCCAACTGATCAAGTTTTCTATCCTTTTCCAAAGACGACCGACGTGATCATCAAAACAAAAAATTAAAACTAATTATAGATGATGGAGTTAATAAAATGCAGCTTAATAAAATTAATTACATGATGATCAAAACAAATTAAAATTAACTATAGCTAGTGGACATGATTTTTTTTTTTTGAAACATTAAATTAAATAAAACTAATTAAACAGTTACTACACGTGGGAATGTAATTCTCATAGAGCAGATTAAGATTAAAATGAAACTAAATAAATTAAGATTATAGCTAGTGGACATGATGATTAGAACAGATTAAGATTAAAATGAAACTAAATAAATTAAATATAAGTTTTCAATGGAAGCTTGCGCGTCAATCTCGATTCATTCTTCTCAGTTACTTTTATGTACTCCGTTTTCATATTGTTTGTAATATCTTTTGTAGTACTTACCAATGGAACGTGCAACTGGGGATACCCAATCTAAATGGGGGATATAGTTACAGGACAAAAACGGTGTCCCAATAGAAATTCTGGGTGTCCCCATCCTAGTTAGCAATTCGTGATACGGAGAGGAGTTCGGGACGGCATACGTTCGGGAATTTTACGGATTTCGATAGGTCGGATTCGGTCAAAAAGTCGGTCAACGGTTCGTTGTTCGGAGTGTAGTTCGGAACGGATACGTACGTCTATAATTCGTTTTAGAAATATAAGTTCGGTACGGAAAATTCGGGTTACATCAAATTAATAAAAAGTATATTTTTAAGGTTAGATTGAGTTAAAATTAGACAACAACAAGGAACTACCTCAATGGTTAGATCCCTAGTTCCCAAGCTAGGGGTCATGGGTTCAACTCCCACTCCCAACATCTTTTTATTCTCTCTTTAAAATAGTAACAAAATGTTCTTGAATCGCCGAGTCAGCCCGAGTCCATAGCGAGTCAACTGTCCGAACTAGTCTACCGAATTATTCTCGAATCCGAATAATTCGGAAACCCCATATAAATCGCGTACCCTGTTCGATCTTCCGATAATTCGGACGAATGCACCGTTATTCGTTGATACGTACGAATTCGTGAATCATTCGCCGAATTACTAACTAGGGTCCCCATATGTAATTATTTTTTAATTCCTAATTTAGCCCTCACTAATCCTAATTAGTGATTAATTTTAATTAGTAAAAATGTTAAGTATTAGTTATAAGATTAAGTTAGTGTTTTTATTTGTTTTTGGGTGAGTGTAGAAGGAGGGGAAAAAATTGGGAGGGAATTTTTTTGATGAAAACGGATGATGATTGTGAAGAGAGAATTGCTGCTGCTGAATCTTTAGCTCAACTACAACAAGGATCATATCCTCAATCTTCTGCTAATGACAACAACTCACAATTACAAGTTTTTGTGGAACCAACACCCTTGAATTATGATTTTACGAGCATGAAGAGTTTTTTGAAGAACCTACACAAGAAAGTAAACTTTCCAAGCACACAAGCATCCCCAACACACAGGTAAAGCTGCTGCGAGGTTGAAACTTTGATTTTTTTTCCTTTGAACCCACCATTTTTTCAACTGAAAAACCTATGTACCGGCATAGATGTTGTATGAATACAATGTCGGAACATTCAAAACCGGCATAGAATTCAAACCAAAAACTATGCCGGTACTGCATGGAAAACATACAGGAAGCAGTGCCGGCATGCTCGATAGAAATCCCCCAATTGCGCGTTCTTATCAATGGGGTGGCTCCTGTGAGTCAATCTCGATTCATTATTCTTAATTTTTTTTGTTTTGCTATCTTAAATATATATTCTGTTTTTATGAATGATGATGATATTTGGAGAAAAAGGTAGCTAGTAAAATAACGATTAGGTTGTTATATCAAAATACGAGTTTCAGTTTTCCAGAATACCTACATTTTAGCTAGATTAGATATTATTTGGTTCCTTATGAGGCTCGCTGGTAGGCTAGCACGGCAACCTGTTCAATTGATGTAGTAGTACGCCGTTGGAGCTTACCTTGTTAGGCTTCCAACTAGTTTCATTTAATAATAGTTATCCAATAATATAATAATAATAAAAAAATTAGAAAAAAAATTAATAAAAAAGAAAAAGAAAAAGTGATTTCATTATATAGATAACTGTAGGTTTTAAAGAACGAATCTGATTGGTTTGTTAACATGCACACTCTTTAAAGGAATGTGCACAAAATTGGACTAATGTTTTACTTGCTGGAAAAATAAAACATACAAATTAGAAAATCTTAACAAATAGATTCTCAAACATTTCGGTTTCGGATCTCAGTTTGAGTATCAAGGAATATCTTTGAACAATAAAAGAATAATATTTTACACAAGTTCAAATTACTCACTATGTTGACATCTTGAACTTCCCTAAATAGCAAACTTATATTCCGAAAATCACACAAACCCCAGAGAATACGTGAAACCGGAAATATAACTTTTCTATAGGGATCAGTCCTGCTAGAGATCTCCAAATAGGTAGGGAGCGGTCCTGCTATGGATCCCCAAAAGAAATCATACCACCAATCTTATTGATTCCTTTCAACTTCGAAAAAAGTTTCGCGAGTCTACTTCCTTAAACTCATGTAGTTAAACATAGTTCTCTAGGTATGAATCAATCATAATTTCCATACATAATCTAGTAAAAAGTTACATAGATAGTGTCTATGTCGCAATTACGAATTTCAAAAGATAGGCGCTATACTTGTAATTCAATATACATAGTTGTGACACTACTTGTATATTTTTCCTTGACACTTTGATAATAATAAGATGATCAAGTCTCTAATACTAGAGTTTCATATATATAAATTCGCATGTTATGTTTTCAATCAGAAATGACTTGAAAGCTTACGATATAGAAATGGAAGAAAGTAAAGTTATGAATTGCTAAGCTCAAGTGAAAAGATGATGTCTTCATTGATGTGGATACGTCATCGGATTCTTCAGATCTCCAAAACAATATTTGTATGTCTCAACATTTCTAGATTTCCTAGTCTAACCTAACGAAGTTGACTCTAGTAATCAAATCAAGCGACTTATGAGTTTTAATACTAAAATATGACAACCAATCTTGACATACCAACGTTTTGCGGGTTCAATTGAGCGGTGCTTTAACACACATACCTCCAGAATTGTAGGAAAGAAAACATTGTTAAAGTGATGGGGATACACCACCAACTTTTTCTTAGGCAATATGTATGAACAAACTCAACACAATTCCAAGAGTAAAAACTCAATCAAGGAAAGTTCCTAGAGTTATCTCTCTCTCTCTTGTTGTTAGAACGTTTACAGAATTGAATCTGTGAACCTAACTACAAAGAAAGTTCTTGGACGGTACCAAATACCAATGTCCAGGGATCAATCAAGACTTTTCCAACTAACAAGGTTGTACCTAGCTACTGTAATTGATCAACGCACAACCTGTGATATTTCAATTATAAAGATAAACAATATATTTGCGGAAAAATAAAGAACACAGACACCAGAAGTTTTGTTAACGAGGAAACCGCAAATGCAGAAAAACCACGGGATCTAGTCCGGATTATACACCAAATTGTATTAAGCATCTACAAACACTAGCCTACTACCAATTAACTTCAGTATAGAATGTAGTTAAGCCCTAAAAGGAAATCCATTGATTAAGGTAAAATCGTGCTCCTTACGTCTCATGAATTCCAGCAGGAATCTGCGCAATTTATTCCCTTAGATGATCTCACCCATGACTAAGAGTTTCTTTAACTCAATTGAAGACTTTAAACCAAATATTTCTCCTACAGATTAAGCCTATAAAACTGATTTCCTGATTTACGATATAAATGGATTATCAGATCAAACGATAGATCTATGTGATGTAAATCAATAGAAACTTAGACAAAAGTCTGGATATCCTCAAAATCCGAACTTATGTAACCCGAAGTGAAGCTTAGATTTTTATTCACCTCACAAGTATAAAACTTGTGGAATCAACAAAGTATGAGATGAAGAGACTCTATTGATTACTATCTATCTTGATTGATGAAGCAGTCTCTAAAAACAATCAAGATCAGGACACTCAAGTTATTAAGATAAAATATAACTGGACCTAGCTTCACGAATCCCAACGAATCCTGGTTTTCCCAGTTAGAAATTAGGTTTTGAAGCCTAGCATCTTTTTCTGAGGTATACCCTTCGAATACGGTTTCTAAGATATCCCAATCATGGGATATCTTTAGACCTAGTGCACGAAGTCACATGGTGCTGAAGATCTGGGCTTATGGCGTGAATAATAACGTTTAACCCGTCTGAATTATGCTTTACAACATTTATCTCAGATTCTATATTCTATCAATGGATTTGTAACAGTAGCTTCGTCTAACTGTTGGTGTGTTATAACCAATAACTACAATTTTTCATGTCTCAAAGTCAGTCTTGTAGAAAGAAACACGTAGCGATTTTCCACTATAAGTAATTTGATCCATCAAATGCTAGATGTACGTTTATAAAGATTGCACTCCAGTCAATGTAGTCAGACTTCTTCAAATATATACTTATTAGGTCTTAACGTATTTGCCTGCACTGATACCAACTGAAAGTGCTGGGGGTACCAAGATACACCGCCAACTTTTTCTTAGGAAATCTGTATGGAAAAACTCAACACAACTCCAAGAGTAAAAACTCAATCAAGGAAAGTGCCTAGCGTTATATGTCTCTCTCTTGTTGTTAGAATGTTTGCAAAATTGAATCCGTGAACCTAACTACAAAGAGAGTTCTTGGACGGTACCAAAGACCAATGTCCAATGAGCAATAAAGTCTTTTCCAACTAACAAGGTTGGACCTAGCTATTGTGATTGATCAACACACAACTTGTGATATTTCAATTATAAGGATAAACAATATATTTGCATAAAAAGAAAGAACACATACACCAGAAGTTTTGTTAAAGAGGAAACCGCAAATGCAGAAAAACCACGGGACCTAGTCCAGATTATACACCAAATTGTATTGAGCCTCTACAAACACTAGCCTACTACCAATTAACTTCGGTCTGGAATGTAGTTGAACCCTAATATGAAATCCACCGATTAATGTACAATTGCGCTCCTTATGCCTCATGAATCCCATTAGGACTCTACGCAATTGATTCTCTTAGACGATCTCACCCACGACTAAGAGTTGCTTCAACTCAATTGAAGACTTTAAACCAAATATGCCTCCTACGGATTAAGCATATATAATTGATTTCCTGATTTACTATCTTAACAGGTGATCAGATCAAACGATAGATCCAGGTGGTGGAAATCGATAGGAACTTAGACAAAGGTCTGCCTATCCTCAAAATCCGGACTTATGCAACATGAATTGCTGCATAGATTATTATTCACCCGACAAGTATAAAACTTGTGGAATCAAAAAAGTTTGAGATGAAGAGACTCTTTTGATTACTATATATCTTGATAGAGCAAACTCTACAAATAATCAAGATCAGGATACTCAAATTATCAAGATAAAAGATAACTGGACCTGGCTTCACGAATCCCAATGGAGTCTTTGTAGTCGCTAAACCTTAAAAGGGTTTATGGATAGGACGACTCTAGATAAAACTAGGACACATGGTTTCTAGAGAGGACGACTTTTGATTACAAAGTAATGTCAGGATTCAAAGATTCTAGTTGCCGAGAGTTCCTCTTATATAGACTTCAAAGCCTATGTTACTTTAGGTTTAAGCTAAGATAGGTTTGGAACCAAGCAATCAATATCCATCGTTAGATGAAAGCTTTGAATCTAAATTACATATACATGATATAAACTATGGTTAGATAAACCGTAACTGAACTGTGTATAAATTCTATGTTCAAAATGGTTAGCCGAAATTAGACGATTTGAACTTAAAAGCTTAACAATCATTTTCATGTTCACTAAGACCTTTAATATTGAGTCACAATCATGTGATCAAATGAGTCTAGTGTTAGTTAGAGAATTGATCAAATGCAAATTACATCATGAAAATAATTTAATCGCAATTGAATCATGATCGACATAGTTTGTAAATGTACAAAATACAATTTCTTCAATCGTTCGTGAATCGGCATAGTCACAATAGGCGGACCGGTTTGAAAACTTATATACAATTAACGAGTTCCGGAGTCTATAGAATTTTTCAGTTCATAAACCGGTTTGCAAATTTATGCAATTACCAAGTTCCGGACTCTATAAAACTTTTCAGTTAACGTACCGGTTTGCAAACATTGAATCAACTCAAAGTTACATAGTCTACAAAAAAAATTAGTTCACTTACCGGTTTGCAAACTTAAGACCTTTGCGATTTTCAGAGTTCACAGAACATCCAGCTGGCGTACCTGTTTGGGTACTAAACTGGTTCTAAAATATAGAACTATTTTGGCTTGCATACCGATTTGATTATTTTAACCCAGTTCACTTACCACAGTTCCACAATGGTTTGTATACGAATATACATACTTATTAGGATCACAAAACAAACAGATTTTTCCATGATGTACATATGAATATGCATATCACACGAATATGATAGTCGATATATAGATACTCCGCTACATGTACGAATACATGTAATATGGATTCAGACATATAACATTTTCTCAGTTTGTAAGACTGATAACAATGTCTTGTATTCCGAATATAGTAATACTATATTTCTCTAAGTCAATTCGAAACATTCCTGAATAACAACAATGACACATATCACTATTTCAGGCTATTTTCGAATGATAAACTTGAATCATGATTTGGTTCCGGGCAATAAATTGTTCTCCACCGAATTTGATCAAGTATGAAGAAATGTTTATTAAGCTTAGTCATTATATTTCGAGAAATTCGTAAACTAAATAATTAGTTCTCGACTCGAAATTATGCGACAATCGTCTCAAAGATAGAATGGTGAATATAACTTGAAAAATGCATGGTTTAGTCTTCACTTACCTTTTATCGATGAAGTTCTCCAAAAGCTTCGGTTGATCTTCGCCTTTAAACGGTAGTAGAATGGAAATGACGACTGGATCGTTTTCAACTCCACTATCCTAGACCGAGACTTAACTAATTGTAGAATAGAAATCAAGATATAGTGTTGACAAATAAATTTGACAACAAGCTTGATATAGAAACACTTGTGAGTTCGACCGAGCAATGCTCTAACAATTGTAATTCGCAGAATGATGCTAATTCCTAGTATGTATGCTACCTTATCAGATGAAATCAATTAATGTAATTTCTTTATCTGAAGATAATACTATACTGCTTATATGGTTAAGAGTCGGGAGGTCGGACACAAAATGATCAATAAACACGGTTCGGCGATCAAGTAGAGTTGTTGACTACAAGCAACTGTCTCGAAAATTTAAAAACTGTGAGGCCTGAAATTTGTCCCCTTATACCATACATCACAGGTTCGGCCTTGATCTTTATTTGGGGTCCGAACATAGAAATTTATTTTGTGCTATTAGCTGTGCTCTTCAGCTTTTATTTTTATGACCGAAATGATATTGTTGCTTTATTTCATATCAGATGATACTCAAACTTATTTAACTGCTAAAGTAAATAATAAGTATCTTCACCATGATCCATAATTCAATGGTTGCAATCGGGTGATCTCAACACAACTTTTTTCCATACTAAAGTTACCATTCACAGAGCCTGCAACAATATACAACAATTACAAGACCCACAAAACAACTGGGTTGACAAGAAAGAAGACATTGTTCAACTTATTCTGGATCATTAATCTCAACAATATATAGCCCCACCTACGGTGATAAATGAAGACTATTCACAAATATCAGGCCAAGATTAACTCCCAGACAATCAGACCTGCTTACGAAGGAAGTAACTACATCATAAATCAAACAAGATCTTTCCTCCATAAACTCTGAAAGTGCTCCTGGTCCAAATGGCTACACAAGTAAGTTTTTTAAAGTTTTCTGGGAAACAACCCATTCTCAGTTGATAGCAATGGTTCGAAGTTTCTTTAATAATCTAAACATGCATCCTCTCATAAATCACACAAACATAACACTAATACATAAAATAAACCATCCTTCAAAACCTTCACAGTTTAGACCCATAGCACTCTGTAACGTCACATATAAAATCATTTCAAAAATCGTAGTCAACCGAATTAGACCCCTTCTTCCTTTCTTAATAAGCCCATACCAAAGTGCCTTTGTGCCACAAAGATAAATCCACGATAACATAGCAATTAACGGAGAACTCTTCCACCATATCAGAACCTCAAACCTCACCAAGGATCCAAAAATAGCTCTCAAACTAGATATCCAAAAAGCCTATGATAGTTTAGATTGGGGTTTCATCAAAACCTCCTTTACAAAACTTGGATTTACTTCATCCTTTATAGATTACATTATGCTATGTGTCACATCAGTTACATATTCTATCAACATAAATGGTTATCCCCATGGATACATTAACCCAACTATACGTATTAGACAAGGCGACCCATTATCTTCCTATATCTTCATCATATGTGCTGAAATTCTATCTACAAATCTAGGAAACCTTGAAAACCAAAAGTTAATTCAAGGACTAAACATTTAAAAAAAAAACACCATCCATTTCTCATCTAATGTATGCGGATGATTTACTAATTACCTATAAAGCCTCAAATCAGAGCAACCATCACCTTAAAACCCTTCTCCAAGCCTATGGAAATTCTACAGGACAGGTAATTAATACCTCCAAATCAGTAATAATTCACCACCCAAGACTATATCCGATCAAGGTAACTGAACTACAACAATTTTTCGATATGTCAACAACATCAAAACCTCCCACCTATCTAGGCATCCAATTCAAACAAGGAAGAACATCCAATCGAACCTTCGCATCCCTTCTACAAAGATTAGCCCGAAAAGCTAAAGGATGGATGACAAAATGCCTCACTTCATCTGGAAGACTCTGTCTCATCAAAACTTCTCTTACCCCCACCTCAAACCACATTATGCAAACACAAAACCTACCCAGTACTGTTCACAAACAAATAGATCGTATCACTAGGAATGTTTTCTGGGGACATGACTCTACAATCAAAAAGCTTCACCCTATAGGCTACGATAAAGTAACAAAACCACTATCTGAAGGGGGACTAGGCATAAGGAAAGCAAGTGATTATAATAAGGCTCTCCTCATGAAAAGAATTTGGAATTTGCATGAACAACCGAACTCCATTTGCGGAAGTCTCTTCAGTGCAAAATATCTTGATCAACAACCTATTCTACAAGGCATTCATACCATACCTTCCTCTTCCAGTCCCCAATGGAGACAACTAGCATCAATTGTCCCTGCCATGAAAAAACTGATTTTCTATCAAATTGGAAATGGGTTATCAACTCCTGTAGAAGCCAGTTGGATCCCACACTCACCACCTCTAGACCCAACTCAACTCTACCCAATCCGAATGGTAGAAGATTTCATCGACTCATTCTCTCATACCTGGAATCAAGAAAAATTAAACACCCTTCCAAATCCTATAGCCCAAAAAATCATAAACATCCACCTTCCCCAAAACAACACACAAGATAAAATTATCTGGCCACACTCAAAATCTGGAAATTACACTACATCATCAGGATATAAATGTCTAACCCATGGTCAACCAACTCATACCCCTCTTCCACCCACCAAATTCCTATGGACTTTACCATGTCCACCAAAAATTCGGCTTTTCTTGTGGAAAGCAATCAATGAAGGATTACCAACCTTCTCTCTCCTATATCATATCCACTTGACCAACTCTGACATATGCCCCAGATGCAATGTTGATCCAGAATTGGCGAGTCATCTTCTAATCCATTGTCCAACGACGACTACTTCTTGGAACACCCTGATTAATCAACTTACAAACACACAAAACTCCAACTACACCCTCACTCTTACCTTAACCCCTCATACAACCATCTCCCAAATCCTACAACAATCTTCACCAACAACTGTAATCTCCTCCTTTTGCTTCCTTTTTTGGACCCTATGGTTAGCGAGGAATGACCTAATTTACCGCCAAAAACAAACAACTTCAGCTGAAATCTTAATCAGGGCTCAAAAGCTGCAACAAGAATTCACCGCGGCACAAGATTCCCTACCACCGGTCCTACCTGGAGATGCACCAATATATAACCATCAAAGAGGAGACAAAAGAATATCTACAATATCGATAGGATGGTCAATTCCAAACATCAACTGGATTAAGATTAACACAGATGGAGCAGCCAGAGGGCACCCAGGTTTTGCGGAAGCAGGTTTCATCTGCAGAGACTCCGATGCACAAAATTTAATGGCTCTAGCTCAACCTTTAGGAATTACGAATGCCTTAACTGCAGAAACATTGGCTCTTCTTTTAGCTTCAAGAACGGCAACAGAAAGACAATGGACAAAAGTTCTCTTTGAAACTGACTCAGAAAATCTTTTGCGCTTCATCACATCCTCTACCCCCCCTCCTTGGCACATCTCAGAGATGATTGAGGAAATAAAGAAGAGATTCAGACAGATCCCACATGTGGCCATTCAACACAACTACTGGGAAGGAAACCAAGCCGCAGACGGTTTGGCGAATCATGCAGCAGATGGAAGCAAATTAGGAAATTTATCAACCAAAATATGGGACCAGGCAATTCCGTATTTTATTAGTCAAATTTTATTTCTTGATTCAATGGGTACCACATACCCATGCCAAATTGTAACCTAATCTCCTTTCAATAAAACACATGCTTCAAAAAAAAAAAACCATAATTTCATCTTACCACCGTTGGTTTCATACCTATAAAATTTGGTTGACTTCAAACAAAGTTGAAACCCCAAGTCCAATTCCAACTACTTCAAATCCAAGATCGGCAAACGTGAACCCATCACGTTACAATGACAGATGATAACGTAACTGAAGGCTCAGATCTCTAGTTTTACTTAAAAAACATATCGGAAAACGTGAACCCATCACGTTAGGATGACAGATGAGAACGTACGTTAGTGAAGGCTCAGATCTCTAGTTTAATTAATAAAGCATATCCCATAACTTTTGGGCAAAAGATCTCACAGACAATCATAATCTCCAGAAAAATCAAAATGTATCCCGTCATAAAATGATCCTGTAGTTTTGTTATAATCAAAATGATCCGTCCTAAAAATTAAAGGCCCTCACAGTCGCCTAGAAAACGAACTTTTTTTAATAAGCTTGTTACAAGGGTGGCATAGTTTATTAGAGGAGCGGTAATGTGATAGTAATATCCCTCTAGTTGGTTAGGGGATGTCTTATATGGGGTGTAAATTGACTAGATTACTCTTCCCATTTTTTAACCTAAATCATCCTGGCACATTTTGGGGCGACTCCAACACAATTAGGGGCGACACAAAACGACAAAATAAGTCATAATCGGTAGGTTATTTCCGGAGTGTTTTTTTAATGGCCAAACTACCCTTTACAATCAGTAGGTAATAAACAATCGAGAGTAAATTTTGTTTGTATGACTTCCGATTATACAGTATCCCCAAAATAAAATCCTAAATCTTTTTAATTTTGATTATCCTATAATCGGTAGTAAATAAAGTTATCTTGACTCCCGATTATACAGTAGACCTTTGGCAAAAATGCTACCATAATCGGTAGGGAATTTTGGTTATTTAACTTCTGAATATAGAGTAGCCCCAAAATCAGAGTTTGCAAAAATCCTCTTTTTTTTGAATTTTGGTTGAGCCTATAATCGGTAAGAAATGAAGAGTTATCATGACTTCCGATTTACAGTGGCTCTCTTTGCAAATATCCTACTATAATCGGTAGTCAATATACTTCGTATAACTACCGAATATAGAGTAGCCCCAAAATCATAGTTTGCAAAAATCCTCTTCTTTTTTTTGAATTTTGGTTGAGCCTATAATCGGTAAGAAAGGAAGAGTTATCTTGACTCCCGATTATACAGTAGACCTTTGACAAAAATGCTACCATAATCGGTAGGGAATTTAGGTTATTTAACTTCCGAATATATAGTAGCCCCAAAATAAAAGTTTGCAAAAATCCTTTTTTTTTTTTAATTTTGGTTTCCTATAATTGGTAAGAAATGAAGAGTTATCATGACTTCCGATTATACAGTGGCTCTCTTTGCAAATATCCTACCATAATCGGTAGTCAATATACTTCATATAACTACCGAATATAGAGTAGTCCCAAAATCAGATTTTGCAAAATTCCTCTTTTCTCTGAATTTTGGTTGAGCCTATAATCGATAGTAAATGAAATTATTATGACTTCTGATTATACAGTATAATCTTTGTCGAAATCTTTACCATAATCGGTAGTCAAAATAGTTCAAATAACTACCGAATATAGAGTTTCCCCAAACTACCGATTATGGATTAACCTCCCGATAATAAAGGGGCATATAAGTATTTTTAACCTATTTTGTCTTTTGTGTCGCCCCTAATTGCGTTGGAGTCGCCCCAAAATGTGCCAGGTAAATCAAAGCTAAATTGAAAATTTGTTTTCTTTCTTTTTCTCTTCTCCTCCTCCCATCAACCGTAACCTCCATTAAATCTCAAAATTTCATCGTCCTCGATTAATTGACGATTCGAAAATTAATCAAGTGTAGTGTAATGACTTATATGAGGTATGTTTTGAAAACCCAGTTACGATTTGGTTTATTTTGTTCGATTTAAGTTTAATTTCTATCAAAAATTAGGGTTTTAGATGAAAATTGAAATTTCTGGGTTTATGTGAGTTACGGTTGATTTTAACTCAATTACGAACCGTAACCGGAGATTTTGATGTTGTTACGGTTGGTAATAGTTCAATTACCAACCGTATGTTCTTATATCTGAGAATTTTCTTCAGTTACGGTTGGTAACCATTTTAGTTTACGAACCGTAACTCAGTTATGGTTGGTATCGAGCATTTAGTTACCAACCGTAACTGAGTTACGGTTGGTATCGAGCATCTAGTTACCAACAGTAACTGGTTTTAAGATTGGGTTTTCTTCAAATTTAACCAGTTACGGTTGGTAGTTCATCTTTAACGAACCGTAACTTCGATTTACGGTTGGTTATGAGAAAAATTCCAACCGTAATTAGCTCTGAAAATGTAAAAAAATTGAATTTTTTTAGAACTTTAGATAACTTTGAGCAACAAAAAGCTAGTTGGGACTAATTTAGAAGTATACCCGGTCATTTTCAAGTCATGGTTCTTCATTTTGTTGGTTAATTTCTTCAATTGATTGAGATTGATCTTCTCCTCTAATTGTTTTTTTTTTAACTCTAAAAATCTGATTTAGGTTTTGATTTTGAGTTAATATAAGTGAAATTAATCATTAACACTAAACTCGATTATTATCACCAAACTAGGATATCAATTATGAGGGTTAATTTGTCATTTCAAGTTCTTTTTTATAAAGGACACCTTGAATGATCATGTAATGACCCTTTTTGTCCTATTAAAATGCCGCCCCTCTAATAAACTATGTCGCCCCTATAATAAGATACTTTTATAAAACATGGTCGGGATACATTTCAAACAATGAGAAAACCATATTTAAACAAATCATATTCTGTTTCCCGTTTTCCAGAAAAAATAATGCAGCACCAAGAACTTTAAACTCTTTCTCTCAAACACAAAATAGTATTCTCATCAAACACCATATATATTGTTACATATCTACCTCATTTGATAAGATTTTTCTGGGCAGATTTTATTCATTACTACCATGTCTTCATCCGAAACTCCGATCAGCACATCACCTAGAGCAGATATTCTTCATATCAGTACTAGTAATGATGGTTATTATGACGACGAGAGGTATGAGAAGGCACTCCAATACATTGAAGAAGTCACAACCCATGCTGATGAGATTCAGAAGAGGGTACTTTCACAAATACTATCCATTAATCAAAATGTTGAGTACTTACAACGACATGGTTCAAGCGGGCATACAGACCTTGAGACGTTCAAGAAGTTGATTCCTGTTATTACTTATGAAGATCTCAAACCTGACATTGATCGTATTCTCGCTAATGGAAATACTGATTCACCACCCATCCTCTGTCAACACCCTATTTCTAAGTTCTTTAGAAGGTCAGTCTCTCACAACTCTCTATCTCATTTACATGTGTATGACATTTTCACTTGAAATCTTAATAATGTGGCAGATTAGAAACCGCCCCCTTATTAGTGAATGTGGCGGTTTTCCAATTTCCCTTACAAGTATAATAACATATGTTGATGCATTGGTCTTTGTTCAACTTATAGCTCAGGGACTTCATCTGGAGTGTGGAAAAGCATACCAACAACAGAAGATGATGCCGAGAGGAGATCCTTTTTTAGAAGCCTTATAATGCCAATCATACGCCAAAAGGTTCCTGATTTAGACAAAGGAAAAGTAATGTATCTAATTTTTGTAAATCCACAAGTTAATACACCAGGAGGTATAACACTTAATGCAGCAAGTACAAGTTTCTTCAAAAGTTCATATTTTCTAAAAGAGTTCAATGAGGATCCTTATTATGACTATACTAGCCCTATTGAAACCATGTTTTGCGAAGATTCTTACCAAAGTATGTACTCTCAATTGCTGTGTGGACTCTATTATAGTAATGAAGTTTTTCGATTAGGTGCACCTAACGGTTCTGGTCTGGTTCAAGCCATTCGGTTCTTGCAAGAAAATTGGACCATTCTATGTAATGACATTCGGACAGGAAGTATTACGAATGTGAAAATTACAGACCCTTCAGTGCTAGAGGCAGTTTTCAAGGTACTTAAACCAAACCCCAAACTTGCAGAATTTATAGAAACTGAGTGCAAGAGAGATGATTCATGGAAAGGGATCATAGCAAGGCTATGGCCTAATGCTAAATACATAAAGACTACTGTAACTGGATCAACCATGTCGCATTTCATCCCAACTATAGATTCTTACAGCAATGGTCTCCCGATTGTAAGTATTCGGTATACGTCTTCCGAGTGTTACTTTGGTCTTAACCTGTTGGGTTTACGTCTTATTTTGTGACCCAATAGTCTTTGGTGCCCCCTTATCAATTAAGGGGGAGTGACTAACACATGCTTTGTTTGAAATGTTTTTGTTAACAAAAACATCCAGGAGACTTGTTTTTGAGTCTCACGGGTTTAGCTTCTTCTTTGAGAAGAGAAGAAAGAGAAAGAAAGAGAGGAAGAAGAAAAGAGAGTGAGTGAGGTAGAGAGATTAAACCACCAATTTTTGGTGAGATTGAAGCATCTTGAAGAGAAGGAGAAAGGGTTCTTACCTAAGGATCTTTTGATTGTTGTGGTGGAGAATTGATTGATCAATTTCCACATCTCTTCAAAGGGGGAAAAATCTAGGGTTTGTCAAACCCTAGTAGTAAGTATCTCAAATCACTTCTTGTTCTTAAATTGATAGTGAATCTCATATTATATATGAATGAATTGTTGATCCATCCTTAGGGGTGAGTGTAATTAGGCAAATTGATATCCAAGTGCTATAGGCACCTTGAGGTTGTTGTTATCCCCAAATTTGGGAGAATTGTGTGTAACCCATTATTGTTATAGTGGAAGATTTGCCCGTGGTTTTTTACCCTTCACCTTGGAGGGGTTTTTCCACGTAATTGTCGGTGTTGTGTCACTACAAGAAAAGCGGCTTTCGACAACACAAAGAAACCGTTGTCGAAATGGTACGACAACGATTTTCCAGACGTTGTTGTATGGGGGGGTTGTTAAAAGTTTCTTCACTTCGAAAACGGTTATTCTCCATTGCAGGCAACGTTGTCATACATAACCCAACGACAACAGCTTTGTTACATTGTGAGATGTTGTCACAACAACAATGACAAAACGTTGTCGAAATATTTTTAGATTTAAAAAAAAAATTAGAAATATATCAAATATGAAATTTATATATATATATATAAATAAATATCAATTCACTTCTTTACATTAAATCAATATATTCATAATTGATCACAAACAAAAGACAAGGTCAACAAATCCCAGCAGCCTAAGATCATTACCAGACAATGAATATTCACCAGAAGTTTCAAGATGGACTTATGTTTTGAGCTCGCGTTGCATGAGAGCAGAAAACTTCCGGACATACATAAGAAGGCATGCACTCACTTAATGTTGAGAAACTCACTAGTGCCCAGAAACTCCGGCATCACTTTGTCAATGACCTATTCCATACGCCGCTTAATAGAAGACTCTGCTGATTTCTGCCGGCATTTGCAAGAAACCTGAAATCCCATGGATATCCTTTGCAAAGTATGTACTGCAGAAATCGAGTTCATTGACATATCCTTTGATACCTCCAAGAGCAATCCTGCATACCAATCTTCCACTACACTTGCTAAATTAAATTCATCTAGATGTACCACAAGCATGTGGAGAAACAAGAAACTATCCTGAAATGTTAAAACAATAGAAAATACAAGCAATAGAATCATAAATTCATGACAGTTACATTCTCCCTTACCCAGTATGCATTCCACATAACACATTAAAGAAAAAAAACAATCACTCGCACTAATCGCTGGGTAACACTGGTCGATAAGGTCCTTTCGTGATTTTCCAAAGTGAAAACATTGCCTCGCTGCACAAAACTCTAAGCAAATACAGAAAGATCAAGTCTGGGTCATGGGGACTCAAAAACTGCAGAAAATAATAACGTCCATAAAAGATTCATCGTAAAAGTAATACGTACTTAGTCTGCGCTTGATGCATAGGCACAAATTGCACAATGTCGCTTGTAGTCCTAATTTTCAGTAAACTTTATCTTTAATTGGAACATCTTCGACCCTACACACCTGTGAAAACAAGGTCACATATAATTAAACACCTACTACTGAAATGGAGAACTAAATAGACTGGAGCAAATCAAAACTTAAAGCCATGTTATATTGAACTTTGAATTGCATTTGTGCAGAGTGCAGTGGTGATAAACAGAACTAAGTATACTAATCAAGCAGTGTAGATTACATGACTTGAGATTACAGAACTAACGAATACCAAAATCAATGTTTCTATAATGAATTTGACATAAGTTGCTAAGATTGGGTGTCAAGATTTTGCGACAATAAATGAAGTCTAGCGATCTACTTCCAATTTTCTGTCCTGTAAACAAATCATGGTGGAGTGATAAGAGTGACCTGAAAATAGTTTGGTGTGTAAAGCTTGGTGGAAGAACACAAGTAATTGGACAATTGTTGTTAACAATGTGTAGTTTAAAATAACAATACCTTGTTATGTTGGATGCGTGCAATTTGAGTCCAGTTCAAGGCTTGTTGTATTGGTGGGTTACTCCATATCATCTAAAAAAGAACACAAGGTTAGCGAGCTTTTCCAATAAATCAAGAACATTATAGGTTCAACTCAAATAAGGGCCTTGCTAAAGTATTACTCGATGAATCGCAATCATATGCTGAAAATCAAACTGAGAGTCTAGCTAGGAAATAATAGTTCTGGGACAACCATATATGATGCAGATGATGGTAATGAAGCTAGGAAAATACAGTGTGCGAGACAACAAAAAAACACATTTTCAATATTAGAAATGGGATGCGAGAACGGTAGTTTCTCAGTCAGGAGTCCAGCCGATGAGTCGAAGAATAAAGAACCAATTCTCATCCAACCTAATACATTCAAGAAATCTAACTCATTAACAGCAAAATGATTACATGTATACCCCAAACTCTCTACCAAAAAAGGAAAATATTAAAATAAAATGGATTAAATGCATCCTTTATGAAATCCTTTCTAACATATCCAAAAGCCTAGTTGTTATAATCTGCTAGAAAATTAAGTAACCCCTAATTATAAAGACTGGAATTTTAAGGAAATTCTACTTACCAATGAGCTTATCTTGCTGCCTAAACAGATAAGAATGACTCCAATCTGAAATATACAAAACCAGAACAACAAAGGTCATTTGAAACTAACTTTTACTCTCTCGAGGAGCGGATATATCAATTAATTTGTATACACACAAGTAAGGGATTGAATCAAACTTACCAATGTTGATATGCACAGTTGGATCCATTTTGCAAAGAAGAAAATTACTCTGAAAATTTAAGATTGAAAGTTAAGATCAGATTTTGCAAAAATAATCCGGTAAAACTCAAATACGAAGAAGAGAAACTGTAATTCCTAACGAAACTGAGCTCAATCATGGAAAACACAAAAATTAGATGTATGATGATAAGTTTGATATGTGCATAATATATCAAATTTAAGCTCAAATACCATGAAATAAATTAGAAAGCAACATTCAACAGACATTAGAAACAACGTTCAAAAGACAAATCTGTTTGCCTAAAAGGAAGTCTCTGGTAATGTTAACCTAAACTTAATGAAGGTGCAGAACTGAATCTGTTGATATTATAAATATTATTCAAGAGAGACCCAAGTAACGAGCTTATCTTCAACTGACTTAATCACTAGCATCACTAATCTAGATGAGTTTCCCACTTTGATGCTTTATCACTACCTCTCATAATTTATTTTCTTCACAGAGGAATCACATAAAAAATTATAATAAGTTCACATATCATAAAAAATCAGAGTTATGCTTCAAAAAATCTAACTAATCAAGACTACCTGAGATATATCCATGAATTTCTAAAATTGTCAATACAATTAACATAACCATTTCAGTAACACATCATTAATATATTTTGGAACAAAAAATTAGATATATGGAAATCAATACTTGCATGAGATCTAATTCCGGAAATGAAGTAGTACATCACATCTATCTAAGCATTTAAACTTCAAAGGGTGGAAATAAAAAATGACCAATGAAAACCATTAACAAAAACTAAATACATACACCATTAGAAACCAATTTCGGCAGAAATTAATGTAAACCATTAAAGCCCAAAATCATACAAACAAAATTAAAAAAACAAATAAAAAGAGATTAATTTCTACTGTGAAATCAAAAAGAAAAATCAAGGAAAATATAATTTAAAAACCCCAACTTTACCTGCTGATTTTGATGAAGGCAGAGAGGATCCACTTGATGTACTTATTTCCTCCATTAAATCGAGTACCCACTTGATGATAAGATTAATGATTGCCTATGCCTTTTTTTCTGTTAGTTTTCATGAGGTATTGTTATTACAACAAGTTATGATGCGGATTTGCAGAGTTTTGATGGGGGAAAAGATAGAGCTTATTTATTTTGAGTGGATCTGAGTAGTAGACATGGTGAAGAAGAACAGAGAAAAGGATGAGGCGGAGAGAGCTAGATAGGTAGAAATTAGAAGATAAGATTAGGTTTTATTTCAAGGGATGTTGTGCTGCTAATCTCGGGAAATGCTTCACGAGATCAAGGGCCCCGATGACAGACGTGTGTTTCTCGCACGTGTATTTTCTTAAGTGAAAATTGTTGTCGGGAGGCCATACCATTCAACAATGGTTTTTAATAGGAAGCGTTGTAGAAAGCCTATTAATCAACAACGCCGGCACTAACGTTGTGATACACCCGTTGTCAATGGCTGTTTTTCTTATAGTGTGTGATTGCTTCTATATTGCGTAGTTGTGTATTTTCCGCATTGTGTTTCATTGCTCGTGTAGGTTTCGTATTGCGCATAGAGGCTCGGATTTCGTAAGCCTCCCCCAACAAGTGGTATCAGAGCTTTTGGCTTGAGCTAATCCTGTGCAATGGCGGAAGCTAGCACTAGTAATAGAATGGTCAATTTGACCGGTGAGAACTTTGTCATATGGAAGGCGAAGATGGAAGACTGGTTATATTGTAAAGATCTCTATGGTCCAATAGAGAGTAAGGGAGTAAGGCCTGAGGCGACAAGTGCAGAAGATTGGAAGGTTACTAATCAAAAAGCAGTTGGTTATATTCGTCAGTGGATTGATGATAGCATTTTTCATCATGTGGCTAATGAGACACTAGCATATCCTTTGTGGACCAAGTTAGAGGAGATATATGATCAGCAGTCTCCTTGTGAAAAAGCTTTTCTATTCAAAAAGCTTGGAAAGCTGTGTTACAAGGAAGGGAGTTCAATGGCGCAACATTTAAATGAAATGAAGGGTATCATGAATCAGCTTACATCTATGGACCTCAAAATTCCTAAAGAGGTTCAAGCTTATTTGTTGCTAAATACTTTACCAGACAGTTGGAAGCCATTGAGGAATTGTCTCAGTTATTCTGCTCCAGACAAGAAGTTGAACATGACTGTTGCAACTAGCAGTTTTTTGAGTGAAGAAGTTAGAAGAAGGTCATTAGACTCATCTCATTCAGAAGCTCTTGTGACAGAAAATCGGGGTAGAAGAAAATACAGAAGACAAGTTGGCCGTAGCAAGTCAAGGGGTAAATCAAAGTCCAGAAAGGAAGTTGAATGTTGGAGCTTTCATACGAGAGGTCATTATTCAAATGAATGCAGGAAGCCGAAGCAAGAACACAAGAAGGGGAAAGGAAATGATAACCAAGACAATGGTGTTGCAGCTACTGTGACAAATGATGATATCATTGTATTCTCAGATTGTAATGATGTTTGTGTTAGTTTTGCAGGTTCTGATTCAGAATGGATAGTTGATTCAGGTGCATCTTATCATGATACTCCTCATGAAGATGTATTTACCTCCTACAAGGCTGGTGACTTTGGGTCAGTCAGAATGGGCAACAGTGGTGTTGCGAAAATTGTAGGAATGGGTGATGTGAAGGTTGAGACCAGTGTTGGCTGTACGTTGGTTCTCAGAAATGTGCGACATGTACCAGATCTTCGTTTGAATCTAATGTCACCAGGAGTGTTAGATGATGAAGGGTACAACAATCACTTGGGTGATGGCAAATGGAAGCTAAGCAAGGGCTCCATGGTTATTGCAAGAGGCAAGAAGTGTGGCACATTGTACAAGACACAAGTAAAGGTGTTGAAAGGTGAGTTGAATGTTTGTTGACAAAGATTCAATCTCCGAGCTGTGGCATAGAAGACTTGGTCATCTTAGTGAGAAGGGAATTCAAATCCTCACCAAAAGACAAGTTTTTCCAAATGCAAAAGGTATGCAATTGGGTAAGTGTACTCATTGTTTAGTTGGTAAACAAACTAGAGTCTCTTTTCATAAAGCTTTACCCAAGCGCAATTCTGGTATTATTGATCTTGTTCATTCTGATGTATGTGGACCTTTAAGGGTCAAAACACTTGGTGGTGCTGTTTATTTTGTTACTTTCATAGATGATGCTTCAAGGAAGGTTTGGTCATATGCAATCAAGACCAAAGATGATGTTGTTCCTGTGTTCAAGATGTTTCACACATGGTGGAAAGAGAAACAGGTAGAACCTTGAAGTGCCTTCGTTATGACAACGGGGGAGAGTACATTGGGCCACTTGAAGTGTATTGCAAGAGCATGGGTATACGTCATGAACAATCAGTACCGAAGACTCCACAACATAATGGTGTTGCAGAGAGGATGAACCGCACTATTCTTGAGAGAATAAGGTGCATGTTATCTCATTCCAAGTTGCATAAGCATTTCTGGGGTGAAGCAATGAATATTGTGTATTTGATCAATCGATCTCCTTCAAGACCGCTAGATGGAGAAGTAGCATAAAAGGTATGGAGAGACAAAGAGCCTACTTATGATCACTTGAAAGTGTTTGGTTGCAGGTCATTTGTTCATATCCCAAAAGATCAGAGATCAAAGCTTGACGACAAAGCAAAGCAGTGTGTGTTCCTAGGCTATGGAACAGAGAAGTTTGGTTACTGATTTTGGGATCCAGTTGAGAAGAAGGTTATCAGAAGTAGGGATGCAGTATTCCTTGAAGACCAGACAATTGAAGACTTTGAGAAGATTGAGATGCCAAAGCTTCAAGATGATATGACCTTGGATCCAAATCTAGTTGTTCCTACTCTTGAACAACATGATGATGATGTTGATGGTAATGGCAATGAAGATGAAGCTCATGAAGATTTTCCAGTGGGTGATGTTGAGCAAGAAGTGCAGCAACAACAACAACAACCAGAAGCTGAGTTGAGAAGATCCAGCAGGACCAGATTACCTTCAACAAAGTATCCACCACATGAGTATGTGATGCTCACAGATGCAGGTGAACCAGGGTCTTATGAAGAAGCTCTTAGTGTTCCTGAAAGTCAGAAGTGGTTGAAATCCATGAAAGAAGAGGTTGGCTCTTTAGATGAGAATGACACTTTTGATTTGGTTGACAAGCCTGAGAACCATAAAATTCTGAAGAACAAGTGGGTGTATAGAATCAAGACTGAAGATGGTAACTCACAACCAAGGTACAAAACACGCTTAGTTGTGAAGGGTTATGAGCAGAGAAAGGGTGTTGACTTTGACGAGATTTTCTCACCGGTGGTGAGATTTTCTTCTATTCGGGTTGTCTTGGCAATAGCCGCTAGTTTGGATCTTGAGATAGAACAACTAGATGTCAAGACAGCATTTCTTCACGGTGAGTTGGAGGAAGATGTGTACATGGCACAACCCAAGGGTTTTGAAGTCAAAGGCAAAGAGCACATGGTGTGCAAGCTGAAGAAGAGTCTATATGGTTTGAAGCAAGCTCCAAGAAGATGGTACAAGAAGTTTGAATCGTTCATGAAGGAACATGGGTACAAGAGGACAGCTTCAGATCATTGTGTATTCATTCAAAAATTTGATGATGGTGATTTTCTTACTCTTTTGATATATGTTGATGACATGCTTATTGTTGGAAAAGATAAGAAAAAGATTGACAGGTTGAAGTCAGATACGAGCAAGTCTTTTGCTATGAAAGACTTGGGTGCAGCAAAGCGTATTCTTGGCATGGAGATCACTCGTGATAGGAAAGCGAGGAAGCTGTGGTTATCACAAGAAAGCTACATTGAGAAGGTGTTGCAAAGATTCAACATGGACAAGGATGATCCGGTAAGTTGTCCACTTACAAACCATTTTAAGTTATCTCGTGATCAATGTCCTGTGAATGATGTTGAGAAACGGAAGATGGAGAAAATTCCTTATGCGTCCATGATTGGTAGTTTGATGTATGCAATGGTGTGTACAAGGCCGGATATAGCTCATGCGGTTGGAGTGGTAAGCGATTTCTATCAAATCTGCTATGGAGCATTGGGAAGCGTGAAATGGATACTACGGTATTTGAGGGGTACTTCTAATATGTGTTTGTGTTATGGAGGTGACAAGCCAGAGTTAGTTGGTTACACAGATTCAGATTTGGCAGGTTCTCAAGACAGTCTCAAGTCTACATCGGGTTACTTATTTACCTATGAGGGGGAGCCGTGTCTTGGAAATCCAAGTTACAAAAATGTGTGGCATTGTCTACTACAGAGGCATAGTACATTGCAGCTACAGAGAGTTGCAAGGAGATGATATGGATGAAGAGGTTTGTTAGAGAACTCGGTGTGAAGCAACAGAGGTTCATCGTTTACTGTGACAGCCAGAGTGCCATCCATCTCAGCAAGAACTCGAGTTTTCACTCGAGGTCCAAGCACATCAATATTAGGTATCAGTGGATACAGGAAGTTATCGAGGAAAAGGTCTTGTATATTGAGAAGATCCATACAGATGACAACGGTTCTGATATGATGACAAAGTCGCTACCAAAATACAAGCATGTGTATTTCTGCAGCAAGGCAGGTTTGGTGGTGACGGGTACCTTACCATAAGTCGTAAGGGGGAGATTGTTGGGTTTACGTCTTATTTTGTGACCCAATAGTCTTTGGTGCCCCCTTATCAATTAAGGGGGAGTGACTAACACATGCTTTGTTTGAAATGTTTTTGTTAACAAAAACATCTAGGAGACTTGTTTTTGAGTCTCACGGGTTTAGCTTCTTCTTTGAGAAGAGAAGAAAGAGAAAGAAAGAGAGGAAGAAGAAAAGAGAGTGAGTGAGGTAGAGAGATTAAACCACCAATTTTTGGTGAGATTGAAACATCTTGAAGAGAAGGAGAAAGGGTTCTTACCTAAGGATCTTTTGATTGTTGTGGTGGAGAATTGATTGATCAATTTCCACATCTCTTCAAAGGGGGAAAAATCTAGGGTTTGTCAAACCCTAGTAGTAAGTATCTCAAATCACTTCTTGTTCTTAAATTGATAGTGAATCTCATATTATATATGAATGAATTGTTGATCCATCCTTAGGGGTGAGTGTAATTAGGCAAATTGATATCCAAGTGCTATAGGCACCTTGAGGTTGTTGTTATCCCCAAATTTGGGAGAATTGTGTGTAACCCATTATTGTTATAGTGGAAGATTTGCCCGTGGTTTTTTACCCTTCACCTTGGAGAGGTTTTTCCACGTAATTTCCGGTGTTGTGTGATTGCTTCTATATTGCGTAGTTGTGTATTTTTCGCATTGTGTTTCATTGCTCGTGTAGGTTTCGTATTGCGCATAGCGGCTCGGATTTCGTAAGCCTCCCCCAACATAACCTTAACCCTCTGTGTAAGCCTAACGAAGTATCCTACACCCTTATACCTACTATGGGATATTTCGAATTCATACCGGTTGATGATCATGAGAAGCAACAACATCCGGAACTAGTTGATTTGGCAGATGTTAAGCTCGGACAGGAATATGAGATTGTCGTCACCACTTATGCTGGTAACTATGGTTTGCGTTTAATTTTCACAAATTAATTTTCCGTATCCTGCTTAACCAATTGATTTGGGTATGTAGGGCTATATCGGTATAGAGTTGGAGATGTGCTAAGAGTTGCAGGGTTCAAAAATAATGCTCCACAGTTCAATTTCATGCGGAGAAAAGACGCACTTTTAAGCATTGAAACTGACAAGACAAATGAAGTCGAGCTCCAAAATGCAGTACAAAAGGCCGCTAAGCATCTCATTGAGTTCAATCTATCTCTTGTTGATTACACTAGTTATTCTGATAGATCTACTATTCCAGGACATTATGTCCTCTTTTGGGAGCTGCAGTGGCAAAACAACAACGATATCATCAGAGCTACATCATCGGTACTGTTTGAGGAATGTTGTCTCACAGCAGAAGAATCCCTCGGTACTGAATACCGTCATCTTCGTAATCAAAGTCATAAAAGTTCCATCGGACCTCTTGAGATAAGAATAGTCGAGAAGGGAACTTTTAAGAAGTTGATGGATTATGCGACCATTATAGGAGGTGCAGCACTTCATCAGTATAAGACACCTCGAAGTGTGAAACTTGCTCCCATTCTTGAGCTTCTCAACTCCAGAGTTGTTTCAAACTACAGCAGTCCAAAATGCCCGTCCTCAGAGTTTCAGAGAATTAATCATCCATGATTGAAGGGTGCGGTATGTACCTAGGTTAGTATTTACCATATGCAAGTGCAACATACTGCAAGCACAGTGAGATGAGACGCTCCAAGAGAGCTTATAGTTCTTTTATTATCAAAGCCTCTTGTTTTTATAGATTTCTTCTATCTATTAATGTCGTGTTTACGTTTTACGAGTATGAAATCTGTGCAATTGTTAATTTTGTGCCCGTTTGAATTTATGGGTACTCGTGAATTATTGGATAATCATGGCATTATAAAATGATCTCGTCCATTAGTTAGTGGATTGCATATATATTTTGAGTGAGTGTATGTCTAACATGATCTAGAGAAAAAGTTGATTTGGAGGTGTTAAACTTGATTTCAAGCTATATAGTTATACTTGGTTTCACTGAGAGTTTACTCACGAGTGTTAAACTCGATTTCAGCTATTTAGCTAAATAGTAATACTTGGTTTCACTAAGAAGGCGGACACCCATGCATGCTGCCTCAATCAATGGTTATGAAGATGTGCCAGCCAACAACGAGGCATCTCTACTGAAGGCCGTTTCGAAGCAACCTGTTTCAGTTGCCATTGATGCCAGTGGCCGGGACTTTCAGTTTTACTCAAGCGGGGTATTCACAGGAACTTGTGGGACCGAATTAGACCATGGTGCCACCGCAGTTGGGTACGGGACTGATAGTGATGGAACTAAGTATTGGCTCGTGAAGAATTCCTGGGGAACTTCATGGGGTGAGGAAGGATACATAAGGATGCAAAGAGATGTTGATGCTAATGAAGGTCTTTGTGGTATTGCCATGGAAGCCTCCTACCCAACTGCATAAGGAGAAATGCAATTATAGATGAATATTTCCTCTTGATATATCTATGTTTATCCATTTCTTATCAAGCTTGGTAAAGGGGCGTCATGAATTGTTGGAGGGGCGTCAAGTGTGATAGCAATGTCCCTTTTATTGGTTAGGGGGTGTCCTATAGGTGTGTAGAATGACTAGATTACCCCTTTCACCTTAAATTAACCAAAATCAAATCAATTTTTTTTTTCATCTTCTCATCTCCTCCATCAACCCTAACCTCCATTAAAACCGAAAATGTCATCGTCTTCGATTAATCTGCGATTTGAAAAATGTTTGGAAAAACCCAGTTAGGGTTTAGTTTATTGTGTTGGATTTAAGTTAATTTTGTATCAAAAATTAGGGTTTTGAATGAAAATTGAAATTGAAATTGAAATTTCTGGGTTTATGCTAGTTACGATTGGTAATAACTCAAATACGAACCGTAACTGTAGATTGGGTTGATGTTACGGTTGGTTTAAACTCAAATACCAACCGTAAGTTCTTAGTTTTGGGAATATGTTCGATTCACGATTTTTATTTGCATCATATTTATCAACCGTAATTGAGTTACGGTTTGAAACTCAATTAAACTTACCAACCGTAAATCATCCACGAATGTTAACAACTTATCAAATAGTTATGTACGGTTCAAAAGTTAAGATGACTTACCAACCGTAGGTTAGTTACGGTTGGTTTCTATTCATTAGTTACCAACCGTAATTTAGTTACGGTTGGTAACTAAATTAAATTACCAACCGTAACTGGGTTTACGATTGGATCTTCCCCAAATTTAACCGATTCGGTTGGTATTCGATAACTTACGAATCAGTAACTAAGAGTTACGGTTGGTCACGAGCAAAATTACAAACCGTAAGTTCTTCTGAAAATTCAAAATTTTGATTTTGTTATGTAATTTAGATAATTTTGAGCGAGAAAAAGCTAATTGGAACTAATTTAGAAGTATATCGGGTCATTGGACTCACTCATTTTGGTAGAGTGAATCAAAATCTAGGGTTTCACAAATATCACATAAGTTTTCTTCTCCTCAAATTTCTTTTTTTTTATAACTCTAAAAATTTGATTTTAGAGTTATAATACACTAATCTTGATTATCAACACTAATCTTGATAATCAACACTAATCTTAATTATCATTACTAATCTTGATTATTAACAATAAGGGTTAATTAGTCATTTACAGATTTTTTATTGATAAGGGGCACTTGAATTTACTTCTAATGACCTTTTTTGTCTTATTAGTTTGACGCCCCTCTACCAATTCATGACGCCCCTTTACCAAGCTTGTTTCTTATACTAAATACTACAAAACTGCTCTCTGGGAAAAGAATGTGTTTGATGTATAACCTCAAAATTTCAGAACTGGAAATATATGAAACTTGGAAAGAAAATATCCAAAACAATTATTATACATCGGACGACATTATAAAACAATTACTGAAAGTTTCACTAATATGTAGAAAGTAGTGACTAAAATACATCGGACGACATTATGATTTAAGAGTTAATATGCGGTCGCCGGTCATAATTAACATAGACATGGTGGACATTAGTGACCTTTCTGGAATCGGAATGTTCTAACTTCTAAATACTCAAGGGACAAACAATTATTCAATAAAAATTACCTCCTAAGCCTGTAGAACTCGAAATCCAATCTTTGAGGAGAAATAATTGCATTGTGGATTGTGGTCGTCAGGAGTGCAAAAACAAGACAAAAAAAAAAAACGTGGTCGGCAGGATTCGAACCTGCGCGGGCAAAGCCCACATGATTTCTAGTCATGCCCGATAACCACTCCGGCACGACCACATTGTTGTGCTCCTCAGACACAGCAAAATAAATATTAAAAAAACTGCTTTATTAAAAAAAAAAAAAAAACTTACGAAGAAGAGCCCTTGGATTAAAATTAATGACAAAAAAACCTGCTTTCTACCCAAATCAATAATTATAAAACTTGACAGAGGATTTTATCATCAAGCAAGCCATGCTTCAAAAAAAAAAAAAAAAATCAAGCAAGCCAAGCAAGAGTTCGAACCTAGCAAATATAAAACCTTCATTCTAAACTGATAAATATTTGCTAGCTGGCTAAAAGCACACCCTTATGGAGAACCAACTACAGAAAGACAAAGAATCAGCACATTCATTCGATTAATAACATCAGACAATAAATAAATGGACCAAAGTAATTCAAGCAGAAAATCTATTTAAGGTTTTAAGAGCATTAAAGAGCTCCATGAAGAATGGAATACTGTCTTACTAGTAAAATAACCAAGCACAAGTAGCAAAACCATGAATTAGATTGCAATTACACTGTTCCAAAAAGGATAAGTATGACAGGCGCATGGATATTATTATGTAGTAACCACGAATTTAGTTTGAAAATTAAGTGTGCGAAAGATACCTTGCTAAGACAAAATCCGAACATCTACTGGAATTTGACCATCCACCAAAAGGGCATTCACATACTGACTTGGCTGCAAAGAAAATGACTTTTCCGAGTTACGGATAAGATGAATTTATATAATATAGACATAACGAAATGCAATTCGCCAATTGAGGAATAAATGAACCCATTTGTGGTAACAAAAAAAAAAAACACGGTGGTGATGCTAATACTTGAATTGCAAACAAGAGGAAGGAAACTTCTTAAGAAGATCAAGTATGATGAACACAACTACAATTTAGAAGGTCAACACCATTTTAGTATAGAAGAGGACTCTCAAAGGATAGTTATCAAACTGAAACTCATACCAAAGCAAATGATAAAATTAAGAAATCTTTGAAGCTTAAGAATGAGATTTTCTGTCGGAATATCTGAAATACGTGAAAACAAGAATATTGCAGCATCTAAAGACTGGAAGCACATTCGAGCATCAAAGAAAATATTTCCAATGTTGCAAGCATAATGGAAGTCAGTTCCAGGAAATGACCCAAGAGGAAGAGCGCAGTTAACCATGGAAATCTTTGGTAATGTTTAGCATGATTACTCTTGAATTATAAGGTACTTACGGGAAAACCAAAAAAGCAAAATAATAAGAGGTATATATGGAGGTGTCATTTTTTATAGCAGAATTACGTTTTCTCACATTTATTAAGCTTCCACAACCAGAAACACCATCAGACAACAATGAATCCACTAAACCATAAATCTATCACTGTGTCCCTAGACTCTGTACAAAGTAATCTGCTGCCTCACAAAAGGGTACCATTTTACCACCCAAGCATCAAATCAAGACCACAACAACCTCAATGGTTCTCAAACATCGATAACAATTCCCAAGAACCATACCTCCATAGACCATTAAGTGTAAATCCACTACCTAACAAGCTCGGGACCATTAGGTGTAAATCCACTACCTAACAAAACTGAATTTGATTTCGACTTTCTTACTCCATAGCTAACTCAACCGCCTTCCCTAGGTTTAGTGGAGATGACTGATGTAATAATAATGACAAGGAAACATTTTATGACAAGTAAAAGCATAATCTGAGTTTGATCCATCCAGGTGGAAAATAATACCTTCCATTGCTGAAACCAAACAATTCACTTACCCACCGGAGGATCTGTGTAATGTGACATCTATCTGAAAGCGTCAAATATTAGGTCAAAATTTTGGAGAAGCAAAAATCTACTACGTAACTAGAATGACATGTCATTGAATACAACGGCAACACAAATGGAAAAAGAGAACTCATTTGAAAAATAACTAGAGGCATCAAGCGAGAGACTCAAACAAGGAGGTATATATTAAAAGTGGATCTTCTAAACTGGATACCTGATCTTGAAAATAAGCCAAAAAGGCTCTGATGGTTTCTCGGTAGTGTTTTGATACAACATTCCATAGAGAATGCTCTCCAACAATATCATACATGTCAAATTCTGAACTCAGCACACTAATTCAACAGTCCCAACACTCTAGAACCTAGCAAAACAATAACAGAAATCTAAAGACATGACTTGACTTGATAACACTACTACATAAAATCGACCAAAGAGGATAAATAATTCTAGGAAAAAATAGGAAAACTGACAAGAAATTCTCTGAGTGTAAGTAATTTTGTGTAAAGAAAACATTTGTCACATGTTTTTCTGAATCTAAGCATGACTACTCAAAACATTACAATTTAAAAGCTAACCAAGAAGCAAATCGTGATCTTTACATTCTTTGATCAGTCAAGTAAGAGATATTTCAAAATGGTAACTCCTCCCAATAGCGGTAACAGTCTAAGGAGTACAACATGAAACCTGGCTCAAAATGACATTTATTTCAAATCTTACCAGATTAAAGTAAAAAATTGAAAATGGCATAGGCAGACTCTCCAAAACTATCGCGAAAAACGTGCACCACTAATCATTAAATTGAGTAGGCATCAGGTGGTGGATAAAGTCTTTACTGAATTGAAATGAACGAAACTCATCATACCTAATTCAAGTTCAAAACAAACACAGACTAGCTTTGAATTGAGAAAGGCAGATTAGATTGTAGTATCTTTCTGATCTAGCTTTGAACATCAATCTTAATTAAGTTGGTAATTTGGATAGGAAACAAACACAGACTAGTTTTGAATAGGAAAAAAGGCATCAATATGAATTAAGCTGGTAATTTGGAGGCCTAAGGCCTAGTCTGAAGATTCTCTCCTTCCCTCCAGTATTATACCAGTGGTTTCGTATCAACATTAATCTTCTCTTTTTCTTATTTATGTCGAATCATATGTTAAAAAAAAATTAAAAAAAAGTATTCTACGTAAGTAAAACGAATTCGGCAACAACAAAACAATGTATATGAGAGCAAATGTAAACTCACAGGATTCTTCAAACAATTTTGAGGATCTCCATAAGTTCGATTTAAAGCATCTGCAACGGCACTAATGAAGCCAGAGGCAGATCGACCACTAGTTTCTCGGTCATGTGAACTTTTCAACAAAGACACCTGCATTTGGAAAAGCAGTGTAACAACAACTGTTACTGCATGAATTGATTCTTCTTGTGAACAATTTAAGCTGCTATGGCAAAGAGAATAAAATTTCCTTAATGAAAAGAATTTCATCATCGATAATTTACCGCGACATTGTAAAGACACGAATTGTCAGAGAACTCTTTTCAGTTTTGAATGGGCAACCAAACACTACAGCACTTGATGAGAAAAGTTACCTTAGGAGTTAGGACTAGACCTTGAGAAAATGACCTCCACAGTGGCAAGCAATACCTACATATTTCCAGACCAATATGTATCGAAACCTTTCATATCAAGATCAGGAAAAACAAGATGCAGTTCAGGAGCCCAAAGTTGAAGCTGCTAAAAGGAAATTACAGTGCGAGGAAAGACAAGAAAAGACAGCGGGGAACAAGATTACTGCCAAACCGAAGCAGCAGGTGAGCAAGTATGAGAACCTTTCTTATCAGGATCACAAGAAACAAGCTGATGTAATTCAGGAGCCCAAAGTTGAAGCTGCAGCTAATAGGAAATTACAGTGTGAGGAAAGACAAGAAAAGGCAGCAGGGAACAAGATTACTGCTAAACCGAAGCTGCAGGTGAGCAAGTATGCTAAAAAGAAGCATGGAGACAGCGTCAGGGCGCGAATAGAGTGGAAAAGCAAACATCTAGCCGTCCGGAAAACTAAACATCTAGGGGTCCACAAGCCCAATCTCCTGATGGCATTCTGATTTTCTTCTTTGTTTCCTTCCTTCCGCCCTTTTGTAATTAAAACACTTATAGTTCGCGCAAAGCTATTTGGATTTGTAATGAGCTGTTGTAAAGGGTTGTAGGCTTTGAGAAACTAAGTAGCTTATTCATATTCTCTTGTGCAAGTTTATTCATTATGTATCTGCAGGAATGATAATCAATTAATCATACATGTATTGCCTTGTTTTAGAGCTTTATTTGATTGGAATCCAGTTTTATTAGCTCAATTTATCATGTCAAGATTATTCTCACACAGAGATTACATGTACAACAATTACCATATGCCCGGAAGTAATAGTATCCCCTGCCTTAAAGGCGAAAAGCATGACCTTATGTTAGTTCCTTCTCAATCCCAACTCACCGCAAAACTGCAAGAATGTGCACAACCAAGAAAACCAGAACCACGTACATCAGAATCCCCAAGTAATCCAGGTAGCTGAAATTTGACCGAGCTTGTGATAACATCAAAATCTCCAGAAAGAGCTAGCAATTCCAGCCATAATGCATGCTGCTGGGCAGGATACAAGCATCAGCGGAACCTAAAAGGGACGCAGAAGTCAGAACAATCAGGAAACAAAAGATAGAAAGAAAAAGGGAATGTAGCTAGAGATTATTAAAATAAATCGAGAGACAAAAGCTAAAATTGGGTAAATGGGTATTTTCATACCACGAATCTGAGAAATATACTGATGTGATGATATAATGAAGGACAGCAAATGAACTGGCATCTGATAGTGGAAGAAAGCATGCCGGTGCAGAAAATAAATATTTATCAGAGAAAGTGAAAATCAAGCAAATAAAATACATGAACCGAGACGATTGCACTAAAACAGAAAGAAAGAGATGAGATGAGATTATGCCAGCTGGAACCACGAAAGCCAAAATGTTGATGCCCATGTTGGCGGCTGGTATTCACTTAGACTAGCAATATGGGCTTATATTTGCTAGCATAAGTTATGTTCAAGTTATACAAACAGGAGTGAATCGAACATGTGGCAGATTCAAGTTGTGGGAGTTGGATCTTACGGATCAAGAAGACTCAAACTGCAACCACTCAGTCCCTTTGTTGGGCTGGAGCCACTACTGCTACAAGTATTGCAGAAATACAGACCACCCTAAGTAATAAAGAACTAAGTTTACGCTCCATTTAATATGTTAGACGGTAAAGATACTGCAAGCAAGTGAACTATTTTACGATTTTACCATCCCACAATCTGCCTTGGCAATCGCAGAAATAATCTTAGCAAGCCTAACTTCTCAACAAAATGAAGAAAATGGTTTCTTTTATCTGTCTATTGTAAACTTTCAACTTCCTTCAATATTTACTAAACGATTATAAGTTGTGGGAGCTTACACGCCAACAGATACTACAAGTGCCACAGCCACTTTAAACATTTGCAGACATAGAAATCCCTTGACGTAATACACAAGAGCCACCACATGGATAATAATGAAAATCAGGAAAAAGGAAAATAGGAAATAATGTGCCACAAGCAAAACATGTATAAAATATTTAAATATGTTCAAAGCAGAAATGGGAGAAGAAAGCAACCACAATTTTGATAAGAGTAGGATCTATAGGAAGGTACCCAACTAACTCACCAAAAACAATGCGAAGTGTTCCAAGGTACCAATGAAGCCGATAATGTACCTAGGGGCTTATATTTGCTAGCATAAGTTATGTTCAATACTTCTGTTTACCCTATATAGCTTCTAAATATGTATGTACGTCTATTTACTCAATGGAATGGAGATTCTTAACAGAGACAAGATACTTACTAGAGGAGCATACGCAACATACAGCTAAAGAGAGTAACGACCAGTGGCAATGCACAGAAGCACATGTAAGTCTAGAGTTTCTTTTCTTTTGCTTCTTATTCTTCACCAGAAAATAGTCATGGCAGAGGGTGGTGACTTGCTTGATCAAAAACAGTATTGGTACCACCGTTTATTTGGTAGTAGTGAATTCGAAGATGAACAACCACTTCCAAGTCCTCCTATTGCTCAAACAAAACCGAAAGAAAGATGTATTCTCAGGCTAAGAGTGAGAAAGATACCAGGGACCAATATGTATCGAAACCTTTCATATCAAGATCAGGAAAAACAAGATGCAGTTCAGGAGCCCAAAGTTGAAGCTGCTAAAAGGAAATTACAGTGCGAGGAAAGACAAGAAAAGGCAGCGGGGAACAAGATTACTGCCAAACCGAAGCAGCAGGTGAGCAAGTATGAGAACCTTTCTTATCAGGATCACAAGAAACAAGCTGATGTAATTCAGGAGCCCAAAGTTGAAGCTGCAGCTAATAGGAAATTACAGTGTGAGGAAATACAAGAAAAGGCAGCAGGGAACAAGATTACTGCTAAACCGAAGCTGCAGGTGAGCAAGTATGCTAAAAAGAAGCATGGAGACAGCGTCAGGGCGCGAATAGAGTGGAAAAGCTAACATCTAGGGGTCCACAAGCCCAGTCTCCTGATGGCATTCTGATTATATTTTTTCTCTTCCTTCCACTTTTGCTTTGTGCATCGGACGTAATGATCCCTATTTGGATTTTGTAAAGGGTTTTAAGGCTTTAAGAAACTAAACCTCTTATTCATAATGCAAGTTTATTGATTGTGTCTGTCTGTGTGTATGATGATTATGCCTGTTTAAGCCTTTGATTGGATTCCAATTTTAGATCAATTGATGCATAATGTAATAATATCAGATACGAGTAGCCTACTGGGGAATCACAGAAAATTCCAAAAGCTTCTTCAGGTGGAATTATTTTGATAAATATCAGATACCAGTACTGCATATGCTTGCTTATTAAATACTCCTACAATAAAGATCCTCAACAAAATAAGCAAGAGAGGGCAATGACAGCTTTCACTACAGCTTCTTTTTCTTTCTTTTTAATTCTTCTTAGATGGACGTTCCTTTAGAGTTTCTTTGCTTTTTTACGCCATTTTGTACTACATCCACGGAAGTAATATCCCCTTCCTTGTTTTTGATTCTTCTTAGATAGACACGTTAGTTCCATCTCAATCTCAACTCGCCATAAAACTGCAAGAATGTGCGCACACAAGAACACCAGAACCACGTATATCAGAATCCCCAAGTAACCCAGGTAGTTGAAATTTGACTGAGCTTGTGATGACAGCAAAGGCTCCGGATACAGCAATTCCAGCCATAGTGCATGTTGCTGGGGTGAATACAAGCATTTTCCAAACCTAAAAGGGATGCAGAACAATTAGGAAAAAGCTAAAATCGGGTAAATGGTTTTCTTCATACCATGACTCCTGAGAAATATACTGATTTGACAATATAAGGATAGCAAATGAACTGGCATCTGATAGTGGAAGGAAAGCATGCCTGTGCAGAAAATAACAATTTATCAGAGAAAGTGAAAATCAAGCAAACAAAATACATGGACCAAGATGGCTGCACTAAAACAGACAGACAGGAAGAGAAGAGATTGGGATTTACAATTATGCCAGCTGGAACAACAGAAGCCAAAATGTTGATGCCCATAAAGATGGCCAAGTTGGCGGCTGGTGTTCACGTACACCGGCAATTATGGGCATATATTTGCTAGCATAAGTTCTGTTCAAGTTATACAAACAGGAGTCAACCGAACATGTGGCTGAGTTGTATAGGATAGATTCTATTTTGATATATTCAACCTTTCATCATTTGTTCAATGTAACCAAATTAGAGAAATTTACAAATAATAAATAAAAAAAGTTGTGGGAGTTGAGTCTTACGAATCAAGAAGACTCAAACTGCGACCACTCGGCACTACAGACCTAAGAAATTAGTAAAGAACAAATTTGTTTGATATGTTAGACAGTAAAGATACTGCAAGCAAGGGAACTACTTCACGATTTTACCATCCCACAATCTGTCTTAGCAATCTCGGAAACAATCCTAAAATGAAGAGTATGCATTCATCAGACGCCAACACACCACAACATGGTTAAATGGTATCTATCAATTGTAAACTTTCAACGTCCTTCAATATTTACCGAACTTGTGGAAACTTGCATGCCAACAGATACTGCACGTGTCACAGCCACTTTCAACATTTTCGGAGATACAACCCCCTTGATGTAATACACAAGAGCCACCGCACGTATAATAATGAAAATGGAGAAAAACAACATCAGAAGTAATGATGTGCCACAAGAAAAACAGATATTAAATGTTTCAGTTCAGAGCAAAAATGGGATGTCATATTAAAATGTGGATGTACATCTATTTATTCAACGGAATGGAGATTCTAAACTGAGCCATGATACTTACAAGAGGAGCATACGCAACATACAGCCGAGTAGGGTTATGAGCAGTTGCAATGCACAGAAACACACGTATTGGGGGTAAGGTTAATAATAAAGGTGGAACCTCCCGAAGAGCACACCTGAAAAATAAAAAGTAACCAACATATGTAAATAAGAACAAAAGGAGAATAACCGCAGAAACATCAGTTCGTCATACTTACCATGCTGATGCATTTCACTTCAGTCTACTTCCAATCAAGACTATGTTATCCTTTCTCAGGCCGGTAAGCTAGTGAGTCAGATGGACCAGCAACAACTGGGACAAATCCTTCTTTCTCTCTTCCTATCGATGAGCACAATGATGTAGTACTACCACCAAACCACCACCCTCTTCTGTGGGGCAACACACCCATCTTATCTGGGACATGCGGAGCAAAGGCAACGAAATAGCAATCCGAATCTGGTCCGCTGGTACAACACAATACAGGGTTGCCATTAGAGATTCCATCGGTAGGGTTGCCATAGAAGAGGAATCCGGTGTTCAACGTATGTCAGCAATTTGATAATATGATCCAAAAATAGTTCATAGCTCATCTTAAATATACACTCACCAGTCTCTACAAACCCATGAAATAGTGAAGTCGACAGAACAACTCAGCCAAGCAGAGAACTTTTAAGAAAACCACACTTAAAGAATAAACTCAAACCTTTATATAAAGATAGAAAGTGAAGATCAAAGCAAAGACAGCTGCAGCTTCATTGTCATAGCTTCCAGCTACAGACGAGATGTATAAGAAGGATCCTACATATAGAATGTCCCAGATGTTTAGTTGAACAAATTAGGGCCTTAAGAAAACCATAGCACAGAGATGTTGGATCTAAGAAAACATATAACAACTACATACGATAACCGAAACATATTAAAAACGATGGTTTAAGGCTGTAAACCACTTAAAATTATAAAAAGCATATAAGAAAGTACACTAAAGTGTACATATCTAATCTCGACAAAACAAAATGAAGTTTAATTCACAAACTTACATGTCATGGTTGCTGATGGGTTATTTTAATTTACAAGCTCTACTCACAGTTTTGCAAGATATACATCCTTCAGATCTTTTCTTGACACTAACATGTTAATTAACCGTTGACTCAAAACTATCAAGCACAGCCAACTCTTTTTCATCAAAATAATATATGCAGAAGTGTATTGAACTTACCATGGCTAAAACTGCAGCTGCTGCCATCGTAGTTCCAACAGTCACAATATATGTGTTATTCCGGGTATTATTGTCAACAATGACTGTATGACTAGCCAGTGCGGTAGTTTGGTAACAGTAGTCCCACAATGACACAACCTACAGGCAATACTTCATCAGTGCCAAAACTATCACTCTATTTCTTTTGGTTGGCAGAACAAGCTCATAAGTTCACTACCATTTGAATCCATTCAAAAACATCAGCACAAACAATTCCGATAGTTCTCTCTAGAAGGATGTCCCATTTGGATCACCGCCCAATTCCTTAAAAACTAGCAGTAAATTTTCGTCTGGTTTGAGCCATAACTGGGGAACATCAAACCTGATTTTAATCATAGTACATGGTCAATTCACATTTAATTTGACAAGCAATGCTATGGGAGAACTGAGGTGTGTTCTACCATCTCAGAGAGGCCTCTCCTCTCTTACTTTGGCATTTCTTCTAGTCATAACCAGCATTATTACAGTGACCAGAAGTACCATAGGCTTTATATGCAGCCATAACCGCCTATAGTTTTAGAACAGTGAATCGCTATCATTGTGGGTTTCCTAGGGATTCTTCCCTTGGATATCCAGGGATGCCAACGATAGGGTAACTAAAATAGAATTGAAGGATGAGGAATGACACATAAATAATAATAACTACTGAACTAAGCTAGTGTTGGTTACGAAAGAAAGCTTTTATTATATATTGATGTCATTGTTATCATCAGACATAAATGATGCAACTTATATCAAACAGAATTAGAGTTTACCAAAATGGAAGGTTGCTACAGATGTAAAAAGTAGGCAACTAGGCATGAAGTGTGTGAATAACCGCAGTAATGTGCAAACTCATCCATATGGAGGAAGATGTCAAAAGTCTAGCTGCCAACGGAATCTTTGTTCTGATCCTGCTGGTAGCCTGCAAGGTAATTGGCTCACTGATACTTCCCATGGGGTGGAAAGTATCCATAGAGACACAGTGATAGACTAGAGCTACAGGATAGCTTTACAATGAGAGCATTGATGTTATCTGAAAAGCCTGTTTAATGTCCTGATAAGGCTCTAGGGCACAAGCATCAACCATTGGGCTTCAACGTTCATCCAGGGCTTGGCTTGCACCATTACTTCAAGAGTAGCTCTCATTAACAAGAAACACCATCAGATGACAACGAAACTACTAATACCCTATCACTGTGTCTCTAGACTCTGTACAAAGTAAACTGCTGCCTCAAAAAAGGGAATCATTTTACCACCCAAGCATTAAATCAAGACCACAACAACCTGATGGTTTCTCGAACATCTATAACAATTGCCAAGAACCATTCATCCATAGATCTTCTCTTGGTCCATTAAGAAGACAAAACTGAAAGTGATTTCATGGATTTACTTACTCCATAACCAACTCAACCATCACCCCTAGCGGTAACATGAGACATTTATTTCAAATCTTACCACATTAAAGTGGAAAAAGTGAAAGCGGCATAAGAGGGTTAGGCAAGCTCTCGAAAACTATGGTGAAAAACGTGCACCATTAAGCATCAAATTGAGTAGACATCAAGTGGAGGATAAAGTCTTTAGTGAAATTGAAATGAACGAAACTCATCATACCTAATTCAAGCAAGCTCTAAAAGCGGTGTCCAAGCAATCTATGTGATTATCTATACAAAATCACTTTCTATCATTTTAAACAAACTATCGATTCAATTCAATCAAACATCAGAACATTTATTTGGAAGAAATCTAACTTGTTAATTTAAATTACCAAGTACACGGAACAATTTGTGCTTCCTCCGTCGTCAGAAACCGGAACGACAGCACCTGACGAAATTTCACACAACTCGTCACATTCTCACCAGAAAAAATTACCAAAATTAAAATAAAATAAATCAAAATAAACAGTAAATAATCAATAGAATCATCAGATTATCACGTGTAAGAGAGATTTGAGACCTGAATACCTGATTCTTCAAAGGAAATTCTCAAGAGAGAAAGAAGAAACTGGAGCAGAAAAGATTACAAGGAGAGAGAAGAAATTGAGAAAGGAAAGCGGGAAGGGCCTACATATCAAAGAGGGACCAAAACAACTGTCCTCCATACGATTCTGAACCAGTTTTACCCCGATTTAATCCTAACTCGAACCGCGTGAGTTCACACGGTTATGTCATGTGACTGAACTCTGAACCTCTGGCTGGTACGCCGGTGTCAAATAGCACTTGCCATCAAGTTCAGCCGCGTCTTATATTAGGAAACCAGACCATATGCTCGCAAGCTCAGATTTAGAAGCCTTTCCAAATATCGTCTTCAGCAACACCATAAATACTACTATTGCAAGGTCTCAACCAGAAACACAACAAAGAATATTTTCAGAGAACTGAAGACCTGGTAGCAAAAGATTTCATAAGTCTAGGAATTCTCTCTTTTCTTTTTGCTTCCTTATTCTTCTTTAGTAAAGTAAAATCATGGAAGAAGGGGGCAAGTTAGTTTTTGATCAGAAACGCTACTTGTATGATCGTTTATTTGGTAGTGATTTTGAAGACGATTCACTGATGAGAGTTGTTGAACCAGCTGTTGTTGTTGATTTGAAACAACAAACTGAACCAAGAGAAAGATTTATTCTCAGGCTTAGGGTGAGAAAGATACCAGGCACCAATATGTATCGAAACCTTTCATATAAAAATCCAGATGATGTAGTTCAGGAGCCCAAAGTTGAAGATGCTAATAAAGCGGAAAGGAAATTACATTGTGAGCAAAGACAAGATGATGTAGTTCAGGAGCCCAAAGTTGAAGCTGCAGCTAAAAGGAAATTACAGTGTGAGGAAAGACAAGAAAAGGCATCAGGGAACAAGATTACTGCTAAACCGAAGCTGCAGGTGAGCAAGTGTGCTAAAAAGAAGCATGGAGACAGCGTCAGGGCGCGAATAGAGTGGAAAAGCAAACATCTAGCCGTCCGGAAAACTAAACATCTAGGGGTCCACAAGCCCAGTCTCCTGATGGCATTCTGATTATTATTTTTTTTCTTCCTTCCACTTTTGCTTTGTGCATCGGATGTAATTATACCTGTTTAAGCCTTTAATTTAGAGCCTTGTTTGATTGGATTCCAGTTTAATTTATTAGCTCAATTGAAGTGTGTGAATAACCGCAGTTAAGTGCAAACTCATCCAGTTTCCTGTTCTAGCGAAATTGACTGACTGATGAAGGCAAACTCTAGTGAAGTGCAGTTTCCTGTTCAAACTTATGATTGTGCCTGCATATGCTTAATATACAGTGTACACCACCACACCCATTGAAATAAGGTCGAGTCACTAACAAAACACGACCTGAGTTTGAAATGCCGAAGTTTGATTTTGGAACCTAGCTGATTTTGCGTCAGTGGCACTTGAAGAAAAAAAATCTGTTGCAGTTTTCAGTTTTTGAGTTACATTGGATACATTTTCAGTTAGTAGACTGTGTCTCACAGGGCAAACATATTTTGGGGTCACGTTTTGAGTTACAATGGCAGATTTCATCATAAAAATTACTCTCTTCCTTTTATAAATAAAGAGTGCACAAAAGAATGATACAAAATCTGAGCTACAATTTTTTTTACCAATTTGTATATGTTAATAACACTCGACGTGCGGAAAAAAAATCTCTCCACAGACACAAGCTCATCCCTGCCTTTGCCTTTTGTGCTAGTTGAACTTGGTCTTCAATTCTGGGTAGAAAAGGAGATGCAAAATATGCTCAAGCTAATAATTAGGCGGCTTTTACCGCTTTTGATTTCTTTGTCTTTCCTTTGATCCTGTTCCTTAGAGGTTTAAGTTTGTATAGCCGCACCATCCAAGGGTGTGTGGTGAAGACCTGACGATACCAAATCTATAATATAAAGCAAAATGATTTGTTTGGTGTAACCAAACTAATGGTTGGGTACCTGATAAGACGGAATTAACCCTTCACGTTTTCATTTCACACTGAGTTTTCCGTAAATAATTACAACTCAAAGGGCAAAACAGACTTATACACTACCAAATTACGCGACTTCCCCTCCGTGTTTTCATTTCCCCTTCGATTTTTTCTGTAAATTTCATAAAAGAAGGGGGTAAATCCATAATACAAGCTCTTCTCCTCTCTTCTCCATTGTTTCCCTTCCAGAAGAACAAGTTTCTCCTCCGATGTTTTCTATCTCTTCGTTATAGAAGCAGCACCACACCACCGCCATCACCGGAATCAGCACCACCAATACAAACATCGCCATCTTTTCCAGCAGTAACACCACCATCATCACCACCGCAATCCCTATCAGCACCACCGCCTCCTATTCTCCGTCGAAATCTCTTCTCATTAATTCCTTTGTTCTCCATCGAAATCACTGTTTTATTCATCTTCATCGATGTAGATAGATTTAGAACATTTTGTACTCAATTTCGTATTTAGGGTATATGATTTTGATTTGATTGAATATTCAATCATCATCTATCTTGTAACCCTAAATTCGAAATTAAGTAAATAATTGAATTAGGTCCACATCGATTCTTTACAAAGAAACATCAACCCCTCCTTCATGTAATTGATTGTGACGGAATTAGGGTTTGTGGGGTTTTGGTGAAATCCCAAATTATTTTTTTCCGACGAAGAAAAATTTGTGGTAAGAATTAATGACGCATAGGATAATTAGCTATCATTTTTGAGTTTTAAATTTTACTTCTGATCCTGTAATTTTGGTTTTGGTATGAATTTTACTTTTTTTTTATCAAGCATGATTTGATTTAGAGCTTCAATTTACATGCAAATACCTGTTTGTGTGCTTAAGAGAGTAATTTTAGTTTGTGAATTCGTGATTGCAGATGGACTCAAGGTTGTGTTTCAAGTAAGACCAAAAAAAATTGGTTTTTGTCCTCCCAAACTAATTAAACCGAGGCTTCAACTGAACCTTCAGATTTCAATTTAGGCTCTGGTACGTCCTGATCCTCTATTTGTATGAGATGAATGTCTACTGCTTGATTTTTGGTTGTATAAATTATAAACAATACCACGGTATGCTTCTAATCTGTTGATTGCCAAGTGCCAAGTAGTTGTCACAAAGTAGTTCAGAGCAGGCAATGTAGGAGGTTTGATTTAGTATATGTATGTATGAGGTGTTTGTTTAGCAGATGGAATACGTATGTATTCATATTATTACTGTTAGTTAGACAAGTGATATCGTCCACGTAAGAATCAAGATTTTGTTTACTTCCCTGTTTTGATGGGCTCATTTTTGATGTTGTGTATCTTTGTATAATCGATGGTAATTTGAATAGTTTGTTCTGATATTATTCACTCACCCATTTCTCTGAGATGCTATTTCTTCTTACGTTCTTTCTATTCCCATATATAGATATAAATGAATCACTTCAGAGTGCGGGTTGAACTAATCCGCACTAAAAAAGAGTCCCACTTCTTAGCACAGTAAGTAATAGTGTGCAAGTACATATATATAAAATTCGCATATCATTTGAAAGGGTTTTCCTTTTGTGCTTAAGTTGAAATGAGCTATTTCTGGCATCGATAAGCATTCTGCTTTTATTCTCGTCAATAGGTAAAGAATTTGGTGTTATGACATCTTTATATAGAAAGTAGGTTGTTCATTTCGAATTGTGACAGGACATACATCACAAGATATGTCGAAACTTCCATACACTTTCACACATTTTTTCAAAGTGCCCTCCAATATTTACGATGTCTTCTTCCAAAGCCCTTAAAGATCTTTGCTCAGTTCCTTATAACATCATATGTTCAAGGAAGTTCAAGGAAGTGTGCATTACCATTAGCTTAAAAAGAATCTTTCATTTCTGAAATGTGCAGTACCATTAGTTTAAAAAAGTGAACATTGAACTTATTTATTACCACAGGTTATCAAGTTTATGGATATCATACGCCCACCATTAGCGAGAGATTTTTGTTGATGTTGACATCGTACATGAGTTGATGTTCTGCATTTACACCGATCAAGATCATCGTCTGGTAAATTATTCTATAAACTCTACCTGTCATTTTTTTTTTATCTTAGTAATCGCCTCTCCTTATTTTAGACTGGAGATTTGTTCAGCTATATTAGTGCATTATACTTTTTATAACCTTTTGCGTCCATTGAATTTTGATCCCCCAGTTTCTGTTTTACTAGACATTAGTAGAAGATATTATATATTTTTTGATTTGCATATACAAGGTGGCTTTGGCTTTGTATGGTTGGAAAGGGTACAAAGTTGATTTGGGTTTATGACTTTTTTTCATGGTAAGTGGTACACATTCAAAGAGATGAGATTACAAAGGTTATGAATAAAGTTCTGGAAATCCACCAACATTGTTTCAACTTACACTTCCCTTTGCTGTTCACTGAATTCCATAGAATATTTCTGGATCACTTTTTGCTTTGGTTTGTTTTGTATATGGAAGATTCATTGCAAGGTATGGTTTCCAGTTTCCATCAACGTCGAAGTCCAAGGTTTGTTGAAAGCGATGCTCACTTGCAGTTGCGTCGTGCTATATATGTAGTAAAACGAGATTCGATGACCGAATAAGAAAAAAAAGTGCTTCTCGAAAAACGTCGTAATACTTATCGCATTGGTAAAACAAAATTTGGATGCAACAATACCGCAGAAACAAGCGATAAAGGTAATGCTTTAGTTAGTGGTAGTACAATAGTTTTACAACTCTTAATCTGTGGTGTTCAATGCTCACCCCATAAGTAAGGATTTAACAATATTAAGCTTATAATATATAAAATTTTCATGTGCAGCAACTGTACAAGTTTCTAATTCAGTTGGAGAGCATGAAGCAGAATCAAGTTTCACTCTTCGCCGAAGCCCCATAGTTGAGCTGCAAAAACAGAGAGCACATGTATCTGAATTCAACATGTATCTTATTTTTAATCATAGACAGCCCCCTTCCGCCCCGTGCCATTATGGCACGGGCAATCCACTAGTAACAGAAATAAGATGATTGACAATCAGAAGTTCAGCAACGAATCGACATCCAGTTTAGACAAAAGTTCCACATGGTTAGATGACTGACCTCCTTAAATATGTGTAATCTTGAAATGTTTCTTTTCGATTCCAGTCCTCCTTACTCTGTCATAACCTTTACCATCTGTTCCGACAAATCTAAGAAAGGAGGGAGATAAAAGTGAGAAAACAAACCATGAAATCCAAGAAGGGAATTCAGAGGTGAAATTCAGGATTGAAGACTGGAAAACATACCAGTAATATAATAGTTTGTACATGAGGAGGGGATTCAGCGTGGTTGGAGTTGCTTGATTATCGAGGAATACCACCTCCAAAAAATAGCATAGAAGAGAGATCTGTTGGGCCGGTCACAACATATGGTCCAAAAATAGGTGTAGCCCCTTAACCATTTAAGGGAGACAAATAGCAGCTTCCTTGTTTTTTGGTTTTAAAGACCAAAAGGCATCAGGAGAAGAAACATTCGAGCTCTTCTTGTTTTGAAGAAGAAAGAGAAAGAGAGGAAGAAGAAAAGAGAGTGAGTGAGGTAGAGAGATTAAACCACCAATTTTTGGTGAGATTGAAGCATCTTGAAGAGAAGGAGAAAGAGTTCTTACCTAAGGATCTTTTGATTATTGTGGTGGAGAATTGATTGATCAATTTCCACATCTCTTCAAAGGGGGAAAAATCTAGGGTTTGTCAAACCCTAGTAGTAAGTATCTCAAATCACTTCTTGTTCTTAAATTGATAGTGAATCTCATATTATATATGAATGAATTGTTGATCCATCCTTAGGGGTGAGTGTAATTAGGCAAATTGATATCCAAGTGCTATAGGCACCTTGAGGTTGTTGTTATCCCCAAATTTGGGAGAATTGTGTGTAACCCATTATTGTTATAGTGGAAGATTTGCCCGTGGTTTTTTACCCTTCACCTTGGAGGGGTTTTTCCACGTAATTGCCGGTGTTGGGTGATTGCTTCTATATTGTGTAGTTGTGTATTTTCCGCATTGTGTTTCATTGCTCGTGTAGGTTTCGTATTGCGCATAGCGGCTCGGATTTCGTAAGCCTCCCCCAACAAGATCCGGTGTTCAATGTCTGTAAACAATTTGAAACTCTAATCAGAAAACAGTAAATAGCTGCAGAACTTTCATTTCTCATTTCATTTTAAAATTACATTCACTAGAGTCAGTACAAACCCATCAGAAGGTGAAGTGGACAGAACGACTATCTTGAAGAACCTGGTCATCAAATTCCACAAGCGTTTTCGAGGTTGAAGCTTTGGTGTTGTAAAGGTTGATATAATCAAAAATATTAATGTAAGTTAAAACTCCACCACTCTTCGTAACGGCTAATAATTCAGTTTCATCAACCCTTAACTGCTCTTTACTCCAACCCAATGACTGATTTGCATCCCCCTTTTTCTTGTCATGAATATCATTCTTCTTTTTGAATTGCCATACATGCAAACATTTATCCCCTATGTCATATACAGGAATGTACAAAACCCCATCCAAAACCCCAATGGCATAATTAACCAATTTCCGGTCTGGTGTCATAGGAGGAGGTGCAAGATGATGGCAAAACTTTTCCTCAATCAAATCGAAGGCCACTATCTCATTTACCACGCCAATCCAGTAAATAGCTCCATTGGCAAAGCTACCATGTTCATTATGACGCAATGGACTGAATTCGAAACTAAAATTTCTTCCAAGGGTTCTCCATCCATTACCACTACCAATAGTGGATATGTGTACTTCTAAATAACTGGACAAGTTCGACTCATATATTCCTACAACTTTGTACTCATTTGTTGCAGAAAGGTAACCAAATCCAAACCACCAATTATCATATTCATCAAACAGGCATGTCCTGATTTCTGGAAGCACAACATATTCTTTGGTAAAATGGTTGCATATACAAACAGTTCCATCTGGTACCTCTCTAGCAAGACAGATTAAACCATTCCACGATCCAACTACGCAACCCTCAACATTTGGTGTTGAACTGAGCTTTCTAGTTTTCTCGATGGGTTTTGTTAACTCATGATCATTATATTCAAAAAAGTGCAACCCATCATTCTCAGTTAAAGCGAGAAAAACCCAGCTTACCAGAATCCTCAGAAGGATGATTAAGATGATGATACAAGTGCTTATGAGAGAAAGAGAATGATGGATCATTAATAACAGTATCAACAATCTTTCTCCAATTTCTGCAGACCAACTTGTGTAAGAATATTTTATATGAATAAAATAAAATATTCTCTTGAGCTCATGTAATAATCTTGGTAATCTAGATTATTGATAAATTATGTCGGTTACCATTTCCGGGATTATTTCCTAATATCTCTTATTTGATGGACGGTCGAGATTGATTGCTAACTCTAAAGCCTATGAACCTTGGTTGCTAACTCTAAATCCTAGGAACCTTAGTTGGTCGAGATTGATTGCTAACTCTAAAGCCTAGGAACCTTGGTTTTAGAAACTCTATAACCATCAGCATATAGAGAGATGGAAATTTTTTCATTACATAAAAAAAAATAGAAAGAGAGAGGTGAAGAAGGATAAACCAGTTTTCCACTATGTTATATTGTACAAAGATAATTGCAGCCTTGAAAGATTTCTTGGATTCAATCAATGGCTTCATCAGGTAATAAGTTTAACACATCTATGCGTATTGTGATTATCATGTCTTTCAAGATCCAACCATTATGTATAAAATATAAATGTTAAATTCTAATATTTGGTATCATAGCATGGTTTAGAACTATATGATTTTCTATGATGTTGTATGCATAAATTGTGTGATATGAATCCATCGTATTTGATAAGATACTATGATTTTCGGTGATAATTAACAGTCACTTAATTATGTTATGAATTAATAAGAGAGTTTTTTGCGAAATTTTTCATAAGTCTATTAATGAATCTTGATGATCAATTTTGTGTTGCTTCATCAGTCTCTACTGAAGCTTAGGGACAGCTGCATAAGTGATTAAATGAAAGCACTATCATTTCTATAAGGAAAATTTAGTTTCTAAAAAATGGAATAAGAATCCCATGCGCGACAGCATATTTTTTGAACGTTAGAAAAGATTAAAAAAAAATGATAAGAATCCAATGTTGTGACTTTGACTAGGTGAGTTGTTCCAAAAGAAAAGTACTTATACACATACTTGGCTGACCGACAAAAGCCTGATCATAATTTAGGTTGAAACAAAAAGAGAATATTAATTAGTACTTTCTCTTTCTTTTTTTTAACTCAAAATTTACCGACATTATAATAACTTAGTATCTTACACAAAAGCAGAAGACTAAAAGAGAATATAGTGAAGAACGTACAGTTGTTTTATTAAACTAAGTACTGGTGTTAATGTTAAGAGAGATAATGGATTGATCATAATTGTGTCATGTGATATTGGAACACAAGCTCATAATAGTCTGCCGACCAAGCGTGAAAGCATTTTTTTTAATGTATATCTTGATTCCCTTATTATTATTAAATTGAGTCAACTCATGTATCGGTCTAGTTGGCACTGTTAGAGCTGGTCACAATTTTTATTAACCTACCAGGCATGAAATGGTGGAAATATATACAGTACAAATAAGTTTAAAATATTTGTGGAGGTTCTGAGCATGAAACTGTATTGGTAATTTGGTATTAAAATAATTAAATCATACCAGTGATGTTTACCGTGTCTTTGATGACGATACCTAATGGAAACTGGTTTCACATTTATGAATTAATCACCATATATGGGTGATTCTTCAACTAAATAAGGTTGGTATACAGACACTAGGGGTCGTAAGAGCTTCCACGTATATTGAACTTGGTCATAAAAGTTCTACGACCGACTAAAATAAGAATGCTTGGTGGCCCCCAATGCGTTTTAATTTTGCCAACAAAATGTGAATCAAGAATTGGATACCAAAGTCACCGTCTGTATGGGTCAGACTCATGTATAATAAATAGTCATTTTCCTGTTTAACTTCGGCATAATTGACTTTGACTGACTGTTTGACTTCCGTTGTTGACTTTCACATGATGTATTTTTCCTGGACAATTTTTTATTTCAAATATAGCATAACTTGAATATGTATAGGTTATTAAAATGTTTGAATTGTATGATCTTTAGCTATCATCACAGTGATACTAAATTATTATGTTATATTAACATGTCATTATAAGTCTACATCGTTTTGTGCAATCACATAAGAATAACTATCACCCAAAGGAGATGTTTATTCAAGTGTTTGTATATATAAACATAAAGAAATTAATCATTTAATCATACATATTAGAATGAAAAGTTACCCACATGTAACTCTAATTCACATGTTTGAATAAATATTATGATTATGTATGTAACCATGAAAGGAAAAATGTCCACAGAGGTTTGTCTTTACTTGCTTATATATGTGTAATTGTTTTTATGACTTTATGACATGATTGTTGTTTAATTAAGATTCTACCCACAGGAGTTTCTTAATTTATATGTGTGTGACAATGACTTTGTGTATCTTTGTCATGTTTTACATCTTCTAGTTCTAAGACTTTGCATTCGTATACTTCTTCTATCCCATTCTACAATGGCACCAACTTCTCAGAATGGAAAGAGAATGTTGAGTTCACTTTGGGTGTGCAGGATATTGATCTTGCTCTCCAAATTGAAAATCCAATTATAAATGATAAGAGTTCCACTGAAGATAAGGATCTCTTAAAAAAGTGGGAAAGAAGTGATAGGCTGAGCATACAGCTGATGCGAATGCACATTGATGCAAACATCAAAGAATCACTTCCCAAACAACCTAAAAGTGCTAAGAACTTTATGGAAATCATAAATGAAGGCTTTAAGACAGCATATAAGTCTCTAGCTTTGAAATTGATGGCTGATCTTACCACCATGAAGTATACCGGTGTAAGGTCAATGCACCAGCACGTGATAGAAATGCGTAGCATTGCTGTTAAGCTCACTGAGATGAAATTAATTGTGGATGAGAACTTTCTTGTCCAATTCATTCTCAACTCGCTACCACCACAATATGCCCCCTTTCAAGTGCATTACAACACTATTAAGGAAAAGTGGACTGCAAATGAACTGGGAAACATGTTGGTTCAAGAGGAAGCTAGGATAAACCAGCAAGGTCTTAATCAAGCACACATTCTGTCAACCGAGGAGTGAATAATAAGCGTAAGCCTGCAAAGGGCAATAAGAGAGCACCACAGAACAATTTTTTTCAACCTGAAAAGAAGAATGCAAAGAAAGATGACAATAAGTGTCGTTTCTGTAAGAAACCTGGTCATTTTCAGAAAGATTGCATTAAGCGTCAAAAATGTTTCGAAAAGAATGGTAATACTTTGGGATTCATAAGCTATTTTGAAACAAATTTGACTGTTAAAGAATCTTCTTTATCATGGTGGTTTGATTCTGGTGCTAATGTTCATTTTTCTAATTCGATGCAGGGATACCTTTCAATCCAACTCACAAACCAGAATGAAAACTTCCTTTTTATGGGCAATGGAAATAAAGCCCCAGTTAATGTTGTAGGCACCTACCGTTTGGTTCTAGATCATGGATACCTTCTTGATTTAGAAAACACTCTTTATGTTCCAACTATTTCTCGCAATTTAATTTCAGTTTCTCAACTAGATAGACAAGGTTTTCAAACTCAAATTTCCAAAGTTATTGGTTTTGGTTATCTTTTTGATGGTCTTTACAAGTTAAATTTATCATCATCATCAATACCTAGAACCTATTTAACCATGCATCATAATGATAGAACTGGACATACTAAGGGTAATTCCTCATTCTTGTGGCATAAGAAGCTGGGACACATATCTCGTGAAAAGCTTCAAAGATTGGTAAAATATGGGATTCTACAGAACCTTGATTTTAATGATTACAATAGTTATATGTATTGTATTAAAGGAAAGATGACAAAACACACAAATAAAAGTGCCACAAGAAGTTCCGAACTCCTTCAAATAATACATACAGATATTTGTGGACCCTTCGATGTTCCAACTTTTGGAGAAGAAAAATATTTTATCACCTTTATTGATGATTTTTCACGTTATTGTTATCATTATTTATTGCATGATAAATATCAAGCTGTGAATGTTGTGGATCAATTCATTACCGAAGTTGAGAGGCAATTAGAAAAGAAGGTGAAAATCATTAGGTCTGATAGGGGTGGAGAGTATTATGGAAGGTATGACGAGACAGGACAACATCCTGTACCTTTCTCTTTGCTTATTCAAAAACTTGGAATTGTTTCTCAATACACAATGCCAGGTTCACCTTGGCTGAATGGTGTAGCAGAAAGGCGAAATCGTACTCTAATGGAAATGGTTAGAAGCATGATTAGTCATGCGAGTTTAGCCTTAAGTCTGTGGATGTATGCTCTTCTTTATGCTGTGTACATTTTAAATAGAGTTCCAAGCAAAGCAGTTCCAAAGACTCTTTTTGAACCGTGGAAGGGCTGAAAACCTAGTTTAAAACACCTGGAAATTTGGGGTTGTTCAGCAGAAGCGAAAGTTTATAATCCCAAAGAAAAGAAATTGGATATGAAAACTGTTAGTGGTTACTTTATTGGTTTTCCTGAAAAATCCAAGGGGTATATTATTTATTGTCCTAAACATAGTATGAGAATTGTTGAAACTGGAAATGAAAAATTCATTAAGGATGGCGAAGTTAGTGTGAGTACACCAGTGCAAGAAAAATCTTTTCAGGAAATCAGAGTAATAATCCCTTTCCATCAGATTTCTTCAGATATTGTGACTCCTCCGTTTGTAGAACCGAATGATGAGGGAGAAACACAAATAACGTCACATGAGATTCATGATGAGACTATTTCCAATGAAGAAATTGTAGAATAATCACAAAAACTGTCCTTAAGAAGATCTACTAGAGAACGGAAAAGGGATATTTCTGATGATTATGTGGTTTATCTACAAGAATCGGATTTTGATTTAGGGACTATGAAAGATCTAGTTTCTTATTCACAAGCTATCAGGTGTAGTAATTCTGATAAATGGATTAGTGCTATGAAAGTAGATAAAAAATCGATGGATGATAATGGAGTCTGCGAATACGTTGAATTTCCTGAAGGACACAAAGCAATCGGGTGTAAATGGGTCTTTAAGACCAAACGCGATGCTAATGGAAATATTCAATGTTATAAAGCTAGACTTGTAGCCAAAGGTTTCACTCATAAAGATGGCATTGATTACAAAGTGATTTTTTCTCCCGTGTCAAAGAAAGACTCTCTCAGAATTATTCTGGCATTAGTAGCTCAATATGACCTTGAGTTACATCAAATGGATGTGAAAACATCTTTTCTTAATGGTGAGCTTGAGGAATATATTTACATGTGTCAACCTGAAGGTTTTATCCTAGAAGGACAGGAACACATGGTCTGTAAACTTAATAAATCAATTTATGGACTTAAGCAAGCCTCTAGGCAATGGTATCTAAAATTCAACGAAACCATTCTAAAATTTGGTTTTGAAGAAAATGTTGTAGATCCATGTATATACCTCAAGATCAGTGGGAGGAAGTTCATATTTTTGGTATTGTATGTAGATGACATACTACTTGCGAGTAGTGATCTTGGCCTTATACATGTAAAAAAGGAATATCTCTCGAAGAATTTTGAAATGAAAGATATAGGTGAGGCTTCTTATGTGATTGGGATAGAAATATTCCGTGATAGATCACTTGGAACATTATCGATCTCACAGAAAGCATATATCGAAAGAATTTTAGAGAGGTTTGAGATGAGTGCATGTAATCCAAGTATAGTTCCAGTTTCTAAAGGAGACAAGTTTGGACTCAATTTATGTCCTAAGAATGAACTGGAACGTAAACAAATGGATAAAATCCCTTATGCTTCTGTGGTGGGAAGTTTAATGTATGCTCAAGTTTTCACATGACCAGATATCAGCTATATAGTTGGTATGCTCGGAAGATACCTTGTGAATCCTGGAATGGAACACTGGAAGGATGCAAAGAAAGTTTTAAGGTACCTGCAAGGAATGAAGGATCATCGCCTCATATTTACGAAATCAGATCAATTTGATTAGGTTGGCTATACAGATTCCGATTTCATGGGATGTAATGATACTCGAAAGAGCACTTTTGGATATCTTTTCCTATTAGCTGGAGGAGCAATATCATGGAAAAGTGCAAAAGAGTCTATTCTCACCGGCTCAACAATGGAAGCTGAATTCGTAGCATGTTATGAGGCTACAAATCACTGTTCATGACTGCGGAATTTCATTTCAATGTTTGGAGTCTTAAATTTTGCCTCCGCACCTGTGAAACTTTACTGTGATAATGCCGCAGCAGTATTTTTTTCAAAGAACGCTAGATATACTAAGGGTTCAAGACACATGGATCTAAAGTACCTATGCGTGAAACAAGCTTTTCAAATGAAAAAGTTGTTCATTGAACACATAGGCACAAAACTTATAATTGCAGATGCATTTACGAAGGCATTACCTCCTAAGACTTTTTTGGAACATGTTGGAAACATGGGTCTTGAGGGAGTAACAAACAATTAGTTTCACTTAGACTTTTACTTATGTTTGAACACTTATTGAGATCTTATTATTGTTGTTATTCTGAACTTAATTCTGTATCCGCTTTTGTATACACTTATGTGAATGGATAAATGTTAACAGAAATAGTCTTTCTTTTAAAGACATTAGTGGACCATTATGATATCCCAATTTAAGGCCTAGTTAAGTAACTTATTTGTGTTGTGGTACATGGAAGGAAACATGTTGATAACAGGACAACATGCGACCGCCATGACTCGCATGAGTAGTTTGCTTGATCAAGGTATTATGTTTAACCATTAAATTTCGTTTAGCAATTATGCGTACTTATGTTTACTATGATTAACCATTAAATCAATTATTATCACATGGACCAGTGGGAGAATGTAAGAATATTTTATATGAATAAAATAAAATATTCCCTTGGGCTCATGTAATAATCTTGGTAATCTAGATTATTGCTAAATTATGTCGGTTACCATTTCCGGGATTATTTTCTAATATATCTTCTTTGATGGACGGTCGAGATTGATTGCTAACTCTAAAGCCTAGGAACCTTGGTCCTCCTTCTACCTATAAAATAAACTCTATAACCATCAGTATAGAGAGAGATGAAATTTTTTTCATTACATAAAAAAAATAGAAAGAGAGAGGTGAAGAAGGAGAAACCAGTTTTCCACTGTGTTCTATTGTACAAAGATAATTGCAGCCTTGAAAGATTTCTTGGATTCAATCAATGGCTTCATCAGGTAATAAGTTTAACACATCTATGCGTATTATGATTATCATGTCATTCAAGATCCAACCATTATGTATAAAATATAAATGTTAAATTCTAATAACTTGCAATGAAGAACCGATTCAGCTGGAACTCGAGTTAATATCTTTGATGCAATCTCGTGTGGTAGGTTGTTGAAACAATCCTCGACGATATCCTTTTTCATTTTCTTCATACATGGAAACATAATTTTTTTAGGGTTCAAAACATTGATGGAACAAAATTGGGATTTTGTCTGTAGAAAGACTGAAAAGAGTTAGGGTGGACATTCAAGAGAGTGCGATTGGTTTATATGTTTGGTGGGATTTGGGAGATGCGAGAAAAGTTTATTTGGGGAAGTGGAAGTATGATTGGGTATTACCACTATCACTAGTGGAAATCAGTAGTTTCGCGACCGACAAAGCAAGTCATTTAACTCGTATCTAGGACTTGCTTTGTCGGTTGAAGAAATGGTTGATGTTTGAGCGTCTTTTTCAACTATGACTTGTCTTTGGGGGTCGTTGAAAATCTTATATCAACGACCGATTTTAACGGTCGATGCTTTATAACTGACTTCCATCAGTCATAGATATAAATCTTAATAATAAAAAAAATGATTCAGATTGGCTGTCTAGCCTGACTGAATCTGACTAAATCTAAAATCAAACACAAATGAAACTCAAATGAGAATCAAATGAAAACTAAATTCTAATGAAACTCCAATTAGAATTCAAATGAGAATCAAATGAAACTCAAATTAGAATTCAAATGACAATCAAATAAAAACCAAATTAAACTTGCACATAAATAATCATTCAATTTAACATTCATTGATTCATTGGTCTCAAATTACACAAAGGATTATCTCAAATGGAGCTCAAATTCAATTTACAATCGGGACTAAAATTATTAGTTCAAAGTATGAAAACTTGGACTAAGTTCATTATTGAACATCAAATTCTTTTACAAAGCTTCACCTTACAAAATAGAGGGACCAGTTCATATATCCCCAATATATAGCTGCTCATTGTGATGGCGTTCTGAGTTTAATGAAAGTTGTAAGAGAAAAGTGATTATGTTGTCTGTACCTTATCAAACAACTCAAAAACTGTTCTTGCAGGAGGAATCCATTCATCAATTACAAAGTGGAACTCCCGATGCTTCGTCACCTGACATTTTGAGTAACAGTACATACTTAAACTCGTTAATACTAAGAGTAAATGTTATCTGAACCTCACATGCTGGCGTCAAAAACTAAGAAAGCTTAACTGACCTTTGTATTCAGTGGTCTAGCCTTGAATTTTGAAATCTTTTCTAACTGCTCAAGCTCGGTTGTGTTTTTCACTTTGTAACAAAAAGGGAGAAAAACGCTGCTCACCTTCACAGTCCAGTTCTTGTTAGCCAACAGATTCGATGACAAATCACAATGAACAATTGGCGGGTTACAATGACGAAGATAATTCATACCTCATGCCTATAAAAGAGATAAACCATGTCATAATCAACTTTATATGAACACAATTCATATGAAAAATTATAGAAGTTGTGGCGAAGAAGAGTACTCACGGAATCTTAACCCATGTTAACCCGCTCAAATAATCCCAAACCAACCAATCCAACTACAGGTTCCATACCGAGAGGGCTGAAAAACATGTGATTCAATCACGAAGAACTAAGTAAGCTGCAATTAGAACATATGCCAGCAAAATATTTAGAAACGAATTGATGTCTACCGCGAAAAAATCCCCCATACTTGACTATATCCCAATCAGGACTCCTTAATTTTCCAGCATACTGTGTAAAAATCTCTGCAAGTAGAGAATACATGTGCTTAAATCTAACTGAATCATCAAAGTTAAGCAGCAGAAATGGAAAGAGGTAGATAGATAATCAAAGTTTTTCTGCAGAACTTACTTCATGAGGTTCAGTGATTCGTTATAGAGATGAGTCTCCGATAATGCAAAGGATAAGTACAATATTGGCAGAAGAACCACCAATGACTACCGGTAACCTGGTTCCAAACAAAACTTGCAGAAATATGTTTATGCCAGATACAAATAGTAGTGTTTGTATCACTCGTATATTGACACACTTAATGGAGCCTACAAAGATAAAAATCTTCCATTAAAACCAAAATCCAAGTAAACATAAAAAATGAATACATGAGGAAGGGGGACAATATTAGATAATCTCAGTGATGTATAATCTACTAAGAGGATAACCCTCACCCTAAGTGTTTGTATCACTCGTATCTTGACACACTTAATAGAGCCTACGAAGATAAAAATCTTCCATTAAAACCAAAATCCAAGTAAACATAAAAAATGAATACATGAGGAAGGGGACAATATTAGATAATCTCAGTGATGTATAATCTACGAAGAGGATAAACCTCACCCTAAGTATTTGATAACCTCAAAACAAATACAATAAATTGGTAAAACGGATTTACATTACAAGGGGGATATGAGTTGTTCTCCTTGCAAAAGGAATAAGAGACCTGATAGCCAGTTCTCTTTGATGTGCAACCATTGTTGCCAACTGTGTAAATATTCCACTTAGTTAGGAAATAGTGGATTCCACATTCTGAAGAGCAATTTTCCGTCTTTGAGAGTAGTTGTCCTGCCTTGGAACAACCTACTGCAACATAGCCACCTCCATCTGCGGGGTTGGGTTATCCACAGCTAATTGTTGTATGAATTGTCAAATTTTAACACTACGTCACATTAACATTGGTAGTAGATATTTATTTAGTAAAATGGATTAATGAAGTACAAAATTTTACGGTTGAGCTTCTAAACGTTCAAACACAAATACACTTAGCATGAGAACATTTCAGGATTGCAGTCTTCTTGACTAATCAATCAGTTTAAACTGAAAATTAAGCAAGGCCATAAGCTTCCAATATCACTTGTATGCATTAAATCGGTCAAATAAAACCACAATCCTTAATCCCTAACATTCAACACCTATATAATATTCAACTCAAGGCTAGGGTCAAGTCCTATACCTGAGTTATCAAATTCTATACCTAGAATGGCACCCATAATTAGTGAAAACATTTTGTTTTTGAAGCATATTAGTGAAAATATAACATGCTTTCTGTTTCAAGTGTGGCGTCAATCAAGCAAATATGAATACATACTTTGGTTGCTACCCAGATGAGATTCATTCGAGTGTATTCTGAGATGCAAAGTCAGTTAAAAGAAGGATTACAACTTAATAAAAGAATACCAATGTATTTATACTAAATGATATACATTCAAGTGTTTTGTATACATAGCCTCACTGGATATACATAACATATAGTATGAGTGATATGAAGTCAATACTGGAATGGTAATACCACCGAAGCTCGTCAGAATTTTAGAAAGCATCAACACCTTTAGCATAAACTTAGATTATTATTTTGAACTAACTAAATTTGATACTAGAGGATTTGAGGGAAGTCATTACACAACATGCAATCTGTTGGTGCAACTACTTCTCAAAAGAGTTCATTCATCAATCATCACACACACACACACACACACACACACACACACACACATACACAGTACAAGGATTGAGCATGAACATTTGATAATAAGCCATACTGCCATCTCATTGCCTAAGAAATAACAGTTTGACAAATAAAAAACAACCTAATCAGGATCTAAAACGCAAATCAACGCGAAATTCATACTACAAAGAAAGTTGTAGCTACAAACCAAAACCCCCACATCAATTAGCTAAATCATGAATAAAAAAACCAATTATTACCTGAAATTCTCTAGTTAATCTTATGAACCTCTTTCAAAAAACCTCATTAAGAATCCAACCTTCAAAATAGAGGGTGCATCTATTATTATTTTCCATGGTTATCTATTTGGTCAGGGTCACTGGTAATGTTTCAGGACGCAGTTGCTACATATCAGAAACTCAACTAAACAAGCATCCTACAAATTTTAGAACTAATCAAAATCCTCAACCTAGTAGACTTGATGATGATACCAATGTTAAATATCTAAAGCATTAGAGTAAGACAAATAAGAAAGCCTTATGAATAAAATTATTGAAGCTAAAAACATAGTTCTAACCTATGATGGATAAATAAGAAAGCCTTCCCTGCATTGAAAAGAGTAGGAGAAGCATGGGTGAACCGACGCTGTGACATAAGATGGTATGTTTTGAGAACATAATCAATATTGTCTTTGTGGATTCCAACATCAACCCTCCTCAACATATGTTGCGCTCTTTCTACAACCTCTTCTTGAACCTTCAACATGTAAGATCTTTCAAGGGTTTTGAAACCAAAATAGTTAAAATCAAAATCTCTGTCCAAAAAGAAGATAAGTGATCAGTCAAAACTGCTTAACATTCCGTTGCCAAAACTAATAAAATTTTAACTGGATAACAAGCTACAAAACTACTCTAAATCAAAAGGAGCGACACAATCAAAGGGTTCAACCGTCAAGGGGATTGAACCCTTATAAATTTAGAGTACTAATACTCTTTCCAATTCAGGTATTCAAAAGAGTGAAGAAACCTTCATTTTATCTTGAAAATTTAAAGGAACATAGGTTTTGTCAGGTCATGGTTCTTCTTCCCATAAAATGGGTTAAAATACAAGTCCACCTTATACTGTGGGATAAACGAGACCATATAGAGACAACAACATCATAGTTCACAAACAGATCAACCCATAATCATGCTTATATTTTACAAAAACCATGTAGGTTTTACTGAATTAACAAACAAATCAGGCTAGAGACATCATTAGACTAAACCTTTAAGTTTATCATACTCTTACAAACTTAGAAATGTACAATAGTTTTGTCTAGGGCATGGATTTTGTTCCCAAATAAAATCAAAACAGCTCCAATTATATCATAGGATAAAAGACACCATTTAGAGACAGAACAAAATAATAATTCATGTACAGATTAACCCATAATAATGCTTTAGTCTAACAATGAAATGGACATTTACCCTTAACAAAAGAAACACAAACCATTTAAAATTTTACCAAATCGACAAATCAGTCAGAAAAAGTTATCTTCATGATTATATCATAAACATCATCAGCAATAAGAGGAGCTTTCAATCCAGAACCATCATTTACATGATTGTAAAAGACAAAATATATACCCGTGTATGTTAACTTCTTTGTCTCCAATTCAACTGTCACCTACAAAACACAACCATACACAATTCCATCAAATGAGATTTTTAAAATAAAAATAAAAAACTTTCCATTAATTGTTCAACTCAACTGGAATCAACCAAAAGCAAAACTTAAACATCATCACTCATGATATCAGAATACTCCTAAAACCCAAATTGAAGAAACAAATTAACTCACCTCACAAAATAGATAATAAATTTAACGAGCAATCTTATTAGCAAACTGAGACATCTTCTACTTCATCACCGCAGCCACAGTGCCACATCATCATCACCAGGATTCACAATAGGAACCGGCTGAAGTAAACCGCAACCCTAAATCCCTAATCAAGAAAAAGATCACTTGATTGAAACTATTACCAGGAAAATCAAGAGCTTCGAAATTTTACCCTAACCCTAATATTAAAAATTAAATTCATGTAATTGAAGATGATGATAAACAATGAGTCATAGATAATTACCCAAGTAATCGCGAGTAGGATTTTATAATTGAAAGCATAGACATTGAAATCGATTATTTGTTAGAGGGTATTGACTTCTACTCCACCTTCTGGATCTGGAGACATTGTAAATAAAACGATGGAGGTCGATTGAGAGAAAATAATGGAAGAGGTAAGAGAGGAAATCAATAAGAAGACTTGATCTCCATTGAACTTACAGTTGCAGAGAAAAAACCCATCGTCCATTATTTTCTCTGTGAAATAGGTGAGAGGGAGAGGGAGAGGGAGTGGGATATGGAGATAAAAGAGATAAGGTTCTCTCGAGAGGAAATTATGAAAGAGGTGAGAGATACAAATATAAAGTTCTCCGGGTTTTAATACTGAGATTAGATTTTTAATCATAGTCGTAGGTCAATGAGCAGACCCAATCTCAAGAATATCTTACCATGGAAACATCGAGGCTCAGCAGTCTAGCCCCTAAATCAGATTTTGCAAAAATCCTTTTTTTTTTGAATTTTGGTTGAGCCTATAATCGGTAGTAAATGAATTTATCTTGACTTCCGATGAAGTATCCCTATGGGAACAGACACGTTTTGTGAAAATTTGTGGAAAACCGAATAGGTTTTCAAATTCATTAACCGAAAAAAATTCCACGAGACGCTGTCTCGCACTCTGCTAGGGGCGTTGCCCCCTAGGTCGAACACAGTCGGGAGGGGCTACGCCCCCCCTAACCCTCCCGGATAGCGGAAAACAATCTTGAAGATATCCAACACATACAATTACCGAATATAGAGTTGCCCCAAAATGAGATTTTTCAAAAATCCTATATTTTTCTAATTTTTTTGAGCATATAATCGGTAGTCAAAATAGTTCATATAACTACCGAATATAAAGTTTCCCCAAACTACCGATTATGGATTAACCTCCCGATTATGAAGGGGCATATAGGTATTTTCAACCTATTTTGTCTTTTGTGTCGCCCATAATTCTTTTGGGGTCGCCCCTAAAAACCCCAGTTTTTTAAGGGTTTTGTTGATTTTGAGTATGACAACTAAAAATACTGTTGATGGTGATGAAAGAAAAGAGTTCATGATGGGGGATATGATTTATGATGATAGAAAAGGAAGATAGGGTTTGGAGTTACACCTGAGTTTCTCGTTCGGATGAACTGAGGACGAAATATATCAGAATTGAACATCACAGGTTCAAAGATTACCAGAGTTAGACCTGAGTTTCTCGTTTTCATGAACTGATGACGAAATATATCAGAATTGAACATCACATGTTCAAATATTACCAGAGTTAGACCTGAGTTTCTCATTCGGATAAACTAAGGAAGAAATATATCATAATTGAACATCACAGGTTCAGATATTACCAGAGTTTGACCTGAGTTTCTCGTTCGGAAGAACTGAGGACGAAATATATCAGAATTGAACATCACGGGGTCAAATATTACTAGAGTTAGACATGAGTTTCTCGTTTGGATGAAATATATCAGAATTGAACATCACATGTTCAAAGATTACAAGAGTTAGACCTGAGTTTCTCGTTCGCATGAACTGAGGACGAAATATATCAGAATTGAACATTACAGGTTCAAATATTACTAAAGTTAAACCTGAGTTTCTCGTTCGGATGAACTGAGGACGAAATATATCAGAATTGAACATCACATGTTCAAAGATTACCAGAGTTAAACTTGAGTTTCTCGTTCGGAAGAACTGAGGACGAAATATATCAGAATTGAACATCACAGGTTCAAAGATTACCAGAGTTAGACCTGAGTTTCTCGTTCGGACGAAATATATCAGAATTGAACATCACATGTTCAAAGATTACCAGAATTAGACATGAGTTTCTCGTTCGCATGAACTGAGGAAGAAATATATCAGAATTGAACATCACAGGTTCAAATATTACTAAAGTTAGACCTGAGTTTCTCGTTAGGAAGAACTGATGACGAAATATATCAGAATTTAACATCACAGGTTCAAATATTACCAGAGTTAGGCCTGAGTTTCTCGTTCGGATGAACTGAGGACGAAATATATCAGAATTGAACATCACCGGTTCAAATATTACCAGAGTTAGCCTGAGTTTCTCGTTCGGATGAACTGAGGACGAAATATATCAGAATTGAACATCACGGGTTCAAAGATTACCAGAGTTAGACATGAGTTTCTCGTTCGCATGAACTGAGGACGAAATATATCAGAATTGTACATCACAGGTTCAAATATTACTAACGTTAGACTTGAGTTTCTCGTTCGGAAGAACTGAGGACGAAATATATCAGAATTGAACATTACAGGTTCAAATATTACCAGAGTTAGGCCTGAGTTTCTCGTCTGGATGAACTGAGGACGAAATATATTAGAATTGAACATCACAGGTTCAAATGACCATATTATCCTTGTTGGAAATAAGTGGAATAAATATTATTGAGACTGTGAAAATGACCAGACTACCCTTATAGGAAATAGGTAGAGTAAATATTACATACTGTAAAAAGGACCATATTACCCTTATTGGAAATTATTGCGATAAATATTGTGCAGACTGTGAAAATGACCAGACTGCCCTTATCGGAAATAAGTAAAGTAAATATTACCGATTCTGAAAATGACCATAATACCCTTGTTGGAAATAAGTGGAATAAATATTATGGAGACTATGAAAATGACCAGACCACCCTTATCGGAAATAGGTAGAGTAAATATTACAAAGTGTGAAGATGACCATATTACCCTTATTGGAAATTATTGCAATAAATATTATGTTGACTGTGAAAATGACCAGACTACCCTTATTGAAAATAAATAAAGTAAATATGACATACTGTGAAAATGACCATATTACCCTTATTGGGAATAACTGACATAAATATATGGAGACTGTGAAAATAACCAGACTACCCTTATCGGAAATAGGCAGAGTAAATATTACAAACTGTGAAAATGACCATATTAACCTTACTGGAAATTATTGCAATAAATATTGTGCAGACTGTGAAAATTACCAGACTACCCTTATTGAAAATAAATCAAGTAAATATTACATACTATGAAAATGACCATATTACCCTTATTGGAAATAAGTGCCATAAATATTATGGAGACTGTGAAAATGACCAGAGTACCCTTATTGGAAATAAGTGCCATAAATATTATGCAGTCCGAAAATTTACTCTATCTAGGACTGCTTTGACTTCATATGGAACAACTTACTTATGCTATTTGGTGGGCATTGTGGCTGGAAAGAAATAGAAGGCGCTTCCATAACAAATCTGAAAGTGCAGCCAACAAGATAATTGATGTTAAATCTTTGTTGTACCAATGGGCTCTTCCAAAACAGATTTTCAAGGGATTATTCTTTGAATAGTTAGTACATAAGTGGGCACAAAAGATCCATAACATGCATTTGTAGCCTGCGTAGGGGTGTATTTTTGCTTTAGCTTTCCCATTTCTGTTTATGGGAGGCTTTTCTTACTTTCTGGATCATGTTGTGGAGCGTGACAGCCTTTTTTGTTTCTTGTTTCTTTCAGTGTCTCCTCGGCACTCTGGTTTCTATATTAAATCTTATTTCAAAAAATAAAATAAATTAAAAGCTCATACTAACTACTAAACATAGAATGAAAAAATAAATAGTGAAGGAGCAGAATCCCGCAACATTAGTATCTCCGCGAAATTATAGTAACAAGAGTTCGCGAAGACCATCGCAGACTATTTGGAGGGTGACGTAGTTGGTGATGTCAGCCTGATCGCGAGGAAAGTGTGAAGGTTCTGCAAGATTGAAGAGCATTGTGAAATAAACCCTTATAAGCTCGCGATCATGTCGCAAGTCAGATCCGAAAATAAAGGATAGCTTAGCAGTCATCCACTTTGTAATACCCTATATTAAGGACCAAGCAGTCTTGAGGGAGGAGAGATCTTTTTAGAGAAGGTGAGAAAGACAATAGGAGAGAGAAAGTCCAGAGCAATTCTCATTTCCTTATTTTTCTATCATTGTTGTAACAAACTCTTAAGAGAAATTAATAAAGCTTTATCATTAATTTCTGAAGTCTTGGTGGATCTTTGTGAATTCTTATCAAGGTGTAGTTGTTAGAATTCCTACAACTACATAATGGCGCTAGAAATAGGGATGATTGAAGAAGTTTAAAGGTAGTTTGAAGATAGGGTTGAAAGTTGCAGTTGTGATTCGGAAGAATTTAGAATAATTGTTGAAGAATTTGGGTAGTTTTAAACAGATTATAAAAATTAAAAAAATGGTAAGGAGAAGTAATAGAATCGTTGGAAGAATAATAAATGAAGTTGGAGAATCTTCTAAAAGGGGAATCAGGAATGAAGGAGAAGAACAGATTCAACCACAGATTCAGAATACACCAATACAAGATAGAGTTATCGATTATGATAGAGTCAGCGTACACACTTGGCAGACAGATTCATCGGAGGGAGCAGAAGAAAGGCAGCAGTCAAGGTGAGTAGAGAGGGATAGGGAAGTTGAAGAAGGAATTATTCATGAAAATGGGGAGAACGAAACACTAGAGTCATTAAAGCAAAGGTTATTAGAAGAAAGAATATTAAAGGCAGAAGAACGTGCAAACTTAACACGACAAAATCATGAGTTGACAATGGAAAGTATAAGGTTGCAAAATACAAGGTCAAGGAGTACGACAAGGTCAAATTCAAGATCAGTTCGAAGAGGAGGGAGACGATATTCATTTGTGGAGGATATTCAAGAAGATATACAAAATCCTAATGGAGGAATTCGCAAAGAAAGAGCAATAGCTGAAGATAGTTACGTTCAACATGGCGAAAATTATCAAAATGAGCAAAGAAACAGAAATCAGAGGAATGAACAACATCAAGAACGAAATAATCAAGATGGTGAAGAAAACCGGGAGGAAGGAAAGAGGATATTACATGGGAGAGAAATGCTAAGAAATCAACAAGTAGTTGAAGGTGAAGTTGAGAGGTATAACGCCGCACAAATTCGCAGAGCTTGCGAAAGAGAAAGGATAAGGGCAGAAGAACAAGAGTTCCAGGAAGCTATACGCCAGAATAATCATGATAATCGAGAGAGAAGACGTGAATGATACCACCACAATGACAATCTTGATGAATAAATTAATAGGATCCAAAGAAGGATTGAACAATGTCACAGAGGAGAAAATAAGAGGCGCCATAGTATGCGAACACACTCAAGGGATGAAAGGGGGGACGAGAAGAGGATGATGAAGAGGAAATACAAGATGACGCAAGGAAATAGCGACATGAATGCAGGAGAAGATAATCAAGTTTAAAGATACCAATGTACCAAGGGTCAGCTGCGAAAGAACAAATTTTGAGAGAATTAGCGAAGATGAGAGGGATGCTCAACAACAGAAGAGAATGAGGCAGAAGACAGTTAGATGAAGCAATAGAAGAGGCTGCGAAAATACCATTTACGCATGAAGTACAGTTAAGGGGAATACCACTAAATTTCAATCTTCCTGCCTTAACTTGCATCTTCGATGGAACAACTTGTGCAGTCCAGCACACTAAAGCTTATGTAAGATGCATGTTACAATGGGAAAATCATGACGTTGTATTGTGCAAATATATTTCATCAAGTTTGACAAGAGAGGCGTTGAAGTGGTTTGAAGGTCTACCAAGGAATATCATAGCATCTTTCAATCACTTATAAACAGTTTTCTTTGGGAGCTTATATAAGTAACAATTTATCGCGTCCAGGCATTGAAGATGTATTTGGATTGAAACAAATAGTAGGCGAAAGTTTGAAGTATCTAACTTTGAGGTGGAATACCATGTGTAGCAATATGGCTGGCCGTGTGGACGAAAGATACCTCATTTTGTCATTCATCAATGCAATGTTCTCAACAAAGCTGTTGTATGCTCAAATCTTCAGAATCAAGAATACTATCACGATGACTGAGTTGCGAGAGTATCAAGAGGAGTACATCGATCTTGAGGAAAAACATAATTAAATGGAGTCATATCCAGTCGTGAACACAAGTTCAAAGGTAGCGAATGCCAGTTTACTACCTAAGTTAACAAATGCAGTGGTGAGCACTTCGCAAGAACAACAAGGAAAAGTGATGGTTGAAAGTCAACAGAAGCTAGTAGCAATGGGAAGTCGTGATTAAGAAGAGATTGAGAGAGAAAGAAGATTTTATAATCGTGGAGGAAATAATAAGATTCAGCGACTTGACCAACCACAAGAAACTTATGGGGGTCAGAAATACAATTACTATAGAGGACAAGGAACTAACAAAGTAGTATGGGAAGAAATAAAAATGCCTCCTCTAAATACCAGTGTGGAAAAGATATGGGAAGCCATAATCTTGATGGAAAATATCCCAGCACCTTGGAATATGGGGAGTGAGCAACCATCGACCCATAGAAGTCATGAATTTTTCTCATATCATCACTTCATGGACATACGACAAATGATTGCAGGAATGTTAAGAGAATTATTCTTAGAATGATAGATCAAGGAAAGATGAATCATTTTCTGATAAGACAAACGCCATTACCACCACCACCAGAAGATCGCAGAGCAAATGCAACAAAAAGAGGTGATACATTTCTAATTGAAGTTGGTGTGAAGGCAAAGATTCTATTCTATAATTCAATTGTACATTCGAACAAAACAATAGAAGATTTTCACGATAATATTCTGAGAAGATTTTTCGCAAGGGATGTTGATGGAAGAGAAATTATGAACATTGCGAAGGTTTCGCCACCAAAAGAATGGCAGAAACAACCTATTTCCTTTACAACATAAGAGATTCTTGAAGGTGGAGAAATGCATGATAATCCTTTGGTAGTAAAGTTAGAGATCAATCCGAAACCTAGTGTTGATGAAGATGATGAAGCTGAGGATTCATGGGCGATCAATAGAATATTGATTGATACTGGGAGTTCCGTAGATATTCTGTTTTATCATACTTACAAAACTATGGGAGGAAAGGATGAGGATTTGACACCTTCGACTTACAAGATTTACGGCTTTAATGGAACTGCGAATAAACCAAATGGAGAGATTACTATGTGAATTCCTTTAAGGGGTTGTCCTCTGAGATTCAATTTTGTGTTGTTGACGTGGAGTCACCATACAATGCTCTGATTGGTCGACCTTGGTTGCATGGAATTCTGGGAGTAGCATCAACCTTCCATCAGTGCATCAAGTTCCCTCATCCTAGTGGCGTTGGAATCATAAGAGGAGATTGGGTTGAAGGAAAAAGTGTCATGAAATTGATGTATAGAAATGTGAAGAAAGAACAGCTAAGAAGAGCAATTGGAAGCATAGTATCAGATAAAAGAAAAAAAGCAAAAGATTGATGGTAGAGGCAATAGAATGTGGAGGAGTAAGGAACGCGGCGAAAGCAATGACTTTTGAACATGAGAACTCAAGGGGTATTCTGCGAAGCGAGATCATCAATAGCGTGTGAGAACTCAAAGAGGCACAAACACAAGGTAATAAAGGTAAGAAACTTAAAATGTGAAATGAGAATGAAGTTGATAAAATTGAGAAAAGACGGAAAATGAGAAAATTTGTAACAATGAATTTGGAAAATATCTTTTATTGATTAAAGAAAAATAAGAAATTGCAGAAATGAGAATGAAGATATGCGAAAATTTCGCATAAATTATATCTATCAAAACAGAATGCAGAGATGCGAAAATTTCGCAAAAAATATTATTTTACAAAAGAAACACAAAGACGGAGGCACCCAACTATGGCGTACACCCTAGTTCGTTAAATAAAATTTCTCAAGAGGCAAATGTAAGACCTAAAGTGCGTCATAGAAAGGGAGAACCTATTTCATGGCTCAGGGAAAGGTTACACCACCCAGGAACCTGAGTCATGGATATTTGGGGTCAATAAAGCCCATCTAGGAGAGGTACCTCGGATTTTCAACCTAAGCTTATGATTTAGGTTGGACGACTAATGGTCTCTCCTAAGGAGTGCAGAACTCGATCAAGGCGCCGAGGTACACGGTTGAGCCAAGAGTGCCTGGGGCGTCTGGAGCATACCTGGGCAAGTCTTGTCTATGATGCACTCGATCCGAAGAAAACCCCACTTATGGTGCGATATTGTAACCATGAGCCATATCGGCGAAGGGATAAGAGGCCGCGAAAATAACTCTGGTTATTGTTAAGACCGGATGGGAGGAGCCAACCTTGTATGGTAGAGGTACGCCTCCTTGAAGGGGAAACCAGGGGGATGATAAGGACGGCACCCTCCATTAGGGAGCTGATAAGTGTCAAAGACGCAAATGTCATGAGACTTTTTACTCACGGGATTATCAAGACTTGTCATATTTGTGCAATGACCTTGAAGAGGAAATAATACTAGAAAATGATAAGACGAGATCAAGGGGTCAATGCACGAAAGTGTAAATACGTCCTGCGATTTCGTCGCAAGACGGAAATGTCATGGGGCTTTGTATTCGCAAGAACATTAAGGCATATCATATTGTCGCATGAAAATTTCTTGCAGAGGAAATAATACTACAGAAATGATAAGACAAGATCAAGGGGTCATTCTATAAAAGTGTAAGGACGTCCTGCGATTTTGTCGCAAATATAAGGGGTGGAATAATAAGACATTTACTTAGGAAGGCAAAATAAGACCACATAAGAGAATAGTACTAGATGGAATCTTGGAAAATTCCAAGATATGTTTGATAGCGAAATTATGCAGGTAAAAGCAAACATGAATGCGAAATTGCCGTACAGGCATGCAAATACAATGTTGCAACAGTAAGTATATGGTAACAAAAGATATTATTAATTAAGAAATATATAACATGCTTAATCTCTCATTTAAAAAAAAATAACAGAGGAAAGTATGGGAATGCTTAATAAAGGCAGGTGTTATTTGCTTCCACTTGAAAGATTTACGCATGGACTGAAAATTATGTGTAACCAATAAGTTATCTGTTGACGATATCTTGATTAATTGTATAATACTGCGAAAAAAGATTGCATTGCTGACACATGCAGGTAAAACAAAAGAGATAGAGCTTATATTGAGAGACTTTGGAAGTTAAAGGAGTTCGCATCAACAGATTTTCATAAAAATAAAAAAATAAAAGAACAGATATATAAGTGTTGTGAAAAGGGGAAAATCTAATGAAGAAGAGAAAAAACTATTTTTTTGCAAAATTCTTCCTCTCTTTTGTCAGTTTCATCATCAGTTTATTCTTCTTCATCTTTTTCTTCTCTCTCAACCTCTTCCTCCATTTCTTCTTCAGTCTCATCCTCACTTTCATCACTATCTGAAATAGCTGGAGGGATTACGTTATCTGGGATTTTCTCTTCTAAACAAGGATAATTAGAACGAGGAATGTTGTTATCATCGCAGACCCTCATAATGGTTTGATTGAAAAAATGAAGAACGTCATTCTCAAAACTGGAGATAGTCAGCTTCAGTTTATTCTTGAACCTACGATATTTGTCATTGCAAATAGAGAAGTCTTTCGCCAGTTGTACTTTTGCTTCTTCAAGATCTTTATTTTTAGTCTCCATCTCTTCAATCCTCTTGCGAAATTTCCCCTCAGAATCTGCGAACGTATAATAATGAATTAACAACTTGATTAAAGATAATGGGAAAGAACAGTTAATAAGGAAGCGAAGTTAACAACCTTCTCTATTAGAGATCAAATCTCTAACCAAGGCCGCGTGATCAACTTGGAGGCTAACGTTTACACCTAAATCATTTTTGGCATTATCTAAGACTTTCGCAGCCCAAGCAAACTCATCGTCACTATTTTTAAGGAGACGTGTCTTTCGACAAGAACATCATTTTTACGGTTAACTTCATCTCGCTCAAGTTGGGTTTCAAGAAGGATTTTATGGAATTTTTCTAAATCTTGAGCACCTTGAGTGGCGATGCGGTCTTTATCATCTATAAGATCACTAATTTTGGTTCTTAACTTATTAATTTCGTCTTTAGAATCAAGATAAAGATGCTTAAAATTGTTGGCGGATTTCAAGATGGATCTATGGTCAATCTCTAAAAGATGGAATTTAGATCTGAGTTCATTTAAGGAAAGAGATTTTATTCTGTCATTGGTGAAACGGTTAAAAGAAGTATTAAGATGCTCAAGAAGGGTATCATCATCCATATAATTGGGAAAAGAGCGAAGGGTTTTGGCTTCATCATAAATACCATAAATGTCTGCAAAAATGGTCAATCGGATAAGGGAAAATAGTGGGGAAAAGGAATAAAGGGAAAGAAGAAAAATTCCATACCGTAGAGTTGGTCATTGGCATTCTGAATACTAGATTTTTTTTTTTCTGAGTGGAGTTTTCAATTTCCAATTGTATGTTCTTATCGCGAAGGACAGTTGCTTCAACTTCCAATTCTTCGCTCTTCTTGCGAAGCTGAAGATTTTTATTCTCGAAGTTTTCACATCTCTTCGCCAAATCAGAAGCAACTGCATAAGAAGCTTTTCCATCCTGCGAAAGAATATAAAAAAATTGTCAAAACAAAATGTAATTTCGAATTATAATTAGGGAGGAGAAAAAGAGTGAAGGTATACCAAAACACTTAGCGAATTCAAAAAGCTAGGAGTCACTGATCTAGAAACTCCACGAAGGGAATCATCACCATCTGACAAGGTGGCATCGCAAATGTTCGCAATAGCCTTGCTGGTGTTAGTTAGAGGAATATCACCCATTCCTTGACGAGAGTCAGAGAAGATGCTAGACAGTTGTGCCATAGAAGATTTAGATGAAGAATCTTCCTTTGGGAAAGAAACGTCTTCATTATCATTAGTGCTTTCATCAGAACGAGGATTTGAAGGAGAAGGAGAGCGAACTTTTCTTTTCTTTGAAGATGGGACAGCTGATTTTTCCTTGCGAATAATACCTTTGTTTTTTCCTTTAGTCTTTGCGATCTTAACAGGCTCATAAATTTCTTCAGTTTCTTCTTCTTCAACATCAACCTTCGCACACGGATAAAGATAAGAAACAGAAGCAACAATATATTGTTAAATATAATAAAAAGAGTATTTATTACTTTATCAGTGATCGAACGCAATGCCGCAAGGATGCTTGGCTTCTTAGTCTTGTTATAGCTTGTTCTCAACTTTAAAACCTAAAAATTTCACAAAAATTAGAAGATAATGGAGTAGGGATATATGGAGAGTTATAAGTTGAGCGAAGTTTGGAAGTATACCTCTGTCTCTTTTTCAGGCCAATTGAATATCCTGGGTTTATAAGCAGCGAGATTCTCGGGTAAAATATTAGAACTAGAAATGTAAGGTCCCTTCAGAATCAATGGAAAGATGCACCATTTTTCATCTTTGGATTGACGTGGAGTATCATTCTTACCAGAATGCCAATCAGTGTCTTGCATGAGTATTTTATCGCTGGCAACATTTTCCTCCTTCTTCAAACGAACACCCCAACGAGTATTCTCCTTTTTTCATAGTAATAACTTCATAATTATCAAAGAAGCTCTCCACGGTATATTTTTCAGGGATGATCGCTAAGTCGGAGAATTTAGGATCTCTAACTTTGCAGGGATAAAGAGATCCCAAACCTGCACCGTGATTAGCGAATTCAAGCATAAGACGAATACAATCTCCACTCAGTTGGTAGATAGCTCGCGAAAAATTCGCATAAGAAGGGATCTTGTCAAAAAGAGGGAGATTGGGATTGTAAAGAGGTATGGGGAGACCAGTGAGAAGCTGACCAAGAGAGATTATAATTTCTTCATTGTTACAGTGATGATCAGAAAACAATTTAGAAGATAGAACAGATTTTGAATTTTGATCAGGAATGGTGGAAAGGGTAAAACCTCTCTCTTTGAACTCCTTCAAAAGATGTTTCATATTTACGGCTTCTTGGAGGCATATTTGAGTATGGGAATGAAGAAGTGAAGATCAAAAGAAGAAGAAAGTTTACAGTAACATAAGAGGAATTTACGGAAGAACGATGAAGAAAAATTGCAGAGGAGAAAGTAAAAAGGAAAAAAGTGAAGAGTAATAAAGATATATTTAGAGAGGAGAAGTTCTCGAGAAGATAAACTCATTTAATGCGCAGAGTAGACATGAACGGTTGAGAAATGGCGGTTGAAAAAGACGTGTCAAGAATTGAATGGAGGAAGAGACGCGTGTAATTGATTCTGCTAAAAGTACGGAATCATACCATATGATAAGAATATTGATAGATGAGCAGTTGCGACATTTTGAAATAAAGGTTCTCATGTCATTCTCTTCTTCGCAGAGAAGACATGAGAAGAGGCAATATGTAGGAGCAGAATCTCATAACATTAGTATCTCCGCGAAATTATAGTAACAAGAGTTTGCGAAGACCATCACATACTACTTGGAGGGTGACATAGTTGGTGATGTCAGCCTGATCACGAGGAAAGTGTAAAGGTTCTGCGAGATTGAAGAGCATTGCGAAATAAACCCTTGTAAGCTCGCGATCATGTCGCAAGTCAGGTCCGAAAATAAAGGATAGCTTAGCTGTCATCCACTATGTAATACCCTATATAAAGGACCAAGCAGTCTTGAGGGAGGAGAGATCTTTTTAGAGAAGGTGAGAAAGCCAATAGGAGAGAGAAAGTCCAGAGTAATTCTCATTTCCTTATTTTTCTATCATTGTTGAAAGAAATTCTTAAGAGAAATTAATAAAGTTTGATCATTAATCTTTGAAGTCTTGATGGATCTTTGTAAATTCTTATCAAGGTGTAATTGTTGGAATTCCTGCAACTACAAATAGAGTTTAACTCGTTCAACACTTAAAGCTCATTAGTAATGGTTTCCTAGCTTCTATGACGAGTTCAACAACAATTAAATTTACTAATTATAGAAGTTGTGGGATTTAGCCCCACATTGTGTATAGCGGAGAGCATCTAACCCGCAATCTGTCTATAAATAAACTCTTTGTCTCATTATTGTGGACGAACATAACCGAAAATATCAAAAGATGTCAAGCATTCCGGACGACCTCTTCCATGACATCCTTTTAAGGTTACCAGTGAAATTATTACTTGTTTGTAAGTCTGTTTACAAGAATTGGTTAGATCTAATTTCTAACTCTAATTTCGTTAATGCGCACCTTAATCTCACGGCCTATAGAAACTACTTTCTTCTGGCACTTAATCGTCACTTCAGTGAATACACAACGCACTCCATAGGTTATGAGTCACTGAATAAACGTGCAGATAACGCTGTTGATACGTTTGATAAAGTTGGCTCAATTAATGGACGCCAAGCTGACTTGTTGTGTTCTTGTCATGGTTTGGTTTGCATTAACTATCGTATTAATCAAGGATTTAGTTTGCTTGTCAATGGAGCTTTTCACTGGTTAGGTGTGCAACCCGAAAACTATTCTCGATTTATAATCTCTTTTGATATCAGGAACGAAATAACCAATGTTATACAACTTCCTAAGGAATCTCTGGATGAAGGGCATAGCATTTGTGTGGGGGTGTTGGAAGGGTGCCTTTGTGTAGTTGTTATTCATTATTTTAATGATGATGTTCGACGTCGACTTATAGTATGGGTAATGCAAGAGTATGGAGTTGGAGAATCTTGGAGGAAACGTTATGTCATTAACCATGATGGAATTCTCAAGCACTGGTATCATTTGAAACTTATTTGGTGTTTTAAGAATGGCGACATTCTTTTTGACTTTCCTTTGGGATGTTATGATAAAGTTATATATAACCCGAATAATGGTAGTGTTAGACAACCAAACCTTCATGGTTTGCATAACATAATTCATGAACAAGGGTGTTACTTTGAAACCTTAGTTTCACTCAACTCTGGTATGTATGTGGGGGAAAATAGACGAGTAGAATTATCTTTGCATCGCCAGCAATACGATTTGTTCAGAAAATATTTATTAAAAAAACAAGAAATGAAGAAGAAGAAGAAGAAGACAGCGTCAAGTCAACCAGTGACCATTTAGGAGATATCTTACCCTTAGTCCTTAGACTTCATGGCATAAATACGATAACCCTAGTCTTATAGTACTCACCTTTTTTTTTACGCGAAAATGGAAAATTTAATTAAAAAAAACAAAGATGTTCCAAGAGTGACACTAAAGTTACAAAAAAGAAACGGAAAATAAAAAAATACAAGCCCACTGAGGAGCAAACAAAACCTTCAAAAGATAAGGTCAAAACCCAAGCTCTACCAAGAACTTCCTAAACCAGCAAAAGAAATACACACAATCACTCTTCAGAATCCATATTTTCATCTTGAAACGAGCATTTTAATGCCTCAATTTGCTCATCATAGTCAGAATCCGAGTCGAAATCTCCCATACCATCAGTATCCTCGATTAAAGGCATTTCCATATTCGATGTAGCATGACTCTCCAATAAATTTCTACACATAGATCTCTCCATAGGATGAGCAGAGATACCCAATAACCTGTTAAAAGCGATTTTGGAATCTATTTCAGCCTCACTAATAGAAGCTATTGAATTTGAATCTATTTTAGCATCCTTTTTTACAAGATTTTTCTTCTTCTTTTTACGGATCGTAACTCGACTCAAATCCCTTTTCAATGGGAGAAACACCTCCGGGTTCTCTTCCTGAATCAAATCAGTAGAAGAAATTGGAGTTGAATAATCATTATCCACTAAACTAGATTGAGTACCCTTTGGATCATGGTCTTCTTCTATTCTCGCTTCTTCAACTCTAGCATCTGATGAGTTTGACCTTTCCAAATCTGCATAGGGTTTCAACTCAGAAATGAAATCTTTCTTTGGTTGTAGCTTATTTCCAGTTTTTTTCTTTTTTTTCTTTTTTCTTCTAACGTAGGTCCATTCCGGATATGTAGCCACCAATTTTAAAGCTCCGATGCCACTCTTACTCACACAACCTTCTACAGAGACTTGTAAATGTTGTTCACAAGCCGCCTCCACCTCATGCTCTTCATTAGTTAACTGGGAAGATTTATTAGCACCTTGTGTAGGCTGCACGCCGGTACTTGCATGAACATCACCGCTTGTCTCCTTTACCGGTGGATATATCTCGACATTTGAAGTAGGAAACTTAGCTCCAGTATTTGCAGCTGGTGACACAACAACTGACTCTCCATCCCCATTAATTTCAGCTCCCTTCGCTTATGTAACCACTGAGCCTTCAATCTTACTTTCCTTGTCTTCTTGCTCTTTTGACAGAGACTCCTCCCGAAACTTTCCATTCTTCTTTGTTTGCCACCTTGGTTTCAACTTCTTTGAACAGTTTGTAGAGGAATGCCCAAAAAACTTGCACACATCGCACTTGGGAGGTTTCCATTGGTATTCAACCGGCATTTCCAATGCAATCTTACCATCCATCATTAGAGGGATGCTAACAGGATAATCAAATTCTACATCAACTTCAATACAAACCCTAGCATTGGATAATCTTGTTCTATTTAGAGTATAATCATCTACAAGTATAGGCTTTCCTAGGAAACTCGAGATTAAGCTAAGGCCTTCATTATCCCACATGTGCAGAGACACATTATAAATCAATACCCAGATGGGTAGGGTTCTAATGCTAGCAATTGAAGATTCAATCAAGTTAGACCAAGGTCTCACAGTGAATAGGCAACTAGAAATATAGAACGAACCTAATTCTAGCACTTTTTACGATTCTCATCTTCTTTAAATTCAAAAATGAAAGCACAATTACTGTGAAGTTTGATACTCACTTCATTCTTAAGCTTCCAATTCTTAGTCACAGCCTCCTTGACTGCTGGAAAGGATAGTCTTTTACCCACACAAAAACCAACTACATAATCCTCACATCTTTTTATTCCAGAAGAGAAATCACTAGCTGCGTAATCCACCACCCTCTTCCCATTTAATTCAGCTGAAGGAAAGAATTTCATTGTAGGTTGTTGGGTGGTAGGTTTTGCAGAGGGAAACAGGGTTCTCCATTCTTTAACAATAGGGTTTAAGGTACCCCAAATTGTTGCAGCAACTGTTCCGATACCAGCACCTTCATTGCCTAAAGAAGTAATCAAAGGAGGGAAATCAGTAGAACCCAAATTGTTTTCATCCTCTACCATGATTTGAAGAACATGAAGAGAACTTCCCAAAACTCTAATCAAAATCAAAATTTCAACTTCATGCTTGTAGATCACAGTAAAAGGAAGGGAAGTCAGAAAGAATCAAAGGATTTAGGAGAGAAAGTATGGAGAAATCAAGGATTTTAGATTTGAAAAAATTATCGCATTTTTTTCTCCTCTCTCAATTTTTTTTTCTCTCTCCTGCTTTTTTGAATATTATTTATATATTACTCACCTTGGTCGGCATAAATACCATAAGCCTAGTAGTACTCACCTAGGTCAAGTGAGCAATGACATTAGCTAATAGTCATCCTTGTACCTTGGGGAACTGAAGTGGTCGGCGAATAAGTATACCAAGTTCAGCTTTCAGCAAAGAAGAGGACTTAAAGCAATGAGTCGATGACCCAAGAAAAATTACTGTTTGATGCATTTCTCCTCCATGTTTTTTCAATATTGTGCATTATGGTAGTCTGGAACTTTTTGTTCATTCTTTTTTATTGAATGACAATCCCAAAGATTCAAGTTCATCTTACAGTCCGAAAACTAAAATATCACAGTTCTCCTTCTGGTTTCCAAGAGTTCATCGACAGTAAACAGTTAAGTAACTTGATACTCCAAAAGTTCCTTCCGAAGGTAAATGACCGCTACCCATTTTAGTAGCAGTATGTCTTCCTTGATTTCTTGAGTTTACAATCACTCCACCAAATTGTACCATGGTAGCTTTTGTAGATAATTGCTTGAACGGGTCCAAGAGAGCTCAGTGGTATCCCATAAATCACTCTCTTCCTTTTATAAAGAGTGCGGAAGGGGAAGCGGAAAAGAATGATACAAAATCTGAGCTACAATAAAAAAAAAAAAAATACCAATTTGTAATTGTTAACAACACTGACGTGCAGAAAAAATCTCTCTACTGACACACAAGTTCATCTCTGTTACAATAAAATTTTCTTCTCCTAGTGCCAAGGATTCTTCTTTCCTTTTGTTCTAGTTGAACTTGGTCTTCAATTCTGCGTAGAAAAGAGGATGCTAGTATTCCTTATGCGATAGCTGATGCATAATATGTTCAAGCTGATATTTAAGCTTTTACATCTTTGGATTTCTTTGTCTTTCCTTTGATCCTGTTCCTTGGAGGTTTTCGTTTGTATAGCCGCACTATGTTGCAGAGATCCCACAGAAGTTACAGTACTGTAACTACCTTATGCATGTCAAATTGATTGATAAAATTACTGATGGAAATGGATACTGTTGCGTTGAAATACCTTCAAGCGAAGTAAGTGATTTGTTGAGAGATTCAAAAAAATACGTGGTCGGCAGGATTCGAACCTGAGCGGGCAAAGCCCGCATGATTTCTAGTCATGCCCGATAACCACATTGTTGTACTCTTCAGAAAAGGCATTAAATATATAAGTTAGGGAAAAGGTAAAAATACCTGCTTTATACCCAAATCAATAATCGTAGAACTTGACCGAGGATTTTATCATCAAGCAATAGTTCGAACCTGACAAATAAAACCTTCATTCCAAACTGATAAAAATTTGTTAGCAGGCGTGATGGATATTATTATGTAGTAACAAAGAATTTAGTTTGAAAGTCGAGTGTACAATACAACCTGAAAGATTCCTTTGCTTAGACAAACTCTGAACAGAGCATTCACATACTGACTTGCTGCATGGAAAATGACTTTTCCGAGTTACTGATATGATGAATTTATATTATAGACATAACGAAATGCAATTCACCAATTGAGGAAATAAAGAACCCAATTATGGTAACAAGTGGTGATTACTTTAATATACTTGTATTGCAAACAAGAGGTAGGAAACTTCTTAAGAAGATAACACTTATGTACCGATGCATGACTTGCATCATTTCATCTTTCACATATACACAATCTCAATTAAGGCATCAATTCATCTTTCAATTATACCATGAAATTTCAGTGTTTCAAGGTTGTGCATGTTAAACGCTTGTAAATTTTGTGAATGTGGAGAATCAAAAACATTGACAACTGCAAATCGAACTTACAGGTAACCATTTTGAATCCTATCTCATCAATATGAATTAAGCTGCTAATTTGAAGGCCTAAGGCCTAGTCTGAAGATTCTCTCCTTCCCTCCAGTACTATATCAGCAGTTTCGTATCAACATTAATCTTTTTTTTTTTTCTTTTTTATGTAGAATCATATATTTAAAAAAAAATATATATATATATATATATATATATATATTCTATGCAAGTAAAACGAATTCGGCAACAACAAATAATGTATATGGGAGCAGATGCTAAAAGAAGATTAAAAAAAAAATGTTCACTCACAGGATTCTTCAAACAATTTTGAGGATCTCCATAAATTCAATTTAAAGCATTTGCAACGGCAGTAATGAAGCCAGAGGCAGATAGACCACTAGTTTCTCGGCCATGTGAAAACACCTGCATTTGGAAAAGCAGTGCACAACTGTTATTGACTCTTCTTATGAACAAGTTAAGCTGCTACGGAAAGGTGATAGAATCAACTGAAGATTTCAAAGGTATTAGTGGGTGTGGGTGTCCGCAAAAATATAATATGGGGAAAGCGTCTTATTTAACCCAAGAAGACATATTACCCTTTAAAACTCATTTTCTCCTTTGTCCCTCTCCATTCCATTCTAGAAACAAGTGTGCTCAAGATGTAGAGAGGTGTATTGTCTCAAAGGAGACTACATAGTTGGGCCGACCGACCGGAGGGTCCGAAGGGCCCGAAGGAAGGGAGACCCTTCTATGGCCACTTTTTTTTTTTGTCAAATGTTGAATTTTATATAAAAGATTTTGATTTTCGTATCATTTTTTTCCGTCACTTGACGAAAATACCCCTCCTCCTTCTTCATCTCTTTTGTTTCTTAGTTTCTTCTTCACCGTCCCTCGAACACATTAACCTCCATCAACACTTCCACCACCACCACCAATAGCACCTCCACGATCACCAGAAGCTCCGTCAACACTACCACCACCGCCATCGTATCCATCGCCACAACCACCACCATCGCCGCCGTCCAAAAACTCCGCCAGCATCTCTAACCACAGCATCACATTTCTTCACCTACCACCACCACCGCCATCATCTTCACATGCGACAAAATCAAAAACACATCCACATATCCTCCACCATCTTTACTGATAGGTCATCCACCACCAGCAGCGCCTCCACCTCCACCATTAACGGTAGCTCCGCCATTAATTCCAGCAAAACACCATCACCACAATTACAGCAGTTTACAATTTACAATTTCATGAAATCCAGATTCAAATCCATGAAATCCATTCTACCAAATCCACACAATTAAATCCATATTCAAATCCATAAAATCCCATTATACCAAATCCATTACACAATTTACAATTTCATGAATTCCAGATTCAAATCAACACAATTAAACAAAAAATTCTTTCATATATTACCATACAAACAGTTCTCCAGTTCAAACTTACTAAAAACAATCATTACGTCGATCAAATGAATCCGATTCTAAACAGATTGTAGTAGCAGAGAAACGAGTGAAGAAGATGAGGGTATCTGGGTATACGGGTCGGACCCGGATCGCCCGATTTATAAACCATACCTAATACACCAGCAATTGGACAAAAAAAGAAGAAGAAAAAAGGCAGCTTCGGATTTGGGGTTGAAGACATCTTTCGAATTCTCAGAAAAATGGATTTTGTTACTTGAAATTAAGGATTTTTAATTACTTACCGGAGGGCCACCAAGTGGTGCCGGTGGAAGTCTGCTTCCCATCAAAAAACCATATGTCGTTCTGATAAACACGCTGCAAGCCTTCCCCACTAATCAATTCTCCATTCTCATTAAATACTTGCCATTTATCTTCATTTTCATCCTATCAGACAACAAATGTAGACCCATTACTCTCTTTACATTTAGAACCATCTTATCTTAACTAAGTCACAGAGTGAAATTGAATTGATTAAAGGCTTTACCAGCTCTTTATTAATGGAAGAACAACTAATAAAATGATAAGACAGAAGGGTGGTAGTTTTATCAAAGAGGAATAGAAAGGGAAAAAGAGACGAGGAGATAGAGATAGAGAGAAAGGTAAAGTCTAGGTTTTCTTTTCGGTTTTAAAGTCTAGTTTTAGTAATAGAAAAAGGATACTCATATAAATCACATTACTACCCTTAAAGTCACACTTGGGTCTCATGCATGATGCATCTTTTCTCTGAGACACGTGAAACAAAATTGAAAAGTTACATCATCTAATATCATTAAAAAAAGAATCATTCTTAATGGACCGAGAATGTGGACTATGGCAAAACCGACGGACACAACATTTGTGATGGGTCCTGGTGGGTCCCGTGGGAGAAGTGCAGGGGGTTCTATTTTGTGTGTGGTTATGTGTCTGTCGGTTTTTATTGCCTTGTTTTTATCTCGGTCTGCCGAGAATTTTCGTTAAAAAAAATATTTAGGCAAAAAGAGTTATCATGAGCTCTATTGGATCCATCAATATCAATTAGTATTTTGCAGCGTTTCAAATAAGCAAAACAATATATGATGATTTAGTGTTGAGACTTGAGACTCAATGGACAAAAAGGGGGTCGTACCTCCAGTCCGGATTATAATTTTTCGCTCCGTAAGGCTAGAATTTCAAATTTAGCGTCATCCTTCACTGTTGCAGCAATCATTTAGGATATTCATTGCGCCAGCGTTATAAAAATTATATGCGAGTTTGGCACGTGGAATCCACTTGATGCAGTCCCATCCCAACGGTGTTTCGTTTTTTTTTTCGGTCGGCCCTTTCCACCGTGACAACGGTTATCTAGTCTATAGGCGAAATCAAAATGGGATTTTCTTCCAATGAGGTGAGAGGCATGGTCCCTCAAAGAACTGTCAGTGAATTTGATGCGGGGGTTCTCAAAGAGGGGAACTCACTTGCTTTTAGTAAGTAAGAGTCTAAGGAGTACAACCTGAAACCTTGCTCAAAATGACATATATTGCAAACCTTACCACATTAATGAATGGGAAGAATTGAAAGCAGCATAATAGGGTTAGGCTTTCCGAAACTATAGCGAAAAATGTGCACCATTAAGCATCAAATTGAGTATCCATCAGTCATCATACACTATTCAAGTTTCAAACAGAACATACACAGCCTAGTTTTGAACTGGGAAAGGCAGATTACCTTTCTGATCTAGCGTGTGCTCCATCAAGAGGAACGCAGTGTCCAAGCAATCTTGTGAAAGGACAATAGTCCCACATCGCTAGAATCCGCTTAATTAACTTAAATATAATATGGAAGGGCCGTTCCACTCATTGCCAATTGGTTTTGAGTTGGATGCCCGCAGATTTTAACATGGTATCAGAGCTAAGCCCCAGACATCTGCACTGCAGACGTCGGGTGTAGGCCGAAATCTTGGCCGAAGTGTTTAATGTACACCGGGGTGTAGGCCAGTCCGATCTTGCCGAGGTGTTACCCCCGATTTAGTCACTCACTCACACATGTGCTTTTTTACCGATGGACTGGTAAACTCGTACGTAGGTCCACGTGTGAGGTCCTAGTGACTGGCCTTACACGTGAGGGGGCGTGTGAAAGGACAATAGTCCCACATCGCTAGAATATGCTTAATTAACTTAAATATAATATGGAAGGGCCGATTCACTCATTGACAATTGGTTTTGAGTTGGATGCCCGCAGATTTTAACAAATTTTCATGCAGCAAGAGCTTCACAGGTGATTTCCTCCGACAATCTCAAACATCTCGGTCTAAATTCATCTAATGTCTCTTCAACTGGACTACCTATACAAAATCACTTTCTATCATCTTTAAAAAAAAACAATCGATTCAATTCAATCAAACATCAGAATATTAGTTGAAGAAATCTAATTTTTTAAAATTACCAAGTACATTGAACAATTTGTGCAGTACTTCATCCGTCATCAGAAACACGAGCTGTTAACTTTTTCATCTCTTCAACGACGCCATTAACTGGAGTGAAGCTAGGTTGAATCTGATCTTTTGAAGGAGATTCCTGAGGGTTAAAAAAAATCGATTCAATTCAATCAAACATCAGAATATTATTTGGAAGAAATCTAACTTGTTAATTAAAATTACCCAAGTACACGAAATAATTTGCTATTCCTCCGTCATCAGAGCCGGAACAACACCATTAAATGCAGTTCAACCTGACACAATTTCATCACCACAAATTGACACAAAAAGATCAAAAAAAAACTGTAAAAATTAAGATAATCAAAAGATTATCATGTGTAAGAGAGATTTGAGACCTGATTCTTCAAAGGAGATTCTCGAGAGAGAGAGAAGAATCTGGAAATTTGAGCAGAAGAAAGAAGTAGAAGGACTGAGATGAGAGAAGAAATTGAGAAAGACAAGCGGGAAGGGCCTACAAATCAACGTGAGAACCACAAAATTGACAAAGACAACCTATACCAAGTTTGACCGATAGGGCTCCGATTTAATCCCGACTCGAACCGCTTGGTTATGTTTGTGACTGAACTCTGAAACCTCTGGCTGGTATACCGGTGTCAATCTCGGGTGTTTTTTAGCACTTGCCATCAAGTTTAGCGTGATACATACTTGTACTAGGAAACCAAATACTAGCAAGCTAAGATTTAGAAGCCTGGAGTTTAGTTTCTATAAATCGTCCTCAGTGACACTATAAATAGTGTTAGAAGGTCTCAACCAAACATAACAAAAAATTTCAGTCCTGGTAACAAAATATAATCAGGTATTTCTTTAAGTCTAGGATTTCTCTTTTTGCTTCTTTATTCTTCTTTAGTAGAATCATGGCAGAGGGACGTTACTTGTATGGTAGTGATTTTGAAGACGATTCACTGATGAGAGTTGTTGAACCAGCTGTTGTTGTTGATTTGAAACAACAAACGCAACCCAAAGAAAGATGCATTCTAAGGATTAAAGTGAGAAAGATACCAGGGACCAATATGTATGGAAACCTTTCTTATAAAAATCAAGATGATGTAATTCAAGAGCCTAAAATAGTTGAATTTACATACAAATGAATTAGTTATTGCAGAATCTCATATTGATGACATACCCTAAAAACAGTATCTATGTTAAAATTTAGACTGTATATGTGCGATACATCAATACAAAATCAACATGATATCTACATACCATAAAATCCAAGAAGGGAACTCAGAGGTGAAATTCAGGATTGAAGACTGGAAATACGAGGGAATTCAGCATGGTTGGAGTTGCTTGATTATAGAAGAAATACGCCACCTCCAATAAGAACCATCCAGTGAAATTTATTTATATCACCAAGGTAACCCAACAAGACCTGAATATCAGAAATTTAAGCTCAAGTCAGAGTGGTCCCACATTGATTTCTAAGAATGGTTCACAAAACTAACCTCCAAAGACGACAAGAACATATTTTACATCTTACCAAGCTAACCTCAAGTCACAGTTAAAAATTTCTCACAAAGCCTTTGCAGGAGAAGACTTGGCAGTTCCAGCAGTTGCAACATGTGTGTTATTCCAGGTATTGTTATCAACAATGACAGTACGATTAGCCATTGCAGTAGTTTGGTAACCACAGTCCCATGACGCAACCTAAAGGCAACACGAGATCATCATTTTTTAAATGCAAAATAGTCAAGCAAATCACATTCTCGGGATCAGAAGCAGCTCATTTAAACAGTGAGAGGTAGTAGACTGACATTATCATCTACTTATGGCTTAACCAAGCATAAGCTTGTCGAAAGCATGAAGTCCATCATGTGACTGAGAAGCTAGAACGATAGGAGCTGTTTCAGAAGCGGCCCAGACACTATGAATCAAGACAGAATTCATTGGCATTTAAAATCCCAGCTGTCTGTAAACTAAAAGTACCATCACAAGAACACGTGAAAAATGAAAGGTCTCCACATCACGGAAAAGGCACCCAACAAAATAAGGAAGCCTGACAAAGCATATGCAGAAGCAAAGTGTACAAGATATAAGAAGTTAACTAGGTTAAAGCATAGCAGCATATCACGAACACTAATGAAAAAGTATGACTACTACTTGAAACGCGGCAGTGGGAAAAAAAAAACTTGATGTCCAATTCTTCAGTTTACCCAATATAGCTCTTACACCTTCCTTTGTACTACTTAAGATAATAAATTTCATCTGTCCACTAAAATCGACTAAAACTAATGGGACCTCATACTAAAATACGATGTCCATTAATTTTTCCAATTGAATGGAGATTCTAAAACAAAGACAAGATACTTACAAGAGTACGCAACATACAGCTGAGAATAGTAACGGCCAGTTGCAATGCACAGAAGCAGATGCAGTGGGATGAGATCAATAAGAAAGGTGTAAGGCTTAGTCCTATGGGAGAGATATTTAGCTGCTAGATTGGCCATCCATGTCAAGATTGAGCAACCTCTTAACCCCTATGGGATGGCCAATCTAGCAGAAAAACGCATAACCATTCGGCATTCAACACCTAACAGTACAACGTTTGATGAACGCCGAACCAAGCGGCGTTGGATAATTCAATGAAATACTAAACACTACTACGGAAAACGAGAACTATTATCTACTGACATACTAAACACTAGTAGTACTAATGTACTATTATAATATACTAAACACTAGTGTTTGACTACTGACATACCAAACACTACTAGTACTCTAATTGGTTTATATTATAATATAGGATATATAATAATAACATTCATCAACGCCGAACCAAGCGGCGTTCATACCAGCGCCTAACAATTCGGCGTTATTTTATGGAATATTTTCATAACGCCGAATAATCCAACGTTTGTGTTACTTTTTGAACGCCGCACCATTCGGCGTTTCAATCTCGCCGATAGTGCGACTGCGAGCAAATGATAGGAGAGAGAAATAGCCAGATTTGGTGTTAACTTTTTTCCCACGCTTTTTCCATGATTTGCAACACTTATTGGCCAATCTAGCAATCCAAACTCTCCCATAGGACTTAGCCTAAGCTCCCCAAGAGCACACCTGAAAAATATGAAGTGACCCACACATGTAAATAAAAACAAAAGCAGAATAACCACAGTAACATCAGTCCGTCATACTTAGCATGTAGAAGTATGCCAAAGCATTTACGGTGGCATAGCTCCCCAAGAGACGCCTCAACAAGTGCAAGCACAGAAAGCTAAGCAACAGAAAGAGCTTTCTTAGCTTCATTTGAAAGAGGACCAACACTTTCAAAGCCACTACACATTAACAAATTAGGTCTAATAAAAGTAGAAACCATCCATTGGAACACTATGTTGATGTCTACCTATCATTGGTATCTCACTGGAACCACCACGGGATACTGAACTCTCAAAATTCAGCAAAACTCATCGACGTCTATTCAACATCTCTACCGGTAGTAGTGTTCTCATTTGATGTTGCTGAACTAAATTTATTCATATCAACATTGAAAAAAGATCATCCTCGGTCTCAGAGGATAACCATCATTACCAGAACCACCAGCAACACCTAATTCACTGTAAAAACTTATCTCATCTGGTAAACTTAGAATCTCTGACTGTGGTATGCCCTGGACATTTTATTGGTAAATCAAAAATACCACTTATCTTTACTAAAATGATAACGATGACCTGATATTGTAATGGGGCTGAAACTGCACAAGAAGAAGAAGAAAATGCAGTGGGACGTTTCAATGATGGAGGAGGCGTATATATAACATCACTATAGTGACCAGAGGTACCAGAGGCTATATACCCAGGCCATAACGACCTATGGTTTTAAAAAAGTGAAAGGCTAGTAATGTGTAATTCCTCCAACAGCTTCAGTAGCTTTTTCACCTGGAAGATGACCATCGATAAAAACAAGCAAAGCATACCCAGCTGATAAGGATGCTTTACCAGATGCACCATAGGCTTTATATGCAGGCCAATAACGACCTGATGTTTTTAAACAATGATAGGCTGTCGTTCTGTATCTCCTCAGAGAGCTTCGAAAGCCTTTTCACATGAGAGCCGACTGTCAATAAAAAATAAAAGCGAGAAAAGCATGGCCAGCTGATAACATTGAGCATTCTTCGCTCGGATATCTCGAGATGCCAACGATAGGTAAAATAAACATGTTAGTGACGGATAAGGAATTGCACATGAATAATAGTTATAGATAAAGTGACTGTTGACGGAGTTAAATCAACTGAGCTAGTGCTGGCTACTGAATAAAGCTTAGTCATATATCGATGCCATTGTTATCATCAGACTGACATGACGCAACTAGAGATCTAACTGAACAGAGTTAAGCAAATGGAAAATTGACAGAGCTGTGGAAGTAGGCATGACGTGTGTGAATAACAACAGTTTAAGATGCCATTGTTATCATCAGACTGACATGACGCAACTTGAGATCTAACTGACCAAAATTAAGCAAATGGAAAATTGATAGAGTTGTGGAAGTAGGCACGACGTGTGTGAATAACAACAGTTTTAGTGCAAACTCAAGATGTCAAAATCCTAGGTGTAAAATGCAATCATTGTTCTGAATCCTGGCTGTAGCCTACTGTTATGACCAATGGCTCTTCCTGGCACAATCAATAGAGAATTGAAATAGAAATGAAAACAAATGTAAAATAGGCACACACACAACACAAGGATTTATAGTGGTTCGATCAAGATGATCTACATCCACTTTGGAAGACGACGATAACGTTGCACTATGATTTGAAACAAGGTTACAAGAGTATAAACTCTTCTCTCAAGAATAAGACCTTACTCTCTTTATTAGCATACACTACTAATGTTTCTCTAACTCTCTTTGTTTCTAAAACTGATTTTTGGGATGAGTTTACAAAGAGAGAATAGGGTCTTATATAGGATGAGAAAGGAGAAGGAATGTCGACATTCTACACCACTGCCGACAGCCCACTCAAGCACCAGCCGAAAGCTCCATTAAACTAAGGCAGCCGAAAGCATCCTATTCACTACTCAAGCACTAGCCGAAAGTTTACTTAATTAATTCAGCCGAAAGCAGCCTATTCACTATTCAAGGCATATTCTTACAAATCTTCACCTTGACTTGAATACCATCACCACTCATCATCATCGTCTTCGCTCAGCCCCTCAAGGGCTCTCAACACCTGTTGACACCAACCAAGTCCAAGCAGTGCTTGAACTTGATACTTGGAACTGGCTTCGTCAACATGTCTGCGGGGTTATCCACTGTAGGAACCTTTAGCATCACTATCCTACCTTCCTCAACTGCATCCTTGATAAAATGATACCTGACATCGATGTGCTTCGTTCTCTCATGATACATCTGGTTCTTGGTCAAGTGAATGGCACTTTGACTATCACAGAACAAAGTTGCATTCTCTTGCTTGAAACCCAAATCACCAACCAAACCCATCAACCATATACCTTCCGCCGCTGCCATGTACTCTGCCTCAGTTGTAGACAATGCAACTGTGCTTTGCAAAACCGACCTCCAACTGATAGTACTACCACACAATGTAAAAGTATAACCTGTCAATGACCTTCTTCTATCAAGATCACCTACATAATCAGAATCAACATAACCCACAACATTCGTCGAATCACCATAGTGTTTATCAAACACTAAACCAACATCTGTACTTCCCCTTAGATACTTCAAAATCCACTTTACAGCTTGCCAATGAGCCTTCCCGGGACTTCCCATGTATCTACTTACCACACTCACAACTTGTGCGATATCCGGCCTTGTACAAACCATAGCATACATGATGCTACCAACTATGCTTGCATATGGAACTCGATACATATACTCTGCCTCATCTGCAGTTTGAGGTGATTGCTTTCTAGAAAGTTTAAAATGAGCTGCCAAAGGAGTACTTACTGGTTTTGCATCTTTCATACCAAACCGCTCCAACACCTTCTCGATGTAATCCTTCTGGGACAAATGCAACTTGCCTTCAGCTCGGTTTCTATGAATCTCCATGCCCAATATATTCTTTGTTGCGCCCAAATCCTTCATATCAAACTCGCTACTCAACTGCTCCTTCATCTTCTGTATCTCTGACATGTCTTTGCAAGCAATAAACATATCATCAACATACAATAGTAAATACACAAATGAACCATCTTGGAGTTTCCTGTGATATACACAACTATCATACTTACTCCTGGCATAGCCATTTTCCACCATAAACGTATCAAAACGTTTATACCACTTCCTTGGAGATTGCTTCAAACCATACAAAGATTTCTTCAACAAACATACATGATCTTCTTTTCCAGGAACTTCAAACCCCTTTGGTTGTTGCATATAAATATGCTCTTCAAAATCACCATGAAGGAAAGCCGTCTTAACATCTAGTTGTTCCAATTCTAGATCTTTCAAAGCAACTATAGCAAGCAATGTTCTAATAGAACTGTGTTTAACAACAGGAGAGAATACCTCATTGTAGTCAATGCCTTCTCTTTGCGTAAACCCCTTTGCCACAAGCCTTGCCTTGTACCTTGTTCCTTCACCATCTGAAGTACCTTGTTTCTTCTTGAAGACCCATTTGCTTCCAACAATCTTCTTCCCTTTTGGTCTTGCAACTATCTCCCAAGTGCCATTCTTGTCAAGAGACTCAATTTCTTCAATTGCAGATGCTCCCCATTCTGATGATTCTTCACCACTGATTGCTTCTTCATAGGTTGTTGGATCATCCCTATCTATGCTCTCACCTACTTCAAATGCATATGCAACCAAATCAGCATGGCCGTATCTCTGAGGTGCTTTAACTTTCCTCCTCTCTCTGTCTCTTGCAAGATTGTACTGATGACCTTGTGCTTCTTCTTCCTGGGCAGGTTCTTGCACAATATCTTGATCATCATCATCATCAGAAACAACAGTCTCATTGCTTCCTTGAACTTGCACCTCAAGTTCCACCTTGTCACCAAGCTCCACCTTATCACTAACACTTTCTTCAACTTTTCCATGTAGTTCTTCATTCATTGGCTTCAACATCGATTTCTCATCAAATTTCACATCTCTGCTGATAAGAAACTTGTTTGATCTTTCTGCTGGACACCATAACCTGTAGCCCTTCACGCCCTTTTCATACCCAAGAAATATACACTTCTTTGCTCTAGGCTCTAGCTTCCCCTCATTCACATGAGCATAGGCTGGACATCCAAATATCTTCAAGTTTTCATAGTTAGCATGCGAACCTGTCCAAACTTCATTTGGAGTCTTGCACTCAATGGCAGTCGATGGAGATCTGTTCACTAAATAAGCTGATGTGTTTGCTGCTTCTGCCCAAAACTGCTTCGGTAACCCGGCATTGGAGAGCATGCATCGTGCCTTCTCCATTATGGTTCTGTTCATCCTTTCTGCAACACCATTTTGTTGTGGTGTTTTTCTGACTGTGCGGTGTCTCATAATCCCTTGATCCTTGAAGAACTCATTGAACTCACCCCCACAAAATTCCAAACCATTGTCTGTCCTCAAGAACTTGATTTGTCTTCCGGTTTGCTTCTCAACCATAGTCTTCCATTGCTTGAACTTGACAAAAGTCTCATCTTTGTGTTTAAGTATGAATACCCATACTTTCCTTGAGAAATCATCAATGAACGTCAGCATATATCTACCACCACCATGTGAATCGACCCGAGAAGGACCCCAAAGAACAGAATGAATATAATCCATAATACCTTTGGTGTTATGAATAGTTGTACTAAACTTGACTCTACACTGCTATCCAAAGACACAATGTTCACAGAAATCAAGCTTGCCTGTTTTATGACCACAAAGCAATCCCTGCTTGCTCAAAACATCCAACCCCCTCTCGCTCATATTCCCTAGCCGCATATGCCACAACTTGGTAATATCATCATCAGAACTTGAAGAACATACTGCTGCATCACCCGTCATAGTAGTACCTTGCAGCGTATAAAGACCATTAATTCTCTCTCCCTTCATAATTGTAATACTTCCTCTTGAGACACGAATAACTCCACCTTCACCTTGATACTTGCAGCCATTTGAATCAAGCGTACCCAAATAAATAAGATTTATTCTCAGGTCCGGAACATGCCTAACTTTAGTTAAAGTCCTCACCATACCGTCATACATCTTAATTTGAATTGTACCTACACCCACCACTTTACAAGTGACATTGTTTCCCATAAGAACTTTACCACCTTCTCTAGCTTGATAAGTAGTAAACCACTCTTTATGAGGACACATGTGAAAAGTACATCCCGAATCAAGAATTCACCCGTTCTACGAGCTTTCGGTATGAACCGTGAGAACCGCTCCATCATCACTTTCTGCTTCAACATTTTCTGCAGTGCCTTGGTTAGTATTCTTCTCGACATTCTTCAATTTTGGACAATCCTTCCTGAAATGCCCCTTTTCCTTACAATGAAAGCAATAGAATTTACCGGATTTTGATTTAGACCTTGACTTTGATCTACTCCTATCAAATCCGCCTTTTTGGTTTCCTCTTCCTCTAACGAACAACCCATCTCCCGAATTATCTTTACCGTCGATACCCGTCTTCTTTAACTCCTTAGAGTTCAAGGCCTCTTTAACGTCTTCCATGGAAATTGTATTTTTTCCATTCATTACGGTATCAACAAAATTTTCATAAGATGGTGGTAAGGAACAAAGCAAACCCAAAGCTTGGTCTTCATCTTCAATTTTGACCTCAATATTTGCCAAATCCAAGAGAATTTTATTATAATCATCAATATGATTTATAATAGACGTTCCTTCATGCATTCTAAGAGTATGTAATTTCTTCTTAAGATATAAACGATTAGTTACGGATTTAGTCATATACCTTTTTTCCAACTTGTTCCATAGCCCGTCCGGTGTCGTTTCCGCCGCCACTTCTCTCAAGACCTCGTTGCTCAAACACAATAGTATTTATCCATGTGATTTCTCCAAGTGATCTTCCTTTTCTTCATCCTTCAATGTTTCTGCTAGAGCCGTTTTCCCCTTCAAAGTTTTCACCAAACCTTGTTGCACCAAAACAGCCCTCATATTTATCCTCCATAAATTGAAATCATTTCTTCCATCAAATTTCTCAATCTCATACTTTGCCGCCATCGTAGATCGCTTTTACCCGGAGCTCTGATACCAATTTGTTGTGACCAATGGCTCTTCCTGGCACAATCAATAGAGAATTGAAATATAAATGAAAACAAATGTAAAATAGGAACACACACAACACAAGGATTTATAGTGGTTCGATAAAGATGATCTACATCCACTTTGGAAGACGACGATAACGTTGCACTATGATTTGAAACAAGGTTACAAGAGTATAAACTCTTCTCTCAAGAATAATACCTTACTCTCTCTATTAGCATACACTACTAATGTTTCTCTAACTCTCTTTGTTTCTAAAACTGATTTTTGGGATGAGTTTACAAAGAGAGAATAGGGTCTTATATAGGATGAGAAAGGAGAAGGAATGTCGACATTCTACACCACTGCCGACATCCCACTCAAGCACCAGCCGAAAGCTCCATTAAACTAAGGCAGCCGAAAGCATCCTATTCACTACTCAAGCACTAGCCGAAAGTTTACTTAATTAATTCAGCCGAAAGCATCCTATTCACTATTCAAGGCATATTCTTACATGATGAGTGCCGAATAGTGCATATTTCTATACCCTTTTATTGGCATTTAACTCATCTTTTGCGCTTTAAAATCATATATTATTCCAGATTCCGTGTTTTCTTTGTTTTCAAGAATAAATTCATATACTAATTAAATTTTTGTTTTTAGGTACTAAATAAAGCTTAAATAAATTGCGGAGCCAAAAGAGCAGAAAATTGGACCGTTGGATTGTTTTAGGAGCTGCAACCAACGGTGTCTTCACTTGTTGTATCAAAATTAGAAGCGCCCGCCTCACACCATAATCGTCTAGCTCCTTCACCTAACCGAGCAAGCCAAACATCCCCTAACCATCATCTTTCCAAAACCCATAATTTCTCCACCACACTCGACAACCCCCACCTCACCCATTAGTCTCGTTTTGCTCGTACAAATAAACTAACATAAACTGGTTATGAAAATTCGTGGAAGGAGAAGCATCAAGTCGCATAAAAGGGAGTCATCGCCCATACTTGTTTTGTTTATTTGAAATTCAAAACATCATCTAGTGGGAGGAAACATTAAGGCATGGGAGGAAACATCAAGCCCGTACCTTTGTTTTGAAATTCAATTAAATGAGAAGAAGCACGTGGTGGGAGCTGACAGCTCGTGAGGAGAAAGTGAAGAAGGTGGGAGTAGAATACAAAAGTGTGGTAGTGGGCGGAAAGGACAGCAAGAAGACAAGTTGTAAAGAAGAGAGAAGAAAAGAATTCGTGGAGAAAAGAGAAAGTGGAAAGAAAAGAAAGAAGAAGTGAGAAGAAAAGAAGTCGTTGAGAGAAGAAAGAGACAAAGCGTGGGCTGCGGGACAGAAGGAGAACGTGCGCCGAAAGTGAAGCATCCAAGGAATGTGTCTGATGGGAGGTGCACGCTGTGTCGGGTATTTCATCCTATAAATAATTTCAAATTCTTCTCTCATGAGGCAGACCCGGCTAGGGGTTCTCCAGACACCATATTTTCCATATGTTAATTTTGTTTCCATTTTATCATGTTCTAAAACTCTCTGCTAGGGTGTAGATGAAGCCCTAGTATGCTTCTATGTTATTTATACTTTGTGTGTTGTTCTTGAATGTTTAAAATGATTTAGAGATCAAATTTAATCCAAGTTTATCAACATTTTGCTCTCACAATGTATGCTATGTATCCATTGTAGTTAGAATACCACTGTGTTGATTATGCTGCAACTCATGCTTAAAAACATTATTGATTCTTAGATTAATTGTGCTTTAACTAGACAATTAATGCTTTGGAGAAATATTTTAGTTGTGATTAATTTATCCATCGGAGAAACACCTTAGATACAAGGTAGACTTGAATCTGCTATAAGGATAAGAATAATACTACTAGTTGAATACATAGTGTAGACTAGAGGTGGATTTGAAGGCCCTAGTAATCTTTAATTACTTGTTATAAATTGTTATTGCATATTTCCTTGTTCAACAACTATATCTTGTCGTTTCGACACCAAAACCAAATATTTTGTGTTACATTATAATATAAATCAGTTAGTCTTCTTTAGAATCAACTATCACTACCCAAGTCTCTGTGGTTCGACCTGTGCTTGCCCTGTGTTGCTTTTCGACACTGTGCACTTGCAGTTTATACATAGTAGTAGGTATCTTTTCTAAGCCTACCATTACACCTGCAAGGTAACTAGCTCACTTCCTTCCCACGAAGGTGGAAAGTAGCTACGATAAACAATTAGGTTCATTGTAGCAAATGACAGAATGGAGACGTAACTCATGTTAATTCATAGATAACTGTGGTTGATTGACTAGATGTTTCTTGTGAAATTCGACAACGGAATAAGACAAAATTCAGTGCAGATTCCTATTCAAATTTATGATTTTTCCTGAATACGCTTATTCGACCCCAATGTATAAACGAAATAACTCAGTGCAGTGTACATCAAACTCATGGAAATAATGTTGAGTCACTTAAAAAATGGACAATTCACAAAGCAATATAATATAACCCAAAATAGAAAACACTCCCGTAAAGTTGGATGGATGATATAAAGACAGAATAAAAGAAAATCCAGTAACACAGTGTCAACAATATTGAGGTTTACACAAAGGTTACTTGTTAATGAAACTCATAAGTCTACAGAATGGTATGAATATTACCGCCAAAACTCAATGAAGATTACAAGTAGTATGTACTTAGGATTCACATCCTCCTGTAGCTTCTAGAAAGGCGAATCACAGCTTTCTGCCTCCTTTAACTGGCTTCGGGATATATTCAACATCTTCTTCCCCTAATTCTTTCAACGACACGAAGGTGTATTTGTGAGGGAATACTTGATGAACATCGTAATCCAAATCCAAAAGCACTTCCGAGGTTGAAGCTTTTGTGTCGTAAAGGTTGACATATTCATAATTATTATTGTAAGTTAAAACACCGCCACTCTTCGTAACGGCTAGTAATTCAGCTTCATCAACCCTTAACTCTTTACTCCAACCCAGCAACTGATGTTCCTCTCCCTTTTTCTTGACGTGATTATCATTCTTACTTTTTAGTACCCATATGTCAAAAAGTTTATCTCCTTGGTCATATATAGCAATATACAACAACCCATCTAAGACCCCTATTGTCTGATGAACCAATTTCCTGTTTGGTGGCAAAGGAGGAGGTGCGAGATGTTGGAAAAACTTTTACTCAATCAAATCGAAGGTCACGATCTTATTTACCATGCCGCCAATCCAATAAATAGCTCCATTGGAAAAGCTACCATGTTTCTTATAATGTGAAGGGATGAATTCCAGATTGAAATTTCTTCCAAGGTCTCTCCATTCATTAGTGCCTAGAGTATATATGTAGACTTCCAAAAAGTTGTACTTTGACTCATATATCCCTACAACTTTGTACTCGTTTGTTGCAGAAATGTAACCAAATCCGAATGACCAATCATCATACTCATGAGGATTGTACTCACTTGTTACAGAAATGTAACGAAATCCGAACGACCAATCATCATACTCATGAGGATTAACATATGGGTCTATACGGTACCTAATTTCTGGAAGCATAACATATTCTTTGGTTAAAGGGTTATAGACACAAATAGGTCTTTCAGTTTCCTGTTGAGCAAGACAGATTAACCCATTGCAGGAACCAACAAACAAAGGACCATTACCAATTTTTGTTGTATTAATCTCTCTTTCATTAATCGGTTCTGTTAACTCAAAATTCTGATTATCATTATATGAAAAATAGTAATATCCTCTCTCGTTAAAGCAAGAAATCCCAACTTACAAGAATCCTCAGCAGCAGATGGTTGATTGAGATGATACACGTGCATCTGAATGAATAATGGATCCTTAGAAGCAATATCAACGATCTTTCTCCAATTTCTGCAGACTGATTTGCATTCAAGTACCGATTCGGCTGGTACACGAGTTAAAATATCTAATACAATCTCGAGTGGTAGTTTGGTGAAAGGATCCATGACGGAATCCCTATTAATCTTCATACTGAGAAACAACAACTTGTTAGGGTCCAAGAAAAGGTGATTGAAACAAAATGAGGGGATTTTGCATATAGAAAGAAAGATTTAGGGTTCAAGAAAAAGAGTTTTCAGAAGTAATCCATGAAATTGGTTCCTATGGGGTGGCTAAGCCATCTATTTTCCATGCGAGGTGGCTTGGAAAACTATCCGTGCCACTATGGGAAATAAGTTAAGCGATCGAGTCTCAAGCGAGCAGTCGAGACTACACTGTTAGCGGTTTCAACGCGATCGCCCGGTGGAGTTTGTACCGGTAACGATTTAAACTCGACCGGTTTCGGTCGGTGCTCTAGCATCTATAAATACCAACATAACATTCCCTTTACAAAAAAAAAAAAACTTTCCTTCACTAGAGAGCAAACCATAACTATTTTTTGTTTAAAAATGAGTAGTTCCAAAACAAATAGACAAAGAAAAAGAAACAGGAAAGAGAAAGGAAAATCTGTTGCAGATAGTGATATCGTATGGGTCCAGGATAAATAAAAATAATTCGCAAATGTTAGGCAACTAGTTGGATCTGGTGCATTACCTACGCATTTATCTAACCATCCGGAGCGAGTTAATTTACCTAAACTAAGAGGTGGGTGGTCTGAGATAACCGAAGTGTTTGGGTTCCTCCCTGAATTTGTTCAAGAATCCTTACAAAGATATCCTTGGCAGCGTTTGTATTTCATGAAAGGAAAAAACCACAGGACTCAAGTTGTGCGAGTTATAGTAGAACGTTGGTGGAACACTGCAAATGCGTTCTTTTTCAAGGATTTCAGGTGTGGTAAGTTCCCTATCCAGCCATTTGTCCTTCCAAAAACGGATGCATTTTCCATTTCTTACCGTGAATGTCACCATATTCGAACCATTTTCATCATTTTTGTAACGTTTCTCCACAAACTCCTACCCCTGCGGCCTATTATCCACATCCGGGATTAACAGATCATTATTATGGAAGAATTTTCGTTGACTAACCTTCTCCACAGCGAATTTTTAGACTTAGAAAATCTCCAGATCCATTTTATCAACAAAGAATGATTCATTCTCCTCAAATTTTTACGCCTAAACCTCCATTCACCTTGAACACTTGTCTTTTCCAGGACACCCACACCAGTTTCTTTCTTCCTTCCACCGCACCCCATAAAAAGTTGCGCATGATCTTAATCATTCTTCTCCACACTCACAGGTAAGTGAAAAAGAGACAAATAATAAATCGGTAAGCTAGCAAGACAACTCTTAATAAGAATTAATCTACTCGCTTTGTTCAGTTGCCTTTTCTTCCACGACGCCAACTTTTGCTCCATTCTAATTAAGACATGATCCCACACTGAAGTACTACGCCAATGAGCACCAATCGGCATCCCGAGGTAAGTAAACGGAAGTTTCTCTGTCTTGCAGCCTAACTCTCTAGCCAAAGTATCAATCACCTCATCGGCTCCCACACTAATCATAGTGCTCTTCTCTAAATTCAGCTTCAGACCCGTAATGATTTCGAACACAGACAAAATAATAAAAAGACGTCTAACTTCCTCCACCGAAGCATCAAGAAAAATCAAAGTGTCGTCCGCAAATTGAAGGTGGGAAACGATGGTGCCCTGATTGACTACCTGAAAACCCGAGAGGTTACCTCTGTCAACCGCCTCGTTTATTAGCTTTGAAAGAATTTCCGCCACCAAAAGAAATAAGTACGGCGATAGAGAGTCTCCTGTCTTAAACCCTTGCCCGGTTTTAAATTTTTCCGTCGAACCACCATTAACAAGGAGGGAAAGATGTGTAGAAGATACACACCTTCTATTTTTCCATTCAATAGTTTAATTTTTAGTTTAGAAACAAACTTTAATTTTTAGTTGTATTCAAATTTTAGTTTCACATACAAACTTTAATTTTATGACCATGTTGTTTTTTAGGGTTCACATTATTAGATTTGTATACGTTGGCGGTAATAAAATGTGATGTTGAAATAGTACAATTTAACCAATTAAAGTGGATATCAGAAGGAAGATGGAAAAAACTACTTCCCTTGTACTCAAATGATATTGAAGGAAAGCCATAATCCATACAATTACACTAATATATATTAAGAGTGTCTGGGTTGAAGGTTTTTTTTTTGAACTGTTATGCTGCCAAGGGGATACACAGAGTTAAAGATTATCCCGAGCTTGAACGTATTTTTGTGTTATGGGTGTTAGGCCAAGTTGTTTTCCCCCAATGCTATCTCAGTGGCATTAATTGGTTTTCTCGACTCTTTAGAAGATTAACTAAAGCGCCAAATTATGATTGGGGTTCTGCAATTTTAGATGAGATATAAATAAGTCTCAGTGAATGCTCGTGTAAGGATAAAGATAGGTTGAATGGATTTTGGGTCGTATTGGAGGTAAGAACCACAATCCCTTTCTATTAGTATTTGATTCATTATCGAGTTAATTGTTAAACTGGTGGTGAATGTACTAACACAACAATGTTCGTCGATGTTATCTTTCAATATTGGTGGTATACTTAATTTAAGGTCTGCGAACCTAATCTTCATGAAACACGGTTAATTTTTCCAATCGTGAACAAGTACAAAGCTGATAATTGGATTGGTCAAATTAATGATGGTCAAAATGTCGTTGTTGTTCAGAGGATGCAACAATTGTGCAGAACTAGTATCAACATTAGGTCAATGTTGTATACTTATATTGACGAGTACCATGAACCAATAGCACAAGACATGCTACAGTTAAACCTTAAGAGACTTTTGTTTTACGGTCCTATTACGGGTCATGGTATTTGGTACTACGGAGGAAGACATATGTTTTGGCTACAAGGCAGAAAGGTAAACACAATCAACCCATTTCCAACTTCAATAATTTCACAGGATGATTGGTTCACGTTGATAAATAATGGACAACCTTGGGAAGAAGCTGAAGATTTGATCCAAACCCAAGATGATGACTTGGATTACAACAGTTGGTTTCAAAAGGTATGCAAGCTAAATATTGCTGGTCATCCACAAAACTAGGTAGTGTTTACTTTCCAGCAATTGGCAATTTTCCACTTACATATCTTCCATCCGAACCTACACCAGTAACACCACCGACGGGCGAAGTATATATGTATCCTAGCAGTCAAATGGAGTCGTCAAATATGCCTCAAATATCTTGGGAAGTCCAGACTTTATCACCCGGTGGGGATAGTGTTATAGTTCCACTTAGTAATGAAGGTATGCAGCAGAGCTATCCATACTATGGTGTGGTGGCATCACCAAAAGAGTATCAAAACCAGTTGAGCAATTTAACGTTTCTTTTCAATGAATTCCAGAGTTTTCACCTGAGAAGGATGCATATACAAAGATAGAATTTGAGTTATAAAATTCTTGAGACCCCGTTATGGTTAAGTTCTCAAATAGGTTTAGGGTCAAGTTCTCAAATGTCTGGTGATAGCAGTGTAAGAAGTCGTGAAGGTCGTAGAATTCTTCATTCTACTCCAACTATGGTGGAAGAGACTTGGCTACCAACAGCAACAGGAGTGACAGCAGCAGAATACGTGGAGACGACGGATATTCAGTTCCAGTCTCCTGTTGGTTTCATGCCCCAAGGTCCCGTACTTACTCCTGGTGGAGGCGTAAATATGGATGCATTTAGGAAATCCGTAATTTATACCCCAACAAGTACTTCAGCCTTTCACCGATTTCAAGCACCTCCAATTCAACTATATCTCTGGTACCATATCAAGGTTATGAATCTCCTTATGCTACTCAACCACCATCTCAGACTCAAAATAGTGAGTTTCAGAGGATCAAACATGCTTAGGGGAATATATCTTTGGAAATTGTTAGTTTGATAGATAAATAATAATCATTAATTTGAATTGTGGTTTGAATTGTTAATGTAATTGCACTTTTGTTTGATAAATAATAATATTCTTTTAAAGTTTTCTATTTAAGTTAAAATTAAGAACTTAAAACATATAAATTTTGGCAACACTTTTAAGATTTCGTAACAACTTCCATATTGGGAACTCCTTTCTGTTATCACGGAGCCACTATGCATGACACCTTTGATCAATCTCTAGCAGGGTTTCAGCACTTCTCATGTTTTGAGCCGCATCCCTTAATTATCATAGTAATATACTTGTTAACATTCTTAGAAATTATGGAAAACCGATCACTCAACACCATCGAATCACAATTGTTGAGGTTCGTTATTTCTTCTTCAAATTTCAGTAAAACGCGTCCCCAAAATGGAATGGCTTGTAATGTTCCATCAATGATTGGATGATTAATGAAGAAAACATAATTCCTGCAAATGCATTCATCTTCTAACGTACTAAATTTGCGCTGATGTGTAGCTCTTGCACTTCTTTCTCTTCTTATTCCATTTTGCACATTAGCTCGATGTTCAACTCTTTGATTTTCGGCATCATGTTGCTCTTTTATGAACTGAGCCATGTTTATATTTTTAAAAATTGTAAAATCTACGAAAATAGGAAGAAGGTGTGATTTGAAATGAAATTAGAATTGGGTATTTATAAACGGATGAATTTATGTCTGTTGGATTAGACTAATGGACGGTCTTGTTTCCACCGAGCGGTTGAGTCTCGGTCGCTAATTGTTTAAACTACACTGTTCGGTGTAGTCTTAACCGAGCGGTCGAGACTCGACCGCCCGGTAGAAACTTGACCAAGCCTGGCTAAGTAGCAAATTTTCCACTTTTCCATACCCATAGGAACCGACCTGGGTGGGTTAAAATACAGATTTGTATCATCTGTAGATTTTGGGTCACCCGAGAATCCTTTTTCTTCTTATTAGGAAAAAGAAAAAGCATACACCACACCATATATAAGGCTGAACCAAATGGGAAATTTCTTAACTAAATGTTAAGAGCATCTCCAACAGAGGGTAGATTTATTTATTTTTAGTGACACATAGGATTTTAAATCCCCGTTTGACATAAATCAATCTCCAACAATAGGGTCCTACAAGTTAGGAAGGACCAATTACTAAATATGAAGGTGTTCAAGAAAGTGTTATTTAAGATATTTGTTGATTAATTTTTTCTGAAGAATAATCAACATCCTCGATCAAATCAAATTTGGAGCAATCATGATTGAGAAAAAAATCATTTTAGAAAATTTATTTTGAAAATTTTTCCGTTTTCTGCACCTTGGCTGCTAGGCTTCAGAACCGAGCCGATTTTGAACCCTAGTGTGTTCTACAACACTGACCGACTTGAATTTTTTAACTTAAGTTGCACTTTATTAGACTAATTCTTATGGGGTGCTAGTCTAGCATCTATATTAGCAATCCACGTCAGCCAGCAAAATCACCTGAGTCTTATGGGGTGCTAGTCTAGCATGCTAGTCGCTGAAACAAAATAGCGCGTTGAGCTGAACCATCCCGCGCAACAACCTTTCGCGGAACAATCCCGCGCTTGACCAGTCAACAAAGTCAATGCGCAGAATCATTTCGCGCAACGCGCTGCACCATTCCGCGATAAAAAAATCGATAACTCCACAGAAGATCGATCTTCTTCTTCTTCTTCCCATTTTATTTTTTTCTCCCCAAAACGGTCCGAAAATGCATGTGAGAGATCAGGATTTCCAGGGAGTTTCGTCTCAAATCGTTGGAAGGGTTTGAACATCATCACGATTGGAATCATTTGAAGGAGGTTTGGAGCGAAACCGTCTACTAAATTTGTTTGGGTAAGATTTTAAAACTTTAGGTTTTTTTTTTTCGGATTATCATGATTTTTTGATGAAATTGATATGATTATATGATTGTTTTTTGTTATTTAGATGAAATTTCTAGTATTGTATGATTTAATTTGATTTTTTTTGAATGAAATTTGATATTGGTGAACTTTGTGAATGAAATTTGATATTGAAATTTGTTTTGTTTTGATTTGATTTTTAAACCACAATGTTGTTAGTTTGCTTAATTTTTGTTGAATCTGATTTAGGGGTTGTATTGTTTCTTTGAAGATCATTTTGTTTAATTAGTATTTTTGATGAAGCTAAATTTGTATAATTCCTATGATTATGATGAAATGATAAAGAACATGCAATTGGGGGATATGAATAGTACTGTTACTGTTCATACCGGCGTAGTAAATTATTATTATTTGTGTAGAATAACCATGACGGTATGAACAGTAACATTACTATTTCATATCCCCCAATTAATCCTTCATGATAAAATGTGGTTGATAAAATTGTGAATTTGTATGATTATGATGAAAATGTGGTTGATTCTTTTTTTTTCTTTTGTTATTGATTGTAGTATGGATATGGAAGGTTGTAGTATGAATATGGAACAACATTTAGATACTTTGGAAATAGTTTCGGCAAAGGAAGATAGGCATGTATCTAATAATTTGAGTGATAGCCTAAGTATAAACTTTAGAGGCAGTTTTAATGAGGTTGAAACGTTATACAACATTGTAGTGAAAGATAATCCGATAGCGCAAAGATACTGTGATAATTGTGGGTTTTCTTCTGTCTTTGAGTTTAACTTTTCCAATGCGGATAGAGGTTTAGTTGAAGCCATAGCTGAGAGATGGCGGAAAAAAACCAGGAGCTTCCATTTTAGACAATTTGAGCTTGGCCTCCTTTCTTTAGATTGGTATATGTTAACTGGAATTCCCATTGGTGACCCTACAAAGAATCAAGTAGTTATGCCGGTATTGGGTGATCTAACAATTGCTTCTTTGGATGATTTGTACTTTTAAGATATCAAAGAACTTGGTAACTGGAACAGTAAGAATAATGCAATATCCCTGGGTATCTTGAGAACCTACATTAAAAGTAAAGAAAACACCAACAATGTTGAATGTGCAGATATATTGACAAGAGCATTCTTTCTTTGGTGTTTTGGTCATTTTCTTATTGCGGGTTCTAGTGAAAGAGTTGATAAATGCTGGGTTTTATTGCTGGATAATTTGGATAAAGTTGGGGAATATGACTGGGGTTTAGCTTCCTTAGTTTTCAATGAACTCGATTTTTTTAACTTTATTTGCAGGTTTCAAAGACCTCCAAGTGCAGTATCATCTTCCATGCTAGTTTTAGAGGCAGTCAATGATAGCCTGGATGACTTTGGTTTCAAAGATTTATATTGCTTAAATGGTAAGGGATTACGAGGTTTACAGTGAAATGGTTGCTCTCTGATTCGAATTGCAGTTAATGGGTTGCTCTCTGTGCAGGAGGTTGCTGGTGAAAATGGCCAGAGCACACATCTGGTGTGACCTCATTGAGGAGTGTAACAGAAGTTTAGGATTTCGTTGTTAGTAGGGTAAAAAATCAAACCTTGGTTTGATGTTTTTATTTCAAATTTCGTGTTGGTTCCTCTTTTTTGGGTTGTGGGTATTGTACAGTTGGGGTGTATTGATTTTCTTTACTACAGACGGAGGGGAATACTGATGGTAGAAATGCTGATGATGCCAGGAGGCTTTTCCAGAATACAGAGACGAGCATAACAGAAGGGACTCAGATTTATGGCGAGCTCGAGGAAGGAATAGAGTATGGAAATGTCAGCCACCATCTAAAACCACCAGCCACCACCATTGTTTTTCCCAAACAGTTTGCATCTCCACTAGCATAAACGTTAACATCATCACCAATTCAGATGCACATCATCAATATAGGGGATCAATTTTGATCACCACAACAAATCCTTAGCAGCTTGCAGCAAACTGCAACAGTGGGAACGGCTTGGTAGACAAGCCACAACAGAAGATGCCACGTTTCAGAGGTGGCCCATGTCAGCAGCTGCCACATGTCAGTGTTAGTACATGTCAGAAGATGCCACGTGTGATATGTTAACCATGGTTCATAGTAGCTTCCGTTAAAAAAGAGGGTATTTTGCTGATAACTAACACCGTTTTTTTCCCAAATAGTTATTTCGGACGGAACATGACTATTTTGTAAACCAATTTCAAAAGTGTGATCATTTTGTAATCGAATTATAAAAAGTAGGACCATTTTGTAATTGGCCCATCAAAAAATCAAAAAAAAATATCTAATTATATTTCCATAAGGAGTTGGTGCCCAGCTTATAGCTCGGTTGCCGACCAAAAATTAAAACCTTAATTGATATTTAATTAAAAGATATAGTTTTAAACGAGAAAGAAAAGAAAAAATATACATTTATTATCTAATTAATTTGAGAGGTGTTGAAACCCAGCTTATTGTTAGGCTTCCGACTAAGAGCTCTGTTTGAGTTTTGTAAGAACTTTATCAATAATTATATCTCGAGGCTTTATTTTTTGTTTATTGTTATAAACGGCAGTTTATTATATAGATGTCCAATTTAATGGGACCCTATTACTTGGGCACGAAGTATGTAAACTCTATAAATAGAGTCATAAACCTTTGTATTCTACACACATTAATAGATTTTTTCTCTCCATTCTTCCCCTCTACTTTGTGTCTCTCGTTCTTTGTCTTCCATATCACAACACGTCATCAGCAACATAGCTTCAATCACTGAGTAATTAAAAAAAAATCTTTTATTTTATTTTTATTTTATTTTATTCTTTTGATTATTGTAATTATTTTGTTTAAGAGATCCTCAATCGTTTATTGGTTTGTCGTTATTAATTGACAAAACAATATTGTATGCATACTGGAGGCATACAGTTGGGATGAAGTTCTTTTTTTCTTTTCAATTGAACAGAGGAATGTATTTTAACCTTTGTTATTACATTATACGTCTGAATTACATCTAATGCTTTCCATCTGCTTATTTATTTTATTATTATAAGTTTTATTTGGATTATCATCACCTACTAATGTTTATTTTGTCCATATGTAGTTGATGAAAAGCCACCATGCGCATGAGTGCATCTCAACGGCATATGACCAGGAGACATCAAGACTGATGTGAACGGTTGGCTACCAACTGATTCTTATACGATACAACTCATAATCCGTGTATTTTTCTTCCCTCCATCATATATTGTGTGTTAATTCTTTTGATTAAATATGTTCATTATCTCATGGGTACTAATGATCGGTGATGATTTTTTTTTTAATTTTCCATGTGCATCACGGTGTATCATTTTACGATGGGATTTTATATATCTTCATAGTGACAAGAGTTATAATGGTTGAATCCATTGATTAATTCTATCAATATTTTTGAGATACGGGTGATCAATTTATCTATTATAAACTGATTTATTTTTATTCTCTATTTCTTCTTTTAATTGAGAAAAAAAAAACCAACGAAAAATTGTATACAATTTCTATTTTTTTAATGAAATTGTAATCACCATAAATTGGTGGTATCGTAATATAATTATCTTTACGATAATTAATCATGTGCATGGTTGAAAAACCTACGTCCAATTTAATTGGTATCTTCGTCCATTAGACGAAGATCATGTGATTAATGGTTTCTATATATATATTTTTTTATTTTTTTATTTTTTTTGTAAGAAACCATTTGTCAGCTGACTATGCGATATTGGAAAGACAATATTTGTTTTTAATTTGTCTATACAATTTTATCCAATTGATGTTGGTTTTTCCCATGAATTCTCCTTAATGAGACGTAAAAATTGGCATTCTAAGAACCTTTAGCCAATCTTTGGTTATTGATTTCTATTCCCTCAAAGAAATATTTATCAACCAAAACGTAGATGATTTCTTTATTTTTCTCAAAAGAATCATTTACACTAACTGGATTTGATTTTATCTATAAGCCAAGGATTTGATACTGTTATTACGGTAAAAGCCAATTGCAAACACCAATTGCTGAATTCCCGAGGGATGTTGTGCAAATTTTCTTCTTCCTACTACTAATATCCTACATAAAGACCGTTCTACTTGATGTTGATATACGGTTGGACATAAAAGATCAATGGGTGCGCACCCGGCTTGTTAGCCAATATTATTAGTCCTCGTACTGACTATATTGAACTTGATTTAATTTCTTTTGATAAAGAAAGTGTCCATAACTTCATTCTAAATCATTATCTCGCTGGTCATTGAGGTCACGAATGTTATTGGAGATTGTTTGCATATTTTCAATACTTTCGGTTTTGACATATCGTTTTTATTTTATTTTTATTTTTGTTCCAAAAGTAATCCACGGTTGATGGTAAACATAAGTATATGTCTCGAATTAATCGGATAATACTTTACTAAACTTGTTTTCGTATGTAAGATGAATATATTTCCGCCATAATCAGGGGGATACTATACACTACTGGACGTTGGTGTTCATTAACTTAAAAAGTTATATCAATTTCTCTCCCATCATGATTCAATCGATAAAGACTGCCATATAAGATTGGTGTGAAATTTCTCCTTTTGCTTTTATATAAGCGTTTGCCTCTTAAGAGGAAAATCCAATCACATCTAGCAGATAAGTAGCGTTTTATAAGAGGTTACAGGTAGTGCTCCAATTGAGTCTACTAAATTCACATTCTCATATATAATATTTTCTCACTTGAAGACGAGAGATTATATTTGCCGACAGGCGCTAGTACCAGTAATTGATTAAATTTTGCAAGATATGCATAAACTTGAGAATTGTCTGGGATTATAGTAAGCAAATTATTGTCGAATATTCATTTATAGTAGCTACTGAAATAGTAGATGATGGTGGTTGTTTACCCCTCTCCATCGACATCTGTGATTGGTATGCACAAAATCCAAATCATGTTGGATTGAAATCTCCTGAATAACGCAATTTATGGATCCAAGACTTAACATCTTTAATGTGCAATCCTGAATTATTAAATTACAGGTTGGTGTAGTCGTGATGCGTTATTAAGAGAAATTAATCGTACTAAAAACTATTTGAGGGTTTAATTTTTGCTTAAATCCTAGGATTGCTTCAATAATTGTTCTCCTTATATGATACATTTGGCATGGTAGTCCTTGAGGGACTCGTACGCGGTCGGAGAACATACTAGGATTTGTAATCCTTGAAGGATTCAAACTATATCCATGAAGCCATCTGAATCGAATATATCAAGTTTAGCAATCCTTTATGTGTTTTTAGAAATTTGGTACAAGACCAAAAAATCAGGATAAATTAGTTGTTTGAAAGAATAATCAATATCTTCGATCAAATCAAATTTGGTGCAATCATGATTGAGAAAAAAATCATTTTAGAAAATTTCTTTTGTAAATTTGTCCTTTTTTTTGCACCTCGGCTGCTAGGCTTCAGAACCGAGCCGATTTTGAACCCTAGTGTGTTCTACAACACTGACCGACGTGAATTTTTTAACTTAAGTTACACCTCATTAGTTTTCAATGAACTCGATTTTTTAACTTTAGTTACACCTCATTAATTCTCCATGAACTCAAAATGGCAGATCATATCTTCATCGGATTTCTTCATAAAAATCACTCTCTTCCTTATATAATGATGAGTGCAGAAAGGGAAGAAAGAAAAAGAATGATACAAAATCTGAGCTACAAAATCTTTTATCAATTTTGTATTTGTTAACAACACCCGACCTGCAAAATGAATCTCTCAACTGAGACGCATTCTCATCCCCCTATTATAAAAGCTAACCTGCTACTGTAAGTTTGTTTTCCTAATGCCAAGGGTTCTTCTTTCTCTTTGTGCTAGTTGAGCTTGATTTTGAACTCTGCATGCAAGAGAAGATGCTAGTAAGAAAAGCTTTTTCAAAGAAAATGCAAAAATATATTCAAGCTGATAATAAGACTTTTACCGCTTTTGCTTTCTTTGTCTTTCCTTTAATCCTGTTCCTTGGAGGTTTTAGCTTGTATAGACGCACCATCCAGTGGTGTGTGGTGAAGACCTGACAATACCAAAAAAACAGAAATAAATTTCCACTCAAAAACTTTGATAATCAGAAGAAGTTCAGCAACAAATCGACATTCAAATTAAGAGAAAAGTTCCATGGTTTGATTGACTGACCTCCTCAAAATGTGTAAGCTTGAAATGTTTCTTTCCAATTTCAGTCCTCCTTACTCTGTCGTAACCTTTACCATCCGTTTCCACAAATCTATGAAAGGAGGGAGATAAAAATGAGGAACAAACTACGAAATCCAGAAGGGAATTCAGAGGTGAAATCCAGGGTTGAAAAGACCAGAAACATACCTGTAATATGAGAGTTTGTACATGAGGGAATTCAGCATGGTTGGAGTTGCTTGATTATCGATCCTGTACTGACCATCTCTCTTTTACACAGAAATATATACACAAAAAAGTTACTCTCAGTATTCATTTTTGTTGATATCAGAGATGAAACATAAGAGACCACCATATGTACACAAAATTGGTTTCATTTTTGTTGATATTGGAGATAAAACATAAGAGACCAACATATCTAATAACATTGAAGATAATCAAAAGGAGAAACGAGTGTCTTAAAATCTAGTCTCAGTGTCAACTTACGAGATAGTCAGGCTCCTTGATGTGAGGAAACACACCACCTCCAATACGAACCATCCAGAGAAATTTATTTATATCATCACTAGGGTATCCAACAAGACCTGAATATCAGAAATTTAAACTCAAGTCAGAGTGGTTTCACATTGATTTCTAGAATGGTCCACAATTATTAACCAAACTAACCTCCAAAGACGACAAGAACATATTTTACATCCAACGAGTTGAAAATTTCCCACGCGGCCTTCTCTGGAGAAGACATGGCAGTTCCAACAGTTGCAATATGTGTGTTATTCCAGGTATTATTATCAACAATGACAGTTCGATTAGCCATTGCGGTAGTTTGGTAACCATAGTCCCACCATGACGCAACCTACAGGCAATATTTCATCAGTATTTAAACCATCATACTATTTCTTTTGGTTCTCATTAGTTCTTATGCAAGATGGTCAAACAAACCATATTCTCAGGATTGAAAGCGACTCGTTTAAATACTAAGAGGTAGACTAACCTTATCATCTACTTCAGTGTTATGGCTTAACCAAGCATAAGCTTCTCTAAAATCATCGAAAACATGAAGGCCATCATGTGACTGAGAGGTTAGAACGATAGAAGGAGCTGAGTAAGCTTCAGCAGCAGCCCAGACACAATGAATCTACAAAAACAAAAATGGTGTTCAAAATCCTGCTGCCTATGAATTAAAAATGCCATGAGAAGAACACATGAAAGAATGAATAGCCTCCACGTCATGGCCTTCACTTTACAGAGGAGTGCTCTTTACTTACCACATAAAAGGCACCCAACAAAATAAGCAAGAGAAGGGCAATGATAGATGCTTCCAAAGGTAAGACCAGAAGCCTCTTCTGAATTTTGGACTTAATAGAAGCCTTCACTACAGGTTCTTTTTCTTTCTTCTTGTTCTTCTTCGATGGACGTTCCTTTAGAGTTTCTTCACTTTTCTCAGCAGCTGCTTTTGAATCAGACTTGGTTACGCCATTTTGTACTACATCCCCGGAAGTAATATCCCCTGCCTTCAAGGTGAATAGCATGACTCTATGTTAGTTCTATGACTTCTATCACAATCTCAACTCACCACAGGACTGCAAGAATGTGGATAGCAAAAATAAATCCAGAACCATGCTTACATCAGAATCCCCTAGTAATCCAGGCAGTTGAAATTTGACCGAGCTTGTGAAAACATCAAAGGCTCCAGAAAGAGCGATTCCAGCCATAATGCATGCTGCTGGAGCGAATACAAGCATCAGCCGAACCTAAAAAGGACGCAGAACAATCAGGAAAATATATAGAAAGACAAAAGGAATGCAAAGAATATTAAACAAACACGAGAAATAAAGCTGAAATCGTGTGAATGAACATTTCCTTACCATGACTCCTGAGAAGTATACTGATGTTACTATATAAAGGACAGCGAAGGAACTGGCATCCGATAGTGGAAGAAAGCATGACTGTCCAGGAGATAAAGTTCACCAGAGAAAGTGAAAATCAAGAAAATAAATAAATAAATATATATGGACGAAGATGGTTGCATTGAAACAGAAAGGAAGAGAAGACACTGGGACTTACAATTATACCAGCTGGAACCAAGAATGCTAAAACGTTAATGTCCATAAAGTAAGATGGCCATGTTGGCGGCTGGTGCTCACTAACACTAGCAATAATGGGTATATACTTGCTTGCATAAGTTCTGTTCCAATTATACAAACAGGTGTTAATCGAGCATGTTGCTGAGCTATATAATATAGATTTCTATATTGATATTTTTTGCCATTCATCATTTCCTCAAAGCAACCAATCTAGAAAATGTAAATAGTAAAAACAAGTTATAGAAGTTGAATCTTACGGATCAAGAAGACTCAAACTGCGACCACTCCATCCCTTGGTTGGGCTGGAGGCCACCACTGCTACAAGGATCGCAACAACGGCAATACAGACCACCCTGAAAAATGAGAAAAGAACAAAAGTTTATGTTACATTTAAGATATGTTACCTTTAGTTACCCAGTAAAAATAATGCAACGAACTACTTTACGATTGTACTCATCCTACAATCTGTCTTAGCAATCTCTAAAACAATCCTAGCAAGCCTAATTTCTCAACAGAATGAAGATTATGCGTTCATCACACGCCAACTAACCACGGTTCGGGTAAATAATTATTTTTTATCTGTCTATTGTAAACTTTTAACCTCCTCTAAATATTTACTTAAATATTATGTGTCATGGGAGCTTACATGCCAACAGATACCACAAGTGTCACAGCCACTTTGAACATTTTTGGAGAGAGAACTCCCTTGATGTAATACACAAGAGCCACCACATGGATAATAATAAAAACCTGGAAAAAGGTACAACGAGAAAGTAAGAAAAAATGTACCACGAGTAGAACAGATATTAAATACGTTCAAAGCAGATATAGAAGAAGAAAGCAACCACAATTTAGGTTATAAATTAATCGAAGTAGGATCTATAGAAAGGCCCCCAATTAGAGCATCCAAAACTTGGACCTGTTCAACTTTGGCTTTTGAGCAATCCACTTCTAGTAAAAGTGTAAAACAAAATCAAGCTCTAATAACGATTAACTCACCAAAAATGAAGCGAAGTGTTCTGAGGTCATCACAGCGTTGAAGCCAACAACAGGCACCAAAGCGGCCAATAATGTACCCAGGACAACCTGCATCCATGAAGCTGTACATTTAATGATATATAGAAAGAATGCGACATTAACCAATACTTTCTTTGTCGGTATTGAAACCTGACAAAGCATTTGCTGAAGCAGTATAAGAAGTTAACTAGCTTCAAAGCATAGCCCTGTAGCGGCATATCACCAACACTACTGAGTATTACTAGAAATGCAACAGTGAAAAAGAGAAACTGATGTGCACAGATTTAGTTTATCCTATAAAGCTCTTTAATCTTCCTTCCTTCTAACTACTTGAGATGATAAGTTTCACTTGAGATAGTAAATCATTTATCCGCTCAATTAACTAAAAATAATGCAGTCTCGTATTAAAATACGGATGTAATTATAATTTTCCAATGGGATAAAGATTCTAAAAGAGAGACAAGATACTTACAAGAGGAGCATACGCAACATACAGCCGAGAAGAGTAACGACCAGTTCCAATGCATAGAAGTACATGCATTGGGATAAGGTTAATAATAAAGGTGTAACCTCCCCAAGAGCACACCTGATAAATAAAATGTGACCATCACATGTAAATAAGTATGACAAAAGAACTAACCACAGTAACATCAGTTCATCGTACTTACCATGTAAAAGTATGCTAAAGCATTTAAAGTCGCATAGAAGAGGGATCCAGTATTCAATGTCTGGAAACAATTTGAAATTATGATCAGAAAACAGTTCATAGCTGCAGAATTGTCATCAAATATACTACACCCACTGCGAACCCATGAGAAAGTGAAGCGGGAAGATCTTCCCAGCCAAGAAGTAAAACAGCATAGAGAATGCCATACTTTCAGTGATTAAGCGAAATAAATAGGATCTAAGAGCAAATTCGAACCTTTATATAGAGATAGAAAGTGAAGATTAAAGCAAAAATAGCTACAGCTTCATTGTCATAGCTTCCAGCTACAGAACGAGATATATAAGAAGGGACCTGCAAGGAGAATGCACCAGAGATTTAGTTGAAGAAATTAGAGCCTTCAGAAAACCATTGGACAGAGTAAGTCGGATGTTTTAAATGAAAAAGACAATGAGATGGGGTCTAAGAAAAAATATTAACAGCTACGCACGATGCACATACACTTACAAGAAATGATACACGTAATAGTTGTGATGGGTTACTTATTTCATCAAATGCTATTCAATGCTAAAGTTTCTGTACAAACATTTCCTTCAGATCTTTTCTTGACATTAATGTTACTAATTGCTGTCTCAAAGAAGGACCAAGAAAAGCCAACTTTTTTTCATCCAAACAACATATGCAGAAGTGTACTGAACTTACCATAGCCAAAAGAGCAGCTGCTGTCAATCCAGCACCAGTACCCTTAACTTCCTAGAGAAGAGCAACAGAACGTATGATTAATAATACATGCAGAACTGAGAGACTTTAAATAAATGATAAATTTGGCCAGAAACCATACCTTAGTCAAAAGGAAAGTCGCCCAAGCAGCGAAAGCAGAGAATATAGGGGCAGTAAACACGCAAACAGTTTCCACAGACAAAGGAATGTTCAGAGCATGTAGTATCCTGCAAAATAATTGCACGATACGATAAACTTCCTAGTGGATTACAGCAATATTACTCTATAGAAACATGAAACTGAAGTTCATGGTAGGAAAAGGTAGGAAACGAAAAAAGAAGACAGTAAACTTACTTGTATAGTGTTCCTGCTGTCAATGTCAATCCAGGATAAACAGTTCCACCAATCACACGACCAAGGGGATACCTAACAACAAATAAGCACGACATTCCTTTCAGAATTGCAAATCACTACAATAATACAGAGTCCAAAGAGATAAATTCTCATGTACAAACATAATTACCATGTTCGGTCATCAAACCAGTTCCAGAAATCATATATTCCGTTCTTGATAAGAAACTGAAGAATCAATAAACATCATCATTAGGAACACATCACATTTACTAACAACTAGTACATTTTCAAATCCAACTACACACTCTCTTTTCTTAAACCGCTTACCGTAGTTTCAGAATACAATTACCAACAGTCTCACACAAATTTCACACAGATTTCATCGATTTTTTCTCAGTTATCGAACTATTAGTGTGATTTCCTACCGGGTATACATCTTAAGATGTATACCATCGATTTTTACTCAGTCTCTTTTCTTTTCATAGTTCTAATTGAATCTCGACTCTAATTTCCTTCTTGTTCACTTAAAAATCAACATTCAGATAAGATCAATAAACACCACATTCAGTTAAACAAACCTGAGTAACTCTGTAATTGAAGTAAGGATCAAACTCATGAATAACACTTTCATACTTAATAACCTGCAAACAAAAACAAATCCAACTAACAATCAAAATCCGAAAAATTAGAGAGAAATTTGAAATTCTAACGATGAGATCTATAAAATCTAGTGAAGAGAAACGAGAAAACATACAGAGAAAAGACGGATCGAGAATCCGAGAATTCCAATCAATAGAAGAATGAACAAAGATAAAACGCCTCCGAATGCGTTTCTCAGATTTCGTTCACTTGATAATCCTCCTGGTGGTGGTTTGACAGTCTCTACAACCGTCGCCATTGATGGCGAGAAATCGAGATTTTCAGTTGTGGAGATCGAAAGATAAACACTACTGAAGAACAAGGAGGAGGAGTTGAGCCAGGGTTTTATTCTGGGTCTCCAAACGAGAAAATGAGAGGAGGAAGACTTTTTTGGTGACTTCGTTAGAATCCGAAATTAGATCCGTGGGGCATGAGATGGGTAGAGAACCATAGTAATAAAGTTCCGGATTTGAACTGTTTTAACAGTTTTAGAGGTTGTTTGGGTCCAAAAGGCAAAAACAAAAGTCAATTCCAGAACTAAGAAGTAAAAACATTTTGCTTAAAAAAAAAAAATTCAAGGCTTTTTAGGGATAAATTATATAAAGTTAAAAATTACATACTAGGCAAGCGAGCGACAAGCTGTGCCGCTAGCCCTTTTTGAATAGCAAAACCTATCCTATTAAAAATAAAATCTCGTGAGCCAGGGGTCATTACATTGCTGAGCATGACTTTCTGACCCTCTTGAGTAGTCCAACCGCTTCGGAGCCAAATAGCCAAAAGTATCAAAAGCAAAGGGGATGAAAGCATGCCCATTGTCAACACATGCTTTCTCATGCTTCGATATCTTACCCGAGGTGACCTTTAGCGCTGCTTCGCCCGACGTAAAGGTGCCATGTCCAATGCCTACCAAAGGAGATACCCCGGTGAGGTCAACACATGTGTGTTTCCCATTAGCCCATCCAAAAATAAGAACATCGGCTGGTCTTAGTGTCGATCTCCCTTCAAGTGGGTCTGTCAGGAAATGCACAGGTGCTTCTTTCTTTTGCCGAAATGCCGGACCTCCACAAGACATCATACAAAATATCCCTCACATGATCATGTCTATATTTATAACCAAGGGTCTACTTTACAATGAACCGCATGTTCACCATATGAATCCAAGCAACTTGTGATGCAAGAAGGGTAGCGAGAGTCGAGAGGATAAAGCGGGATCATTAACCCTGTATTTGAGGATAGACCGGTACTCCAAAGGAGACATCTTCGCCATGACCCCTCAATCGGAATAGCCAGAAGAAAATCTTGGGCATGTGCTGCTTGCAAACAACCAAAAACCGCTTTCTGTCTCTCCGTTAGCATGTAAACTCTATCAATGTCCTTAACCACTTTACCAAAAAGAGCACTCGCCAGGATGCTTTGTGCTTTAGGGGGGGGGCGTTGTCTTTATTGGTGAAGTTGTTAAGATCAAAATCAGGAAGAGTCACTTGTAACGTTTCCAAAGCCTTATTAAAATTATCATCCATACCGTCCACACCACTACTCCTCAATATGTGATCCTGTAATCCCCAAGATTGCACACGTGAAGCCACAAAAACATACTCAGACGCCTCCCTAGCAAAGTGTAAAGTCCAAGACCTCCATATCTGATAGGTAGAGTAGATAGTCTCCACTGTAGCTCTCCAAAGAACGGTCCCCCGCACACCACGATGCCTTCCACCACTTCTCGCAAGCCTCTATCAAATATATCTACCGCCTCCATAATATAGTCTGGGTGACAAATACGAAGGCCAAAAATCAGCTTGGAGATACCCATACACGTTCGTAAAAGAAGCAATTCACTTTGAGGATCATGGAGCTTGGATAAAATCTGCATCAAATCCACTGCTTTTTCAGCCCTCTTAATGGCAAGGCCCTTCACAAAACCATCGTCGAGGCTAATTGCACCACCTAATAGTTTGACTCCCTTATCTGGTCTTGAGATTTCGACAGGAAACATCCCATCACTTATCCTTCGTCCATCACAAGAGGGCCAAAATATTTCAGTTTTCTTAATATCAGTATAAGCCCCAGCGCAGGCCCTTCTGTTTTGATAATAGTGAGTGCTTTTGCCACTTCTTCGGTGTCGCCAATAACAGTGCCATCATCAAGATACCAGGCATGTAGGGATAATATGCAGTGCTCATTTATCTTAGCTATAAGCTGATGAAGTACCAGAGCAAATAACAAAGGCCCTAAAGGGTCACCTTGTTGTACTCCTGTGGATGAGTAGATAAAGGAGTCCCCCACATAGAGCCGTGTGCAGGTTGACCATACAAGTATTCTACCCAAGGCGATATAGATGGACAAAGCTTACGTACCTCAGAAAGCATAGCCGTTCGGTCAACTAGGTTAAAAGCATTGGTAAAGTCAACCATTAGCATAGAGAGGTTAGCGTCTACATGATGTTTACTGACAAACCTATTCACAACATGTAGGATTGCCTCAGCACCACCTGAAACACCTACACCAAACTGGAAATCTTGTAGATACGCTGCCATGTCCTTACCAACCCCTTTCATCGCCGCTTTGGACACCAGTCGACGCCAAATTGTCCCAACAGCAATGGGACGAATGCTCTTATCCGGTTTAAGGAGGGGTGTTAGGGGAGCCGATGCAATGAACTCCGCTAGGTTAAGAGGGCATCTCCCGCTAAGCCAAAGATTAACAACCCTAGTTATGGCCGTGACCATATCAGCAGCCAAAGTTGAGCCTTCCCCACAGAAAGCATCCAACAAATGTTGTGCCCGAAGGCCATCCCTTCCACACGAAGTTCCCTTAGGGAAAGATTTAATACAACTAAGAATGGTACCTTCTTCGGCCACTAACGGTGTCTCCTGCAACGTACAGGTTGGTTTCCGTGGAGGCGGCATCGTCGGATGCTTATCCTCAAGTGCTTTCCTTGTGTTCTCGTTGTATGGCGCCACCCCGGACGAACTGATGGCTTAAAATTAATTTTTTTTCCTTCTAGAATTATTTCGAAATAGTGTTCCCAACTGTAGTATGATTTTTTTTGCTTTTAGAAAAAGAGAAATAACTTTTTATGTGTGGTCAGAAAATCTCATCGCCACGTGTTCACATCGCAAGGCACAAGTACGCGAAGGTCATGTTCATGAGATACACTAGATAGGTTCTTTGATAACACTTATCCTACATTTCAGATATCTACCTATTTTATGGGATTGTGACATGTGGAAAGCATTAGCGAAGGATCAACGATTAAGTTTGAATTGGGTAGTTAAGCATTTAATGAGCGAGCAGAGAAGTCAGAACGGCCAGTTCAACAGTATGACAGGACAGGTGGCGAGATGTCATACGATGATGTACAAAGTGATAACGACTGAATCAGCGAAGACCAACTGACGACTTGACTAGTGAAGATAAATATCAACAAAGGTAAACCCTTTTGCAAGAAAGCTACAATGAAGACTTTGGCGAGCGAAACGAGCAAATATAATGAGTTGTTGTCCATCATTTGTAATTTTCCTATAAAAGAAGCCAAAAACATTGTAAAGAGGTTGAGTCTTTTAAGGTTCTTAGTATACTTTGAGAGAATCCATTGAGAGAAATCTTGTATCGAGTTATTTTCCTTGTAACCACTCATCATCCATAGTGAAATCACTTCTGTGGACGTAGGTTTTAACACTAGACCACATAAGGCGCATGTGTTCTTTGCTTTGGTTCATTACTTGTGAACTTTAATCATCTACTCGACTGAAAATCTAGATAATAGTTTTAAGATTGAACTAGATATTTTTCTTGTTTTCCTGCTCTGATACCAATTGAAAAGACGAGGGTACCCAATACACCACAATCTTTTTGTTTCAACCTATAAGTTTGATATCTTAAGTGATCATCTCTGGACAAAGTCGAGATAATACAACTTCAAGATATTCACTTGATAATAGTTACGACCCGAAACCGATTTACATATCAAGAGATTAGGATTAACGCACAAGTGTATTTACTTTATTATAACTAAACAATTATAATCTCCCCCCTCTTTAATAGCAACAAGAAAAACTGGAAACATTTTCCGTGTCTCTAATCCACTAATCAATTTTGCACTGTCAACCATCAGATGGTTTGACTCTGAAACTCAGATGTTAGATTGCTGACTCAATTTGGTGTCTGCACATCAATCACAGCCGGTAGATGAGGTGACTTTCAAGATAAACCGTCGGATGAACTGACTTAATTCGGTGTCTGCACTGGGTTTTCCGTAAATAAACGGAACTTTAAGGGCTCCAATTTACAGACTGTAGATAAAACCAAAAATCGAAAAGAATCTAGGTTTTTTTTTTTTTTTTTCCTCTTCTCCGTTCTCCCCCAACTTAAGATTTTCCTATTGAAACAAAGATTTAATGGAGGAATTGAACATGCAGTTGTACTGATTCATCAACAGGTTAGTTCTTTTTCGGTACCGAAAATTTCATGAATCAATATAATCAGAAATCAAGTTTCTATCGATTAAATTGAGTTTAAATTTGATTTCAAATTTGTTGACCCTAATTGTTCTGTTATACGAAAAATTAATGGAAGTTTCATCAAGTATTCGTACTGATATCATCAAGATGGAAGAATTTATCATGTATTCATGTTTTAGGTTTTGAATCTAACGGGTAAAAAAATTGGTTTTGCAAATACAAATTTGGGTTTAATATTGTACTGATTTATCTCCAAAATAGAGATATTTTGATTCTTTCTATGCCAAATCGTCTATATAAAATTTTTTCTCATGTGTCGATCGATATCCCCCAGCACATACTCAAAAACCCAAATCCAAATTTTCCTTAAAAATCCCCAATTCATATTATTAGTACCCAGCCAGAATCTTATTATAAGATTCTCTGATGTTGGCTGCTAATTACTTTCCAATGATTGTTGTGATGTTGTTACTGAAGTTATGCTATGCATGTGTTGTGAAACACTGAAACTCACCTTACCACAGACAAAATGAGGCTGACCTTGACACTTTTTTTTGGATCATATCTCACCTTTAACACTTTCCATACTAAGTAAATTTAGCTGAAGGGGTTGGCGCACTAAGTAATTTATGCCATGTTATGTTTCTAGATTTATTCACCTAAGCTCTAAGATGCCATAATATAGCTTCGATCAATTCTACTGCAGATGTTTGGGAGTTTCAGTTTCCATCTGTAACAAGTCTAACATTGTCCCTTTTCCTTCCAGGTTTTGGTGTATTCACATTTTCCTTCAATCCTAAGTCCCATTCCCTCAAGCACATTAGAATTTGGCAAGGTAGCACTTGAATGCCTTATGTTTTTGTGTATTCACATTTTCCATCTGTAACAAGTCTAACATTGTCCCTTTTTTTTGCATTCCGTTTGAATTTTCTAACATTATGTTAGAGGTCTTCTAAATGTAGTGTTTAATCAGTTTGATTATAATGAACGTATCATGCTAGTACAGAAATAAAGTAAATAACATAGACAAGATCTTGTTAACTAAGAAACCGCAAATGCTGAAAAAAAAACCCGGGACCTAGTCCAGTTTTGAATACTTTCAAAATAAAGTCGTTATACAAAGAACAAAAGTCAACTTCGTATAGTTGAGACCAAGTAAACTACCCATAGCTACTTAGTTCCCTAAGTATTCCTACTTCTTCGATCTTTTGGTCACGCACGTGAATCTCAAGACAGAAGTCACTATCTTGAGTTTCTTTAACAAGTAAAGTCTTATGTACTCAACTCATTTTGATCGTATTCCAAACAGTAAAGGAACAAATATATTTGGTAACCACTCTATTCAATCTTTGGTATAAAGATATGATGAGTCATTGGCAAAGGCTCTTATGTTTAATCTAATAAACTCCTTTGTTGGGTAAGATCAATCCAAATTAATTACTTAGATTCGGATTTACAACTATCAGATTTGGATATGAAGAATACCATCAAATGATAGTTGCTGATCTAAGTCAGACCCCAGCCGATCAAGATATGTGCACAATTGGCTCCAAAGTTGGCAGAAAACTATGCAGTTAAGCGTGCTCTGGCAGGAGTAATCCATGGATGGGTGACCATCCGGGAAGTTTTTATTGGATTACCACAAAAATGCCCGTTGAAAACCCCACACTGTCAGATAACCGCAGTGGCTAAGTGGGGACAGTATCAGTGGAGGGACGGGTCATTATAAATGGTATCAGAGTCGAATACGAGTCACCTTCCGAGGGTGGTAAGGTACGCTGGACGGGGTTGCTCCAGGTGCTTGTCTCATGAGAGGCGGGGAATGTCGGATATCTGGGCTTGAATATATTCAGGAGCCGAGGACGGCTCCAATTTAAGGTGGTGGTATTGTAATACCCCGATATTCGGCAGTGGTTGGACGAATGGAATATAAGTAATGACTTGTCCTTTCCTAACATCGAGGCCATTTAAGCACAATTGTCTCCGGAGTTGGCATAAAAAAATCTGCAATTACACGTGCTCGGGCGGAACCAATCTTGGGATGGGTGACCTATCGGGAAGTTATTGCTGGATTACCGCAGCGATCCCCATTGAAAACCCTACATTGTCGGATGACCGCAGTGGCTAAGTGGGGACAGTATCGGTGAAGAGACGGGTCATTACACTTGATCCCACAGAAGTCTTTAAACGAGCGGTCATAAGAGATTTCGCTTAATTAGGGTGCTTTCCTCTCCGGATAGACGGCTCCACCAGAGACAACATGAATGAAGTTTTCCTGGCTCTTAGGATAGTTTGATAAAAATGCAAACTCAACTATTTATAGACCAAGGTTTTTTTGACAACAAGGAAATTCCAAAACCGAAAATATTCTCAAGATATGCAATAAGTACCTAATTTCGATTTTCCTATTTTCAATTAATGTCAAACAATATTTATGAAATACCTCATAGAAAAACTTCCAATATTAGTTTAGCACATTACTAATATTTATTTTTCTAGAACTATGTTTTAGTTGCTGGTAAAAGGGTTAATTGGTGTTTGATACTTAATTTTTTTCCAACTTTAGTGTTTGGTCTAACTTTTGTCCAACTTAGGGGTAGGTACTTGGAATTGACGTGTAGACGTGTAGATATCAAATTTTTGAAATCTTAGCCACTAATCTCGTAGATGTGTAGATATCTAATATGGACCATTCATGTGTTTGATGGATTGTGGACACAGTTAGTCATTGTTACTAAGATAAATAAGTTTTATTACTTACGTATTAATTATCCGAAAATTTAAACACGTCATGACTTAACCGAGTCAACACGGGTCAACATCATTTCTAAGTACCAACCCCTAAGTTTGACAAAACCTAAGTATCAAACGCCAATTAACCCTAAATTAAAACATATAGAATCGAAAATCTTAATTAAAAGATTCTTAATTAATATTTCGGTTTGGGATCACCTTGAGTATTAAGGAATATCTTTGAACATTTATGAATCAGAATTGTGTACATGTTCAAATTATGTCGACATCCATAACTTTCCTATTTTAGCGAACTCTAATTCCAAACTCACACAAAACCGTGAAGTAATATGTGAACTTGAGATTTGGTTTTGCCTTTGAGATCGGTTTTACCATGACACATAATATAGGTTAAGTTTTGGTTCTACCTAGTCTCCAACATAGGTAGGGATCGGTTTCACCATGTCTCCTAACATAAGTTAAGAAATCGGTCATACTAAGTTCCCGAAATGGGTAGGGATCGGTTCCACCATGGTTCCCAACATAAGTTAAGAATTGCTCATACCAACTTTCCAATATAGGTAAGGACCGGTTCTACCTAGACTCTCAACATAAGTTTGATACTCGGTTATGCCAGCTTCCCAAGATATGTAAAGATTGGTTCTACCTAGACTCTCAACATATGTTTAAGAATCAGTTATACCATATATCCTTCCATAGGTATGATTCAGTCATAAAAGATATTCATGAGAAACCGGACTAACATACATGTTGATTTCCTTTCGGACAAGTTCGTATATATATATATATACTTCATTTAAACAAATGTTATAATTAAACATTGTTTCCTATGATGAAATTATACTTATATCCCACACACACAATCAAGTAATAAGTTACATAGATTATGTTGATGTCGCACTTACGAGTTCAAAATATAAGTGTTTTACTTCGTAATTCAATATACTTCCTTGACACTTTGATCATAATAATATGACCAAGTCTAATACTTGAGTTTCATAAATATATAACTTCGCATGTTATGTTTTTCAATCAAAATAGACTTGAAAGATACGTTAGGAATGACAACAAGTTCAAGTCAATATTACTAACCCCAAGTGGAAGGATGATGTCTTCGTTGTAGTCTTTACTTCTTCATGACATTCTTCAGGTCTTCAGAGTAATACTTGTAAGTCTCAACATTCCTAGACTTTCTAGTCTAACCTACACGAAGTTGACTCTAGTAATTAATCAAACTACTCTAGATGAGTTTTGATATTAAAATATGACAACCAACCTTGACATACCAACGCTTTGTGGGTTCAACCAAGCTATGCTCTAACATAATAGATGAAACATATAGAAGTAGATTCACTCCCCCTTACATAATGATCCATAAACCATATGTATATGTAGTGCGAAACTACTAATCAAGCATCCCCTACATATTCCACATCCACTCTCTATACAAAGATATATCAATTAAGCACAAGTTCAAAAAGAACTCTCCCCCATTTGATGTCATTCGCAGGAAAACAACATGAGTGACCTTACTTTAATAAAAAGAAGATTTTATCGGACTTTAACAAATCACATGGACTTGTATCCTAAAACATCTACGTAAATTAATCTCAACATCAATTACGAACAAAGAGGTAATTTGAACGATATGACGACTCAACGTAAGAAAAATATTACGGAGTTAATAATGTAGTAATTATACAAAAGTGTGATCATGGAGATCAATACTGCGGAAATTCTCAAAAAGTTTATTCTACCTTTAGTATGTAAATTCATAAAGACTTAATAGATTTAACTTTGAGCATATATGAGATATCAGTTCAATTCACAAAAAGTAAATGACACATATATCTCATAAGACTTTGCAATACATATAACCAATGAAGATTAAATGATGTAAGTTCATCTTCCAACAACTTTATAATTTAAATAAATAAAACTAAAAACATGCAAGATGAAAATCGTTGGAGTTATCTTGTGTACTCACAATATAGGCTATACCAAACCCTAGTTATCCTTCTCGAACACAAAAATAAATTATCACAAGAAGTTTCCTAATACTTTAAAAAACCCGAAAGAGCTTACTCTGAAGTTCCGAGATTGTTTTCACCAATTTTGTATTCATCAAGTTTGTCTTCAATAAGGTCCAACCTGGATTCAACATTTTCCATCTTCTCTTCAAGTTTCATAGAAGATTGCAGTTCAAAACTCAGTACACGAACTTGTTCTAGGACAAGATTCAACTTAAGAGATACTCCCACCATTTCAGGAAAAGTGTTACTTTCACTTTTTCAATTTGGCCTATTTTTAGGCTAAAATGAAAAAGTGAAAGTAACACTTTTCCTGAAACGGAGGTAGTAACTCATTAAATTGAGAACCTATCAGGTTGTCACAATGTGTAGTTTCACACTTGTCTTGACATGAATCACTATCTAATGATTCAAAACGTATTTTTCCTGTAGGAAATTGTACAGTCCAGACATCGTCTTCCTTGCTAGATAAGAGGGCTCTTGTAAAATTAGATAAGAATCCAGTCCAGACATCGTCTTCCATGCACCTTACAGTGATTATTTATTAGATAAGAGGGCTCTTGTAAAATTGGTTACGGAACTCTTAAGATGTCAAATATATTTTTGAGAATAATTAATTCCTATTATAGCCTTTACCCTAGAATTGAAGTGTTTAACACAAGCTTTTAATAGATAGTCATAATTATCTGATCATATGGCGTACATGTTGTTTATACGTATTTGTCATGAACAACTCTTTACTTAGCTCCATAAATAAATTTAGAGAACAAGAAGTATCAAACTTTTCATGTCAAGCATTGTTTCAAGGAGCAGAGCTCATAACCTGTCACAATTAATACAAGGGATATTTTGTCTTTAGGTCACATAAAAGTGACCAGAGTTGCGTTTGGGTCACGACAAAATTTTAATTAGAGTTTGGGTCACGATACCGTCATTGACCGTCTCGACCGTTATAAAAGTTAGTTAAATCCTTAAATGTCCAATTAAACTATTTTTTACATCGTATTTACCAACTTTACCACCATCATTGTTAACTCAGTTTTCCCGATATGCTAAAAGAGAGAAGTGGACTGCATCTTCCCCTCCGCAATCAACCCATCGTTTCATGTTCCTGTAATTTTTTTTCCAAAATCAACCTAATCTGACAATCGTTTCACTGTATGTTCAAGATCTCTAAAGTACAAATCAAACGAGTTTAAATTGAATAACCCAAATTTAAATCAATACAACCATAAATTAATCAAGATCCCTAAGTAATTTGAGCAAAAATAGTAGCACCATGAGATTGGTACATCTGATATGTTGTTAAGTCCGATTTGAATCCCTTTAATTCAAAAACATATACTATCCCGGTGCAAACTGATGGTTTCACTAAAGGTGAGTAAGACCGAAGCCCGTTTCACATTTGTGTATTTTTCAGCTTCGTGATGTTTATTTGAGTTTAGGTTTTCGTCTTTTTTTAATGATTACAGAGGTATGTTGTTGGTAAATTTGGGCGAGCTTCCTCTCTATGGAAAATTTTCAAACATGTAAGGTGCAGTTGATAGTATATCAGAAGGTGCAGTTGATAGTATATCAAAGGCTACACCTTTCCTATAGCTTCTTCTATTCCCTGCAATTTGTACTCACAACACACAAGAAACCCATTCTCCTGAAACAACAAAATACTTGTTGACCTCTTCCATTCATTCCCAAATCATTGGTAACACTACATCCCAGCAACACCATCTTCTTAACAAAACTTTCCCTTAAGAATTCGCACAACTTTAAAAAACACGAAAGAATCTTCATTTTCTACTACCAACATCGATGACATCAGTTCAATTCCAGTCCCTAAGAACCATTCAATATTCAACTATTTCATTATAAACTTGTCTATTTTTTCTTTTTTAATCTTCTCGAAAACAAATATAGATGGATGTTTGGAATTTGACGGCGTTATAAAAATGTAAAAAGAATATATATATATATGTAACGGTCAAGGCGATCAATGTCGGTCTCGTGGACCCAAACTCTAATTAAAAAAATTCCGTGACCCATAGCAACTTTGGTCACTTTTTTGTGACCCAAAGTCAAAATATCCCTTAATACAACGACCATATATAACTGATAAAAAATGATTAGGTACACTCTCACCTTTTAAGAGTTGTTATTCTCATCCAATGGAGTGATGAGAACCAACTAGAGGGTTATTTCTTATGGAAATTCCTTCCACATTGTGGAGGGTTAGGTGGCTTTTCAAGAACATATTTATTTTTTTAAAAAAATATTCTTGGTCTAGATCTTCTATCCAAAGTATCAAGAGTTTGATTAGAAAAAACATACACTTTTGTTACCTTTTTTTTGTATTTGTTTTCTTGAGATTGCAGATCGATCCTCGCAATTTTTGAATTATCCTGTTCAACTCTCTTGAGAGTTCTAACTCTTCCTTTTTGTGAGATTCCCTCTGTTTTTAAACAATGAAGTTGTAGAAGAGTTAGATTTTAGAGTTAGTTTTGCAACACATTTATCCTTCTGATGACCCAAATCTTTACACAAGGAACACTGAGATATAAGTGTTATCTCCTTGCAGTTAGTATGGTATTCCTCTTCTTAAGGAGTGGAAGAGTTGACCAAGACTTTATAACTTAGTGAATTGTGCTGAATGTTCTTATAGGAATTTCTCGATTTTTTTTCCTTTTATGAACATTAATATCATGAGAATGAAAAGTCTCATTTTGTTCTTATTTTAATTTATCCAGTTCACGTTCCAGACTTTCAATCTTATTAGTCCACGCATCATTTTTCAGTTGAAATGCAGCCTTCACTGAATAAATTTCTTCAATAAAGAGGTCAATTCTTTCTTCTGAAGAAGGTATATTTTCTCGTATGGAATGGCTAAAAAAATTTGAATCAGGGATATGATCATTATCAACACAAGTGAGATAAACTGCATGAGATGATTCATCTTTGGGACCGTAGTCTAAGGTCGTCATCCAAGCTTTAGTTTTCCCTCAATAATCCTTATTGGGACACACATACGTATGATGACCATGGCCAAGACATTTTGAACAGAGTAGTGAGTCATTGTCTATTTGAACCTTTCTGTCATTATTCTTAGTTGATAGATTTTTATGAGATATTCTTTTTCTCTGTTTAAGATTTTTCTTCAACTATTGTATAAACAATGGCAGAGTGCAATTAAGGATATTCTCATCTTTTTCATCAATTAGTTCGGGACTTAGAGAATTATCATTAACAAACCTTTCCACATTCGAGATATAACGATTGTCTCTTTTATTAAGTTCTATATAAAATAACTTTAACTTTCCAACAAAAGTATTTTTGGAAAGTGTTGCAAGGTTATTTCCTTCCATGGTGGCATGTTTCTTAAACTCGTATCTTGTCGGTAAAGATCGAAGAATTTTCATCACAATGTCCTTTGCACGAATAGTCTTACCTAACGCATAACATACATTAACAATTTCACTCACTTTGTGGTTAAATCATCAAGTTTTGAACAAATGTTCTTAAACTTAGTCATTCATATTTCGAGAATAATTAACAAGATAAACTTCACTAGAAATTTCTATTGTGCTTGTAAAAGTCCACTTAGTCATGCGACTTAGTCCCATAGATAGAAAGGTGAAAACTTGAGTAGTATGTTGGTTCAGTCTTCACTTACCTTTTTTCGATGAAGTTTTCCAAAATGTCTTCAGTTGATCTTCGCCTTCAAACTATAGAACGTAGTGATATCTGGTACTCAAGTACACACTTCTATCCTAATCTGAGACTTGACTAAATGTAGACTAGATATCAAGATATATTATTGATCAACTAAATCTGACAACAAGCTTGAGATAACAACATTTGTGAGTTTGACCGAGAAATGCTCTAACACTCAGTATACCTTAAATCCACATCCACATAATAATAATCAAAACCTAATTTTATTTTCAATTCAAGTCTACCAACACATGGATGAAGATAATAAGTTGAAAATATGAAGGTTTACAAACTTACAATTCGGATTGGTAAATGGATCTTCTTCTTCTTCTTCATTCTCTTCCACTTTCTTTCTAATCCTTAAGAAATCAAAATTAAGAATTTAAGAAATACAGATTGTAAGTTACTTTAGTGCCCTAAATTTTCAATTTATCAAAAACACCGTGATAAAGAAAGTAAGAAACTAAACATAAAAATTCTCAATCTTCTTCTAGTATTTCAAATATTCTACTCCACTTAACCATTGTTTATAGACCACTCATACATTGTATCTGTAAAACCCTAAAAATAATTAACTTCGATTGAGTTTCTCTCAGAGAAAATAAAAGATAGAATATTGAAACTACATCACAGATTTTCTCAAGAAAGAAATTCCCTCATACAACAGATTGTACTCAATAGCTCTGAAAACTAGACAAATTCTATACGTTGTGATCGACTTCGCACAATATGAACACGAGACATAAACTCCTTCAATTATAAAGTTCGAGTCTATTTATTTCTAATCTTTGCCACAACCGAGACATTTGAACAAAGATACATCTACTTCAACCTAGAAAAACAAAATAAATTCAATAAGAATTAGAATTTTTAAGATATAATTTAAATAAATTATCTTGATTTTAGGTTAAAAAGGTTACATGGAATTTACGTGCAAGAGTTAGAACACCGTCGGAATTCACCAGTGGACGACTTTCATTTCTTTTGGAGTCAGCTTCCGGAAAATGTGTTTCCACTTTCGTTTTTCTCTATAGGATGATGATACGAAACTAAAAACTAACATTGCAATAAAAAGACAAAAAATCAAAACCTAAAAAAAAAAATAAAAAAAAAAATTATTACCTTTTGCTGATTTACAACGAAAGCATGATTAACTTCTATTTCTGGATTATTTCTTGATACAATGCATGAAGCCTGAGAAACTTCTGATACTTTCTTGATGCAATGTGTGATAGATATCACTTGATACTTCATTGTCCTCTTCTTCCTCTTTCTGCACTTATTCTTCATCTTTGTTTTTTCCTCTCCTGATCTTTTTCCTTTTCCTTTTTCTTTTTCTCGATGCTTTCTTGATTATCCTTTCCATGTCTCACTTTCCTTCCCTCACAACGGTAATACTTTACTTCTCCTTGCCTCACTTTGTTTTTCTCTTAGGATCTACTTCCCCCATGGGACTCACATCTGAATAAGCTAAACATTTGCGAGACATCATTGTATTTTTATTTTGGTTTTACTTTCATTGTTTCTTTTTGACTTTTTTCTTCTTATCAAACCTTATTTTATATAGTAGTACTACAGAACATGGTAGACGGGGTAATTCAACTAATTACTAGTAAACTCGACCATGTTAATTATGAAAATTTATTTAAATGTCAAATTTTTTACCACTTAGAATTACATTTTTTTCTTTTTTACATGTTTACCTATCACTAAAAAAAGGCTCTTAGTAACATTTACAAGCACAAACTTTGAAATCAAATTCAAAGTTTGATATGCCTCTGTATACCTTAAATCCACAGAATAATAATCAAAACCTAGTTTTATTATCAATTCAAATCTACCAACACATGATTGAAGATACTAAGTTGAAAATACGAAGGATTACAAACTTACAAATGGATTTGTAAATGGTTCTTCTTCTTCTTCATTCTCTTTCATTTTTTCTTTCTAATCCTTAAGAAATCAAAATTAAAACTTTAAAAATACAAATTACAAATTACTTTAGTGCCCTAAGTTTTCATTTCATCAAACATACTATGATAAAGAAAGTAAGAAAATAAACATAAAATTTTTCAATCTTTTTTTAGTATTTCATATATTCTACTCCACTTAACCGTTGTTAACAAACCACTCATACATTGTATCTGTAAAACCCTAAAAACAATTAACTCCGATTGAGTTTCTCTCACAGAAAATAAAAGATAGAATATTAAAATTACAACACATATTTTCTCATGAAAGAAATTTCTTCATACAAAAGATTGTACTTGTTGAGGGGTGATTTTAGTTTTGGTTCTACCCGTCCTAGTTACACCAAGTGACCTCAGTTTTCTAGGAATATTAAGAGAGAGAGAGTTTCCTTTCCATTGTACCTTGTCCTTTCTTATATAGACTTTCCCAAAAGTCCCTTCTTTAATGACATCATGACACATGTCCTAAACCTCCTTAATTACTTCTAATGCCATTCCTTAATATAACATCCTCCTTACTTATTAATCCATTCCTTATCCTTCTTTCTTCATAGATATTTTCTCACTGGACTTGGGCCTAGTCCCCAAGTCCCCACATCTCATACTAGGCTTACCTCCCCTTTTAGGGTGCATCTCAAACCCATTAAGGGGTATTATTTTTCATGTATCAACATTAGTCCCATGACTATTGGGTTAATTATAAAGTAACCCGATATTCATACCATACTTTAATACGAACCAGCACGTATCACGACATGTGTCAGGATGCATAAACGGTCATCACATCGTAAATGGTGCCACCCTTTTCTATATATATATAGTTCACATTTCCTAACCTGGTTACTGATTTCACTTTTCATTTTACTTTCCCATTCCCTTTTGGTCAACATATCGCCAACATGGCCAACTCTCTTCATGGATACGTGTTGTCCTTAGCGCCTATTCCAGTATTGGTCTCAACGATGTTTAAACATTCTGTATTGAAATGACTGTTTCTCATGAAAGCTGAGATTGAGGTGCTTCGGGAACAAAGGATAACAAACAGAGATGTTATGCGCGCTCAGTTTAATAAATGATATGAGGCGCATCAGGCTACTCAGATGGCTGCATCATTTAGTCGTGCCTCACTGGAGGTTCAACGCGCTTTGGATGATGTCGTTACTGTTCATCGCGCGGCTAATCAATTGTTTATGGACTCGTCAATAATGTTGGATACCATAAATCGCGTCATTTACGATTGTTGTCTCCAGATTTCTAACCAAGCGTCTCCGCGGCTCCTTGGATACACTATGAATTTGGCGGCTGTATCATTGCTTATGTCTCATCCTTACCTCGAGGATGAGTTGGTGCGTTTATTGGTCTTGATGGAGGAGGTGGGCCTGCTTTGGACCCTTAGGTTAATTCGTCAGGATAAGGTGCGTAAGGAATACGACGAGCATGAAGATACTCTCTCATTTGCTCGCGGAGCAAATGCTATGGACAAGATTATTTAGTATATTTAGAAGTTTGTGAATGAAGATGATCAAGACTTGCGTTTGGCCAACGCGCAATGTGATGATGGGAATCTGATGGTGGAAACCTTGGACGCGGATATCGCTCATTGTCGGGACTTAATGGCTGGTTAGGTTGCGCCTACATGCGAGGATTTTTTATTTTTATTTTTGCTGCTACTATTTTTGTGTGTGTGTGTGTGCTCCTGTTGTTATTTTCCTGCGTATCCTCTTTGAAGTCTCTTCTCTTCGGTGGGTCTTTTGAATATTTGTTGCTTTTTTTGTATGTGAATAAAATTTTGCTTCAGGTGGGGTATTATTCTCTTTTGTTTTATATCGTGCGACTTTTTTCATTGATTCCAGTGGGTTAGTAGTAATATGTCTATCCCTTTTTTTTTTGTAGAGGGGCAGGCATACCGCGCCTACTACCCCCTCTTTAAAAAAAACGCGTCTACTCCCCCTTTTCTTTTTATCAGAAGGATGGGGTGTTTCTGGGCGGGCATTGATAGAACGCGCCTACTCCCCCTTTCTTTTAGTTAAGAGGGTGGGGTGGGGTGGATTGGGCGGGCGAGCGTTGATAGAACACGCCTACTCCCATTTTCTTTTTAATTTTAGGAAGATGGGGTGGTTTGGGGCGGGTGTTTTAAACGCGCCTACTCCTCTCTTTACTTTTATCAGGAGAGTGGGGGTGGGTTAGGCGTGCGTTTGATAGAACACGCCTACTCCCCCTTCTTTTCAATTTAGGAAGCTGGGGTGGTGTGGGCGGGCGTTTGATAGAACGCGCCTACTCCCCCTTTCTTTTTAATTTTAGGAGGATGGGATGGGTTGGTCGGGCGTTTGATAGAACGCAACTACTCCCCCTTATTTTTAATTTAGGAAGATGGGATGGTTGTGGGAGGGCGTTTTAAACGCGCCTACTCCCCCTTTCTTTTTATCAGGAGGATGGGGTGGGTTGGGCGGGCGTTTGATAGAACGCTCATACTCTCCCTTTCTTTTTAATTTAGGAAGATGGAGCGGTTTTGGGCGGGCGTTTTAAACGCGCCCCTTTTTTTTTATCAGTAGAATGGGGTGGTTTTGAGAGGGCATTTTAAACTCGGCTACTCCCCATTTTATTTTTATCAGGAGGATGGGGTGGAATGGGTGAGCATTTGATAGAACGCGCATACTCCCCCTTCTTTCCAGAGTGTGAGGGGTAAGGCTGGGTGAGCGCTGATAGAACATGCCTACTCCCCCTTCCCTTGTAAGTTTGCCAGCTGGTCGGGCGCCTTTGGCATTCTTGTAGCCTTTTGTAGATTTGTCAGCCGACTGGGTGCCTTTGGCATTCTCATATCCTTTTGTAGATTTGTCAACCGACTAGGTGCCTTTGGAATTCCCGTAGCCTTTTGTAGATTTTTCAACCGACCGGGAACCTTTGGCGTTCCCGTAGCATTTTGTAGATTTTTCAGCCGACCGGGCGCCTTTGACATTCCCGTAGCTTTTTGTAGATTTGTCAGTCAATGGGTGCCTTTGGGATTCCCAGAGCTTTTTGTAGATTTGTCATCCGACCGGGCGCCTTTGGCATTCCCGTAGCCTTTTGTAGATTTGTCAGCCGACTGAGTTCCTTTGGAATTCCCATAGCCTTTTGTAGATTTTTCAGCCGACTGGGTGCCTTTGGTATTCCCGTAGACTTTTGTAGATTTGTCAGTCGACTGGGTGCCTTTGGCATTCCCGTAGCCTTTAGTAGATTTGTCAGCCAATTGGGCTCCCTTGGGCATTCCCATGGCCTTTTGTATATGAGCCGTCCAGGCGCCTTTGGCATTCCTATAGCTTTTTGTAGATTTGTCAGCCGATTGGGTGCCTTTGGAATTCCATGGACTTTTGTAGATTCGTCATCCAACCAGGCGCCTTTGGCATTCCTATAGATTTTTGTAGATTTGTTAGCCAATTGGGTGCCTTTGGCATTCCCATGGCCTTTTGTAGATTCGTCAGCCAACCAGGCGCCTTTGGCATTCCTGTAGCTTTTGTAGATTTGCCAGCCGATTGGGGGCCTTTGGAATTCCCATGGCCTTTTGTAGATTTGTCAGCCGACCGGGCGCCTTTGTCGTTCCCGTAGCCTTTTGTAGATTTGTCAGCCGACCAGGCGCCTTTGCCATTCCTGTAGCCTTTTGTAGATTTGTCATCTGACCGGGCGCCTTTGGCGTTCCCGTAGCCCTTTATATATTTTTAAGCTAACCGGGTGCCTTTGGAATTCCTGTAGCCTTTTGTAGATTTGTCAGCTGACCTGGTTCCTTTGGCATTCCCATATCCTTTTGTAAATTTGTTAGCCAAACAGGCGCCTTTGGCATTTCTGTGACCCTTTCACATCATATTTATTACGAATTCCAAAAAGAGAAATTATTCTTACCATAGAAGAGGGTCATTTACAATTTATAGTCTCACCTTTCGTATTCTTCCCCTCCCCCCCCCATTTTTTAGTTTAGTGGTGAGGAAAGGGATCGTACTCAATCGCATGCTTAGTTGCCTTAAGATCCCCCGAGGCGCGCTTGCGTTCGAATATGCTCTTTATGGCAAAACATTCTTTCGTCGGGTGTCCCAACCTTCGATGGTAGTGGCAGTACTTGGCCGCGTTCTTATCCATTTTATTGACGTCTACCACTATCGGGGGAAGCTGGATTTCCTTTCTGATGACCCACTGGTTTAGTAATTCGACTGCGCGCTCCCTGGAAGAGGGGGTGGTGGGTTTGAGTCACGCCCAGTCCATCCATTTATTCCTTGGCTCCCACCGACGGTTTGGAACTGGTCCCTTCTATCCATATAGTGTTGGGTCTTACGTTGTGTGGTGCCTCAGATACGTTGCTAAATGTGTGGCGCCATGCAGGGTCTATGGGTGTTTCTTCTAAGCAGTTGGCGATCCTTTCAACTGCTTCTTCTAGCTCAACGAAAGTCTAGAACCTGAAATTGATCAAACTCCCCTTGAAAGATGGGATCATTCCTCGCACAAAAATTTCAACAAGCGTTCCCTCACTGACGTCTTCATGACAATCTAGTGCCAAGCGCCAGAATCGCAAGATGTACTTTCCTATTTCTTCTCCTATCCACTCTTTCTCAAGTCTATTGCCGTGATTTTCCTCTTGGCTGAATAGAATTTCCCGAGAAAGAGTGTGGACATAGTTGGCCAAGAATCCACACTTTTTGCTTTTAAGTTGTCATACCATGTGAATTCCGTGCCTGTGAGTGATTTGGGGAATTCTCTTAGACACAATTTTTCATCGGAGGCTCTGTCGTTCATTGATGATAGGAATCGGCTGAGATGTTCTCGCGCATTCACTTGTCCATCGTATGTCTTTAATTTCAGAGAAGTGTAGTCCTTGGGGTATTGTCTCGGATGTTCATTGAGTATGGACTACTTACGAGGCAGTGATTGTCTTTTTTTATCACATGATAATTTTGATCCAAGTATTTTGTTATTTCTTCCTCTGACATCGTTGTTGTCTTGTCAATTTTGTGCCCTTCGCCTTTCGTCAGTCTTCAAGCTCATGCCTTCTCCGTAAGCGCACTTCTAGTTCTTTTTACATGTCTTACAGAGCTGTTGACGTGGGTTTCAGTTGTTGTATCACTCTCATGTTCTTTCCTTGTGTTTCTACTATATCTCTATTTTGGGATCCATGTCTCGCCGATTGTTTGATAACATCCTGGGCCAGCGTTTATTTTTCGCTCTCATCGTCCTACATTGTTACCTCATCGATGTTGATAGGATGATTGGTCGCTTGGTTTCTTATCGTGCCTGAGCTAGCGCCTTATGGGTGTCATGGTGAGCTAGGCACGAGCCTCCGGGTGTGGTCGCCAAATATTGAGGGGTGATTTTAGTTTTGGTTTTACCCGTCCTAGCTACACCAAGTGACCTCAGCTTTCTAGGAATAGTAAGAGAGAGAGTTTTCTTTCTATTGTACCTTGTCATTTCTTATATAGACTTTCCCAAAAGTCCCTTCTTTTATGACATCATGACACATGTCATAAACCTCCTTAATTACTTCTAATGCCATTCCTTAATATAACATCCTCATTACTTATTAATCCCTTCCTTGTCCTTCTTTCTTCATAGATATTTTCTCACTGGACTTGGGCATAGTCCCCAAGTCCCCACATCTCATACTAGGCTTATCTCCCCTTTTAGGGGGCATCCCGAACCCATTAAGGGGTATTATTTTTCATGTATCAACATTAGTCCCATGACTATTGGGTTAATTATAAAGTAACCCGATAGTCATACCATACCTTAATACAAACCAGCACGTATCACAACATGTGTGAGGAGGCATAAACGGTCATCACATCGTAAATGGTGCCACCCTTTCCTATATATATATATATATGGTTCGCATTTCCTAACCTAGTTAATGATTTCACTTTTCATTTTACTTTCCCATTCCCTTTTGGTCGACATATCGCCAGCATGGCCAACTCTCTTCATGGATACGTGTTGTCCTTAGCGCCTGTTCCAGCATTGGTCTCAACGATGTTTAAACATTGTGAATTGAAATGACTGTTGCTCGTGAAAGCTGAGATTGAGGCGCTTCGGGAACAGAGGATAACAAACAAAGAATCTATGCGCGCTCAGTTTAATGAATGATATGAGGCGCATCAGGCTGCTCCGACGGCTGGATCATTTAGTCGTGCCTCACTGGAGGTTCAGCGCGCTTTGGATGATGATGTCACTGCTCATCGTGCGGCTAATCAATTTTTTATGGACTCGTCGAAAGTCAGGGCTTGCATCATTGCATGTGTCATTTATTTTTGAGAATCAATATCATAGTGCATAAAGATCTAAAATGTATGAGTCGGTTTGTTTTATCATCTGGTCAATTTGGAAAGCATGGTTTTTGATAATCAGCCCATCAATACTACTGATGTAGCTAATAATGTTATCTTGCAAATGGAAGATTGGAATAAAACTACTATGTTACAAACCAATCAAAGTGGTTTATTAGTCATCATGTTAAACATTGGCTTCCTCCAGTGCATGATGTCTGCAAGATTAATATTGATGTTTCACATATGGGTAAAAATTTCTTGTCAGGGTGGGGACTAATATGTAGGGGTTTTGCATGAAACAACAATGGACTGCAAGGAGATGCATCAATAACCATTGATCTGGAGTAAGCAGAAGAGAAATCACTTTTAGAAGCAGTATTATGGGCACAAAGATGGTTGGAGAAAAATATTGCATGAATGTAATCGCGAAAATTGATGGAAAGTCCACATCAGTGAAATGGATGACACACAATCTAGTCCATGATGCACTGTCAATTTTAAAATCTTTTAATTTTTGGATATGCACACAGAGATGCAAATCACCTAACTGACTCTTTAGCGAAGTTTACAAGAACTCGGTATGTTTGTTTTAATTAGTTTAATAATGAGCCTAACTAATTATAACCCTGGTTCAGTAGGATAAAACAATATATACGTTATATTATCAATATAAATTTTCTTTCCTATTTTTTTTTTAATATTTAGGTTTGTAATGTATTGCAGTTCTAGTGCTGAAAAAAACACTCGACTTTGCTAAGTTAATTAGTTGTCTTGAGACCAAACCAACTTTTTTATATAATTGACCAGATTTTGATTAGTATTGACATTGGCGTTGCAGAAAATTAGACAATCGTATGCAAATAAAATATGGATAACCAAGGAAGCTTAAGGGGTGATTTTTACATGTTTTTAAAAAATCTTTACTTTCGGCGTACTTAAAGTTCTGAAGAAAAAACTATCATACAAAATAAGAATAAATAAGAAGACATACGATCTTTTTGTCGCAATCATGTAGTTGGTTATAGAACTCTGTCAGTGAGCCATATAATAAAACAACCAAATTTGTTGTTGAAATACATTCCATTACGAAGTTATGTCATTTAGTATCGTATCCGAGTTTATCCATGTTGGACGAAATTTCCCTCGATTCTATGGGATCGTGTCAGTCGATATGCACATCGACTTTTATTTTCTTATTGAAAAAGAATCGTATTGACGAGTTTTCAGCTCAGGTCCCTAACATTATTCTTGGAGCACTGATATTACCACTCATTGACTTTATTATATTATTATACTAAAGTGGATCAATTTGGATAAACCTATCGCTTAAACAGACATGTATTTGTCTCAATAGAGATCGACGATATATCATTTTACTTTGTATCTGGGAATACTACATATTCAAGTGTTTAATATTTTAGGTTTCATTCTGACTGAAATTCTTTTAATACCTTTTCAGTGCTTAATCAAGATTCATTTCACCATTACTCGATATAAATATGTAACTTGATAAAAAAAAATCAATATATATCCAGCGATCTAATTCTAAGTTCTAATCTTCTTGGAAACACGATTATTGTAAATAAAAGTGTTTTAGCTCATTTTGATAATCTGGATTCCTAAGTTCCATTTTCGTTTTTTCTTTTGTTTGGTAATAATTTTTTTGACTAAGGAAGAAAAAGAAAAAAACTATTGTTTAGGAAGAGCATATCAATAGTGATGTGGGTGTTGTTATTGGCGGTATACTTCTCTGAAAATATACAAGTAAATAGGAAATGGTTAATTGTACTTAACCAAAATTTATTTGACTAAGTTTTATTTCGGTAATAAATTTGTAAGATATCAACCGAAGTGGAATGAACTCTGAAGATTTTTTTTTTTATGGTACAATAGGATTATAATTTCATTTTTATCAAAATCACTACATAAAATCTTCCAATTTCCTTTTTTAGAATTTATATAATTATTCCCTAAAAAATAATAATTAGAATTCATACAACACTTTGGTTGGCAACATAGCAACATAAAATACTTGAGTTTTTAATTTTTTGCTACAAGGGTGCAGACATATGTTGGAGATTCTTGATTCTTGCTTGTTTTGCTAAAGTATCTGCAGCTGAATTATGATTCTTTGAGGAAGTTTTTTCATACATGCTTTAACTTATATTATTGAGTTTTCAGCTTCCCATCAAATATTCATCCATTTCTTATTAGAATAGTCTGCTATGGCTTTGCAATCCGTTACATTGGAAAAATTTGACAAAATGAACTCTGAAATGGCGATGGAGTTTTAGGGGCCTTTTTGACCGTACATGCTAAAAAAAAATAGCAAAAGCTTTTAAATAAACATTATTTATTTACTATACATTGAAGAATTTTCAATACCTCCTAGCAAAGATGCGAAACATAATGTATGCCCACGCTGTAAATTAGGTTAACAAAATAAATACATGTTAAGATAGTTTGTTGAATTAATATTTTAACTCGTTTTAAATAAGACAAAGCTCGGTAGCTGCGAGAAGGGGAGTTTAAGAAGAAGGACTTAGTCTAGCAGCAAGGAGAGGAGATTCTAAGATTTGATCTCAAATATAAGGCAAGTTTACTATTGCTTTATCATTTTTATTATTAGTATATATAGGCTACAATTGATGATTGTGATTAAAACCCTAGTTTAAGAACTGAATTTTAGTTTGGTTTTTGAATTAAGTTTTTCTAACACCTAAGACAATTAGTACTATTTGAACCATAAAATTAAATATAATCATTAGACCTTTGTGAATTTTGGATCCAAAATTATGCATTACTACGTAATGTATAAACTCTCAAAGTTTCAAGAGGATTGGGCACGTCATATTTATACATGTAGAACATAGAAGTTTCCTTCACAATTCATGGATCTGTATAGTTCTGAAAACCTAAGTTTATATAGTTCTACTACTTATAATTATCTGAAAATTTAGTGTGAGTAACCCATTTAGGTGATGTATTTGATGTAAAAATTTCAAGTCAAACCGAGTTCGGAAGATACCCCAACCAACAAAAGTTTTGTACTTACGACTGTAGAAATTCAGATAGGTTGAGAGAACAGAACCTATCATAATTAGATATTGAAATTCGTATAGAATGTCCTTGAGATTGTTATGATTATGTGGTGAAAATTCGGTTATGATCAGACTAGTATACATGGTGTATTTTATAGGTACAATAGAGTTTATATATATATGTGCTTGCAAGGTAATTTATTGAATTAACCTAGTATATACGTGGTTGAAGTTTTGATGAGTTGTTTGTACGTTTTGAACTATATGCTGAATTTCAAAGGGTCTTGTATGGAGTATTGTTAAGATATAAATCCTTATTTGGTGGTTTGTTATGCTTGGATACTATTTTTTTTTATCTACTTGCTAAGATGAAATAATGAAGGTACCAAGTACACCACAATCTTTTCGATATCAACCTATATGACACACACCTTGCATGTTCTAATATATAAACATAGACTGTCAAGAAGATAACAACCACAAGGTGTATACTTGGGTATCAAAACCAAACCTAACTGTAGGGATCAAACCCAAGTGTTTTGATTGTATTTACTTTTAATTATAACTAAAACAATAATTATAATTACAAAAAGAAAAAGTAGATAACACGATATAAGATTTTGTTAACGAGGAAACTACAAATGTAGAAAAAGCCCAGTACCTAGTCCAATTTTGAATACTCTCATAATCAAGCCACAATACTAAAACTAACAAAATCTTGTATAGTGGTTTCCTCACTTAGAGGAAGTCTTTTCATTATAGTTATCATTTTATTAATAAAATTACCTAAAATAAAAAATAGATAATGTATTTATCAATAAACTAATGACACATTAATATATAAAAGTTTAAAAAAATTGTGGGTTGGAGATTAAAATTTAATACTCCTCGTGTTTAAAACTTTATTCCCTAATATTGTAAATAAATATTAAGAGGAAGTCTTTAAGGTAGTGTCATATATGAAACAACCACATCAACCATTGAATTAATAACCCAATTTATAATTTCATCAAACACACTGCTTAGTATTAATCAGAAAGAAGAGGAATCCAAACATCAAAGTTCAATCTTTTTAGCATTCCAAGGATCATCAATCATATTCTACTCTAAAACACTTTTTACAGAACATATGTACAAACATTTAAGGAAACTCTTTGAAACCCTAACTAAAAAAAAATCACTCCTATTGAATGTCGAGATATGAATTACAACGCTCATTCTCAGTAAAGAACATTCCTTATAAAAACTCATCAAGTCTAGAAAAATTCTACCATTGTATTGGTTCTCCGCAGTATGCACAGAAGCCATAAAAACCCTCGATCACAAAGTTATACGAAATTAGCTAGCCTTTGATCTTTGATGTAGCCTGGACATTTGAATAAAGTTTTAACCTAGCAAATGAGAAATAACATACAATCGAATTCAGAAATAAAATAAAAAGGTGATTTTGAATTAACTACTAAAAAGAAATCGGTAAAAAGAAGCCACCTTGAATTTCCCCGGGAATCTTAGAATGCCTTCTGTAATGAGCTATCTTCTTCTTTTATTTTTTGAGTCAGCTTTAGTTTGATCTTGGTGTATTTCTGCCTTTTATCTTTATACCAAAACTAATGATGATGATGATGCGAATCAAAATATTTAGTATTTAATAGTTCACATTCTAATGTAAAAAACAAACAAAACAAGAAAGTAAAAATCAAAATCAAAATCAAAACCAAAACAAAGAACAAACAAATTTTTTACTTGAAGATGAATGAAAACTTGATTAGATTTTTATACTTCTGAAAGCGTTCTTGAAGATACTTCCGAGAATAAATTACTTGATACATCATATCCTCTAATTCTAATTCCTCATTTTGGGCTTCCCTTCTTTCTCTTTCTTTTTTCTTATCCTGATCTTTTTCCTTCTTCTCATTCTTTCTCTCAATACTTTCTTGATTTTCTTTTCCCAGTCTCCCTTTGTTTCTCTCAAAGGAGTAATACTTAACTTCTTCCTGTCTCACTTTCTTTTTCTTACAAAAGTAATATTCCACTTCTTCCAGGGGGTAACCTATGAAGTCCATGATGAACGCTTCCGAGACACTCTCATTGTTTGATTATTAAGTTTATGGTGTTTGTTGTTGACTGACTTTCTTTTCCTCTTTATAATTTTTTTTATATATTACTCCCCTTGTGCCACATATATAGGAGGAATATTCCTTGATTTCATAAACATAATGAGGAGTTGATGGAAATCCTCTCCTCTCACTTAATATTCGTTTTTCCAACGAAAAACTCTCCAAAATTTCTTTCTTCTCCTTCATCTTCAACCTAGATTTGCTCGGATTTGCCAAGTATATCTAGGTAATTTTTATATAAGTGCCTCATATTAGTATGTATTAATCATATATGTAATCAAAAAGTTAATACATCAACATTATTTTAGGTGTAATAAATCATAATCCCTATTTAGGTGATTAAAAGTCAATAAATCATATTAGTATGTATTAATTATATAAGTGCCTCATATTATAGTTTTGTTTTTTGTATTTTATTTTGCTTGGTAATAAATTTTTTGATTGGGCAAAGAGAAAAAAATGACTATTGTTTAAGAAGAGCAACTCAATATTTATGTGGATGTTGTTACTTCCGGTATACTTCTCCTTAAATATATAAGTAAATAGGAAATGGCTAATTATACTTTACCAAATTTTGTTTGATTAAGTTTACTATCAGTTATAAATTTGAAAGATGTCAACCGAAGTGGAATGAACTCCGATTTTGATGAAAAAGTCGAATTTCATAAATTTAGAAATATGGTACAATAGGATTACAATTTCATTTTTATCAAAAACATTACATAATTTATTTTTATTTTTTTAACTTTTTGCTGCAAGGGTGCAAACATATGTTGGAGACTATTGATTCCTGCTTGTTTTGCTAACCGTAACTAAATTATAATTCTTGTTTATATACCTTACCTTACCTTGAGGAAATTTTTTCATATATGCTACAACCTCTATGATTGTGTTTTTAGCTTTCTAAAAAATGTTTGTACGTTACTATTAAAATAATCTGCTATGACTTTGCAATCGGTTACAATGGAAACATTTGATAAAATGAACTCCGAAATGGTGGTGGAATTTTGAGGTTTGTTTTGACCGTGCATGCTAAAAAATGGCAAAAGCTTTGAAATAAACATTATTTATTTACCATATACATCGGAGAATTTTCAATACTAACTAGCCAAGATGCGGAACATAATGTATGCCCATACTGTAATGACATCTGTATGTGAAAATTAATCTTAATTATGTCAACTTGTCAGGGTATGGCATTAAACATCTAGAATTCATCAAAGTTAAAATGAAATTATGAAAAAATGAAATCGCCCTTGATGAAATTCATCAAATTTAGAATTCATCTAGAACGTATAGTTCCCCACACTTGCAATTTATATCAATTTTCACGAAATAAGATCCTAAAAGGCGTATGTAATGATATTCATGACTCTCTTTGGAGGTTTTTTATACGATGACTTGGCGATCTCTGATGAAATAATCCTTCCCACGATCCCAATGGAATTGAAGATTCTGCACCAAAAAAGACTCCCATTAGGCACTAATTTATTTAGCAATATTAAAAAGTTAAAAAATAAAAAAATAAAAGGAAGAAAAAAGAAGCTCGCTTAAACTCATGTTAGACTTCTCTATTACAGTAATGTCCCAATACATCGGGTCTGGAGAGCTAACTTCGTCCTCGGTACCATGACTTATGTCTGTAATTGTGCTGCCGCATGATATCAATGAAGTGGATTCTGAATTAATACTTGATTCTTGGTTCATCTTTTTTGTCCTTGGTATTCAAAATGCTGGAGCTAGGCTAAGATTTTAATAGTTGACGATCAAGAGATAAAAAGGAAATTATAGGTTTCAACTTGGAGACACGACCAAGTGTTAACAGGAAATCTTAGTATAGTACCAAGTACTACCAGGATTACTAGGGGTGAGAGGATTCCAGGATTATTTGTGTGATATTAATAAGAAACCTACTATCAAAATAAGGATGTTTAAATATAATACTCCATCAATTTCAAAAAAATTGATATTTTCACTATTCCAATTTAGCCTAAAAATCTTGAAACGGAGGTGGTATTATATATGTTTTTATTTCTTCTACTTTTATTATCTTTGCACATCACGCGCTTGTTGAGACATTAAGTGGCCAGGACCCTTATGCAAGCAAGCAGATGTCCAACATTTCTTAGCGGCTATCATTAGAAATTGGTTCAAATGGGAGGGAAATATGCCTATTCCTATAAATAGCCTTACCAATCAAACACAAAGGAGGGGATAAAATGGTCTCAAGTCAACTCAAGTAAAAATTATTTACTAATAATTACTTGATGAACAACATAAAACATATACTAGAAAATGGCAAAATCTTTGAAATATACATTATTGGTCGACCATATATTATTTCATCCAAAAACAAATCTACCATACATTATAGCATATCCAACTACCACTCTAACTAGCAAAACTGCAACATAATGTACGCCTGCACCGTAACGACATCCACTGAGTCCTAGTCTATGGAAAAATAAATCTTAGATATAAATTGACAACTTGTTATGAAGACGTATGAGTAACATCGAACAATCCTGAATTATATATAAGTTGAATTGGGCCCTTATATAATAAATAAATAACAAAAAAAAAATAGAGAAAAGAAGAATATAAAAACTAAACTAACTACCTAGAGGAAGAATCTTTATCTATACTACATATGAAGATTTTCTAGACCGACCAGATCTATTTCGAGTTATCAAGTGTCTATCATTCGGTATAAACTTTATTGCACCTGCCTAAGTGGTATATTTGCCACTTAGCCATTTTTGTTTACCACTTAACCAGGTACATAATATATATGGCTTATCTACCCATAAGAAACGGCCTTATAGATCTCGATACCAACATCTGAAAAATCTAAACGTTTTAGCAAACGTAAAATTCTATGAGGAGTTGAGAACTCGCTTTTTCTGGACTACTAAGAAAATGCTTTATAAACCCGGAAACCTTTCCCCCGAATCCCTCATATGTGATGTGACATCATGTTAAGGTATTATGCCTCGAAACAAGTTTAACTTGAGCTCCAAACCTTATATTTTGTTTTTCCAAAAACTAAATGCAGAAACAAAGAGACAACTTAGTTATTAGTTTGTTAACGATAATTTTGAATTCAGAAGTTTCAATCTAGTATAAACTTAGGTATGTATTCTTATTTTAGCATAGCTTGATTTTGTGTACTTATGATAAGTATCTTGGTTTGCCAATCCTTCTTAGCAAATCTAAAGTCAATTCTTTTGAGAGTCTGTCAGACACCTTTGCCAACAGATTGCTAGGTTGGAGTTCTAAGAAACTAAATCAAGCAGCAAGAACTTCACTAGTAAAGACTGTCCTAATTACTATTCATGATCATTATATGGGGAACTTTAAAATCCCAAAGAATACCATGAAAAAGTTAAACTCTATACAAAGAAGGTCCTGGTGGGGTCATAATACAAATAAGGGGCTCAATTTCTTAGCTTGGGATTCTTTTAACAAACCAAAAAAGGATGGTGGGTTAGCTTTTCGAAACTTAGAACAGTTTAATAATGCTTTAATAATTAAATTAGCATGAAGGATGTGTACATAATCAAACCAGCTATGGGTAAAAAATTTAAAACCAAAGTATGCTCCTTACTGTGATTTCCTACATCTACAAGAAGAGCATAAAAATTCATCTTGGATTTGGAAAGAGATAGAGCAGGGTCTTAAATATGTGCAGCAGCATCATAGATGGGCTATAAGATGTGGTACCAAAGCTTTAGTTTGGTATGATAAGTGGATTTACGGTCTTGTAGAACCTCCAACCCCAAAACAAAGTTTAGCTGAGCCAACTAGAATTGTTTACGTTTCAGATTTAATGCTTTCCAATCCAAAGAGATGTGGAATGTTCCTCTCATTAAGGAATTATTTGAATCTCATACATCACATCTAATTCAAGACATGTACATTCCTCAACAAGGTGAAGATACTTTTATTTGGGAACCAAACAGAACATGAACTTTTATTGTTTAATGAGCTTACAAAGTTCTTACTTCCACTAAAAATCACATAAATCAGCACCCACAGCATATTCCCAACTTAGTCTGGAAAAATCTATGGAAAATGAATGCTCCACATAAGGTCAAGCTATTTATATGGAAATGCTGAAAAGAGATTTGTAATGACCCTCAAGTTAGTCAACACTGTTAGACCGGTCAAGAATCTATTTAGCCGCTAATAACTCGTTTAGTTTAACACGGGCGTTAATTGATAGGAATTAATCTAATAACGATCTAGATACGAAACTAGTATCACTGGATAGATCTCGAAAAGTTACGCGGAATAGAATACTCGCACGCGTTATTCAGACACTGGGTGAAGAAGATTTATCAATTTGTTTTCAAAGGGTAAAATAGTAATTTTGGATTTGGTCCTGGTGGCCGCACGTGTCAATACGAGTGAGTGACTCATCTGGTTGGGCCGGCCTTATCCCCAGACTGCTCGAGAATATCTTCTTCTTCTTTTTCTTTCTTCTTTCATTCTCATTCTCCATTCTTCTTCTTTCTGCTTCGATTCTTTTTTTACTTCCCCTGTTCTTTTTCTTCTGCGATTATTCGAGAGAATCAATTGTTGAAGCTATCTAGCAGATGATGAGGATGTCGTGATTGTTATATGAAGAAGATCAAATAAATATTGATTTAGTTTCGAGATAAGAACGAGATTAGGGTTTGCTGTTTCTTTGGAGATTAAGTGAGGTTGATGATAAAATCAACTATTTGATGATGGGTTCTGTTTATTTCAGACAAGGGAGAAGAATAATCCGTTGATTCGGTAATTTTAGTGAAGAACTGAAGAACTAGGGTTTCTGCAAATTGAATTGAATTTAGGGTTTCATGGAAATAAAGTCTGAGAAGATGGAATCGATATCCAAGAAGGATGATTGAAGTCGGTTTTTGTGTGAATTTAACAGTCGAGGTGATAAGTTGATGAATCAGAGAATTAGGGTTTGCATTTTTTCTTCCCCAAATTAAGAAATATGGTCTGTAGATCGATTGAAGCTGAACTGGTTAATAGAAAGAGATGGGTTTCAAGTTCTAATGGATACCAACTGAGATGAATTGAAGGGGGTTACGGGTGTTCTTGAAATGGATGAATCAATTCAGAGGTAATTTATCTTCTGATCTGTTTAATGAAGTTGTTTAGTATTGTTGATTGAGTTGATAATTGAACTATGAACTGAGATGGATATGTGTATCTGTGAATGGGTTTACTGAATTGTTGTGGTTGAACAATACTGAGATGGATTCATGGAGAGGTAAAATTGATATTCAGTTTGTTTGTACCAAGGTGTTGGAGTTGAAATGAATAATTGGTTGGTACTGGTGGATATCAGTTTAATTGTGTGTTGGTTATGAAATGGTTGATAAGTATGAATTGAATTGGAATTGATATGAGTATTTATGAAGTTATGGCTTGAAGCTGTGGGTGTGGTTTGGATCAGAGTTGATGTTACAGGGGAGGAGGTGTACTGATAGTGGTTCTGTAGTTGTTAGTGATTTGTGATGATGTTTTTATGTGTGTTGAAGTTATAGGTGTTGTGAATATAGATGGTGGGGAACTTTTACATGTGTGCAAATTGTTAGTGGTGTTGAATTGGTAGTGCTAATGAATTGGTCTGGAAGTGAATTGTAATGGATGAAAGTGAAGACTGTGTTAGATATGAGTGTGTGCTGTTAAAGATTTGAACTGCAATTGCAGGTAGGCTAATTGTATTTATAATTCAATTATGAAGTTAATTTGAGACTTGTATTCTTTGTGATTATGTAATTGAAGTCTAGAATAGGATTTTGGATTGTAAAGTTTAGAGTTTGGCTTTGTGCAAAGGCATTGGCCTTGAGTCCTTCTTTCCAATCAGTTTAGCTGACTCGATTTGCTTTCGGTTGACTCGTTCTTGATCGAGTCGAGTTAACCCTGTGACTTGAGTTGAATCGTTTTAACTCACTGAGTTCCTTTATCTTGACCCGTGTTGACTCGTTGACCGAGTTAACCCTTTTGACCTTGACCAGTTTGACCATTGACCAGGACTTGACCTTTGACTAACGTTTACCGTTAGTTGACCCCGTTGACCGTTAATGACTGTTAGTTGACTCATATGGACTGGGCCTTAGTTTAATGGGCTTATTAGTGGACTTGGGCTTAGAGCCAATTTTCCTATGGTACTTGAATTGGACCACTTGTGGTTTGAATTGGACTCTGGTTCCTTCTACAAAGTTGTAGATATTCACAAGACTTAGCTACGGACTATAGAATCAATCTAATTGGATTAGTAAACTCTTAGTTATACTAAAGATAGAGAATAAAATACCATAATGGGCTTAGAACCATTAGATAGAATTGTATGATTCTTGTGTGAGCCTTTTTGGCTAAACTCTTAAGAATGCTTGTGTGATTATCAGTTAGACTATTAACAACGATCGTTCAAAGATGAACCAGTGGATCTCGAGGTAGGCGTGGCTGGTCATCAAAAAGGTGTGGGAATGTATTTAACAATTTTGTAATCATTGTTATTTCTTTTACGAAAGTTGTTATTTAATAAACTCATGCATTGTCTATTCACATATTTCTTGCTTTGTTTATCTTTATGATTGTCTTTGGGAAATGAGAATTTCCATCTATGGTACATTGGATACGCTCCTTCGTATTATTATGGCTAGGGCGATACACCGCAATATTAATAATCGGTGTGGAATTGGCATCAATATTACGGGTCTATATTTCACCACAGATTACTTTACGTTTTCAGTAAGGTGTGTAAATGTCACCGCAGAAATTATAAAGTGTGTAAATGTCACCGCAGAAACTAAAGGAGGAGTTTAGGTCCATATACATGATTGTTTATTTCAGTGGTTATGTTATCTTCTAATGTTTGGGAAAACATGTAAAGTTTTCCAAATCTGCATATGATTACTTATAAGTTAAATGTTAATTATTCCCCATTTCAGTTTCAGTGACAGAGCAGAGTTGCGCATCGAAAGCTTCGAGAAGTTAATTTCGTTATTTGTTTATATTCTGATATGTTTATTTTGTTGTAAATTCTATTTGTAAACCAAATGATTATTTTATATGTATCATTGGAGAGGAGTTCTTGTATATACATTTCTGAGCGGGGTTAGTTTTGGGTTAAGTTTTGTATCGCATTTCTTAATTGAATACTTAAGTACATGTTTTAGATTTTAGTGCCTCTTTATTTAGTTAATTCTTTGGATTAGTCAGCTGCTAGCTTAGGAGGCGCTACAAAGTTGGTATCAGAGCTCACTATTAGATCTTATATGGGAAAAGATAGAAATAGCCAGTGCCAGTAAGTGAACTAGATTAGCTTAGAACTGGGTTGGGTTTGTGAGATAAATCTTAATCACTAAAAGTTATCAATAATTAAAAGATTTATCAGATTGATTAATTTGTTGTTTGATTGTTTTATGTATTGAAGTAAAAATTGTAGGGTACACCAATAACTTTAGGATTTGATAATAATTAATCAAAAAAAGTATGAACACGTAGACGATTTAATACTATAAAAACAAAGATTTATATTATTGATAAATCCTGAAAGTTACATAAAATTTATTGAATACCCTGAATTATACATAGAAATCAACAATTTATAATTACATAAATATTAATAATATTTTTGGAACTTAATAATAATTGAAAGAGTAGTGAATAATAGTTCAACCATCAATGTTAATAGTAAAAAAATATTATAACAGTAATCATAAATTATAATAAAAGTGATAATTTTGATAAGTAAGGTTAGCATTTCTTAATTAGTATAATATTGAATTTCAACTTAACTAAAATATCATTAAAGAAATGTAACGATAAAATTAATAATTATGAATAAATAGTTATGGAAATTTATTTACGCTTATCTACAATTAAGTTTTGTAAATTGAACTAAATTGAAAATTATCTTTAATTTAACAAATGATTCAGTAAATTTATAAAATGAAACAAATATACATGAAGTAATAGTATTCGAATGCTCAGCGTAATATTATGATTAAAGGAAAATAAATTTATATATTAACTTTACATAATAGCAAAAACTAATAGGATTCATTGTAATTTATGCCGACTCAATTTAAATCATATCAAATTACCAACGATATTGTTTAACAACATATGATATTCAAATTCAATCTAAATAAATAAAAATTATTATATCAACCTTTACATGAATGAAGAATTATATTTAAAAGATTAAAGCTTAGTGTATCAACCAGACTATCAACTTAAGAATATTGAGAATAATAACACAGTTGATAAAAGTAATTGAGTAATTAAACTAGTAGGAAATTTATAATAGATAATACTTGGAAAATTTATATATAACTTTACAGTAAAGTTAAAATTATCAGATATTGTAAATTCACCTGAAATTGAATTTGAATTACTTATGTTGATAAAATAATGAATAAATAAATAAAATAAATTCAGATGACAAAATTTCTTAAAATGATGTAAACTATGTATATTTTTACGAAGTAATTTATCAGACTTACACCAGTTACGATAAAAGTTTAAAGACTAATTAATTTTAATAAATTAATAATTAGTTTATCTAGCACTGGAGAGTAGTGAAGGTCGTGTTTTCTCTGTTCGTAGGAAGGCATTGTTGGGATTGGCCAACCTTGACAGGGCAACTGCATTCAGAGATGACCGATCATAGAAATTTGTTGTAATTTTTAGAGAACCGATAGTTTCTACCTTAGAAAGATTTGTAAAATTCTTCCTCGAAGTTAGTGATAGATATCTTATAAAATAGAAACTAGTTTAAGAAACTTAGACTTCTGTGCTTAATAGAATTTAAAATCAGTGTAGTTGAACCTAGAGCTACAAATTTTAGATTTTAGTTGTAGAAGCCAATTAAGTTTGTGCTTTATTTCTTATTGGTTGCGCTTAGTCAAGAGATAGTAATTCTCTAAAAGGTGGGGAGTTATCAAGACTAGAAGACAATTTGATTTTCGAGGACGAAAATGTCTAAAGGTGGGGAGAATGTAATGACCCTCAATTTCGTCAACGCTGTTAGACCGGTCAAGAATCTATTTAGCCGCTAATAACTCGTTTAGTTTAACACAGGCGTTAATTGATAGGAATTAATCTAACAACGATCTAGATACGAAACTAGTATCGCTGGATAGGTCTCGAAAAGTTGCGCGGAATAGAATACTCGCACGCGTTATTCAGACACTGGGTGAAGAAGATTTATCAATTTGTTTTCAAAGGGTAAAATAGTAATTTTGGATTTGGTCCTGGTGGCCGCACGTGTCAATACGAGTGAGTGACTCAGCTGGTTGGGCCGGCCTTATCCCCAGACCGCTCGAGATTATCTTCTTTTTCTTTCTTCTTTCATTCTCATTCTCCATTCTTCTTCTTTCTGCTTCGATTCTTTTTTTTCTTCCCCTGTTCTTTTTCTTCTGCGATTATTCGAGAGAATCAATTGTTGAAGCTATCTAGCAGATGATGAGGATGGCGTGATTGTTATATGAAGAAGATCAAGTAAATATTGATTTAGTTTCGAGATAAGAACGAGATTAGGGTTTGCTGTTTCTTTGGAGATTAAGTGAGGTTGATGATAAAATCAACTATTTGATGATGGGTTCTGTTTATTTAAGACAAGGGAGAAGAATTAGACGTTGATTCGGTAATTTTAGTGAAGAACTGAAGAACTAGGGTTTCTGCAAATTGAATTGAATTTAGGGTTTCATGGAAATAAAGTCTGAAAAGATGGAATCGATATCCAAGAAGGATGATTGAAGTCGGGTTTTGTGTGAATTTAACAGTCGAGGTGATAAGTTGATGAATCAGAGAATTAAGGTTTGCATTTGTTTTTCCCCAAATTAAGAAATATGGTCTGTAGATCGATTGAAGCTGAACTGGTTAATAGAAAGAGATGGGTTTCAAGTTCTAATGGATACCAACTGAGATGAATTGAAGGGGGTTACGGGTGTTCTTGAAATGGATGAATCAATTCAGAGGTAATTGCTCTTCTGATCTGTTTAATGAAGTTGTTTAGTATTATTGATTGAGTTGATAATTGAACTATGAACTGAGATGGATATGTGTATCTGTGAATGGGTTTACTGAATTGTTGTGGTTGAAAAATACTGAGATGGATTCATGGAGAGGTAAAATTGCTATTCAGTTTGTTTGTACCAGGGTGTTGAAGTTGAAATGAATAATTGGTTGGTACTGGTGGATATCAGTTTAATTGTGTGTTGGTTATGAAATGGTTGATAAGTATGAATTGAATTGGAATTGATATGAGTATTTATGAAGTTATGGCTTGAAGCTGTGGGTGTGGTTTGGATCAGAGTTGATGTTACAGGGGAGGAGGTGTACTGATAGTGGTTCTGTAGTTGTTAGTGATTTGTGATGATATTTGTATGTGTGTTGAAGTTATAGGTGTTGTGAATATAGATGGTGGGGAACTGTTACATGTGTGCAAATTGTTAGTGGTGTTGAATTGTTAGTGCTAATGAATTGGTCTGGAAGTGAATTGTAATGGATGAAAGTGAAGATTGTGTTAGATATGAATGTGTGCTGTTAAAGCTTTGAACTGCAATTGCAGGTAGGCTAATTGTATTTGTAATTCAATTATGAAGTTAATTTGAGACTTGTATTGCTGTGATTATGTAATTGAAGTCTAGAATAGGATTTTGGATTGTAAAGTTTAGAGTTTGGCCTGTGCAAAGGCATTGGCCTTGAGTCCTTCTTTCCAGTCAGTTTAGCTGACTCGATTTGCTCAGTTGACTCAGTTCTTCTGACTGAGTCGAGTTAACCCTGTGACCTGAGTTGAATCGTTTTAACTCACTGAGTTCCTTTATCTTGACCCGTGTTGACTCGTTGACCGAGTTAACCCTTTTGACCTTGACCCGTTTGACCATTGACCAGGACTTGACATTTGACTGACGTTTACCGTTAGTTGACTCCGTTGACCGTTAATGACTGTTAGTTGACTCAGATGGACTGGGCCTTAGTTTAATGGGCTTATTAGTGGACTTGGGCTTAGAGCTAATTTTCCTATGGTACTTGAATTGGACCACTTGTGGTCTGAATTGGACTCTGGTTCCTTCTACAAAGTTGTAGATATTCACAAGACTTAGCTACGGACTATAGAATCAATCTAATTGGATTAGTAAACTCTTAGTTATACTAAAGATAGAGAATAAAATACCATAATGGGCTTAGAACCATTAGATAGAATTGTATGATTCTTGTGTGAGCCTTTTTGGCTAAACTCTTAAGAATGCTTGTGTGATTATCAGTTAGACTATTAACAACGATCGTTCAAAGATGAACCAGTGGATCATGGATCTCGAGGTAGGCGTGGATGGTCATCAAAAAGGTGTGGGAATGCATTTAACAGTTTTGTAATCATTGTTATTTCTTTTACGAAAGTTGTTATTTAATAAACTCATGCATTGTCTATTCGCATATTTCTTGCTTTGTTTATCTTTATGATTGTCTTTGGGAAATGAGAATTTCCATCTATGGTATATTGGATACGCTCCTTCATATTCTTATGGCTAGGGCGATACACCGCAATATTAATAATCGGTATGGAATTGGCATCAATATTACGGGTCTATATTTCACCCACAGATTACTTTACGTTTTCAGTAAGGTGTGTAAATGTCACCGCAGAAATTATAAGGTGTGTAAATGTCACCGCAGAAACTAAAGGAGGAGTTTAGGTCCATATACATGATTGTTTATTTCAGTGGTTATGTTATCTTCTAATGTTTGGGAAAACATGTAATGTTTTCCAAATCTGCATGCATATGATTACTTAGAAGTTAAATGTTAATTATTCCCCATTTCAATTTTTGTTGTGATGAGCAGAGTTGCGCATCAATAAAGCTTCGAGAAGTTAATTTCGTTATTTGTTTATATTCTGATATGTTTATTTTGTTGTAAATTCTATTTGTAAACCAAATGATTATTTTATATGTATCATTGGAGAGGAGTTCTTGTATATACATTTATGAGCGGGGTTAGTTTTGGGTTAAGTTTTGTATTGCATTTCTTAATTGAATACTTAAGTACATGTTTTAGATTTTAGTGCCTCTTTATTTAGTTAATTCTTTGTATTAGTCAGCTGCTAGCTTAGGGGGCGCTACAAGATTGTCCCTATTTTGGTTAAGATTAGCCACTACAAGACGGGCATTGAGATGCTATGTCCTCATTGTAGAATAGAAAATGAAACTATAGAACATCTTCTAGTCAGTTGCACTTACTCGTCTTCAGTTTGGATAAAAATGAATAAAAATGTTTCTAATATTCGGGCTCAACACACTTCAGTTACCAACAGGATAACAAGATGGTTTGTTACTTGTTTGTACCGTGTATAAAATACACGGGAGGCACGCAAATCAATACACGAGAGCCATGAAAGGAAGGTTAATACAGTTTATGGCATGTATAATTAAGACAGTTTATGGCCATGCAAGAATGTAATTAATACAGGTTATGACCATGCATATTAATACAATTTATGGCTAGGAGGCATGCAGGCAGTTACATGCAGAATTGATTCCAAGAGACATGCAAGGAGGCATAAATGAGCAGTTAATGCCATTTAAGTTAATATTGAAAATAGATATTCAACTATATAAATATGAGCAGAAATTATATGGAGGGGGAGGCTTGGAGAGAAAAAATCCCATGTAATTTTATTATCAATAAAAAATAACTCCCCAAGGGGATTCGTCCGTGGATGTAGGCAAACCATGCCGAACCACGTAAAAACTGGTGTCTTTTTTATTTGTTCTTCAATTCCTCTCCTAGACCAAAACACACACCAAATCATCGATTCAATCGTGTTTCGTGCCCAAAAGTAATTTTGGGTACAAACATTGGCGCCGACTAAGGGGATTCGTGTAAAACAATCGTGTTTTTTCATTGAGATAGGTGCAAAAGCTCAAAAATCATGCCACGAATTTTCATGCAAAAATCAGCTTTCTAGTTCGTGTTGCCGTAAACATCAATGGATCCGATTACAAAAATAATATAAAGCTCCTGCAACCTCCGTTCGAAATGAGAGGTTTAATAGATGAAGCTCGCGAAAGGTGTTTCCAACAAACTTCTAGGAGGTTCGCTCCTAAGCCAATAACACCGGTTGGAGCTATCGATTTCGCTACAAGACCAAATAATGACCACGCGTAAATATTCAAACTGAATCGGTCAATGCGATCGATCAGCACGGATAACACATGCAAAGGAGATAAGCATACGTTTTTATCCTTAAATCTCATTAAATTATTTTTGATTTAATTCCATGAATTAAAGCATACTTTTTTATCCTTAAATCTCATTAAATGATTTTTGATTTAGTTCCATGAATTAAAGCATACGTTTCAATACTTAAATCTCTTTTATTTTTAATTTAATTTCATGAATTAAATTGCGCAATGAACAGGCTCAAGCTCAGTGAAATCCATTAAGCATCATGATGAAACGTTCAAACCATTTTTCAATTCCCTACAGCATGGAAGAAAAAAATTATGTGTTCGAGAAACTTTCATGTGCACTTGGAGCAGCAACATGGTCGAGTTCGAGGTTCGTGGATAACAACATAACCAGGTGCGAGATGAGAATTTCTTAGACCCTTCAATATTTAGCCTTGCATCACTTCGCAAGCACCTAAAGCCTCACCTTGCACGTGAGCATATAAGTCTTGCTTTTATCGCAAGCATAGAATCTCGCCTTGCACGCGAGTATGAAAGACTTGCACCTTGGCAAGCATAAAGTCTCGTCTCAACCACGAGCCCAATGCCCGATATTGGTCCAAAGACTCGTACTCAACACAAGCAACAACCAGCTTCTGAGCAAAGCAAGCGCTAGCCTTGTTACGTTGCGAGCAAAAATCCTTGCCCCAGCCGCAAGCACACACTACATTCTACTCAAGACTCGACTAGCTATCGAGCATCACAAGTCCACCACGTGGCAAAAAAGTCTCGCCTAGCACGTGAGAAAATTTTATTGCAGATTATCACAATTGGGAGCGTCTTTGTAATGTCTCTACTCACGCTTGGGGGTGACTGGCGAGTTACGTCATCGACGATCGACGCGAAGGAAAAAAAAAAATCCTAACCCCCAACAAGTTGGAGGTTAAGAGGGGGCGATGTTTGTACCGTATATAAAATACACGGAGAGGCACGCAAATCAATACACGGGAGCCATGCAAGGAAGGTTAATACAGTTTATGGCATGTATAATTAAGACAGTTTATGGCCATGCAGTAACAGAATTAATACAGGTTATGACCATGCATATTAATACAATTTATGGCTAGGAGGCATGTAGGCAATTACATGCATAATTGATTCCAAGAGACATGCAAGGAGGCATAAATGAGCAGTTAATGCCATTTAAGTTAATATTGAAAATAGATATTCAACTATATAAATAGGAGCAGAAATTATATGGAGGGGAGGCTTGGAGAGAAAAAATCCCATGTAATTTTATTATTAATAAAAAATAACTCCCCAAGGGGATTCGTCCGTGGATGTAGGCAAACCATGCCAAACCACGTAAAAACTGGTGTCTTTTTTATTTGTTCTTCAATTCCTCTCCTAGCCCAAAACACACACCAAATCATCGATTCAATCGTGTTTCGTGCCCAAAACTAATTTTGGGTACAAACATTACTGCTCAAAATGCTAATAGTGAAGAATACAATAACTGGATACTAACTCTGATGAGTATTGCTTGAAAGATATGAAAGAATAGATGCGATAAAATCTTTCATAATAAGACTCCGAATAGGTGGATCACATCAAATAATATTATATGGTTAATAAAACCGTGTTCCAGTGATTATCAACAGGAAAAATAAATTGGAAGTAAACATAACAATTGGTCACCACCAGCAGATAAAAAGCTCAAGAAAAATTTAGATGCTTCTTTTGATGATGTAACAAAATCTTTTGGCATTTGTCTGATTGTTCGAGATTCTGCAGGTTCAAGCAGGGGAATCAGAGGCATGTACTTCAATGGAGGACTAGATTCGGAGCAGGAAGAATGCTTGGCTATAAAGGAAGTACTAATTTGGGCCAACATGCAGTGTGGAAGTTTACTTCTTGAATATGATTGTCAAAATTCAGTCTCTTCTCTCGATGATGCTATCCCACATGTACATTGGATGAACCAGGGACTTGAAAATGAAATAAAGCATCAACTATCTACTAGAATAGGGACTACTATAACATATATAAGCAGATCATGTAACAATGCAGCTCATATAATAGCCAACAGAGCTAGAATACATAGAGCTTCTTTTGATATTTTGGACAATATCCTTGCTGATATAGATAAAGCCATAAGGGATGCTGTTGTTAACTTGAAGTTATGTACTTAATACTAGTTTAATGAAGTTCTGCTTAAAAAAAAGAAAGAAAAAACTAGTTTTTCTTTTTTTCCTACCCAAATTAATGGGTTGTTTTTATATGAAAAACAACATATGGTTCGGCTATGTTTTTTGCACACCTGATTTTTTTTCTAGCCGAATTCAATAGGTTGTTTTGTTTAGGTGTTTTTGCCCCTATCCCTTAACCCAATACAAATTTTTAAAAAAAAAAAAAATGCTTTCTGCGTAAACATAACAAATATCGTGACAAGTGCACTTCTCACGGGTATGTTTTTGGTGTCTTGGATTTCACTACCCTAGGGAACTCAAATAAGATTTGATTACTTTCTTGAAGATGTTGAGGAACCGTCTTTCTAACCATGATTTTAATGCTAGAATAGATAATTTTATTTTTCATAAACTTGGTGTAGCGATTCAAAAAGGTGTTGGTGCCCATCTTGTTGCTAGGTTACCAACAATCATCTTATATGACAAATGATTACTTTTATAATAAAATTCCCCGTGGTATCTTGATTAAAAAAATTAAAAACATATATAACTTATTTATTTAAGTAAGGGGGAACTTAGTCATTTCCTACAATTAGGATACACTTTAAAAATGGAAGAGTAACCAAAATAATCATTCTTTAAATACTAGAATATACTATTTGAGCTATACTCCAATTTCGTTTATTCATGAAATTTTGTTATACCACAAGTATTTTGCTCCCTATTTTATGTTTATTTTTTGTGAGCTCTTATGCATGAATCACCTGATCACATATGTAAATTCGACAAAGTGAAGATGCAAGAATGAACTTAATTGCCACATTATTTTAGCCCCTTCACACATTACTAACATTTCATTAGGAGTGTACATACATTCTGAAGTTTGATAGAGAGGGGATAAGATATGTGGACGGAGAGATGAATGAAATCTAAGAAATTGGAGAAAACTAAAACGGTTAATGAACAGAAATCACTTGATACTTCACTATCTTCCAATTCTTCTTTTGGGGTTTCTCTTTTTCCTCTTTCTTTCTTCCTTTCCTGATCCTTTTCATTTTTTCTCTTTCTTTCTGTCCATGGTTTCTTGCTTATCATTTTCTTGTCTCACTTTCTTCTTCTCACAGTAATAATACTCAATTTCCTCGTTTTCCTGTCTCAGTTTCTTTTTCTCACAAGAATAATACTCAACCTCCATGGGACTCACATCTAAAGACGAAGAATGTTCCCGAGCTCCCATTGTTTGATTAGTTTGTTTCTGGTTTTTGTGTTTTTATTGCTGGCTTCCTTTTCCTCTCGCTAAACTTTTTTATACACAACACACAACAGTGAATATATTTTGCTTCTCTCTCCTCTCTTAAACAATGAAAAAAATAAAAATAAATAAAAGGTTTTTTCCGCTATTTCTCCATGGATGAGTAAACTCTGAGCTTGCCTTTGGGTATTGGATCATGAGCCACAAGGAACGGATCTGAGTTAATTAGATTGGCATAGAGGGTATGTAATGTTAATATTCAGTTTTTAAGTTTGCTGTTTTTCATATTTTTTTTCTTTTAGATCGGTGTGAAAATGAGTTGTTTGTTAGTACAAAAACATATATTTATCTGGGATCTATTTTCTTTTGCCTATGCTCTCCTTTCTTAGGTTGTTGATTGGTGCTGCTCTATATGGTACAATAACAACATGAGAACTCTTAGCAATAGTTATGATTTGAATAGGGTTTATAATTTTTCAGTAACAAATTCTTCAATGTGTTTTTCATTTGTTTCTTATAATTTTCTCAAATTTTTGTTTGTTGTTTGGTATTAATCGAACGACTTAGACAGAAACAACCATCTTATTCATATCAATAATTAATCTGTTTAGTATGAGATGTACATGGAATCCTTTCACTTGGTCAAATAGAAGAAATGCTGATAATCTAATTCTTAAAAGATTAGATATACCCCTTATCTCTTTTGATTGGAGTAATATATCTATCATAATGCCGCTCTTTACTATCTGACTGTGGTTGGTAGTGATCATTGTGTCTTATCATGTTAATGACTAGTAAGATTAAGAATACCAAAAAAAACATTTAGAGTCGATAAGTCCTGGTTTAGAGACTCTAGCTACTCTGAACTTTTCCAATTTGGCAAAATCTCTAAAAGGAGGTAGTATTATTATATGAATTTGTTTATGTTCTATTTTATTATCTTTGTACAACAAGCACATTTTGGAGACATCAAGGGGCTAGGTTATTTATGCAAGCATGTCCAACATTTCCTAGTGATTGTCAACGGGGACGGTGGGAGAAGGAAAAATGGGTCCATCGACACCACTTGATTATGAAATCCCACGAATATATATGCTTATGATTTTTGTAGTTTAAATGTCTTGTGGGGGCAAATATGTTTTATAAAATTGAAATTTTATTTTTAATAGGGTCAAAATTATAGAAATTATATAAAATCAAAAATACATCAAATGTATGATGTAAAAATAAAAAAACAACAATATTCAAAAGTCGATAAAAATGCCAAAATAAAATCGGGCGGCTTTCAACCGCATACTCGACTTTTACGATATGAATTTCAAAAATTCTAAATAAACCGACGATTTAGACAACTTAAAAACAACGTAGATACATGGTGGGTCCATAAGCCGGACTCCCTGCAAATCCATTGAGGTGAGCCCAATTGAATGAGTCTATACGTTTTTAATTTTGTTCAAATGCTCCGTTCGTGACTAAGTCTTATGGGGTGCTAGTCTAGCATCTAGATTAGCAGTCAGGAATACCTCCTAAGTCTTATGGGAGTGCTAATCTAGCAGCTAGATTAGCAGTCCACGTCACCAAAGATCGAACCATTCAGCGCTTGAACGCTATATCATTCCATTCAACTCGCTAAATGGTTCTGGGCCGCAACCAATCTCATTAATCAGATCAAAAATAAATCCTCGGTATTTGAATCATTCTTGAAAAAGGTAGTTTTTCTAGCGCTGAATCATTCTGCGTATCAATCTAGCATGCTACTTCACATGCTAGCAACTGGTAGGAAAGAGAATTAGTGTTAAATATTTTGCTACATTTTTTTTTGGAATTGCAACACTTATGTGCTAATCTAGCACCTCCAATCTATCCCATAAGACTAAGTCTAAGACCATTGTATGAATTTCTCACACTTGGAAAAGGTCTGTCTCCATCACTGCCTGTCAGTAGTAATTGGTTCAAACGCTAAGGAAATATGCCTACCAATCAAGCACAAAGAAGGGGATAAAATGGTCTCAAGTCAACTCAAGTAAAAATTATTTACTAAATAATTAGTTTATGAACATTGAACAGCATAAAACATATGCTTCAAAAAAAAAAAAAAAAGCATAAAACATATACTGAAAAATGGCAAAAGCTTTGAAAGTCCACCATATATTATTTCATCCAAAAAAATCTACTATACATTATAGCATCTCTAGATCCAATGCTAACCAGCAAAACTGCAGAACATAGTGTACGCCTACGCCCTAACGTCATCCATCGAGTCCTAGTCTATGTAAAAATAAATCCGAGGTCTAAATGGAGAACTTGTGATGAAGACGAATGAGTAACGTTAACATCGAACGATCCTGAATTCAGTTAAGTTAAAAAAGAAAGAGTAAATCGTCTTCAATCCTCAAAGTGAACAACGTATGGCTCCCCGCACTCGCACCGTATGTTAACTTTCCCAAAATAAGAACCCGTAAGGCGTACATAAGGATATTCATGACTGTCTTTGGAGGTTTTGTATACGACGACATGGCGATCTTTAACGAAATAATCCTTCCCGCAATCACAATGGAACTGAAGTTCCTGCACCAAAATAAACTTCCATTAGTCACTAATCAGTATATAAAGATTTCCATGTGATTTACATATCATAAAAAAACTAAACGAAGACGGTAAAACTCACCGTAGTTGTCTTTGGGACAGTACCTTCCCAGACCATCTCGAATGGAGGAGAGCTAACTTCATCCTCACTATCATAACTCATGTTTGTAACTTTTGGTGTTTGAAAAGCTTGGGCGAGATTGTGATATTGACGAGCAAGAGATAAGAGAAGATTTAGAGAGCTAAGGGAGGTTTCAACTTGATAACAAGCAAGGCAAAGGGGTATTTACAGGAGAGCCAAGAGTGTTACTTTTGTTGTTGGAATAGGAAATCTTAGTGTAGCATTAAAAGGATATCTTATTGGTCTCGGTTCCTAAGTAATACTATGAGTTGTTATGAACCAAAACCAAAGAACATGGGAAGTTTGGTACCCCAACAGCCAAAAAAGCGATTCGAACACCAAACGAGCACCAGTGGTCTAGTGGTAGAATAGTACCCTGCCACGGTACAGACCCGGGTTCGATTCCCGGCTGGTGCATATTTGTTTTCCTCTTTCTTTTTTTTTGGTACAGACCCGGGTTCCTCTAATCTTTTCCTCTTTCTTTTTTTTGGTACAGACCCGGGTTCCTCTAATCTTTTTTTTGGTACAGACCCCCGGTTCCTCTAATCTTTTCCTCTTTCTTTTTTTTGGTACAGACCCGGGTTCCTCTAATCTTTTTTTTGGTACAGACCCCCGGTTCCTCTAATCTTTTCCTCTTTCTTTTTTTTGGTACAGACCCGGGTTCCTCTAATCTGTGGAATTTTAGTCATTGATTGATTTACCGCAGTAATCCCCAAGGACTTCAAACACCTTCTACAAAAGTTGCTAAAAGTTGCCCTACTAGCAGGATTCTCAGCAGTAATGGCTTGTATGACCACTTCTATGACAAAGCCTCCTTGACTGCTAAGCATTCATTCCTCTTCTTCTGCGTTGTTAGCTTTTCATGCGTCTTCCCTTGACTCCTTCCCAATCACCTGCAGAATTACGAGAAATCAAACAAAATACCCAGATACTTAGTCTCATAACAAAAAGAAGCATCAGTCTTAATCCAAGAATATGTGGATCCTATCGAAGTGGGGATACAAGTTATGCAGACTAGAGAAAGAAAGTGACAAAGTCAATCCAATAAAACAATAGCAAATGCATCCTCATGTCATATAGACAACAATAACCTGAAGCCTGAATGAACCGAATGTTCATAATGAAAAAAATACACTCATAAATGACAAGGAAAAAGTACCTCAATAAGCTGAACTGAATGTTCAGCGTCTTTAGCTTTTGTTAACAAACATTTACAGATAAGATCGTAAACCTTCAGAAATTCACTCAAACTACAAACAATTACAAATGTATCAGTATAGAAAGACACCCAATAAAGAAGGTGAGAAAGATATTTAAGGTGATTTTTGTTTCAAAAGGAATCCTTTAACATCAGTTCACAGCAGTATACAGATAACATAGCCATCTTTTCTAAGTTACGACTACAAAGGAAGATTGCATCAAGGCCCATGCTAATAGTTTAGGTTTCACTTCTATTGAAGTTAGCATGAAATCTTAACATATCATAGATACATTATTCCAGATAGCTCACCTGACTATCTGAATATGAATAATCATCCCTTTCCTCATGTTAAAATGTGATCTAAAGTTACAGACATTTGCATCAGATTCGCTGGTATTGACATCCTCCATGATTTCATTTCCTCAACAACCATCAGATGACAAGCGACAACTATGATGCGGATAATGTTCAAGCAACTGAGGTAGCATAGGTTTCACAGAGTCAACTTGTTTCTCTAGAAAAATAAGGTTGCAAGACCATAACTTGTAAAGAGGACATCAGGGGAAAAGGGAAACATTGGTATCCTAGTGAACCATGAAAATTATAAAACATTGGTACAACTTTATAAAGAACACCATACTTTCAGTACTTAAGTGAAGGAAAATAGGATCTAAGAATAAAGTCCGACCTTTAAATAAAGCTAGAAAGAGAAGATCAAAGCATAAATAGCTACAGCTTCATTGTCACGAGATATATATGAAGAAGCCTGCAAAGTGAATGTACCATAGTGATTGTGGTATCCTGCAAAATAATTGCACCATACCATTTTAACTTCCTAGTGAACTGCAGTATTACTCTAGAAAAACAAATGTGAAAACATCTGAAGTTCATAGCAGGAAAAGGTGGAAAACAAAAAACGAAGACAAAACTTGCATAGTGTTCCTGCTGTCAATGTCAATCCAGGATAAACAGTTCCACCAAATCACACGACCAAGGGGATACCAAACAATAGTAAGCACGACATTCTGTTCAGAATTGCAAATCATAACCCAAACATTTTCACAATCCAACTACCCTCTTATCTTAAACCCTCTCGCCGTAATTTCGGAGTGCAATTACTAGCAATTTCACTCAGATTTCATCGACTTTCACTCAATTATTGAATTACATAGCTTTTCATAGTTCTAATTAAAACTAAATCTCGCCTCAAATTTCCTACTTGTTCACTTAATAGTTAAAATCAACATTCAGATAACAAACCTGAGTAACTCTGTAATTGAAGTAAGAATCAAAATTAGCAACACATCGAATAGGGATTAAGAATATATCCTATATATGCATCTAAAAGCCCATATCCTCCATTATCATAACCAGCTCAATCATAAGAGATGAGATGGGAAACAAACAGTGGAACTTCACATACATAAATAACACATAAGATTGATTAAAATTCATCAGCAGGATCAGCTCAAACAATGATGAAACTCAAAGCAGTCAGTTAAAATTACAAAAATCTCATACATATCGATCAAAAACCCTAACAAACCTAAATCCAGCAATCATAATCAGCTCAAAACATCGTGATTCTGAACTGAAACTCAATTTCCCCAAAAAACACCATCCCTAGGAACCCAAATAATCAACAACTCTCTCAAAATCTCATACAGATCAAACATCAAAACGATAACCTAGCCCATACAAAACGTAATCGCCTCAAAACGTCGTGATTCTTCACAGAATTTCACAAAAACAGTAAAAATGACTTGTAAGAGATAGAGAAAGAAACTTACAATACGGATTGAGAAATAATGGATCTTCTTCTTCTTTCATTCTTTCTTACTGGAAATTACTCAATGAGTCGATGACCATCATTTACATGGATTTAATAATTCAAGGAAATTACATTAATACCCAACAATATTATATCCATACATTCACCACATTGTTTAATCCAATAAAAAAACAACAAAAGTTTATTTTTGATGAAAGATACTCTCGAATCACTCTAGACTTTACAACGGACCCAATTTCCTCACTCTCACTCGTTTAACTAAACTCTAGAGACATTGATTTTCCGCAATAACTGCAAAACCCATGGAGACTTCTAATAACAAAATTCTCAGAAATTACTTTCTGCTTCCTTCCGCAATCCACACAGTGGAACGGTGATTGTATTGGTTCAACCTGCCAAAAACAACAATAGAATGTAATTTATTAGCCACAATACTTTTATGCTGCAGCTAAAAGATATAATTTAATGCCGTAAAATCAAACTTTTGACACACAACTATAGCAATAATATGAAAAGAGTGGTAAAAAAGTATAATTTCTTGCTGCAGCAATAAGATTGGTGCTGCAAAAAAGACTTCTTGCTACATAGGTTGTCGCGACACTAGTAGGGGTTTATGCCACAATTATAGGGTGCTGCAATATATTAAGTTTATTGTAGTGGTATGAAATGTAATTAGTTTTCTTATTAATTTTTAGTTCTTAAAAATGAGTTGAATTTAAATTGGGTGATGTGAAAGGTTTCGAGGAATTGTTGAAGGAAAGGACGGATATGAATAGTATTGATTTGGATGGAAGGATTGCACTGCATATTGCTGCTTGTGAAGGGCATGTGGATGTTGTTAACATGTTGTTGAGAGTCGGAAAGCCAATATCGATGCTCGTGATTAGTGTGGGAGTACGGTTAGTTTTCACCATGCTTTTTATTGCATTTGTGGAATTTTCATCCTGTAGTTGGGTGCTTATGTTTGTGAATTGTGTTGAAAATCCCTGCAATAGATTGTTTCACCATATTCAAAAATCTACTAGTCCCACACTACGATACAGATTAGTTAGCTATTTTTTAATAAAAGAACTACTCTTTCAAAAAAAAAATAAAAAAAAATAAATTACAAAGAAGCTATTTTTTACTTATGTATGCGCAAATGGCTACTGAAATGATCAAACAGTCATAACTAAAGTTGTTACACTGGGTGGTTGTGTTTCCCTCAGAACCACTAATTTGAGTTCCATTAGAATGAAAGCAACTTTAAACTGAACCATTTGAGTTATAGCCGCAGTTGGACGTTTCCCCACTTGCTGCCATAACAGCTTTACTAACAAACGCACCTAAATTATTACTCCGTATTAGCATATAAACCATATAAATGCTTCGGAATATCAAGGAATGGGCTTAAGCGCAATCCTATATTGCAAAACGAAAAAATGACCAGAATCAGATATACATGCCCTTTCTTCCAAGCATCTTGATATTGTAGAATGATCACGTACGACGTTCTATGAGGCTATTATCAGGAAATTTAACAACTCTATCCCTACTAGGACATCATATTATCAAACTGGTCACCTGGCTTGAAAGAATTTCCAAGCTCAAGAGAGCACAACAAGTTGGAGCAAATTCTGCTCAAGGCCAAGTACTTCCCTGGCCATTTGACTAATGCCTGAACAGTTTGAGTTCTCAAAACCCCAAAATTCTTATTTACAAATTCCCTAGGCTCAGTGTCAAGAATATTAAAGTAACTGGCGCTTCCACTTTCCAAATCCTTTATCGGTGCTAGGCGATCAACGATGAGCTAGAAGAACCAAACTACATCAGCTCAATCTGCGGCTACAATTTCAACTGCCAAGAGTATTAAACTACATTAACGCAAGGCAGCGGCTGTAGCCTATACCCCTACTGTAAACCTGAAAATACATAAAACTCAACAATGCTACAAGTATCTATAAAATTCAAGATATGTCCATTTTGTCATGAAAATTACAGAATGGGTGTAGTAAACAACAGCAGAGAGATAATCAGAAACCACTTGCAAGGGCAGGATTTCTCAGAGCTCAAACCATACCAAATCGCATACTTGGCAAAGATTGTAACATCACGATGCTAACCCCAGATGGCCAAAAACCATATATTAGTTAAACTGAACTAAAGCACAGCAAATATTAAAGGAACATAAAATAAAAAACGAGTCAATGTAACGTATACATACTCAATCAAGCTCAGTAAAATCATCCATTGTCTGGCTAAAGAATCGTGCCAACGCAGACAGATTGATTTTGTAGCTTTTGGCAAAGAGTGGGAGAATAAAGTTGTATTGACCCCAATTGTATTCTTTGATTCATTAACAGTGGTACTGAGAATACATTAAAAAAAATAAAAAAACAAATTAATCTTGCTACTCTTACAAGCAGAGAACCTAGAGGGATTCATACATGCACCCTTCTCAGAAAAAAGAAAACTAAAAAATAAACACAAAACCAGCTTCCTCAAGCATGTACGGACTAAAAGTGGTCCACCCTGAACTTCCACTCTCCTTTGATGGGATAATAAGAAACATACTCAGCACCCTGGTCACGAGCCTTCTTTATCAGCATCTCCTTGTACATTTCAACCTTAACCCCCTCCATGCATTGCTGTCCAGTTCTCTTATCAAAGCACTTGATGTTGAGAAGTGTCACCACTGCAGCCTTGTTCAGTCCTTGTCCAACTGGGGGCTTCTTACTGTCATCCAGGTAAACTATCACCTCCCGGTTGTTGAATTGTACCAGGGACTCCAGGTCTAGGTTCCTCACATCAGTCTCCCCTGCAAACTTGATGCTACCAAACCCATCCCTTCCCACAATGAAGTCCTTCACCCTACCGCAGAACCCTGGTTCTGCCCTCTCCTTGGCTGCTAATTCTTGAATCCGAGGCTCCGTGTAGTAGTCAGGGTAGCGGAGTTTCTGCCTCAATATCTGCCCCATTCTCATTTACTGTCCGCTCCTTTGTCATGGCCATTTTCTGCCGATGATGGATTACTCATATGTTTTTCGTGAGTCGTAGAGCCATTCAAACTTGAACCTGAATCTTTTTCTGAGAGTTTACCATTCTCATTCTGAGGAGTATTGTTAGCATCCTTGGATTTTTCTGAAGAGACTCTTGAGGTTCAATTTTCAAGGGGACGTACAATGTAAATGGAGATCCATATATAGTTCTTATAGTAAGGTCCATATGTATAGTCGGTCTTATGTAACGTGTCCTGTAAGCCAAAGTCTCATATGCTTAATATAAATACTTGTCTCGACCACCCTATTAGGGTTAAGAGAGTTTATTCAATTGTTCATGGTATCAAGAGTCAGAACGATCTCTCCAAAACCCTAGCCTCAATTTTTTTTCTTTCTTTCCACAACCCTAGCCTGCTCTTCATCATGTCTTCTTCAGCTTCTTCTACCTCCAGTTCTATGGCCTCTGATTTTAGTCATGGTTCTCCAACCATCCCCGCTTCTACCTCTCAAACTCGTAGGCTCTCTCATGTCTACTACTTGCCTTCTCTGTTTGACAAATCCCCTTTCATGCCTTCTTCGAGAAAAATAGTTCTCTTGGATAGAACTAATTATCTTCTTTGGGAGTCTCGATAACTCCTATTCTCAAATCTCAACGACTCTTCAAATACCTTCATGCATCTTATGAGATACCAACTTCGGAACTTGTTGATGAAACTAAGCTCGAACTCCTAACCCAAATTTTATGAGGATTGGGAAGTTATTGATCAAACTATTATATCATGGATTAACCGCTCCCTCATCGAAACCATGAAGTCCGAATGTGCTGACGTGGAAACTCTCGTCAAGTATGGAACTATCTTCGTTCTACTTATGCAACAATCAACCCAGCCCGTATTCTACAACTAAAAGCGAATTTATCAACCATTCAAAAGGGTAACTCTTCAATCTCTCAATATATTCTAAAGATTAAGGAAATCTCGATTCCTTGGCGAAACTGTTTCTCCAACCAAGCCGACCTTGAACTGTCTCCACAACTCTCCGTGGACCGGTGCCGATTGGTCTAATATCTACACCGCCGTTATAGCCCGCACTACTCTTCCAACCTTTATGAACTTCATGCCTTGTTACTTCATCATGAGTCTCATCTTCAATATTTGCAAAATCTGCAAACTCAAGTCGCCGATGTACAAAACCCAGTCTCCTTCTTTATGGGTGCTCCTACGGTCGTGGTGGTTCTCAACAACAAAATTCAACTCAACAAAGATAACTATGGACGTGGTCGTGGTCTCTCCAGCACTCGGTCGTGGTCATGAGGTTTTGGTCGTGGAAACTACAACAATACTCCCGAGGTGGCTACAACAACTCGGTGGTCGCCATAATTGGAATAACAATGTTAATACCAATGGTTGGCACAATGGTGGCCGTGCTAGCAACAATGGTGGATATCGGTCTTATGGTCGCGCCGCAACATCAATATGGATCCGTGCTTGGTCCTCCCCCTCCGAACTCGGTTGTAAGTCGCCAATGGTGTGGTGTGAAGGGTCATACGCTCAAGCATGTCATCGCCTTACTCAAGCTCCGAACCTTGATCTTCCACAGCATTCTCGGCTCTACAAGTTCAACCAATGCCGATGAAAACCACCGGTTTGCTGACACAACAGATCTCACAAGACATGACATCGGATTCATCTCGGATGACAAATCGTTATGATTACAATGGTAATGATAAAGTTCTAGTTGGTGATGGTAAACTATTACCTATCACTGGCATTGGTGACATTACCCTTCACTCTCCTTCATCCAAATTGCTACCTGAAAAACACTTTACATGTTCCGTCACTTGCCAAGAATCTTATCTCTCATGGCACAACTTACTCGTGACTCTAACTGTGTTTTTCTGTTTGATCGTGATGGTTTTTGCATTCGGGATCAACAAACGGAGCTCTCTCCGTACAAGGGCAAGAATGAGGTGGCTTGTATGCTATTTTCCTAGTGCTCCTTTTGATTCCCGCTTGTCTTTGTTCAAGCCCTATCTCGCTACCACTATTGGTGTTCAGACAACTCCCATCGTGTGGCATATGCTTCCTGACATCCCAATGTCATTGTCTTCAATTCTCTAAAGTCTCGTTTTATTGTTTAATTCTAGTCTTTCTACTTCTAGGTCTATCTGTTCTAGTTGCTAGGCGGTGCTAAACATCACCGTATTCCGTTCTCCTCTAGAAATATTTATTCTAATAAAATTGAGTCGTTATACACTCGTATTTATGGGTCCTCGCGCTTTTTCTCTCTAGTTGTGGTTTTCGTTATTTTCTTCTTTTTGTTGATGAATGCTCTGCTTTACTTGGGTCTACTTTCTCCGATAAAACACAAGTCTTTTGTTGCTTTCTCAACTTCCAAGCCATGATCGAAAAACAATTTTCTACAACCATCCAAGTACTACAAACCGATGGTGGTAATTAATATCTTGATCCATTGAAATCTTATCTATTTGAACATGGTATTCTAAGTCAATCTTCTTGTCCTAGCACGCCTCAACAAAATGGCTCTCTTTGAACTAAAGATTCGTCATATTATCGAAACAGTCGGGCTTTGATGCTTCAAAGTGGTTTTCCGAGAGTTTTTGGGGTGAATTTTATGCCATCATTGTTTATTTGATAAATCGCCTTCCAACTTCCATCTTGTCTAATAATTCGCCATATTCTATTGTTCATAATCGCCTCCCCTCGACTATCACTTCTTGAAAGCTTTTGGATGTCGTTGTTATCCACTCTTGAATCATTTTCGAAGTAATAAATTACAGCCAAAAACTCTACCATGTGTCTTCCTTGGGTATAGTGATCGGCATAAGGGATACAAATGCCTAGAAGTTAAGAGATAGTAATTCTCTAAAAGGTGGGGAGTTATCAAGACTAGAAGACAATTTGATTTTCGAGGACGAAAATGTCTAAAGGTGGGGAGAATGTAATGACCTCAAGTTAAATCAATTTGTTAGACTTGGCCAAGAATCTATTTAGCCGCTAATAACTCGTTTAGTTTAACACAGGCGTTAATTGATAAAAATTAATCTAACAACGATCTAGATACGAAACTAGTATCGCCGGATAGGTCTCTCAAAAGTTGCGCGAATAGAATATTTCGCACGCTGTTATTCTTATTAATCGGGTGAAGAAGATTTATCAATTTGTTTTCAAAGGGTAAAATAGTAATTTTGGATTTGGTCCTGGTGGCCGCACGTGTCAATACGAGTGAGTGACTCAGCTGGTTGGGCCGGCCTTATCCCCAGACCGCTCGAGATTATCTTCTTTTTCTTTCTTCTTTCATTCTCATTCTCCATTCTTCTTCTTTCTGCTTCGATTCTTTTTTCTTCCCATGTTCTTTTTCTTCTGCGATTATTCGAGAGAATCAATTGTTGAAGCTATCTAGCAGATGATGAGGATGGCGTGATTGTTATATGAAGAAGATCAAGTAAATATTGATTTAGTTTCGAGATAAGAACGAGATTAGGGTTTGCTGTTTCTTTGGAGATTAAGTGAGGTTGATGATAAAATCAACTATTTGATGATGGGTTCTGTTTATTTAAGACAAGGGAGAAGAATTAGACGTTGATTCGGTAATTTTAGTGAAGAACTGAAGAACTAGGGTTTCTGCAAATTGAATTGAATTTAGGGTTTCATGGAAATAAAGTCTGAAAAGATGGAATCGATATCCAAGAAGGATGATTGAAGTCGGGTTTTGTGTGAATTTAACAGTCGAGGTGATAATTTGATGAATCAGAGAATTAAGGTTTGCATTTGTTTTTCCCCAAATTAAGAAATATGGTCTGTAGATCGATTGAAGCTGAACTGGTTAATAGAAAGAGATGGGTTTCAAGTTCTAATGGATACCAACTGAGATGAATTGAAGGGGGTTACGGGTGTTCTTGAAATGGATGAATCAATTCAGAGGTAATTGCTCTTCTGATCTGTTTAATGAAGTTGTTTAGTATTATTGATTGAGTTGATAATTGAACTATGAACTGAGATGGATATGTGTATCTGTGAATGGGTTTACTGAATTGTTGTGTTTGAAAAATACTGAGATGGATTCATGGAGAGGTAAAATTGCTATTCAGTTTGTTTGTACCAGGGTGTTGGATTTGAAATGAATAATTGGTTGGTACTGGTGGATATCAGTTTAATTGTGTGTTGGTTATGAAATGGTTGATAAGTATGAATTGAATTGGAATTGATATGAGTATTTATGAAGTTATGGCTTGAAGCTGTGGGTGTGGTTTGGATCAGAGTTGATGTTACAGGGGAGGAGGTGTACTGATAGTGGTTCTGTAGTTGTTAGTGATTTGTGATGATATTTGTATGTGTGTTGAAGTTATAGGTGTTGTGAATATAGATGGTGGGGAACTGTTACATGTGTGCAAATTGTTAGTGGTGTTGAATTGTTAGTGCTAATGAATTGGTCTGGAAGTGAATTGTAATGGATGAAAGTGAAGACTGTGTTAGATATGAATGTGTGCTGTTAAAGCTTTGAACTGCAATTGCAGGTAGGCTAATTGTATTTGTAATTCAATTATGAAGTTAATTTGAGACTTGTATTGCTGTGATTATGTAATTGAAGTCTAGAATAGGATTTTGGATTGTAAAGTTTAGAGTTTGGCCTGTGCAAAGGCATTGGCCTTGAGTCCTTCTTTCCAGTCAGTTTAGCTGACTCGATTTGCTCAGTTGACTCAGTTCTTCTGACTGAGTCGAGTTAACCCTGTGACCTGAGTTGAATCGTTTTAACTCACTGAGTTCCTTTATCTTGACCCGTGTTGAATCGTTGACCGAGTTAACCCTTTTGACCTTGACCCGTTTGACCATTGACCAGGACTTGACCTTTGACTGACGTTTACCGTTAGTTGACTCCGTTGACCGTTAATGACTGTTAGTTGACTCAGATGGACTGGGCCTTAGTTTAATGGGCTTATTAGTGGACTTGGGCTTAGAGCTAATTTTCCTATGGTACTTGAATTGGACCACTTGTGGTCTGAATTGGACTCTGGTTCCTTCTACAAAGTTGTAGATATTCACAAGACTTAGCTACGGACTATAGAATCAATCTAATTGGATTAGTAAACTCTTAGTTATACTAAAGATAGAGAATAAAATACCATAATGGGCTTAGAACCATTAGATAGAATTGTATGATTCTTGTGTGAGCCTTTTGGCTAATCTCCTAAGAATGCTTGTGTGATTATCGTTAGACTATTAACAACGATCGTTCAAAGATGAACAGGTGGATCATGGATCTCGAGGTAGGCGTGGATGGTCATCAAAAGGTGTGGGAATGCATTTAACAGTTTTGTAATCATTGTTATTTCTTTTACTTAAAGTTGTTATTTAATAAACTCATGCATTGTCTATTCGTGATATTTCTTGCTTTGTTTATCTTTATGATTGTCTTTGGGAAATGAGAATTTCCATCTATGGTATATTGATACGCTCCTTCATATTCTTATGGCTAGGGCGATACACCGCAATATTAATAATCGGTATGGAATTGGCATCAATATTAAGGTCTATATTTCACCTACGATTACTTTACGTTTCGATGAAGGTGTGTAAATGTCACCGCAGAAATTATAAGGTGTGTAAATGTCACCGTTAGAAACTAAAGGAGGAGTTTAGGTCCATATACATGATTGTTTATTTCAGTGGTTATGTTATCTTCTAATGTTTGGGAAAACATGTAATGTTTTCAAAACGTTTTCCAAATCTGCATATGATTACTTAGAAGTTAAATGTTAATTATTCCCCATTTCGCCAAATGATGAAAGTGAGTTGCGCAATAAAAGTTTCGAGAAGTTAATTTCGTTATTTGTTTATATTCTGATATGTTTATTTTGTTGTAAATTCTATTTGTAAACCAAATGATTATTTTATATGTATCATTGGAGAGGAGTTCTTGTATATACATTTTCGTTGGGTTAGTTTTGGGTTAAGTTTTGTATTGCATTTCTTAATTGAATACTTAAGTACATGTTTTAGATTTTAGTGCCTCTTTATTTAGTTAATTCTTTGTATTAGTCAGCTGCTAGCTTAGGGGGCGCTACAAGATTGTCCCTATTTTGGTTAAGATTAGCCACTACAAGACGGGCATTGAGATGCTATGTCCTCATTGTAGAATAGAAAATGAAACTATAGAACATCTTCTAGTCAGTTGCACTTACTCGTCTTCAGTTTGGATAAAAATGAATAAAAATGTTTCTAATATTCGGGCTCAACACACTTCAGTTACCAACAGGATAACAAGATGGTTTGTTACTTGTTTGTACCGTGTATAAAATACACGGGAGGCACGCAAATCAATACACGAGAGCCATGAAAGGAAGGTTAATACAGTTTATGGCATGTATAATTAAGACAGTTTATGGCCATGCAGTAACAGAATTAATACAGGTTATGACCATGCATATTAATACAATTTATGGCTAGGAGGCATGCGTGATTACATGCTTAATTGATTCCAAGAGACATGCAAGGAGGCATAAATGAGCAGTTAATGCCATTTAAGTTAATATTGAAAATAGATATTCAACTATATAAATATGAGCAGAAATTATATGGAGGGGGAGGCTTGGAGAGAAAAAATCCCATGTAATTTTATTATCAATAAAAAATAACTCCCCAAGGGGATTCGTCCGTGGATGTAGGCAAACCATGCCGAACCACGTAAAAACTGGTGTCTTTTTTATTTGTTCTTCAATTCCTCTCCTAGACCAAAACACACACCAAATCATCGATTCAATCGTGTTTCGTGCCCAAAAGTAATTTTGGGTACAAACATTGGCGCCGACTAAGGGGATTCGTGTAAAACAATCGTGTTTTTTCATTGAGATAGGTGCAAAAGCTCAAAAATCATGCCACGAATTTTCATGCAAAAATCAGCTTTCTAGTTCGTGTTGCCGTAAACATCAATGGATCCGATTACAAAAATAATATAAAGCTCCTGCAACCTCCGTTCGAAATAAGAGGTTTAATGGATGAAGCTCGCGAAAGGTGTTTCCAACAAACTTCTAGGAGGTTCGCTCCTAAGCCAATAACACCGGTTGGAGCTATCGATTTCGCTACAAGACCAAATAATGACCAGCGCCAGAAATATTCAGCTGAACTGGTCAATGCGATCAAAGACGGATAACACATGCAAAGGAGATAAGCATACGTTTTTATCCTTAAATCTCATTAAATTATTTTTGATTTAATTCCATGAATTAAAGCATACTTTTTTATCCTTAAATCTCATTAAATGATTTTTGATTTAGTTCCATGAATTAAAGCATACGTTTCAATACTTAAATCTCTTTTATTTTTAATTTAATTTCATGAATTAAATTGCGCAATGAACAGGCTCAAGCTCAGTGAAATCCATTAAGCATCATGATGAAACCATTTTTCAATTCCCTACAGCATGGAAGAAAAAAATTATGTGTTCGAGAAACTTTCATGTGCACTTGGAGCAGCAACATGGTCGAGTTCGAGGTTCGTGGATAACAACATAACCAGGTGCGAGATGAGAATTTCTTAGACCCTTCAATATTTAGCCTTGCATCACTTCGCAAGCACCTAAAGCCTCACCTTGCACGTGAGCATATAAGTCTTGCTTTTATCGCAAGCATAGAATCTCGCCTTGCACGCGAGTATGAAAGACTTGCACCTTGGCAAGCATAAAGTCTCGTCTCAACCACGATCCCAATGCCCGATATTGGTCCAAAGACTTGTACTCAACACAAGCAACAACCAGCCTGCCCGAGCAGCAAGCGCTAGCCTTGTTACGTTGCGAGAAAAAAAGCCTTGCCCCAACCGCAAGCACACACTACATTCTACTCAAGACTCGACTAGCTATCGAGCATCACAAGTCCACCACGTGGCAAAAAAAGTCTCGCCTAGCACGTGAGAAAATTTTATTGCAGGTTATCACAATTGGGGGGCGTCTTTGTAATGTCTCTACTCATGCTTGGGGTGATGGCAGTTACGTCATCGACGATCGACGTGAAGGAAAAAAAATTTTAACCCCCAACAAGTTGGAGGTTAAGAGGGGGTGATGTTTGTACCGTATATAAAATACACGGGAGGCACGCAAATCAATACACGGGAGCCATGCAAGGAAGGTTAATACAGTTTATGGCATGTATAATTAAGACAGTTTATGGCCATGCAGTAACAGAATTAATACAGGTTATGACCATGCATATTAATAAAATTTATGGCTAGGAGGCATGTAGGCAATTACATGCAGAATTGATTCCAAGAGACATGCAAGGAGGCATAAATGAGCAGTTAATGCCATTTAAGTTAATATTGAAAATAGATATTCAACTATATAAATAGGAGCAGAAATTATATGGAGGGGGAGGCTTGGAGAGAAAAAATCCCATGTAATTTTATTATCAATAAAAAATAACTCCCCAAGGGGATTCGTCCGTGGATGTAGGCAAACCATGCCGAACCACGTAAAAACTGGTGTCTTTTTTATTTGTTCTTCAATTCCTCTCCTAGACCAAAACACACACCAAATCATCGATTCAATCGTGTTTCGTGCCCAAAACTAATTTTGGGTACAAACATTGGCGCCGACTAAGGGGATTCGTGTAAAACAATCGTGTTTTTTCATTGAGATAGGTGCAAAAGCTCAAAAATCATGCCACGAATTTTCATGCAAAAATCAGCTTTCTAGTTCGTGTTGCCGTAAACATCAATGGATCCGATTACAAAAATAATATAAAGCTCCTGCAACCTCCGTTCGAAATGAGAGGTTTAATAGATGAAGCTCGCGAAAGGTGTTTCCAACAAACTTCTAGGAGGTTCGCTCCTAAGCCAATAACACCGGTTGGAGCTATCGATTTCGCTACAAGACCAAATAATGACCAGCGCCAGAAATATTCAGCCTGAACTGGTCAATGCGATCAGCACGGATAACACATGCAAAGGAGATAAGCATACATTTTTATCCTTAAATCTCATTAAATTATTTTTGATTTAATTCCATGAATTAAAGCATACTTTTTTATCCTTAAATCTCATTAAATGATTTTTGATTTAGTTCCATGAATTAAAGCATACGTTTCAATACTTAAATCTCTTTTATTTTTAATTTAATTTCATGAATTAAATTGCGCAATGAACAGGCTCAAGCTCAGTGAAATCCATTAAGCATCATGATGAAACGTTCAAACCATTTTTCAATTCCCTACAGCATGGAAGAAAAAAATTATGTGTTCGAGAAACTTTCATGTGCACTTGGAGCAGCAACATGGTCGAGTTCGAGGTTCGTGGATAACAACATAACCAGGTGCGAGATGAGAATTTATTAGACCCTTCAATATTTAGCCTTGCATCACTTCGCAAGCACCTAAAGCCTCACCTTGCACGTGAGCATATAAGTCTTGCTTTTATCGCAAGCATAGAATCTCGCCTTGCACGCGAGTATGAAAGACTTGCACCTTGGCAAGCATAAAGTCTCGTCTCAACCACGAGCCCAATGCCCGATATTGGTCCAAAGACTTGTACTCAACACAAGCAACAACCAGCCTTCCCGAGCAGCAAGCGCTAGCCTTGTTACGTTGCGAGAAAAAAAGCCTTGCCCCAACCGCAAGCACACACTACATTATACTCAAGACTCGACTAGCTATCGAGCATCACAAGTCCACCACGTGGCAAAAAAAGTCTCGCCTAGCACGTGAGAAAATTTTATTGCAGGTTATCACAATTGGGGGCGTCTTTGTAATGTCTCTACTCATGCTTGGGGGTGACTGGCGAGTTACGTCATCGACGATCGACGTGAAGGAAAAAAAAAATTCTTAACCCCCAACAAGTTGGAGGTTAAGAGGGGGCGATGTTTGTACCGTATATAAAATACACGGGAGGCACGCAAATCAATACACGGGAGCCATGCAAGGAAGGTTAATACAGTTTATGGCATGTATAATTAAGACAGTTTATGGCCATGCAGTAACAGAATTAATACAGGTTATGACCATGCATATTAATAAAATTTATGGCTAGGAGGCATGTAGGCAATTACATGCAGAATTGATTCCAAGAGACATGCAAGGAGGCATAAATGAGCAGTTAATGCCATTTAAGTTAATATTGAAAATAGATATTCAACTATATAAATAGGAGCAGAAATTATATGGAGGGGAGGCTTGGAGAGAAAAAATCCCATGTAATTTTATTATTAATAAAAAATAACTCCCCAAGGGGATTCGTCCGTGGATGTAGGCAAACCATGCCAAACCACGTAAAAACTGGTGTCTTTTTTATTTGTTCTTCAATTCCTCTCCTAGCCCAAAACACACACCAAATCATCGATTCAATCGTGTTTCGTGCCCAAAACTAATTTTGGGTACAAACATTACTGCTCAAAATGCTAATAGTGAAGAATACAATAACTGGATACTAACTCTGATGAGTATTGCTTGAAAGATATGAAAGAATAGATGCGATAAAATCTTTCATAATAAGACTCCGAATAGGTGGATCACATCAAATAATATTATATGGTTAATAAAACCGTGTTCCAGTGATTATCAACAGGAAAAATAAATTGGAAGTAAACATAACAATTGGTCACCACCAGCAGATAAAAAGCTCAAGAAAAATTTAGATGCTTCTTTTGATGATGTAACAAAATCTTTTGGCATTTGTCTGATTGTTCGAGATTCTGCAGGTTCAAGCAGGGGAATCAGAGGCATGTACTTCAATGGAGGACTAGATTCGGAGCAGGCAGAATGCTTGGCTATAAAGGAAGTACTAATTTGGGCCAACATGCAGTGTGGAAGTTTACTTCTTGAATATGATTGTCAAAATTCAGTCTCTTCTCTCGATGATGCTATCCCACATGTACATTGGATGAACCAGGGACTTGCAAATGAAATAAAGCATCAACTATCTACTAGAATAAGGACTACTATAACATATATAAGCAGATCATGTAACAATGCAGCTCATATAATAGCCAACAGAGCTAGAATACATAGAGCTTCTTTTGATATTTTGGACAATATCCTTGCTGATATAGATAAAGCCATAAGGGATGCTGTTGTTAACTTGAAGTTATGTACTTAATACTAGTTTAATGAAGTTCTGCTTAAAAAAAAGAAAGAAAAAACTAGTTTTTCTTTTTTTCCTACCCAAATTAATGGGTTGTTTTTATATGAAAAACAACATATGGTTCGGCTATGTTTTTTGCACACCTGATTTTTTTTCTAGCCGAATTCAATAGGTTGTTTCTGTTAGGTGTTTTTGCCCCTATCCCGAACCCAATACAAATTTTAAAAAAAATAAAAAAATGCTTCTCTGCGTAAACATAACAAATATCGTGACAAGTGCACTTCTCACGGGTATGTTTTTGGTGTCTTGGATTTCACTACCCTAGGGGAACTCAGCGAAGATTTGATTACTTTCTTGAAGATGTTGAGGAACCGTCTTTCTAACCATGATTTTAATGCTAGAATAGATAATTTTATTTTTCATAAACTTGGTGTAGCGATTCAAAAAGGTGTTGGTGCCCATCTTGTTGCTAGGTTACCAACAATCATCTTATATGACAAATGATTACTTTTATAATAAAATTCCCCCGTGGTATCTTGATTAAAAAAATTAAAAACATATATAACTTATTTATTTAAGTAAGGGGGAACTTAGTCATTTCCTACAATTAGGATACACTTTAAAAATGGAAGAGTAACCAAAATAATCATTCTTTAAATACTAGAATATACTATTTGAGCTATACTCCAATTTCGTTTATTCATGAAATTTTGTTATACCACAAGTATTTTGCTCCCTATTTTATGTTTATTTTTTGTGAGCTCTTATGCATGAATCACCTGATCACATATGTAAATTCGACAAAGTGAAGATGCAAGAATGAACTTAATTGCCACATTATTTTAGCCCCTTCACACATTACTAACATTTCATTAGGAGTGTACATACATTCTGAAGTTTGATAGAGAGGGGATAAGATATGTGGACGGAGAGATGAATGAAATCTAAGAAATTGGAGAAAACTAAAACGGTTAATGAACAGAAATCACTTGATACTTCACTATCTTCCAATTCTTCTTTTGGGGTTTCTCTTTTTCCTCTTTCTTTCTTCCTTTCCTGATCCTTTTCATTTTTTCTCTTTCTTTCTGTCCATGGTTTCTTGCTTATCATTTTCTTGTCTCACTTTCTTCTTCTCACAGTAATAATACTCAATTTCCTCGTTTTCCTGTCTCAGTTTCTTTTTCTCACAAGAATAATACTCAACCTCCATGGGACTCACATCTAAAGACGAAGAATGTTCCCGAGCTCCCATTGTTTGATTAGTTTGTTTCTGGTTTTTGTGTTTTTATTGCTGGCTTCCTTTTCCTCTCGCTAAACTTTTTTATACACAACACACAACAGTGAATATATTTTGCTTCTCTCTCCTCTCTTAAACAATGAAAAAAATAAAAAAAAATAAAAGGTTTTTTCCGCTGTTTCTCCATGGATGAGTAAACTCTGAGCTTGCCTTTGGGTATTGGATCATGAGCCACAAGGAACGGATCTGAGTTAATTAGATTGGCATAGGGTATGTAATGTTAATATTCGGTTTTTAAGTTTCTTTGTTTTTTTCATATTTTTTTCTTTTAGATCGGTGTGAAAATGAGTTGTTTGTTAGTACAAAAACATATATTTATCTCGGGATCTATTTTTTTTGCCTATGCTCTCCTTTCTTAGGTTGTTGATTGGTCTTGCTCTATATGGTACAATAACAACATGAGAACTCTTAGCAATAGTTATGATTTGAATAGGGTTTATAATTTTTCAGTAACAAATTCTTCAATGTGTTTTTCATTTGTTTCTTATAATTTTCTCAAATTTTTGTTTGTTGTTTGGTATTAATCGAACGACTTAGACAAACAACCATCTTATTCATATCAATAATTAACTGTTTAGTATGAGATGTACATGGAATCCTTTCACTTGGTCAAATAGAAGAAATCGATAATCTAATTCTTAAAAGATTAGATATACCCCTTATCTCTTTTGATTGGAGTAATATATCTATCATAATGCCGCTCTTTACTATCTGACTGTGGTTGGTAGTGATCATTGTGTCTTATCATGTTAATGACTAGTAAGATTAAGAATACCAAAAAAAACATTTAGAGTCGATAAGTCCTGGTTTAGAGACTCTAGCTACTCTGAACTTTTCCAATTTGGCAAAATCTCTAAAAGGAGGTAGTATTATTATATGAATTTGTTTATGTTCTATTTTATTATCTTTGTACAACAAGCACATTTTGGAGACATCAAGGGGCTAGGTTATTTATGCAAGCATGTCCAACATTTCCTAGTGATTGTCAATGGGGACGGTGGGAGAAGGAAAAATGGGTCCATCCACACCACTTGATTATGAAATCCCACGAATATATATGCTTATGATTTTTGTAGTTTAAATGTCTTGTGGGGGCAAATATGTTTTATAAAATTGAAATTTTATTTTTAATAGGGTCAAAATTATAGAAATTATATAAAATCAAAAATACATCAAATGTATGATGTAAAAATAAAAAAACAACAATATTCAAAAGTCGATAAAAATGCCAAAATAAAATCGGGAGGCTTTCAGCCGCATACTCGACTTTTACGATATGAATTTCAAAAATTCTAAATAAACCGACGATTTAGACAACTTAAAAACAACGTAGATACATGGTGGGTCCATAAGCCGGACTCCCTGCAAATCCATTGAGGTGAGCCCAATTGAATGAGTCTATACGTTTTTAATTTTGTTCAAATGCTCCGTTCGTGACTAAGTCTTATGGGGTGCTAGTCTAGCATCTAGATTAGCAGTCAGGAATACCTCCTAAGTCTTATGGGAGTGCTAATCTAGCAGCTAGATTAGCAGTCCATCAATCGACCAAATGAACCATTGCTATATCGCCCAAAGACTAAATGGTTCAATGCAACCAATCTCGACGTCGAGATCAAAAATAAATCCCTCACATTTGAATCATTCCGCGAAAAGGTAGTTTTTCTATTTGAATCATTTCACAGTATCAATCTAGCATGCTACTTCACATGCTAGCAACTGAGTAGGAAAGAGAATTAGTGTTAAATATTTTGCTACATTTTTTTTGGAATTGCAACACTTATGTGCTAATCTAGCACCTCCAATCTATCCCATAAGACTAAGTCTAAGACCATTGTATGAATTTCTCACACTTGGAAAAGGTCTGTCTCCATCACTGCCTGTCAGTAGTAATTGGTTCAAACGCTAAGGAAATATGCCTACCAATCAAGCACAAAGAAGGGGATAAAATGGTCTCAAGTCAACTCAAGTAAAAATTATTTACTAAATAATTAGTTTATGAACATTGAACAGCATAAAACATATGCTTCAAAAAATAAAAAATAAAAAATAAAACATATACTGAAAAATGGCAAAAGCTTTGAAAGTCCACCATATATTATTTCATCCAAAAAAATCTACTATACATTATAGCATCTCTAGATCCAATGCTAACCAGCAAAACTGCAGAACATAGTGTACGCCTACGCCCTAACGTCATCCATCGAGTCCTAGTCTATGTAAAAATAAATCCGAGGTCTAAATGGAGAACTTGTGATGAAGACGAATGAGTAACGTTAACATCGAACGATCCTGAATTCAGTTAAGTTAAAAAAGAAAGAGTAAATCGTCTTCAATCCTCAAAGTGAACAACGTATGGCTCCCCGCACTCGCACCGTATGTTAACTTTCCCAAAATAAGAACCCGTAAGGCGTACATAAGGATATTCATGACTGTCTTTGGAGGTTTTGTATACGACGACATGGCGATCTTTAACGAAATAATCCTTCCCGCAATCACAATGGAACTGAAGTTCCTGCACCAAAATAAACTTCCATTAGTCACTAATCAGTATATAAAGATTTCCATGTGATTTACATATCATAAAAAAACTAAACGAAGACGGTAAAACTCACCGTAGTTGTCTTTGGGACAGTACCTTCCCAGACCATCTCGAATGGAGGAGAGCTAACTTCATCCTCACTATCATAACTCATGTTTGTAACTTTTGGTGTTTGAAAAGCTTGGGCGAGATTGTGATATTGACGAGCAAGAGATAAGAGAAGATTTAGAGAGCTAAGGGAGGTTTCAACTTGATAACAAGCAAGGCAAAGGGGTATTTACAGGAGAGCCAAGAGTGTTACTTTTGTTGTTGGAATAGGAAATCTTAGTGTAGCATTAAAAGGATATCTTATTGGTCTCGGTTCCTAAGTAATACTATGAGTTGTTATGAACCAAAACCAAAGAACATGGGAAGTTTGGTACCCCAACAGCCAAAAAAGCGATTCGAACACCAAACGAGCACCAGTGGTCTAGTGGTAGAATAGTACCTGCCACGGTACAGACCCGGGTTCGATTCCCGGCTGGTGCATATTTGTTTTCCTCTTTCTTTTTTTTTGGTACAGACCCGGGTTCCTCTTTCTTTTTTTTGGTACAGACCCGGGTTCCTCTAATCTTTTTTTTGGTACAGACCCCCTACTAGCAGGATTCCCTCTAATCTTTTTTTTGGTACAGACCCGGGTTCCTCTAATCTGTGGAATTTTAGTCATTGATTGATTTACCGCAGTAATCCCCAAGGACTTCAAACACCTTCTACAAAAGTTGCTAAAAGTTGCCCTACTAGCAGGATTCTCAGCAGTAATGGCTTGTATGACCACTTCTATGACAAAGCCTCCTTGACTGCTAAGCATTCATTCCTCTTCTTCTGCGTTGTTAGCTTTTCATGCGTCTTCCCTTGACTCCTTCCCAATCACCTGCAGAATTACGAGAAATCAAACAAAATACCCAGATACTTAGTCTCATAACAAAAAGAAGCATCAGTCTTAATCCAAGAATATGTGGATCCTATCGAAGTGGGGATACAAGTTATGCAGACTAGAGAAAGAAAGTGACAAAGTCAATCCAATAAAACAATAGCAAATGCATCCTCATGTCATATAGACAACAATAACCTGAAGCCTGAATGAACCGAATGTTCATAATGAAAAAAATACACTCATAAATGACAAGGAAAAAGTACCTCAATAAGCTGAACTGAATGTTCAGCGTCTTTAGCTTTTGTTAACAAACATTTACAGATAAGATCGTAAACCTTCAGAAATTCACTCAAACTACAAACAATTACAAATGTATCAGTATAGAAAGACACCCAATAAAGAAGGTGAGAAAGATATTTAAGGTGATTTTTGTTTCAAAAGGAATCCTTTAACATCAGTTCACAGCAGTATACAGATAACATAGCCATCTTTTCTAAGTTACGACTACAAAGGAAGATTGCATCAAGGCCCATGCTAATAGTTTAGGTTTCACTTCTATTGAAGTTAGCATGAAATCTTAACATATCATAGATACATTATTCCAGATAGCTCACCTGACTATCTGAATATGAATAATCATCCCTTTCCTCATGTTAAAATGTGATCTAAAGTTACAGACATTTGCATCAGATTCGCTGGTATTGACATCCTCCATGATTTCATTTCCTCAACAACCATCAGATGACAAGCGACAACTATGATGCGGATAATGTTCAAGCAACTGAGGTAGCATAGGTTTCACAGAGTCAACTTGTTTCTCTAGAAAAATAAGGTTGCAAGACCATAACTTGTAAAGAGGACATCAGGGGAAAAGGGAAACATTGGTATCCTAGTGAACCATGAAAATTATAAAACATTGGTACAACTTTATAAAGAACACCATACTTTCAGTACTTAAGTGAAGGAAAATAGGATCTAAGAATAAAGTCCGACCTTTAAATAAAGCTAGAAAGAGAAGATCAAAGCATAAATAGCTACAGCTTCATTGTCACGAGATATATATGAAGAAGCCTGCAAAGTGAATGTACCATAGTGATTGTGGTATCCTGCAAAATAATTGCACCATACCATTTTAACTTCCTAGTGAACTGCAGTATTACTCTAGAAAAACAAATGTGAAAACATCTGAAGTTCATAGCAGGAAAAGGTGGAAAACAAAAAACGAAGACAAAACTTGCATAGTGTTCCTGCTGTCAATGTCAATCCAGGATAAACAGTTCCACCAAATCACACGACCAAGGGGATACCAAACAATAGTAAGCACGACATTCTGTTCAGAATTGCAAATCATAACCCAAACATTTTCACAATCCAACTACCCTCTTATCTTAAACCCTCTCTTCGTAATTTCGAGTGCAATTACTAGCAATTTCACTCAGATTTCATCGACTTTCACTCAATTATTGAATTACATAGCTTTTCATAGTTCTAATTAAAACTAAATCTCGCCTCAAATTTCCTACTTGTTCACTTAATAGTTAAAATCAACATTCAGATAACAAACCTGAGTAACTCTGTAATTGAAGTAAGAATCAAAATTAGCAACACATCGAATAGGGATTAAGAATATATCCTATATATGCATCTAAAAGCCCATATCCTCCATTATCATAACCAGCTCAATCACAAGAGATGAGATGGGAAACAAACAGTGGAACTTCACATACATAAATAACACATAAGATTGATTAAAATTCATCAGCAGGATCAGCTCAAACAATGATGAAACTCAAAGCAGTCAGTTAAAATTACAAAAATCTCATACATATCGATCAAAAACCCTAACAAACCTAAATCCAGCAATCATAATCAGCTCAAAACATCGTGATTCTGAACTGAAACTCAATTTCCCCAAAAAACACCATCCCTAGGAACCCAAATAATCAACAACTCTCTCAAAATCTCATACAGATCAAACATCAAAACGATAACCTAGCCCATACAAAACGTAATCGCCTCAAAACGTCGTGATTCTTCACAGAATTTCACAAAAACAGTAAAAATGACTTGTAAGAGATAGAGAAAGAAACTTACAATACGGATTGAGAAATAATGGATCTTCTTCTTCTTCTTTCACCTTCATTCTTTCTTACTGGAAATTACTCAATGAGTCGATGACCATCATTTACATGGATTTAATAATTCAAGGAAATTACATTAATACCCAACAATATTATATCCATACATTCACCACATTGTTTAATCCAATAAAAAAACAACAAAAGTTTATTTTTGATGAAAGATACTCTCGAATCACTCTAGACTTTACAACGGACCCAATTTCCTCACTCTCACTCGTTTAACTAAACTCTAGAGACATTGATTTTCCGCAATAACTGCAAAACCCATGGAGACTTCTAATAACAAAATTCTCAGAAATTACTTTCTGCTTCCTTCCGCAATCCACACAGTGGAACGGTGATTGTATTGGTTCAACCTGCCAAAAACAACAATAGAATGTAATTTATTAGCCACAATACTTTTATGCTGCAGCTAAAAGATATAATTTAATGCCGTAAAATGAAATTTTTGACACACAACTATAACAATAATATGAAAAGAGTGGTAAAAAAGTATAATTTCTTTGTCAAACAATAAGATTGGTCTTTAAAAAAGACTTCTTGCTACATAGGTTGTCGCGACACTAGTAGGGGTTTATGCCACAATTATAGGGTGCTGCAATATATTAAGTTTATTGTAGTGGTATGAAATGTAATTAGTTTTCTTATTAATTTTTAGTTCTTAAAAATGAGTTGAATTTAAATTGGGTGATGTGAAAGGTTTCGAGGAATTGTTGAAGGAAGGGACGGATATGAATAGTATTGATTTGGATGGAAGGATTGCACTGCATATTGCTGCTTGTGAAGGGCATGTGGATGTTGTTAACATGTTGTTGAGAGTCGGAAAGCCAATATCGATGCTCGTGATTAGTGTGGGAGTACGGTTAGTTTTCACCATGCTTTTTATTGCATTTGTGGAATTTTCATCCTGTAGTTGGGTGCTTATGTTTGTGAATTGTGTTGAAAATCCCTGCAATAGATTGTTTCACCATATTCAAAAATCTACTAGTCCCACACTACGATACAGATTAGTTAGCTATTTTTTAATAAAAGAACTACTCTTTCAAAAAAAAAGAAAAAAAAAAAAATTTACAAACATCCCCACTTTTTTGCTACATTTTCTCTCTCCTGCTACAGTAGAATTTGGAATTTTGATATTCATGAAACATGATTTTTGCTTTGTGATTCGGTGATTCGATCCATTGGTGACTCAATATGTTTGTGTTTCAACACATTTGTGATTTTATCCGTTTGTGATTATATACGTTTAAGTTTCTGTGAGTTGTTTAACGCACGGAAAGTGTTTGATAAAAAGTTCGAATCGAGGATGAGCAAGCTGCAGGAGGGTTGTGGTGAGTGCATGTTTCGGCTCCTTTGGTCATGACAAGGGAAGGACAACCATCTTCTCCTTCCAAGACTCTTCTTCTCCTTCGGCCGTTATTAATCACTTGGATGATTCAACCTTCCATTGTCCTTTTAGGATCTTTGATGATTTAGGGATGGGGTTAGGGGTAGAGGCTTCACTCAAGTTCTCTAATTAGCCATATTCACGATCGACATTTTGTTCTGCTGAGAGCAGGGGTGTATGCAGAGAACGTATTGGTAATGATGCAGACATCTATGATGCTTGGGAGGTGGGTTTAAGACACCCGAAGATGTGGTTGTGCGGGTGAGTGTATGCACCTTCGTGCCTAGAGCCGTCCCCTGTCGTGATCACGGTGATACTATTGCGGGTCCCTAGATGGAAACAATGCAACATTTTGATTCATGGCATTATCAAATCTTCCATAGGCTCCTGGACGCGGCATTGAAGCAATTGATGAGGAGGAGAATGTTCGACCTTAGAAGTGCTAGATGCAATTTTAAGAAACAGTAAGACGATCGCTAGCATTCCTCCATCGTGTAGGCTAAACTTCTCAGACACCGAAAGCGACGATAGACAAGATTCTCGCTAAGCCTACCGAGGTAACATCTTGGATCAAATTGTTGTTATTGCCTAGCTGCACTCTAACTTTGTACTACCCCAAGAATACAAATGAAGCGAGATCTGCTAATGAAGGAGATTACAAAGCTAATAGATAAATCGGGCCTTGAATGTGTGGAGGAGACAAATGGCTGCCTTATCTTAGCTCGGAAGTTGTTGGGTCCATCGGGACAAGACAAGAGATAACCTACTCAAGGCACCAAGAGGAAAAAAACCAATCTTCAAGCTTGTAAGAGAAAGTTGGCTTCGAGGGCACTACGCAAATGGGCAAAGTGCGTATTCTTTCTTCCAGTGGTGTCGCACCTAATACATCGAAACAAGTGAACGAACCGAGGCGTATGCACACCGTGCTGAACCACCCGACATACCTTGAGAACAAATTAACGGGCGGCAGTTTATGTGGATGCTAAGGAAGTATTAGTCACTATTAGGAGTTTCCCTTTGGGGGACTTCTTGTGGGAGGGACAGTCTCGAGAGCCCAGCACTTGGAAGATGCTCTTAGTGGGGTCACACGGCGGTGGTGACGATCTTCTAGCATCTATGGTGGGGTAGTTAACTTATGGTTGGCAGGTAGATGTCCATCTGTTCAGGTGAGTTTGTGGCCAGCGCTCCTTTAACTCCGTTGCTCAAGCCAGGAGGTGGACTTAGGCCAATAGCAAGTAGGCACGGTTTGGAGGAGGATGTGTTCAAAGTTGGCAGTCGTCAGCGGAGAGAAAGGAAATGGCGGTCTACTTGGGTAATCATCAATTCGGAGTGGGTATCCCCAGCGGAGGAGAAGCAATTCTGCATTCGGCCAATAGGTTACTTGAGTCGAAAGGAGGAGTGGGAATATGACCATGTTGTTAGTTGATTTCACAAACGCCTTTAATTTAGTTGACATGAGCACTCTCATCAAGGAGGTGCGGAGCAAATGCCCATTGTATCGCGAGGTGGGTAGAGTTTTTTTATGCTAAGCCCGCAAGGCTTTATTATAATGATTTCAATTTATCTTGTGTAAAGGGGTTCAAGCAAGGTGATCCTTTGGGACCCTTATTATTTGCTCTAGCTTTACATCCGATGGTCTATATGATTACTTCGCAATGCAAGCTTGACCTACAAGCGTGGTACTTGGATGATGGCACTTTGGTAGGGGATACGCTGGAGGTGTCAAAGGCTTTAAGCATTATTCGATCGAGAAGGCGACAGCAGAGGTCTTCATCTTAATATCAAGAAGACTGAGATTTTCTGGCCTGTTGTTGACCCTAGGAGTTTAGCCGATAACGTTTTTCCAACGGGCATCGGTAGACCTTCTAGAGGGGTGAAACTGCTGGGCGGCTCGGTTAGCCTAGATCTTAACTTTAGCTAGAGTTGACAAAACAATTTATCTAATGGAAAGTGTGAAGAAACTGCAAGATCCTCAAAGTGAGCTTCTTCTGTTACGCAGTTGCGCTGGGGTGTCAAGATTATATTTTGCTATGAGGACTGCCAGCCCCTTGGCACTGCTTCAAGCTAAATCCTTGTTTGATCAACGTTTGATGCTTTTTTTGAGACACATTGTCACGGGGGATGGCGCTGGATTCGGACCACTGCAACAACGTCTCTCCACCTTGCCAATGAAATATGGGGGTCTCGGTGTATACACAATGGAAGATACTAGCCAGTATTGTTACATCGCTTCTTGTTTCCAGACTAGGGGCTTACAACGGACCATGCTAAATGTTTCCCCTGAGGAGGTGACTAGCGAGTGCTTCAAGCAAGCCTTGACAAATTTCCTAGAGGTATGTGGATTGCCTTCTTCTACCTTCAACATTAATAATATTGCCCCACATCCAATGCGTTCGTTGGCAGTGTTATATTTTGATGTTGTGAAGAAGCGGATTCCTTCGTGATACTATATGTCCGGCCGAGATTCAGGTTTTATGGCAAAGCAACAGGATGCCACATGCGTTGGATTTCCTTAAGGCGATTCCCATTTCTCGGTTTAAATCAAAGTATAGGACCGAGGCAATTTAGGTCGGTGTTAAGTTATAGATTGGGAATACCTCTTTTTAGAACATAGTACATGCTCAAGTTGCAACAAAAATATGGATATTTTAGGAGATCATCTTGTGCATTGCGCTAATGATGTTGGAAACAAATTCGCCATGACCTGCAAGGGATGTTTTCGCTAATATTTGTTACAAGGTCTGGCGTACATGTGAGGAAAGAGGTAGATCTTGGATTATTATCGACAACAATACGCCCTTGAGACCGGCCGATATACTTGTTCACGGTTGGGAGAATGGCCAGGATGTTTGTTTTGATGTTACGGTTGTTTCACCGTTCAACGCGGGGAGCGCGTACTTTTATACCCGGTCAGGCAATTTCGATAGCTACAACGCGTAAACGAATCAAATACCTGGATAAGTGTTCCACTAACGGGTACGGGTTTGCTGTTTTAGCCTTTACGACTTTAGGGGAGTTGGGCGAAGATACTATCATTCTCTTGAAGAGGTTGAAGAATTGTATCACCAATCAGGATGTTAATCATAAGATAGGAGGTACTCTTTTTAATAGAATAGGTTTAGCAATTCAAAAGGGTGTTGGTGCCCAGCTTGTTGCCAGGCTACCCACCAACTTTTTGTAATCTGACCTTCAAAGGCTTTTTATATATATTTAAGTCTAAAAGATGTCTACAATTTATTTAAGAAGCTATTTTTTACTTATGTATGCGCAAATGGCTACTGAAATGATCAAACAGTCATAACTAAAGTTGTTACACTGGGTGGTTGTGTTTCCCTCAGAACCACTAATTTGAGTTCCATTAGAATGAAAGCAACTTTAAACTGAACCATTTGAGTTATAGCCGCAGTTGGACGTTTCCCCACTTGCTGCCATAACAGCTTTACTAACAAACGCACCTAAATTATTACTCCGTATTAGCATATAAACCATATAAATGCTTCGGAATATCAAGGAATGGGCTTAAGCGCAATCCTATATTGCAAAACGAAAAAATGACCAGAATCAGATATACATGCCCTTTCTTCCAAGCATCTTGATATTGTAGAATGATCACGTACGACGTTCTATGAGGCTATTATCAGGAAATTTAACAACTCTATCCCTACTAGGACATCATATTATCAAACTGGTCACCTGGCTTGAAAGAATTTCCAAGCTCAAGAGAGCACAACAAGTTAGAGCAAATTCTGCACAAGTTGGAGCAAATTCTGCTCAAGGCCAAGTACTTCCCTGGCCATTTGACTAATGCCTGAACAGTTTGAGTTCTCAAAACCCCAAAATTCTTATTTACAAATTCCCTAGGCTCAGTGTCAAGAATATTAAAGTAACTGGCGCTTCCACTTTCCAAATCCTTTATCGGTGCTAGGCGATCAACGATGAGCTAGAAGAACCAAACTACATCAGCTCAATCTGCGGCTACAATTTCAACTGCCAAGAATATTAAACTACATTAACGCAAGGCAGCGGCTGTAGCCTATACCCCTACTGTAAACCTGAAAATACATAAAACTCAACAATGCTACAAGTATCTATAAAATTCAAGATATGTCCATTTTGTCATGAAAATTACAGAATGCGTTAAGTAAACAACAGCAAAGAGATAATCAGAAACCACTTGCAAGGGCAGGATTTCTCAGAGCTCAAACCATACCAAATCGCATACTTGGCAAAGATTGTAACATCACGATGCTAACCCCAGATGGCCAAAAACCATATATTAGTTAAACTGAACTAAAGCACAGCAAATATTAAAGGAACATAAAATAAAAAACGAGTCAATGTAACGTATACATACTCAATCAAGCTCAGTAAAATCATCCATTGTCTGGCTAAAGAATCGTGCCAACGCAGACAGATTGATTTTGTAGCTTTTGGCAAAGAGTGGGAGAATAAAGTTGTATTGACCCCAATTGTATTCTTTGATTCATTAACAGTGGTACTGAGAATACATTAAAAAAAATAAAAAAACAAATTAATCCTGCTACTCTTACAAGCAGAGAACCTAGAGGGATTCATACATGCACCCTTCTCAGAAAAAAGAAAACTAAAAATAAACACAAAACCAGCTTCCTCAAGCATGTACGGACTAAAAGTGGTCCACCCTGAACTTCCACTCTCCTTTGATGGGATAATAAGAAACATACTCAGCACCCTGGTCACGAGCCTTCTTTATCAGCATCTCCTTGTACATTTCAACCTTAACCCCCTCCATGCATTGCTGTCCAGTTCTCTTATCAAAGCACTTGATGTTGAGAAGTGTCACCACTGCAGCCTTGTTCAGTCCTTGTCCAACTGGGGGCTTCTTACTGTCATCCAGGTAAACTATCACCTCCCGGTTGTTGAATTGTACCAGGGACTCCAGGTCTAGGTTCCTCACATCAGTCTCCCCTGCAAACTTGATGCTACCAAACCCATCCCTTCCCACAATGAAGTCCTTCACCCTACCGCAGAACCCTGGTTCTGCCCTCTCCTTGGCTGCTAATTCTTGAATCCGAGGCTCCGTGTAGTAGTCAGGGTAGCGGAGTTTCGGCATCAGCGCCTCAATATCTGCCCCATTCTCATTTACTGTCCGCTCCTTTGTCATGGCCATTTTCTGCCGATGATGGATTACTCATATGTTTTTCGTGAGTCGTAGAGCCATTCAAACTTGAACCTGAATCTTTTTCTGAGAGTTTACCATTCTCATTCTGAGGAGTATTGTTAGCATCCTTGGATTTTTCTGAAGAGACTCTTGAGGTTCAATTTTCAAGGGGACGTACAACAAGAGCTCTTGTATTCTCCCTTGGAATAAAATGCGCATCTGCTTTCGGTGTGCTAGGAGTTTCCTCATCATCACTGAAAAATGGCACCCTTACTCCGTTGTTGTTAGGATAAGATCTCCTTGCAGATGACCTAATCCTGCACTGAGACAAATGCGTAGAAGTCATCAACAAGGAGGAAACTCGGACAGGTGCGGCTTTCTCAACGACAGGCATCTTAGATATTCTATATTGAATTGATGATGTAGCTCTTGTATGTCCAATTGATATTTGAGGCATTGTAGGAAGTGTTCCAAAAGGATTCGTTGCAACACCAGATGGTTGTGAAGACGCTGGATTACTTTGGTTGCCAGTAGACAGTTGTGGGAAGGTGTTCTGGCCAAAAAACATTTGGTGTAAAAACACTTGGTGCAACTCCAATACTGGTTGATACATTGCTAGAAAAGGTAAAAGCTGGCTGAGTCTGTTGTGATGGTTTTGTTTGGCCACCGAATGGACTCCAGGAAGGCGGAGACGGCGTTGAATTGTTCATGAAGCCAGAATTTTGTGTACCAACAGTGTTCGATTGTGGAGACGGCGTTGAATTGTTCACGAAGCCAGAATTTTGTGCACCAACAGTGTTCGATAGCAGAGACGGCGCATTGTTTGGCTGTTGGAATGTAAAGGGGTTGGGTGTTGCGGATGTTGGATTAAAAGGAGCAGGCGCATTATTTGGCTGTTGGAATGTAAAGGGGTTGGTTGGTGCGGGTGTTGGATTAAAAGGCGCAGGCGCATTATTTGGCTGTTGGAATGCAGGAGGTACACCAATAGTCAGCCCAAAGGGGTTGGTTGGTGCGGGTGTTGAATTAAAAGGCGAGGGTGCAGTTGAAGGAGTAGTTCCAAAATTCTGAGGGAGTGCAGTAGCACTTGGTTGATTAAATGCATTTGTTGACGACGTTAATGATGTACCTGTCGCAAAAGGGTTTGGTGGTGTTGATCCAGCCGTTCCTGAAGTGTTGAAAGGAGAAGTGTATGAAGGAAAGGTGGTTGTTTTCTGACCAAATGAAAATGGGTTGGGAGTAGTTGTCGTCGTAGAGGTGAATGTATTTGTCGGTGTAGTCCCAAATTGTGGACCACCTTTATCACCCAACTGGTAATCCACCCACCTCAGCTCTTCATGACTCTTCTGTGCATAAGCATGCATAAATGATATCGAGTGAACTTTAACTTTTCCAGTACCCAGTGCACTGTCCTCTAATTCTGCAAGAGCGTAAGCCACTGCTCTGCTTCCACCACGTTTTTGTTGACCGAAAACTGCCTGCCCAAAGGCACCTGGAGTTCCAAATGTAGAGGGTGTTGTAGTCTGGAAACTGAAGGAAGAAGTTTGGGAAGCTGAAGGGTTGTTACCAAATCCAGAATTAAAAAGTTGAGAACCAGAAGGAGCAGTTGTGGAAGCAGCATTCGTCGCACCAAATCCACCTCCTAATCCAATGCCGAAGCCTGTATTTGGTTTAGACCCAAAGGCCGGTGTAGTTGTAGGAGTACAAAAAGCCGGAGTGTTTGCATTGACTCCGAATGTCGAAGTAGGCTTCTGCCCAAATATAGAAGTTCCCGCAAAGGAGGATGTACCGAAAGCTGGAGTTGAAGTGCCAAAGGAACTTACCGGGGCTGATGCTGTAATTCCAAACGCCGACGAAGAAAATGCCTGAGTTCCTCCTCCGAAATTACCTGTCGAAGTGCCGCTAAACATAGACCCCGCTGCCTGAGAACCAAACGGAGTTGTAGGAGTGCCAAAAGGTTTAGGAGCAAAACCATTGTTGTTTTGCCCGAACACTGACGGCTGCTGTGTACCAAACAGAGGTGCAGAATTGAACATTGTTTCTGATTGTGATTCTTCAATTCAACAATATTCTGAATCCAATAGCGAGAGAAAAAGAAGATAGATTATTGGATCGAGCATCCTCTATTTATATAGAGATTTTTAACAAGTCTGCTTACTTCTAAAGCTACCGGGAAACTGCTTTAATTGTAAGCTAACCGGTAAACCTTGCTTTCTAAATATAAATCAGCTTATTTTGTCACTTGGTATTCCTAATCGTAATACATATATATATATCTTCCCGGGAAACTTAATTCAGGACCAATTCGGACACGTAGCAAACTTGGTCATAGTTTGAGAGACCTAGTTAAATTTGAAGTTACTGGACAGCCAACTTGTGCGTAGGCTCGAACAAAGAAATAACAACAACAAAAAAAAAAAAAAAAAAATTTAAAGATATGTTATTAGTAATTAATTTTATAACAAAAGATTATATTATTAATTTGCCATTATTATTTGCATATTAATCCATGACTTGAGTTCTTCGGCTTTCACCGCTTTTGATTTCTCTGTCTTTGCTTGTGTGGTGAAGACCTGACAATACCAAATAACAGAAATAAATTTCCATACTCGGAAACTAAATGATTGGTGATCAGAAATTCAGCAACAAATCGACATCCAATTTAAGATGAAAGTTCCATGGTAAGATGATTGACCTCCTCAAAATGTGTAAGCTTGAAATGTTTATTTCCAGTCTCAGTCCTCCTTACTCTGTCATAACCTCTACCATCTGTTTCTACAAATCTGCGCAAGGAGGGGAGATAAAAGTGAGGAAACAAACTATGAAATCCTATAAATGAATCCAGAAGTAAAATCCAGGATTGAAAAGACCCGAAACATACCCGTAATATGAGAATTTGTACACGAGGGAATTCAGCATCCAAACAATATGGAGTTGCTTGATTATCAGATGCAAGTTCATTTCCTTGGAGGTTTTAGTATAACCACACCATCCAATGGTGTGTGGTGAAAGACCTGACACAATACCGCAAACTAAATGATTGATAAACAAATCGGGATCAAAACTGAAATAAATTTTAGCAGTCAAAAACTAAATGATTGATAAACAAATCGGCATGACTCTATGTTAGTTCTATGTCAATCTCAACTCACCACATAACTCCAAGAATGTGCACAAGCAAGAAAACCAACATCTCACGTTTACAATAGAGTGACAAAAGGGACACAGACTCCGGGCAGTTGAAATTTGACTGAGCATGTGAAAACATCAAAAGCTCCAGAAAGAGAAATTCCAGCCATAATGGATGCAGCGAGAGTGAATGCATGCATCAGCCGAACCTAAAAGGGACACAGAACAGTCAGGGGAAAGAAAAAATACAAAGACAAAGGGAATGTAGAGATTATTGAAAAAGACGACAATTAAAAGCGGGTGAATGGGTATTTTCTTACCATGACTCCTTAGAAATATACGGATGTTACGATATAAAGGACAGCAAAGGAACTGGCATCTGATAGTTGAAGAGCCTGTGCAGAAATAAAACTCTTCTAAGAAAGCGAAAATCAAGCAAATAAAATACATGGACCAAGATGGTTGCACTAAAACAGAAAGGAAGAGAAGAGATTGGGACTTACAATTATGCCAGCTGGAACCAAGAAAGCCAAAACTTTGATGTCCATAAAGTAAGATTGCCATGTCGGCGGCTGGTGTTCACTTACACTAGCAATTATGGGCATGTACTTGCTAGCATAAGTTCTGTTCAAGTTATACAAACAGAAGTCAATCAAAGTCATCCACTAGCAATTATGGGCATGTGATCAACAAATCAACAAGTCTTATGCAAATAACAAAAGATGATACTATTATTGTCCTTGACACGCTACAATACAGATTAATTTGCCATTTTAACCACTGAAGTGGAAGCAACAACCTCACTTTTCCCACCGTTATCCCCAAGATGCGCAAATAGTTACTGAATTGAGACAGTGCTGAATTGAACTATTAACAACAGGCATTCTTAGCTAGGGGAAAGTGACAACTACATATATTGCAAGCATTACCAAGTAAAATTGTTCTCTCAGCTCCACTGACATAGTCTTTGAGATGGTGTGGGCGGGATTCAAGCATCTCCCTGAAGTACTCCTTGATGTCATCCTTTGCTAACTTTCGCATCTTCACCTCAAATTTGTTGATCTAAACCCACATCTATAGACTGTCAAAACATATTACATCAGACTCTTTAGCAACTAAACCAATGTTCCAACATTAGAAAATGAATAAGCCTATATAACAACTATTAAGACACAATCATCTCATAGCTAAAGGTATCACACTCCTACACTAATATAGCAGGTAACCAAATAACTCATGAGTTCATAACCAAAGCTGTTACCTTGGTTGTTGTCTTTCCCTTGGGACCAAAGCAGCTTTCACTTGAAAATTTTCAGTTAGCTGAAACTGAACAATTCCCATTGAACTGAGTCTAACTTGCTGCCGTATGCTGATTCCCACTTGCCGCCGTAACAATCTGGTAACAAACACAGCTAAATTAGTAAGAATATGAAAAACAGTTTTTAATAGCAAACAATATAAATGCTTCAGAATATCAAGGAATGGGGTTAACGCAATCTAATAGCAAACTAAAAAACAAAAAAAATTATCCAAATCAGATACAGTAGAATGATCACATACGCTCTATCAGATTCATTATCAGGGCAATTTAACAACTAATTGATCGCCTAGCTTGAAAGAATTACCAAACTCAAGAGAGCACAACAAGTTACAGCAAATTCTGCTCAAGGCCAAGTACTTTCCTGGCCATTTGACTCATGTCCTGAACAGTGTGAGTTCTCAAAACCCAAAAATCCTTAATAACAATTTCCTAGGCTCAGTGTCCAGAGTATTAAAGTACATTGGCACTTCCCCAAGATGCGCAAATGGTTACTGAAATGATCAAAGAGTGCAGCATAGAACAGGTATAGCAGAATCTATTAACAACTGGCATTCAGAGGTGGGGGAGAGTGACAAATACGTAACTCGCAAGCATTACCAGGTAAAATTGTTCTTTCAGCCGCACTGACATAGCCTTGGAGATGGTGTGGATGGTATTCTAGCATCTCCCTGAAGTACTCCTTGATGTCATCTTAGCTACCTTTCACCTCTCAACCTCAAATTGTCGATCTAATCCCAAAATTGTGTTTCCCAAAGTGCCACTAGTTAGAGTTCCATTAGAATGACAGCAACTTTAACCATTTGAACTGACTCGCAGTTACTGCCCTAAGCCGATTCCCACTTGGTGCCTTAACAGCTTCAGTAACAAACACAACTAAACTAGTATTAGCATAAAAATCAGTACAACTCAAAAGGTAATAAGAATGTTAAAATCAGTTGTTAATAGCAAACCATATAAATGCTTCAGAATATCAAAGAATGGGCTTAAATGTAATCCTACGGACAGCGCATATAGAAGAAGAAAAAAAGGATCAAAATCAGATGTACACATTTCCTTCCAAGGATCTTGATATTTTAGAATGAAACGTACTACTCTGCTAGACCCATTATCAGGGAAATTTTACAACCCCATCCAACTATGGACATCATATTATCAAATTGGTCACCTAATCTGTAGGAACTTCTCAAATAATAGAAGCTCAAGAGTGCGCAAGTTATGGTAAATTCTGCTCAACCAAGGCCATGTACTTTCCAAGTCAAATAGATCAGAGTATCAGGCTCCATGAGTAAATTAACATCTCCTATGGTATTTGATTAATGCTCTAAACAGTGTGAGTTCTCAAAACCCCAAAATCCTTACTTACAGTTTTCTAAGCATCAATGTCAAGAGTGTATTAAAGTAATTGGCGTTTCCAATTTCCAAATCGTATATCAATGCAAGAAGATCAGCGTTGAGCTAGAGCACTAATCTAACATCATCTCAATCTACGGTTACATTTTTCAATTGCCAAGAGTACTAAACTACATTAGCACAAGATAGCGGCTGTAGCCTGCTGTATCACTATGGCAAGTAAACTCAAAACATAAAACTCAACAACAGCGAGGAGATAATCAAAATCCCCTTGCAAGGGAAGAATTTCACAGAGCTCAATAGGCACATACCAAATCGCATACACAATAGAAGGAAATAGATGCTCCACATTTATACACAATAGAGATGAAAACGGAAGTGTGATACGATACTGTAATCAATGTTTTTAGTATTCTTTGCCTACTTAGTGTTTCCCTACTAACAATTGCACCACAATAAACTGAAAGAATACCGCATTATTCACTCCAAAACAATAAATTTCTGCTTCCGATAAACATATGCTGGGTAATCAGTTGTTACATTATGATCATGTCTAACTGCAGAAACAATTAAATCGTAGTTTCAATTCATGAAAGAACATCTCTTCCATCTTTTTCCCGTTGCTTACCTTATCCAAGTGAAGGTCAACACTATAACTTGCTAGATCGGACCTGGAAAAATATCGGCAGTTCTACTGAGACAGTAAAGTCCAAGGATTTACTCACAAATCTTGGAACAGAAAATAAAAACTAAAACTAGCTTGTGGAAAAAGGGAACCAACTAAGAGTGCAACTTTGAATCTGCAATATTCCAATCTACACTGGAAAGAGCTAACTCTACAACCATATGTAACATAGGAAGTTAGATAGGAAATTACTATTGGTGCAGTGGTATCTACTTGTCACACACTGGAATATAAATTAATAAGCTATTTTTACTTGTGTAGTAAGATTGGTAGAGAAAACCTCTGAAGTGGAATTACAACCCAACTTAACAACTGGCATTCTTAGGTAGGGGAGAGTGACAACTATGTAAGTCGCATGCATTGCCAAGTAAAATTGTTCTTTCAGCTCAACTGATGTAGTCTTCGTGAGTGGGTTTGGATGGTATATATTCTAGCATCTCCCTGAAGTACTCCTTGATGTCATCCTTTGCTACCTTTCACCTCTCAACCTCAAATTGTTGGTCTAGTCCTACATCTACAGGCTTTCCAAACATATTACAACCGACTCCTTACCAACTAAACCAGCCTTCCAACATTAGAAAATGAAAAATCCTATACAACAACTATTAAGACGAAACAATCATGTCATAGCTAGAGTTATCGTCCCGTACACTCCTACACTAATATAGCAGGTCACCAAATAACTCAGAGTCACCAGCCATAACTAAAGCTGTTACCTTGGATTGTTGTGTTTCCCTCAGAACCACTAGTTAGAGTTCAATTGTAATGACAGCAACTTTAACTTGAACCATTTGAGCTGACTCGCACTTGCTGCCCTATGCCGATTCCCACTTGATGCCGTATCAACTTCAGTAACAAACACAACTAAGCTAGTATTAGCATAAAAATCAGTACAACACAAAAAGGTAACAAAAATGTTAAAATCCGTTGTTAATAGCAAACCATATAAATGCTTCAGAATATCAAGGAATGGGCTTCAATGTAATCCTGCGCACAGCGCTAAGTGGAAAACAAAAGTGCATTTTCTAGCAAAGATCTTTATAATGTAGAACAATCACATACTATACATACACTATATGACACTCATTAGCAGGGCAATTTACAACTCCATCCCAACTATGGATATCATATTAGCAAATTGGTCACCTAACATGAAAGAGTTGCTCAAATAATAGAAGCTCAAGAGATCGCAAGTTACAGCAAATTCTGCTGAACCAAGGCCAAGTACTTTCCTAGCCAAACAGCTAAGAGTATAAGGCTCCATGAGTGAAAAACGGACTAACTAATTCGAAGTGTAACATGTCCTATGGTATTTGATCCATGTCCTAAACATCGACTTCTCAAAACCCCACAATCCTTATTTGCAATGTTCTCTGCTCAATGTCAAGAGTTTAAAACTACATTGGCGCTTCCAATTTCCAAACCCTGTATAGGCGCTAGAAGATCAACGAATGAGCTAGAAGAACCTAAATAACATCATCTTAATCTACAATTATAATTTTCAATTGCCAAGATTATTAAATTACAATTACGTAAGGCAGCAGCTGTAGCCTGTACGGCTGTACCGCTATGGCAAGAAAACAAAAAAGTCATAAATCCATGAACATAAAACTCAAATAACGCTATATATATCTACAAAACTCAAGATATGGTCATTTGCTATGCAAATTGCAAAATCCAGTTGCAAGGGAAGGATTTCTCAGAGCTCATATAGGCACATACCAAATCACATACTTAGCAAAATTATAACATTACAATGCAAACCCCAAATGCCCAAAAACCGCAAATATTAAACTATACCACAGAAAATATTGAAGGGAAAATAAAAATAAAAATAAAAATAAAAATAAAATTTCTGTAAGAATGAGACTCAATGTAGTGTATACATACCCTAGCAAGCGCTGTAGAATCATCCATTCGCTTCATCTTGTGGAAAAATAGTGCCAACCCAGAACTTCTCATCTCAGATTCTTGGAATTCTATGAGCCTAGAAGGCTAGAAACAAAACCAATCAATCATTTTCAAGCTGGGGAGTATAAAAATAGATTTTCATTTCTATTTTCTGAAGATAAAATCCCGGAAATCACAATCATTTACATAAATGGGACTGATTACCAAGTGTTTTGATGGAGTTCATCGGATTTTGAGCTCCATTTAAGACTGATTTTGTAGCTTCTGGCGAAGACTGAGAGAGAGAGAGAGAGAGAGAGAGAGAGAGAGCGAGAGAGAGCGAAAGAATTTGGTCCGAAACTCGTATTGACCCCAATTGTATTCTTGATTCAAATGCAGTACTGTCGGTTTCGTGCCCCCGTCATCTATTTTTGTATTTTGTTTTATTTTATTTTATTTACATGGTTTTTTTCCCAGACTTGATGGGTATACCCAAATTAATTGGAAAAATTAATTGGGGATATAGCTACGGGATAAAATAGGTGTCCCAATAGCAATTCTGGGTGACCCCCTATGTAATTTTTTTTTTTAATTCCTAATCTAGCCCCCACTAATTAGGATTAGTGATTAAGTATAATTAGTAAAATGTTAAGTATTTGGGGGATAAATTAGTGTGTATTTTTATTTGTGTTTGGGTGAGAGTAGAAGGAGGGAAAAAAATATTTGAGAGGAATTTCTTTTTTTGAAAATGGGAAGATGATTGTGATGAGAGAATTACTGATAATAAGAGGTTGAAAAATTGATTTTTTTTTCTTTGAATCCACCATTGTTGCAGTTGAAAAAGCTTGGTGCCGGCATGGTATTCAACCAAAAACTCATGCCGGCAATTGTTGGAAATGTTCATAAATTGTTTGCCACTATCAGGGGGGGTTCGGGCGTAGCCCTCAGCTAGGGCTACCCTCTCGTTACGATTTTTTTCCTGGTTTTGATCTTCCGAATGTTGATTTTTTTCGGTTTTGAACATGTACCGGCATGGTAATAGTTTTTTCGAGCGCGTTTGACTGCTTCGCATAGTATTTTGCTTAAATACCTATCGAGACTGCTCCTAAGCATAGTATTTTGCTTAAATACCTATGTCGGAACGTAATGAAAAGTATCCGAATGTTGATTTTTTTTTCACTTGACTACCAGCATTGATAGGAAATTATTGGGCATGCCGGCATCGTGTTCGGCAAGATATGGTCTTCATCAATTCCGGCATGGTATTCCTCACTTCCATTTTGAATTTTTCCGGCTTTAAAAAAGGTGACAAGATGGTCGGTTGATATGAAGACCATGCCGTATTGTTTTTCCGCATAGGAAATAAATATGAAAACTATGCCGGAAAAAATACCGGCATGGTCTTCATATCAACCGACCATGCCGGTAACAAGCTTTTTAAAGCCAGAAAAATTCAAAATGGAAGTGACGAAGACCATGCCGGAATTGATAAAGACCATATGCCGAACCCGATCAAAGATGGTCTTCATCAATTCCGGATGGTCATCATCACTTTCAAAGATGATCTTCATCACTTCCGAATAAAAAAAATTTCGTTTCCAAAGTGAGGTGAAGAGAATTTGATATAGAGTGGGGAGAGTTTAGAATTTGAAAGGGAATGGAGAATATTTGGGTTTCAAAACACTACCCCTAAATAAGATTAATAAGAAGTGGAGATGGAAATGAGGGATATGATTTAGATTTTTGATTTTAAGTTTTTAATTTTTATTTTGAGGGAAGAAGTGGAGATGGAAATGGGGGATATGATTTTGTTTTTTGATTTTAAGTTTTTTTTTTATTTTGAGGGAAGGGTAGTTTAGTATATTCATAACCAAAAGTCACCCCTTAACACACACCATGGGTTGGGGGAAGTAATTCATATCCCCCAATTAATTCCCATATCCCCCAATTAATTCTTCATTAATTGGGATATAGGTGTGTTATTATTAAAAAGGTTGATTTTACTTTAATACCCTTAAACTAATTAAATCTTAAACTAAATTTATTTCTTAATTTCATTAACCCAAAAATTAAAAAACTAAACAACTCTTAATCTTCTCTCTTCTTCTTCATCTTCATCATCAGCCAAAGCCATATAAAAATCTTCAACTTTGATTTTCCAAAAAAATTGTTGACTCTACCAGCGATAAGAAGACTATAAACGATGTTTAAACTCAAACCCATCATTGTGTTGTGTGATTTGATTGTTATATTAGGTTGGAAACCGAAAATTATGATTTCTGTGTTTTTGGTCGGCAAGGTCGTAACATGCATATCTTGCCGACTTTTCATAACAACCATGGCGACGACTGTAAATTTTTTTAACAGCCGGCAGGGTATTTTTTGAAGATCTTGCCGACTAATACAGCCGGCATAGTATTTTCAACAGCCGACGGGTTTGTTTTTTTTTGTAGACCTTGCCGACTAATATTTTTCAATAGCCATCTCATATGTGTCAAAAAAAATAAAGTCGGCATGTTCTTCATTTAAATACCTTGCCGACCAAATATAGCTGGCAGGGTATTTTCAACAGCCGGTGGGTTTTTTTTTTGTACACCTTGCCGACTAATATTTTTCAATAGCCATCTCCTGTGTGTCAAAAAAAATAAAGTCGACATGTTCTTCATTTAAATACCTTGCCGGCCAAATATAGTCGGCATGGTCTTCATTCGTCGACCTTGCCGACTTTTCATATTTTCAGAACTGAAAGTGTTGATTTCTGATCTAATTTTGAGTATGATTTCATACAACAGCTTTGCGATCCACTTTTTAGAAGTGTTTCGGTTGTGTGCTTCATTTTTGTTGCAAGAGATATTCTCAAAAAAAAAAAAAAATCATCAAAAATCATCCCACAAAAGTTCAATCAAAAAAAATAATAATCATAACTTAAATTCATAAGTTTTAATCTATTTATATTTAATTAATTAATCTAATCAAAATTTTAGTGTTAATTAAACGAGGACAATTTAGCGATTTTGAAAATATATGGTTAAGGGTTGACCTTTTTTACTTCAAAATGACCCTATTTTGTCTCATTAGGTATACCCTAATTAATCTGGGTATACCCAGTCAAACCAGGATTTTTAAGTGTTTTAGTTTCGACGTTATTAAGATAATAGAAGCATAAAACAACGTTGGATAAAAAATGATCAATTGTAATTAGTCGGGTTTTGTTTAATAATATTTATCACCAATTAATTATAAATTAAAAGATTTCAAAATGGTTATATATTCAGGCAATATGAATTTATTTAGTTTTTAACCGGGACACAGTCTTCCACCTTATAAACGAATGACAAAAGTGTACAGGCTGCACAGGAACCGAACCAGAACCGGTGAACCGCACTAGAACCGGAAAAAAGAATCGGAACCGGCCCGGAACCGGTGAAGGAGGTACATGGAACGGTTCCAATTTTAAGAACCAGTGTCTATTGAGTATAGGGACCGGGTTCTACTAGATTCCCGGTGTGTACCGGACCAAAATTCCCGAATAATGTTGTCCCTTAGATTTCCTTGAATCCTAGACGTCTATGCTAGGTATATACGTCAAAAGAAAATTAGTTCTTCTTGTTTCCTTGTTTTTCTTCTGTTTTTCTGAACCAAATTAGTTCTACTTCTTCATCGTTCTTAATCATCCACCTGCAATTGATTCCCACAAAGCACCAGACAGATTTCATTCCTCTTTTTTATCTCGTGCAACAACCACCAACAACAGTTCTAAATCGTACACATCAACCACCACCAATTCCTGTAGCAGAAACCCTAATCCCCTTCTGAATCTCATCAATTTCCCCATCAAATTTCCACCAATATCGAATTCATCTCAAACCCTAACTTAATTTCACGGTTTTCATCATCTTCTCGAGTTAGATGCATCATCTTCATCTCAAACCCATCTCTTGATTCTTTGAAACCCTAACTGAATCTCCACCATTTTTAAAAGCTTCATGAATTGATTCCTTCTTCATCTCAATCACATCTACTAGTAATTAAAATCCATCGTATTAAAAGAATGGTGTTTGCAGAAACAATAGGTTCGGGTTTCTAATGGTGTAGCAAGGGTATAGCAAGTCAGTCTTCCAATTTGTGCAATTTTTGTAGCAATGAGCCTGAATCTGTTGATCAGTTTCTCGATCCTCCCAATTTGTGCAATTTGTGTAGCAACTGAGAAGTTCATAAGAAATGGGAAGATGGTGGTGACTGTTATGCCTAGAGTTTAATATGATCAGGTAAGGGCTGTTATTAGAAGGTTTTTATTCGATGTTGATGTTAAGAAGTCAGGGAAGGTTGAGCTGCTGTTATAGTCTTGAGATGCAGGGAATGGAGATGAAACTGATACAGAGAATGGAGAATGTTTATCTGAAGAACATAATGTAGTTAATGTATTAAAAACACGTTGTTTTTCCTTTGTTTATTAGAGGTTGTGTTTGTTGTGTATGTAAGTATTGTTTTCAGGTTAAACCCGGTACCTATATTGTACCAGACCGGTCTTACAGGTCCAGGTACAACTCCAGGTACATGTACTGGTCCTCAAAATGAGGTACCGGTCAACTCCAGATACAGGTACTGGGTTCATAAGAAACCCGGACTGTACCAGCTCGTGTGTAGCTCTAGTGTACACTATATTTATCCACCATATATAACAACAATAACATCGACAAGGAACGAAAGTATAATATTTGATGGTATAACATCTATTAATGAACATTTTCTAGGGTGAATGAGTAATACCAAAAGATCATGAATTCATTTCCATATGCTATTTTCCAAAATAAAACACTTATTAGTAACCAGTGACGTTAAAATTTTCTCTAAAATTATAAGAAAATCATAGTCATATTTATACTCGTTTCTTAGGGTTTTAAAAAGATTTCGTATGGCATAAAATTTAAAGATACTCCCCTTTTATTGTGTTAATTTGAAATTTGAACACATATGGATAAATAAGAACGTGCAATTGGGGGATATAGCTACATGACAAAAACGGTATCCCAATAGCAATTCTGGGTGACCCCCTATGTAATTATTTTTTTAATTCCTAATCTAGCCCTCACTAATCCTAATTAGTGAATAATTATAATTAGTAAAAATGTTAAGTATTAGTTATAAGATTAAGTTAGTGTTTTTATTTGTTTTGGGGTGAGTGAGTTGAGTGTAGAAGGAAGGAAAAATAATTTGGGAGGGAATTTTTTTGATGAAAATGGATGATGATTGTGAAGAGAGAATTGCTGCTGCTGAATCTTTAGCTCAACTACAACAAGGATCATATCCTCAATCTTTTGCTAATGACAACAACTCACAATTGTAAGTTTTTGTGGAACCAACGCCCTTGAATGATGTTTTTTACGAGCATGAAGAGTTTTTTGAAGAACCTACACAAGAATGTAAACTTGCCCAGCATACAAGCATCCCCAACACATAGGTAAAGCTGTTGAGAGGTTGAAAATTAGATTTTTTTCTTTGAACCCGCCATTTTTTTAGATGAAAAACCTCTGTACCGGCATAGATGTTGTATGAATATAATGCCGGCAGCCATAAAACCGACATAGTATTAATGCTTCGACTATGCCAGCATTCAATATCCCCTAATTTGAAACCCATACCGGCATGGAATTCAAACAAAAAACTATGCCGGTACAAAAGTTATTTTTTACCTACCAAGGAATATTATACGGAATATGATACCGGCACGATCAAATCAAAAGGTTCCTATGCCGGTACTGCATGAAAAACATACAGGAAGCAGTGCCTTCCGTAGTTAAACACCGGTAATAGAAACTTAATTAAACACCACACCGGCACATGTACCGGCATAGCTTATACTAATGCCGTAAACATGTACTGGCGTGGAACTCTAGATAACGAGAATGCCGTAACAGGTTTAAAATTTTGTCTTCAGTTTTGTTTTAGTTCGAATATGCCGGGACAAAGGTGAATAATGCCGGAATACCATTCCATCATTGTTTTCCATTTATGTTATAACTGATATTCATTCCATCCTTATGTGATGACATATATATTGATCCAACAAATGCAAAACCGCTTGGTCGGGATACGTTGGAATACTATAAAATGCCTCCGGTATGTTACCAAAGAATTCTTTTCACCTAGTATCTTGACCTCATTAATGAATTGCTTGTAATGAACCTTCTAATCTCCCATTGTTGTCCTTGTGTAGGGAATAAAAGATCCAAAGGAAGCAATCGCTTGGGCTAAAGAGATGGCTCTTAAGAACATGTGTGTGTTGGTGAGGAATACCCAACGTTCAGAGACTCGTTTTGAGATGGTTTGCGAGAGAAGTGGGCAATACAAGGAGAAGAATAGCCACGAGAAAAAGGGTTATGTATATCCAAAGAAGACTAATAAGGTATACAAGACTCGTACGAGGAAGGATAATTGCCCCTTTAATCTTGTATTCCATCTAAATGACATGAACAAGGAATGGGATTGTGAGGTTTGGTTCGGTTATCATAACCACTGAAATCCGAAAGATTTTGCTGGTCACTCCCTAGTTGCAAAGCTAAAAACTCATTAATTCGAGGATGTAAAGAGATTGAGCAAAGCATTTATCAAACCGAGACAAATTCTCAGAGGATTCAAGGAAAAGGATAAGACGAACGTGTCTTCTTTGAGTACAATTCATAGCGCACAAGAAACCATTAGAAGGATGGAATGGGATGGGAGGACCGCTATGCAATAATTTTGGAAGATAGTTTGGGATCACAACTACACGTGTATCGTTAAAAGAGGGCCGGACGAGAAGCCTCTTCAAATATTCATTTCGCATCCTTTGCTTTCACAATTGGCAAATACATGTTGTGGTGTTCTTTTTATGGATTGCACCTATAAGACAAACAAATACAATATGTCGTTATTTAACATCGTGGGTCAAACATCGGACAAGGTAACATTCACATTGGCTTGGGGTTTAATGGAAAATTAGAGGGACTATAATTATCATTGGGCATTACGACAATTGAAATTATTCTTCAGGGAAGATAAACTTCCGAGGGTCATCATAACCGATCAAGAGGACGCCTTAATGGATGCAATATCAGACGTATTCCCGAGAGCACAAAATTTCTTATGTACATATCATATACGTCAAAATGTTATTAAAACTTGTCATGACTTGTTTGAACCCACCAAGGAGGATATTAAGAAGAGAATGATTGTTCAACTAGAGGAAGATGTTTGCAATAAAAAACTATCCCCCGAAGAAGAAGAGGATGAGAGAGGCAAGATAAAAGAGTGAGTGGACAAAGAACATGCAGAAAATCATAAAAAGTGGTTGGAATTTCTAAGAGATTGGGAGAAAGTTTATTGGTCTCTCAGTGAGGATATGTACGAAAAGAGGTTGGACAAGTTTATTGGCGATTGGGATGAGGTTTATCCGACTGCCATCTGGTATTATCGGACTCAATGGTTGGATAAGTTCAAGGAAAAATTTGTGCGTGCATGGAAAAATCGGTATAGACACTACAAGAATGAAGCAACCAGTGTGGCGGAGTCCGCTCATGGGAGATCTAAAGATTTCATCCAGTCCGGCCTAGGCAACATGGTTATGGTCACCGAGGAAATAGAGCAATACTTTAAGAGTTATATCGACAGGATCAAGAAGGCTTTTGAGAAAATCTCAATGGAAAGGTTGACTCCATTTCTTCGATATGGCAAGTTGCTCCAAAGAATATAATTCAATGTCTCTCATTGGGCAACAAAACATATGATGAGACAAATGGAATATGAGAGAAACTATGGAAAACCGGGTGATGTGTGTATTTGTCCCGACATGTCTTCATTGGGGCTTCCGTGTCGTCATATGCTTGTGAAGTATGAAGAAGTGATACCTCTTGAGGTTATTGATCCGTTTTGGAAGCATCTATCTTTCGAACCCCCCCCTATGGAAGATCCCGGACAATCACCATGGGATACGAACGAAGAAAAGGAATTCTTCAAAGCTTACTCACGTGGAACCTCGGTTAGCCGACAAGTCTTGTTAATCCAACTAAGGATAATTACACGGCCATGGATAACACAAATTGAAGAGCCAACAATTGGAGATCCTCCTGGTAGACCACAAACTAAAACGACAAGGAGAAAACAAAGGAAATAATTGAAAGCAATTACTAAACGTGAAGAAGAACTCGCGACAAGTAAGAAACAAGATCTAACCGGATGTGATACTTAGGAAGCAAGGTTCGCGGAAGCTCTAGTTGCAAACAAGAGGGGTAGGCCGAGAAAGGAACCGCTATCAAGTCAACAAAAAACGGCGGATTCCGTATCCACACCAAAAGTCGTTGTAGGGGAGGTTCCAAAGAAAAGGGGTAGGCCACGAAATGTACCAACATTGAGCTACCAAGAACAACAAGGTGAGCATTCCGAAGCCACACCCATAGTCGATGTAGTGGATGTTCCAAAGAAAAGGGGTAGGTCGCAAAATGTACCAACATTTATCTACCAAGAACAACAAGCTGAGCATTCTGAATCCACACCCATAGTCGATGTAGCGGAGGTTCCAAGGAAAATGGGTAGGCCACGAAATGTACTAACATTGATCTACCAAGAACAACAAGCTGAGCATTCCGAAGCCACACCCATAGTCGATGTAGCGGAGGTTCCAAATAAAATGGGTAGGCTGCGAAATGTACCAATATTGAGCTACCAAGAACAACAAGGTGAGAATTCCGAGGCCACACCCATAGTCAATGTAGCGGAGGTTCCAAGGAAAAGAGGTAGGCTGCGAAATGTACCAACATTAAGCTACCAAGAACAACAAGGCGACGAGGCAGCGGTGCCAAAGAAAAAGGGAAGTCCAAATAAGGTAACTACATCAAGTCAACAACATGAAGGTGAAAATTCCCAATCCACACCAAAAATAAGTGATAGAAAGGTAAGGGACCCATATCTAGTCAACAACAACACGAGGGTGACAACTCCATATGCCCCATAGAAGTTGATGTTTTTTCGGTTCAAAAGCGAAGGGGTAGGCCAAGGAAGTACGGACTCCCATTACATACTGAAGACACTAGAAGTGTAGGGATTGCAGAGGATGGATTGGATATAATTAAGCTACAAAAGGGTAATATGAAGATGTATAAGGATCGCAACACAGGTAGGACCATTATAAGTTATCATACCAAGATACAGTCTTACATAGACCAACTTCCCGAGGTTATTCGTAAGTATATTGTATATACGGATGATGTCGATGGAGATGGAAATTGTGGGTATCACGCCGTAACCTAACAATTAGGAATCTTTGAGACGGCGGTTAGTATAGGGATGACATCATGCCGATATGCTAGAAAGAGTATGGCCGAACAACTTATGAACAAGAGGAGCTTTTATGAGAAATTGTTTTGTGATGAAGAAAGGTTTGATGATATGTACGCTCGAGTGTTAGGTCCCGAGCAGGAGATGAAGTTCCTTCCTTCTCAATATTGGATGAGAATAACGCTTTGTGGGCATCTAGTGGTGGATACATTTAACTGTGTTGTTCATTATTTTACCCCCACCGTAGAAGTAACATTTACACCAAAGTGGCAAAAATGCGAAGGATCCCTTAAGAAGAGAAGAGTTGTTTTGGCGTTCGTGAACGATAATCATTTCATTATTCTAAAACTTAAGGAAAATTGTCCATTGCCACATATTTGTGGCATGATGAAAAACAAGGATCTAGATCCCATTGTCTGGAAGGGATGGATGGAAATGTATGAGGAGAATCACCAATTTTGGGATGCGTTGGCTCTATCCAAAATACCTCTCCAAGAAAAGAAGATTCAACTTCATACGTGTGGAAGCGATGATGAGTAATTTGGATATATGTGGTTCACTAATACTCAACATTTTGTTTTTTGGAAGTGTGTATTGTAAACATTAAACAATATTTTGATACCTATGCCGGCATTTTTATGTTTCATCGTTACTCAATGATATTTTATTTTATTTTCTCTAAATTTTGTTTCAAAAAATTTGATTTAACAAATTTACCCTTAATTATCTCTAATTGCCAATCTTAATACTTTCCCTCTTTTCTCTACAAATATAAACAAACCAAGGAAGTGTTGTTCCCAGCTGGGTTTTTAGATCTTGGGATTGATAAAAATAATCAGATACTTGATTTTGGGATAAACAATATTCCAAGAAAAATTCGAAAGAAGGAGACACACAATAAGGTCCGGCAATGAATTGCCGGTTAGTGAGGAACAACATCCAAGAAATGAGTGAATATGCCGGCATTGAATGTTAAAGAACAAACGATTTGGGGAAGATAAACAATGGAAATGGGAAAACAGGGAGAAGAAGCCGGTCGGGGCCTATGTAAATTGGTATTAATTTTGAATAAAAATTATAGAAAATAGACCAAACTATTTTGTACCAAGCCGATAATATTTCTGAAATTTCTCATGGAAGTGTTGTTACCGATACGGTGCATCCTATCCAAATAACACTCATGATCCTATCCAAATAACACTCCATGCCGATTTTTTTTTTTTTTTGGTGTTTGGAATATTTAGAGTTCCGGCACAATTGTTCCCTCCTACACAATTCCGGAACCTAATGCACACTTCTAAAATCATGTGCTATCGGCGCGTTCAAAGAACATTTAAACTATGTGAAAGAGTTAATTTGACACATGTTTTTCAACATAATAAATATAATAACAAAACTAGATTGTATAAAAAAACAAACTCCAAAGTTAAGAGATTCCAAAGCGAAAACAAGTTAAACATAAACCAAATCAACCAAAGAGTTTAGCAAGACACGCAGATTGTTCAAGACATAAACATAAACATACCTAGACCAATACCCCATTATTCAAGACATAAACATAAACAGACATAAACCAATGCCACATGGTTCCAGACATAAACATAAACAGACATAAACCAATGCCACATTGTTCCATACATAAACATAAACAGACATAAACCAATACCACATTGTTCAACAAACAGACGATCACTCGGTCCTTGGCTTCTTGTGTACCCTCTTCTTCTTTTAGTCCCATAATTCTTTGGTCTTCGGATCTTCAATTTTTTCTATCTTTTGCTCGACTTTCTCCATTTCTTTCTGGGTCAACACCGCTCCTTTCTTGTTCTTTCTCTTAAAGAACTTTCCGATCCTCTGACTCTGTTGTCATATTTTTAAACATGTTCTAAGTATGTAGCCCTATATAAGTTCATAGATGTATACTAATGGAATAGGAAAATAAAATTATGTACGTACCAACAACGTAAGGATCTTATTTAGTCCGGGTTCAGTAAGTTCATCCGTAGTTGTGGGGGGAGGTGGTGTTTGTGGAGGAAATTATATGATATCCGGGTTGAAAATATAAGGATGCGAGTACTTCTAGTAACCTTTGAGAAACGTTGGTTCTCTCTCATAACCGTTTTCCGCCGAATTCCAGCCAACCCTATCAAAAACCAGACCCCGTTATTCCCTTTCACTCCAATGTGCAAGAATTGGACTTGGGTTGTAAACTACCATAGTATTGTTCTCATTTTCTTGGAATTGAGGAAAGTCATGAGAGAATTTATGATAAGATATATTCGTTAGATCTTTCTGCTTGTACCCAAGCTGGCGCATCACACGGTGAGGGTTGTGCATAACAAATCCTTTTGGATGAAATAATGGTCCTTTGTAAAATGAAACATTTTCATGCCTTTGAAAGTGAACTCCTCTGGAATTCCTATATGGGTCAAACACAACATCTTGGACAGACATGGAGTCCAAATCCGTTCGCATTGCGAATAACCATTTCCTGTTATTAGGCTTCGGGTGAGCGTTGAAGATGTATTTCTGAGCTAGAGCTTGATGCTCTACATAATAAAGAAAAGTCCTCAATCCATTATACCCTTTGAAGAACTCTGGGAAGTGTTCATAAGCCCACACCTATGTCAATGAAATGTATAAGAAAAAATATTACTGACAAAGTAATTGGAAACTAACCAAATAAGCCCACAAAATAAGTTCCAAAATAACTAGTTCACTATACCTGAATTAAAGTGAGAGAACCACTAAATTGACGGGGATTCACCTTAGAAGCTCTACGCATTTCTGCCAAAAAGTTTGCCAACAAAGCAGTGCCCCATGAATACTTATGGACACGATCCAAGGGATCCAAGTATTGAAGTAGACTCAGATGAACCCTGTTACCATTAGCGTGAAGGAATATAATTGAGCCCAAGGCGTGCAATAGATAAGCAGCGGCGGTTTTCTGAATTTCTTCGGGAGTCAATTCCTTATCGTTTGTATTCCTAAACAATCGAAGGAGATTGACAAATGTGACAGTCTTTGTCTTGAAACAGATATCTTGTACACATTTTCCAAAGTCGTTTCCCTGTCCCAACCTAACAAATTTTTAGTCAGCTCAAAGATCTTGTCCCAACCTAGTTCCTGATACTCATCTCCTGTCTTAACGGGTTGCCCAAGAACCCCTAGACCTATTATCCTTTGGACATCTTTAGGGATAATGGTCATCTCGCCAAATGGAAAATTCATGGTATCAGTTTCACCAAAAAATCTCTGCAAAAAGCAGTTCGCCGTGACGGGATCAATTGCCATATAATTTTCTACCGCGGGATACAACCCAGATGTTGTGGCAATTTCTCCAACTTGGGGACACTCTAACTCCAGAGGCCATGATTCACTTGATTTATGTCGGCTAACACGGAAGGCTTTCTTGTGGTCCTATAAAAACACAACAAACTAAATTAAATTCACTTGATCACAGATAAATAATATAATAAAAGGATGAAAAGTTCTTACATAACTCTGAAATATCCAACGATCCCAAGAGTGCTTGTATCCAAATAAGAGTTGGGGGTTGAGTGGTTGACCCTACTCTTTACCATCATCGCGGTCTGGAATCATGTCATGTATTGTAGGAAGATGGGCTGGCGGTCCATTTTCCTCTTTCTCATTGGTTTGAAATCCGACATCAGGTTCTTCTAAGCCAACTGCTTGTGAGGATGATCCACCTGCTCTGCCTGGTTCAGGAAATTTTTGCCACTCCTCATCATCACCACTGCTGGTTGTTTCCCCAATATGCTCCCGAATGATGACCTTAGCACGATCTGGATCATAATGAATACGTCGACCACTAGATGACTTGGATTTTCCTTCTTCAACAACTTTGCCCTTTCCTTTATCCGTTTGTGCTGCTCTAGACCTACGTCCCAATATTTCAACCAAGTTATGTACATATTGCCGGCATAGACAGTTAATATATTTAACTACTGGCAGTGGTGCCGGTGCAAAAAAAAACTAATATACAAGGCCGGTTTTCTATGATTTCATTCAAATATTTAACAAATGCTGGGGACCAAACACCGGCATGGGACCAAACACCGGCATGGAGACCAAACAAATTGATAGTGCCGGTACAAACGCCGGCATTATAGAATAAAGAACATCCAATGCCGGTATTGAATTAATTTTGTACAGAACTTTTAACTCAAGAACCCAAAAAAACGGCATGGCATTGATCAAACATACAAGTCGGTACCAAGATCCCAACATAGTATGCAATAAAGATTATTTTGCCGGCCGTTACATGCAATAAAAAGGGGTTAAAAGACATACAATCCCGCATGCTTCCCTACTTGTATTCTACCTCCAAATGATAGATATTTATGTCTTCATTAGTCCCAAGAACATATATTATTGGTGCTTATTTTTGTACTAATTCTGGATTTATTATGTTTTTGTAGGTAACTGAATAAAATGGGCTCCGGCAAGGAAAATAGCTAAAATTGGACGAGTGGACGGTAAATATGGATTTCTGAAGAAACGGATACTTGGACCGGATAATGGTTAAATGGGTTGAAGTAGAAAATCGGGAAAATTAGGCTAAGGCCCAACCCATGGATAACCCATAATGTGAGACCCTTAATTAAAAGAAGTTTAAATCTAGGCCCCAAATTATTAAAAGACCTTGATACCCTTATGCATATGGTCAAGCCCATAATTAAATAAAATTTAAATTTAGGCCCCAAATTATTAAAATATTACGTGATGATGTTCCAACCACCGCCAACCACCTCCGACCACCACAACCACCGCCGGAAACCACTTCCGACCACCACCACCGGCAACCACCTCCGACCACCATAACCACCGCCAACCACCGCCGGAAACCACTTCCGACCACCACCACCTACGACCACCGCCGCCGGCAACCACCTCCGACCACCACCGCCGGCAACTACCTCCGACCACCACCGCCAGCAACCACCTCCGACCACCTCCAACCACCACCTCCGACCACCACCAACCACCATAGCCACCGCCAACCACCGCCGGTAACCACCTCCGACCACCACCGCCACCAACCACCACCGTCGACCGACCACCGCTCACCACCACCTCCAGCCACATTGATATTGCAAGTGTAACCGGAAGTTACACATGTATAAAAATTACACATTCATGTTGTGTATTCAATAGTGTGTAACTTAAAGTTACACATCCATATGACATGTGTAATAAGAAGTTACACATACATATGACAAGTGTATCCACAAGTTACACATGCATATGGCATGTGTATTCAACAGTTACACAACAGGAAAAAAAAATACAAAAAATACATCTATCGCATTAATAATCATTTACAATAATATCTCTGTTTACCATCTATAGTAATCGGTTGTTACTGGACACAATAAATGAGTTAAAACACTAGAAATATGCCACTGAAACCGATACTAGAAGTTTTGCCTTTTTTTCTTGTCTTCCTAACTCCGAAATGCTTGCATATCTGCAACGAAATAAACATCCATGGATTAGGTTGGATGAATAAAAAGAAAAATAACAATATTATAGGACAATTGTAAGGAAAATTTATAGAACAAAGATCACATAAAAGACGCATGATAACCCATCTTAGCATGTGTAACTTGGAGTTACACATGCAAATGTCATGTGAAATTGACAGTTACACATGCATATGACTTGGATACCTAGCATGTGGAATTTTTTGGTTGCAAGTTTGTTCATTTTAGCATGTGTAACTAGGAGTTACACATGCATCTGTCTAGTGTAAAGAGGAGTTACACATGCATATAATATGTGTAACTAAGAGTTACACATCCATATAAAGCACACATTTTGAACTATAAAAGAGCTAAGAATCATCACTTCTCACCTGGACATTAGCCAACATCCTTATCTATCCAGCCATAAACTGAAAGAATATACCAAAGTTACGATCAGCAAAAAAAAAAAAACAATAGTATCAAATTTCATTAAAAAAAAGTAGACAAATAGATCTCTGAATTCCCATTTTAGAAATGACACTGACCTGGAGTATATTGGCTTTCCAGAATTACTCAAAAAAAAAAGTGCTTCTTCAGTTTCCTCCAAGACATTAAGCCATCATCATGCACTTCGATAATAAACCGAAATGTCCCAATAAATTCTTTTAATCACTGTACAAGAAAAGAATGTCATACTTCCACATATAAACAATGCTTACAGATTCTTAGTAGGTATACGTGCATATGGATTGTGTAACCGAAAGTTAGAAACACAAAGGACTTGTGTAACCTGTAGTTACACATGCATATGCTTGTGTAACCTGCAGTTAGAAACACAAAGAACTTGTGTAACCTATAGTTACACATGCGTATGCTTGTGTAATCTGCAGTTAGAAACACAAAAAGGACTTGTGAACCATATATGTTATCAAAAACTAAAAGTGAATAAAACTTCAAAAAGAATTTGAGTGAATTGAATAGTTTTTTTCCCTTTCAAGGAAGAGTTGAGGGAGAGAGTTTTAGGATAAATAATTGACCTGCTTTACTCGTTTCTTTAGCTAGATCATCATCCAAACCGAATGATGGTCCTTTACTGAGAAAAATCTGTCCATAAAGCAACTGCCAACAAATGTTGTCTAGTCATTTCAATATGCATGCTATACCTTTTCATAAGAACCTGCAATATATAGAACATAAAATCTATATCCCAGGATGTGTAACTAGCAGTTACACATTCATATAGCTTGTGTAACTACTCGTTACACATCCATATAAATACTAGTTACACATCCATATAGCTTGTGTAACAATAAGGGTTGCACCTTGATATCTAATGATAGAAAACAAAACTACAACAAGAAGAAGGCACTCATTTCACCTTGCAAATAAAGACTCGACTCAAAAAAAGAAGTAATTACTAGTTTTAGACAGTTCTGCTACTGATTAGACAACTTTTGAGATAAGACAATGTACTAGAAATGGTAAAGACAATAGTGAATGAGACACACAGTAACACAATTGTTTGATGCTTCCAGTAAGTAGTACTTATTTCAAAACCTCCACTCTACTTACTTAAAACGGAGACAGGGTAAAGGTAATATCATAATGACACATCATGCAAGAAGGAAGTTCAAAAACATCAATATAGATCAAAAGTAAATAAGTTAGAATTATTTAACCTTTCCAATAAGAACAGTCGTATCCTTCTTAAAGTTTCCACCAAGCTTCTCATACTCTGGTGCAAGATTCTTAAAGTTTCCACCAAGAAAAATATATCCTATGCAACAAGCTAAACATAAAATGAGTCATCAACATACTCAACGTGAGAAATATATCATATGCAGAAAGCAATAGATACAATGTGTCTTAAAGATACAAATGCTACAATTGTTTACAAATACACATGCAAATATATATGTGTAACCTCAAGTTACACATATTGTAAAAAAAAAACATCATGTCTACATCATCAATTTGAAGTTGTTCTTCTGACACAACATTGTTTCTTCATCCTCTTCTCAGTATCAAACAAAAAAACTCAAAACAAAAAAACAAAAAACAACAGAAAAATACAAATTCCATGCTAAAAATACAATACGACACATATGTGTAACCTCAAGTTACACATATTGTAAAACAATAAACAGCATGTCTACATCATGAATTTGAAGTTGTTCTTACGAAACAACATTGTTTCTTCATCCTATTCTCAGTATCAAACAAAAAACTCAAAACAAATTCACAAAAAAAAAAAAACAGAGAAATACAAATTCCATGTTAAAAATACAATAAGATATATATGTGTAACCTCAAGTTACGCATACTGTAAAACAAAAAACATCATGTCTACATCATCAATTTGAAGTTGTTCTTACGAAACAACATTGTTTCTTCATCCTATTCTCAGTATCAAACAAAAAACTCAAAACAAATTCACAAAAAACAACAGAAAAATACAAATTCCATGCTAAAAATACAATACGACATATATGTGTAACCTCAAGTTACACATATTGTAAAACAAAAAACAGCATGTCTACATGATCAATTTGAAGTTGTTTTTCTGAAACAACATTGATTCTTCATCCTATTCTCAGTATCAAACAAAAAACTCGCAACAAATTCACAAAAAAATAAAAAACAACAGAAAAATACAAATTTCATGCTAAAAATACAACAGGATATATATGTGTAACCTCAAGTTACACATACTGTAACAAAAAACAGCGCATGTCTACATCAATTTGAAGTTGTTCTTCTGAAACAAAATCGTTTCTTCATCCTCCTCTCAGCATCAACAAAATATAAACAATAAATTCTCGGACCCGACATGCAAGAACAATAAATAATCGAAAAAAAAAGTGAAAAAAGTTTTGAAATCAAACCAAAATAAGATTCGTACCTAGATTTGTTGTTTTCCTTCTTCTGAAACAATGTTATTTCTCTTCTTATTCTCAATATCAACCAAATAATGTTCTCAGTATCAACCAAATGAAAAAATAAAAAAACGAAATAAGAAAGATCCAAATCATAAAAATCAAAATCAATAGAATTCAAGACTAGATCGAAAACATACCTATGTTGATTTCTCTATTCCAACTGTCTTCTTCCTCTTCTCAGACTCAACAAAATCCAAGCAAAAGAAAAACGATAATCAAAGAGAAAATTTAATTAGATCGAAGATAGAAATAGAGGTATACAACGATTTTGCGATGAATAGATCAGAAATATTTGTTCAATTTTTTTTCAAAACCTCTACATCAAAACAACCAGAGTAAGTAGATGATTGTGAATCTAAGCTCTGTTTTCGATTCAGATAAGTCAACTGAAAAGCATCTGAAGATTTAGGTTTTGAAATACTTTTCTGAAATTTGAATCCAAAATAAATCAACTAAAATCTCTAAACCCAAGCATAATCACAAAGAGAAGAGGATACTTACATGTATAATTAGCTTGTTGATGAATCTGAGTTGAATCTGCATATTAGTTGATTGAAATCTTCAATCGGATTCGTTTTTTCTACTGCAAAATCATATAATAAAAACTAGAAGAAACGTTGAATTAAACGTCATCAGCGGATATCGATGGAGCGAGAATCGTTTTCTTTCTCTCTGCAATCGTTTTCTTTCAGTATGATCAAACAACCCTAATTTTATTCAGAGCAGAGACAAGAGAGAAGTGAAAATGAAAATGAATCTGAAAATGAAACCTATAGCCTATTTCATTAGGTATATATAGTAAAGGGTATTTTTGGTATTACAAATTTTCCCCAAACCCTAAACTTTATTACCAAGCCCTGAAATCTAAAGTTCTGGGCCTAGAAATATTAAAAAGTGAAAGTATGGAGTTGATAGAGGAGGATCCATTTAATGGGGCGTCTATATATTGAACCCATATAGTAGGGGGTTCTAGTATTTTTCACAAACAATTAATGTTCCACCGGCACACGACACTACTCCAGGATGGTCCGTTTTTATTCCTAGAAAGAAATAAAGCAAAGAAATAATGGCATAAAATAAGGAAAGTTAATCGGATTAAGGCCTCCACTCCAAGACCAAAGGGGTGATGAAACATCATATGTTCATAAATGTGTGCACATGGGTTATTACTGGCGGGATCCAATATGATCGAGGTGGTGCACGTAATTCATGTGCTAGAAGGTTAGAAGGAGCGCACCTACATGAGCTAGAAATGTGGTGTCACGTGGCTTTTAGTGGATTCCCCAAATATTTTGCAATCAGAAAGGGAAGAAATGATGAATGGTGCCATGATGTCGTCACCTCTAATTAATTACTTACCATACTTAAGTCCAACCAAGATGTGATACGCAGTGCAAGGGAAATGGAATGTTTTGCCAAAGAAAGACAAAGTAAATGACTTGGCAAACGCGTATTGGTGGAAGCATGTCATTGGGTTCATTTGAGACCTATAAATACTACTATGACATTTTAGGGAGGGAAGTTCGGGAGGGAGAGCCGAAACAGCAATAGTTTTAGACCGTTTCTTTCCGCTGGGGCTAAGGAAGAAGCAAATAAATCGTTTAACAATTTTAGTACTCTTTGAATAAATATTTTTTTGGAGCTTAAATGTTTTAATTAATCTCTCTTCATATTTAGCTTTATAATAATTATTTTGGGTAGTTTATCTATCGATCTTTTATAAGCGAAGGAGGTTATACCGTTTTGATTTATAACATAGTAAGTTGTTATTTATTTTAACTGTAATATTTTCTGAGACATGAGATTGGGTTCGAAACTGCCTTGAGTTATATCACGAATATTTTTAAGAGAGGAATGATTATATTACACAATTGATTTGGTGGAATCCCAAACCCTAATCTTTTCTCTCATTGATCATCTTGGCAATTTTTTCTTTAGTATTTTTCTTAATTAATCTTAAAACCAAATCCTCAACGAGTCCGAGAATCAAACCCTTTCTTACCACTATTAAAACTATATCAGTTTTTGGCGTCGTCGACGCAGACTTGTATTTAGGTTTTAGGTTTTGCATTTTTTTTTAGGTTTTGTATATATTTTATTTATTACTATTTATTTATTTTTTGATTATTTTTTGTTCTATTTTACGTCTTGGGTATTTTTATTTTTGGTATGCAGGTTTTGCTTGAAGCTAAAAGTGGAAAGTTGGACTTGCCTAAAAAGTACAGAAAATCCAAGATTTTTGTTTATTTTTGTTAGTTTTAATTTATTTTCTTTATTTTTGGACTTGTATATATTGTTTGTTTATTTTTGTTTTTAGTATTTTATTTATAAACAAAAAAAAACACGTGCACACACCAATTGCATCGTCAGACTACCGATTTTAGGAAAACTCGTGGATTACTAAGTTGAACCCGTGCCTTGGGCCTTATGGGAGTTACCAGCTGAAAGTCCACAAACCTCAGCCTCGTACCTTTGGGTATATTTTGCTGTGGTAACTTGAGCCTACCCATTTTAGTCAACCTTGCATTTTCACGTGCACAATAGAATGTCGAACTGGTATTATAATAGCCAACACAATGATTATTCGACTGAGCAACATGGACATTATTCTTATTATGATCATAGTGTGAATAGTGGTTGGGAACTCCCTGTTGAAGAATATGGGTCATACCATGGTGAGCCCAATTACTATCCGCATGTGTACCGGTCTTACGAGCAAGAAAATGAGAAATATCATACACTACAGGAAAATGGGCATCTAGTTACAAATATTTTTGTCACGGAACTACCTTGTTTAGTCGCCAAATGAAATTTGAAACCAAAAAAAATTTGTCATCTAATCATTGTCGTGGAAACTTTTTATGGCCGCAGGAGAAAATTTTGGTGACACTAAATTTTATGTTGTTGTATATATCTTTCAATGACTACCGTAAATGTCTCTAAAGTTCAAAATTAACTTCGAAACATTCCCTCGTCAAAATTATTTCTAACTGTAAATGATTTTCCTCACTAAATTTTTATGTGACAATTTATTTTTGTCTCCGTAATGAGTTCCAGCAACAAAATATTTTGTCTTTAAGTCTTACTTTACCAACAATTGTTGTTGTCTCCAAAGAGAGCTTTGAATGGTTGTCACTACCGTCTTTGAAAATGATTTTTGAGACAAATAGTTAAGCCATTGAAAATGAGTTTTATAGGCAATGAAAACTCGTCTATAAATTAGGTTTTAGCAAATAATATATTTAGTCTCTGGAGATTCATTATGTAGGCAAAAAAATTTAGTCTCAAAATAAAAGATTATAGTGACAGAAAAGTACTGTGTCAGAATTAATTTTTTAAAATCTGATATATTTGTCGTTGGAAAAATATTTTATAGACAAATTTATTTGTCCCGCAATTAAAAATTTCACACACAAATTATTTTTGTGCCGAAAGGAAATATTTTAGGGACAAAACATATCATTTTTGAAATTATCCTCTAGACACGAATATATTCGTCATTAAAAATTTATTTCATTAACAAATTGTTTCGTCTCGGATTAAATAATTTTAGAAACTACTATATTTGTCCATGAAACAGACTAAACAAACAAATATTTTTTGCCGACGCCGCTGGTATCATACATCCAACACATAATTAGTATATGTATGTTAATATAAGAGTATGCGCTCATTAAAAGACTAAGGAATTAGCAATACTTACTAGCAATCCAAGAGTCTTATTAAGTTTGGCCATTGTAGGTGGTTCCTCTGTAGGAGTTGGAATCGGAGGGTATTTCTGTGATGGAACGCCGCCGTCGTCCGGGCACACGACAAAAGGATGTGACCATTCCAGGTAATCATTAATGTAGGAGGGATCAACTTCATCACCCTTGTTCACAACCTCCTAATTACTGATATGTACCAAATGACTTGGTTCCCTATTCCTCCAATGTGTTGGTTCTGGAACAGGATAATACACTACCCTCAACTTTGAGGGACTTGTAATGGACTCATCCAAGTCAAGAATGTACCTTGAAGTAGAGGCTTTCATGAAGCCATGTAATTTCTTATATCCAAGTTGCCGCATCACACGTCGAGGATCGGCCATAACATATCTCTTTGGGGTGGAACAACGATCCATTGTAGAATGCAACATTCGGATACTTCAAAATTTGGCGGTTTGCTCTAGCATCCTTGTAAGGGTCGAACACAACGTCTTTAATAGTCATCGTGTCCAGAGCAAATATCATATCTATTAGTCGACCATTTTTACCGGGCTTCGGAGTATTGTTGAACTGGTATCTCTTAGCTCTAGGCGCATCAGGTTCAGGAAGGTCTATAATCTTCAAGTAGGGGTAGTCCTTGAACAATGTTGGGTATTGTTCATAAGCCCACACTTATACCAATATGGAATGATACATACAATAAATTTTGTTTTCGAGTTCATAAAAAGGTACTGTATATGTAGAAAATCTGATATCAAAGACTTAATGAAAAGAACACAGAACTATAACTCAAACAAACTTCTCTTGATTGATATATTGAAAACTTTTGTTGATCCATTCACTTCATGTCAACTATACCAGTTGACTCAACCATATTGGTTTATTCTTCATCAATCAACTTTTTATTAATTTTTGTTTTCAGTTCATAAAAATGTAGTTATATGTAGAAAATCGATATCAAAGACTTATCAAAAACATGACCACGACAATTCAGCCTCTAACCTAAAAGAACACGAGAACTATAACTCAAATCTCTTGATTGATATATTGAAAACTTTTGTTGATCCATTCACTTCAATCAACTATACATTGACTCAACCATATTGGTTTAAGATCAATAACATGTAGTTACAGTGAAATTTTAACAATTACACTTTTTATTAATTGATTACAAGAAGGAAATGAAATCAAAAATACAACACTGTTTTGGACTTTCTCTCTCCTTAAAACTTTCTAAACACTCCAAAAATTATCCTTCCTTCTTTGAGCCTATTCATCTCTTTATATAGGGTATTACATAGTGGATGACAGCTAATCTATCCTTTATTTTCGGATCTGACTTGCCGTATTTCGCAAGCTTACAAATGTTAAAATTCTCAAACACCCTAAATTTCGCTAGATCATCACACTTTTCTCATGTTTACGCTGTCGTCATCTGTTATGTTATTTCTGAAATCACTCTGCGACGTCTTCGCAGTGTTGTTGATGAAGATTTCACAAGTGTGTTGTTGTTGCGGTATTCTGATCCTACATCTTGCCTCTTCTCATGTCTTCTCTGCGAAGGGAATAATTTCATGAGAATTTGTACTTTAGAATGCCGCCACTATTCATCCTTCCATATTCTTTTGTACTGACACTATCTTGTATTCTACACAGTATTTATTACACATATCTTTTATTCCACCCATTTCTTGACACGTCTTTTTCAACCGATATATCTTAACCGTTCACGTCCACTCTTCGTATTAATGAGTTTTTCTTCCTGAGAACTCTTCTCTCTATATATAATCTTCATATTCTTCTCTTTTTCTCTTTTCACTTTCTTCTATTCTTCTCTGCAAATTTATAGTTTCTCCGCATATTCCGCTTCTGCTGCTGTAAATTTTCATCCTTCTTTTCTTTTGATCTTCATTCCTTCATTACCATACTCAGATATGCCTCCAAGCGGTCACAAAGCTAAATTTTTTTTTGAGGGAATTCAGAAACGTCTCGAAGAGAGAGGTTTTACACTATCCACCATTCCCAATCAAGAAGCTACCTCCATTATTTCTGCTAAATTATTTTCTGATCATCATTGTGATGATAAAGAAATCATAGTTTCGCTGGGTCAGATTCTCGCTGGCCTTCCTATCCCTCTTTATGATCCTAATTAACCTTCCTTTATTCTATGAAATGAAATACTCTCCTACGCGAAGTTCTCGCGGGCAATATATCAATTAAGTTGGGATTGAATTCGCTTAATGCTTGAATTCGCCAACCGTGGTGCTGGCAAAGGGTCTCTTTATTCACAAGATGTTAGGGATCCTGAATTTAAGGAATTAGAAATTCTTCCCGAAAAATACACCGCAGAAAGCTTCTTTGATAATTATGAACTAACACATATGAAGAATGTCAAAACTCGCTGGGGTATTCGCTTGAAGAGGAAGGAAAATGTTGATGACGATAAAAGGCTTATGCATGACATTGATTGGCATTCTGTCAAGAATAAGACTCCTCTTCAATCCAAATATGAAAAGTGGTGCGTCTTTCCACTGATTCTGAGGGGCCCTAATTATGTTCCTGGCTCAAACGTGCTTCCTGCGAATCTCGCTACTTACCCACCTTGGGTATTTAATTGGCATGAGAAGGAGAAAGAGGCATGTTTCTTTCGCTCAGTCTATTATCTTCATTCCTCTTTATACTTATTAACTTTGTGAAAACTTCAGATTAACAAGTTAAGAAGAGCTACAAGAGAACTAGCAAGGAAAGCAACCTAGAAGCTCTTCGCTCGATCACAGATGAAGTAAGAAATACTTTCCTTTATCATTTTTAACAATATTATTGCCTATGTTTCTTATCTTCATTCGTGTGCGTAGATTGACATTGTAGTTGTGGAAGAAGAAGGGTCTAATGCTGCAAAGACCAAAGGCAAGGCTAAAAGTGCTCTTCGCAGGGAAAAATCTGATTCCCCGTCTTCAAAGAAAAGGAAGATTCACTCTCCTTCTCCTTCAAGTTCCCATTCTGATGAGAGTACAGATGACGATGTTGTATTCGCAAAGGAAGGTGCCTCTTCTGAGTCTTCAATGGCACAATTGTATAGCATCTTTTATGATTCCATGCAAGGAATTGGTAATGACAATCTCACCAATACATGTAAAGCTCTTGCGAATATCTGTGACTCCACTCTATTGGATGGTGACAGTTATCTTCGCGGAGTTTCTAGATCACTGACTCCTGACTTTCTGAACTCACTTGGTATTCTGGTATGCTTTCATTTGTTTATTTCTTCTTCATACTTATAATTCAAAATTATATCTATCTTAATAATTTTTGCTTTTTTTTTCGCAGATTGGAAGAGCTTCTTTCGTTGTTGCCTCAGATTTGGAAAGAAGGCGTGCTTTTCTTGAGAAGAAGAACCTTGAACTTCGCAAGAGAAACGAAGAACTGGAGGATGAAGATGTTGATCTTCGCGAAATGAATAAGCAGTTGGATTCTGAAAATTCCACTCAGAAGAACAAAATATCTAGTCTTCAAGATGCCAATAAGCAACTCTATGGTATATAACTTTTCTTCTTTTTCTTCATTTCGTTTTCTCATATGATTTACCATTTTCGCAGATGTTTATGGTCTTTCTGATGAAGATACCATTCTTCGTTCCTTTCCCGAATCCCTAGATAATGATACCCTGCTTGAACTCCTTAATAACTCTTTAAATAGTTTTTCAAACGACAAGATTAAATCCCTTTTCGTGGATGAACTCAGATCCAAACTTCGCCTCTTAGAGATTGACCATAGATCCATCTTGGGCTTAGCCAATAAATTTAAGCGTTTCTATCTTAACTCTAAAGATGAAATTAATAGTTTAAGGACCAAGAATAGTAGTCTCATAGATGAAAAAGATCGTATTGCTTTCCAAGGTGCTCAAACTTTAGCGAAATTTCATGAAACTCTTCTTGAGGCTCAAATTGAACGAGATGAAGCTACTTGCCAAAACGCTATACTTAGAGAAAGAGAGAGTCAAGTTCGCTCATGTTTTCTAATACATAATGATGATGAATTCGCTTGGGATGCAAAATTTCTAGATAACGCCAGAAATAATTTAGGTGTAGATGTTAGTCTCCATACTGAACACACAACCTTGGTTAGAGATATGATTTCTGACAGAGAAGGTTGTTAATTGCTCTTCCTTATTTAGTTGTTTGTTTTTCATAAATTACCACCAAGTTGTTAATTCATTGTTATATTTTCGCAGAAGCTGAAGATAGATTTCACAAAAGAATTGAAGAACTTGAGGCTGAGAAGGGGCATCTTGCAAAGGATATTGCTTCTCGCAATGATAAATGTTCTAAGATGAAGAGCCAATTGAAAATTACTATTGCGAACTTTAAAAATAATGCTACTCTTTTTCGCAACCAGACTATTAAAATGGTTTGTGATGACAATAACATTCCGCATTCCACATATCCTTATATCTTAGATGAAGTCCCAAAGAACACTCCTGATTTGGTAATCTCTGATAGCGATGCTAGCGAAGAAGAAGAATCTGATGAAGATGTAGAAGAAGAAGAATCTGACGCTAGTGAGGAAGGAGAAGAGTCTGATGAAGAATCAAGCAAGAAATAATTTTTGCTTCCTTCTTTGATTTTTTGTAATATTTGTATATTTGTCTTTTAATCCTCTATTTTTGTAATCTATCACTGCGAATTTCTTCAATCTTCAATACAAGTTCTATTTCTTTTGTTTCTTCCTGCATGTGTTAGAAAACAATTCTTTCTCGCAATATTATTAATCAATATATAATTTATTTTTCACTTTGTGCGTAAATCTATCATATGGAAACAAATAACATATTCTCATTTTATGCATTCCCATACTTGCCTCTGTTATTTGTGTTCAAATGAGAGATTAAGCAAGCATATGCATTCCCAAATCTCGCAATTATTTTTGCATAATCTCGCAATCACATATTTTAGAATTGCAATTTTTCTTTTATTCTGATGTGGTCTTATTTAGCCTTCCTAAGTAAAGGTCTTATTTTGCCACCTCTTGTCATTGCGACAAAATCGCAGGACGTCTTTGCATTTTTATGCAAAAACCCCTCGATCTTGTCTTAACCTTTTTGTCTTATGATTTTTGTTGCGACAATATGACAGGCCTAAATATTCTTGCGAAAATAAAGCCCCATGACATTGCCGTCTTGCGATGAAATTACAGGACGTCCTTACACTTTCATGTACTGACCCATTGATCTCATCTTCTCTTTTTCTTTTATATTATTGCCTCTTCAGGATTGTCGCACAAATATGACAAGCCTAAATATGCTTGCGAAAATAAAGTCTCATGACATTTGCGTCTTAAGACACTTATCATCTCCCTAATGGAGGGTGCTTCCCTTATCTTACCCCTGGTAGCCCCTTCAAGGAGACGTACTTCAGCCATACAAGGCAAGCTCCTCCCATCTAGTCTTGACAACAACTAGTTGTTTTCGCAGCCTCTTATCCATTTTGCCTATATGGCTTATGGTTACGAGACTGCACCCAAAGTGGGGTTTTCTTCAGGCCGAGTGAATCATATCCAAGACTTGTAAAGAATGGCAAGGAACACTCCAGACGCCCCTGACACTCTTGACTCAACCGTGTACCTCGACGCCTTGGTCATATTCTGCACTCCTTAGGAGAGTCTTTATTACCTTAGTCGCCCAACTCAAGTCATATGCTTAAGTTGAGAATCCAAGGTGCCTCTCCTGGATGGGTTTTTATTGACCCCAAATCTCCATGACTCAGGTTCTTATAGCGGTGTAACCTTTTCCCTGAGCCATGGAACATGTACCCCCTTGTATAACGCACTTTAGGCCTTACATTTGCCTCTTGTGAAATTTTGATTTCGCGAACTAGGGTGCACGCCATAATAGGTTCGGCCCATTCTGATTGTTCTAATTATTCTGTTTTTGCATTTCAGCTCTTATTGTAACTTCTTAATTCTCGTCTTTGTCATATCATAAAATATATTTTTTGAAATTTTTTGTAACAAATCATCCATACATTTTTCTTTCTTTTCTCAATTTTATTCTGATATCAAACTCTAAGTTTCTTACCTTTGCTATTTTCTGCCTCTGCATCGATATTTTCTGCGGCTTTCTTGCGTTTTGCGAACTTTTCGCTACTTCCTATTTTCAACAAACATTTACTTCGCAATATTTCTTATTTTCTCTTCTCTATTGCATCAACCATCAATCTCTAACTTCCCTGCTTTCCTTTGATGCTACGTCTCCAATTCTCTTTCTCTGTAGTTCATTCTTCGCATGACTCAACATCAATTTCATAACACTTCTTTCCCTCAATCCAATCTCCTTTTATAATGCCAACTCCGCTCAGATGAGGGAACTTGATGCACTGATGAAATGTCGATGCTACGCCTAGAATCCCATGTAGCCAAGGTCTGCCAATTAAGGCGTTGTATGGTGACTCCACGTCGACAACATAGAAAAGAATATCATAAGATATTCCTTTCAATGGAATTCTTATAGTGACTTCACCTTTAGGTTTATTAGCAGTTCCGTTGAAACCATAGATTTTGTAAGTTGAAGGTATCAAATCTTCATCTTTTCCACCCATAGTTTTATAAGCATGATAGAACATGATATCCACAGAACTTCCATTATCAATTAAAACTCTATTGATTGACCATGAGTCCTCAGCCTCATCATCTTCATCATCACTTGTCTTTGGATTAATCTCTAATCTCACCACCAATGGGTTTTCATGCATTTCTCCACCTTCAGGTACTTCTTTTGCGGTGAAGGATATAGTATGTTTTTGCCAGTCTTTTAACGACGAGACCTTTGCAATGTTCATTATTTCTCTCCCACCAGCATCTCTTGCGAAAACTCTGCTCAGAACATTATCGTGAAAGTCTTCAATCATTTTGCATGAATGTACAATAAAGTGACAAAACAGATTCTTCTCCTTTGCTTCAACTTTTATTACAAATGTTTCTCCTCCCTTTGTGGTATTAACTCTGCAAACTTCTGGTGGAGGTGGTAATGGTTGAGATTTAGGTTGTCCCATGAGAAAATGATTTAATTTTACCTTATCTATCATTCTGAGAATGATTCTCTTTATATTTCTGCAGTCATTTGTTGAATGTCCATGAAAATGATGGTAAGAACAAAACTCTTGACTTCGGTGATTTGGAGGTGGCTCTTTTCCCATGTTCCAGGGTGCTGGTATATTCTCCATCAAGATTATAGATTCCTATATTTTTTCTACACTAACACTCAGAGGTGGCATCTTAATCTCTTCACATATCATCTTATGATTTCCTTGGCCTCTGTGATAATTTTGCCTTTGACCTCCATATGTTTCTTGCGGCTGATCAAGTCTTGGAATTTTGTTTTTTCCACCTCGGCTATAGAATTTTCTTTCTCTCTCGAATTCTTCTTGGTCACGACTTCCCATAGCTACTATTTTATGCTGACTATTCTCCATTATCCTCTCTTGTTGTCCTTGTGAAGTGCTCGCCACTGTGTTTATCAATTTGGGTAACAAGCTTGCGTTCGCTTCTTTTGAACTTGTGATCGCAACTGGGTATGATTTCATCTCATTTTGTTTTTCTTCAAGATCAATATACTCTTCCTGAAGCTCTCGCAATTCAGTCATTGTGATCGTGTTCTTGACTCTGAAAATTTGAATATATAGCAGGTTGGTTGCGAACACTGCATTAATAAATGATAAAATGAGATATTTCTCATCCACACGACCAGCCATTTCACTACACATTTTCTTCCATCTTATGGTTAAATGCTTCAAACTTTCACCAATTCTATGCTTCAACACAAATACATCTTCAATGCCAGGTCGCGAAGAATTATTATTTATATATGCTCCTAAGAATGTAGTTTGAAAATGATTGAAAGACGTTATTATATTCTTGGGAAACCCTTCAAACCATTTCAAAGCCTCTCCTGTTAAACTGGATGTGAAATACTTGCACAATACATCATCATGATTTTCCCAATGTAGCATACATCTTACATAAGCTTTAATGTGTTGAATTGCACAAGTTATCCCATCAAAGATGCTAGTTAACGCAGGAAGGTTGCACTTTGGGGGTATTCCTCCTAATTGTACTTCTTGTGTGAATGGAGTTTTTGCAGCTTCTTCTATAGCTTCATCAAATTGTCTTCTGCCTCCTTTTTTTTCTGTTATTTAGCATTCCTATCATCTCCACTAGTTCTTTTAATATTTTATCATTTATTCCAGGATTTTGGTCCATTGGTCTCTTTAATTCTGTTTTTCTTCTTCTACGTTCATGTCTATCTTGTCTTGCGCAATTTTGATCTTATTCTTCATTATTTTCTTGTAGTCTTTCCCTGCGATCTCCTCTTTCATCTCCTTCTTGAATTTGCACATCATTGTACCTCTCATTTTATCCTCTGCGATTTTGGTCATTCCTTATCAATTCTCTTTGTTTCCTTTCAACTCTCCATTGTATTCTATCATATTCCTCATTGATATTTCCATTATTGCGATTTTGTTCACGCCTTCTTTCTCGATTATCATGATTGTTCTGGCGTATTGCCTCTTGGAGCTCTTGTTCTTCCACTTCTTCTCTCAACCTTTCCCTTTCGCAAGCTAGACGTGCTTGTTCGGCATAATGTTTATCGATTTCATTTTCAATCACTTGTTGATTTCTTTGAATTTCTCTTCCATGTAATATTCTCCTTCCTTCTTCCTGATTTTCTTCGCCATCTTGATTATTTCGTTCCCGACGTCGCCCATTCTCCTGAATCCTGTTGTTTTGTCCATTTTGAAGAATTTCGCCTTGTGGGATGTAACGATCTTCAATTATTTATCTCCTTTCACGAGGTTCTTCATTTGGATTTTGTATTTCTTCTCAATTTCCTTCTCCAATATTTACCATAGGAGAATTTCGTCTCACTTCACTTATAATTGATCTTGATATTGATCTTGTAGTACTTCTTGACCTTCTATTATGTAATCTCATGTTTTCCATTCTCAATTCATGATTTTTCCTTGTCAAATTTGCGCGTTCTTCTGCTTCTAACCTCCTCTCTTCGTGTATTCTTTGTCTCAATACCTCTAATGCTTCAATTATTTTATCTCCATAAATTATTCCTCAACTGCTTCCTGGTTTCTCTCTACTTATCTACCATTTCTTAATTGTTGCTCTTCTTCCACTTCCCCTGCTGAATCTGATCGCCAAGTGTGTACACTTACTCTATCATAATCCGCAGTTCTATATTTTATTGGGATACGCTGAGTTGGTTGTTGAACCTGATTTTCTCCATTGTTTCTTGTGTTCATTCTTGAAGATTCCACAACTTCATTTATTCCTTCTCCAACAAGCCTCTTACTCCTTCTAACAGTTGTTGGTTGTCTTGAAGCATTTCTTCTTCTAGCCATCTTTTCAATCTTAATGAATTGTTGAAAATTATATGAAATTCTTCACCAATTACTCCAAATTCCTTCAAATCACAATTCAATCAGAATTTCTTCAACCAGTCCATGTTTCTAGCGCCATTATGTAGTTGCAGGAAATCCTACAATACATCCCTCATAAGAATTCATAACAATCAACACATTTCTTAAGATCAATAACGACACTTTTTATTAATTGAATCTAGAAATTTTACAAGAAGGAAATAAAATCAAAAATACAACACTGTTTTGGACTTTCTCTCTCCTCAAAACTTTCTCAACACTCCAAAAATTATCCCTCCTTCTTTGAGCCTATTCATCTCTTTATATAGGGTATTACATAGTGGATGACATCTAATCTATCATTTATTTTCGGATCTAACTTGCGGTATTTCGCAAGTTTACAAATGTTAAAATTCGCAAACATCCTAAATTTCGCTAGATCATCACACTTTTCTCATGTTTACGATGTCGTCATCTGTTATGTCATTTCTGAAATCACTCTGTGACGTCTTCGCAGTGTTGCTGATGAAGATTTCACAAGTGTACGTGTTGTTGTTGCGATATTCTGATCCTACATACTAGTTGACTCAATCATATTGGTTTATTCTTTATGTCAACTGTACCAGTTGACTTAACCATATTGTCTTCTTCCTAGTATGTTGGTTTATTCTTCAACAGTATATGTGAACAATATATATAAGAACATAAGTTTAAAAACAAGATTACCTGTAGCAAAGTGAAATTCCCGACAAATTGGTTTGTAACAGCCTTAGATGCCCTTCTTATCTCCGTCATCAAATGTGCCATTACCACGGTGCCCCAAGAATAGGTAAAGACCTCCTCCGACGGATCCAAGTATTGAAGGAGGCTTGCGCTAACCCTGTTGCCACTAGTGTCGGGGAATACCTGAGTGCCCAAGATGAATAAAAGGTACGCAACGGCTGTATAACGAATTTGTGCAGGGTCCCATCTATCCTTCGAACTTCTTTCCTGCGTTTTTTCAAACTTCTCCTTAAGCAGCGCCAACTTGATTGTCTTTGTCCTACTAGCCTTAGATACATAAAAGCTTTCCACGGAAGTTTTGTAGTCCCAACCCAACAACTTGTTAGTCAAAGTGTGTAACTTCGACCATTCTAGGTCCGGACAATGATTTCCTTCTACTATTGATTTGCCGATAACATTCAAGCCTAAAATATTCTGAGTATCATCCGGGATCAAGGTCATCTCCCCAAACAGGAAGTGCATGGTATCATTTTCGCCATGATACCTTTCGACGAAGCAATTGACTGTCACAACATCACACTTAACATAATTTTCAACCAGAGCATATAGACCAGAATCTCTTACTAATGTTTGGACCTCTTCACATTCCAAAGAGAAATCCCAATCGCCCGTAGCTTGGTTTCGGCAAACACGCACAACCTTCTTGTGATCCTATAATTATGAGATAATACGGTTAAAAGATTTAACATAAATACACAAGAATACATGCGCACAAGATTAAAAAATTATTACATAGGTTTGATAGATAGTATGAGCCCACGAGTGCTTGTAGCCAAATAGAATTCTCGTATCTTGAGCTTCATCCCATATTCTACCACCATTAAAGTCAGGAATCATGTCATCAACATGAGGAAGGTGTGAACCTTTAACTTTTACTTTGCCATTGCCTTTGGCTTTGCCTTGTGTCGGTTGTTCACTAGGACCACCCACCCACTTCGCTTTGGCTTGTAAATTGACATGGATGAACCTCATTATACAATAAGTCAAAAAAAAAAATCTTTTCCAGTTTCAAACTTTTCTTTTTCATAATATATTGTATATAATAATTTTCTTTATACAATATAAATTCTATAAAATAATACTCGATAATATAATATTCTCGTTAAAATAATAAAATTTCTCAGTCCCGACTTGGACCCTTAGTGCTAAACTAATAAATCGATAAAATAATAATTATTTAAAAGTTTCCCTTAAGCATTAATAGGTCTAAAATAATATAAAAAAATAAAACATAAAAATCATACATATTAAACTTTCGCAAATGTTGGTTTGTTTTTCTGTAAAATTCAAATCAATTTGTATTTCATCCCTAGTTCGTAGTGCAATCAAAAGACCTAGATGTCATGTTGTTGTATTGCAACAAGAAGTAGTGTTGAAGTATGATTGCTATTCGGAGTGCTTGCATTGTTTGTTTTGTAATTAGTCAAGAATATAATATGTTTATAAAATTAGTCGATATTGTACTTAAACCACCATAATTATTCAACCTCCAAGCTAGAAATTACTCTTTAAAATAATTATATATTATTTAATTAGATTGTACATAGATATTTAGGTGTTTCGGTTCCGACGTCAACAATTTGATAGTGACGCAAAAAGACATTAGATAAGATTGTCAACTTTAATTAGTCAGATTTTGTTTAGTTAAATTTACAGCCGACCATAAGTTTGAAAGACTTTAACGAGAGTGGAATTAACTTCAAAATGACTATATGTTTGAGCAATATGGAATTTTGTGTGTATGGGGGCGGCGGCCGGGGGTTTAACGGGGAAAACTATATGGTATTAAAAAAGATGGAAATTTCTAAGGAACCCAAATTTGGTTCCTTTCTCTTCCAGAAACCCATCATTAAGATGGTATATATTTGTAGCCCAAAATGTACGATCTACGGTTAAGATTAGTAGTCTTAGATTAGATCTATAATTCCATTTTTTCAGATGGACTTAATTAACCTTCATTAGTTAATTATTATTAAGAAAATTATTTTTAAAAATAAAAATGTTAATTGGATGGTGAATTAGTGGACGATTTTTCCGGGCAGTTACTTAACAAAATTTTGTTAATTGACTCAATTGTGTAACGGAAGATTCGGTTGTTGGGATCCTAATTAACTTATTTATCTCATATGATAAGGTAATATATTTAAAATTCCGTAATTTTAGGATCCTAATTAAGGGGGATAGCATATATGTCAACAAAATTTGGACATGGTGGTTTATCTTCCCTAATTTTTCAAGGTTTTCTTTGTATACGTATATAGCTGATTTTTTGTTTTTTTGTTCACATTAAATCATCCTATATTTTCCGTTTTCTATTCCTTTCTTTCTCTTATCTGATCAAATGAAACAAGATCAATTATTTCATATGAAGTTGCATTTTGATCGAAGCTAATCAGTAGATATGTGTTCTTATCCAACTCCGATTAAATATACTCTGTGTAAAAAATATATGACCCATATCATTCAAACAACCTACTTGTTTCATGCAAGTTGCATATATGTCAGTAGGCCACCATAAGTTACAGCTTGAAAAGAAGCTACTTCAATTGACTATCATATGATTTTTCCTACAGAAACTATGTGATATTTGGAATTCTCACATGATATAAATGTGTGAAAGTTTGATCTTTCACATTAAAAATGGATGATAATTTCATTTTTCACTTGGGAATCATTGACGAGCGTATATTCCAGTTATACATTAGGCTAGGGTTCTTGGATCTCCATTATTTAGAGCTATAGTTAAATCGTTATCTTAATTGGCAAGCTTTTGATTTGTTATCTTGATAAGTAAGCACTACAAAAATGATTCCCTATTGGGACGGGCAGAAACTATCGCAATAGCTGGATTTTCCGTCACAATTGGTATTTTGTGACGAACATAGTGCTGTCACATTAGGTTCCGTCGCAATAGATATTTGTGACAGTCTGTGTGACGGCTTTAGTGTCACTAGATTACTTGTGACGGCACTTCCCTCGTCACATTTGAATTTTTGATCGGGACAGTGTTTTGCCGTCACAAATAATAAATTTGGAACGGAAATATACGTTGCAAATTAGGTGGCAAAAAAACAAAATTATGCTACAAGAAGTGTTACACATTTTAATTCAATTCATTTCACATTGGAAACCATACAAATTTACAAACTATAAAATCACAAAACTACGCTTTCATGTATTCTCAAAGTAGCAACTTTTATCTGACGAACAAGTTCAAAAAAGATGTCAAGCTCCTATACAAATCCCAAGCTCTGAATATATATCCATTTCAACTGAACAAATGCACTCCATAGATTTGGCACAGAGCATGCAGTTAGGGTTTTCAGTGGCACTCCACAAGATATCTTTGAGATGAGTTATAATATTCTTGAAATTTCTCCTACAGATGCACATAAATCGTCAAGCATAGACAGATGCCAAATACCACAACCTTTTTTTCTGATAGTAGATTAAATAATTCTGGTGATAAACTTCTGGGATACTTGCCATAAGCTTAGCAAATGCATCAACTATTGCTCTACGCCCGCAGTGTCAAGAGTATTACAACTGCAAATAAGCAAATAACCAAAATTATTCACAAAAACAATAATAAGAGGACCAACGGAAGCCCCTTGAAAGAGAGCAGAAATCATACAATTTCTTGGGACTACTAAACTACAAATCCAAGTAACAATAATAAAACATAGAGTACTAAAATGAAACCAGAATTACCTCCTCATATGCAGGAGTTAGGCTTAGCCACACAATGCATCCCTTAAATGCAAATATTGTGAGTAAGCCTCCAGTTTGAGCTTGACACAAACAAGGAATATAGTAGATAGGAATTATTTATGATGCATATTAGAGATCTTACAGGGGAGTTATCCAAATTCAATGAAATCAAAGAGTCAAAAGGAGACATTCACCATTCTATTCTCACTAATGCAGACATCATTGTAGTTTTAAATGATTAAAAATGAGCCAACAACTAAAAGAATTCAAATAAAAAGAATGGTTCGAGTATAACAAACTACTGCAATGATTGACACGGTTACTTACTTAAGAGCTCTTGCTGCTATAAGGGAGAATAGTAACGCGATCACTCCAACAGAGTCCATTTGACTTTGGCCCAAACCTCATTTTTCTGCAAAAGAATGGTCCTATAGCATCAGTCATAAATCTTATGACTTGAAAACAAATTTTTAGGTGTAAGAAAATGTTAATTCACAATAAATGGATGAATCTATTGTATAAGACGACACACGGCTCTGTACGACTGTACCTGCATAATGGAAATGGGCTCTGGTTCTAGTTAATTATCGGCAGAACCAAAAGATTGGCTCATATATTCTGGTCTTCAAGTGACAAGCTCAAATGTGGCTGCTGCATCAGCGAATGACAATATTGTTGTCCATTGAATTGATCCTACAGGATTTAAAATGATGAAGATTAAAATCTGCAGGCAGACAAAATCAAACGAATGAATAAACTTAGCATCTGTGAATCCGTATCTGCTAAGCACCATCTCCCGTATCCAGGATTACTTGCAGACGTAAAATGTTATCCCTATTGGATGTTCCCTGAACTAAGAACAACACATCACTTTCAAGCCAAACCAAACTTTTTCAACCATTTGGATTCTTAATTGTGGCACCGTCATGGAGATGTACAAAGCGAAACATATATGGAATTTTCTGGGTAACCTACATGATATAACACACTAAAATTAATCAGATTTATCACAGAATGTTTAACCTATCAAATTATCAATTCAGTAGGCAATTTTGGATTTCGGTACTAAACTATGTTGGTCCAAAGATTCCAAATTTTGTGACTATCGAGTTCACTGTCATGGACTTGAATTGACCTGCTCTAGTAGTTACTATCAAACTCATTTATCTAGGAAGTAGGAAGATGGTCTTGCATTACGACTATGCATTCATGTCAGACGGTCAGTAGGATATGTTTTTGAATAGAGTTATCATCCCAGAAAAATAAAGATACGGAACAATTACAGTTATAAGGAAAGAAATGGCATAACAATGAAAATCCCTCATTAGTTCTTTTCCAAAGATCATCATTAGGTCAATCTAGTTCGGAAGTGTGAATTAACATTTTTATGACTTGAACACAGATATTAAGGTGTAAGAAAATGTTAACATTATGCAGGTACAGTCCAATAGCATCAGTCAAAGAACTACCATTAACATGCAGTCATAGCTCACCACGAATTCACATCCTTCACAAACATTTCACCAGAAACTTTATCCACAGCAAAACATTTCCAAGTTTCTCATACCCTGCAATAATAACCAAATCAAACACCAAGTTAGCTGACAATGCACAACAATTGAATAAAACAACAATTGAATTTAATCAATTGAACAAAATCAACAATTTCACCATCTAAACTATATCTTCTGGATTTTATTACCATCACAAACGATCCATATGTAGTTGCAGAATAACCTACAACTACACCCTCAGTAGAATTTGTAAAACTTAAGAAGTTATTGATGATGAATGACAATTTTCTTATTAATTCTCTCAATTGATTACATAAAGATATCTCAATGGAACTAGAATAGTTACCACTTTCTCTATTCTCTTTCCTAAGATATATTCTGACACTTACTAAAAAGAACCCCTTGAATTTTACATTTGAACTCCTATTTATAGTGAAATTTGTACATCTATATATGTATTGTGAAGTATCACAATACATCTTCGTAACATTATTCTATCTTCGCAAATCTTCATACTTCCCCGTGCTTCCTCTACCATCGCATCATTTTGTAACTCTTTCCTCTTATATTTATTACGATATTCGTAAGCTAATGCTTTGTGATATCTGGTACCTACATCTTGCCTCTTCTCATGTCAATTATACGAAGAAGAAATGTCATGAGAACCTCTATTTTCGTAAATTTAATACAGTTATCACCACCTGTTAAATTCGCAACACGTATTATCCTTTTTCATTGAATTTTTGACACGTTTCTTCGTAACCGTTCTTTTCAACCGCTCACGTCTAATCGCATTGATGAGTTTCCATCTTCATCGAACTCTCTCTTCTTTATAAATATTATCTTTTGTTTTTCTTTTTATTCTCTTATCCTATTCATCTTCTTCATCACTTCTGCCTCTGCAATTTATTCCCTTTTTCTGCTACTACGATTTCTTATCTCTTTCACCTCTTTTCCTTTCTATTTTCTATCCTACATTCAATGGCTCCAAAGAAGAAAACTATTGAAAAAATTAATGCAGAGCTTGCTGATAGGGACCTCATTCTTTCTGAAATTGATGGTTATGACAAGAAGTCTTCTCTCTGTATGGAGCTCTTCACCAATCTTGCTTGGAATGATCAGAAAATTTTCATCTCACGAGGTCAGATCCTCGCAGGTCTTCCTCTCCCTATTTATGATGTCAATCTTCCTTTATTCTATGAAATTATTTCCCACCCCAATTTTTCATGTGCCATTTATCAATTGACTGGTGATTGCATTCGCATTCTGGTCGAATTCGCAACTCGTCTTTTGCTCTTTGGAAAATCTTTGTATTCGATTGACCTTAGGAAACCTGGATTTCAAGATATGGAAATTATTGTTGCAGACTATACAGTTGAGAGTTTCTTTAAAAATTACGCATTAATTCCTTCGAAGAAGGAAGATAAACGTTGGGGTGTTCGTCTTCATCGTAAAGCTAATATTGCAGCAGATGACCTTCTCATGCACGATATTGATTATGCCTCGGGAAATAATAGAACCCCTCGCCATTATCATGACGAAGATTGGTATAATTACCCTCTAACATTATCGGGTTCTTACATTTCTGGGATAGTAGATCTTCATGCGAACCTTCGTGATCGTAACTATCAACCTTGGGTCTTTTCTTGGATGAACGAATATAAAAATGTATGTATCTCTATCTTCTTATTTTCTTGTTATTCTTCAACTTATTTTCAAATGAAGTAAGAAACACTCTTATATGCTTTCTAAACAATATATTGTTGCCTCTGTTTCTTATCCTTATTTGAATTTGTAGGCTCTTCCTGATTTTCCTGAGGTTGTTGCGAGTGAGAATAAGAATTATACTTCTTCCAAAAGGCTAACTGCAAGACAAAAAAACACTTCGCTATGCGAAGGATACCCAAACTTCTGGTAGTCAAGATGATGCTCTTCTCAAAGGAAAAATAAAACTTGAGGATGTTGTTTATGAGAGGAAGAAGAAAAAACTTTCCACCAATGTTTACTCCAATGTGATCTCTTCTAGTAAGGATGTTGACGAAGATCAAAGTGATGAAGATGATAAATTTCCTGAGAAGGACTTTAATTCTAATTTTGATACCCTTTCTGATAAAGGAGATGATGATGATGCTGATGAAAATGAAGATGAAGATTATAGTAATGCGGAAACTTTTGATTCAGCAATGGTTCGAATATCTGAGGCTTTTCTCCATTCTTCTCGTGGGTTAGGAAACTCTCCTAATGCGAATGCTCGTAAGATTATTGAGAAGGCTTGCAAAGTTCCTACTGTACTCAATAACAACTCTCTTAATGGAATTTCAAGATTCTTCTCTCCTACTACATTATATGCTTTAGGGAGTATGGTAAGTTTCTTTTCTATTCCTTGTTTGTTTCCCTTATTTCATTAATTTTTAACCCTTTTTATTCGTTCAGGTTGGAAGGGTTAGCTGCGCAGCTGCTTCTGATTGGGAAAGACGTCATTCCATTGCTGAGAAGAAAACTTTAAGCCGTTGTAAGAAGTTAGAGGCTGAAAATTCAAGACTTCGTCAGAAAGTAGAGGATTTAAGTATTGATAATGCATAATTAACATCCCATCACGAAGATAATCCACAATCTGCGAGCATCGCAGCTGATAGTTCTTCTCTTCTCGAGGAGAATAATCAACTAAAGTTTGAAAACTCTTCTCTTCGTAATGATAAGAAACAATTAGAAGGTAAATTATTCGTAATGGTAAGTATTTTGATTACTTTTCCTTCGTAACTTGCTAACCAATTCCTTAATTTCTTCCCTTGCTGCAGAAAATTATACGAAGATGAATGATGATATGGAAACTATTCTTGCCAGTCGTAACAAGAAGATTTCGATTTAAGATCTCAATTTCTAATTTCCAGAACAATCATAGTTTATATGTCAAGCGTTTCCGAGCTAAGATGACTCGCAAGATTTGTGAAGACAATCAAATTCCTCTCAAGAAGTACCATACGCTCCTTTTCGAAGAAATTCCGAGGATACTCCATATCCGGAAATCTCCGATAGTGAAGTTGAAGATGATCCTTCAAGAAGAAAAAGAAGATCATTTTGATGGGAATAAATCACCCGAAAAATAGCTTCATTCTTTTTTGTATATCTGCTCTAGTTCTTTTCATATTGTCTCTGTTTAAATACAATACTTTCTTCTTTCCTGCACTTTTGATCAATCAACAATTTCTTTTTGAAGTTTAACTAGTATTAATGTATTAATTTTGCGACGATGAATTGATCTTTCTTTGATTGAGTGTTTCCCTTATTCGCATAACTTGATCATGTGGAGAGAAATAATATATCTTAAAGACTTAGCTTAGTATCCCTTTTCCCCTTATTATTGCTCTTTAGATGATCAAATATTGTTGGAAGTATTAGTATATCTGCCTCAATTTAATTTGCGAAGCTTCATCTTGTTGCAATTGTGAATAAGAAATCCTCCCTTTGAAATATAAGAAATACGAAGTATGAAATATCCTTACGAAGTATAAGAAGTATAAAATATTTTTGAAAAAGTATTAGAAGTATTCAATCCGTGAATAATTATCCAATGTGTGAAGAAGTATAAGAATTATTCAATTCATTAAGAATTATCCAATGTATGAAGAAGTATAAGAATTATTCAATCCATGAAGAATTATTCATTGTATGAAGAAGTATAACAAGTATTTAATCTTCGCAAAATTTACTAAATATGAAATATCCGTTATAGAAATATAATAAGTATGAGACGTTTTTGAAGAAGTATTCAAACTATGGAGAAATATTTAATGTATGAAGAAGTATATAATCCTCGTAAAATTTAATGAATACGAACTATCGCAACTTTTGTTATGTCTTCGTGATATATATATTCTTGTAAAAATTCTTCAATGATATTGATGGAATTGTCTTCTTTGGCAGGACTTCATGATATATATTCTTGTAAAAATTCTTCAATGATATTGACGGAATTGCCTTCTTTGTCAGAACTTCATGATATATATTCTTGTAAAAATTCTTCAATGATATTGATGGAATAAATTTCATTAATTGCTGTGGTCTTATCATGCCTTCCTAAGTAAAGGTCTTATTTTGCCACCTCTTTTGTGATAATATTTTTGTATTTGCAATAATATGATAAGCTTGAACATTCTTGAAAACATACAACCTCGTGACATTATCGTCTTGCGATAAAATCGCAGGAAGTTTTTACACTTTCATGTAATAACCCATTGATCTCATCTTAACTTATTTGTTATGTTCTGCGAGTTCTCTTTTTTTGTATATTTATTTATTTATTTATTTTATTTTATTTTTAGAATGCTCGCAGAAATTCAGTTGTTGCACAAATATGACAAGACTTTATGTTTTCGCAAACAAAAAACCTCGTGACATTTGTGTCTTATAGCACGTATCAGCTCCCTAATGGAGGGTGTTGCCCTTTATCTTCCCCTTGGTTGCCCCTTCAAGGAAGCGTACATCGACCATACAAGGTTAGCTCTTCCCATCCGGTTCTGCAAACAACCAGCTTTTGATCGCAACCTCTTATCCTTTTTGCCTGTTGGGCTTATAGTTACGAGGTTGCACCCTATGGGGTATCTTTGGGCCAAGTGCATCATTTGCCAAGACTTGTCAAAAATGGCAGATGTGCTTCAAGCCCACCCGGCACTCTTGACTCAACCGTGTACCTCAACACCTTGATCGTTTTCTGCACTTCTTGGGAAAGACAGTATGCCTTAGTCGCCCAACCTAAATCATGTTACATCGCATAATATTGCGTAATGTCGCAAGATTAGGTGAGAATCCAAGGTGTATAACCCGGATAGGTACCCCGTAAAGTTCCATGTACTAAGGTTCCTTGGTGGTGTTCCGGTGTCCCTGAGCCATGCTTATAGGTACCCCCTTAAATGACGCACTTTAGGACTTTGCCTCTTACGAAATGTTTCTTCGCGAACTAGGGTGTACGCCACAAAGGTTTGCCTGTGTAATATTTCTGCGGCTTTCTTTCTTTTTTGAAAGCTGATCACAGATTGCGGTCTTTTATTCGCAAATTAATGTTTGCGTCTTTCTTCTATGAAAGTTAATCGCAATAAATTGTTTTAATTCGTAAAATTTTATTACAAAAAATTTCTTGTGTTGCAAAATATCTCATTTCAATTTCTTGTTCCTTAACGTATATCTTGTTATACTTTACGAGCAAACATATTGATTACCTTCTTGTTTCATTACCTTCTTTGTTCTTCCTTCGCAAATCACCACCCTTTGTTATCCTCGTAAATTTCCTGTATGATTAACATTGTAATTTTATTCTTTCACGTCTTAATCCTCAGCCATTAAATTTTCACTTCTTTTTACAGCCTTTGCTCTTTTCCTCCAATTTTCCTTTTCAGTAGTTTTTCCTTCGCAAACTTCTACCTCTGTATCGTAACATTTCTTGCCTTCAGCCCAATCACCCTTGATAACTCCAACACCCTTCATATGAGGAAACTTTATGCATTGATGTAGAGTGGAAGCTACGCCCAAAATTCCATGAAGCCAGGGTCTTCCTATCAAAGCATTATACGGTGATTCGACATCAACAACGCAAAATAGAATTTCAGTTCGCATTCCACTTAAGGGAATTCGCATGCTTACTTCTCCTTTAGGTTTATTAGCAGTTCCATTAAAACCATAAATCCTGTAGGTAGAAGGTATTAGATCTGCGTCTTTTCCCCCCATAGTTTTGTAAGCAGCATATAATAGGATATTGACAGAACTTCCCGTATCAATCAAAATTCTATTAAGACCAATTGATTCTTCCTCCATATCATCTTCACTTTCTTCCATATTCACGCAAATTGCTAACCTTACTACCAATGGGTTATCATGTACTTCACAACCTTCTGGAATTTCAGTAGCTTCAAAAGAAATTTCACGCTTCTGCCAATCTTCAAGTCGCGAAATTTTTGCGATGTTCATTATCTCCTTTCCTTCGCCATCCCTCGCATATACCCTACTTAACACATTATCATGAAAATCTTCTATGGTTTTATATGAGTGAACAATAGAATTACAGAAAACATTCCTTGATTTTGACCCCACTTCTATATGTAGGGTTTCTTTTACCTTTTCTTGTACTGTGTTCTCCCTGCGAGTTATGAATGGAGCCTGTGGTAATTGTTGCGACTGTGTTTGCTTAAGTAAAAAGTGATCCAGTTTTCCTTGATCAATCATTCGCAAGATAATCCCTTTGATATTATTGCAGTTATTTGTAGAATGTCCATGAAAATGATGATACGAACAAAATTCATGACTTCTTGGACCCATTGGTGGTTCCTTTCCCATATTCCATGGAGTTGGTATATGTTCTATCAGGATAATTGCCTGCCATATCTTTTCTACACTTGTATTCAAAGGTGGCAACTTTATTTCTTCTCTTATCATTCTTTGACCTCCTTGACCATTGTTATAATTTTGTCTCTGATTCCCTTTTCCAAAATAATTTTTCCTTTGTCCCCCGTAATTTTCTTGCTGTTGATCTAATCTTGGGATCTGGTTATTTCCTCCTCGATTATAGAAATTCCTCTCTCTATCATACTCTTCTTGATCTTTGCTACCCATTGCTACCATTTTTGGCTGGCTATTATTGATTTTCTTCTCTTCTGAAATTTGCAAAGAAGTTTGCGAGGATGTTTGTGAAGTATCTGCTACAACATTAATTATTTTAGGAAGTAAGTTTGCTCCTGTATCTTGATTGTTAGTGTTTGCTACTGGGTATGACTCCATATTGTTTTGCTTTTACTCTAATGTAATGTACTCCTCTTGCAACTCTCGTAACTCTGTCATCATTATGGAATTCTTTCTTCGGAAGATTTGAACATACAATTGTTCGATTCTTAACATCGCATTTATGAAAGACAGAATCAAATATCTCTCATCTACGCGCCCTGCCATATCACTGCACATAGTCTTCCATCTTCTTACCAAATGCTTCAAACTTTCACCAATTCTTTGTTTTAAAACAAACACATCTTCAATACCAAGCTGTGAGGAATGATTTGTGATGTATGATCCAAGGAAAATTGCTTGTAAATGATTAAATGATGTAATAGTGTTCTTAGGAAGTCCTTCGAACCACTTTAGAGCTTCTCCTGTTAAGCTTGATGCGAAGTACTTGCATAATACAGCATCGTGATTCTCCCATTGTAACATGCATCTTATATATGCTTTAATGTGCTGAATAGCACATGAATTCCCGTCAAAGATGCTGGTAAGTGTAGGAAGATTGCATTTTGGAGGAAATCCCTCCCAACTGTACTGCTCTAGCAAATGGAGTCCTCGCAGCTTCTTCTATTGCTTCATCTAATTGCCTTCTATCTCCTCCTCTTCTATTGTTTATCATCCCTCTTATTTCCGCTAATTCTCGCAAAATCCGTGTATTTGCCTCAGAATTCTCATCCATTGGTCTCTTCAACGCAGCCTCTCTTCTTCTAAGTTCTTGTGCCTCTTCTCTTGCGATACTTCGCATTCTATCATATTCTTCATTAATGTTTTCATTTGCACAATTTTTCAAATATCTTCTTTCTAAATTATCGCAATTGTTTTGTTGCAGAGCATCTTGAAATTCTTGTTCTTCCCTTTCCATTCTTCTCATTCTTCTCATGAATTTCTTCTTCTTCATTTCTCCTCCTTCTGTGATTTATTTCTTCTTGATTCACCTGTATTCTGGTTCGAAAGTTTGGTTCATTCCTCATTATTTATGTTCGTTGATTTCCAATTCTTCTTTGAATTCTTTCATACTCGATATTTTGATTGTTACGAGCCTCTTCATGTCTTCTTACTCCATTCTCGTAATTTTTTTGATGTACTGCTTGTTGCCTCTCAGTTTCTTCCACAAGTTGCTGCTTTTCCTCTCGATTTTATTCACAATTATGATTGTTTTCTCTAGGATTTGGCCTGATTCGTGAAGGAGGGTCTGGTACTAAAATGAAGCGATTCTCTTGATTTCTTTCAACTTGATTCTGTGCTTGTCCTTGCATAGTACTTTCATTATTGATTGTTGGTGAATTTTGTCCTTCTCTTTCTGGTCTAACATTTGATCTTGCAACACTTTGAGATTTCCTCCTTTGTAACATCTCATTTTCCCTCCTCAATTCTTGATTCTGTCTTGTTAAATTAGCACGTTCTTCAGCTTCAAACCTTCGTTCTTCTTGAATTCCTTGTCTCAATGTTTCTAATACCTCACTTTCACTTTCAAGAATTGTTCATCCCATCAGTCTCCCATTTTCTCTGATTTGTGGTGCTCTATATTCTTTTGCTGGTGTATCAGTTCTCCAAGTGTGTATACTCACTTGATCATGATCTATTTTTTGTTGAGCTTGATTTCTTCGATTACTCCCTCTCCTACTGGGTTCTCCTGTCATATTTTCTTCTCCTCTTGCGAGTCTTACACTTCTTCTTACTGCAGTTAATGGTTCTGATATATTTCTTCTTCTTACCATTTCTCTGATGCAGGAATTATTCAAATCTCTGTTTCTAGCGCCAATTATGTAGTTGCAGAATAACCTACAACTACACCCTCAGTAGAATTTGTAAAACTTAAGAAGTTCTTGATGATGAATGACAATTTTCTTATTAATTCTCTCAATTGATTACATAAAGATATCTCAGTGGAACTAGAATAGTTACCACTTTCTCTATTCTCTTTCCTAAGATATATTCTGACACTCACTAAAAAGAACCCCTTGAATTTTACATTTGAACTCCTATTTATAGTGAAATTTGTACAGCTATATATGTATTGCGAAGTATCGCAATACATCTTCGTAACATTATTCTATCTTCGCAAATCTTCATACTTCCCCGTGCTTCCTCTACCATCGCATCATTTTGTAACTCTTTCCTCTTATATTTATTACGATATTCGTAAGCTAACGCCTTGTGATATCTGGTACCTACACCATATTTGCATCACCAACCTACATTTCAACAAAATCACTAGTCCCTCTGCCCCTGTCTACTTAATAAGGCCAATGTTGTTTGTAAGACCAGATCTTTCCATCTAGTTAATAAAATTAAAGAATTTAAGAAATTGTTCACAACAAAAACAATAATATACTACTTAAAATCCCACTCTTATACCAAACCAATTCATTCTTAGATGATTTCTCAAACAACAATAAAAATAAATCACTTCAAATTCTTTGAACCGTCTCTGACTAAGTAATTTTTCAATCAATTGCTGCCGCAGAACTAATAATATAATTTAGCCTCTAGATTTAGGGCATCTAAATTTTTTTGAAATGAGAATCCAATTAGAAGTAAGAAATCAAAAGAATCAATTCTGTAGAAGCTATTATAAGTAATTACCATATAATAAATGACAAAATATTCCAAAGTTAGGGTTTTCATAGACTTACGAAATTGATTCAATCAAACATAATTTTGAAGACCAACGCCACCATGAAAATACGATTAAGAAGAAGATGGATCAATTCGAACAAACAGTGTTTAGGAATCTAAAGATGGTTCAAATCGAACAAAACATTAACCAATCGAAAGCTTGTCTAGCAACAAATCTCGATCCGTAAAACTCCATGACTCCAATGTGGATTTGTATTCTCTGTGAAAGAAAACGAAAACCAAAAGAGGAGAACACATTCACACAATGATAAATTTAGGGTTTCTTATTTTGGCGATGGGTTTTTGGGAAGGGATTTGAGAGTAGAGACTAGAGAGAGATATTTTTTTTTCTGAGAAGTGATTGAAATTTTTTTTTGGGTAGGCTATAGAGAAACTATGACTATTATATGCATATTGACTAGTCAAAGATACTTTGTGACGCCATATTTTATGGCGACATCGAAGCATGTCTCCATTGGCTAGATGCCGTCACAATAGATCAGGCATAAGTGACGGCATTAAAGTGGTGTCACCTTTGACTACGTTTTGTGACAGGCGTCTCAAAATATCCGTCACAGCTGCCCATCATTTTTGTAGTGAATATTTTCATTTCCATCATTCGTATCAAAAAAGTGTTCTTAATTGGCAACCAGAGAGGGACTACGTATTCAAGCATTAAGACAACCATTTGTTGTTCCCTTTTGACTGTATAACTGAATTAAAAAATTCTCTTGTATACCATCAAAACAAGCATTTTACAAGAGAACAATATTTGATAATTTTACCATTTAATAGAGAAAATTCCAGAACTTCACTAAATAATGGACCATTATCATGCTTCATCCCAAAATAATAGCCGGAACAATTAACAATCGTGTAACAGTTGTTATTAGTTTTAGGTTACGAATCATCACAGCTGCACAACACTTTTATCCTTCCTTGAAGGTGTTCATCATGATGGACTACTGGAAATGTCCCTCATCTATATAGTGTGTGACTGGAGCCGTATTTTGAAGAGAATAAGAATAACTCTTGCACTTTCTGGCTGGTATTCTTATGATGAAGTCATAGACATGAAGTTGAATACACGCTGCATTTTTTGATTGCACATGAACCTGAAGATAAAATAAGTGTTTTTAAAACACGTAGGTGTAGTCGGGGAAAGTACAATTATCACAACTGAAACATGTGAAAATTGAAGTTTTCATAACTAAAACACATGAAGAATGCAGTTCTCACAAACGCAATTTCAGGTATTGCTGGTGATAATGGTTATTTTCACGGTTTCCAAAGGTGAAAGTTGTACCTTTCACAACAAAAAAGTGAAAAATCAGCATTTTTCACATCTAGGAGAAGGTGAAAATTGCAAGTTTCACATAACAAAATGTGAAATCAGAATTTTCCCATCATTTAAATGCTGCTACAATGACACATTCATATTGCAATAATGTGGATAAGCTCCATCCTAACTAAAGAATCTAAATTTAACAATTTTATAAGATCAATGCGTTCGTAATAGATTAGTTAAGTAATCCCTAAATTCAATGAAGTAGTTTCGTTGAATGGATCGTTTTATCACAAATTAGTGCCATCTAGTTAGTAACCCCTAAATTAAAACACAAACATGGATTAATCACAGTTCCAGTTATCATGCGAAGTCTAAAACAAATAGCAATAACTTCCTAAATATAGCATCAAAGATCAGTATAAAGCATGAAAGCAAAAACAATAAGTGACCCAAGAAGCAAAATACATATGATTACAGCATGAGCAATGCTTCAATGGTGATAATAGATGTCGCAGCAAATTTTTTTTTTTGATCGGAAGGAGAGAAAATTTATTAGACAAAAGCAATAGCAGATAAAAAAAGAAACAAACAAAAAACAAAACTACTTGAAACAAAAAGCAGAGAACAAGAAACTCTAAGAAAAAATTGCATCCCAATTGATAATACGGTGATATGTCGCAGCTAAATCAAAGATTTGGCTTCAATAATGAGATCAATATCTGTTTTGAAAGTGTGTGAACTTTCAATAGATGTCGCAGCAAATCACTAAACGGCAAAATCAAGTGATCAATATAACCCCAAAAACACCAATCGAAGACCTCAAAATAGGGTGAAAACTAGTGTTTTTGTTTGATCGCGAATCACGGATGGTGATAATCAAGACATATCTTTAAAGAACTAATATAAAATCACATTTCTAATGTGTTAATCCTAATGGGGATAAAATCACGTTCAAATTCACGGAAGAGATCATACCGTGATAGTTAAGATAGTTCAAGGTCACAAAAAGGCTACCGTGAAAATCAGCAGCTCTGTTTTCCAGTTTAGCTTTAAGAAAGAAGAGTGAAATTAAGAAGAAAGAAGAAGAAACAGATGTGGAGAATATTAAGCGCGGCTGGAGAATATGACGGGTCGTTGAAAACTAGTCAGAGCTTGATTTTTGGGATTTTCCTAAATTCTTGGTGTTAGACTTTTTTCACCGTAGACCAAAACTGGATAATTACTAATATAAAAATAAGATAATTATTATAGTAAAAGGACATTATAGTAAAACTAGATGTTTTAAAATTAATTTTGGGTTTCTAATATAGGGTATCTTAATGGTGGGCTCCTAATATAAAAAATTCTCAAATTGGGCTAGCCATATATTCCCCCATTAAAAAAGGGTAAAAGCTTCGAAATAATGCGTAACTTATAATTTGCAAACTAAATACTCCCTCCGTCCCACTATTAAGTGACCTATTTGATTTTAGATTTTGTCTCACTAATAAGTGACCTATATCACTAAATAAGGAGATATTTCTAAAATTATCCTTTTAGTTAATTATAAGAAATATGCATAATTTGATAGGCATGTTTATATTCGTTACGTAGGTGTTTTAAAATTCTTTTCAATGGTATGAAGTTTGCGAACATCCGTGGAGTAGTTTGAGAGATAAATCATTTCTAAATTTCACTAATTATTATCCATAAAGGGTATAATTGTAAAAAATGCTTAAAAATAATCTTTTCCTTGCTTGGCTTAAAAATTGTGCAAACTTAAACTAGATCACTTAATAGTGGGACGGAGGGAGTATCTAATTTGCACGTTATTACATTTAACCATCCACTATATATGATGTATTAGAGAGCATCTCTGGTGCTAGGTTGCTCACTAGCAATAATGCGTAACATATCCAATTTGCAAACTAAATAAATAATGCGGAACATAATGTGAAAAATAAATATAAAATCTGCTAGATTAATGAAAACTTATTAGGGTAACTGATTAACCTTAACAACAAAAGATCCTAAATTCAGAAGTAGATAAAAATACACAAACAAGATACATCACTAATCGATTTAAGCAAAATACATAAAACCCTAAGTATCAATCTACCAAAATACAAAAAATAAAAATACATCACTAATCGATTTGAACAAAAAAATAATACAAAACCCTAACTACCAAACCCTAACTATCAAACACTAACAGAAAAAGCATCATTAACGGATTTAAACCCTAAATAGCAAAAACTAATCGTCATCCATACCTACCTTCCTCTGATTTAACGGAGGGAAAGATTCAATGGCGGGAGAGTGTTTTTCTTCAGTAGTTCTTCATGAGAGAGACGAGAGGACGAGTGGTTATGAATCGAATTGGGATATTTTCTCTAAGGATATTTACATGCTTGGGGAAAAAAGTAAAAAAAGTGTTTGCAGGTATTTTTTGTCACACGGGTACTTCGCACACCTAAATCAAAAACAGTTGCGAATAGGAACTGAGGTACAATAGTTACGAAATTAGCAACACAGCGATTGCGAAGTTTTAGCAAAGAAAAAGAACCGAAAATTCGCAACAGACTATATTTCATTGCAGAATGAGTTGCCATATTTGGTGTAGTGAAGAGAATAAAGATGTCAAAAACTTGGGGATTTCATTGTGAGTGTAACATATGCAGATTCGAGCTAGGGAGATATGTTTGAAGGTAATCTGGGTTTAAATGAGATTGAGATTTTGCTGGAGTGTGGGTCAGATATAGAAGAGATGGATGCTCAAGTGGGGGAAAAGGGCTATTTGAGAGCTTCATTCTGAAGGATATATTCAGAAGCTTACCAGCAGGAAAAGATTATCATCACAACCTTCTTGTGATCCTACAATTATGAGATAGTATGGTTAAAAGATTTAACATAAATACACACGAATACATATGCACAAGATTAAAAAAATTCTTACATAGGTTTGATAGATAGTACGAGCCCACGAGTGCTTGTAGCCAAATAGAATTCTCGTATCTTGAGCTTCACCCCATATTCTACCACCATCAAGGTCAGGAATCATGTCATCAACATGAGGAAGGTGTGAACCTTTTACTTTTACTTTTACTTTTACTTTTTCCTTGCCTTTGGCTTTGCCTTGTGTCGGTTTTTCACTAGGCCCACCCACTTCGCTTTGGCTTGTAAATTGACATGGATGAACCTCATTATACAATAAGTCAAAAAAATTTCTTTTCCAGTTTCAAACTTTTCTTTTTCATAATATATTGTATATAATAATTTTCTTTATACAATATAAATTCCTTAAAATAATACTCGATAATATAATATTCTCGTTAAAATGATAACAAATTTCAGTCCCGACTCGGACCCTTAGTGCTAAACTAATAAATCGATAAAATGATAATTATTTAAAAGTTTCCCTTAAGCATTAATAGGTCTAAAATAATATAAAAAAATAAAACATAAAAATCATACATATTAATCTTTCGCAAATGTTGGTTTGTTTTTATGTAAAATTCAAATCAATTTGTATTTCATCCCTAGTTCGTAGTGCAATCAAAATACCTAGATGTCATGTTGTTGTATTGCAACAAGAAGTAGTGTTGAAGTGTGATTGCTATTTGGAGTGCTTGCATTGTTTGTTTTGTAATTAGTCAAGAATATAATATGTTTATAAAATTAGTCGATATTGTACTTAAACCACCGTAATTATTCAACCTCCAAGCTAGAAATTACTCTTTAAAATAATTATATATTATTTAATTATATTGTACATAGATATTTAGGTGTTTCGGTCGACCATAAGTTTGAAAAACTTTAACCAGAGTGGAATGAACTTCAAAATGACTATATGTTTGAGCAATATGTAATTGTGTGTATGGGGGCGGGGGTTTAACGGGGAAAATTGTATGGTATTAAAAAAGGGTAAAAGCTTCGAAATAATGCGTAACATCTAATTTGCAAACTAAATATCTAATTTGCACGTTATTACATTTAACCATCCACTATATATGATGTATTAGAGAGCATCTCTGGTGCTAGGTTGCTCACTAGCAATAATGCGTAACATATCCAATTTGCAAACTAAATAAATAATGCGGAACATAATGTGAAAAATAAATATAAAATCTGCTAGATTAATGAAAACTTATTAGGGTAACTGATTAACCTTAACAACAAAAGATCCTAAATTCAGAAAAGTTAAAAAACAAAGGGAAGAAAAGTAATAACGTCTTCAATCCTTAAGTGAACTCTCCTCAAAAAACATCCTTAAAGCGAACAACATATGGCTCCCCACACTCGCAATCTATGCGAACTCTGTTGAAATAAGCACCCGAAATGCGTTCATATGGATATTCAGGACTCTCGTCGGAGGTTTTGTAAACGACGACTTGGCGATTCTTGATGAAATAAACCTTCCCACACTCGCAATGGAAATGAAGTTCCTGCACGAAAAAAACAAAATAAACTTACATTACTAACCGGTATATATATAGATACCGATGTGATTTACGAACTTATAAGGGAAAAAAATTAAACAAAGATTGTAAGACTAACCATAGCCTCCTTTGAGACAGTAATGTCCCAATACATTTTGATTGGAGAGGTAACTTCGTCCTCGCAACCATAACTAATGTCTGTGACTGTGCTCAAGCATGAGGTCAATGAGGTGGATTCAGAATTACTACTTGTTACTTGGTTGCTCATCCTGTACACTTTGTAGCTGGGGCGAGATTTTGATGGTTGATGAGCAAGAATAAAAGAAAGATTGGAGGGACTTGTTATCTTAGGTGATAATAATAACAAGCAAATCTTAGATAGGTGATAACAAGCAAAGGGGTATTTATAGGAGAGCCAAAACCGTGGTACTATTTTAGGAAATCATCTTAGTCTAGTATTACTAATTTGGATTACCTTTTTTTTTTGAAGCATAATTTGGATTACCTTGGAGGTGAGGAAGATATTTAGAAACGATGAGGGATTTTATCTTATTTGGAAACTACTAGTGCAGTACTAATTTTGATATTTTTTTTATTAACTCAGTAAAAGCAAAATTACCTTGCAGTAGGATTAAAAAATTTGCCTAATTCTGAAAACCCCCAAAAATGACTTTTCTTTCCTTTCTTCGTCAGCGTTTTTATACAGTAAACTAGATGAGGGTGGTAACTACCCAAATTACCAAAAAAACATGGTAGTAACGAAGTAAAATTTTTTACCACTTAATATTACAGTGAAATAGAAGACGCACAGTAAAATAAATACAACAGGACACGCTACTTTCAAAAGCTCCATAGACTTTATTCAGCCTCCTTTTGTTGTAGTCTTTAACCAGCCGAGAGTGTGTGTTCCTTAGGGTTGAAAGTGCATATTTCAGAACCTCAGGATCATCAATGCTACGGCTTACAGAGTTTATCAACTTCAGTGAAGTGTTGATTGCTCCAGCAGCAACGAGTGTCTCGCAACATTTCAGCGAATGTTGAGTTGTAACATCTGGAGAGGAGGTGTGTTTCCGATCAAAATTCCTTGAGAATCTGTTGGATAATCTACCAAACAGAAAGGTGATAACTGCTACAAGTAGTGTAACTGGTGACCTTTGGAAATATTTGTTAGCAATTAAGAATGCAATCGTACCTCTAAAGTTGCACAAGTGTGAAGAATTGCAGCTCACACTTTTAAAGCTAAGAAGTTCTAAAACTGCAGCTACTACCTGTTGATAAATCGCATGCCATCGTCCGCATCAGCAGATTTCTGCATCTAAGCCTTAAATCACCAACTGACCTCTTGCCTCTTGATGCGCGATATAACCTTTCCAATACATATTGAATAAAACAAGTTAAACAACACAAACAATCCATATGGTTTATGCAATGACAAAAATTATAAATATCATAAATTTCATGGATTTATAATTTTGCGGACCTGGTAAGGAATTTCAAAAAATATCATAAATTGCATGGATTTGATAATGAGGAAATTTCCATTTCCTAGCAGTGCACTAGGTTGTTATGATTTTCTTTTCTAGAAACCGAAGAAACATGCAAGTGTAAAACTTGGGATCAGCAAGAAATTACCACGCAGATTAGAAACGAAGAACTAAGCCAGTTATTTACCAGAAGAAAGCTGTTGATGAAATATGGCATTTAATTTGTTGTAGTGTCCGGCACTTTGGCACTTTTCAACGCTAGCCAAGCCCGAAAAACAGTTTCAGACAGTTTTGGCGCTCACAAAATCTTTTAAAATGAGACTGGAAGAGCCTCACTGCTTTTTCGAGACTGGATGAGCCACGCTGCTTTTTCTACAACTGTAAATACAAAAACGAACGCTGTTAATTTAATCGTAATTTAGATTCACTTTGGTTCTTCATACATAATAAAGAGAAAATAGACATCAAAATTATGATATGTGTGGAACGGTAGAACTTGCATATAAAAAGAGGGAATGGAACAATTTGTATGAAGGTGGCAGGTCAAAATTGTAGAAACAACAGAACACTATTACCTAGAAGGATTAACACTTTTGATGTCAGTGCCAGGAGCCCAGGTGTGTTACAGCAACGTTTTTTTTTTCACCACATCTCTCCACCAGGCCTGGACGATTTTAAATTTTCTCACTGAATCTGCATCAACAAAGAATAACAAATAAGAACCTGATGGTCTAAACATAGGTACTAAAGTTTCCAGGAAAACAATATGGAACCTTCGCTGCTACAATCATTCAATCCATTCTGGTTCTTCGGAGATTTAACATTCATAAAACATTTATCCAAAATTGAACATTTCGCCTCTGGACTTTGATAATTGAATCCCCAGTTCCTAAATTGTAAAATAAACATGTCAGAAGCAACTTTTCTGTGCATATCACTGAGAAATTCTAATCAACAACTTACACTAGCATTACCAAAGTTTTTCTGCCAGCCAATTGGGACGAGAGGAACACCAACAGCAATTATTACATTCCTTTCATTACAAGCACCATTATGTTCAAATACCTCATTGAATTGCAATACCCGGAGAAAATAAAGTGTAGTACATGACAGGCTGTTGAATATTCAACACCAACTTAGTCAAGTGTTCACATCTATCTAAATTAACCTAGAAATATCTAGGATGTCTAGAGTCAATGTTAGACAATTAACATGTGTAAAATGAGTGTTCTAGAGTTAGACAAATCAAATAAGAATACTAGATTGTCTAGTAGTTGGTTTGGTGGAAGCCTCCATAGGCATAGTTGTTAGCCTCCATATGCATAGTTGTTAGCCTCCATAGGCATAGTTGTTAGCCTCCATAGACATAGTTCTCTTCTTCTTTTTGTAGCCTATAAATAGGCATGTTGTATTCATTTGTAAGAAAGAAAGAAAGAATCAATCAATCAAAAATATCAAATAGATTGTATTCCACCAAGATTAATATCAATGTAGTCTTTACGCTTAGCGTTTATGTTCTCTCTCTCTTGTTCGATCTTTAAGATGGTATCGGAGCAAGGTGAGAGGGAGAGAGGAAAGGAAGAGAAGTTATATGTTTTCTAAAGAGTTTCTAAAGTTGCAATAAGAAGGAGAAAGAAAACTAAAAAAAAAAAAAAAAAAAAAAAATAGTTGCGCAATATTCGATGGTTATTGTGACAAGTTTGAAGCTAGAAGTCGTGAAGGAGAAGTTTGATGTCGTTTGAATTCACGGTGAAAATCGAGCTTAGGGCATGTTCTTGATGCCGAGAAAACATGGCAATCGAGATATTAGTCTTAGAAAAAAATGTTACCGATGTTTTTGATGAGAAGAATCAAAGATGGTCATAAAGTCCAAGCTTGAGCTGTTTAGGTTTGTTTGTGACGGCGTGTTGCTCCAAAGAAATCGAAAAAAAAAATGGTTTATGCTTAGTGGTGAAGGCGTAAGGATTATTGTTATCTTGCGCTCCGTCGCTTGTGGTTTTAAAGCCATGCTCGTGATCTTGAAGAAGAAGAAGAAGAAAAAAAGTTCGAGGTTGTTTGGTTTTGGTGAGGGTTATGAACTCGTTTCTTGAGCCAAGATAAAGGAAGATTATTAAGACAAGTTTTCCAAAACAAAACGAGACCTGCTGATGTGAGCGAGCACAAGGAAGAAAATATGATTGTTTGTCATTGCCATTGGCGTAGTAACAAAGATGACAAGCTTTAGCCTAGAAAACATCGTAGGAAAGGTCTTTGTCATGTGTCGAGATTGGTATTTTGCTGCCATTGCCATGAGAGCTCCAACCGGTGATGATGATAATGCTTGCTTACGGTGATGAGACATGTAGCTCGTTGGTGCTTCTCGGAGGGTGCTTGTCATGAAGAGATGACTATGGACGCGAGAAGAACAATGGTGGTTTTCAGACGGAATGGAGTTCGCTGCCACTATCGACCGATAATGAAGCCCATGGTTGAGCTTGGCAAGCAATGGTGTTGCTTCTCGGGTTGCAGCCATTAATAACATAGAAATGGAAGTGAATCGAGCTCGGAGATGAAGGGTGAACGACGGAGCTCGAGCGAGACGCTGCATACATTGGCGGATGATAAGATGAGCGTGGAGATTGCCGAGAGATGGAATGATCTTTTATAGGTGATGGTAACGGTATTGCATGCATGTCAAGAATCTGGGACTTGATGATGAAAGAGCGAGAGAAGTGAAGCTCGAGATGAACCAAGTTCAGAGACGACATGGTAGAGCTTTGGAAATGGAAGGTGGCATGGTTTCGGTGATCGGAGATGCTGGTGATAAAGATGGTAATGTTTCATGGAGAGTTCGACGTGAGCACTTGGGCGTTGTTCGAGGAGAAGTTATGAAGAGTGAACGAAGGGAAAACGAGTGGCAGCTGCCATTATTGACCGAAGCTCGAGATGTAGAGAAAACGTGTGATACCGACACACCTAACACGCCGCATGAGGAAAGAAAAAACGGAAAGCAAAGGCGGAAAGCAAAAGTGGAGAGAACACGGCTGTGATGAGGCTCGCATACATGAAGGACGACGAGACGGAGACTAGATGCTGCTGCTCCCAACAATGATGACGCCAACAAAGATGAAGGAATAAAATGGGTTGAGCAATAAGAGTGGATTGAGGTGTTCTTCTTTGAATGAATTCTTCCACCGATGGAGATTCGAACAAGTGATGAGTTAACCGTTGAAGGAAGAAGAACATGATGTTGTGTCGAGAAAACAAAATGTTTCCATGATGATACACGGTGGTCGATGGAGTTGGAGATCGATAGTCGCGCATGCAAGCAGAAAGCAAAAAAAAAAAAAAGAGAGAGTGCCAAAGTGAAAGTGCCATTCAACTCTTTTTTCATGGTGTGACCGACACACTAAACGTCCCATCTCAAAAAAAAAAAAAAAAAAAATCGAAACAAAGAAGAAGTTGAAGGTGATTTAGATGGGTGAAAAGCCTCAAAGAAAATAGAGAAGATCTTGGAACAAGATGTTTGTTTAAATGCAAGGATGATCATGGAAACATAAGTGTGACAATAATTGTCACGGCGTAAGGCAAAACATTACTTAATTCAGAAATGTGGCAAACTGGATAGCGTGACAAAATTGTAACGACAATATAACAAGAATAAGAATAGTCGAGCTTGTGGCGAAGCTTGTGAAATGAAAGATTGTGAGAGAATCGGATAACCAAAGAAGTGTTACGGTTTTTGAACAAAGCGTGACTGGAACAAAGATGAATAGAAGAAGAAACAACAAAAATGTTGTGAAGAAAGCGGAAGCAATCACCAAGTGGTGATGAGATAGAGAACAACAAAAGTGGGTGAAAATCCTATGAGTTGTCTAAAGAGTACAAGAAGTATTTTACGATACGAAGAGGACATGCAATGTCCCTAAACTACGATGGAACAAGTATGTTCTAAAACTACGAAGAGGACATGCAATGTCCCTAAACTACGATGGAACCCGTATGTTCTAAAACTACGAAGAGGACCGCAATGTCCCTAAACTACGATGGAACCCGTATGTTCTAAAACTACGAAGAGGACGAAATGTCCCTAAACTTCGAAGAGGACCGAAATGTCCCTAAACTTTGAAGAGGACTGAAACGTCCTTAAACTATGAAGAGGACCGAAACATCCTTAAACTATGAAGGGGACCGAAACGTCTACGATAAAGAGAAGTTGGAAAGTAAGTGTTGAGGGGGGGTGTTGAATATTCAACACCAACTTAGTCAAGTGTTCACATCTATCTAAATTAACCTAGAAATATCTAGGATGTCTAGAGTCAATGTTAGACAATTAACATGTGTAAAATGAGTGTTCTAGAGTTAGACAAATCAAATAAGAATACTAGATTGTCTAGTAGTTGGTTTGGTGGAAGCCTCCATAGGCATAGTTGTTAGCCTCCATATGCATAGTTGTTAGCCTCCATAGGCATAGTTGTTAGCCTCCATAGACATAGTTCTCTTCTTCTTTTTGTAGCCTATAAATAGGCATGTTGTATTCATTTGTAAGCAAGAAAGAAAGAATCAATCAATCAAAAATATCAAATAGATTGTATTCCACCAAGATTAATATCAATGTAGTCTTTACGCTTCCGCGTTTATGTTCTCCTCTCTCTTGTTCGATCTTTAAGACAGGCCTCAGATACATAATCGCCAGGGTAATACAAATGAACTTTTGTGATGGACGGAAGATACAGGATGGGATTTTTCCTTCTGAGATATCAAGGCTACACAATGGGGTCAAACTTTGAGGTGGTGCAGTCAGTCTTAATGATGAGTTTTTGAAAGGGATTGCTATCAGGAGAGCAGAGAAGGCAGTGGATTTGATGAAGGTATTGTCCAAACTACGTGATCCTCAGAGTAAATTATTACTTATGCGTACATGTATGGGAATCTCTAAACTTCTTTTTGGGCTTCACATTTGTTTCCCGGGGTCCACTATGGGGACAGTGGATATCTTTGATAGAGGCTTGAGAGAGGCGATAGAGGGAATTGTGGTTTGTGGAGGTCCGTTTTTTGGGGAGCTTCAATGGAGACTAGCTACACTTCCTATTATATATGGAGGCCTTGGGTTTTACACGGCTAAGGAAGCATCACAATATGCCTTTCTCGCATCACGTGTGTAATCTTGGGGGTTGCAAGATCACATACTCAGGGATAGTGGGGTTGAAGGTATGGACGATAATTTTTATATTGCTTTGGAAACCTTACAAGAAATTCTGCCCGATCAAGACTTTAGCATTTTCACCAATAAAGACATCGCCCCCGTTAAAGCACAAAGCAACCTAGCGAGTGCTCTTTTTGGTAAAGTTGTTAAAGATATGAATAGGGTTTAGGGGTTTTCGGACAGACAGAAAGCAGTTTTTGGTTGCCTTCAAGCAGCGCATGCGCAAGATTTTCTTCTTGCCATCCCGATTGAGGGCCTTGGGCAGAAGATGTCCCCCTTGGAGTATCGGACCATCCTAAAATACAGGTTAATGATTCCCCTATACCCTTCTGACTCACGTTGCCCTGCTTGCGTTATGGGGTTCTTAGACACATATGGGGAACATGCAGTTCATTGTAAGGTAGATCCTGGTTTTAAATATAGACATGATCATGTGAGAGATACCTTATATGATGTATTATGGAGGGCTGGTATTTCAGCAAAGAAAGAGGTGTCGGTCATCTTTTTGACGGATCCTCTTGAAGGAAGATCAACACTCAGACCAGCAGATGTTATTATTTTTGGGTGGGCCAATAGAAAACATGCGTGTGTTGACCTTACTAGGGTATCTCCATTAGTATTCATTGGACACAACACTTTCATAGTTGGACAGGCAGCTTTGAAAGCTGCCTCAGGTAAGGTAGAGAAGCATGAGAAAGCGTGTATTGATAATGGACATGCTTTTATCCCCTTTTCCTTTGACACTTTTGGGTATCTGGCACCTGAGGCGGTTGGACTTCTAGCGAGAGTTCAAAGAGTCATGCACAGTAATGTCATGACTCCTAATTCGAGAGAATTTGTGTTTAAGAGGATAGGGTTTGCTATTCAAAAAGATCTTGCAGCGCAACTTGTTGTTCGTTTTCCTGCCATGTAATTTTTATTCATTTCCTTTTAATAAGAATTATTATTAATTCATAAAAAAAACATTTAATTAATTATCTAATCATGAAAAAAAGTGAGTTTTGACTTTGATATTCTTGGGGAAGAAGACGTGACTTTGAGATTTGGATAATAAATTGAATGATAAGGATGCTAAGGACATTTCAAACACCTTTTCAAAGAGTTTAATACCTTCTCTCAAATTTTAATTCCCTCCCCAAATCCATTTATTCCCTTCTATTTACAGGACTCAAATACAAATGAACAAAAACGGTAAATGACCTTCGTCTTTGAGACGGTAATGTCACGTACATCTTGATTGGAGAGCAAATTCGTCCTCGCACTCATGACTAGTGCATGTAATTTTAGGTGTAATATTTGAAGGATTCCTTGGCCTAGGGACTAAAAGAAAATAATATGTTGGCATTTCGCACTTTGGCCAGAGCGAGTGCTAGAATTTTGCGATGTGTATATATATTTGTTTAACAAAACTCTGCTAAATTGATAATCGTAAATTAAGCCCGCCCACAAAAACCTATTTGGTTAAGTGGACCGATATATTATGTGCCCTCCAATGGATCTTTTTTTATTACAAACAGATTAGGGTAAGTCTGTAGGATTTGGCATAGAGAGAGAGAGCAGAGAGGATACGAAACGGAAACTCAATAGATTACATTATATTCAACCTTACACCTTTACTGATTATAAGAATTGTCTTTATATAGGCTTTACAGACTCAACTGATATCCTAAAGAACATGGCACTAAATCCCACGACACTAAACTCTCCTAAATACTAGGACTAACATACCAACCTAACACCATTAACTCGTGACTTAGTCATGAACAACTCAGTAATCATCAATTTTATGCGCACATTACTTGCATACTATTAACCCAACGTCTAGGTCCTAAGACCTTGACAGACTTTGTGGTTTGAGTTTATGGTGGGTTTGTTTTCAGAATTAACAATTTCCAAGATTTATAATCCCATGGGATTATAAATTCCGGGATTCATGTAAATCCCTTATGCATTTGGTAACTCATTTAAAATTTCTAGGATTCATAGAATTATCCTGTTTTAAAGTCCATATATTGTTTGATATTACTCTCAGAATCTTAAAATGGTATATACATGAGGTTTAAAGTTAAAAAATGTGGGTCCATAAATCCCTTGATAAGTTTCCCAGCAAATCTTAGGGGGATGGGTCGGACTCCATATAGAGGATTTGATGGAAAACTGATTCCCATAGGAAACGTGATTCCAGGGATTTGGACAACCAAACATACCGAAGAAAACGTAATCCCACAAAATCCTATGGACCCATAAATCCCACCTTTAAAATTCTAAATCCAAACTCACCATTAGTTAAAACTCCAACATCCTCCCTTAAACTCAAACTGCAAAAGAACCAATTTTCCAATGTCCCTTAACCTCAACATACGAGACACTTGACTTGCATAAATGCAACACTTCGAGAATCTGTTTGATACTGCTTTACTATCACTTCTGGCTTCAACCGAGATTTAAACTCCACCTAAAATACATACTGGTACTGCGGATCAAACTGTATGCCCCATAGAAACCAAATCTATCTCATAGATTCTGAATAGTATCCTAAGTGAATTTCAACACCTCGAATAAAGACGAGTACCTGGTTGAACTTGTTATCTGTTACATCTGGCTACAATCTGGGCTTCTAACTCTCTACCCGAAAGACATACTGATACTGCTGATCAAACTATATGCACCACACAAGCCAAACCTATTTTTTTAGATTCCAAACAGTTTCCTAAACAAGCTTCAACACCCTGTTTTCCATCAACTACTTACAAAACCTTTGCAATCCAAACTTGAACACAATTGGATCTTTACTTTCGCATCTGACCATTACAGGTCTGTACTATTACATCTGACAACTACATGGTCTGCAATATCACATATTACCATTATAGGTCTGCACTACCGCATCTGACCACTGCTTGGTCTGCGATAAATCCATATATGATAAACAAGTAACAAAAGAAAACTAATCATTACGTACCCTCGTACGATAAACTACAATATATCGAAATGCTCCATTTCCATTAATAGTAAAATAGGGTACACAATTGTACTCCTGCATTAGCATCTTAACTTGACCACTGCTATAGATCAATACTAACACAATCTTGATCACCACTTGATCTTCACATATGAATATCTAACTGATGAAGTTAAGACCCCACTTCCAACTCTTCATTGCAATTTGAATAGCACAACAACATTACTTCAGAACTTGATGAAAACCATCAAGGAACTCAACCATACATTAATAGAAACGTATAAAACCATGATATACAACAAATTTGGGCCACCAGATACCGTATAGTTTCTGCCTGGGAACATCACCGCCTAGTGATAGAATTCTTGCAAATGCAAAGGAACCCTTGAAAATAATTTAGGCACAGACAGAATCATATATTGACAGCTTAGGAGAAAAAAGGTTTTGCCTATGAACAACAACGACCACCACCAAGAGAAAAAGAATAATAACCATATATTTTCAGATCCATGATGACCCATTTCATACTACTCGTCACTTGCAAGATTTGAACTGTATATATACCTTGATAAAAACTGTATCCACACAGCCTTTTCCATCACGACTTTTGTATAATCTTGAACTTTAACGATGCCTCCAACCACAAATTGGAAAGCACCAACTTTCCGGATTGCTCAACTGCTTTACCTTAGGATTCATTAATAAAGTCGCACACTCCATATCAACGGACTTTTACTTAGCTGTCACACAATGCATCTGGTAGAATGCTTAACCGTGATACTGGTTTCATCCAAGGAGTATTAACCATCATACTGGCCATCTCTTGATACCTCCTTATCCACTGTCATCATCAACAAGTAAGAGATGCAACTCTTTCTTTCTGCTTGTTCCCTGACTACTATCCGTAGGAATTTTATCCAATGATATTCCAAGCATGCGGCACACCAGAAATTCTTTGAGGAGAAACTTCAACCAATCAAACGCAACGGCTGACTATATGATAACAATTAACAACAAAAAACATACATGCCTTTCTCTCTCGCACTTTTCATCAAACACTTTCAAGAAACTTTATAAATAGTTTCCACTGTACGGTGTTCTTGCAATTGAACATACATTAACAAGTTTTAAAACAAACCCATGAACAAATCTTTGCAAACCGAGGATTTTTCCACAAAAATAACGAGTTTAATTAAAAAACTAAACCTTTTACTAACAACACCATCAAGGGACGTGGCGGACGTCAGAAATGAAAATAAAGGAATTATTGAATATGAGATTTGAAACAAACCCTTCACACTATGTCGCCTAAATTTGGACTTCTACCTCTGTCTAGACACACAACGCCTTTCCATTCCACAATTCTGCGACACCATCATTTATCTCTACAGATATCACCAGAGGAAATATACCAGGATCAAAACTTCATCTTCAGACAGAAGAATTAATCACCAATGGAAATATACCAGGATCAAAACTTCATCTTCACACAGAAAAAATAATTACCATTTACAACTCTCACTGTTTTTTCTAAATCCTCCCTTTCACTCTAACATCTCTCTCTACCCTGGCTCTGATACCAAATGTAAGATTTGGCATAGAGTGAGAGAAAGCAGATAGTATATGAAACTCAAAACTCAATGGATTACATTGTATTCATCCCCACACATTTACTGATTATAAGAATTGCCTTTATATAGGATTTACAGACTCAACTGATATCCTAAAGAATAGGCACTACATCCCACGTTACAACGACACTAAATTCTCCTAAAGACTAGGACCAACATACCAACCTAACACCACTAACCTATGACTTAGTCACGAACAACTCAGTAATCATCAATTTTATGCGCACATTACTTGCATACTATTAACCCAACGTCCAGGTCCTAAGCCCCTGACAGACTTTATAGTTTGAGTTTAGTTAAAACCCCAACAAGGTCTGCCAAGGGTTCTTAACAAATACACTTGTGTATATATATCTCGTGTAAATACATTAGGTTTTTTTTTTCTTCTCCGGTGAGAAAAATGGACGATCTTCGGTTGATGCTGAATACGAAAAACCAGACTCTACCCAGTGAAATTTATGATCTCCTTATCAAAATAACTGCCGAGTTGGAGGTGGGGAATAGAAAACATGAGTGTGCATTTTGTTGGGAAGATATGGAAGATGCTGCACATTTTACTACTATCAAGAAGTGTTCACATGAGTTCCATAATGGTTTTCAGTCGAAGTGAATGAAAAAACAATATACTTGTCCTCTTTGTAGGTGTTGAAGAGATGTATCGTTGGACAATCTATCTTAGGTTTTCTTTGATCTTTTCTTCTCTCAAATCTTGAGATACAGGTGTTTATAGGTGAAAATAGTTTCTGTTGATTTTGGTACTTCAAGGGAGTACTTTAGATTCCAGAGATCAATCTGTACAAGTCCGGCCTAAACCAAGAAATGGCCATTCCAGACTTGCTTCGGTCATAAAGAGGAGTAGAATGGGTTGGTTTTGGGGAGGGAAGCAAGGAGAGTGGTGAGACCAGAATAGTTGATTCCGTAAGAGCAGTTGGGTTTCTACGACTTGTTATCAGAAAGGTACGAGAGCTCACGGGGAGAGCTAGCAAGTAAGTATTTCTGAGTGTTATCTTGTCCGAATGAACTTGTTGTCCAAATGGAAATAGGTAAGACCTATATATACAAGTCTAGGTAGAAACATACCCTAGTCTCATTAAGGAGTGGGGAAGTAAATATTAGGAGGTGGTAACCGTATGCATGGACTTGATGTCCCATAAAGTGGTTAACGCATGAAATTGGTTTTCATGAAACTGTTAACGTTATGGAATTGATGTTCCATAAAGTTTGTTAACTCACGAATTTATGTCCCATAAATATTTCCCACATAACTCCCGTATTTACTAGGCGCCTCACCCTTTTGACACTTCCTTATGAGGGGCGTAGTGTACGCCACACGCTGTATACCACTAAACCAATACCCAAAGAGAATCCCCCTGTTTGTGTTGATGTCTCGAATATTTTGGAAAACATGTAAAACGTTGTTGTGGCTTGGCAAGTGGAGCTTGGGTAACTTGCTAGCCAGGTGACCTTCGACGGTCGAGATGTTGCATCTTGAGAGGAGGGACAACCGTTGATCGTTGCATGCATTCGTTTTGGCAGCCGCGTATTGAGGTCCAACAGGGTGGCACGGCTAGGGTGTGTTTGGACTTGGCATGAGGAGCCAAGGGTTTTCCATGGGGTATGGCATGGCTAGGGCCAAGGCGAGGGCGCTTGGCTTGGCATGTCATGACTAGCATGGATAGGGCCAATCCAAAGTGCGTTTGGCATGGCGCGGCTAGCTTGGCTAGGTTAGGTTTGGCTTGGCATATGGGGCCAAGGGGTATCCATGGGCGTATGGAGTGATTAGGTCCTAACGCAAGGGCGCTTGGCTAGTCGTGGCGTGACTAGCACGGCTAGGTCCAAGGCATGGTGCGGCTAGCTTGGCTAGATTTGGTTTGGCTTGGCATGTGGGGCCAAGGGGTAGCCACGGGAGCATGGCATGACTATACTAGCCTAGGAGCTCGACCATGCTAGGGTTTCGGGTCTAAGGTCGTGAGGGGACTTTAGACGGACATGATTTTCTCTTGGGATTGAAGGGAAACCATTGATTATTGCCTGCCTTCACTTTGGTAGTCGCATGAGGAAGGCCATCATGGTGGCGCGGCATGAGGGGCCATGGAAAGACATGTTTGGCATAGCGCAACTAGCTTGGCTTGGTACATGACCAAGCTAGGGTTTTGGGCCTAAAGTCGTGAGGGGACTTTAGACGGCCAGGATTTGCTCCTGGGATTGAAGGGAAACCGTTGATTGTCGTCTGGTTTCACTTTGGTAGACCTATGAGGAAGGCCAGCATGGTGGCGCGACATAAGTGGCCATGGAAAGACATGTTTGCATGGAGCGGCTAGCTTGGCTAGGTACGTGACCAAGCTAGGGTTTTGGGCCTAAAGTCGTGAGGGGACTTTAGACGATCAGGATTTGCTCCTGGGATTGAAGGGAAACCATTGATGGTCGCCTGGCTTCACTTTGGTAGCCGCATGAGGAAGGCCGGCATGGTGGCGCGGCATGAGGGTCCATGGCAAGACATGTTTGGCATGGAGCGACTAGCTTGGCTAGGTATGTGACCAAGCTAGGGTTTTGGGCCTAAAGTCGTGAGGGGACTTTAAACGGCCAGGATTTGCTCCTGGGATTAAAGGGCTACCATTGATGGTCGCCTGGCTTCAATTTGGTATCCGCATGAGGAAGGATAGCATGGTGGCGCGGCACGAGGGGCCTTGGAGAGACGTGTTTGGCATGGATTGGCTAGGGCTAAGGTAGGGGCGTTTGGCTAGGCTTGGTGTTATTAGCATAGCTATGGCCAAGGCAGAGTGCGTTTTGGCATGGCGCAGCTAGCTTGGGCTAGGTGTGTCTGGCATGGTTTGCCATTGGCACGAAGGTGCGGCTAGCATGGTTGGCATGCTTTGGCGCGGTTGGTGTGGCTGGCATGATTTGCCATTGGCACAGAGGTGCGGCTAGCATGGTTGGCATGCCTTGGCGCGGTCGGTGTGGTTGGCATGATTTTCCATTGGCACAGAGGTGCGGTTAGCATGGTTGGAATGCCTTGGCGCATTCGGTGTGGCTGGCATGATTTGCCATTGGCACAGAGGTGCGGCTAGCATGGTTGGCATGCCTTGGCGCGGTTGGTGTGGCTGGCATGATTTTCCATTGGCACAGAGGTGCGGATAGCATGGTTGGCATGCCTTGGCATGGTCAGTGTGGCTGGCATGATTTTCCATTGGCACACGTGGGAATTAGGTTTTGGTTCGTCGTAACCTTAATTTTGAAAAATATACTCGGGAAATTATTTTAGAGACACATTAGAAGTTTCAGTAAATGTTCCTAGTAAATGCTTATTGCTTTAAATGTCGTGACATTACTGTCTATTAGGGTTTAGTGTTTTACGATTTTAACCCTAAACTAAAAACCACCATCAATATTAGGTCCCCTTCTTAGCTCGAAACAGGTGGCTTGCTGCGAGGTAAGCATATGATGGTGACAGATAAGGACGAAAACGAGTTGTAAATCATTGCAAAGATGGTCAGGAGAATCCGGCTAACCTTTTTGAGTGGTAAAGAGAGTTTTGGCTTGCGGCCCTGCGTACGTTGTACTGGGAATGGAGACCGTGGAGCTGTGAGGAGAAAGTTACCATCTTGGTCTGGTCGTACACCTCCAAGGCAAGGGGGGCGCGTTTGTGGAGGGCAGAGCAAGTGGACGTCTTGGATCGAAGGGCCAAGAGGTGGCGTGGTACTGGCCGTGGAAATGGCATGGTGAAACGTGCAGGGGCGACTAGGCGTGGTGGGGTCGCGGTGATGGAGCGAGGTCTTGGCCGGAGTCGTGGCTGGGCACATTGGGGACGCGGTATGGAGTGAGGTCTTGGATATGGATATTGGCCTTTGCTTGGACCGGTTTCCTCTTTTCCCTTCTCGGCTCAAAATAGGAAATCCTTTCTTTGTTCAAACTCCCACATACCATGTGTATATAAAAGGAGGTCCAGATTCTCTCTGTTTCACGTCTACTTATTCCTCCCAGCCTTGTGATAGCAGTAAAGCATAACGGACTAATGAATCCCAGGTATGCCTTCCAACATTTCTCTTTAACTCCTTCTCCTTTTTTTTTGGGTGTAAACCCTAGTTATGGGTGCACCTTTTCATGACCCTGTGGAAATGTTGGCGTGAATCTTAGGTATTTTTTTCCTTAGCTTGTCATAACACTTAGGCATGGATACCATAGTAATGTTGACCTCCCTTGCAAGGTAGGCATGTGATATCAATGGCCCTATCTTCTCATGAAACCCTAGCTTTTTAGGGGTTGCTCCTCGTTTTGGTGTGGCCGTGTGTACGGTTTCCCTGGTGGGTCATTCCTCCTCAGTTGGACAAGAATTCTATGTCATAGGGTACGGTCTTGAAACAAACTGGCTCGCGTCTTGGGTGAAAATAATTTTCGTGCACCTTCTGTAATAATATCCCTTCACATTGCTCCATTGTAGTTGTTTGAGAAAATCTTCGTTATGATGTCACTTGAGGAGAGTTCTGATGTACTGAAAGATGTTTCCAATTCTAAACCAAACGTAGATGATGAATTCTTCACCACATCGGCCACAGTTAGGAGAAATCATCCCAGTTATGTGTCGATCCTTCTGACTGACTCGGAAAGCGAAATGGAGGATCGATCGGTTCGGCCAGGAGGCGTAATAAGGTTTTTCCTTCAGAGGAGAGAATATCGTGTTTCTTCTATCGATTTTAAAATCCCTGCAAGTCCGTTGCGTTCCTTTGAGAAATGGGCACGATTTATGATGGACCAGGAACCTATAAAGATAAATTTAACCAGGGCACAGATTGTCGGTACTGTTGCGGCTTCTGCAGTGCTTCAGATTAGGAAAGAAATTCCAGGGTTGGATTATTTTATTTCCAGATGGTACCGGGACACTCATACGGCCGTATGCAGGTGGGGCGAGATAAACATTTCTTTGGAAAGTGTGGTTGTACTACTGAACCTTCCCGTAGTTGGAAATCTTGATGTTAAGTTGTCTGCTGATGAAGAAGAAATGCACGCCGCTCTAGTTGCGAAATCAAAGGGGTTCATTCCGAAATAGAATGAGACGAAGTGCTTCTATGACTGATGGGTGTGCTAGTGGTTTCCTGACATGTTAGAGCCAAACCAGAATAATAGTACGCTTCATGTTGCGGCATTCTTGGCTCTTTGGCTATCCAGAGATATTTTTGATGACGGCTCGGGCAAGAAAGAGATAAGACATGGAATTATCAAGTTTGCCATAAAATTGGAAAAAGGTGTCGTTCTTCCCCTCGGTGGTTTGTTTCTTGGTTCCCTGTATGCACACTTGGACCAGCTGGTTTCGGACATGCGCGCCTCAGATAGCTGTCTAAAACACATAATTTTATATCTAGTATTTATGCTTTCTTTGCTATTGTCTTTGTGAATTGTGTCTCTTATGTTTCTTTTTTAGTTATCTGGTAATTTGGAGTCTTCTTGAGTAAAAGAAGGAGAAAACGTCTATTTGGAGTGCAAAGAGTAAAAGTAGCATTTCATGCGCAAGTGCCAGCGGAAGCACAATGGAGGAAAAGCAGACGACCACTGTAGCTTAGTCTAGAGAAGCATGGAGCATAGAACTTTGGTTGGCCCTTATCCTTTTTATGAGTACCTAGATTCAATCTGGGTATCCCCTATTTACTTCACCTGAGTGGGTATAGCAATTCCCATTCCTACACAAAAACCCTAAAATTGAGAGAAATTATTCCTCTCAATCATTTGTATCTGAAACTTAGAAATGAAATGATTGTTGGCTGCTGATTGAGAAAACAGGGAAGAAGAAGGGAATTGAACATGTGTTTCAGAGTTTCATGAGATCAGAAATTAGGTTTATATTCAAACTCGAGTTCAAGAAGATTTAGGTTCATTTCAAATGGTTTGAGAAGGTTGCAAATCGAGAAGAACAGCGTGAGATGGGTGATTAAAGAAGGGAGATGGATTCATGAGGAGAAACGAAGGAATCAGGAGGTTTAGATGAATGTTAGGACAGGGGTTATGAAGAAGGAGATATTATGAGCTTAAAATCAACAGCAAATTCATATCTCCATCAACATCTCAAAGTTGCACATCAAGTGTTTGTTTAAAGGCTTGAACGACCAGTGCACTGAGTACATGGGTTTATTTGGCATTAGTTAAGGATTCACAGGCATTGCAGGTTGAGTCAAAATGGTGTAATGTGACTGAGATGGGTTCAGGTGCACTGGAATAATGGTTTAGAGGAGTTACAACTGAGGGTTGGTTTATTAACACAGTCAAGATTTGAGATGTTGTTGTAGAATGAAAAAAAAGAAGAGATTCATGGGTAATTTGAGTACTGATGGGATAGAACTGACATGGATTTGGTTGAGCAGTTTGCAGGAGGTTGATATGATAGTGTTGGTTGTAGAAGGTTCAGAATAAGAATTAGATTATGTAGGAGATGATAAATCTACTGGTGTTTGAGGTGGAGCCACAAGAAATGATGCTTTTCCTTTGTGTTGGTGAATTACAAGGAAGCAGTTCTGGTAGTCACCGGGGTTGCAATCTGTTGGGTTACAAACTGAGAAGTACTCGAGAAATGGAAGTTGATGCTCGGTTGAAGAGTGATGGAGATACAAGTGATCAATGGAGAAGGAAGTATGAAGTAAATGGAGCAGAGTTTGTAATGGTGATCGAATAGGTTAACAGCAGCTCGTGGTAAGGGAAATGGTCACTGCGAGTTTGCTATGGGACTGTTAAGAGCTGGTAGTTTGATAGCCGATAAAACGACGCTGCAGTGGTGATGATTGGTTATTTTCTGGTGCTGGTACCTGAAGTTTTTTATGAGACCAAGAGATTTGGAAGGAGAGGAACACGACAGCACCATAGATGGAAGTGAGAACAAGATAGAGATGGCATGGAAGATAATGATGCTGTCTCGATGGAATTTGGATTAATGTTGAGCTCGAGGAGATGTATTGAGGAATGAACTTTGGTTTGCTTCCAGGGATTAATGAAGCTGGTGGAGATTCAAATATAGTGCAATCTTGCTGGTGGTTGAAGAAATGGTGAGCGCAGTGAAGGGAATGAGTTGTATGGAATGTGCATTTTGTGCAGGGTAAGAATCAATTGGTTGGCCTGAAGCTGTTGCTTTGAGTTGAGGTTGGCAGTGAATGAAAGGTGGATTGCAGGTCCGAGAAAAGGAAGGAATTGAGATGTTGTTACTTGAAAATTGCAGTGATGTTGTTGAAGTTGCTACTGCAATGGCATGAGAATGGGAAATTATGCTGTTGATATGCAAGGAAATGGGACTTGAACTGAAGTTGGTGGTGCTGTAATTGGAGTGTCTTTGGCATAAAATGATGTTGTTGGTTTAAGGTGAACTGAGGAGAAAGGACCGATTGCAGCTGGTGATGCAATGCAGTTAGAACCAGCAGTGGGTACTGTGTTGCAGACAAGGAAACAATAGAAATGGTTTAAGCCGAGACAGATGGTGTTATATTTTTTTGATTGTTGGGGTGTTTAAGTCCTTGAGGTGGATCTACAAAGTTGGAAACTCTGTATAGAATGCAGTGGTAGTTGATGCCCATGGATATTACGGCTGAAGTGAAGCTCATGTTCTGTTGAAGGTAAGAAGAGTGGAATGTGTGACTTCAATTGAGCTGCAGTGCAGGGAAGGCTTGATTTTGATGAATTGAGAATGCTATATGAATGATTGAATATTTTGTGTGTATTGAGTTGTTACAAGAACTGCAGGGAATTATGGGTTACAAGGAACTGGTGGAGTTGGAAGGCTAGAACACACTAGACAATAGACTGTCAACTATCCATAACTGACAAGCCAAATATTAATGGGCTATGGGCTTAGCCTTTTTTGGGATGTGTAGGAGCAGGATTGGCTTGAAACTGAATTGTGGCCGTGATTATTGGAAAAGAAGAAGACTATAAGGGCAGAAATAACATCTAATAATCTTATCTTTTACTTTTGTTCTAGGGTTTAGAAACATGATAGGTTTTCTTTTCCTCCTTGTTATGAACTCCTAGGATATGAGTAACTAGTTTTCTTTTGGTTATGGAATAAAGTTGGATTTCACATAACATGATTCTTTGATTCAATATATTAGTTTTGTCTCATATTTATCGTTCATGATTTTCTGAAAATATAGTTGTATGATTGACGTATTACAACATGATTGATTGTGTGTTTTGTCAAGTTGAAAATTGGTAGAACTTGTAATCACATCTATTGCTAGTTTAGGGTACATCATCGAGCGATAATCCTTGAACACAAGTAGCATAAATATGATTATAGATTATAGTGATATATCCTTTTAATCATATGTGAACCATGACCTTTGTTCGAATTTTTTGCGCAATGTATTTCAATTGCATTGATTAGCCTAATTTCTGAAACTTAATGCTCCTGGGAATTGAACTTAATTAGCGTAAGGCGTTAGGTTATTCTTTAGGTAGAATTCATATCCGCAGCTCTAATGTGTGTTGATGATTAAGGAAATTTACGAAGTATTCTTGCAATAAGGTATTCTAGGGCTTTTGGTAATGAGAGATTAAATATCAATTCTAGTTATTAAGACAAGAACATGTTAGTGAATGAAAACGAAATCCTTAACCAATATCTTTACATCTTGATTTGCATGTTTACTTTTGTTTTGCTTTTATCTTATTTTAGTTTATAAAAATCATAAAATCCACCCGGTTCTTTTATAGGAAATCAAAAACATATTGAAAACCTAGTCCTATCTGTGGGAGCGATCCTTTCTTGCCCTTTCTATATTTATATTTTGAGTAGTGAGAAAGTGTAATTTATTTTTGATTCCTACGACAGCTATCAGCCTCGAATGGTCATATGAAGGTGGATTCGTATGTTCATGCCGCCTTTCTCCAGGCATGGTTGTGGGAGCATTTCGCGAATTATGCCCCGAAACCGTTGGCCATACTTCCTGAGTCTTGGGGCGGCTCTAGAATATTGCGTTGGTCGAACAGACGTCGAAAAAACGGTCCGAAACTGATTAAGTTTCTTGACAACTCGTATGCAGTTAATTTTCGTCCATGGGCTCCGGTGCACGCGTCCATGGGCTCCGGTGCTTTCATTTACTTCGAAACATTTCTTCTTTTCTCTTCTCTACTACATCAACCATCAATCTCTCACTTCTCTGCTTTCCTTTGATGTTATGTCTCTAATTCTCTTTCTCTGTAGTTCGTTCTTCGCATGAATCAACATCAATTTCATAACACTTCTTTCCCTGAATCCAATCTACTTTTATAATGCCAACTCCGCTCGGATGAGGGAACTTGATGCACTGATGAAATGTCGATGCTACGCCTAGAATCCCATGTAGCCAAGGTTTTCCAATTAAGGCGTTGTATGGTGACTCCATGTCGACAACACAGAACAGAATTTCAGAAGATATTCCTTTCAATGGAATTCTTATAGTGACTTCACCTTTAGGTTTATTAGTAGTTCCGTTGAAACCATAGATTTTGTAAGTTGAAGGTATCAAATCTTCAACTTTTCCACCCATAGTTTTATAAGCATGATAGAACAGGATATCCATAGAACTTCCATTATCAATTAAAACTCTATTGATTTCCCATGAGTCCTCATCCTCATCATCTTCATCATCACTTGGTTTTGGATTAATCTCTAATCTCACCACCAATGGGTTTTCATGCATTTCTCAACCTTCAGGTACTTCTTCTGCGGTGAAGGAAATAGTCTGTTTTTGCCAGTTATTGAACGGCGAGACCTTCACAATGTTCATTATTTCTCTCCCATCAGCATCTCTTGCGAAAACTCTGCTCAGAACATTATCGTGAAAGTCTTCAATCATTTTGTATGAATGTACAATAGAGTGACAAAACATATTCTTCACCTTTGCTTCAACTTCTATTACAAATGTTTCTCCTCCCTTTGTTGTATTAACTCTGGAAACTTCTGGTGGAGGTGGTAATGGTTGAGATTGAGGTTGTCCCATGAGAAAATGATTTAATTTTCCCTGATCTATCATTCTGAGAATGATTCTTTTTATATTTCTGAATTCATTTGTTGAATGTCCATGAAAATGATGGTAAGAACAAAACTCTTGACTTCAGTGATTTGGAGGTGGCTCTTTTCCCATGTTCCAGGGTGTTGGTATATTCTCCATCAAGATTATAGATTCCCATATTTTTTCTACACTAGCACTCAGAGGTGGCATCTTAATCTCTTCACATATCATCTTATGATTTCCTTGAACTCCGTGATAATTTTGCCTTTGACCTCCATATGTTTCTTGCGGCTGATCAAGTCTTGGAATTTTGTTGTTTGCACCTCGGCTATAGAATTTTCTTCCTCTCTCGAATTCTTCTTGGTCACGACTTCCCATAACTACTATTTTCTGCTGACTATTCTCCATTATCCTCTCTTGTTGTCCTTGCGAAGTGCTCGCCACTGTGTTTATCAATTTGGGTAACAAGCTTGCGTTCGCTTCTTTTGAACTTGTGCTCGCAACTGGGTATAATTCCATCTCATTTTGTTTTTCTTCAAGAGCAATATACTCTTCCTGAAGCTCTCGCAATTCAGTCATTGTGATCGTGTTCTTGACTCTGAAAATTTTAATATATAGCAGGTTGGTTGCGAACACTGTTATAATAAATGATAAAATGAGATATCTCTCATCCACACGACCAGCCATTTCACTACACATTTTCTTCCATCTTATGGTTAAATGCTTAAAACTTTCATCAATTCTCTGCTTCAACCCAAATACATCTTCAATGCCAGGTCGCGAAGAATTATTACTTATATATGCTCCTAAGAATGTAGTTTGAAAATGATTGAAAGACGTTATTGTATTCTTGGGAAACCCTTCAAACCAATTCAAATCCTCTCCTGTTAAACTGGATGCAAAATACTTGCACAATACATCATCATGATTTTCCCAATGTAGCATACATCTTACATAAGCTTTAATGTGTTGAATTGCACAAGTTATCCCATCAAAGATGCTAGTTAACGCAGGCAGGTTGCACTTTGGGGGTATTCCTCCTAATTGTACTTCTTGTGTGAATGGAGTTTTTGCAGCTTCTTCTATAGCTTCATCCAATTGTCTTCTGCCTCCTTCTTTTCTGTTATTTAGCATTCCTATCATCTCCACTAGTTCTTTTAAGATTTGATCATTTATTCCAGGATTTTGGTCCATTGGTCTCTTTAATTATGTTTCTCTTCTTATACTTTCATGTCTGTCTTGTCTTGCGAAATTTTGATCTTCTTCTTCATTATTTTCTTCTAGTCTTTCCCTGAGATCTATTCTTTCATCTCCTTCTTGAATTTGCACATGATTGTACCTCTCATTTTCTCCTCTGCGATTTTGGTCATTCCTTATCAATTCTCTTTGTTTCCTTTCAGCTCTCCTTTGTATTCTATCATATTCCTCATTGATATTTCCATTATTGCAATTTTTTTCACGCCTTCTTTCTCGATTATCATGATTGTTCTGGCGTATTGCCTCTTGGAGATCTTGTTCATCCACTTCTGCTCTCAACCATTCCCTTTCGCAAGCTAGACGTGCTTGTTCGGCATATTGTCTCTCGATTTCATCTTCAATCACTTGTTGATTTCTTTGAATTTCTCTCCCATGTAATATTCTCCTTCCTTCTTCCTGATTTTCTTCGCCATATTGATTATTTCGTTCCCGACGTCGCCCATTCTCCTGAATCCTGTTGTTTTGTCCATTTTGAAGAATTTCGCCTTGTGGGATGTAGCGATCTTCAATTATTTATCTCCTTTCACGAGGTTCTTCATTTGGATTTTGTATTTCTTCTCAATTTCCTTCTCCAATATTTACCATAGGAGAATTTCGTATCACTTCACTTCTAATTGATTTTTAGCTTGATCTTGTAGTACTTCTTGACCTTCTATTATGTAATCTCATGTTTTCCATTCTCAATTCATGATTTTTCCTTGTCAAATTTGCGCGTTCTTCTTCTTCTAACCTCCTCTCTTCATGTATTGTTTGTCTCAATGCCTCTAATGCTTCAATTCTTTCATCTCCATAAATTATTCCCCAACTGCTTCCTGGTTTCTCTCTTCTTGTCTACCATTTCTTAATTGTTGCTCTTCTTCCACTTCTTCTGCTGAATCTGATCGCCAAGTGTGTACACTCACTCTATCATAATCCGCAGTTCTATTTTGTATTGGCATACGCTGAGTTGGTTATTGAACCTGATTTTTTCCATTGTTTCTTGTGTTCATTGTTGAAGATTCCACAACTTCATTTCTTCCTTCTCCAGCAAGCCTCTTACTCCTTCTAACAGTTGTTGGTTGTCTTGAAGTATTTCTTCTTCTAGCCATCTTTTCAATCTTAATGAATTGTTGAAATTATATGAAATTCTTCACCAATTACTCCAAATTCCTTCAAATCACAATTCAATCAGAATTTCTTCAACATGTCCATGTTTCTAGCGCTATTATGTAGTTGCAAGAAATCCTACAATACATCCCTCACAAGAATTCATAACAATCAACACATTTCTTAAGATCAATAACGACACTTTTTATTAATTGAATATAGAAATTTTACAAGAAGGAAATAAAATCAAAAATACAACACTGTTTTGGACTTTCTCTCCCCTCAAAACTTTCTCAACACTCCAAAAATTATCCCTCATTCTTTGAGCCTATTCATCTCTTTATATAGGGTACTACATAGTGGATGACAGCTAATCTATCCTTTATTTTCGGATCTGACTTGCGGTATTTCACAAGCTTACAAATGTTAAAATTCGCAAACATCCTAAATTTCGCTAGATCATTACACTTTTCTCATGTTTACGCTGTCGTCATCTGATATGTCGTTTCTGAAATCACTCTGCGACGTCTTCGCAGTGTTGTTGATGAAGATTTCTCAAGTGTGTTGTTATTGCGATATTCTGATCCTACATACCAGTTGACTCAACCATATTGGTTTATTCTTTATGTCAACTGTACCGGTTGACTCAACCATAATGTCTTCTTCCTAGTATGTTGGTTTATTCTTCAACAGTATATGTGAACAATATATATAAGAATATAAGTTTAAAAACAAGATTACCTGGAGCAAAGTGAAATTCCCGAAAAATTGGTTTGTAACAGCCTTAGAGGCCCTTCTCATCTCCGTCATCAAATGTGCCATTACCACGGTGCCCTAAGAATAGGTACAGACCTCCTCCAACGGATCCAAGTATTGAAGGAGGCTTGCGCTAACCCTGTTGCCACTAGTGTCGGGGAATACCTTAGTTCCCAAGATGAATAAAAAAGGTACGCTATTGTACGTAAACGAATTTGTGCAGGGTCCCATCTATCCTTCGAATTTCTTTCCTGCGTTTTTTCAAACTTCTCCTTAAGAAGCGCAAGCTTGATTGTCTTTTTTCTACTAGCCTTAGATACATAAAAGCTTTCCACAGAAGTTTTGTAGTTCCAACCCAATAGCTTGTTAGACAAAGTGTGCAAATTCGACCATTCTAGGTCCGGACAATGATTTACTTCTACTATTGATTTGCCGATAACATTCAATCTTAAAATATTCTGAGTATCATCCGGGATCAAGGTCATCTCCCCAAACGGGAAGTGCATGGTATCAGTTTCGCCATGATACCTTTTGACGAAGCAATTGAATGTCACAACATCACACTTCACATAATTTTCAACCAGAGCATATAGACCAGAATCTCTTACTAATGTTTGGACCTCTTCACATTCCAAAGAGAAATCCCAATCGCCCGCAGCTTGCTTTCGTCAAACACGCACAACCTTCTTGTGATCCTACAATTATGAGATAGTACGGTTAAAAGATTTAACATAAATGCACAAGATTAAAAAATTCTTACATAGGTTTTATAGATAGTACGAGCCCACGAGTGCTTGTAGCCAAATAGAATTCTCGTATCTTGAGCTTCACCCCATATTCTACCACCATCAAAGTCAGGAATCATGTCATCAACATGAGGAAGGTGTGAACCTTTAACTTTTACTTTGCCCTTGCCTTGTGTCGGTTGTTCACCAGGCCCACCCCCTTCGCTTTGGCTTGTAAATTGACATGGATGTACCTCATTATACAATAAGTCAAAAAAAATTCTTTTCCAGTTTCAAACTTTTCTTTTTCATAATATATTGTATATAATAATTTTCTTTATACAATATAAATTCTTTAAAATAATACTCGATAATATAATATTTTCGTTAAAATAATAAAATTTCTCAGTCCCGACTCGAACCCTTAGTGCCAAACTAATAAATCGATAAAATAATAATTATTTAAAAGTTTCCCTCAAGCATTAATAGGTCTAAAATAATATAAAAAAGTAAAACATAAAAATCATACATATTAAACTTTCGCAAATGTTGGTTTGTTTTTTTGTAATATTCAAATCAATTTGTATTTCATCCATAGTTCGTAGTGCAATCAAAATACCTAGATGTCATGTTGTTGTATTGCAACAAGAAGTAGTGTTGAAGTGTGATTGCTATTCGGAGTGCTTGCATTGTTTGTTTTGTAATTAGTCAAGAATATAATATGTTTATAAAATTAGTCGATATTGTACTTAAACTACCATAATTATTCAACCTCCAAGCTAGAAATTACTCTTTAAAATAATTATATATTATTTAATTATATTGTACATAGATATTTAGGTGTTTCGGTTATGACGTCAACAATATGATAGTGACGCAAAAAGACATTAGATAAGATTGTCAACTTTAATTAGTCAGATTTTGTTTAGTTAAATTTACAGTCGACCATAAGTTCGAAAGACTTTAACCAGAGTGGAATGAACTTCAAAATGACTATATGTTGGAGCAATATGTAATTGTGTGTATGGGGGCGGGGGCTGGGGGTTTAACGGGGAAAATTGTATGGTATTAAAAAAAGGGTAAAAGCTTCGAAATAATGCGTAACATCTAATTTGCAAACTAAATATCTAATTTGCACGTTATTACATTTAACCATCCACTGTATATGTAATAGAGAGCTTTTTTGGTGCTCGGTTGCTTACTAGCAATAATGCGTAACATATCTAATTTGAAAACTAAACAAATAAAGCGGAACATAATGTGAAAAATAAATATAAAATTATTGTAAAATAGAAAAAAATAGAGAAGGAGACACAAAGTAGAGGGGAAGAAGAGAGAGAGAAATTATATTAATAGGTATGTTTACAAAGGTTAAGGACTCTATTTATAGAGTTTACATACTTGGTTCCAAAGTAATGGGGTCCCACTAAAGTGGGCATCTACCTAATAAACTTTCATTTATAACACTCCCCCTTGATGACCACTGTATCTAAGAAATTGCCTCATTAAAACCTTTGTCAGGAAAATCCAAAAAGGACAAAACCTGATCGAAGGGAAAAGAGTACAATTGTGAGAAAACTTAGAACAGAGTTGTACATCCATATGTTGCCTCATTAAAACCTTGACAAGGAAAAACCCAGTGGGACAAAACCTTGACGAAGGAAAAAGAGTACAACGTGATAGTCCAATAAAATACCTTTTCCTAGGATGCTCCCCCTGATAAGTACTTCTGTTAAATCTTGTCTTTCAAATCTTCGAGTCGACACTTCCCAATTTCAATAAACGAATTTCTTGAATTTTGGAGATAGCAATGCTTTAGTGAGAATATGCCAGTTGATGAAGTCTTCTTTTGTTGTTAGCCTTCTAATGGTAGTTTTCTCGAGTCTTCACAATTCTTTAAATACATTGAGGACTTTCTTCTTGGATTGCTAGCTTCTCGAAGATGATTTGCGGAAGTAGTTGATGTAATTTCTTCAACGAAGTGCCAATATTTAGTTACAGTTGCATAAGTGAACAAAAGTTGTGATCATACCATATATGGATTATAATAATATCCAAATTCATAGGAGATTGTGATCTAGCAAAATGACCTAGTTAATGGTGGGAATCCACCAAATAACCAAAATTTGATATAACTCCCCCTTGGATGACCACCATGTTAATAATTTGCCACACTAAAACCTTGCCATTAAAAACCCAATGGGAAAAAATATATGGACAAAGGAAAAAGAGCACAAATATCAACATTTTTAAATAAAATAAAATAAATGTCATGTTGCCTCGTTAAAACCTTGTCAGGAAAACCACATGGGACAAAACCTGAAACGAAGGAAAAAGAGTACAACTTATTGAAGATTTATGGATGCTAACTCAACTATATATATGAGTGTTACAGAAAATGAGCATCAAAATCACAACTATGGTCTCTATATTATAGACAAGTTTTAAGCAAGCATAATATTTTAACTGCAGATTTAAGAAAAATAATATTTATGCTGCTAAAGCATGGATTTTTGTGTTTTTAAGGACTCCTCAAGAGACCTATAATATTGAAGTCATCAACTAATTAATCCGGATTTTTGGTTTTGTACCAAATTTCTAAAAACACAGAAAGGATTGTAAAAACCTAACACAATCGAGTCAGGTGGTTTTCTGAATATAATTTGAATCCTACAAGGATTACAAATTTAAATATGTTTCTAATCACATGTCTTGTGTAAATGCAATATGAGTCCTTCAAGGACTACCATGCCAAAAGCATTATACATAGGGAACAAAAATTTATTGAATCAATCCTCGGGCTTGAGCAGAAATAAAACCCTTAAACTGTCCTAAAAAGGAACATATTTCTCGTATAACGCGTTATAACTACACTAACATGTAAGTAATAGTCTTGGCAATTTTAAGGTGTAAGTTATGGATCCAAAATTGCGTTATTGAGAAATTAATCCAATCTAATTTGGATTGTATGCCAACCAATCACATATGTCGATATTCCTCTGCAGAGGTAGGGTTCACAACCACCATCATTTATTATTTCAAAAGCTAATATAAAAAAATATTCGACAATTTATAGCGTACTACGATCCCACATAATTCCCAAATGTATGCATACTTTGAAAAATTCAAAATTTACTGGTACCAGTGCCCATAGGCGTTATAATCTCCTATTATTCAAATGGGGAGATATTAATTTTGAGAATGTGAATCGTATTATCATAGATTGTTGGAGCATATTTGTAGCCTATATAAAAATGCTACTGCTTGCTAGATGTGATTGGATTTGCCTTTTAAAACGGCATAAGCTTATTGGAAAGCTAAATGAGATTTTTCATGCTTATTTAATGACATCCTTTTTCGATTTTATCATGATAGGAGAGAAGTGATATAACCCTTAAGTTAATTAATGTCAACCTCTAATAGCATAGAGTCTCCCCCTGATTCTGGCGGAAATTGTCATCTCATATATGAAAACAAGTTCCGTAGAGTATTGTCCAATTAAATAAAGGACATATACTCATATATATTCTGGATTTTAACAACACCAGTTGGACTGTAGATAATGACTTGTAAAGTCATACGAAAAATGTCCTAAAAAAAATAATTATAATCTTTGACATACAAATTTAACATCAACCATAGGTTTTATTGGTTACAACCAAAACATATAAAATATGTAAATAAATCTCCAAATAATTCCATGACCTATATGGCCAATGAGATAATGATTAATAATGAGATTATGGACACTTTCTTTTTCAAAATAAAAAATAAAAATCAAGATCAATTTAGTCACTACAAGGACTAATAATATAGGCTAACAAGCCGGGTGCGCACCCATTGATCTTTAATGTCCAATCGTATTCCATCTACAAGTGGAACGATTTCAAATTTTTAGAGATTTACCATGAGGAAAGAAAAAATTGCTAAATATCAGCAATTCCTGTTGGTGTTTGCGATTTTCAGTACCTAATAAAGATACATTATATATCCCATTAGGATCGATAGGGAAAACGAAATAAATTGGCTTATATGATTCTTTTTGAGAAAATAAAGAAATCATTATCGCTATTGGCTTCATAACAGAAAAATCCAATGAAATTGTTTCTTGTAAAAATAAATAGAAACAAGTGTCTCTTATATCGTTTGGTTAAAACCGAAGAGATCACCAACCTAAAGATTTCTTATTAGTGAAATAGAAATCTTATTGTCATGAAATAAAGATTGATATTATTAACAGGGCTTGCAACTACAAGTGCAACAAAATTTTGGTCGTAGAGATTTACTTTGAACGACATCGTCACTCTTTAAGAATGGACAAAAAATCAACCATATTAGAAAATAGTATATGAAATATATGCCAATTTGTTTTCTCTTATCTTATAAAAACGATAGAGAAAAACTAACACCAATTGGTCCTACGATTTATCAAAATCGTATCGACAAAATAAAAAAAATATTGTCGCTTTAGTCATCGGAAACGGAGAATCCACTTTGTAGTTGATGTATCTTGTGAATAAATAGAAACCATATATGAATCACATGATCATTGTCCAACTGACAAAGATACCAATATTAATTGGCCGGAGGTTTTTCAACCATGCATATGATTTATTACCGTAAAGGCGATCAAGTTTGAGTTTACATCAAATTTGGGTGACTACAGTTTCATTAAAAGAATAGAAACTGGAAACCACCTTTGGATGGATTTCTTCTCTTTTTTCATGAAAAAAAAAATAAAGAATAAAGGAAAATCAACTCATCCTTAGTAAATACAGTAACTAGAAGAGAGAAAAAAAGACTGAAATAAAACCAAAACATGAAATACTGTTGATACAGTGGTCGGTAAATTCCACAAAAGACAAATCCAATCCACCAGCTTTGATTCATCTTGCAGACCAAACAGTTACCTTGATCTACAAAAGGACAAAAAGAAAAAAAGATTAGCTCTGGATATCGAACGGGAATATGCAACAAATCTTTGTTATATGATAAAAAAAAAGGTATGATAAACTTATAAACAAAGATCAAAGAACAGGATATTTCCCTAACGACTCCACATTCGCATATATGATTGGAAGTTTATCCCCGTCTTATCACACTATACGCATGGAGAATAAAGCCCTTTTTTTTTCGTTTAGTTGGTAGAGTTACGTGCTGATGACGTATTGTAAAATAGAAAAAAATAGAGAAGGAGACACAAAGTAGAGGGGAAGAAGAGAGAGAGAAATTATATTAATATGTATGTTTACAAAGGTTAAGGACTCTATTTATAGAGTTTACATAATTGGTTCCAAAGTAATGGGGTCCCACTAAAGTGGGCATCTTCCTAATAAACTTTCGTTTATAACAAAAATCTGCTAGATTAATGAAAACTTATTAGGGTAACTGATTAACCTTAACAACAAAAGATCATGAATTCAGAAAAGTTAAAAAACAAAGGGAAGAAAAGTAATAACGTCTTCAATCCTTAAGTGAACTCTCCTCAAAAAACATCCTTAAATCGAACAACATATGGCTCCCCACACTCGCAATCTATGCGACTCTGTTAAAATAAGCACCCGAAATGCGTTCATATGGATATTCAGGACTCTCGTCGGAGGTTTTGTAAACGACGACTTGGCGATTCTTGATGAAATAAACCTTCCCACACTCGCAATGGAAATGAAGTTCCTGCACGAAAAAAACAAAATAAACTTACATTACTAACCGGTATATATATAGATACCGATGTGATTTACGAACTTATAAGGGAAAAAAATTAAACAAAGATTGTAAGACTAACCATAGCCTCCTTTGAGACAGTAATGTCCCAATACATTTTGATTGGAGAGGTAACTTCGTCCTCGCAACCATAACTAATGTCTGTCACTGTGCTCAAGCATGAGGTGGATTCAGAATTACTACTTGATACTTGGTTGCTCATCCTGTACACCTCGCAACCATAACTAATGTATGTGACTGTGCTCAAGCATGAGATCAATGAGGTGGATTCAGAATTACTACTTGATACTTGGTTGCTCATCCTGTACACTTTGTAGCTGGGGCGAGATTTTGATGGTTGATGAGCAAGAATAAAAGAAAGATTGGAGGGACTTGTTATCTTAGGTGATAATAATAACAAGCAAATCTTAGATAGGTGATAACAAGCAAAGGGGTATTTATAGGAGAGCCAAAACCGTGGTACTATTTTAGGAAATCATCTTAGTCTAGTATTATTAATTTGGATTACCTGGGAGGAGAGGAAGATAATTAGAAACGATGAGGAATTTTATCTTATTTGGAAACTACTAGTGCAGTACTAATTTTGATATTTTTTTATTAACTCAGTAAAAGCAAAATTACCTTGCAGTAGGATTAAAAAATTCTTACATAGGTTTGATAGATAGTACGAGCCCACGAGTGCTTGTATCCAAATAGAATTATCGTATCTTGAGCTTCACCCCATATTCTACCACCATCAAAGTCGGGAATCATGTCATCAACATGAGGAAGGTGTGAACCTTTGTTACTTAAACATGAATCAAAGTAAATGGATTCGGATAGGAACTTACCTGCGGAAGATCCGAAATCCCCAGGATCGAATGATTGCTGTTACAAGCCTCTTGAGAATCCTTCTTTGTTCTTCAATTGAAGTGAAGCCTTGAATATAATCTACTAGAGAATATACTACTAGTTCACACCCTAATCTCCTAGAGAAGTAATGGAAGAGAAAGACTTTCTATAAACCCTAAGTTTTGCGGCAGTATGCGTTAGTCAATAAGAATAACAAAATATTCTATATATAGGAGGATCAAAAAATGGAAATAGTCACCCGTAGGGTTCTGCACAAAAAGCGGTTTGAGAAACTGATTCTCCCACGTCTCCCATGTTCAACTATTCAACTCCTCTATATGCGGGCACACAGATGGATTTGGTCATGGGTCAAGGTTCCGAACCTGACGGACCAAATACTAACATCTCTCACTTGCACGCATATAGTATTCTCTATGTCACATTACCAAACTCTTCATACTGGATATAGGGTGTGCGACCTCACGAGCATTATACAAATGGTAGGAGAACAATGATTAAGTTTTTATCAAACTAACCAAAGTACATCACTTACTAACTTCTCGTTTTCACCTCAGATAATTTGACTACACCCGGTGCAATACTCTTAATCCCTCAAAGAAGCAGTATTTTACCCACACATATAAATTGTATTCATGATTTTCGACAGACGAAAAACGCTGGGCAGCAATGAATCACAATTCATGGTGTATCATCAAATTTTCTACAAGAAATCCATATCCATCTAATTCAACTTAATAGCTTTCCTAGACATGTATCATATTACGGAAATATGCATCGTATTAGAAAACATGCTAAAGTAGCATCATTAAGTATCCTTTTCATGACATAAACCCAAGTCAAAAGGTAAAAGAATTGGATATTAATCATGTGGCTCACACAACAATGAAGAAGGGAATCACTCATTGCTCCCACATTTGGTCGACTTAGCACATACAGTATGTGTATACTATGGTGTTCTCCCACTTAAGTGGGCTTGTCTTACTTCAAAAATTTACACCATACAGATCTTAGTCTAGTCGCTAAAAAGCGCCTAACCTGAATTTCTGAACCTAGTCATTCACATAGAGACTGTTTAGAAAATCACATCTGGCTTTATAACGGGCTTCATTAAGTGGTGGTCAAACTTAATGATTGATCTCTTTGAGATCTCATCTTAGACATACTAAGGCGACTTATACAGTTTAGAAAAGAATTAAAAGACTGTTACAAAAAAACAGGTAGTTTTTGAAATACAAATTCGCAAAAACTTCTTTTCTCTTGTCTCATCTTGCTCGCTATACTAAGCGCCAAGGCGAATCACCTGTGTGAGTAGGACGATTCTTGCCTGTAGACAACTCCAAATATATGTACACATTAATAGTATATTTGAATTCTATAAAACGTATTTAATCAAGAAAACAATCAACACTCATTCATTCACTCAAAAATAATAATAATGTCATCAAACAATAATCAAATGTTCTACATATCAAATCCTAGTCAATCCCATGTTCTCTACATGAGATTGGAAAACAACTCTCGGCATTGGCTTGGTCAAAGGGTCAGCCAACATCTTGTTCGTGGAGATATGTCTAAGAACAACCTTTCTTTGTGCAACTATATTACGTATGAAATGGAATCGCCTACCAATATGTTTGGTTTTCCCATGGTATTTGGGATCCTTCACATATGCAAGAGATGACGTGCTATCACTATGAAGAACCACCGCATCCTTTGCATTTTCTGAGACACCAAGACTCTTAAGAAATCTCCTTAACCATACAACTTCTTGGACATCTGCTGAAAGTGCAACATACTCTGCTTCCATAGTGGAAAGAGAAACACACTTTTGTTTGTTACTACACCAAGTGATCGCACCACCTCCTAGTTTAAACACATAACTTGAAGTAGACTTGTACTCATCTTTATCGTTGCCCCAATCGGCATCGCTAAATCCCTTAATTCTAATATCATCACCATGGTAACAAAGGGGAAGATCAGCAGTCCCTTTAAGATAACGAAATATCCTTTTGACCGATTTCCAGTGATCCGGTCCAGGGTTACTTTGGTAACGGCTTACCATACCCACTGCGAAACTTATGTCAGGTCTAGTACACAACATATCATACATTAGACTTCCAACTGCAGATGCATAAGGTACTTTGGACATATAATTCTTTTCTTCTTCATTCTTTGGGCATTGATCTTTACTTAGGACCAAAGTTTTATCCATAGGAGTGTCAATGGGTTTGCAATCATGCATTCGAAAATGTTCAAGAATCTTCTTTATGTAAGTCTCTTGTGACAAACTAAGAATCTTTCTTGAGCGATCTCGTGTGATCTTAACACCTAATACATAATTAGCTTCACCCATGTCCGTCATTTCGAAATTAGAGGACAACCACTTCTTAGTGGCGACAATTCCTTCAAGATCATTACCAGCTAATAGAATATTATCGACATACAATGCTAGGATAAGAATACTTTCCTTGGATCGTTTAATGTACACACAATGGTCTTCCTCAATCATATCATAACCAGTAGAGGTGATAGACTGATGGAAACACATATACCATTGTCTAGACGATTGCTTAAGGCCATAAATATAACGTTTGAGACGTAAAACTTTGCGCTCTTGTCCCTTGACCTCAAAACCCTTGGATTAAGACATGTAAATCTCTTCGTCCAGTTCTCCATTGAGAAATCCAGTTTTAACATCCATTTGGTACAATTCTAAATCCAAATGTGCGACTATAGCAAGCATGAGACGAATTGAGGCAAACCTTACCACAGGGGAAAAAGTTTCCTCATAGTCAATACCCTCTTGTTGGGTATATCCCTTCGCTACTAGGCGATCCTTGTATTTTTCAATTGAACCATCTTCCTTGCGTTTAATTTTAAAGACCCATTTGTTTCCAATAGTCTTTCGCCCAGGCGGAAGGTCAACATAATCCCAAACATCATTGTCGTTCATTGATTTTATTTTATTCTGCATGCCAACAATCCATTTTCCGCTAACAGGTGATGAAACCCTTCCCGTAGAAGTAGGTTCATCCTCAATACTGAAAGACACACATTAATATTCCCCCTTCAATCTCAAAACGACGACATGGTACTTTTTGACGCTTACTTCTGCGTGTCTCAAGGTCTTGGGGCTCTAGTGTGATACTCCCACTAGGATGAAGATCACTCTCACTATCTTCAGAGGTTATGGGTTGAGAAACTAATTCCCTACCTTCGCTAGAAGATGGTAAGATGTCAACATTCTCTTCTATTTCAAAGAGTTCCAAGTCCTTGTTAATGTCACTGATGCGAGGAAAATCATCTTCAATGAAAACAATATCTCTGGACTCTATATCAGTCATTCCTCCACTTGGATGTTCACCATACATCACATAACCTTTTAAGCAATCAGAATACCTTATAAAGATAAGCTTTCTTGCTCTAGGCCCTAGTTTCCCATACGCATGAGAAGTGTTGTGAACAAAACCAGCTGAACCCCATGGGCGCAAATTTCCCAAATTTGGTTTTTCGCCTTTCCAGAGTTCATATGGTGTGGTAGGAACTGATTTGTGATGGGACACTGATTGAGAATGTAGGCCCATGATCATAATAGCATCCCCTGAAGAATATTGGGAGGTTGTCTTGCGCCATCATTGATCTAACCATTTTTTTTAATGTTCTATTCCTTCTCTCTGCAACACCATTTGCTGCGGAGTATAGGTAATAGTAAGCTTCCTAGTTATACCCTTTGTCTCACAAAATTCTTTGAACATATCAGATAAGTATTCGCGTCCACGGTTAGTACGGAGAGTCTTCAAACTCTTCCCAGTTTGATTCTCAACCTCTACTACAAAGCGCTTGAAACAATCCAAGGTTTCGTAGCGATGAGCGATCAAATATACATAACCAAATCGCGTATAATCATCAATAAATGTAAGAAAATAGGAATAACCATGCCTAGCTTTAAAATTCATAGGTCCACAAATGTCTGAATGTACTAACTCAAGAGGTTGAGTAGCACGTTTAGCCTTACCAAAAGGCTTTCTACAAGATTTGCCTTCTAAACAAGGTTCACAAACGGGTAAGGAAACTTTAGCGAGTGAGCCAAAATGGCCTTCTCGAGCTAACCTTGTCATCCTATCTTGCCCAATGTGGCCTAGTCTAGCATGCCAAGTCATACAATCATCAACATTACTACTACTAGCATTAGTTACTAAAACATCAGAAGAAAAAGAATTAAACAAATCTAATTTAAAGAAGTTATTACTTAAATAACCATGTCCAAACAAAATACCATCATAAATGATTTCCAACCAACCGTCTTCAATTTTAAAAGAATATCCAAAACTAAGAAGTGCAATAACTGAAAGTAAATTATGATGAATTCCAGGTACATAAAGCACATCATGAAGTGTTAAAATCGTCGAGCATATGAAGTTGATAAGTACCAACTTGACTTCCTCACTTGAGCCATTGCCCATGTAGACTCTTTGTGTACCACGTGAAATACGTCGATAATTTACTTAACCCCCGCTTCGATCTCGAGCTACATGTCTTGTTGCTCCCATATCTACAATCCATTCAGGGAGAGAGTGAGCAACCAATACATGTGTACAAACACAAATGTTTACGGAGTTTGGTGAAAAGGGTACCTTTTTAGGATCCGTGCACTCACGGCCAAAATGTCCCTTCTTACCACAGTTGTAGCATTTCATCTTGGACTTATCCTTTTTACCAGCTCGCTTGCCACGACGGTGCTTAGCTGTATTTTCTTCCTTGGCGACATCCTTTTGGCTATCTTTCTGGCGCTTACCTCTGTGGTTTGCGCTCACCTTGAGCATACAAGCGCAGCCACATGTCGCCTCTTGGCACTCAACCTCAAGCTCAACGTGTCGAGATATCGGAAAAAAATTCTTGATGCCTTCATTATGAGTCAAAATTTGTTTCATATGCACCCAAGAATCAGGCAACGACCTTATTACAGCTAAAACTTGTTGTTCGTCGGTAAGAACATTCCCAGTAGATTTTAAATCACGAATCATAGATGATATCATCCTAAGATGTTCAGTCATTGAATGCTTGGGATATTTTCTATAAACCTCGAATTTCAGCACTAAGCTGCGAAGTCTAGTAGTGGACGTACCACCAAAGTCAAATTTTAGCTGATCCCACATTTGCTTGGATGTTGGAAAATTCTCATATTCTCCAATAAGATCATCATGCATGCTACTCAACATAGCATAGCGTGCATGGCGATCTTTCTTAACCCAAGCTTCGTAAGCTTCAAGATCACGGCAGGCTTGTCGTAATTACCTTCTTGAGGTAGGACCATTTCATTTGTTAATAGTTCCATTTGATCTTTGGAATCGAATAGGTACTGAATTTTCCTACTCCACATGTCATAGTTCTTCCCATCTAGTTTGTATCCCTTGGTGAGATCAGCAATCAAATTCTCGGTACTCATTTATACACGTATTTTGCACAAAGATTGACATTATTATTATGCGTACAATTTAAATACTGTCTCAAAATCTAATTAATAAAAGTAACATTACATACAAGATTAGGATCGAAAATTTCGCTAGGCTTATAATCATCACCCAAATATGTACTTCAACACGAAATTTATCAATTAATTCGGACAAGTAATTATTGGTAAAACACATAGTTTAAACCAACTACACCACTAAATGTCATTTAACTAGCATGTCAAAACACACCCAAAGCAACATGTGATCATAAATGCGACAAAACAATCATACATCTTAAGCATACAAGTCATGAGAAAAAGACTCTTCACCAACTAGCATGTTACTGCTT